>CM075173.1:26626815-28126815 GCA_037576465.1 Parascaris univalens
TGTTTGTTACGTGAAGCATTGGTTTCCTTGGAGTTCTTCTGTATAGAAGTTTTGTTCTCCGCCGGAAAAATAACTTCCTTTACATTTTTACTTTTGAATGGGGAATCACCGAAGACAAAATAGTTTAGTAACAGTTAAACTGTTCTGTGCGCATGCTATGCCGCTCCCTCATGTCTCTTTCTTCTTCCTCTACTTTGAATCAGCTGATGTTTGAACGATACAACCATTCATATTGCCAAGCTGTTTGCACTGAGTGTTACGGAAACTGGTACTTGCAAATGAAGGCTACACGTAGGTGGATCATGTGTCCGCTCATACATGCTTCAGTGTAGGTTTTATGAAGTAGCAGATTGATTGTGATGCTGCTTGCCATGTCTGAAAGTATCCACTGAAAGCAATTAAAAATAAGGATATTCTTAGTGGTTAGTTCCATTCTCTATATTATGACGGTACAGGGGATGATTGAGAAGTTACACATGACGCAAGTCAGCAGGTTATACGAATTCTGGATTTTGCGATTGCCTCATCGCTTCAGTTGAGTCCGTAATCGTCATGGAGAGAGATCAGTGGTAAGCATTATATTGCGAATGAATTCCTTGTAATCCTTCTTTGTTGCAGACCCTACGCTATTGAATTTCTCTTTCTCTTTTCATAAAATGCTGCAGAAACATTAAATGTTCGTCGGTTTTCGCACTGACACCTTCAACAGCGATTTTCGATGAATTGAGCCGAAAAGAAGTGCGGCTTGAGCCATAGATCTTTGTCCTTTTATATTGTCATTTTGCGGTCATATTTCGCACAGACTCGCAACTTTTAGTCTCTGTGGCGAATGAACTCGTAGTTGTTCTCTAACGACTCTTTGCAGATATTCCCTACAGTGTGGGATGTACGGTGCTCAAGTGGATGTATACGGATCGTCTTGATGCTCATCTTGGCGATGTGATGCTTATGGATATCTTATCGGCCGCCATCGAATATCGCCTTATGGAACTGAGGCAGAGGTTCGTTACTTACGGTCACGCGTGTTTTGTTCGGGATGAGCCTCGAGTTTTGAATAAGACGGCCATGTTGATTCTTATATCGCTTATTGGATGAAATTTAACGGCGTTATGCACTAAGAAATGAGAAGACGCAGCAGTACTGAGAAAAAATGAATGGTTTGCCGTTTTCGGTATTGATCAGGTGAATGGCGTCGCTTTGTCTATTATTTTCATGCATAGCACCAAGGTCTAGTGCGATCGATTTGCTTCGTACCATATCTCGAGCTCATTTTTTCGTTTGTATGCCATGTTGTTCCGTGGGATCAAGAACTCCGGTTGGTTTTGGTCATTAAAAAAGAGGAGAATGCATCCTGATTATCGCAGATAAAGCTGCAATCCAAATGCACGAAATTTGGCAACATCTTTAAGTTTGCACCTTTCGCTTTCGAAAGCTCGTTTCTAGAGTGTAAACTTGAAGCGATCGCTCGCAACTGACGAACAAAAAAGGCTTGAAGGTGTGAGATGTTGCTAATCGCACGCTTGGATGTGGATAATTGCGTGAAGATATATCAATTTGCTGAGCAGCACAGTCTGGAACGATTGAGGGATAAGTGTGCTGAGGTGGTATCGGCACGTTGGAATGAATTCGGCGCTGAACATTTTGCCGAACTCTCAGCGCCTCTTCTTTATCGAATCGTTAAAAGGTAATTTGCTTGGAGTGATTTTTTGATTCTTCAGAAAGAAAACTATAGATGAGGGAGATCATCTAAAAGGGGAAGCAAAGGAGAACTATTGAGGGAGGAGTTGGATTGTATATTCAGGAACAGCGTTCTGTTTACAAATGTAGGTTTTTGACCAGCAGCGGTTATTCCGGTTCTCGGAGTACTCTAGGGCACCAATTATGGTTAGGGCAGGAGGCGTAATGCTACTCATGGCTTCGATCACAAGAGGCCGGCCTGCATCGGACGAAACTTATTTACTTAACTCGGCTGAAGTCAGTCGTTGGGAAAGACCTTTTAATGGGGTTTAACGGTGCTTGTGGTGAAACGTAAGAGTTCAGTAAGCGCATATCAACGAATCTTCATCATTTTAGCAATTGTCGGCACTGTTAAAGTATCGTGATTGATCTTGCAGTCGTTGTAAGCACATATTGCATTCGATTATCGATTTGTGCCGCGAAGATGTACTTTTTCTCTTCTACATCGACAACGATTCGAAGGCAAGGTTTCCTTCTTTATATGAAAATATCAGAGACCATTTTATGTCATGTTTCAGCGAACTCATTCAAAGAGTTCTGCTTGGAAAGCGTAAATGCGGAGTATGCATTAGGTCCTCTTCGATATTGAATAGATGGGGGAAGGATAGATTGTGCCTCGACGAATATTCCTCTGAACGAAAAAGCCGAGATTTTTTCAAATCCAGGGAGCGGGACTGTTTATCCTTCACCCAAAAAGCCCTAGCATGCTTCAAGCACTGGCTTACCTATGTCTTACAGATGCTTAGCGAAATCACTCTTATTTTCGGAATTTCTGCGCTTATTGACTTATTGTTTATTGGTTCAAAAATGTCTCGTTCATTCGACCACCTACCTACCCATACAAACTTTGGTGCAAAATTATCCATCAGTACGTTTCACTCGTTTGTATTCAGCTGTATAAGGGGGTCGTCATGTAGCCAATGGCTAAATCGGTGGTCACTGTTACATAAACCACAGCTTTCTTACTTACGATTCTATGAGGAGCGTGTTCCTTTAACCTAAATGATGATTTGGTAGTGTTTCAGTTAGCAGAAGTTAGCAATGAATTCAACGATGAAGGTGTGCTGCCACTGGAGCTTGCACTTAGTTCTAAGCAGTTTGGCATCGCCGCATCGATAGTCGGCCACCGTGGTGACGTGAACTGCTTAGATGCAGAGGGAAGGTCGTTATTGATGAAAGCCATAGCGAGAGGTAATAAGATTTGGTAGTAGAAGTATATATTTTTTCTATGCGATGGTCGGGACTGCGATTTTTTGCGGGTAGTTGGTTTCTCTCTCGGAGACTTCAGTTAGAGTTTGGCATTCCGTAATCACTTTTTTATTGCAGTACACTTTTCTGATAAGCTTATTACTGTCTGCAGTGCTGAACTTCCTGTTGAGTTTTTTTGCTGCGTAGCACATACGCCCATTACCCTTTGCATAGTAACAGGCACTTTAGAGCAACATGATGATCGCAATCCGAGTTCTATATTAGTAGGAATGTTGTTCTGTAAAGGGGACAATTTAACATATGCTCAAAAGATGATAGATGGGGGAACAGTTGAAAGTCTACCGCAGGTATCGGCTCAGAGATAGTGGCTGCACGTCTATAAGGAATATCCACAGCCATGGTCCGCCACCTCTTGCTCTCTTTTATCAGCTGTATCTAGTCGGCCTCCGATTTTTGGGTGCACTAGGTACATTCTTCTCCGTTGTTCGTCAGTTGTTTTGTTTTTCTTTCGATACGTTTAGTCTGTAGAATGCGAAACTTTCATTTACACTGTTTTCGTTTATTTCTGCTTCATCAATGTGCTTAAGCAAAAGAGGCGTTTATATAGATGAAGTGGATGCGTGCCGCTTTTTGGCCGACAACGGGGCATTTCTCGATTTTAAAGCATTCGCTTCGGGTGAGAGTCTTCTTCATACACTGGCTCGTTCGCGGTGCTCCGAGGAAATGCTCAAATGGGTAACCACAGTAGCCGATCGCATGAATATAAACAATGTCGATCGGCAAATGCGGTAAGGTTTAATTCTCAGTTACACTATATGTAGCATTACTAAAGAGAATCTGCTGGATTCGCGTTCGATGTTTCTTCCTCATGCTTTCTTTGATCCTCCTTCGTTTTCCTCCAGGTATGTAGTGACTGGTACTGCGACGTCGGCAGCGTATTCATCGAGAAATATAATTTGATAATCGTGAATCAAGAGATTCTGACGTCTTGATTCTTGATTAGTTTTTAGTGCTAATCAATATTTCCTCATGATTGGTCACCGAATCCGTTGGAAAAATTCGTTTATTGCCACAGTAGCGTTATATCTTTTATGAGCGGTCTGGCGGCATTCAACTCTCATATTCACAATTCTGCAAATGCTGTTTGAAAATCTTGGCCAACTTTCTTTCACTGAGGAAAGTTGTCTTAAGCTGATTTTACGGGATCTATCTTATGTGATCTTTCATGATCTGATTCGGCCGTAGTAGAGACCATTAAAGGCTTTGAAGATGCGCAATGGTAAGTTTCTTTGTTGAAGAAATAATTCTTGAACTAGAATTGAAAGACTATTATTATGTTAGCTTGTGAGGAAGTGTGATGTTCTACATTCTTATTGAAAAAGTGCAGCACACATTTTCCTTTTCTGTAGAACACCGTTATTATGCGCAATCGAATGGGACAATCAGCGAGTGGCGAATTTTCTTCTACAACAGAAGGCGATCGATACGAATGTGAAGGACGAGAATGGTCGTTGCGCACTATCGGTAGCATTGCTGGACAAGAAGGATGTGATCCTTGCTGAGTCGTTGATACACAACGGTGCAGAAGTCGATGCTGCGTTGAGCAACGGTAAATATTTCCGTCGAGATTATTTAAATGGATGTGATTTGTTGTGATCCTATGAAGTGTTGTGCTAGCTGAAGCATTTGTAGTGATACCTTCGAGAGTACTAACAAGAGCTGTGCTCAATAAGACCTTTCCTAAACGATCTACAGTTAGTAGAGTTATTCTGCGGTGATCATAATTTGCTTAAAAATTCGAGTGCAAGAGATTTCTGCAATTGTTAATTGCATTTTCTAGACATTTTGATTTGTCTCATACTTTTTCGTCTTTCGTTTTGTTTTTATGCGATCATCGAGGGGATCTTTTTCAAGGAAATAACGTTTCATCTTGCAGGTGATACCCTCGTTCATAGCGCTGTGCGTACAAGGAATTTACTCGCCTTGCAATTTCTTTGTGCCAACAAGGCGAACGTCAATTTGCGCAACAAAGAGGTCCCTACCTGATCTTTTTTGCAGTGTTTTTTGAAATATTCTTTTAAATTTCTATATGCGTATGGGATTGAAGCAGTCGCATCTATCGCCGACATATTTTATGTGATGCTGGGGGACTGCTTCGCCTCGAGAATCAGAAAGAGCTCTGAGTAGCTGTTCAATAATTTCATAGATTATTAGGGTTTTTCGTTTTTTGCAGTTCTCGTTTTTTTGTGAGTAATCTTGACGCGATTATCTCGAATCTCTTTTGCGTCGTGAATGATCAGATGAGAAAGCTGATCGATAAATTTTCAATATAAAATGGCCGGCACTCAACGAATAAATCCTCCTGATGGAAGTTCTCGAATCAGATGATGCCATCATCAACCTAAATTCTTTCTTATGCGTAATGGGTTTTTTCGGTCTCTATATAAGCTTCGAAATTCTATAGCTTTGAAGGCGTGATGCATAAAATTTGTTACGAAAGTAGTAGATTCGAGGCCAAAAGCACATTGCAGGCTGAGGTAAAAGCTGTTGAATTGGTTTCTTCATAAAACAAAAATAGCTTAGTTGTCGCCAAATTTGTCCCTAAGATTGCTTCATGTGGGCTCTTTTTGGCATGGCGCAGCGTTGTTGTACTTTTATTGGGAAGTTCTCTGTTGAATTCGACAGCACTTCGGTTGGAATTTTCAGAACAATTTTTGTTCATGAACATATGGTGATATGTTTATATTTATGTTTCTCTGTGTCTGCTTGCCTGTGTGGTGCTTTCGGCTTTCGAGCTGCTTAAGTAGAGAGTCGATAAATTTGATGAGTGGAATATCCACCAAGGCGACATTGTCCTCCACACTTTTCCATGTTGGTCTATCAGTTCTGAAGCATTTGCATATAATCGAAGATGGAAAAACTCTACATGTATGTTATGTCAGCATATTTTCCGCTTAAACTGATCGGGTTATATTGAAAGCAGTTCTTTTTATAGAAGACTTATGCGAGCTATTGTATCAGCTGAAATTTGAAGATATTATTTTGCACGTTTAATAGTGACTCGAAGTGGTCCCTCAGATAGTGCAAATTGTAAAAGCGCGCACCGTGCTTCTTGAAGTTTTTCATTTCATAAAGCACATGATCTAATTGATGTAGACACGAAAGTGACCGAGTCGTGCCGCCTATACTCTATCGATATTAAACAACAGAATTTACTTCTCTATGCTGGCAATGATTAATGTAGTCATTTTAGGTGTTGTTACCAATGCAATCATTCTCTTTGTAGGGTTTGTCGGCACTGCATTTGTCTGTATTGGTTAACGATTTCCATGAAGATGTCGTACGGCTTATTCTTAAGTCAGATGCTGATATCACTATGAAAACACCACAAGACGGTGCAACTGTTTTACATCTGGCAGTTGATAAGAGCAATGGTGCTCAGATTATCAGAGTATTGGCCGAAGTGAAACGGCGTAAGGTTTTTCTTATGTTTCACGTCTGACAGCTTTTCTCTGCTCCTTTTTTCATAAGAGAAGTCGGCAGTGACATTAAAAAAGCCGAGGAATGGGAGAATTGAGGCCAACGGTAGGCATTCTACTCGATCAATGATCTCATCGTTTTTAGCATCATACGAAACTTGCACACCTTCCCAAAATGATAATATTGCTATATCTATAACCACTTCTCGGGAACCTGGCCCATTGTACCTATGTTGTAATTGCGAACCCAAATTTTATACAATGTTCTACCAAATTTCATTTTGTATTTATCATGCGTCGGTTCTTCTTCATATAAGTGGATAAGACAGTTGGCAGAGGTCATTTCATTATTAAGGAGGATGAGCTGAGTTGTCGCAGGTATTCGATAGGAAGGTGGAACCACCACCTGAGACGCTGAAAAAACATGGAAACAGGCCCCTGGATCAGCCATTGTTTTCGTCATCAAAGTCACTAATGCAGATTGTCGTATCAAGTAGGCAATCATCAGCACATTCCCAGTGCAGATAACTCATATCTAAAAAGAAGCTTATTGTCGAAAGCAGTGTAAAGTGAGTATGGAAACATAGCATTATATCGAGGGGCGAGATCATTGACACTCAAAATGTCGTTTCTTTAAAATCCAGTGGAACCCCCCTTGAGCGGATCACTCTCTCGGCATAAAATTGGGAATTATTGGGGGATGCAGCAAAGGGAAAAAGCTAGACGACAATCAAACGGATCGGAGAAATGCTTACGTTATACCTATCCACTCAAGCCAACACGTAAGCGAGTCACTTTCCTTTTCTAAAGGAACAATAAGAGAAAATTTTCCTTCCATCATCTTCATCGCATGCCATTTCGCATTTGTTAAATCGCTGGAATGTTTGTTCCCTTAGAATTGCCTATTTCTGCCGCCTCTCATGGAGGTAATGGCAAGCGGTCGGCGTAGCTTTATCGACAAATCAGCTAAGGGGCAAATACGATAAATAGTGAAAAATAAAGCCACCTGAAAATGAACACTTGAGTGATAAGGAACAGAATCCAAAGTGTCATCAAGCTATTCGCTCGCAATTCCGAATAGTCCAAGGACCCGACTATGACACTGCCCACACACAACAGATTGTTTTCGTAGGGGTTCGATCGTTTTCTACCGATGAAATATAGAAGTATCTTGCAGTTCTTGCGTGCGTTCAGTAATACTATAGCTATAACCAAAAAAAACCAAGAGGAGGGCAATTTTGAAAGACTTAGAGAAACAGATTTGCTAATATAAGAAAATCCCTCCCCTCAACCGATCTTGTTGAATATTTGAGAAGGAATGTCACCCCCAGTTCTCCGAGTAAACGCACTGTTCCCAGCTATCAGTAGTGGAGACATACGGTGTGCCCAAAGAAATAGAAAAGCCAATAAAGCTGTTCGAAATGTCTTCTGAATGAAGTATTTTTAAGTGCAGTGGAAAGATAGGTCCAGGTACTTTTAGTTTCTCCCAGGAAATCAGCATCGTACTATACTTTGCCATCCTCGGAAAATCCGGCTGTAGCTTATGCTCTACTCGCAGATTTAATTTATTAGGATATTGTATTCTGCTTGGATAAGTACGAATGCTATATGAAAGTATAAGAATTCTTGGCATGATGACATTAATGGGACTCACTACTAAGTGATTTCAGCTGTTTGAGAGATCTGGTCGAAACTTAGAACAAGGCTGATAACAATGAAAAAGGGGAAAAAATTGCAGCGGTGATGATGATGTTTTGTTTTGTATCTCTTTGTTTTCGCTTGTAAAAATGGGAATTTCTTCGATTTTGGGGAGATGCTTTCAATTCAACAATTTAATTTTCCCTCGATGCAACGATCTTTGAAGTAGCTTCCTTAAAGATCTCACTTTCTGTGGACAAATAAAAGGGGAGGGGGGACGTTGAATGGTGATAGCTGCCATGATAAAGCTCTTTCTTGAATAAAACCCTGAAAGCAGACTTCACACATCACAGTCCTTTTGTATAGTTGCAGCATCAATGATGTTTCATATTCCGTCTTCATAGCATTTTGTCAATGTGCAATTTTGCGCCTCTTATTCCTACTTCATTCTCCCCGCTGTTCGTCGTGTATAGTTGATCTTTCCCTTCTTGCTGACCTATATTGATGTTTTTATATTGTGTATAATTAAAGGTGAAAATTTCAGTGTTACCTTTTTCAATTAGTGACTCGAATGAAGATACACCATTAGCACGAGCGGTGTTGAATGGTCATCTGCTCGCAGCTGAGGAACTTTTGAAGGTCGGCGCCAACATCAATGAAACGGAGCGCAATGGAGTTCCGCTTCTTCTTCGGGCAATTGTGGCGAAGAACGATGAGGCAGCCGTCTTTCTGTTGAATAAAGGCGCTGACGCAACTATAAAGTAATTTTACTTCATCTGCCATTCATCCTCAGCTAAATGTGTATTCTTGTTAGCGCAGCAGATGTAGTGTGATGAAGCTTCACGATGATGGTTAAGTGCTGTATGCGTTTCCTTGAATAGGAGTTTTAGCGAGAATGGTGAAAATGTATCTCTTGTCAGCTTTATTCGCCTTTAAGTATTTGCTGATAGCATAATTTTTAGAATGCCCGATAGCAAGAACTGTCTACAGTTGGCGGTGGAATGTGGTCTATTGAATACGGTTCGATGCCTGTGCAAATCGGGTGCTAATCTAAATTGGAAGGACTCGATCACTGGTTTACCTCCTTTGTGGAGTGCCATCAGCAGTGGTAGGCTTTGTTCTTCATCCAAGTTAGTGTGTGGTTTTGTGAAG
Organism: Parascaris univalens; assembly: GCA_037576465.1. Classification (NCBI taxonomy): domain Eukaryota; kingdom Metazoa; phylum Nematoda; class Chromadorea; order Rhabditida; family Ascarididae; genus Parascaris; species Parascaris univalens. Next base: position 26,636,031 of record CM075173.1, read on the forward strand.
GTATAAAGGTTCTAATGGAGGAGTCAAGGCAGAGTCACTTTGCATCTGCTCAGAGTTTGCTTCGCTTTGGGTTTGGTTGCATTTTTAAATGACCAGAGGTTAGATGACCGAATTTGATACTTCACTGAACATATCCCGTGTCGATACTTCATTCTAACCTATTCGTCGATGGGCATTCGGAGAGAAATCTACGAAGCAAGCAGATTCAACAAAAGGTGCTCTGTGTTCTGTATAAATCGAATGCCTACTATAAGCCTAGCGTTATCCTCTCCTGTTTTCAGGTTCGTTTGATGTAGCTGCCGTACTAACAGAACACGGTTGTGATACAAACGGATGGACTTACGGTGATGACCGAACATATACACAAACCCTCCTCCATAAGGCGATCGATTTGAATCTCTCGGATGCGGCCATTTTTCTGATCGAAAAGTATGACTTTACTAAAACTGCTCATAAAGCAATAAATATTGTTTTTATATGTGAGCATGTAGAAATATAACTTTGAAATAATAGAGGTATATAGAAATCACCGAGAGGTTCATTAAAAATTGTCGTATGTGTTTATTTTAGATGAGGATCAGTGACACTTTCTCAATTGATCTTAGGTTTTGAATGCAGTTTCAGACAACCATTTTTCGCAAACAGTCTGCTTGAAAGGTGGGATACGGCGGAGTCATATCGCCACATTCTCTGCCTTTCCGTCCTTTACATCCTGCTAGGTTTCTCTTCATGATATCTCTCTGGGCATTCACATATTCGCAGACATTGTTTTATTTCCGTTTCTGCATGTTTGTTGGTTTGTGCGCACATATTCACGTAGTGTATGCAGACGTTCATAAATATTGATCATGTGTATATAAACTCTTCCGAGCGAATCCCGTCTTGAGAAGTAAGATAAATTACCTAATTATTTGTAGCCATTAACTGCGGATTAGCACTTTCAAGACAGAGTGGTTTCTCGTAGAATGCTTCGAGAACGAACTGCTCTGATTTGAGCTCATTCACTTATAGTGGATGTGATGTGAACGCATTGAAGCGGTACGAGAAAAGTGAAATGGAGGACCGGCAGACTCCATTACATGCATGTATCACGTGGAATTTGACTGATGTAGCATTGGCGCTTATAAAGAATGGAGCCAGTGTCGACATGCAGGTATCCTTTTCTGTTCTCTCTTTAGTAAAACGATTGCGGCCATTTCCATCGAACATAGTGCAGTACTTTTAGTCTCCAGTAATGATATCCTTTTTTAAGTGAAAAATTGAAGCAAAGTAATTCTCGCTTATTTCCTTAGTTATTACTTGATTGAACCAGTGCTTAAAGAAAGAAGGAGAACTACCCAGCAGGATGGAACATGAACATATGCTGCATTGATATTCCTATAAGTAATAGGTGCGTTAGGGTGATTTTAGGATGCAGATGGGCGAACTGCGGCGCATCTAGCGGTCATCGAACAGAACATGCCTGTGCTGGAAGCTATACTGTCAGTGTGCGATGCAAGCTCTTTACTGCTCAAGGATCGTTATGGTGCGAGTGCGTTGGTTGTCGCTATGCAAAAGCGCAACAATTGTGCTGCTGAAGCCATTGTCAAGAAGGCGCCGCATGCCGTCATGCAAGTGTGTTCGATTGTTGTCTTTTCTCAGATATGTCGGCAGCCGTTCATTGAAGATTTTGTAACCGGCGACATTTGGCGACGTCCTGTTAAACCACTTGTAACGGGCCATATAATCTGATGAATGTTTAAAGCTGTTGCGTATTGTACGTCTTAGCACCGACCAGCTCGTTTGGACGGGATGTATTTGTCTATGTGTCGGGGAAGAGAAGCTTGAGTCAAGAAAAATATCTGCGCTTGTGTGCCCATCTGGTGGTTCCACTTCTAGTTGAATGGATGCTTTAATACGTCTTACTGCGTCATGTCAACTTTCAAGTTGGTCAGTTAACCTTTTGCAAGCATCGAAGCGCACGGAAGAGGCTGATGTTTTATGTTTTCGCGATCGAGAATTTCGATTTTGAAGGAAGCTTAGAAGATTCTAACAGTAAACCGTTGTTTCTGAAGACCCCATTGCTCCCGTAATCGAGTGAAAGGCAACGTTTTTTATTTGCGATGTCCAAATGCTGCTTTATATTCGAAGATCTGAAGGAAGGATTTCCTTTCTTTCGACTTAGCTGTATTTATGGTGGTAATTTGAAACGGTTAAGTACAGCGAGAGAAGCGGGAATGGAGTGTAGATCTTTATAGCAGTCTTGACGTTTGAACTGTTTTCTGGTCGCTTCCCTACTGAAAGGATTTTGCTTGTCCCTCATATATGAACCTCTTTATATATTAGTATTGTAGATGAATGGCAACGGTGAAAACTTGCTTCATACTGCAGTTAAGAATCGTGACATCGAATCTGTGCTGTTTCTCTTAGCACTGCAGACCGACGTCAATGTACGCACACAAGATGGATCTCGAGTTACTGCATTACACATATGTGCGCAAACTGGGGACGAGATGATCATGCGTAATCTGGTCAGTGTACCCGATCGTTTTTGAAGATTACCAACCTTTTTCCTACCCCGCGGCCCTATACACAGAGAGTTGTTATCGACTTCTTAGGTTACTTTTCCATGGTGGATTGTCAAGCACAGTTGGAAAGTGTGTTTTGCTTTTGCGAATGCGCATGCTGTTTAAGAAATAAAAAAGGATGAGGTAACTTTTAGGGGAATGTTTAGTGCCTTTTTGAGCGAAAGGCTTAAAGCTTTCCCGCTTCGTGCTCACCAACTAGTAATGAATCTCTTCTCGATTAAATTCTCGTTCTTCCGCATTGGTTTATTTGCAAATTTCATAAGTAGCTCTCTAATAGCAGTGTTCATCTCGATTATGCCTTCGTTTCAATAAGGTTGTGACATTTATACTTCTCTTCTCAGCATTAGCTCATCTCTTCAATTGCCCTCCGATCAAAGACGAATGTTCAGAGTCCTAATTTGGAGGAATAAAAGTAAGCTGTTGATGCTGCACATCGGATCCAGTAAGCATATAGTCGCGGTAGGAGGGCAATAAGAACACTGTAGGTCTATCAGGTGGGTTTTGAATGTGAAGTAACTTGGAGGTTTACAAAATAGAAGTGTCGTACGCGAAAACCAAACAAGCGGGTTTGCATGCCGAACAAGTATTGGCTTCATCTCTGTTCAGTTAGTTTTATGCTTATCTCTTTTAACGTAAATTTTTTCAAGAAGAGCTGTCGTTATTCCCAAGTGAATATGAAGGAAGTACTTGAATCACGAAATGTTTCAACGTTGCAGCGTTTCTCATAATTTTATTAGGCGTAAACAGTTGCTCATTTCTTCTAATGGGCTTTTGGAGTGTTCGCTACTCATGTATTTTGCTTTCCCCAACCGGAAGTCGAAAATTGGGGAGGCCGACTGTCCTGTCCTTTTTAAGATGTTGTCCGCTTCCTTTTGAGGTGTCTTATACGTATATGGACTTTTTCGGGCCTCCATAAGGAATGGCGAGTATATATTCTGTTCCAGGACATAGTGCGATGTTTTGGATAGAGGGAGGGGTTTGAGGTAATGATAACAGCAATTTTTGGAGCATGTTTCAGAAAGAACGAACATTTGTCCACAGGGATGTAGGCTCACATTTACAATTATGCAGAACATAAATGCAGGAAAGACTCGTCGCTCAAGCTCTGTTAGGCGAAATTACTGATTTATAGTTGTTGGCCGGAGCGGATGTGAATGCAACATCGGCAAAAGGATTCACACCATTACACGTTGCCGCATATAACAATCATGAAGCACTATGTATGATTTTGTTGGAGAATGGCGCTTTCCCGAATCTTATCGACTACGATGGCAATACGCGTGAGTGCCTTTTATTTATTTACGGAAGCTAACTTCTAGCAATACTCGTTTAATTAGGTCACGTTTATCGTTGAACGGAAATAAAGCGAACTCTCAGTTGTTCTTAAGCGGCGTTTGAAGAGTGTGGGGGCCCGAACGGGAGTGAAGCTGCAACGTCCCTCAGTGAATGTTCGCGACACTTATTGATTACTCTATCAGAGGAAATTCAGGTGAGCTCGGTTGAGACTCTCCACATTGTTTTTAATTTCATTTTATACAGCAGTTGTTTTCTTTGCTCTTGCAGCGGGCTCACTCGCCTTTGTCCTCAAGTGCGTCGTATGTTTAGCCGCATCACTTTTTCCTTCCCACTCCAGTAAACTTTGTTGAATGGGCGGGCAATGGCACCTATTGTTCACATTATGTGACTGTTTCATTGCAGGTTCTTTATTTGACGTTGGCAAATCCTAAGTAAATTCAGCAGCATTGACTAGAAATTCTCTCTTAGCTCGCTTTCGAGCCGGAGAATTTTGTTCACATTGTGGACAAAGATCTGTGTAGGCAAATATCGCATTTGGTATCGGGTCGACGTTTAAAATTCCAGTTTAATTTCATTCGGTACTAGCAGATTATACACCATCTCTTTTCCTCTGCAGCTTCCTCGCTCCAACCCGACTAGAAGAGAAGAAGTGACTCATTTCTTGTTATGCTCGCATCCTACAGGTGAACTTTCAAAATTAGCACCTGCAGGATGTCAGTGGCAATCGGGAACTGGAATTAGTATCCGCGCTTGGAAGCCTGCAGTCAGAGCTTGGTAAAAAATGGTAATAATGAGAGCGAGAAGTGATAGTTTAAAACATTTGATCATTTAGATATATTTGGTCGCACCAGTTGTTAGCAATTCGCCATCAAAGAGCACTCAGTGGTGTGTAAGTAATCGCAGTGTTTTCGATTGTGCAAAGGAAATCTTGCACTGTGATGGGTGAAAAGCTGTGTGAACAGTATATTTGAGGTTATAAAACTTTCAAATGGGTTGGAAGCTGCAGCTAAGAGTGATAGCTTAGTCACTAAAGACATTGGAAATGACATGAAAACTGGAAATAAGGCATGCTGTTCAGGTTTTCAATGCTTAATCAGACAAAAAGAGAGCTAATAGAGAGGAGGATTGGATTGGCCTCTTTGCTTCTCCGTCACCATCGTCATCGCTTCCCATTCATTCTGTTATTTCATTGACTTCATTGAGCTTTTATTGCAGCATTACACGCAGCCGTTCTCCAGGGAAGCGCTTCGTCGGTGAATGTGTTATTAGGCAATCCGGAAGTGAACGCACGAGCTGTTAATAAAAGGTGGTTGACATTTCTTAGAATTATTGTTGGGCTTTCCTATTTGAGCTGTTTTGGCTGTTTGGTTTTTGTTGAGGGGAGCAGTCGGTCAGCCACACGCTAAAATTTGGAAGTCAACGAAATTTTCTTTTATGTTTGGTTATTATTGTAGGCAACAGACCCCGCTGTTATTGGCAGCAACAGTTGGTGCAACACCAAATTCGTTGGATATCCTTCAAATGTTTATAAATGCCGATCCGGAATATCCCGTCGATGCGGCAGATTGCAACGGGAATACATGTAATGTTATTACATTATTCCGAAATAGGTAATACAACTGTGAGAAAGTGTCGTCGTTTTATTTTTTAGTGGTTTCTTCCAAGTTCGAGTCGTCTCTTCACTTTTCTGTTGACTTTTGAGCGATTTCTTCTTTTTTTATCTCGGCGGGATGATGTTTAAAGTTTTCATTCCCTTCGGAAGTGTGAAGATCCAATTGTTTTACTGTAAAGCTGAGGTTACACCTCCAATAATAACTTCAGAAAATCTTGGATTATTTATTTGCATCCATCTTTTACAGAAATATGCGAGTACATTCAGTCCAGACACTGGCTTTGTATCATTTTGCTATCGCGGCGTTAAAGAAGGAGACGGGATTTTCCTTTTTTTCTGTAGATTATTAGCAAATGGTTTTGCTAAGAGGCCTTTTCCGTTTTAGGGAGTGGATTTGCCGAAAAAAGGATGTTGAATAAATATTATTGCGGAGGAGTGAAATTTCCTTTTTCAAGAATGAATTCACACGAAGCCGGTTAATTTCATGCCAAACTTATATGAGTTTAGGCATAGAAGCACTCGCGAATTTTTCAGCTTCGAGTCATTCGTCTCGAGTTTCTGCCGATATTTTAGTGTTCACGATTTAGGAAGATCCTTTCATCTCTTTTGTGTCTCATCGCGACCGTCTCATTTCGCTGCTGAGTGTCCAACCACAGAGGTTCACGCTTTAAAAGGTGTTTTTTACGCACTACAAACACGAGGTTTGCAGTGTTCCTGTTGGCCTATATGAATGGCAATGCGGAACTATGTAAGAGTGCACTCCGTTGTGGGGTGTGTTTGGCAGTGACGAATAACTACGGCATATCGGTATTCAGCTATGAAACGCCAACGAAGCAGCTGCTTTTTTCTTTGCTTGGTGAGCTCTTTAACACTTTCTACCGCTAGTTTCCACGTCTATTATAATGGAATGATCAGCAGTCGAGCTGTTCCGCTTATGTGATCTCTATACCTTTTGTGAGTTAAACAGTTCACACCTTGAACATGTACGAATATATGCAGTTTGGTTTTTCGCATCTTTGTACAAGCTTTCCTTACGGTGGGTAAGGATAGCGAGAAATGTGCTTTTCTTTCTAAATCTTCTAGCTTGATTTTGTGTTTAGCCGATGAAAAATACTGTTGCAACTGAAATAACTTCCAAGTGGGCGACGACAGTTTGCCTAATTCTCTTTCCAAATTGGATCCCTCCTGTCGCCCAACACTTGTCATCGCTTACGGCACAGCTTCATTTTTGACAAACAGAATAATCAATTCCCTTAAAGTAATAGCGAATTGCCTTACGAATAGCGAATAGCCGATAAGAAATTGCGAGATGATTTTTTTAAAATTCGTTGGCGGGTTGAACGTATTTGATTTGGTGGAAATGGTTTAATAAAAGTTGGCGAATAAAATGTAGTGATAGGTGCCACGTCTCATTTCCTAAGCAGATTCGGATTTCATCCATTCCCAGATCCACCTCTCCATGAGAGAAAGAAAGAGGGGATTAAGTACGATGCAGTCGGGTAGCAGCTGTGCGGCTGCCCTTTGTCCAGTATACTATATAAATTTTGCTGAGGACATGAATTCATCCGGTTCAGAAGTACGACGTCGCTGTATCAAGAAACTTTTCAGCATTGATAATAATCTGAAAATATGATGTGGATCCAGTTTTTCGATGAATTAACATGAAATATGCACAGAGGGAATTTCTGTATTGTTTTTTGCTTCAGATAGCTTGGAGAGTGAACCTAAATGGTCGGACGGTGATGTTTGCTCGGAATGTGGTGCGAAGTTCACGTTGACTATGCGCAAGCACCACTGCAGGTGAGTGCGTTGGATGACAGCTGCAGCTCTGCCTATTTTCGGCTTATTTCTTAATGCATTGATGCGGTGAAAAAAGTGTGCGATAGTGCGTCCGGCTTTCTGAATGATATGATGTTTAGATCGTCTTCTTAGCCACTTTGCCGATGCGAACTGAAATGCAGGTCAAGAAAAATGCTTGCTGGTTCTGGCTGTTTTTAGTTTTTTCAGTTCTTTTCACATTAACAGGCTAACTAAGGCTAGTGTAAGAGTTTCTTCTGTATGCACATAATATTATATATGCATGGGTCTCTTCCTATGAGATTTTCGAGAGTTGCATCCTGCCGCATTTTCCGGTGGTTGTAGGGATACCTCGCCATTTACCGCTCTGGAGGCGAGCTGTGTCGTGTCTGTTTTTGCAGACCCGTACGGGAGATGATTATTAATAAAAACGATTGTCTCAAAATGGTTGTTTGCATTTGAGGTAAAAGCGCGATACACTCGAAAATAAACCGGTAGCGGAAGAGGCAAACAGTGGAACTTGCAAGAATTCTCTGGAGAGTTGGCGCGGCTGATTAGGCTTATGTCGAAATGTCACCTCTTCATTGTTGAAGTGTTCATTCTTCACATTGTGTAATAAGTAAAAAATCTAGCTATAAGAACTGGTACGAAGTGCGTTTCTGAATTCCGAATGATAGATTTGAGGAATAAATTCATCCGCTTTCACGCATTTTGCAAATAAAAATTTATGAGGCGCATAAAAAATGGAGGACATCTAAGATCGAAATACTGAAGTTGGCACGTTTCTCATGCTCATCGCATCCCATGTCGAATGAATAACTCTTCGATTGGGTAGACTGTTGAGTTTTTCTCTCTCACGTTAATGTTCCGGAATACAAATACAGAACCATAGTTGGTGTTGCTGCGCTTGGTGTACCTTTGCCAGTTATGTTAAGGCACTGCGGACGATTGGTGTGCGCTCGATGTTCTGACAGGACGATGCCTATTTTGAAATATGATCTGCAGAAGGCGGTACGTGTGTGCGAGATTTGCTCCGATGTTCTTACATTGGGGCATGGTCGATGATTGCTTCATACAACCATTGCGGGCAGTTGCGGTGGTGGATTGATAGTAACGAAGGAGGGCAGTATTTCCGCATACGAATGTTGTGGTGGTGAATGAGCGTCGGGGGTTTATGCATTTGAAACTTTGTGATATTTTTCTTGCCTTACTGTTCTTTGTACACACAGAGCAATGCGCCACTTTATTGTCTGTCTTCCATTGTCGAACTATTATCACATGTTACACCTAATACCGTCCAGTGAGAGGTTATCCGGATGGTGCTCTGTCGTATGCAGTCGGGGGATTAACTACGATAGATGGCTGGGTCCGAACTTGGTACAGTTGTCGGGGTGTAGTCACATGTTGGTGTGCTCGTTACTTTGTTGTGGGCGTTTAATCGCTTTGGAGGACGAGCTTCTAGAAGTCCAGCGATTGAATGAGTCCTGTATTTATTTGGTTAACTGCCTTGTGTTTTTATAGGGTGCACTAATTTTACTTATTCATATGTGCCTTTGCTTCTTCTTCTAAGTGTTCTTCATTAATTTAGTTTATGAATGTTATGTTGTCGGCAAGGATTTCAAAAGTTGAAAAACGTCACATGTTGAGGTATGCTTGGACTCGTTTTCAAGATTCATTCACAGATTGAAATGAAATGTTGAATAGATCTCAGAATTTGCTTCGCCATTTAGAAGGACTGATCATTACAGTAGAATTCGACAAGCGCTTCCTCGTATATTGATGTTTGATTGGGTTTTTTGACGCCATCACGAGGAGTAATTTTTTCCACGTTGGAGTGGTGCATATAGATTGGATGCTTAGTAGTGAAAGTGAATGAAAATTTCCCTTAAGATGAGCTCAGTGATTGCAAGTCAGTATATAAAAATGGATGGATCCACTTTGCGTTATATTTGCGACATCTGCATTTGAGCATTCACAGCCGACGATTTCACTGGCCACAACGAGGACGGATCGAAGATAGAGCATAGATTGTGTGTTCATTCAATAAGAAATGCATTTTGGCAGTAATGGCTGCTTCCATCATATGCGTTTATTAAATGACGGTTCTTGCTCATTAGAGAGTTTCATCTGTGTTTCACTTCTTCGCGAATCTTGTAAAGTTTACAGTGGTTTAATTTCAGGTCTTTGAATTATTTCGTTATATTTTGAAATATTCGTTTATCCCTCTGATTTCGGATTCTGAAATTAAATGACATTCCACTCTTTTGAATTGTGTTTTAAATACAGTGTACGCGACCTCAAGAGGAAAGTGATTTGTAACTGTGATTCCATATGTTGAGTTTCCTTAATTTGTTTTCATTATTATCCAACGAACGTTTCTTTCCATTTGAGCATAAGAAAGGCAATCCCAAGATTAGTGCAGTCTATACTTTATGGAGTTGAGTTCGGTTACTGGAATACAAAGGTCTTATTTAAAGGCAATCGCACCCAAAACTGAGTTCAAATTGAACTCGTTCCGAGCGTGGAGAGTCGATCAACTTCGATCCCAACCGGGACCGATTGCATTGTGAGGAACCATCGACATATGGTCCCGGATCAGATTTGGCCGCTATCCCAACTATGAGCGAGTATACTCATATCTTCAATACGACAGCTGTTTTATTATAAGGGGACACTTTAGTGCTATCCGAATGAGTGGTGCAATCACCTCAGCGTTAAACGAGATCATGTTTTCCGCTAATATTTTCGAAGTTAGTTGTTATATAGGCGTTGTATATGTATTTGTTCGCTGAACTGGACAAACATCCAGCAAACAACGAGATTTAGAGAAAGAAGTGGAATATTTCAGTTGGGCAGTGGTGCCATTTTTCGCTTCTCAAAATGGATATCGCTCTCTAAAGTGCAATTTTTGAAATGATTAAACGATAGGATCACTTGAAATGCTTCCATCTGCTTTCAACTCATTTAGCTGCTCAATTTCTTCGGAATTTTACCTTCACATCTTGATTGTTTCGTATAGTTCTATGAACACGTGTTCGATTTCACTCGTAGATTGCGAGGATTTTGTAGAATGGAAGTTTTCGAGTAGCATAAATCGGGAGCGAAGAATGTCGTGTGGAAGGATGGAAAATTCAGTTCCCAACATCGACAAAAGAGGAACTTTCCCATCCCACTAATATTGCTCTCGTCCATCGCATCTGTGATGCATGTGAATTGAGTGCTCTGATCTAGGAGAATAGTTTGCATTGTTGCGAAACTCATAGGTAAAGAGTCGTAATAGAGATGAGAGGGGTGGAAACCAAATTGTGTTCTCCTGAGGATGTGCCTGGATTTTTGAGAACTCAGTGAAGTTGTGCGCAAAACGTTATCTAACTTGCTTTTGCATACTCTGAAAGAAAGCATCCAAGAACTGAAGAGTGCTAAGTAGCTGGAAATTTCTTGCAGACGCATCACCACATTGCTAATAAACGTATTTTCGTGTTAACATCATTGTGCTCGTAGTGCGTAGTCCATCGAGGATGAAGGTGACTAAGGTGACTAAGAACGATTTGAGATGCTTGCAGATCAACGTCAGGCTTTCACAGAGAGATTCGAGCATAAAGGCGCGACAAATATAGTTTTTAGAGAAAACCCTCATGAGGGACGGGGAGGAGCATGTTGACCTTCCGCTTTATTAGTTGATGCGTCGCATCGTTTCGTTGCACCATTTGTCAAGGCTGTTCGGAGTTTTACTTGCGATAGAGCGGCTTAGTGCGGTTTACGTATAACCATTTTCTGTGTAAGATTATATATGAAGGCCAACGAAAACGAGTTTTGCGATGAAGACGACCTGTAGCCATGCAGAGCATGCTGTGCGTATTGCAGCGTAGAACGATAGGTTTGAAAATGCTGCATTAGGCGCCGGCTGTAGGAACACAAGTGGACGTCTCTCGGCTCATCGGATGATTTGATACCTTTGATTTGCTTTCGAGTAGTTAGTTTCACTTCAGAGTAGCCTACTGTGATGGAGACATTGTTCAGATTCGGGAGTGGTTGTTTTTCATGAGAGGGATGAGTGAAGGGAGAGGGATGTTCGAGAATATTCAATGGACGGTTTATTCGCTACTTTCCTTTCACTACTTATGTGACGACCATTCATAAATTTCTACCGCTAGTAGCAGTTGGCTTTATACTTCTTTCCACAGGTGGAGGGGACGGGACGGGGTGCGGAACAGGAATCCTGCTAGACTGAGTTGGAGGCGCCTTCTAGACTTTAAATAAAGTTCTCATAGAACACCCGACTCTTTTTCACTGAGTCCGCATTACAAATTATACTAATATCCCCATCGCCTCGTTCACTCGCGGCTGAAGCAACCTCTACTTTTATGGCAATTGTTCTCTTTCAGTTTCGGAGGCGTAAATGTTGCCTGCAACTTGATGCTTTTTTTTAATGATGTCGTCCTCCCTCTCTCCCCACCACCACACAAATATTTCGACTGTTTTGTGTCTATCCGGAAAACGACTTGAATGTTTCTCAGTGTTTCGCCTATTTACCGCATAGACATGGTAAGTCTACGAGTGCGTACGCCATTCGAAGTAACACGGCCGTATCCGAATCTCGCCTAGTGGGAGTGCCATTTCAAGTAGAGCTTTCCTTTCCAAACAAATATTCTTTACGTGAATGTTGCGAAGCGATCACTGCAATGAGATTGCAGATGCGCACCACATACGTCGTGGGGATCGTCTCTTTTGGCAGCTCTCTTGTAATAGTCGCTTCAGTCATTGTTGTCGGCTTGCTTCTCCGAGATATCAACACATTTTATGATGATGTCGTGGCCGATATGGCAGAGTTCAAAACGTTAGCAGATGACGCCTGGAAGGAAATGACACGTGTCAGCCATGGAACTCCGGTTAATGAAGAAGGCACTGATATGAATGACTTCGACACGCTCTTCGCTCGCACTAAACGAAACACTTATGCAACAGGACCGTACCTGACGTCACAGCAATGCAACTGCGCCGCGCAGGCTGCCAGATGCCCAATAGGTCCTCCAGGCCCACCGGGAGCTTCTGGAGATAGAGGAATCGATGGAATGCATGGACAACCCGGAAGACCCGGAGATGCAGGCAGCTTAGGAAGCCTCGGAAACAATGGTGAATGCATCAAGTGCCCAGCAGGACCACCTGGTCCTGCAGGACCTGACGGACCACCCGGACCTCCTGGATCGAGCGGGATGCCGGGGGCGCCAGGAAGCGGGGCAGGAGTTGAAACTCCTGGACCCCCTGGACCACCTGGAGATGCAGGAGCACCTGGTAGGTGGCGTTTAAAAAACACGTTCAAGCACAAACAGATGTGTGAACATTGAGACGCTATATGCATACTCGGAAAGCCGAAAGAAATTTAATAACAAACTAAAAACTCATTTTTCAAATTTGCGACACAAGTGCGTTATTTTAGGTCATTTTGTGTCGCGAAATGATACTACTATTTTCCTCTCCGTAATTTAGTGATCTCGAAAGTATAGTGGATTTAATTTTTATTTAAGTAATCTTTTTGTATAATCTCCGAACCGCGAGTTCGGTGAGTGCGCTTCTACGCGCACATATAAGCAGATTCATGATACATTAAAGCGTCCGAAGCAGCAGTTACACATTCAACGCGATATCCCACGAGTGCCTCCATTATATGTTTCAGGTGAACCTGGGTCAGCTGGGATGCCCGGAGCCGCAGGACGTGATGGAGTGGGAGGACAAGGACCTCCAGGACCGAAAGGACTGCCTGGACCAGCTGGTGTGCCTGGAGTTGTCGGCAAACAAGGGACAGATGGGGCGCTCGGTGCCCCAGGACCACAGGGAGCGCCAGGGTCGCCCGGAGTGTCCGGTGCTCCGGGTCCCGACGGTCCGCCAGGAATACCAGGGAATGCAGGCTTCCCTGGTAGAGATGCTCTATACTGTCCTTGTCCTTAGCGAGATGGAAGTCGAATGTAGTCACTGGACACTGGAGAAATCTCTACGATGGGAATCGAGGTGCTCGAGTAAACGGCAGTAAAATTCCAACGAATACCAGCCGCAACCAAAATAGCATTTTTAGCTCCTCACTTTTCGCATTGTTTTCATTTCGCCTTGAGTCCGATTTTAACGTTATGTAAGTAAAGAACGTTGCTGCATTATCGAAACGCAGTAAAAAGTTGCACTTGTGGGACTGTTTTCGGCGATATCCTTCATCCTTTCTTATTTATACGTTTGACTGAAAAATGAAATACACACGTGCCACAGATATAACGTTCTATGAAGAGATACACTTGCTAAGACGCAAAAAAACGGTCGATGGCAAAAGGGGATGAGAGAAGGTGGGAGCTCTCGCTTTCTTGAAAGTAACTCAAATTTCCGTATTTCAAGTTTTTGTTGCCTGAAAAATTAACTGGAAAGAGGTGAGGACAGTCATTGCACAGAAACCGATAGAGATTATCATGAATTCGCCACAGATATGTAGATCTTCGCTTGAAATTCGGAATAGAATAAGCTTCATTCGGCAATCACTCAGTGGAATAATCTATAGTGAGAACTTCATTTTCATTTCTCCTCGAGTTTCAGCAAGTGGTACATAGGAAATTGTAAGCACCTGCAAGTTATACAAAATGCACAGAATAAAAAAGTTTTTAGAATGGGAAACCGCATCACGAAAAGAAAGCGATGTTTGCTTTTTATGGACGGAAATGAATATTGTCCTCATAATTTGTCGACTTTTTTCCCTTTTATAGCCAATAATTGGCATTAATAAGGCATCGGTTACACAATACAGCTCTTTGAATGATGGTTCTCTCAACTATCGTAGAAACTCCGAAGTGAAAAGACGGCCAATTGAAGAATTACGTTCACTCCTTATATTTGAGAAAAAAACGGCCTGAGATCCGCACCGCTTCCCCGAGCACTCGCAAGCAACAATGAGGAACGCGAATGGTAGTACTTTGAGTGATTCAAGCGATTTGCGAAAGCCAACGAAAGAAGCACGTGGTGCTAACGTTTCAAATATTATAATAGAATGTTCCGCTCTGTCGACTTCAGAAACGAAAGATTCCCTCGAATGGAAAAGGTCGTCTGTACTCCGTGTCCCCTCAACAATAAGAGCTCTGGGTTCTATATTCAATGTAACACGGTTAAGACACATTTGCCAGATGACCACGTTCGTCACTTTTGAATGCTGATGGTCCTGTCACACAAGCATTATCTGTGAGTGTTTCCTTGGTGTCCTCCACGTTGAGCAAACGTTATTTTAGTATGCCTAGTTGCACAGCTTCATATTTAATACAGCCAACATTCTCTGTTTGAGTCACATTTGCATTTGCCACCACAGCTAATTGAGCTTTTTCTATATCTTCGCATATGGGAGTCCATAGAAAGAGGAAAAAGCCTTTCTCCAACTACAATGAACTCGTTCGTTTTCAAACACTCTTTTTAAAAACTAAGCGTCTGTTACGCTCAGCTAAACGGAGAATTTTGTTAAAAGAAGCGAATAAAGCTCTAAATTGAGAGGATAAAGCAAGTGAAAACAAAGTTCCCATGCGCCGCTCCGTTGTCTTCTCATATTTTTTATTTTTACATTAAATGTACATGTTCTCGATGAAACTTATATGCTTTACTTGTTTCGCAGAATAAACACTGCAGTAACATCGAACTGAAATAACAATAACAAAGTCACTCTCTTTGCTTTAGCCTATCACCTACTTTCATCACTCAGAAATGAATGAGTAAATATGCACTATATATGAGTAATTGACTCATGCACATACCCACACACGAAATTGCCACAGTGAGCCTTAGAAAGGGGAACAGGCAATACCATATGGAAATACATCGAAGAATGCGCTTTCCTCGCCCATAAGCTATACATGGAAAGCTTTTTTGGAAACACTGAAAGACCAGGTGGACATTTGAAGCACATTTAAATTCTAAACAAGCGACAATCCACTTGCAAAATATGCGTGGAAAGTTTCCAAAGCAGAGTACGACTGGCTTAAAAGAACGTTTTGTTCTGTTGGATGATGTGGAGAAACTTAACACTTTCCGAGACGACGATGCCCCTCTGAGTAAGTTCCTTGCGTTCCAGTTCCCTACATAACTGCTAAGAAACAGTGTCACAGAGAAGGAGTCAGCTCCGACTGTGTATTTTGCGTGGAGACCGATGTGGCGCTATATGAGGGAACAATCCTGTGTTGATGGATTCTTCGCGTTACGACCAGTATGTTTTTTACATGTAGTTCTGAGAGGTTCATTTGGGAATGCTTATTCCCAAGGACATAACATCGGCATTGTTGATTATTTGCCCGAATACCATTGTCGGAAAAGTTTTTACTCGAGTTTCCTCTCCAAGGAGCAATTTTCCGTGTTTTTTAAATTTCCCAAGATTTTTCAGCAGTAACTACGCAAATAGGCGAAATATAAATTCAAGTGTGGAGAATTCGGTGTATGGAAATTTTCGGTCATCAGGAGGGTGAATACAATTTCGAAAAACTTCATAATTCTTCTTTGAAACAGCGAAACCTTTCAGGAAGAAGTGGTTGAAATTCTCTGTTTACCTATATTGGCGATAACGTTGAGAGGAGACCGAGAGAGATGAGAGGAGACACGAAGACAGTCGATGTCCTTTATCGACGCGCCACAGCTCATAAACAGCAAGGCCAGGCTTTCCAATGCAGCAGCCAGTCTTAGAGTCTTCGATGCAGAAGACTGATTCCGACGGCCTGTGGCTGGCCTTGCATGGACCTCAAGCAGCTCAGAAGTGCAAATCGAACAATGACATGATGCGAAAACACCAAAAGTGCATGGTGCTATAAAAGCAAAAGATCACTGTTTCATCACAAAGAGATACCTTGGGTTGGCTCTTTATCGCCATACCTAACATCTCAACACAGAAGCTGGTCCATTCGTCGGTGTCCGAGATCTGTGCGGCTGCGTATGCGATCCGTCAGTCCATGGCGCGTTTTGCGTCGACCCTTCGGGCTGAACAGTAGTGGAGTCTGTCGATCGCGATTTGAGAGGCGGAGATCTACCGGAGCATGTACTGAATGTTGGTCGTCGACGTTTTGTTGTAGCTGTGCGCGCCGCCGTACGTTTGGCTGGCCCACTGATGAGACTTGGGTGAATGGTGGGATTAACCGAGCATCGAAATGGTGCAGTAGGGTTTTGAGCACTGCATCGGCTGGAGAGTTCTCCTGTTTGGTGCTGCGCCAGCGAAGTTGGTTGGCGTGGCGCATCCAAACTTCTGATCCGACCAGAAAGTCGTAGGCGACACCGTCTGCGTCATACCATTCCGTTCGTCCATCTTGTCTTCTGAAAAAGATACGTTCTGAGGAGCACGAGGTCGCCTCGTTAGAAAAAACGGTCGCGTCGTCGGTTGAAGTCTGCCTCCATCCTGTCGTTCCTCCGCACTGCGATGGGCGGAATCGGCCGAACCAAGTCTGTTGAAGTACGGAAGTGACGTCCCAAGAGAACTTCTTCTGGAGAGCGATTCCCGAGCGTCGCGTTTGGTGTTGTCGGATAGCTAAGCAGAAATGTTTGTAAAGCTTCCACTGTCGTCTCCCCCCCCCCTTAAGTTGGCGAAGCGTTCGTTTGAAAGTGTCTACGGAGCGTTCTGCTTGTCCGTTTGATTGAAGATGATAGGGTGGAGAAAGATGTGCTTGATGCCGTTTGTTGTGCAAAAATCGACGAAGTCTGCGGGAATGAACTGAGTGCCATAATCCGAGACTATCACTTCAGGCGTTCCGGACTGCCCAAACAGCTGTCGCAAGAATCTGAGGGTTGTGAAGGGCGTTGCGCGGTCCGTCATGAAGATTTCTGGCCATTTTTAGTGCGAGTCCACGACGACTAAAAAATAGTGTCCGTCAAATGGTCCTGCTTAGTCGACATGGATGCGGGTCCACGACCTGTCTGTTATCGGCCATAAAGCAAGTGGAGCTTTGACTGAGACTTTCGAGACGTCTGCGCATGGTTGGCACTGCTTGACTGTTGCTTCGATATCCTTGTCGATATCAGGCCAGTATACGTAGCTTCGGGCGATCGCTTTCATCCGCGTGATTCCTGGGTGTCCTTTGTGAAGTTGCTGGCGGACTTTCGACTAAGAGCATCGGGAATGATGACGCAGTCTGCACTGAGGAGGTCTATATTACTGAGTGCATTGCGGCGGTTGAAGAGTTGTCGGAGACAGTCGGTCGTGAATTGACTGCCACCATTGGCTGTGGGTATAATGAATAAGCATTTTGAGGCACGTCGTCTCGTCGAGTTGCGTTCGCGATATCATGCGCTGTCACTGCAGGTGCGTTGGTT
This sequence comes from Parascaris univalens, assembly GCA_037576465.1. Taxonomy (NCBI): domain Eukaryota; kingdom Metazoa; phylum Nematoda; class Chromadorea; order Rhabditida; family Ascarididae; genus Parascaris; species Parascaris univalens. The sequence continues at coordinate 26,653,605 of CM075173.1, forward strand.
GCGTCGGAGAGTGTCGGATGTATGTCCGCTTTCATTCCGATAGCGGCGACCACAATGTCATCATGGTTGGGAACGTGGTCTGCAGTAAGACGTGATAAAGCGTCGGCTTGGCCGAACTTAGTCGCTGTTCGAAATTGAAGCTCGCAATCATATCAGGGATGAGTTGCAGCCCAGCGTCGCAGTCGATTTGCAGTGTGGGCAGGGATACAACGTTTGGATCCGAATATAGCGAACAGTGGCTTGTGGTCCGCAAGGAGCATGAAGTGTCGTCCATGGATCATTCGGTGAAACTTGTTGATGGCGAAGATCAGTCCGAGAGCTTCCTTGTCGGTTTGACTGTACCTTTTTTTGCTGCTGTGAGGGAGCGGGATACGTAAGCAACTGCCTTCTCCGATCCATCGTCGAAGCGATAACTAATGACTGCTCCGATCCCCATGTTGGAAGCATCGGCGGCTACTACGATTGGGCAAGTAGGATCGTAGTGAATGAGTAGAACGTCTGAGCTCAAAATAGCTTTGACTTTTTCAAAGACGTTTTGACAGTCCTCAACATTCTCAAAAATTTTGCTGTGTAAAAAGTTTGCGGAGGAAAGGGTCTTCTTGTGAGGCCACGTCTCCACTTCCTCCCCCTTCTTCTTTCCACCTTCGCTCATTTCGAGGGATTCGTACCAACGGTCTGCTTGGTTAAAATGAGAATGTATATTATGCTTATTGAAAAACGATAAATTTGATATTCAGGTAAGTGGAATAAGCTCATATCGAAGCAACTCATATGATCCATACATGCACCTGGTTGAGTGGGCAGGTATCATGAATGCACGTTGTTTACAAGAGTCCACAGTTTTCGCATGTGGAAATCGCAAGGAAAAGACTACAAACAATCGTACTCGATGAACTGTTGGCTAAATACGGCCGTCTCACTGTATTTTGCTGTTCGTGAGGGTAGTGTTCCGATTTGCTTAAATCATATCTCATGAAGTATATTCACTTATATAATTGAGACGATATATAACTGACATCAATAACGAATTAATGATTAAGCATTAATTTATGTTAATTCCGCTACTCACAGCAGAAAAAAAAAAACAAAAGCTTATTTCGCTTCCTATTACATCCATTTGTGCTTTGCATCATTTTTTAAGGATTATACGGCCATTGAACGCAGTGAAGTTACGCGGCCTTTGTTGCTTTTCCTTATGCAGTATTGCACTTACCATTTGTACTTGAACATAAACTCTGTTATTTCGTCATATATTTTCGTTATAAAACGTTCATTAAGCGGAACGAACTTGAATTTGCGTAAGTGAAGAATTGCATTCAACAAATGCAGTAAGCAGGAACTTTCACCTAGAACAGAGCCTAATTGAGCAGCTGCTTGTTTTTAAGGTTTCTCGCAGATCAGTCGCGTCAAAGCAGTATCCACAGAAGTTTTTGTCTTTCGGAAACTGAAGTGGAAACTGACAACTTCAACACACAATTGAGTTGGAAGACTTTATAAAGAAACGCTCGAATATATTTCAATCAGGTTTCAATAGTGTTTGCAACCAACTGTTCTATCGAATACCTGCAAGCATTCATTTAACTATACGGCTCATCCGCTAATGAATATTGCGCCACATAAGAACACAAGCTCGCAACTATCAACCGTATTATCGTACAGTATCAAATGGTCCACAGTTCCGTTGATTTATATTACAGTTTAACTGTCTCACCTGAGATGTAGTTGAAGTAATACTTGATTCGGCGTCAAATAGAATCGGATCCGAAAAACTGAAAGTGTAAACAGTTTAATGCTGAAAGCACGAAAACGAGCGACAAATCTCTGAAATTATAGATGCAAAATGACCACCGTTTATTGTTTTCTCCTCATAGATGAGTCGATCTGTGATTTCTTATCCGTTCGTGTTCCCGTTTACATATATTCATTTACAAAAATTAAAACGTTGTGTAATTTTATGCGGATACATCCAAGTTCCTCCTCGCAGCACTCCTATGCAATCGCGTTTCGTTGAGTGTAAAGTCGGCTGCATTCGTTAATCACAACTCATAGTATTCTTTTCTCACCTTCTTTCATCATCAAACGTTTACGCAGTAACCGATCGTCGTCCACAAATGCGCGTAGACGAACAATAATTATCTGGAAGTGTGTATTAATTCTTTGACTTTTTTCTTTATCGTTTTCTACTCTTGTTCCTTCGTGATTATAGTTCTGTTGGACGACAGTAATATAAAGTGAAGCGAGCATTAAGAGTTCGTAGTGGTTAATCAGCCTTATACAAGAGCGTAAATATTTTCTGAGGAGCCTCATTAATAAACAAGAACGAATATTTTTTCCATTCAGAAATAAATCTTTGATGTTTTCAGATTACTCAGTGTGAAAGTGGCAGCAGTATCGAAGATCGCCATGTTGCTGTGAAGAAACACCCCAACTTCCGTCGATTTCATATCATGAATCGACATGTGGAATTGATTGTCTGCTTCTAGCATTATGGTCGTATCCGCTTGCGAGCTTGATGCCTTGGCGCGATATATATGTTGTACTTCTGCTGCCATCTTCATTTTTCGTTTTTATTTGCATTAGGTTTTTAAGACATTCTGAAGTTGTGCAGTCGTCGATGGACGTCTCCACATCTGCAATTTTCTGCACTTATCCTCCCCCTCCCCTCTTTCACTGGAAAAAGTTAAAGATTTTGGGATGGAATCTGCTGTTTCCTCCTCTCCTTCCTTTACCGTTTTGGAGTTTCCACTTAAAAACCCAATGCTGTCCAACTTTCAGACTTTTAACGTTTCTCTCATATTCGGCTTTACCTTACTGACATGAAATCACTTGAGCACGACTAAACTTAGTTTCGTAACGTAATTCTGTGATGATCAGTGAAAACTTTTCGATCACAAAACGAATGTTTCACCACCAAGTTAGGGCAGACGCGTTTTTTTCGTCTCTTGCTGTTGCTGTTTGGTTAGATCCCGTCGATTGTGATATGTATTATGGTTGTCCCTACGCAGGATGTTCACTGTGAGGCCTTCTGAGACGGCAAATTTCTTGGCAAAGGTAATATCACCGAGATCGCTTTCATGCGCCTAATAGGACAAACGACCACCTAGGTAGCGAAGTTCGTTGCATTAGCCTAATCCATATTCCTCATCAGCAAATGAGTTTCCCGGGTAGTATTATACTTTTCACGATATTTGTCTCTAGCCTGTTGTTTGTGGCCAGGTTTCGCTAAGAGCTCGTCATTCATGACTTAAAAAAGACAGGTAGCGTCCGTCGATATGTAGTCCAATAACACCTCTCTGAATTTGAGAATTTGTTGGAAAATGTACTTGTATTACTCGCGAAGATTTCATATTGTAATCTTTTTATACTATGTCATTAGCAGTGGAAGAATTTTTGAAAAATATTTCAGTGCGTTTAGAGCATCGAGGTTGAATGCCATTGCAATTATTGCAGAGCGCATGTGGCACAGCCTGAATTAAGCACGACCGCGGTAATGGTCACCATGACATAGCGCATGACATGAGCTAAACGCGACTGCAGTCACCGTCAACGCCGTTTAGCTTGAACGATCTGTTAATTTCGCAATTTTTATACACATCGTTATGAATTCACTGACTCTTCGTTCATTTTACGTGGCATATTTAGGCGTAGTATTGCGTCCACAGAGTTCCCACCTCTATCCTTGCATTCCTCAGGTCTGAATGCGAATGTCTGAAAAGCTAAATTTGCGAGTGAACATGCAGTTAAGGATTATTGAACGTCGTCGATGCTGAACAATGATCCGTTAGCGATAAAAAGAGATTTGAAGACGTGCCTGACGACGAGTTGAGACACACCGCCGAAGTAGATGATTGCATCGGAAACTCAGCGCACTGAGCTTCGATGAACTTTTCATGAACGATAATCCTATCGTAGTTTTATTCTTGCTGGAATGATTTCTGCAATTTCCGAGAAGCATTGTCCCCTCGAGAATTGCTTTCGATAGAATAACTTTAAAAAAAACAAGTTCTGTGAAGGTTGTCGATGAATTTAGCGCTTTCCAACTGCCCCGAAATTCCTCAGTGAACGTTAATTATTAAGTAGTCTTTTTAATTGTAGCACTGAAAGGTTTCTTTCTCTTGTTTTCCCTTTTTTATTTCGCACTATCTTTAAATATCAGAAAGGACCACTTAGGCTTTTAAAGGATAGCTTGTTGTAAAAGTTGCATCGTAAGCACATGCTTATGCCTTCCCTTACCATGGTATCTTATTTTATTCCTCACCCAGTTTTGAGCCTCGTATAGGTGGTGGTGACTTTTCCACGTACGGGGGAGCTTTCGACGATTGCTTCCCCCGACGTGCCATGTTCTGAAGTACCACTTGTTTATCTTCCCCGTCATTACCGTCCATACTGCCAGCTAAGAATAATTTGATTGTACTGCTTCGACTGACTTTCGAATGTTATGAATTTCAAGAAAACTGTGAGCTGAGGAGAGCAGATTGTTTGTTTGCCGAAATTTTATCACTTGGACCAGAATTACGAGGCATTCCAAGTGCCCCTAGGCAAATAGAACTTTCACGAGTTTCTTGATAGAAGAAGGAAAAATGAGAGAGGGCATTTCTTCTCCCAAACTTATTAGGAAAGAGAAGGATGAAAACAAGGTAATACTGGAGTGCTGACTTTGCATTTCGATTTAATTAGCTATGAAAGCTTAATAAATCTTTAAACTATATAACCCTGTGGCAGAAAAGAGGGTAAGTTTGATAGGTTCAATTGGAGAATAAAGGAACCGCTCAAAATTCACGAGCTTGAGTAAGTACACTTCATAGTTACTGTGCCGTTCTTTCATTTCCTGATGTGAAATAGGTGAAGCGACCCTAGTGAGATTGTGCGATGGGTCATCCTACTCTCGAAAAGCTCCAAAAAGTGTTCTATCACTGTGCAGAACATCTATTTTGGGTAGCAAAAACAACCACCAATGAGTTGCACTCGAACAGCACCGCATCGCCGAGCCGTTTTCTCATCTTTCAAAACTGTCTAGAACGTCGCGGGAGTGGGTGACGATGGAAGCTGCATAAAGTCTTCTAAGCAGCCAAAAACTTCTCAAATATACCTTCAATAATTATTTCGGTAAGGATTGCACAGTGCAATTGTGGAGTAAAATAGCAATCTACCTATTAACGGATCAGTTCCGCCGAAAAAGTCAGAAATTGAAGGAAAACGTGCGTAGCCTAGTTCAGAAATACCAGAGACAACAGGACGGAATCGATATGAAGAAAGAAATAAAAAGCACTGGCCGCTAAGTGTCAAAAATCACATTACGGCGGGCGTAAAATTAAATGAAAACTGGACGATTGGTTCCTTATTAGCGCCTTTGGATTGGTGATCTTCTTTAGCAAACTAACATTCGATTATATTAGTGCATTCGCTTTGCTATAATGCACTCCAGCAGAAGCAGTAACTCAGTAACGATAACAAAACAAATAAAAAGCCAACTGCATTCACACAAGAAGCAAATCGACTTTTCAGATTAATGAGAGGCAGTTCGCGAGGTACTTTAGTTGCCTAAATGCTTTACATGAACTGTTGCACCCCAATTTTAATTTATAAAATTGGAATGAATCCACAGAAGCGCCGAAATTAATTTTAAAATATTGCTGGAGGGAAAACAGACAGGGTGAAAGATCGGGAATCTAAATAAGGTGATAGGAAATGAAAAAATTATCGAACGAGCATCTCATTCATATGGAACATCCATGAAATATGAAAGTATACTAAATTCGCCAAGAACGATCACTTATTACATCAGAATAACCAGTAATTACAAAACTCAAACAACTTACTAATGAAGGTGTGAGGCTGGAATAGCTATAAAGAAAATTGCAGAAAAGAAGACGCTGTAGTAGAAAAGCAGCAAGAAATTCTAAATAGACCCTTAAGACATCTCGGTAATATTAGTGCTCTCCCACACAGTGGAAGTCGCAACAATCGGATTGTGATAAATGGAGAAAACCTGGAAATATTCAACTGTGAGGAAACAAGATGCACATAATACAAAAATGTCATGAAATGTGGAATTTCACAGAGTCCAAAATAAATTCCCAAAAACCACACATGGAGGCAATGAAATAAGAGCAAACAACATCCTGGAAAGTTCTTTACAGCTGTCAATTTCGACATTTTCCATCGTGTTTCCCCAGTGATCATCGCGCTAAGGGAAACTAACGCATACATGGGAAAGACAATCCTTCCAGCTGGGAGTGGTGATGTTTTCACTTTTCCCATCGATTACATCTCGTTATTGAGGATTCGAAACTGATATCCACAAATAAGAGTGTGAGAAGAATTCACAAATGAACGCCCAAAAATTACAACGGTATTCTAAGCATAAATGAAAATCAAAACAAATTTCTGCGAAATGGAGTTTTCCCCAAACGTATAAAGAATATCACGAAAGACTTTGAAAAAAGAAAACAAAATTCGATAACAGATTCAACAACAAATGCAATAATACCTCGTTCCAATGCACAAACCAGCAAGACTAGAGGCAACTCTTCACGAAAGATACTTGGATGCGAATTCACGTTGAACCCGTTTCTCATCAAAACCAACAAACTCGAATGTTGCATTGCTTTCGTGAGTTGTGACAACGGGGTCCAGGACGTACATGAAATGCCTTAGGTCGGGTGATGGATTCTGCGCACAGCATACTATCTCCTCCACCCGTTTCATCATATCGCCATCGGAACCTAAAAGAAAGTGGCAAAAAAACTGAGGAACTTCAAATGTCCCTACTAACAGGAGAACTTTACTAATCATACAGCTGTTACAGGATTCGTTCGAAATCTTAATCTGAAAATCGCAAACTACTAAAAACTCAAATATTTCCCAGTACTGCATAGTAAAGACCAGAAATGAGCTAAGATAACCGCGATCTAGTCCATCTCACCTGAGAACAAAGAGGAGTTTCTGCCTACAAATTACCATAATGGGAACTCATTGAAACAAATTCACAGAGAACGTAAATATGTTTGTTTCTAAACGCTCTCAAAGAATACCAATCTACATATCCATGCTTGGCAAAGAACCCCTAATGAAATTTATATAAAATACTTGTTTCTGATCGCATTTTCTATGGCATTGAAACAATCAATATGCGTTGTAATCGATAAATACCATCGTTTCGAAGAGAGTGCAGTGTATCGCGGAAATGAAGTCATCTTATAAAACAAACCGGCAAGGATGAGCACAAAATTTGGCGCTCCATCTTGAATTCCCTTCGTTGAAAACCTTCTTAAGCTACATGATCGAAGGTCGTGAGCAATAAAAAACTGTATAAGACGCTCAGCTGCAGAGTAGGTCGCCGAAGACGGCGTATAGGCCACCACTGCAAACATTCGCAAGTTCATATTCCTGAAAAAGAAAAGAAACACGCAATTAAAATTATCACAAAACAGACGCAAAACATTGTAAGGTGGCACCCATCTGATATTAAAATCTGAACGCAACTACTATAATTGATAGAGATGCCTATGAGATCCTAACTGACTTCATGTCTTCGCTTACAACGAGACCTAATTCTCGACGTAATTAAACCAACAGTCGTGCACAAAATGGTGGGTGGAGAGAGGGAGAATGCTCTCTACCTCCTGCAAATATATTTCTGCAAACTATCTGAGGACAGATACATGGTTTGTTAACAAAAAAATAGTACTAACCATCTCTAAGCATTAGCCCTCCTACCCCATTGAATGTTTGGTCTCCATAATCCCTGTCGAAAAAAATTAAGCGGTCTCTCGAACTAGACCATCCAGAAATGTTTCAGCAACCTAGCCAATCAGATGCAAGTGATTCCCAAGCTGCACTAATGTTTTGAGATTTTCAAATGGAACAGTATAAGAATCATTAATTTACTTGAATTGAACAGAGTCCAAAGACAGTGTGGTGCACAAGAAAAAATTTAAGTCCTACATATAATGTGAAAATTTTAGTAACCAGATGAAAGATGCCAATCTTTCTGTCATCTTGTATAAACGCAGCAATTTCTCGGGAACCGGCTGGCATTTGGAAAGGAAAACCTACCGCTTCTTTAGACCTGGGGAATAGACCACCATCCTATGGCACTTCTCTTTCAACAGAAGTCTATATGTACCTGTATAAATTAATGAGTGTTTCCGCAACCGTTCTGCTCCGTTCATCGAATCTGATTTCGGGGTCCACCATGTTCCAATCCCAAAATAAAGCCTCCATACGAGGGAAACGTTCACCCAAAACTGAAAGAAATAATTCCGCATCGTTGTCGTCAACAAATTTCAACTCTTGCGCAATAATAAACTTCACGGTTACAGCCACCGCCTTTGATTTCACGAAATCCTGCGCCTGAAATATTCGACATCAAAATAAACTTTACGTAATAACGATGGGTTGTTTTGCACTGTATATAAGGCCTTCGACTACAGCTACGGATATCTGAATGGAGCAGTTATACAGTCATCGAATTGAAAATTAAACGTTACTACGAAACGTCCGAAAATACTCCCTTCAATGATCTTTTATATGACGTGCTCATAATTCTTTTAAAGGCGTTTTCTTGAAGAAACTGCAACAATAAACAAGAAAATGCCTCCTTTCCCGCTTTTTATTGAAGTTAATTTGAAAGTGACTATTCAGCTACTCCTATCGATAATGAAGTTCTCGCGAGAGCATTTTCTTGCCTTAAATAACGGCAATTATCTTGCGTAAATGAGCTCTGCCCACTGCTCACACTGTTACTCGAGTACATTCAAAAGTAAAAACAGAAACCTGGGCAACAGCAAACCAAAACATGAGGCATTTGCTATCATTGACGACTGTAGCAAGGAGAATGCAAAATATTTTGCGCGGAAAGACGTGCGAGGCACTTCCTAACAATATGATCTCGCAACGTGTATTATCTATCATGTAATGACACAGTAAGGATTGCTAAAGGCAGTCCAACTTGCAGCCACAAGTACTCTGATGCTTACCTTGAGAAATTGCGATATTCTACATATATATCACTGAAGAGTTCCCCACAGTAATCACTACATCGACGCTTCGCGTACGACGTATTTTATACTTCCTCGGCCATATGTGGGAATTGTGGCTCATATTTTCTGTCTTTAGCGATCGACCTCACTTTTCTGCCAGAAACGGGTTCTCAATTTTAAAAAACATATCATTCAATAAGCTGCATTTCAATTTTGGGAATAATGCTATTAATGAAATGAGTTTCTTCCCATTCATTTCACTGAAAAAAATGGCTGCTATTCTTTACAGTCAATATGCGGACATAAAAGTGTATAACAATGCCAACGAGGTGAATTAATTAACCAATAAAGTAATATAATCATCATCCACGACCGTGCGCACAGCAATCTTCCTCATCTTACAGTGCCCTAGTATGTAATGCAAAAGAGAAACTTTAAGAAAAAGATAGCGAAAATTTCATTGAAACTCCTAGCACATGTACTGCACAATGCGATTTGTAAAACACTGAGATGGAGAGGCTCACCTTTATTCCTGGGGATGCTGAGAAACGCAACATCTCCAAATTAAGGTGCTTTAAAATAATATCCACTTCGCCATCACAAACATCGATACCACGAAGCTGAATTCAAAACTATCCTACACAATCATCGACAAATACATCTGGCGTAACGTTCATGATGACGACTTCGGTGCATGAGAAATACAAGCTTATGCTTGCAAGCCTTCTTATTTCCTACTTTCATGTTAAGTTGGCGAAAAAGAAATCGAGATGAGACCTTTCGCCTTTGGGCGCCCTCAAACTCTGATACTAAAAGCGCGTTAGAGCTGCGGACGCATTGAAGTCTGAACGAACGGCAACATCCACTAGTCGATATAAACTCGAGAAGAAGAGCATAAAAAGCAACATCAACGTGAAATCAAACGACACCTTCACATACGCATCGATCGTCACTTTGAAGCGAAAATCGAATAAAAATGAAGCGCTCTAATAAAAACTACAAAGAAACGATTTTTTCAGAAGCATAACTGTAAGGAGGACGGCTGATAGGCGACTGCACTATTCCTATGCGTCACTCAGTCGTTGCAGCGGCGAAAAGTCACTATAACTGTAAGGGTAATATAAATGAGGTTGCAGAGAAAATCCTCTTCAGCCCCATTCTGTAGGAAATAAAAAGCTTCATGACTGCAGCGAGGAAAACGATTATTTAAAAGCTGTAGAAATAATCGTTGTGATGCATCAAACGCTAAGCGGAATCAAAACACTCAGATATTCTCATTTATGCTTATCGGCACTTAAAAGGCTATGCATAAAGCTAGTATATAACAAATTTGAAAGAAGGAATACCTGAAGAGGCAAGAGTGCCGTAATTAGAGTCTCGAAATCCTCTCCACTAAGACCACTGTCGGAGTAGGAGAAAGCTGATAACATTGGAATCAATGATAACAGTGATATCACATCGTTGAATGAAACATCCGTACTCGAGATACACAAAACTTGTAGGTGAGAAAAAAATGAATGCAACTGAAAAAAAGCTGTAAACGAGGGTGATTACGCTCCATCTCTAAAATGTGGCCTGATGGGCTGCCACTGTCCAAGACCGATGTGCTATGGAAGTTTTGCAGCTGCACATCTTCATGTAACATCATTCACCGTCGTATGAAGACTTCCTCAACCCGCACTGGTGTATCCCCATAACGAGCCAAAACAAACAAATCACGTCACAGCTGACAGGTGTTGTTTACCTCAATAAGCCTGCTCGTCATCTTAGACTACGAGCAAGCTGTTATGGACTGCCACTATTCCATTCCGGAAATTAATATCTGAATCACCGTTATTCTCGTACCTAAACAGGTTGAGGACCTGAGACAGGCTTCAGATAAAAAGAAAGTAGTGCACATCATTTGTAACGTCAAAGAAAATAATTAGAACGGCTATTGTTGTGTTCATAAATGCTAATTTATATGAGGTCTGGGGTGTTTGCCACTTTCAGTAGCATCATTAACTCCCCTCACAGTTCGACAGATCGTTTCCCACTCATTCCATATTTGCTTTTCTAAAAATTACCGAAGAAATATTAGGTGGCTGGGAAGAAAAAAAGAAAAAAAATAACTGTCCCCCCCCCCCCCCTTCTCACCCAAAAGAGATAGAAATTCCACTAATCAGGCCTATCTAATAAAAATCAAACGATGTTTACAAAGAAAGAACTCACATTTTCCTGCGGAAGTAGAGAGAACGCGTTAAGGAGTGCAGAAAGCGGAGCATTGGCACAGCATACTTCTACAATGCAAGGAGGGAATCGACCGAGCACACTGTCCCACTCGAATTCCACTAACTGTCCCTCACCATCCGGAAGGCCTCGAATCGTCTCGCCAATCCTTGTCGCGTTCTTCACTCGCCACAGAATCGAACGCAATGGCTCCACATGACTGCGACCACTTTTCATCCAAACAGTCACATTGCGTCGACACTGTTCCATTGCAACACTAAAAGATCCTTCTGCCAAGCGAGCTGACGGTGCAGGAAAAAACGGTGGACGCATTACAGCGTGTCGCGTGGACATTTCCGCCACTGGCTTTGTGGTCAGGTAATCTGGTTAACGCTACTTCCCATTCATCTATTTAGTGGCGAAAAGGACGAACTAATCACCATGCCTCCTACTTACCGTCAAAGGACGGCAGATATTTGTGGCCCTGAACTCTTTGAAAAAGCAGCAACATTCTTATCCAACTCGCCAATGCCATCTTCGCCCCACCTTGTTAAACACGCCCTTCAGCTACAGCATGTTGACTTCATGCAGCCCAAAAGCAGTAATTTAACGCTGCATCATCGAGAGGTTCAAAAAGAAGCGGGAAATTTTGAAATTCAAAAGAATCGAAGTCCCCAACAGCTAGCGGATGGTACGCACCAAATGCCGTCGTGCATATTTGCTCGCGCAGTGTGTGGTTGTTGTTGGTTGGTTTGTTGGGATGTCGGTGAGGGTGATGGTGTGTGCTTTCATCGTTGATGGCTTTGGTTGAACGGGAACAAGGCTATCAGAGCTTCACTGGCAGTCGGTACTCATAATGTCCCTTTTGCGTTGCAGCTTTTCCGTGTCTCTCCTTTCTGCGAGTAACGGTATTTACTCCCACGGTGAGAACTTTGGGTTGGAGTGTCGTTGTGGAACTCTCCTATCCGTGCCATCATTTCACGCGCTCTTCCCAGAGATTAGAAGTTCCCGAACTAAGTGAGCAATAAAAATTTGTGCGATTTATCAGGTATCCTGGTAATTCATCCCGTAACTGTTCGCATAAAGCTTCCGACTCTCGCATCAGTTTCTGAGGGTTTTACTGACGTCGAACTGTTGTTGAGAATATTTGCAACTAGAAGATTCGCACCAGTTCGGCTGAAATGTGAACGCCTCGTCTGATATGTTTGACTTTATTGACGAGGTGGTTTTTATGAGTTTTTCTAGCTGTTGGTTCCACTCGATTCAGGGTGGAGATGAAGGGTGAGGGTGAAGGAAAGGAGAAAATACGGTCAACTTTTTCATTAAGCACTAACATTAGCCTTCATTTTGTGCGCGTTATCCGCCCTTCTTTTGTGTTTCCTATTAATGCAGAAGGGTTTCAATTAGCATCACCTTTGCGGCCATTCGTTCGCTATGCCTCGTCACCTCCGTCGAATCGTTTTGGACGACTCGAGTGATGCTTCGATGATATCTCTTCAAAGTGGATCGAACAACTCATCAAAGAACCTCGTTGCCAATCCAGAAACTGCAGTCGTCGATGGGATGAATTCCGCTTGCAGCATGGAGCAAAGCATAAGGTTTTTGAATATTTCTTATCCTCTTTTGCTTTTCAAACAACATTAAAGTTAATAAGTCAGAAATAATTTGCAATCGGATGTTTCAGTTTTTAGTGCGGAGATGAGTACGTTAGCGGTTTCTTCTGGCAATTAAGGGAGGCTAGTGTATTGCGTGTAGCAAATGACGTGAAATTTATTGGGGCAATTGGCTTTGATTGGAGATAATTCTAAGAGATAATGACAAAGCTTTTGTTGCGTATGTGCTCGGTCGCTGGCTTCGGTAGTTTAGAAATTCGATTTCTCTAGCGTCAATAAAGATTCGCCGTTTTAAAAGATTACGAGCTGTAGGTACTTCACTTTTGATCATAAGCGAAATGCTCGGAAAAGCCGAATCTTTTGTTAAGATTCCCAAGAACGGAGATCCGAATGAAGTAAGAAACGGCAGTTATGCTTGCTAATTCCGCTAGTTTTAAATCAGTCGAATTGAGTTGCAAGTGCACACGTCATGTCAGCTTTTGTTGTCTCATTCCCCACTTGCTATTATCCTTCGCCTGTATTTCACCTCGATTGCTTTAGAAGAGACACTGAGAGCGAAAATTGCACAGGTAACTCGTGGTCGAGGTGATGCAAGCATAGATTTTAAAAGTAAACGTCGATAGGTTGATCGAGCAAAGAGATGAGTGTCATATCTTTCCAGTCGTAGCTAATTACAAGAATAAAGGTTGAGTTCGACGATCTGCTAGTGGAGATTTAAAAAGGTGAGCAACGACGCTCGCAGTTTCGTTGCTCACATATAAGCCGATAGTGAATCGCGCTCCGAAACATGCGAAGACATGTGCACGAGTTCGTGTTTTAAAATCTTTGTGACTCTCGTTGAAAAGTACCCTTCATGGCTGTCGTTTTTATTGCATCATACAGTTTAATATTCATTGCCTATTTGTTTTTTCAATTCTACGGCCTTTCTAATAACAAACTAATGCAGACATAGGTAACTTATTTGATTTTCACTTAGGCCCGCTTATTTTAGAGCTTGAATAACGCAGACTTGTAGTTGTCGCTTATGAAATGTAGGATACGGTCTGCGATCATTTAGTGTCGGCATTAATCTTAAGTTTAGAGAACTGAGCCGTGGGGTAGAAAATATGAGCGTAGTGGAGCTCAGAGAAATGCCAGAAGTGGAGCAAAAGTCGAGATCCGGAGTATGGGAGTGCGAACTTGAAGTAGACGATGGTGATGAAGATGAATATGTGGAGGATAGCTTCCTTGTCAAGGATTCCGAATGTGAAGGTATGGCTTTTTTTTCTGATTATGGATTTGGTTTTTTGTTCTATTGGATTAAGATTATTTTACAATTATCGATTCATTTGTACTGCCAAAAGGTTAATGCAAATTTTTTGTAAAGTTTTTTGTGAACATGACTCAGTTGAACTGATCAGCAGAAAATTGGTGTCGTAGCAGCATTAGTTTCTTCTCTCTCATTGTATAATTTGTAATGGTTGGTATAACATTGTATTCTTTTTCAGCGCGAAGAGTCAATTCATGCTGGCTTTATGGAGTCCTGAATTTTCTAAAACGCAGCTTCTTATCTCTCATCTCCTGAAATTTCTTCCCAATCCACTCTTTCGTTGCATGGTTTTAAAGAACAACCTGTAAGCCAGAGACATGAAGTTCTGGAAAAAGTTCATTATCCACTATATTATTTCTGGTGTGGCTAGGTTATTTCAAGCCCAACGCTTTTATTTTACATCCGTTCAGTATTCTTTTTTAACGGTTTTTCATGAATTTGATCTATAAAGGCGCACTCTGGCAACGTTATATAAGTTCATATGTGTTTAGGTCTGTCTCTCCGTCAGATGATAGGAAAGCCATTTAAGATGTTTAAAAATTCGACTGCTGCAGGCTACCCGATAAACTGGCCTGATTTACCGTACTAAAAGCAGATTCAAGTGAGGAAAAAAAATTATTATTCAAAGATGATAAAATCTTTCCATTCGTTTGTTTTCGGTCGTACTAATGCTCAAGGAACGGTTTAACGAATTAAAATATGAAGGCCTTAATCTGCATATTTTTCAAATACAGTTAATGAATTAATATCGGACGTCGAGTACCTAGAAGTATCGCGAACTCTCCGCATCTTTGTCGGATTCGCGTGTGGTATTTTCGCGTCATTTTGCATGGATATACCAAAAGAAAAACAGAAAACTGCATCTGTGTCTTTCCTTTGCTACACCAAGCAGCCTATGTAGGCACTGCCTTCTTTTCCGTTTTAAACGGCAATGGTAAGGGGGCTGAGATAATCTTATCAATTCACGTAGGTAGATGGAAAAACTGTTGCAAGGCATAGCAAAACTGCGTTTTCGTCAGCGAGTTTTTGTAGGTCACTATGTGCAGTGTTGAAAAATTTCGGCGCTATCGGGAAAGTTTCAATGAGGTGTCAAATAATAACGAAGGACCCATACGGTCATCTTTTTTCTCATTGGTTCAGTCTTTGATATTACCCAGATAGACCATCCAGGAAGCGCCGTATTCGCAACACGTATAAAGCGAATGGTTCGGGTAGGTATTGCACGGAATGGTGCTTTAATGATTGGAGAATTAATTATGTGTGTTTCAGATGATGATGCCTCGTTAGGGTTTGAATGCGATGAAATTTCGGCAATCAACGAGCTTCCCACTGCTCTCCCACGTCGCACAGTAAAGCCAGCTAAGGTAAGTTTGTGCCCTATTGGGCTTTAATTCTATTTTTTTTAGTCATTCAACCTTGAAAGAACTGTGTGCACAATGGGTTTTTGGCATATTGTGTGACGCACAAACAGTGTAAATTAAATTCTGTTTATTTTGTCTTGAAGGATGCGCTTGCGACAGTTTCTAGGTAAATGATGGATAGCAGTAAATAACTTACACGTAATAATCTAGCGTTGCTGAATTGTTGATTCTCCTAATTGAAGAACTCGTTTAGTCCACACTTAAGGATGAGGAAACTCTGTAAGCATGTTTTGGTTGTTTTGAGAGATCCCAACACGGAGTACACTGCCTAATATTTTCCATATAACTCTGTTGATGGCACATAACATATTTGCTGACGAAGAATGATAATTTTTTATGACGAGGATTGTTTATTGTGTTTCTTTTGGCGATTTAAAATTGCGCAAAAGCTTTTGTTTGCGAAGAATTTGCAGCTCGAAGGGACACAAATGCTGCGATTGTTTCTCCTAGATTGAGCATGAAAGCAAAGGTGATCCCTAATAATGGAAGGATGTTTCAGCACTGGGAAGACTGAAAACAGTTGATGTGTGTGGCCGAGTGACTGAATGTGATTCATGCGCGTGGAATTTCAACTCCATTTTATGCATCTGCTATGAAGTTGAGCAAGCTTTGTATGGCATGCATCTGCGCACCACCTCTGAGCGGATATGCAACACTTAAATAAATGGCTGATATGGTTTGCATGTGTAGAATTCCTGTTGGTCTTTTTGGAGCTGCTTTCCGATTCAGAATCCGAAAAACTTGCAAATAAAATTAGCCTCTGTGATCTTAATCGATTTTATTTGTCTAATGCCGCGTTATCTTTTATCACTTATGCCTTGAATAATGCAGTGACATTACGTAATATGCAAATGCACCAGGATATCAATACCGCTTCTCAACTAAACACCTCGTAGCCTTGATTGGAATTTCGCAAGGTTTTCCTCATGTTTGCAACCTTTTCTGGATAATCATATGTTCTAGTATATGGAGTCTACTCCGTTGCGCAGAGGTGTCGTATCTCTGAAGGAATTAACTGCTGAAAAGACACAGAAGTCGATGCTTGCTTCACTTGAGGATGAAGAGAGTCGACGATTGCTCGTTGAGATTTATCCGGAATTAAAGGATGCGACTATCGCTTCGTTAGTAAATAATCCTTATTAAGCGCCTATTAAACCATATTTTTGTGTGTTTGGCTATGTTGTTGATGAAAGTTGAGGAGAAAGGGGAGGGAGATGGACG
The DNA here is from genome assembly GCA_037576465.1 of Parascaris univalens. Taxonomy (NCBI): domain Eukaryota; kingdom Metazoa; phylum Nematoda; class Chromadorea; order Rhabditida; family Ascarididae; genus Parascaris; species Parascaris univalens. Next base: position 26,670,361 of record CM075173.1, read on the forward strand.
AGCCGTTCACAAAAATTTATCGTAGTAGCTGAGTATATCCAGAATTTTATCCTTATGAACGTCATCCTGAGCCTTTTTAATGGAAACGGTTTTACCCTGCCCTTGTTGTTGTTGATGTGCCGCCTGTTACATGTTAATACAAAAAATCACGTTCTTTACATACTTTTTCTTTCACTTCGCTTTCTAGATTTTTGTGAACGAAATTAATTATATTGCTCTGCTCATGGAATTATTTATTTAGCCATGCCAACATCGAAAAGTAGGCTATGATTTGATACGTAACTAAAAGATTTCCTGCTAAGTAGTTAATTCGATGAAATAACTTCGACAGCTCTTTGAATTTTATATCATTAAATTTAATACACGTCTTTTGGGCGTCAGGTTTTTTTTTAAACATAAGCAGAGGGGGATCGTGCGCGGAATCGATCAGTGCTGAACTACAGATTGAAATTGGATAGATCATAACTGGGGAAGGATGTATCGTATAGCTCAAACACGAAATGTTGGATCGTTACTTCCAGCGATCCGCAGATGAATGTGTCATTTGCGTTTTTAGTTTGTTTTGAATAGCGTGGCATAGCAGTAGTGAGTTTTCCGGAAATATTTCGTACGGTGAATGGCTGGCAAAGCGTCATGAATGAATTATAATCGAGCGTTCGAATTGCGTTCTAATTTTCTTCTAATTTGTGTATCTGCTCAGTCAATTCCTCGTTTCTGAAATAAGTAGAAGACGTGGAACAGGGAGAGGAGACCCGCGATGAACTCACCCCTCTCTATCCACATACGTCTCAGGCATATAAGTTTTATATCTCAACTCAGATTTTTTTTTGTCTATTTTATTTCATTGAAGATTAAGACTTATTTTTCATGGCTTTTTGCTACTTCCAGCCTTTCGATTTTGTGTCCAAGGTTAGTGCTGAATTAAGTTCCTTCACCAAACAGCAACATCTTGCAAAAAAAGCAACAATCCCCTTTTTCCAAGTTAAAGATGAACTTGCAACACTTTGCAAAGCAGTCTTCTTTCTGCTGCAAGGAAACTTGTATTGTCACTTACAAGTTCTTCGCATTTTGCAGAACGAGGAAGGAAGAGGCTTTAAAACCTAACCCATACATTTTTGCATTATGAATTCGGCGACGAATAACCAGTGTCGCATTTGTTATTTCCTTTCACCTCTTTTAATCCTTATTGAAGAGCGTTGATAGCGATCCTAGCAGAAACGGATGGTGAAGAGGGCGAATAAATGCACTGTCAGTAAGTAAGCTGTGTTCACCGCTCAATTTTCGAAAGATTATTTCCTACCAATATTTCCTACGTGAGTGCTGGTTCGTTCAGCCGCGATTAAGCAGATGATTACGGAACGGCTTTTATTTTACTTGTACAGCATATGACTGCAAGTTATGGCTGTTTGGAAGTTTTGTCCCCTGTCACCAGAAAGGAGCGTGCATGGATCACCGAAATCCTAGCGGGGCTTCGCAGGCTTTGGCATCTTCGTCTGTAGTGATGCGAATAGTGAAATCTTCGGATGATAAGGATCATTCCCACGGTTAAATTTTTGAAAATCATCGCAAGTTTTTTTTAATCTGCATATTACGTTAAGGGACTCATCGACAGGACAATCGAAGAAGTCTCCTGCATTTTCATTTGAATCAGAGAAGGATTATGAGGAAGAAGACAAAGAAGAAAGTGGAGAGGATGAGGAGAGCTTTGAAAAATGTGAAGATTTATTTTGTTTTATTACATGATTTTTTGAACAGATTTTGGTTGCAAGGAGGTGCAGCGATGCCAGACGTTCCGAATAGGAAGTAATAGAAGGGAGAAAAAATTGAAGTTTCAAGAGAATCATTTTATCGGTATGGTTATAGAATTCCTCTCTTGCCGGAAGATGAGTGCTTGGCATTCAGCATAGAAAACATAATGGATTGTAGCAGTGTGATGACATCAATTACAACAAAAATTGTCAGTGAAAAACACCTCAGGCAATTACAAACGGTTTCATTCTAGAATGTTTTATAGATCTGAAGAAACTGAAGGGCAATCGATCAGCTGAGGAGGGCGACGAGCTGCGTTGCTACAATGATGACCTCGATGAGTAGGTGTTGCTTAAATTTTCAGATGGTTTTCGTCAGTTTCTGCTTCTGATATCTTAAGTAAGGATTTTTGTGCGTCACGGGTTAGCGCTTCCCTTGAAAAGCCTAATAACGCTCTTTGGGGAATTGAAGGGACGAACTTAGCTTCAAAGCAGTGGAGTTCGAGTACTTCATTGTGTGAGTGCATGGTTACTGAACTGGAGCCTCTCGCAGTTTTGCGAGCCTAATCACGCTGCTCATAGCTGCAGCATTTTTCAACGAAAAGAGAAAAAGTCAGCATCGGTGAATTCACATAGTGATTGTGGCAGTTGCTTCGTGATGGGGTTACCTTTTCGAAGCTTTTCAGTGATGCCGAAGAATGTTTCCTTTAAAATGTTGGTTCTATCTGAAAACTTCAAGCTGAGTTTGAATTTCGTTGATCCTTGATCGTTGTCCATAAATCACATTGGTCCTTGAGAACAAAAATTGGAAAAGAATTCTAAGGAACTCCTTTCGGAAGCCTTCGAAAGCTGTCTGACCCTCGACTGTCAACACTAATTGCCACCAGCAGGGGATATTTCATCACAATAAGGGATTTGATGCGCAATAAAGAGTAGCTTTCTTACTGCAGCGGAACGTCGTAGAACTTAGTAGCTGTTTTCGTAAAAATAGAACGCTGTTGCTTATGGGCGGTTGCTCCTTTGAACGTTTTTTCCTTGTTCCGGGTCATTTCCAGGTAAGATAGCTACCTTGTACGTCTTATTCATCACTTAATGCCTATGATTAAAGAATAATTGCTGGCAGTAATTGAGGTACTTTCAACAGGAACAAACGATGCTCCTTGGACACTTCCCAGTTAGGTAAGCCAGAGTGAGCGTTTAATTTGTCATGACAGAAGGGGTCAATCTTCGCTCTAATCACTGCTAAGTGGTCATCTTCTAAAAAGGTAGAACGTCAGATAGTGCATACATTGTGTCAAACAGCTTTATTTTGAAATCGGGAAGCTGTGCGGGTCTTTGAATAACGAGTGAGTCGCAAGTATCATTAAAAGCATTCGAGAGCACTTTGTTCTGACTTCAAAGTCAGAGGAAAGCATCCCTTTGTCTACAACACACTGCAGTAAGGAGCAAGGGACCTATCATTACAAAACTACTGTTCAGCTTGAAATAATATAGAATGCTGAGCAGCTGCAGAGGTGCAGCTATTTCCAGTCATAACGGTGCAGGAGGCCGGGTATCCCAGAAGTTCGGAAATGATTTGCAGAACCATCGGGAACTGGGGGCAGGAGTAATCACGATCGTTCCGTCAGCTCACATGGGTCGTGAAATTAATTGATCTATGTCATGTTTGTATTTCAGTTATGCAAAAATCTCTTCCAAAGTAATAATTCATTTACCTCAGAGGTTTTCTGGTGTAGAAATGGTTGTCTGTTGTAGAGGTGATTCTCGGATATGGAAGACACAAAGAAATAATATCAGATTAGAAGGAAATTGTTTTCGGGCGGAAACATTGAAATGGATGTCACTGATTTAGTTTAAAACAATTCTGTCATCTACTTGCTCGCTTTAACGTCGATCGGCATTCGGCATTCTCTCCTCTGTTGCGTGTCTCGTTCTTCGCTTGTTGAAGTTCAGTTTCCTTCTGTCACCAATGATATTTCTATTGCAAGAAAAGACTGTTCAACGTAGCCTACTGGGTATGGCTAGGCGTTTCGGTTGAAGAGTGCTTTTGTTGGCTCACCACGTTCTTTTTATAGCTCATTTTTATCGAAGGCGTTGTAGTTTCATCGTGGATGATAATGAGCCATTGTACGACGAGAATGGAAGTGAAGATGAGGAGAACGACGACAGTGGAAGATATGAGATATCACTAAGAGATGTGCTTCCTCACCACTTATTTTTGCCCCCACATCGCCGACATCGTCACAAGGAGAAGGAAAACAAAAAGGGTCCCGTCCTGTTGATTCCTTCACATGAAAGTTAGTCTTTTTAAATTAGATACTGTCTAATGTACACAATGAGATGCAAAGTTTTTTTCATGGAAGGAGTGTGTTGCCTATGGCATCATGGTACTGGCACTAATATAATTGTGAGGATTTTTCAGAAGAGAGAAAAAGGCGACACCTTATCAAAATCTTCTCGACGAGTTCGCCCATGAAGGAGATCCTTCGTCAGTCAAATCGTAAGTCGGATATGAATGAGAAGGTGCGAAAAATTACCATTTGTTTTATTGCTGCTATAGGGAAGGAAGTTGCGTTTTTATTTTTAAATTGAGGCAGCTAAAACTTGTAGTGGGCAGTTCTTTTGCGATGGAATTCTTGTTTTGCGTAGGGTTTCGATTTTTTATTTCGAAAAAGGGATGTTAATTAAACGGCTATAATGCCACTTCTGCTTGGGAACCACTTGCATGTATTTAAGGCGTCCGGCGAGGCATTTTGTTTTTATTATATGCAAACAGTCATCCCTTTAGAGTCCTTTCATCTTTCATCGTCTCAGAATGTTTGGTTTCCTTTCATACATACAAGTTCTCCTCTGTGGTTTATTGCTCAGTTGAGAGGTGGAAATGTAATGTGGGGCAATTTTCCCATTAACTGCGGACCACTTTTCCCATAAGCTGTGGACCACTTTTAGTCACTTCACTGCTGCTTGGGGATGGCTAATTGGTGAATGTTAGTCTACGAAGAAATCATCTGCATCGGGTTTTACCATTTTATCGTCGCCGCTTTCTCGAATAATGAAAGAGCTGAATTTCACCGTGGGTATAGGATGCGGACTTGCATTGAGGTGGATGCCTTTTTTGTTGACCTTCACGTATTAGGCTGAAATGGTTGCCCAGCAAATGTTGGTATATGCTAATGGGAGTTCATTTCTCACTAGATGTCATGAAATAATAAAGGCTGGTTGAGTTACATACTGTATAGAGTTAAGAAATATGTCTTATGGGGGATTTATTTGGCTGTGGTAAAGCATTAAATAAATCACCCTTCCATTTGCTGTGAAATTAGAGATATATCAACGTATGCAATGCTTTTAAGTTGAGTGATGAGGAGCGTTTTCTGATGGCGTTAACACCAGGAGGACCGAAGCATCCAGAAGCGGAAAGTTTCATCAAGACAAAATTTGCGCGAATTCGAGACCGTCTTACAAGGAAGTTATTCGACATCTACCGTAGAAGATGCTTCGAGGGAAAGGTGATGCGTTTTAAAGTAACTTTTGCTAGAGGGGTGCATCATATCTGTCTTATTTTTTCTGTGGACTTCGTTCTGTAGCTAGAATAGCCGCTGGACGTGGAATGTTTTTTGTTAACTACATGAGACCTTGCTGTGAGATCAGGCTGAAGAAACGTTTTTTTGCCCTGGCCACGTTGGATCCTCGAATATTCTGTCTCGTTTTGGTATTATAGGGGAAGCTTTTTGAGGAGCGACGCTGTGTGAATATTTGTGTACAATATGCTATTGAGTGATGGTAATGATGATGTGGGCTGGAATCGAGGAGGGGGATTTCAATTGGTTTTAGGTGTTTTGTTGCATATTTATAACGCTCTAGTGTAGCAATCGTTGTCGAATATACAAGCAGTTGTTGGCCGAAGAAAGGATAGTATGCGTAATCTCAGTGTACAATTAGATGGTTAAGTACTGTTATTTTAAGTAAATTCTCTCAAGTTGAAATTGTCGTGATATCTGAGGAGTTATAGCTGGACGAAGAAATGAAGATAGAATGGAACAATCGGCTGCGTCTGACTGCAGGCAGATGTCGATGCATGCGGAATGGCTCCGCAAGCATTGAGCTATCCGTTAAAGTGTGCAATTCACCGGGTAACTTCTCGAAAGCAACTCTGTTTTTACTGCTAAAGTCACTTTATGAGACTTCGTTTTACTTTATGAGAGTGAATCAGATACTTTTTTGTTGTTTCACTTCCTCAGTAGTAGAGAGCAGATCAAAGGGTTTGCTCCAGAAATAGTGGAAGTCGTTGATCTGTGCGTAGCCATTTGCTGCTTTAAAATTGCCACAGGTGGTAGAAGGTTTCTAGCGTTATGTCACGGAATCGTAATAGCTGAGTATATCCGGAGTGAGGATGAGGAAATACCTTACCTTTATAGCCATATCGTTAACTCAGGTAAATCCGCAGCATTATTTGAAGGGATGATGAATCTGCCAAATTCACCTTAAATTAGCCGCCCCGTAAGGTTTTTTCCGTTAAAGCAAAGATATTGCCATTCTGTTGGAAAAACTGATTTGCTTTTGTTCAGCAGATCGCCTTTTTTTAGCGTTGCAGTATTACTAATTAATACAATGTTTGAATTTGTTATCTGCTTCAGTAGGGAATTGTTTTTGAGAATGTTCTCTTAATCGAGGCAAACTCTCTACTCGTTATCTAGTACATTTTTATTTTCTATCTTATGGCCGCATGCCTGAGATGTGGATGTTGTCCTTGTTCATGGTACTTGCTTATCGCCGTTCTGTTTATTTATATAGCGCATTTTCCTTACTTATTGGGAGTTTTAGATGGTCACTGCTGGAATGTTCACAGTAGTCGAGTATTTGAAGAGGATTTCCCAAATGTTTTGGATTGTTAGTGCCATTTGCACTGTTATGTAGAGTAACGTTAAAATAGTGTGTCTCTCTGTTCTGCCTTTTGAATGCAGAATGATTTTTAACAGTGAAAGGGCGAGCGTAGTGCGTTTGAAAAATGAATGAAATAGAGGCGGCGCCGGTTGATCGGAGCGGAATTCAGTGGCAAGCAGTTAAGTGGAAAACAGTTGAATATTAAAAAATGGAGAACTAAGAACGCATTTTCGATATAAATCGGAGTAGCATACGTAACGGAGATTCAGATTCTAAACGACAGCGCAGTTCCAATCGACAGGATTTCGTAGAAAACCAAATAATGAACGGGAGTCGCACGGTTTGTAAAACTCGAGTGAATATAGGGGAACGATGGTGGCAGTAGAGCATTCTATTTAACATTGGTTGAGAAGGAGGTGCTCCATCATAAACAGATTCGTTTCTGATTTTTAAAGATTCCACAAATTATTTCCTTTCAGTTTATACTTAGGAAAGAAAATTTCATTATCGTTCCATTGGCATTTTCAAAAGTGATCTTCGTATGCAAACTTTGTATAGTTTTTTGGTGATACTAATGTAATAGGTGTTGTTGCAGAGCGAGTTCGCGATACGCTTTTGCATGAACTGTGTCATGCGGCCGTCTGGGTTATCGATCGTGTTGCAAATGGTGGCCATGGACCTGTATGGAAATATTGGTATGTTCGTTTAAGATGTTTTTAATTTTCGTTGCAGAATTCCTCAATAATATCTTACTATGGTAATTTTTATCCTAACTGAATGTGGATTTTGTTTCCAATCGCAGTCTGACAAAGCTTGCAATGAGACTTCTCTGTGAGGCTCTCAAGGCTTTCATCATTTTTTCTGGAGTTGACGATCATTAGACTGAATTGTTCATCGAATTCATCAAGTCAGTATTTGCTCCTTTCCTGAAAGTTCATTGTTTTATATGTAATTCTCTCTTCCCGCCTTTCTCTTCTCTTAATTTGAGTGAAGTGAAACGGTTTCGGTCACAGCTGTTTCGCTTTCCTTTTAGATCCGACCGCAACTTATAGCCACGCGTTTCCCTATGGTTCTTTTCTTTCCTCATGTTTAAATGTCCACTTTATGCGCACAGTGCAAGGGAAACAAGTATGTGCCACTTTTCCATAGTCTCAGTTCTCTTGGCCCTTCTTCCTTTCCCTCTCCTCCCTCTGTTGGCAATATCTTTTCGAATTTTCATCCTCAATTTTTCACGAACAGGTTTTTAAGAACTCCCTCCTCATTTATTTGTTGAAAGAAGTGCGGTTTATGGATTTTATTCCGTGAAAATTTTTTTAGCTTGCATCTGTTGAAGTGTAGTGTCATAAGTTCGTGTCCTGTGTCGAACTCTCTCATTTCCGAAGTTTTTTCCTTGACAGGCTCAATATTTTAAGTCTAAGGGAGAATCGGTAAGAGATTTCAAGGACTTCCTAGCTCCAGATGAAAATTTAAAACGGAATTTACAGAATCTACGACGTGCAGAATGTTCTGTATCCGTCAGATGCCCGTGTATGGTCCGGCTGAAAGTGATTCGGAATGCAGGTGATGGCAAACAGTCAACCACGATCTAAAGAATAACTCTGAATTCTGCAGGAGTTGCTGCAATAAACAGAAATAAAGCATAGTAGGAAATATGGTGCACTTTGTTCTTTGTGCCCAGCATAAGGCTGCAAATTTAACTGGAAGCGCCTTGCCAGATGTGCATGTTGTCAAGTTTTGTCGCTTCATTTATCAAGCGACTTGATCTGTATAATATTTATCGTTGGTTTATTGTTAAGGGCGATGCGTTGTGTGGCAGTGTTCAGCTCACTTCCACCTATTGAGCGATGCCACAACTATAGAATTGATGCAAAATTCCTTTACGTGTGCAACAGATGTGGACAGACGTATGTTTCGTTATGTGAATATTTTTTAATCTCTTTTTTTATTACAGTTTTTTCCTTCGAGAACGGAGAAAAAATCCTGAACTGGTTTCCTTTTGTGATACTTGAATTATATAGGTCGTTTGAGTCATCACTTCGAGACATATTTGAGACGTGTTGATCGAATTATATGACAGATAATAAAGAATCAAAAATTATCAATTATTTGTGCATCACCTTTAATCTTTAAACATGGAATTAGAGGTAAAATGTAGTTTGTTTTGAGTGTTCTTAGAAAATTCATTTTATCCGTTGTTTTTTGGTTTTATTCATTCAAAATGCGCACGTTTCTTTGATAGTTTCCCATGAGACAGCCACAACGTTTTGGTTTTTGCTGCTTTCCACCGCTTTTCATAATTTCTCAGTATCCCCAACATGTGGTATATTTCCTCTCAAGTTTCGAATTTTAGAAATGTGTTGCCACTTGGCAACAATCCTAGAAGCTGCTCCTTTCTGTTCCACTCAGATTTGATAACCAATCAATTAATATCCAGCCAATATCATTCTTTCGCTCAGTAGGGAGATTTTTTTAAAGCAAAACGTAGTGTTTTACCTTCACATTCCAGTTGATACACCACCTGCATGAACCTTACACGAATCGTCCTCTTTTTTTGTGATCCAGCAATCATAATATACATACAGATCTTTCCCATCTTCAAATTCCTATGGCATCAGTGACGATGGACTGGCAGGAATCTGACACAAGAGATCAGTACTTAGTGCAGTCGATGTGCACCCAGTTGCAGTGGTTGACTGTTGCACGCTTAAACAAGCCTGTACGCACAGGAACGAATCGTCACTGGACTGCATGTTTTGCAAAATCACATCAAAGAAATTGGTGCAGTAACGTCAGCACTGTGTTAAGACGATTTTTTGCGTTAATTCGAATTGGTTATATTTTTGTAATTGAAGCATCAGACGACACACGAAGTCATTGGATACGGAACGTAAAATTTGCGCATTGTGCCAAGGACGTTTCGAGTTGCAAAGAAGTGATGGAAGGGCGATTGAAACGACGAAACGGATCAACAGGTTTGCTGAATTCGTCAAAGGTAACTACGCTGAGGTGAAAAAGGCTGGTATGAAGCACGGCGAAGTGATGAAAATTCTTTCGCAAAAATTCAAAGAGGTATGTCGTTTGACCATTTTGTCATCGTCTTTGATAAGTTAATAGGGAAATGTGCACCTATTTCTTTGAGGACTAAGTGCCTCAGAGATTAAGACGATTTCAGAAGCGAGGCATCTTGACTCGAACATGTGATAAAGCTGTTAGTTAAGGAGGGGAATGCTATCTCGCTAAAGGGAATGGTTAGTTGTGTTCAGACCGCCATTTCTGATTGTTTTCAAATCCGTGGATTTGTTCTGGAACGCATAACGTTGTGGGAAGTGTTTAGGGGAAGTGGCCAAACCTACTCGAGGTGAATTTTCTGGGCGTCTGACGGATATGATTTCTCACTTTTTGAAGCCGAAGCATATCAAGGATGCTGTTTTAAATCCGAATATATGCCATCGTTTTTGCAGTTAACTTAACACGTTCACTTCTTATGTGTTCGCAGAAAAATTCTTAAATGTCTATTTTATTGTCTAGAAAATATGCTTATAAAAAGTATCCAACAAACACTCAAGCTCTTAAATATATATTTTTTATTTAGAAATCAGAAGGGAAAACGGAAGAAGGCGGTGACGAGAAGGCGGACGGTTGAAAAAGCTTTATTGTATCTGTATTTCATATGTGTCAAAGGTGAACATCCTTTTGAGAGGCATTTCAGAAGTAGCAAAATTCCTTTTCCGAAGGCGTAAAAAATTATTTGTTCTTTTTTCCATTTCCCGGTCGCGTGCTTTTTTGATTGCTTCAGTGATTGCCGAGTTAGTTTTTGCTGTTTTAGAGTTATTTCTGATGTTTTTGAAAGTGTTATCATCCGTGGCTAAATAGACGTTAACGAGATTCTTTACGATCAAAGATTCGATTTAAAATAAAAGTTGCAGAAGTATTGCTCATTTTTTTCTCCATATTTACAAAAAGAGTTGCTGCAGACAAGTGATTGCTTAAGAGGTAACTTCAGTGGTGAATTGGTTTAATTAGACGAATTAGTTTTGGGGTGGTGAGCGCTAGGAAATGAAGTGCATAAGATTGAACGCTACTTTTTCCCTCTCGCTTAGTTGCCAGATCCGTTGATTTGTGATTTTTATGAGCTCATTTAGTCACAGTAGTTGGCAAGGTTGCATAAATCACAGATTGAATTTCAAACTTGTGAATCGGCTCTTTTGCAATGCGCGATAGGCGGTTATAGATGGAATTTGCGATGAGGTCGTGCTCGCGGGTTTCATGCACTAAGCAGTGACGGTTATTAGTTATGGGATATCTCTGAGAGATGATAGTATTATGGTGGCCCTTTTTCGAGGTAGGAAACCCCACGGTTCAGTGAGTTACCACTTCATTTGAGACGATTAATGATTGGAAACATTTGCAGTTACCTCGCAACAGTTCCATCCACGTTTTAATGCACGCTCTTGTACACTTTCCTATAGCTGCGGTTTTGTTATTCCTTTCGTTTTCAAATTTGCTGATGTGTTGCAGTGTTGTTGCATTGAAGAAGTTTCATCTTCCAATATTGCGCTTCTATTCATTCATTCATTCGACTTTTTGCGCTATTTCTCTATTTGTCTCATATGGATAATTTCGTGAAATCGAACGCTGTTAAGTGTTGTTGCTGGACTGTTGTTTTTGTGATGTTTATGATGTTTCAGTATTGAGCTTCCGAACTGTCGCGCTCCGTATATGCATATAAAAATGGGAGTTGAATTGAATTCGGGTTTACCAGAAGAAGGTTTCGAATCGTAGTGGTGCATGAAGCGGAGAAATTCTTTTATAGCGTATTTCTGTTATGTTTGCACTGATAACAATGATAAGTTCTGCAATTTCTCTGCTTGCTTGCTTTGTATTGCATTAGTTATCGTCAAGTCATTGAAGCAGTTGGCAGCATTTTCGGCAGTTATTTTCGTGCGAGGAAGATAATTTTGGTTGATTCATTTAAAGGCTAGTCGATATTGGTCAGCCGTTCATTTCCATTCTTTCATTTTTTCCATCAACTAACGTGAGCGTTGATTAAATTCGTACAACATATTGCACAGATTGAGTTTGTCTTATCGATCACTAATCTTCATTCCGTTAGCCCAATTGAGACATCAGTTAGGTATCGAAGAGCTGGTTTCCTATCATATGTGCCTGTTTGCCCTTCTGTAACATTGAAGTCAGTAATAGTACCACTGTGTGTTGCAGCGCCCAGTAAACTTAACTATAATCCTTTGCGGCCAGTTTTATTCTACAGTTGTTAGTATTCCTAAGTATTCTTATTCTCTTTCCGAGTTTAGAAAGGTATTTTCTAAACTCGGAAAGTTTCCGGTAAAAAGTTAATTGTTCACTTCGTTTTATAAGGCATGAGAGCTGTTCGTTTTTTGTGGATGCAGCATTGTTTATGATATTTTATGTCCAATGAGTATGGACAGTGTGCGGTTCTGCGTTTATTTCGGCGTGATTCCTTTTTATGTGGTAGTTTTCGTTGAGGTTACCACAATAGAAAGATGTTGAGGTATTTTTGTCTTGTCGGATTTGTAATTATTTTTGTCTTTGTTTGTCTGGCTCGTCGGATTCTTTCTTCACTTGAATTTTTTGCTGCTGTCGTGTATTATTTTATCTTTTTTAATCTGTTGTTTTGCTACTGCTGGAGTTGAAAAGGAGCATCAAGCGCTGTTGCTTCTTTCATTTTCTTCTACTCCAAAGCTCCTCAAGTTAAAAGTTTCTTGGATTTAGATGGCGCGCCGTCGTATTGTTCGTTAGCCTGAATTTAAAGATGTTGCGAGAGGGAACTTTTTGTGGTGTTAAGGAGCAAAACTCTTATTGATCATGCTCTGCCAAGTTGGTAAATATTCCTGGCACTTGGGTTGTTTATTGTTGCATTTTTGACTCCACTTTCATGTATCTTGCTGCCCTGTTGTATTTGTATTAAGCCCTTTGTTAAGAGAATAAGCAGCTCTCCACCCTCTTCAGCGTCAAATACTTCTGTCGTTTTCGGAAAATCTGAATGTTATGACCCGACACGTCTCGGATCACCCGATTTCTTGCGAGCACTGTTCCCGCAGCGCACTTTTATTAATTTTCTCACACATCAAGAGCGGCACATCACAGCCACCATAATCGAGCGCCCAACGAAATACGCCACAATGACGATACAAGTGGCCATAGCAGCTCTTATTTCGCCTCCGTGCAATACCATGCTGACTCACAGATGCGAGTTTCAGAATAATGACTATTGTCCCACAGTTACACTCTGGCTCCTGCGTGGTTATCACCGAGTAGCTGGCGAACAAAATCGTTAGTGGCGGCTATGATTTCATGGTCTGAAAGCTCATATCCTGAATATAAACCATGTTTCGTGTATATTTTTATTGGATGTAGATGTGTTTGTTTCGTTGAGGAATTAATTGCTGTCGACATGCATTCGTTTTCAGTTTGAAGTTTGCTGTCGGTTAGTGGTTGAAGTATGAGTTGTTGCGCTTTATGTTGACTACACACATGTTTATGAGGACGGTGCGATCAGTCCTTGTCTTCGTCAGGTCTGTACAGTATTCGAGGCTTCGTTGGTGAGCTAGGTTTCGGGTATTTTAAGTGGATGACACTATCATATTAGGGCCTGCTCACCATCGAAGCTTGTTCTGCACTGCGTAGTTTTCCGTTCTGCGCTTCAGACGCTAAGAATTTTATGGTTATTTTATGAATACAGTCCGTATGCTACCTTGTTGACTGAAGGACGGTCTTTTCAATCTTTATCCTGAATAAAAATGCGTATTATGCTTAGAACATATTTCTCGCTCATTCGGATCAATACTTCATGAGAATTTGATAGAAACAAACGTCTTGCATAGAAGTGCTGGGGGAAATTTGTTTCCAGTTCTGTTGCTAACGTGGAATTGAATAAAGGGGTTGCTTCAAGAATTTATGGCTGATATGAAGGCGAATTCTTTTTGATACTTCGAAGTCCGGAGGGAATTCCGGGGATGCAAAGATGGAAGAATGCAGTAGTGGACGAAGCGAGGATTGGTGCGATCCGCTGTGGAATTTACATGTGAGTCGCGTGAGAATTAAAAAGTTCGCAAGACAGTTTTCGAAATGGAGGGGGCTGCGCTCAAATGCTGAGCTTACTTCCCTCAATTGTGACAGTGAGTGAAGTATTTGCAGCAGTCCAAGGGGATCGAGGAATATAATCGCTCTATGCCGATGCACAAGTGCACTTTGAATGTGAGGAACATGGGATTTGCGTTATTCGAAGCCACGTCCTCGTCCGTGGCATCTTTCTTTTCTAATCCCGAGCCTTTGGTGACGTCCTGAACAGAAGCGGAAGTATTTGGTAAGGAAGACAGCTTGTCCCGCGTTTGAATACTTGTGGGATCGTCGGAAGAATTTGTGCGATGTTTGCGAGGAATCCAAGGAACGTAACTGTGCAACCTCGCCATTTAAACTTCACGGCGAAGCAGTATGCTCGATTCTTTCACGGAAGTATCTAACCCTTCCAAAAGTGACGTTAACTTGTCGTTATTGAAAGGAGGGATCCCTTCGCCTTCTACAGAACACAAGTACGTCATATTGCAATTTGGGCAGCTGCGAACACATGAGGTGAATGTCTGTCTTCCTTTAAGAAATGTAAATATTTGTTAGTGGGGTGACCCATTCAATGAAAGAAATAATTTATTAGCTGCGCGAAGTGATTAGCAAGGTAATTAACAACAACCAGACTGAGTGATGCAGCTAAGCGTGCAAATGACTGTCCGGTGATATAAAGGAGGACCTAAACAATGCGGTTATTCACTGCGTCAGAGGTTACATAGCAATAATATGCAATTGTTGAGCGACCGTTGACTGTATCCGGTATTATGCAAGCTGATGGTTGTAACGCTGTCATTGCAGAGACCGACTGAAGAGTACTAATGGCGCAGGCCAACAGGTCTGAGTTCATTATTCCTTAAACAGCGGCACCCAGTGTCACACTTTTTAAACAGGTTCCATGCAAACGTGGTCTAACAATCGCAGAAGGGCTTTGACATATTGCATATTCCAACCCAATATAAAGAAGACCCCTCCCACATCCACCTCCTCGCCCTAACTTGCCGAGATTGCAGATATATGTAGTGTAAATGGCTTCGTTGCTATTTTTCCTCAGCATGTTTCATTAAGAAAATGCCCCAGTTTAAAGGCAATCATCCCTTCCATTGAGAAACATCCCCCGTGGACTCAAATCGTATGCGGCACGATTTCCATATTATTTTGAAAACCACTTACACATCCTCGGCAATTCATTTCCAACAAACGCATCATCACTTAACTGAGCTATACCAGAAAATCGATACCATGAAAATTTATAGAAAATACTGCAACATAGACATGGCGACAACGTTTTCGTACACGTGTACAATTTGCAGTGAAGACAATGAAGCTTATACGATTGGCGAATGTTGGTTCTATCATATGAATGCCTTAGGTGCTGCTTTAATGCCGTCAAATAACACCAGGTTCTAGCACATCATGATCCACTTTCTGATAATGCGATTCACAAAAATCCATCAAGCATGAACAGTCCCGTCCTCATTTACAGCACTCCCGACACTATGAGATGTCGATTTCCCCAAATCTGTTCCATTCTTTGAAAGCAAAATTGGAGCTAGAATCTGAATGAGGAATGCGCCCAAAGGCGCTGATATAAGAATGCACAGCACGCCAACGGTGAGAATAATCAAACCAGCGTTTAGATGTTTTTCATCTTGTATCGATCCAGCTGCGGCCATATCCAGCACGATCGGTGATAATGCTGCCTGCAATCACTTACATTAATAGTAGAATAAAACAGAATTCTGTATAGTTAATGAGTTCCGATGGTTCACTCTAAGCGGAAACATGTCACTTCGTTTCTGTCACGAAAGCGAAGAGGCCGCCTTCGATGGTGAAACGCCTGGACTTCCAGTGCCAATCACGCACGGCTAAATCAAGATATCTGTCTTCATCGATGAAATCGCTCGAGTCTCCTGTAACGACCAGGCTCAACAACAGAAGATGTTCGTCTCCAATTTCGACGTATGTGAAAATACCTATGATGTTTTGAGGGCTGTGTAAACAGCTCTCAAAACGGCTAGGACTTGCATTCATTCTTGCACACATTCTCTCGCGCAGCTTGGATGACTGTATCGTTCCCTTCTTCTGCACTTGTTCTCAGTTCCGTCGTCAATACCTTTCCCTTTGCATTTTTTACCATCCGCAGCCTGACAGGCAAAATGGTCCTTTGAAAAGTTTCGCTGGGAAAGGAAGCGTGCCTAAGGAAAACAACGAGATGTTTTCAAGAAAAGACGAACTTTTATTCACTTGAAAATAAGCAGAAGAAAAACGGACTTTAACTTTGCAAGCTTAAGCAAAGAAACTTTGCAAGCTCACGGCCTAAAGCTAGAATTCGTGCAAGTCGAGGTGCAACTCTCTTTCATCTCCAACCCCAGAGTACAAGCTGATTATTGGTACTATCCGAGGCAAACCGAACGTTAGGACGGTTGTTTACTGCTCATTAATCTGATGTCCCTAACAACCTACATCTCGACAACATATTCACCACTGTATGTCTATCTGCCTGCATGCTTTTCTTTAGACCAAACGGATGATGTGAATCCATCTTATGCGAAATTTAAAATATTTACTTTTATGGTATAATTTCCACAGCGCTAAGCATAAATCAGCGAATAGAGATCTGTTAAAGTATTTAACTGTTGCAACAAAACGCTCCTCATGTTTATAAACGTCTCTGCAATCAGCTGCATGATGAGCGGTTCATACCTGTACGGTAGCCTTTGGTATCCAAGCAAATGCGATGAATACACGTTCCTTCCATTTAAATCGAGCACCGAATGTCGCAAAAAAAGCAGCAAGCACGCGGGAAATTAAACCGACTGAGATCACGACGATACCAGGAAGGGCTTTCGTCCCCACCTTAAAAATCCTCCCTCTCTAATAAGACCGTCTTTTTCAAGTTTTATTGACCTATCATGTGATGGACAGATGAGCTACATGAAGACTGAGGAGAAGAGAAGAGGGGCTGACGGATTTTGGAAAGACTGCCAGCACTTCTACCTCATTCTGCTGAAGCGTAGCAGGGATCCTGAAGGTTGCGTTAGATTCAAGCAGCTACTGACCTGAGAAGCCTTTTGAAGAGCGTATGAAGTATCAAAATCGTCTGTCCCGGGGGTGCTTCTGGAGCTATCGACTCTGCGAAATTGCATAAGCATTATGAATGCTGCATAAGCAAGAAGAGGTCTGCATAAGCATTATGAATGCTTATCAATGGGATATTGCCTCACTACCAGAACTTATAAAACTTACTGTTTATTACTGCGTGTCCTCAATTGGTACCCTTGAGTCGAATTTTATTCGCTCGGAAAATCGAACGAATGGCTAAATTTTCTCTTAAATTCAATCAACTTCAAAGCTATAAAGTAGTCTACTGAAGCATTCTTGAATTGAAAGGAGGCTCCTCGTTATAAAGGACATGCGAGAGATAGGTTACTGCTGAAAGGAACGACAATTAAACCGCGCGATTTAGAACGCAAAGGACGCGCCATTCCTAAACGGATTTTCATCCAGTTTGGCCGACATTACCATCTTTCCTCTTTGCCTGCATAATTAGGACAAATCAGCCAAAACCACAAGATAACTTACCTTCGTAATATTCAATTCGAAACCAATTGAAGCGAATAGCACTGGTTGCAAAACGAAATCCCACAGCATCGCTAACGCATCTTCCTCCACCGTACTACCACCCTTGAAGAGTTCGTTTTACCAAATTTAGCTTCAGTATTATTTGACTTATTCCATTCTGTACATAGTCTTAATAACCAGCGAAGATAACGTAACCATTATATTCAAATAATTCTGTTCCGGGGGACACTCACTTTAGCGCAATCAGCCATTTTACACCTTAAGAACCGAAGCCATTCAATACGGTTCTCTTCAAACTCAAACATTTTCTGAAACATATACCGCCGAGCGCGCCACAAGCATGGCGCCACAAGCATACTATAAGCAACTTCACTAATAAGGTGAAGGCATGCTTATCGACTTGCTATGCTTATAACCGTTTTCTAGGTGTAAGAATAAGAGTAACGAGAAACAGCTAACCTGTTCATCGCTTATGTGCTCCTTCTTCCATCGAAACCCAGCAACAAGCGCTGATACCAGTACGGCGATCGGTCCAACTGATGTAAAACCAAGTGCTTCTGTGCCGAACATCGATGTGGTACCAATTTGGATAAGTAGAACCACTCTAGTGAAATGTACTCGTCCACGTTCCCCTGGTATAAACCATAAAAGAATACCTATAAAAATATGTTACATGTTACCGAATACAAGTGCAAGTTGAAAAACAGTTTCGGTTCTGTGCTTAACGAAGCTTGCAATTAAGGCATTTCGCATTTCGTTTCTCTTTCCTTGCCACATTTCCACAGTACTCCTCCCTTTGCCCGTAACATGAACGACCAAAATGTGTAGCTGTATAATACAACAACTTCTATAGGAGGAAATTCCGTTTTCTTGTTTATCTTGAACCCACTTAGCAGGTCACGGTCATTGTTTCGGGTGTCCTTATTATTTTCCTCCTCATAACAACCTCAGCGGGTAAAAGAAGGCAATAACCTAACCCAAATAAAGTGATTCTATTTTTTTATTGCCCGCTTCTTGAAATTCCGATTATATTCTCCAGTCTGAGCGCTTTGCAAGTAAGCCTATTCTCAAGTAAACCTGGCTATTATACCTCAAAACTCGTTTTTACTGAGTATCTGCCATCGAGCTTCATGCATTAATTGATCACTTTCCGAATCACCGAAAAAAACGTACCAACAATTCCACCAATAACGATTCCAATTGCTACTTCGACAGGTGCTCGCAAAATAGTCCAAATAATGCCACCTGTAACACAGTTTGTACTCATGGGATTCACATATTAACCGGGTTAATCGTTCTTGTTGGCATTAAGAGGGAGTAGAAGCCATTCAGTATAACTAAAGTAAAGGCAGAAAGGCTGTAACGAAATTCCTCCTACGAAATACAACCTCATGGCGAACAGTCCACACCTTTGCTCATAAACCAGCAAGAAGTTGTTAAGCTGTTTCGATTCTCCCCAAAGAGCAGATTCTTTGCCACAATCAGTACTGAGCAGAAAACCAATTAACAGAAACTCGAAAATGAGAATAATGGGCACCGTATCTACTCATTTCTTTCAATGACTTTTTAGCTTATTTCATGCTTACATAGCTCAACAAATTCGTTTTTTAATTATCTTTGCACTGCATATTTTTTCAACTTAATTTCTTAGCCAATGACAACAACCTTGAGAGAAAGCTGCTGATATGAAA
The DNA here is from genome assembly GCA_037576465.1 of Parascaris univalens. Taxonomy (NCBI): domain Eukaryota; kingdom Metazoa; phylum Nematoda; class Chromadorea; order Rhabditida; family Ascarididae; genus Parascaris; species Parascaris univalens. The sequence goes on from CM075173.1 coordinate 26,689,370, forward strand.
GCTCCAAATCCAGTTACTGCGTACACGTCATCGATGGCCGCGGCCGCAACAACCACCGTAGGCACTCCTGATGCAACGCCGTAACCTCGCTTGGCTATACGCAACATCGCAGGTACCACCACTGCGGGAGACACGGCAGCCACCACAAAGCTGTAACGATCGAATAACCATTTATAGATATATTTGAATTTGAAAGAGAAAAACAATTCAGTGGAAGAATAACCACCTGTGGGATTTCATTAAACGGGATTTAAAATATTATACCCCCATTTTTTGTCGCCTGTTTCCCAGAGCATCTTTAAGCAACTCACAAAGAACGTCTTGTCCCCGAATGGAGTCAATCAATGTTTTCTTTTCTAGCGCAATCGCACTTTTGATATTTTGTAATGTCTTTCCAGAAGGTGATAAAGTGCCTTCTCCGAGTCGCGGATTTAGCATAGCTCAAGGTCAAAGACATTCGGAAGCGCAAGCCGCTTTAGGAAAAGCTTTTCTGCAGCTCTTCCTTTCTGCTTTGTCCGAGCTGCCTAACAATATTCTTCACAGCCTCTAAGGTGAATCTTGTACTATACTGGGTGTTCTTTCGTCAGCTCCGAATATTCGACTTCTGTAGCATTCTCAAACAGTGTGCAACATTTGCCGTACTGAGATACATCAGTTCATGACCGTCAAATCCTGGCCCCTTTTAGCCACCTTGAATTATTCGGTAAGACTACCACACAGAGGTGCGACACGCTGCGATTTCGACCTCAATAATGCGCAGGTTGAGAGCGACCTGCTTCGAAAAGATGGAATGTCAGCCGCGCTATAATTCTGGAAATAGCGAAATATCCTCAGAAAGTTAATAAAATCTAAGCAAATACTATTTGCCACATTTCACCAATAAAAGAGATTTTCATTTACTTTTTCACAGATGTGCATAGTTAAAAGATCCGACTTCCGATGCTTTCAATTCAAAAGACACTCTTCAAAGCAAAACATTCTAATATACTATTCTGTATTGCCAAGAGACTTAAGCGGGGAAAAAGACAGATTACTTCAAGAATTTACATGTTCGAACTTCTCATTAAACTTATCCTCATTAAACGCAGAGAGGAGAATGACTTGTACTAAAAACGAAGAGAAGGACACAAAATAACTCAGTATATTCATTGATACTTTGGAAAATATAATGCACTACATTCAGCTTCACATTTTCAAGCAAACTTTTCATCTACGTCGGTCACCTCGGCTAGAGGGACGTGAGGCCTCAACGCTTAAACGTGACTCCGCAAAAGCGCTACAACGTCGCTAATTCTGCTATGAAGAAAAATAAAGTACACTTCCTCAAAAGTTGCTCAGTGGTGCACTTGTTACACACTTAAGAAAATGAATCATACTGAAATCATATTGCATTCAAAGCCGAAGATTTGCTAGTTCATTATGCCGTCGTCGGTTTTATTACAAGCGTGGTATGAGAATCGTATACATATTACAGTGACGTCCGCGGTTATGACTGCTTTGGTTAAAAGAAAGGAATCGTGCAATAAATCCTCAAAACTCTTGTTTTTCTGATTAAGCTAAAGTTGTGCAACCCCTCTACCAAAATTTCTGGGCGCCCAACACTTTATTTCTCTGACTACCCATGTCTACGGACTCTTCGTTATTTGTTCTCTTAGGCAAGGCACCTCAAAGCATGGACTAAATCTGAAAGAACTCACGACGATACATTTAATTTGCATTTTACTACTTGCAACAAACCTTCTGGATTCAGAGCTGAAAGTGACGTAATAACGACAAACAGGAAACAAGTTAAATTACTTGTTGAAAGCAAACAACGTATGGAACACATAATCTCGCTTTATTTGAGCTCTTTGAAAGTGATTACAGAGTGGCTGTGTATTCAGCACTCCAAAAATTGATTCGGGTGTAAAACGTGTGCTAATGCTATTGGTTTTAATATATGGCTTATTCAGATTATTGTGTCACTCCCAATTTAATTTATCCGGCGTGTTCTCTCACCTCTTAGCACTGATATTGCTGAGAACTGCTGCAAAGTAGTCTGACTCACCCGAGTGCAAAGGCAAGTAGCCAGGAAAGTCGAAAAATTGCAAACGATGCAGTGGCAATGGTTATAACCTCCACACTGCATGGTATAAATGATAGACGAAGACATGCACCCTACAACTGCGACAGTCAAAATGTGTGAAACATATGAGTTGATATGGAAAACAGCCCTCATTTCTGAGCTGCTCTGCAAATTATTTGCTGGAAAAATGCCTTCTGCAGGCGAGACGATGCTTCCAACATTGCAATAACCGAACGGATCCCTCCAGTTCTTCTCACTTGAAGCCATTTCCTATCAAAAAAATTCCTCAATAAAACGAGCAAATTTCTCATGAATAGTCAAATGTAAAGTTCTACGCGATCATTCTACGTTGAAACACTTAAACAATTTAAAGAAATTAGTATCATTTATTTATTTCTTGTCGAAGTAATCGACTTTAGTCAATACTAATTAATTAGCACGTTAATCAGAAACCTGAAGGAAGTTTCACTGAAACTGGATGCAAATTGATGAGTACAAGCTCTTCCCTGTTGGAAAGAATGAAGCAAAATGGAAGGACCTTCAGGCGCATCAGAGTCGCTGAATCTAGGCCGAGCCCTCCGCGTAAGAGTATAACCACAAATGCCGTTTTTCTTAAAGCCACGCCCCATTCTTTCAACAAAAATAACTGTATAATGCCACAATTGCGAAGAAGGATACCGGTCACCAGCATACCTGAAAACAGCAGCTTGAAAATACCGATACAGAATTGTTCCATTTCATCTGATAGCTAACTTTCGGCTAAACTTTAACGAGTAGGTTCTCCTCTACAGAACACATTAACACGAAGACCGAATTCCGTCACTATCTGCTTGCTTATATCATCCGTCAAACGATTGTTTGCTCTTGAAAACGTTCTTTTGCAGCCTCAGGCAACTTCGCCTAATGATCCACTTTCGCTACATGATAGATTCAAACAAAGTTTTAAGCTGGTTCAACGTGGAAAGTAATTATTATCACTTACCAAACAGCGCAGGTAACCGTATTAACGAGATGAGATAACCGACCATTGTGGAAGATGCTAGCATTATAATCAAAGAAAATGTTGATGCAATGTACATCTAAACTTATATTGGTGAATTCACTTCATAAGCATATGCAGATGTATGCAGCAAACACTGACAATACCAGCAAGATGAAATCATTGCTGCATACGCGACGATTAACTGGTACGTCTAATCACTTCTGACGAAATGCAGATGTGCTGGAAGACTGTTTAAGGAATATTTCCAGTTTCATTCTTTAAAACATCTAAACAGAACAATTCTAAACCACTCAACAAGGTGCACTGAAATGAACGAATCCTTCGCCCATTTTCCACCTTATCTGCTGCCCTGAGGAACGATGAATGTTGATCGGCATCGAACATATGTTTATAAGAAAAGGAGAAATGTTCCTTCGCCACAAGGACCCCTAGTGATCACCGAAATCATAAACGCTGAAAACAGTTGAATAATTTCTACGAACTCCATCCAGTCTGCTGTTAAAAGAATAACATTCCTAAGGCGGATCGGAAAATACGAATGACCTGTGGATGAGCTTTGCGACATACTGGATTCCAGTATTTAAATCATAAAGTCGAATTAAATTCCAAAAATTAGAATGGTTAAATAAGTAGTAAGCGTCATGCAACAAAAAGGTAGCGAAAAGATAATTCCAAACATAGATTTGGCAGGTGAACGTCCTCGAGGAAAAACGGAAAGTCGGAGAAAAGGGAGGAAGGAGCTCATGTTTTCCCAGCTAAGCAAACCTTTGAGACGCCAAAAGGCATGGCCACCAGTCGGAATTTGGATCAGACTGAGAACGACTTCAGTACGTAATATGAGCTGCGATATCTTAAAGCTTAAATGATGGCAAATGTAAAACCTGTGTGTTTGAAAAATCATCGGAGGATGTCCAGTTAGCCGTTGCACTTGACCCTTCGAATGGCAAAGATAGTAAACGACGTCGGAAGACAGCAAGTGCGGTTAAATATAAGGTAATTGAAAATAACAAATAGGCCGCCAAAGGCCGACACTGAAAAAGTTCGAGTTGTTTATACCGAAGGAAACTTATGGCACTTCTGAAATGTAAAATCCTGTTGCCTTATTGAACGGATCAAAAGTATTGTGCAGGAAGAAAGAAAAGAAGACGTAATAACTGAGAGAGAATATAAGTAATAGATTTAATAAGAGACCCTAAAGCGAAAAAAATCGTGAAGTAATTGGGAGCGCTCATGAGAGAAACTCATCATATCATTTCTTTCATGAGCTCTCCCAATTAAATAAAGCTTCATCTTTTATATTGGAAGGTGATGCATGTTGAAGATGGCGCCGATCGGATTCATTTCATTTTTGAGACCAGTTCGTTTCTGTGTCAAACTTGCCTCATCGAGCTTCTGTGCGAGTATCCTCACAGTCGTCGAACGATTATGCGATAGGATTGGTTCAAGTTGACTGCATGAGTGTGAACGTTTGATGCTAAAAATGAACTTTGCATACGAATAGATGATCGCCAATCGTCAAAAATATTCATAAATCAATTAGGTGCGCATCTGGAGATGAAAGCGATTATGAAGTAATGTATATCACTCCCTCGTCTCATCGAACAAAGCGCCCTGCTTAGACGTAAATAACGTTGCTGTCTGGCCTTACTCTTTCAGTTCCCTGCTGTTGTTCTAAGTGGGCATTTTTGTAGTTCCGTTTGCCTTCCGCGGGAACGCGTTCTCGTTACCCCCCTGTTAGACAGAGTGGCCAAACAGGTTAGCTAAGTAATTCTAAGTTGCACAAATAGAAGTCTATCCCATCCTTCAACGAAGGATTTTTTTACCTTTTGCCCGTTGCGAATGATAAGACAGATTTCGATGCAGTCTTATTCGGCAAATGGGCGTCACCGTCATATTCCATTGAGTTTTTATATCTGGTTAGCTGTAATGACGTTTCATAATCGCTTAACATCTCTCTGAAAATTCACATTTCCTCAAAAAGTTCCACTTCACTTCCCTAAATTTACAAAAAAAATATAGTGTTCTCTCCTTGCACACATAAAAATATATGCAAACCAGCAACCGCGAAACCACGGTCTTTAGGGAACACAAATAAAAATGCCGGAATCTTGGGAAGATTTTATTTTAAGCACCGGTAGGGCAATCTGTTTTAAACATTCTTCCACAAGTGCACCTTTCCCTAGTCACTTTATCCTATTTTTAAGACTTACGCGATTTTGCCTCACTCTCAGATATTCCGTTGCACTTTTTATTCCGATTATATTAGAAATATAATCTCTATGGAAACTGTTGTTTCAGAGCGCTGATGAGAGTGATCGTTGAGATTTTGCTCTCAGCCAAATCCTATAAACATGATGCTCCTCCTGCTGCATTCATTTGAGTCATGCATGCGTAATTCTAGAAAACTACAGTTCGAAGAAAATTTGCTCAATTACACAGAAGAACCTGCAGATACCTCAGATAGAACAGCTAACTTCCAAGAAAGCATGGTTATAAGCGACATGGTTATATGCGAATGAAGATCAAGAACTGCGCATAGAAAATGCTGCATCCCGCTCATTGGGGTTGCACATCCAACAGTGTTATCAACGCGCAACAAACATTTATGGGTGCAATCTGATTCTGAGCCAGTTGAAACTGCGGCAAGTAGACTGCATTAATGGATCAGCCGCCTACGGATTACTCTGAAGTATCAAGAAAAAGCTGTTTGATAGTAGTGCTAACGATGAAGCAAGTAAAAGAACAGACCGACTCGAAGTGCTGAAATGATATTGAATGAGCAATGTGGGCGGTATTCTGAGATGAAAAAACGAGAAATTCTATGAAATTTTTAGTTTTTTTTTTTTTAAATCTCTCGGTGAAAAAGAAGATTATTGGAGTCGCAATATGATGGCTAGATCTTGAAAGCCTAACTATAGACAACCAACGAATAGAACGTCAGCACAATATGCGAATGAGAGGTAAGCAGTCACACATGCTGCCACATACCAACGTGAATAAATACTTACGCGCCTATAGCCAGTCGCCTAACACACTTGATAAGGAAAGTTTTGACACCGTTGAGGATTTGGAAAACAACCACTGCTCATCCTTCTCACTTTTGATCACTAATGAGGCGGGTTTTTCTTCGGTTTTTCGAAATAAAATGCAACATGTCAAGAAAGAGACAATCAAAAAGTTTCCAGTTTTTTATTCAAACTCTACAAATGTTTGTAACTAGTGCTTTTCGAAATACTCAATGATCTGCTGCAGAAACCAAGAACGCCGAAGTGACGAAGTGAAGAGTCGTGGCGAGAGAAAGAGCTGGTGAGGGAGCGGAAGGTCAAATTCTGCTGACTCCGACGTGCAAAAATACAAACGAATTCACCAAACAGCAAACCGCCACGATTAACTATTGCAAACATACCGAATTTGAATGGCAAGCGAATGAGCTGTTGATTTCACACAACTTCACGCCTTCCCAACCATAGGTAAATTTTCATAGAGCTGCACTGGCAAATCTCAAAGCTGCTCGTTGCTCGGATTTTTAGTGCACTACTCTTATAATGCATTATTGTAATAGTTTACAATGAAAAAGTTTGTTCTGTAATTGATTCTGTCGAAAGACGATATTGAATACTGCTACAGATCCAAGGCACTCGTCGCTAACTAAGCCTTTTCAAATGAAATCTTGAGCGACAGAACGAGGTGAAATACCACTGCCTAACACTCTTTCAATAAAATCAGCTGCAAATATGCTTCTTGTGCAGTATTCTTTTATTCGCATGCTAAATAACGGCTTTTGCAAAAATCTTTTTAAGATTCGATAGTTAAGGCTCTTAATATAATGCATAAGTAACCTTGACATGTGCTACAAAAGAATCGCAACTCTTCTACTACCGATCTTTTCTGTTAATTTCTTCCACTCCCTCCACAGTCATCGACAATGGCGCAGAGCATGTTTGCATGGCTTTCCCTGCACCGATCAAAGTTCAATTACGTTGCAGTCGGTTATTGCTGATGTTTGCTATTTCCTGGCCACATCGGTGAGTTTTGACTGCTATAGTAGATGCCGACATAACCCTGAGCACGTCTGTTGCAATCAGCCGTATTCTTCTCAAAAGTCGGCTACATCTAATGCGCCCAACCTCTTCGTATCGCCATGCGAGGAATGTGGTACTTCGCGAAATAATCTCTGCGTATATTCGAATCGCTTGAAATATTCAACAATAACACCAACTCTCACTGCAGCACAGCAGAGTCTAAAATCGAGCATATGTGCTGCAATTTTTCGTACTCGAAGAAAGTGTAGAGATAAAAGTAGGTGACGTAAGAACTGGTGGAAGACGACAGGTGCTCGGCTAATTTATCGAGCGAAGCACATCAACGATCCTGTGCAAATCTCGAGCTGTCTTTGATGCCAGCATTGCATAAGCACATCTTCTGAAGTGGCGTGTGTGCGACACTGATGTCAGACGCAGACTGGAACGGAAATGTGCATAATATGACCATCATTTATGCTCTACATATGCACACCATCTACGGAGTTCACTCCACTTTTCCTGAAAAATAAATTTTCGTCACGTGGAAATTCAGTACCGAGAAGAAAACGATGAATATTAAGGATGGGAAATCAAGTCTGGAACGCTGACATCCGAAGTAAGCATTATTCGGCAAGCAATTCCACTGTTAGCTGGTCACTACAAATGAGTCAACGACAAAATGAAGCCAAGAAATTAAGCATACACGAGTTCAGAACCTCGCAGTTTAGAACCAGAACCTGTTCGGAATAAGACACTATGCAGTGTCCGATACTTCACCCTGATATCTTATATATTCCTTGACTTTTGTATATGAGAGTGATGAATATGAAATGTTTTCTATTTAAGTGTTAAATTCCAAATGCACAATTTCAAAAAGGAAGTGATCGCGAAATGAAAAATTAAATTAAAGCAGAGCGGCCAAGCGTCCCAGTTTGCAAAATTTTACAAATCTACTCTTCTTTCAGCGACAATTCTTTTACGATCTTTGTGCTGATGTCGTATAAATACGACCTTAACGCACCACTTTAATGTGCCAGACTCGTTCACTAGAAATGCTCTATACCTTTGCGGAGGATTTTATTATGGACCGAAGCAGAACGCAGTGCAGCTGAAAGCAGCTAACGTTATCTGATAAGAAATGAGTTAAAAACATCGAAAGACCAAATCTGCTAATTCATAACTCACTCACTATCATGTCGTCGGTTATGTGTACACACTCTTAATTTATAAATCCATTACGTTTCTCTTAAGCATCCCCAGCGTATCCTCTAAATCTTTCATGGTGAACGTATATTTGAATATAACCTCTCGAAACGACTGACAATCAAAAAAGAACCTACGCGAGTTTTGAAAGTGCGTCCAAATCACGCACACGCACGTGTCTTTCCTACTTTCAACTAAACAACTAACGACTTGCAGTGATGAAAGTCTGTCGTTTTAATCGGCCTTCACCGCTACCTAATTTCTACCCACTAATAGAATTGCAAACCACTCTCGAAGGTGCTCTGAACTTTCCAACCTGATCTTTACTCTACAACGCTGAGTGTAGGTCCTAGTGGTAAACCAAATCAGGGTGCACAAGACGCGCACCTGCACTTCCATTATTCAAGTATATTTAGTTTCATAATTCAGCAGCAAATAATAAGCGTACGTTCCCCAAGAACCCAACCGTGCCAGTCGCTCGATCTAATCTCCTAGAAATTGATTTCTTTTAGACCAGCTATTGCTATTCCTAAACTTTCAGAACTTGTTTTAGTGGTGACGAACCAACTATAACACAATCCCATTGTTCACTGCGCATTACATCTGACAAATTCCATTGCTTCCTTCGAACTCACCGAGTACTCCGATCGTAGAACATTCCCAGTCAGTAACAGTTCAGCTTTCGAACTGAAATAACTTTACATGCTCTACTGCCTTCCGAGTTCTAACCTCAGGAGGCGGAATGTGCGAACTGTTCTGAGAAGCCACGAAAGTGAGTGTGCATCTCATAAATGTCTGCGATGATCTGCACAAAAAAATGCAACAGCATATTCATGGTCTTTTTTTAAGTGCTTAGCCCTCTTGCTTTATCGAACTCACCGACTACTCCGATCGTAGAACATTCTCATTCAAATAAAGCGCAATGAGGCTTTAACTACGCCTAAATTACATCAGTACTTAAAAAATAGCCGACTCAGTGCGCAATATTTTACGCTTAGTTCGACTGTATAGGCAAGCATTTTCGTCTACTTCACCTTCGAACATGATCCTCGAAATCGTGGTCCGTCCATTTCTTCAAGCACGAATTTAAAGCAATCGGCATTACCTCACTGAATGTTTTAAAAACCTCTAATCGTGTTTTTAAAGATAAAAACGTGCCTCGAAACAGAAACATGGGGCGGATATTCAGGCAATCATCCGTTATCAACTACACCCCCTCTCTTCACAACCTTTGAGCACATTCTTCGCCCAACAACAATATACAACATGTTACCAACTGTACCAACAACAATACACAAACTGGAGATAATCGCTCACGCCCCACCACTAGGCAGACACCCTGAATGAATTCACGAAAACCTGCGTCAAATCACATTTCTCCATCCCTCCCACCTAGTACTGACGCAATCATGCACTTCCCCTGAAAATACTTCTGAGACGTCACTGATGCTAATTCCAGCACTCCCTCAAATAGCATCTTAACATGAAGATTTAATACAAATAGGAGCAATGAAACGGAAACAACAACGGTTGAAGTAACCATATAAAAATAGCCGATAACAAACGCATTCAAGCGCAATCATAAATGAGCGGCGAAGAAGACGTCCTGCCAAAATTCCTTATAAATCATTTGCTACACTTGCTAGAGCTGCGGCCTTCCCTGCATTCAATTTCCTTCCGTTCTCCCCTCTGTCAGATTACAACTATTAGCCATAATGGACACATTCGCAAGTAATCCCCAAGTTAGTACATGCGAGCGAAATAACCACTGAGTTGTGACACAAAGTGAATGGCAAAACTTGTTGTGAAACTGTTATCTGTTTAGCGACGAACTGTTGAATCAACGAAAACGAATACCAATGCATCCTCCAAATACTACTTCACGACTTTTCTGCCTTTCATTTCAAAGGAAGTCGTTCGAACGGAGTCTTTCTTGTTGCACCTTCAACTACTCGAGCAGCAATTCAGCATCAAATCCAAACACGTAATGATGACTACCAACAAAACGACGACTGGATGAACTGAGAAATGTCAACAAATAAGACGTGTAGTTATTTGAAAACAGAAACAAGCAAGGCGAACAGTGATGAACTAACATCCATGTTAATTCAGTGATATGTATTGATCAATACTAGACTCCGTCACAACTATTAAGTAATAACATCGCGGAAGCGTAAATCTACACTTTGGTGGCCATTTACCTACATAAAAACACACCATCCCCATCCAATCTCATCTTAAAAATGAAAATGAGGAATATTTTCTGGTCGAAAACAAAAGCTCGATCGCTGCGTACTTCGTGAACGCTCTCAATACGAATACGTGAGAATCAGTCCACTCACTTTCCGAAAACTGCGAGGGCCAATCAAATGTCCCTTGGACTTTCTGCGGCGAATAAACACTTCTTCAACCTGTTGCTCAACCACAGTTCTCCTTCCTTCGCACATATTTCCATGGCAACTAACCGGTACAGCTGCCACGCCCAAAGCAACCAATCCGCCATTTCATAGGATGGAATTCGAATACTCTCTGTGAACTAACGATTTCCCTCTCGAACAACCGCTTGCCAACCTGATCTCAAAAATATCGAGTCATCCCACTGTGCACACCAGAACATACACAGTTGCTGAATATCACAACATGTCTTCATTAATGCAATTCAAAGATTCAAAGTACACGTCACCGGATTAACAACTATTCATAGGTGGCACTATTTTACAACAGGGATCTATGAAACATGAAACTCCCCCTTTAAAGAATGATATCTGTGAAACATCAACGCAGCTATCATATTCGTGCGTCCCTTTCGTCTAATAGTGCCAAACTATAAATAAACTTCCACAAAGCTTTATAAGATTAATGGGTAAACGAACAACTCGTAAAAGAGGCAGAAAGCTGTAACTATTCACCCTTCAAACGAAATTAGAGCGCGAGAAGAGGTAATTAATAAGGAAACGTTTTAGAGAAAATCTACAGGAGAAAATGACGCAAACGACGAGTGATGAATACGTGCTTCTCTCAATGCCACATTGCTATTTACAGTTGCAGAGAGGTCAACAAGTGCGAGTTTGCGACGGACGTTGACTGGGAAGAAAATAACCACCCTCCCCCTCCCCTCCTCCCAACCACACCAATGGCGTCAAGAACATTTTCCGATAGCAACGACCCCATTTTCCCTCCCTCTTATCCTCGAGTATCGATCGTTTCTTCCCTCTCCGTTCATTTCTGGTTTCCATTTTCTGCAAAAAAATTTTATTCGAAATTTCTGGCTGCAAGTCAACTTGCTCAGTGTACTTCATTTCGTCACCTTGCCCATCTTACATCAATAATCGCAAATTAAGACAGTTAGTGAACAAAACAGCCACGAAATTTCACTTAGTATGATTTCCAAAAAGGAAAATGATGGCAGTACGGAGCATGAACATATTTTCGATAAGAGACAATCTCAACTCCGTGACTGAAATATCCTCCGACACCGAAAAAGCAGCACTTTCCTCTTTGAGTTTCACGGATCGGTCGAAGAAAAAACTCTCACTCTATGCCACATAATGGGCAAAATATGAATCACTACACAACGTTCCTCTGTGGAAGAACAAAATCACAGCTCCCAAATATATAGTGGAAAAATAAATGACATCCACTATTCTATATGAAATACGACACAAAAACGTTCAATTACAAACGAAGCTCTAACAATAAAACAAGAAAGCAAAAACATCTATGTTCAACTACTGGTCCCTAAGTACCAGTTATTCAGCCTGGAAAGATAGCATAATAACAAATTGAACCCGCACCACAATACCACAAAGCACGCATTCACTACTCTCCAATCACTCCCATCCTCAGGAAAACGAAATTAATAAATAAACATAAACAAACGAAGAAAGCAGACGAGACGCTGGCACGAGTGACGCAACGATACACGAGGAGAGGAACTGCAACCGTTTCGTCGATCGCCACTCAATCATCTCCCGGGTGCTCTGGACAGCAATTTTTCCGCGTAAACCACTCGTCAATACAACTACAAAAATGCAAAATACGAAAATATTTCAGCGTTTCATTACATGCATTCCAAATGTGGATAGTTTTATTGCCTTGGCCAAGTCGATGGGCTTTGGCTGGAGAAAACAATGACCCTGGCCAAGACATTAAGCGATGCTGTGCAGATGATCACTAACAGGTTCTACTGAACTATTCAACACATGAACATGCCGAGATGTGAGCAGCAGGTCAGCATCTAAGAGTTAAAAGAAAGATGAGGCAGTTTCTGAGGCTATGTTTCAATATCCAGGAGCAAACTACTAGAAGTAAAATGACCGTGGCGCAAAGTGCAGCTGCCCTTGTTCTCTATAACAAAAAGCATTCCTTCCACCACCGTCACCCTAAAACAATTCCCCTGTTCTTCATTTGTAGAGATATATTCTCGGCATATTAGCCCCCATTTTTCTATCAATATTCGACTTGCGTTAAACAACCACTCCTAAGAAACAGCATCGTTTCGATGAGGACACGAGATCAGTGATGAAGAAAGAGTTTGACCTGATAAAGGGAATACAACAGTCAGGAAACGGCAAGAATAAAGCGACCCGTCAAAGGAAACCGATGAAGAACACCAAAGGAAGCCCACTACAGTCCTGGTCCACATTAAGACCTTCCTCCTCGCTGCACTGCCCTTAGCATCATTTTCTTTCCTGCCAAGAACAGTCCCCTCCCAGTGAAGTCATTAGCTTGAAGAAAAGAAGTTGAGCAACAGCTTACTGTTTGTGATAAATGCACAGACATGGCAGGCGAGCGATGTAGTTGCCCGTAAGCATTTCTTCTAAGCATATTGCGCATTCACCCTTATCTTCTGTTAATATATCCTCTGAAAACAAACAATTCCACTAACAAAAGATGAAAGGACATAACTGATATGCGGTAAGAAAACTGGGTAGGCTTACAATGAAAATTCGGCCATTAATCTCATCACCAATAGTGTGCTGCGACACAGCCTCACCACTCAATCCGAATTTTCAATATCGTGAGCACTTTTGCATTTAGATAAATTATCGCCTAGAAAAACGTCCACGCAAATCCCCTTTAACAAAAACGAAAATCGATTAAGAAACCAACCATTATAAGTAATTTTAGGACGCGTGAGGCACATTACCAGATGAATTTCCGCCTCATCAGAGGGCACCGTTTTTTGACAAACAGGGCACTTTATATCCTGGGAGAGACCTGAAATCACCCACAATCCATTCAACATTCCGATTAAAGGTGCTCTCAAATGACAACAGAACGCGCATTTAACCCGCATTTCATTCTGCAACAGAACACCACGATTACTGCATCACTCCTCTGCTCGTTTAAACCTCTGTCACTGAAACCGCAAGCGACGATTTTTTATGGAAGGAAAAATTCCAAGGAGCGGCTGGCAATCTGCGTGCCACAAACGAAAAGAAAATCTTGAAGTTCATCTAAAGAATCCCATCTCGAAAGCGTGAAATTAATATCCACAAGCCAAGAGTTTATCGAACTTTGTTGCCGAAGGATCAAGATCTGTAAGGACTGAAGACCTTGGCGTACCTAATTCTATCTGATCAGATTTGCTTTGTAACTCGCAGTAATACAACAAGCGAAAAGGAGATAATCAGAGCATCGTCTCTTCGGTTTCAGTAGCTTTCTACGAGATATCTCGCTCGATGGACGATCATATAAGCAGATCGCCTATGCGCCTTTTGCGCAATTTAAAAAATGATCTATTTAATATAATAACTGCAAGCACTGATCGGCTCATATTTTCAAATCTTTTCTTCAGCTATGCATGGTCAACAGTCAGACACCTCTTCTACTGCCTCTCTGTGCTTGTTACCCCCTCAACAGTCTAAAAATAACGCGTCCATTTTAATCTCTTCCTAATAACTCCCCGGTCTTTCAAAAGTTCCACAATGCAACCTCCTGCGCCGACCAACTTTTAAGTAACCAATAAAAATTTCCTGCCGCCCATGCAAATATTATACAAAATTTTATCGCTTTAAAGCACGAACAAATTTTTATATATTCAAATTTTTATCGAAATGGGAGATGGACCAATGCGGAATATAGTACAGAAGGTCATTTTGTTGCTTATGTCTAACCTGTTTAACAACCATTTACTGAATCCTAATCTTGGCTTCGAGTTAAATGCACTTCCTCGCTGGCTTTCCCAATTGCCGCGTAACGTTAATAAGCATGAGGGAGGTGAATTTGCCTCAGTGTTGTTGAAATCCACAATGATAAGTGCTGTTTTCTAATCGCCAACTATACCTGACGTTACCAACTCCAAGATCCGGGGAACAAGTCTCTGAATTTCGCCTTTTTGAGAAATTTTTGGGCAATGCCTACAGGAGTGCAGCATACAATGAGGAAGGTAATGAAAATCCTAAATTGTTGGTTAAACCCGATTGTAGATCGACGCCCGAAAGATTAATTCTAAGACGGCGCATTTTCTTCAACCTCTTCAATCTCTGGTGTCTTTTTGCTACCACATGTGCCATCGAATTCCGGGACTAAGTTGCTAGGGTTTATTTATTTATTGTTTGACGAGAAAATATGTAATTAAAGGCTTGCTTAAGAATCAAGTCATGCGCAACTGAAACTGCCAGCACCTCTTGACGGCAGGAAAGACTGAAAAAATTGTGGAAAGAGTGTGTTTAGTCGCTACACCCAGCATAGTAGGCAGATAGCGTCGAAACGCTTTTTGTCGAAGTGCGTCATGCTAACAACAGGATGGTAGCGGGTACCGTCTAACACACATACCCAAGTCGATGTCGCCATTATTAGAAAAACACCGTAGTCATATTGCCGTCATTTAAATGTGCACCTAAGTTCTATTAGAGTTTCAAAATTTCTTCCTTTTTACTTTAAACGAAACCAATGACATAATACACAACTTACGGCCTAAAATTTGGAATACAGGAACTGATCGACGTGTAGTTCCATCATGCGTCATACTGCGATGAGCTCGCAGATGCGGGATCGAAAACCTCAAAGTTCACGCAGGCTACAACTTTGCGTTACAATCTCAAACAAACTTACTTCAAAAAGCATTGGTCATATCACTCCAATGGCGAAAATTACGCAAATAACGCACTATTTGCCTCCCTTTTGACTGAATGGTCAGGATGGATTCTCACAGCTGCCTATATGAGCCGTAAGCTGCAGAAGAAATAAGACGGGCGGTGAAAAGGAAAGGCAAATAAAGACTAGTACTCTGCGCAGGAAATCAACTGGATAATTGGAAACATCCTTTGAAAATAAGAACTTCAAACTATATCACGAAGAAGTGGAAGGTTCGATGCATTGCCTAAAACATCTCTCGAAACAGAAATATCAGAAACGCGTATTACTTCCAAAGTACACTATAAAATGTTCTGTACGATCCAGACGGCATACTAGTTCCGTGAAATGCTGAATTTAAGGAAACAAGACAAGGGCTGAATGATAGAAAAGTTCTGCTTTCTTTAGAGCAGAAATTGCAACACATATAATGAACAATTTGCAGCCTCACATTTCCAACAGGGATAAGCAAATTTGCAAAATTTGAGCCGACAGAAATCAGTTTACGACCTGGTGTGTTCTACCATCCCCTAACCAAGAAATCTTTAGAGTCTCACCCACAAATCGAGTTTTAAAAGGCAAAAAAAGCGCAAAAAGTATACCGGAGGGGTGGGTGAGCGGTGCTGTCTGAAGTGCCAGGATGAAGTGTTGAGCTTGCCGCTTGCTCCTCTTCATCAGAGTCCGATGCACTGTCACTTGCAACCCGCCCCTGAAAATACATAGGATACAGCCTTCAAGTATTCGATGTGAAAGGAAACAGAAAAACGTGCATAAATTCATCGAAGAAGCTGGCACGATATATGCCTCTTGCACCTCGCTCAGTGCATCGACCACCTTCCTCACTTTCAACAAATAAAAAACATGCGCAGTTATGCATTCACATATTAACGACGTGATCATTCCTTGAATCTTTTACAGATCGTTCGCTCTTTGCAAAACAAAACAACAGCTTGCAAAAAGAGAGGATCTTTGACTTGCATTTGCATTTGAACTTGAAAGACCTTCCGAAGGCCTCATATTGCAAGCGTCCAGATCCATGGACCAATTCCAACGGATCGCGAATCAGGATCACTGGACCGACATACCGACGTACAAGGACACATTTCCGGGCATGATGTAGTTTTGACGGGAATTGCAGCTGTCAATATGGTGAAGTTGATAAGGAGGAGAGATAGACAACTTTAGAGATGACACTAGCAACTGCAGAAAACCTCGAGATTTCGAGGTCGGGATAGAAATTTGACTAAATTAAAGGAATGCGACAAGAGGTGTAGCTTGTGTAAGATACGTAAATTATGTAAATCCGCTTTGCTCATGTTTTTCAAGAAGCATCGGCAATACCAACTGGTTTCGAATATATGAACCCCATTCATTGCAAGATTTCTGTCGCAAAAGCAGCTCCTAATTAAAACACTACTGGAGCTGAGATAATTACACAAAAATGCCTCCTTGAAGAACAAAACGTTTCCACAAAACAGTTGCGAAAGGGTTTGAAGAAATCCTCTCACCATCTCACTTACACCGTTCACCAAACCACCTCGACCATCAAACTTCTTTGCTAATGCGATTCTCTATTCAGATCGCAGCAATGCGGCATCCTAGATCCCTCTTCTTCCCCTCCTCCCCCCTCCCCCCTTCAAGCCCCAACTAAGCTCAGTGGCAACACAGCCCTCAACCCAAATTGCCACTGTAATGAAAGAACACCTGCCTTAGCGCACGTCGCTGAAATTAGTGAATTGCAATAGCGAGTTTCCAGGCTGTTTCTTTCCTTCGAGCGCTTATGCCTTGTATTCCAGAAATAAATGATGAACTGCAACCTCTAGATGCCCCTTCTCATTACAGCGCCGACGGCGCAGATTTCTCTCAGCGAGAAAAAACAAACTTGTTATGACCTCGAAATCAAACACCTCTCTTATTTCGTGGCAAAAACGCACTATTTTCAGTCAGCGAAGTGCACCACTCAGCAGTCCTCTGCATATTTTATTTGCTGCCCACTGCGATTTCCTTCTCGGTTTCAACTCTAAGGCCCAGAAAATAAACTATAAAAATACAGTGAGATCCCTCGACCCTGGCTCCGAAGTTTTACCGCTAATATCACGTAGTTATAATGCTGCAGAAAGCTTATATCCTTGTTCTGCGTAATCTGAAATGGTAAAAAGAGATCCCTTTCAGATAAAAAAAGACGCCAGAAGACGTCCGAAACCTCATTTTCATTGAAAACATTATATAAGACTGTATCAATAGGGATGGTTCCGGTGAAATCGTATTAATAATAAAAAAAGCCCACCCCAAGTGCTGTAGAGCCACCAACGCCCGTGATTGACCGAGAAGGATTACGGTGAGTGGTTAACGCCACCCTCACCGGTGTCGGTTCGACGGCTGAATTCGATCGGGGACGACGCTGAAGCACTTCTCATTGTACGAGAAATCAGACGAAAAATTAGCAGCAAGAATGACAAGAAAATGCGTCATTCGTCTGTGAAGTTGAAAAAATTGAATTCGACTATATGAGGCCTTCACTAGAGCTCTATTACCTTTTAGTTGTGATGCTTTTTTTGCTGTTATACAGTCGGCTGCACGTTCTAAGTGTTCCACCTCAACCTGCTCTAACGGAATTACATACCACTGAGGAATCCACAAGCGGCAGTTTTCGAGGAAGGATCATAGAAGAATG
Organism: Parascaris univalens; assembly: GCA_037576465.1. Classification (NCBI taxonomy): domain Eukaryota; kingdom Metazoa; phylum Nematoda; class Chromadorea; order Rhabditida; family Ascarididae; genus Parascaris; species Parascaris univalens. Next base: position 26,707,417 of record CM075173.1, read on the forward strand.
AATTTAGGTATCCGCAAATTAAATACCGGAACGATAGCGTCCGATGACTACAGTAAAGATATGGACAAGGAAAGCTTGAAAACACCTGAAGGTACCATCGCATTTGCACCTAAGTGCTACAAAACTGCTTCTCTATGTTAATATGAGGCTTTCCTAACTATGTCATGTGAGATCCCGCAAAGCTTATTCAGCAATCGTCTGCCTCAAAAGTTCAGTGCAACAGAAAATAATACTTGCGTTCAAAAGAATATCATAATAACTGGAAAGCCGCTTCAGAATCAACCCATAGTTTGTACGATACACTAGTTTCTCTAGTGGCTAAGCAGCGCCCTTCAACGTCGCAATCGTGCTAATGTTTTCTCAATTCCTCATTAGCAGTCGCGAGTTGGGGTGGTGTCCCGGCTGACTGCAGAGTGACGACGAAAGTAACAAGTATGAGTTTCAAATCTAAATTTATTACAGCGAATCACAAGGAAAAAATTTTTCTGAATAAATGAATAAGTATTGGCGAGGTGATAAACAATCCTTTTCACGGTTATGGTTGTTTGAAATGAGCTTTAAAGTAGACCTCATTCAGCTTAATTACAACGCTTAGCTAAGTTAAAATTCCTTATATAATGCAGAAACTCTTAACTCAGTTAACAGTCCTCTATAAACTGCTTTACAATCCATGACTGCAATAACCCAACATCTTCAGAGGTTGAGCTGGACAGAATGGCGTCGTTCTCCGATATTAACGACGACAATTATGCGACTATCTCAATCGATACTGGATGGAGGGTACTTCGTAACAAAAAAAGGTTTCTCTGAGCGCAGTTTTGCAGCTCGGTTCCCCTCAACGGATGTCTACTATCACTCATTAAAACCTAATAAACTTCAAAGTAATGCGGCAAAAAAGCGTGAGGCATAAAATGACTCTTAGTGGTTATACATGCGGCAATTATTAAGACATTCAAAGCATTTCATTAGTTATTTTCCGTCGAAAAACACCTTTCGAGAGGTGAAATCATCGCAGAGCTGCTTCAACTGTATTCACTATGAAAGAGCGATAAGGGAGTAGTGAGCAGAAGTAATCATCTCTTTAAATGAATCCTTAAATAAACCGATGCAAACATAAACATATATTGAACATAATGGACTGGGATATTAAAGAGACTGTTTCTTCGCTCAACAAATAGTAGAAGAAAAAGAATCACCTTTCCATATCAAAGAGTCAAATCTTGTCCGATGTCATGCAGGTCTGTTTCAATATTCGCAAATCATATTGGACAGTCAGAGATCTTTAAAGAAAAGGGGTGGGGGGAGGGTTCCAAGTAATATCAGAAATGAACCTAGAAATGCAAAAAATCATCAACCTGGACTCCTACACTTCACATGCCTCATAGACTATGCACTAGAATTTGCATCACTCTGGTTATTTTCCTGCAGAAATCAACTTATGGCCATCATTGCCACCAATCAAATGAGGAAAAACATACATGCACGTCGGTCTGCACAGATTGTCGACCACCCATACGACGACCACCCCAGCAGTGAGTAGCCAACGTGTTCGGCTGCGCCACACACTTCAAATCCTGATGCCACTGCCGCTGTAAAAAGCAAATTCCCAAGCACTGATAAGCGCATCATTTCCTCAAAAGGAAACGCCTCTTTCATTTATACTCTCTTGATTCGCAGTAAAGTCCATAAATGGAGATTACAAAAGGTTTTAGAAATTCCTTGACGGAATCATAAGAAGAACAAAGTTGCTATTAGGTGAAACATAGAGATAGGAATGTACTTGAGGCGATTAGGCCTTGAGCGAAAATGAATGAGAGAAGGGAATATCGTGAAATAATGCAAAGGTAGAAGGGAAAAATTACAAGAACGGCTCCCCTAATGAGCGACACAGTTAAAGGAGACCAACCTAACTCACACTCAAGCCGACCTCTTGTCGCACCACGCGCCAGTTAACAAACACTGAAAAAGCAACGTTCTCATCATATAAAAGCACAACGATTCCGGAAAATGCAATATCTTGGAGCATATTATGCAAAAGTAAACGTATACAGCGTTAAGGAGACGGCACAATATATGCTTCTGCACTTTAACTAACAGTTACGAGTAGCATCTCTGAAAGTATGGAAATGTCCGGGTAATAAAGCAATGCGAACCGCCCGAAACAAAATGTTCTTAGCAAATTTTTCTCCCACAAAAAGGATCAATAATATAGAAAATCAATAAAAAAGCTTAATTGCGGTATCTCTCCGAATAGGATGGATAAACCGATGGAAATTCCCCACTTATCGTAGAGACCACTGAAGCGAGAAGTTCATCGCGGCAGTCTTAACGATTAATAACCGATAGTATAACCGACAACGATAGAGAGACAAGATGAGACACAAAACGAAGTACCACCTTGCAATGATACATTTCTTGTGACGGCTGCTGGAGCTTACAACATAAGAAGGAATACGCGAAACACGAGGCTCTCTATCAGATGATTCGAAAAGATGCAATTCACTCATCGTTTAATATGGCATACTGCGCGGCCGGTTTTAAGACGGCTCCTAGAAAACACTTTGGCTTGGTTCTACCGAGTCATTCCGACCAATGGCCGACAGCAGTGGAACAAGTCAGGACCCACTTTTTCAGTAGAACAACTATGAATCGATTCATCAGTATCGATGGAAAGCGGTGAGTCCAAGTTCTCACCTTCACGTTACCCTATAACTTCAGCTGAACAGAAATGGTGGCGGTATGAAGAGATACTTATTCGTATGAATGCTTTGTCCGTTGAAGTAAAAGTAAGGTAAAACAGTGGCGATAATGGTTACGAGGACAGGAATTGGGAACACATGTAGATGCAAAATTTAGTCAACGAAATCGAATCTGAAATCAGCTCTTGCTCATTTATGTTCTAAGAACTTTCGCGCTCGGATTACCTCTACTGATGAGTGGAAATCACCCCGTGAAAATAAAAAAACTCCACTTAGCTCAATATCCAGCAATATAACTCAACTTGCTCCGACTGATTCGAAGGAATGAAGAACATAACAAGCAGGTACTACGTGGAACACTGCCTGAATTAAATTCGCACATGCGGCACTTCTTACCATCGGCAGAAACGCATAAAGAACATCAGAATTTATAAAAAGGCTTCGAAACATCTGAGGCCGGCGGATCTTCCCAACCCTGCCTATGGCTGACTATGAAGCCTTGATAGAACCGAACATTTAAGACGTTAGTTCAATTTCAATATAGTTCAATTTAGTTCAATATTCTATGTATAAGTCAAACTATAGAAGAAACCTGATCGGCAATACAGGTAAGTGCATGCTTTGTGACACCACATACAGAGTCTGACTAAGCTCAGTGCTTCATCATGACCTGAAAGAGATAGGACCAGACTTAACTTCTAAATACAGATGGCCTAAGCCTATCCAAGGGTGGGTAAAAGGCGGCGGCGGCTGAAAGAGCAGTACAATGGTGCTTGAGTCAGATTTCCAAAATCTACTGCTTTTTGGGAGACGAAAGATTAATGAGAAAGACCTTCCAGTGTTCTCTAGTTCAATCCTACTCTTCTGAACGACGAAATTATAAGTTTGAGCTGGATCTGGTTTCGTTACGACCAGGAACAGAACCTGAACCAGACTTGCCCCATGACCACATGGTGATGAATCAAACTCATCCCCTGAGAGGACAAAGCTGGTTGACCGCCTGAAATCGCACTGAGCACTGACGCATTGTCATATAGTTGAAAGCGAAGACCAATGCTCCTTGCAATGCGAGTGGGACCGAATTTCATGTTCATGTTACGACCAAGGGTTAAGAAAATGGTAGGCGAAAACGAGAGATGGACTTAAAGCCTGAAGAGAGATTACTTTTACGGACATTCGCTTTCCAGTTTTGCTGTAAGCGAAACGATAATTGTTTCGTTGCTGAGAAAGTTATCTGATGCGCATACCACTACTAAAAATTACATCACAACCTCCATATTTTATCAACTCCTGACCTCCTCCTTTTGCTTCGTGCAATTCAGCCGGAAATAAGAGTTGGGTACCGAGGGAGGGATGGGTGGGAGGAGGAAGACGATAAGAACAAATGTGGCATCTACATTTAAATATTGGAAAGCAAAAAAACGGAGGAGAGTGAGTAGTGGAAGTGAGGAAGGATAACCATATCACGGACCTAAAAGTAGAATCCTACGGTCTCAAAAAAACTTCAGCTACCTTTCGATGATAAAACAGCACCACACTCTTTGCACAAAATTGCTCAGCAGATACTTGAAACGAGTAATTCTGGACGCAGCCTGGTGTCACTACCAATGCTAAGCTCTGTCATCGCTACCAACACACACTCAATCAATAAAATACCGAACAACACCAACAAGTGCAACGGCAGCTGACTCAGTTCCCGACGGGACCGTTCATACAAGAAAGCACCCTCGACCTTAGCATTCGCCCTTTCACAATGATTCCATGGTTGCATCACAAACGTCATCGCCTTTGAAGATACTTCACCACTGCATAAAAAACGAACTTTTAAAAAAACTCCTTTATAGGTGAGCCACTCCCATCCTATCCATCCTTAATTCGAAGCAATTCGCTAGTTGATGCAGCTGTTTCAGCATTGCCTCATGCCCCGCACGACTCCGATAGTGAACATGGGCACAGCCTGTAAAGGCGGACATGAAATCCGTCCCGCTGCCACACCGAAAGTGACGAAGGATGTGAAACCCCTCCACGTCATCAACGCCACCGAAACGTCGCAGTCAGCTGTCCGAGCCTATTGCTTCAGAATCGTATTTCACTTCAGTGGAGCAGAAAAGTTCATCAAAAATTATCGTTTCCCACTGAATCGTGTTAAGAATGCACTCAATTTAAGATTATTAGTGGCTCGCAGCACGAAACTTCATATTTGCTTGGACAAGGTGGAAAGCTGCCTCCCTCCTCCCCCGCTCCCTTCCCTACTCCACAAGTCGTCGGACTCACTAGTAGTCCGATTCTATGAAGTACTCTTTAGCTGAAATGTGCGGAGCAAGTGAGTTGTCGTCGAATAATACTGGTAATCATTGCTCGTACCTGCGTTTTCCTTCATTCGTCCTCAGTTGTTGAATCAGATTCCTTCACGTTTATTAGACCAAAACGTCTCAATCATCTTTTTGATGCTACTTCATGCAGCTCCCAGCAAGTTGGTCAGCTAATTAATTCATATTTCAAAATGACACTTCCCTCATCGATAAGAATTAATTGTGTGGATGCGCTTTAATGATGAGCACTGAATGTAGCTCAAGTCTTTGAGCGTTTTCAGTCGAGAAAACTTGCGTTAGGAGAGCGCACTGTGACAACCGCAACTTGATTTAAATGCCCCACCTTATTTGTCTGTCTGTGCAGTGGTTGGGGCTGCGCAACAACCGAGATCGTGCCCAAACGTACTCTCTGTCCATTTGTTATGTGCATTTCGATGTACAATAACCACGTACTCTCTAACTATTTGTTACGTGTACTCCGATGTATAATAACCGCGTACTCTCTAACCATTTGATACGTGTACTTCGATGTATACTCTCTACCCATCCATTTGTTACGTCGTACTTCGACTTACAATAACCACGTACTCTCTATCCATTTGTTACGCGTAATTCGATGTACAATAACCACGTTACTCTCTATCCATTTATTACGTGTAATTCGATGTACGTAAACCACGTACTCTCTATCCCATTTGTTACTCTGTAATTCGATGTGCAATAACAACGTTACTCTCTAACCATTTCTTACGTGTAGTTCGATGTACAATAACCACGTACTCTCTAACCATCTTAACATTTGTTGCCTGTAATTCGATGTATAATAACCACGTACTCTCTAACCATTTGTTACGCGTAACTCGATGTAAAATAACCAGTTACTCTCTATCCATTTATTTCGTGTAATTCGATGTACAGTAAACCACGTACTCTCTATCCATTTGTTGCCTGTAATTCATTTGTTATGTGCAGGTGTTCGATGTACAATAACCGCGTACTCACTAACCATTTGTGTACGTTTACTTCGATGTACAATAACAACGTACTCTCTAACCATTTGTTGCCTGTAATTCGATCGATGTATAATAACTACGTGCTCTCTAACCATTTGTTACGTGTAATTCGATGTAAAATGTTACTCTCTATCCATTTATTTCGTGTAATTCGATGTGTACTCTCTAACCGTCCATTTCGATTACGTGTAATTCGATGTACAATAACAACGTACTCTCTATCCATTTGTTGCCTGTAATTCGATGTGCAATAACCGCGTGCTCTCTAACCATTTGTTGCGTGTAATTCGATGTACAATAACCGCGTACTCTCCAAAAATTTGTTACGTGTGATTCGATGTGAACTCTCCATCGATTTGTTACGTATAATTCGATGTAAAATAACCACTTACTCTCTATCCATTGTGCATTTCGATGTACAATTCGATGTACATTTGTTAAATTCATGTGTACCCTCCATCCATTTGTTGTAACTCGATGTGTAACTCTCTGTCGATGTGCATTTCGATGTACAATAACGCGTACTCTCTCCATTTGTTGCCATTTTGTTACGTGTAATTTGCTCGATGTAGCAATAACCACGTACTCTCTAACCATTTGTTACGTGTACTTCGATGTATAATAACCGCGTACTCTCTAACCATTTGATACGTGTAATTCGATGTACCTACTCTCTCAACCATTTGTTACGTGTACTTCGATTATAATAACCACGTACTCTCTATCCATTTGTTACGTGTAATTCGATGTACAATAACAACGTTATCTCTAACCATTTCTTAGGTGTAATTCGATGTACAATAACCGCGTACTCTCTAACCATTTGTTACGTGTAATTCGATGTACAATAACCGCGTACTCTCTATCCATTTGTTACGTGTAATTCGATGTATAATAACCGCGTACTCTCTAACCATTTGTTACGTGTACTTCGATGTACAATAACCACCTACTCTCTATCCATTTGTTGCGCGTAATTCGATGTAAAATAAAAACGTAATCTCTATCCATTTGCTACGTGTAATTCGATGTGCAATAACCACCTACTCTCTACCCATTTGTTACGTGTAATTCGATGTACAATGACCACGTGCTCGCTAACGATTTGTTGCGTGTACTTCGATGTACAATAACCGCGTACTCTCTATCCATTTGTTACGCGTAATTCGATGTACAATAACCACGTACTCTCTTACCATTTATTACGTGTAATTCGATGTGCAATAACCACCTGCTCTCTACCCATTTGTTACGTGTAGTTCGATGTGTACTCTCTAACCATTTGCTACGTGTACTTCGATGTGAAATAACCACTTGCTCTCTATCCATTCATTTCGTGTAATTCGATGTACAGAAACCACGCACTCTCTAACCATTTGTTACGTGTAATTCAATGTAATTCAATGTGTATTCTCCATCCATTTGTTACGTGTAATTCGATGTACAAGAACCACTCACTCTCTAACCATTTGTTTCGTGTAATTCGATGTGCAGTAACCACGTACTCTCTATCGATTTGTTACATGTAATTCGATGTAATTACGACCAACTGCTCGTTTTGTTGCACATCTATAGAAATGCATAAAATAGCGGATGCACCTCGTGAGTAGTCACTGATGATTCGAGTCATTCAACAGTCGAGACTGAGATCGTCATCGGGGTTAGAATATTTCCGACTGCGAGTGAACTGACCAACAAATTTTTAACATTCTCCGACAATATGACGTCATAGGTAGATAATACGTTTCACATCTCGAAAAGGTCGTTAGAAGTAGTATGAGTGAGTCCCTAAATGCCAGAACTTTGAAATTTCTTTGTCTGGGGATTTGAGCGTGACTTCATGAGCTGCTCGGGCCGTTCCAGAATGTCTCGATAGTTTTTGACGTGCTGCAGCGCTCAATAGTAGGTGCTTGCAAGGTGATGGATTACTCAACGTTTCACCTGAAATGACACCAGGAGCCGCGGAAAATTGTTGAATACATCAGTAAAAGAGTATTTTTAAAGTGAGTTTTGGAGTACTCATAGCACCTAAAGCAACTTCAGCGCGATGGACATGTTGAGATGTTGGACGCCGTTTTCTGCAAACGGCACTACTTTTCTGTTGATTCAAATGGAAAACCTTCATACTTGAAGTCGTCAGATACTTCGGGCCGAAATCCGGAGCCGTTCTTTGTTCTGTCATTCCAAATATGTCAGCACAAATTTGCATCGAGATGTTTGTCTCGAAGTGAATTAGGCTTTCATGTCAGCAATAAAAAGCCGGCATGTGCTCGGCAGTCCGTTTAAGATGTCGCCTACATAAATAAAACCACGCTGACTGAAGAAGTTACTTCCCGCAGCACCGTTGGAGACTGCTCGAAGTTGCACACGCAAGCTGCAGACGTTTCTTTGTCGATCCTCACTGCTACAATGTTTGGAACCAAGAAGGTGTTGGATCCATTCGAGTAATATCCGTGTGCTGTGACGATCCAACATTACCGTATCTTCTTAAATCCTAGCAGATTTTTTTTTAGTTAAGCAAATCAAATGAAAATCTTCGTTAAAGATTGGCATCCACTCATTTACAAAAGACATTAATAAATAAGACTGAGCAACCAGGCAAGGAGATCCTGAGCAGCACAGCAAACTTTATTCGCCATCAAATGATTCAGAAGAGAATCCGTTATAATTATTTCTGAGAATTTAAAAACTGAAAGAATTCGAACTGAAAGATTCTAACTTTTCTTAAGTGAGACGATGATTTCATCAATAAGGGTCTGTTCCCACTAAGCCGGAATCGCAACACATGATAAGCTTCTTTTCGAGCAATATCTCTTATGAGTACGGGCGCTAGCGGAAAGTTTTCTCGACAAATGAGGACGGCATGTCGTCAGTCATGTGTTCAACATCATTTGCTTGGTTGCTTTCGAGGTGATTTCCACTTTAATGGAAACTGCGCCAAGTTTCTGCGATGCTCCGATATGAGGTGAGGTTTTGTGGTGTAAAACACTGGAGTTTGCATTCATTTTTATCCTTCGAGGATCATTTTACATCTTGAAAATATTCACAGCTTGCTCTACCATTAAAATATTATTACAATACATATGGCGAGGTGAATGCTAAAAGCAATTCACTGCGACTGCTGATATCTTACCGCACATTTTGCGGTGTTTCGCGGCGTAATTTAACGAAGTCGTTTGAGGCTCGGAGCCGCAAATCGCTTCTGTTTTTCATCTAGGTACTTCAGCGTTATTTGGATTTGTGCGGTTTTCATTGCAACAGGAGTGGAGCATTGAAGTCGTAGGTCATGTTTAATGGGTTTAGCATCTATGGATCAGCTATCTACTGCTAAAGCTCCTGGCGCTCGCGATCTCGAGATCTAATGGAATCGAAGATAACCGAAATGAACGATTACAGAAAACGTCGACGACGGGCACTTCGCAGCCGAAGTAGAGCAATTTTTAGTCTGCTAGGGATGTAAATCACCTTCAGGTCGGTCTCTACGGATATGGTCGAAGAGAAAAATTGATAATTAGTTATCTTTAAAGCTGAAGAGAAAATCTGACCGTGTTCCTCAACCGATCAGCAAACCAGGTGCCCTTGAAATAAGTACAATCTTAAACTCAGCCAATTTATTCGAAATGTAGCGAACATTGAAACAAAAGCATTGAACTGCTTCTCTTGTGAAATCTGAATGTATCGACTCAGAGAACGCGGATGACCAATCGCTGATGGATGAGCTCTGTTTTTTTTCGCTTATAGAGAAGGTGAATTGCAGGCAGTTTCCACCTCCACTAGTATGAAAGAGGTTCATTCTACCACAACAGTATTTATCGGCGAATTAATAGGGAAAACACACAGGATGTGACAAACTCATTGTAATCATAAAGACTATAAGATTCAAAAAAGCACCTAACTGCCCCATTCAAGATCTTAAGAGTGATCTTCACAAAACGCCTTCTGCTGTATCAGCAATCGTCCATCCGATACAAATTCGTCGAGATTCTTTCACTGTGGAGATTGCTCAGAAACCTTACATCGATTTCCTTTTCGAGGCTGAATGGGAACTTTCCAGCATTGTTCATTCTTGAGATCACAATTTGGCACCCCTTCTCTTTCTTTCCATTATCGAAATAGTGGGTGGCTAGCAATGATACGCCTCTGTGGAAAGCTCTTTATTCTTTGGAAGATATTTGCTGCTGAGTTATGCTGCCGAAAAACTCCTTTAGAATCATGTATCCTCCATTATCGTCATCAGATTCGTCGACCAACATCACTCTCATGACCTCCCTGTGTAGTCGTTATCACTTCACGGCCAATTGCATATGCTTTAGCCTGGCGTAGCTAGTTTGTTTTAAATGCCTCCATTCCGCAATAAGTAGCCCCACAGCAACATGACCACTTCTGGCTTAACCTAGCTGCCACCAAATCAGGTAGCTATGTATAACTTTTTGTAGCAACATCATTTTGTACGTCATAATTTGTTCGTATGGTACGAAAGTGGAAGGCAAAAAGTTGACGGCAAGTTAGCACGGTCCCTCGTGTATTTCGTGAGTGCATCTCTGTGAACCGAAAAGTTGGCAGTGTATTAAGTGTTCGCAATTCTCACATGTTTGAGGCTCGGCAAACTGTTTCAACGTTACTGAATCACCGTGAAATATCACAGAGCAGTTCAGCTGATTCTGCGCATCATATCTGCCGTTAGTTCGCCGGTTTCTTTGAATTATCTCTCTCGCGGTTTCTTCCATTTCCTCCTCTCCGAAAACGTTCATTTTTGGAAAACATATTGCAAAGTGAAGTTGTTATAGTCGAAGAGCACTCATTCTTTGCAGTGATAAGTTGGCGTATTTCTTCGACCTTTCCTTACTTTTCTGTCTGTTCATAAGGAAAGTTTCGATAGTCATTTTTCAATAAGTGACGCCTTCTTCGAACACATCCGTAAAAACTGTCATATCTTACTACATGTTTATTGTTATTTCACATGATGAGGCACAAAATGGTGCAAAATTGTTCTCCTAAACAACTTGAAGCTGTTGGGTCCATCTGAATAGCTGAATGCAATAGAAAAGAAAGAGGAAGCAGAGAAGCATCGCGTATCCTCCACGCCGCTTATTCAATTTCAGGACATATATCAGCACTTCTTCGCGTCGGAACGTTTGAATGAATTCTCCTTTTATTCGATTCATCAGCGAAATACACTATAAATGAGCTTAAATGTTAGGTTGCTTCGTGCACTAGCAGCTGCACTTTTTGCTTCTCTGCCAACTCAGCAGAGGGAAACCAAATGCTAACAGAAGGATTTCGCACTCATCTGAACTGCTCAGTTTTCAACCTTTTCAATTATGCAACGAACGTAAGTAGTCGTACAATTCCTTTTCAGCTTCCGAAAATGAAAATAGAAGTTTTATGCCATTTCTACCAAAAATCGTGAGTAGCAAAGTAGGCTGTCCTGTCTAGGAAGTCTACGAATTTCTCTCAACCTTTCCAACCTCTCCACTCCTTTCCTCGCCTTCCCTCCTCTACTCTCTTCCCTCAAGCGGATTCTGTTCGGTTGTGGGAAACGACTATGTCGTGTCTCTTCTTTTGCCTCAACTTCAGTGATGCGTTTTTTTTTTTGTTATATTGCGCACATTTGTGTGCTTCTCATGCTGACGAACCTATTTCATATTGTGTGCATTGGAGGTGAATCTCTTGTGTTCAGCGTGTTTTGTTTTGAATTACATTCCGAGCAGAGGGTGCTGACACATGAAATATGAGGCAGTAAGCTGTGTTTTACAAATTCCATTTGTCATTTCTCTCAGCAAAACTTCATTCATTGATGGTAACGGAAAGGTGTAACCAAGAAATAGCAGAGATACAGAATCCAAAGGTTGCTTACTTTCTTCCTCATCCTTCTGCAAATGGTGTGCTTTCAGTTGCAAAAATGATTAAAATACAAGGGTACTATATTTAATTATGCCTTTTATTAAACACCAGTCTCACTGAAGTGTCATTTCTTACGAGCTACTCAACAAACACATAACAAACAGAGGCTTGCGAGAATGGTAAACAAAAGCAAACAAAAAGTCTATTCGATAAGGTTGTAAGCCGAGTTGGGTCTATTATGAGGGGATATTTCTCTGCAAAATTTGGGCACAGCAAGGTGTCGCGCACTTCAAAGATGGAGTCACTAAGTGCACATCGAAAGTTGTTTTCGGCAACAGTTCACAAAAGCTTTCAACCGTGTTGATAAAATCATACAGCGTTTTATGCCGCATCTGCCAATTTATACATTAAACTTTCCGTTCGCAAGGTCGGCGCACGCCAGTCAACAGTCTTAACAGAACCAGTGCAACCATTCTTATGTTTTAATTAATCTCGAAGATAAAACCATTACTATTACCCTATCATAAAAGTTTCTGTGGAGAAGAAGAGGAGGTGATCTGTTGAACTCACTTTGCCTGGAACATGTAACTGCGCATTTTGCTTCTGTCATGTGAAGGGTGGTTCTCTTACGACCGCATTATAGTGGTTAATATTGAAAAAATTTTGCAACAAAAAGTGTTGAAATGTTCACAAAAATGATCGAATTTGAGAGTGCTGAAGACAAAAATAGTACTGCAATGTAAAACTCACTGCCCCAAAGAGACCCAAAAATATCAAGTGCTGTAACGTGCTTCTGTGACTTTCGGCTCTTCCGAGGAACTATTTTCTCATAATTCTGGATGTCGCAGATCCATTTGAAACGTTGACAAATCATCCTTTCTGCTCATCAGTGAAAACTCTCACTCCATAATCGCACAGCCAGGCCTTCAAGCCCCTGTCGTGGTTTCAATCATTCCAGGATAGATGTCTTCGAACAAATTTCGCGTGTCCATCTCTTTAGCATTTGTTTAGCATATCCACAGTTCATAATGGAACTGGGCGCAGTAAGTCCACCGGATTTATTGCATCAGTTGTCAAACAATGGCGGTTAGCAACAAATTTTCATGTACGTGGATAAGATGCAGTAATGCTACAGGGTAATCCCGTTGCCACGTCAAGAACTTTCATAGGCGAGATTTAGCATTGGCTAAAAGTCTGATGGATGAGACACCGTATTGGCCGAATTTTCGTAACAAGGCCCAGTGTAACGTACTCCTTGTGCTTGCATACACCCTAACAGATAGCTTCAAAAAAATGCTATTTGCATTTTTTCATTTCGTTTTTTTCTATTCAGAACGTTTTCTACATCGTTTTTTTTCTATTCAAATCTATTCAGAACGAGATGACAAAATGCCATTTTGTCATCTCGTTCTGAATAGATTTGAAAGAAGTAATTCTTCTTGAAAAGTTTCACGAAAGTCTCATTTGAATGAAAATTCCCTCCATGCTTTTTTCCAAGCCGGGCAATTTAATTTGCACAATATCGACAAATCTGACCAACCATGGACACAAAAGAAGGTTCGCTGGAGATAATTGGTGAGTGAAGATATTTTCGGATGCTCGTGCCGAACCACTCGATTTGTCATATTCTTCAGCTGAACCGGAAACGATTCAAAGCTCAAGTTAGTGCGGTGTTGCTTCCGGCTTGACTTTATCCCCAAGTGAGATTTTAAACTTTCCTGCTTTTGGCTTCTTTGCAGTTTCCCACAACAAATGTTTTGCAGTTATATTCGCTGTCAGAAACCAACAACAGTGTGCTAAATGCAGTAGCAGATTATGAGGTTTCGACTGCTTACTCGACGTGTTAATTAACTTCTTCGCTTATCTAACCTTTCTCGGGAGAAAGCGTGCGAAGTTTTTGTCTCTGTTATTCTCTTTCATAGACTGAAGTGATGCGTTTTGTTAACAAGAGATCAACTTATAGCCTGAATTCGCCGGGTTTCCCAGGACTTATTCGCATGACGGGGAAGTTTAAAGTATACACAGATAAACGAAGACATGATGTCATCATGACGAGCCTCCACAAAGCAATATCGCAGAAGCGCACCAAAATTCCGTTAGCCTGTAAAAACGAGCTCAGAAATCTTGGAATCTTCGTGGCGTGTTAGTGAGTGCTTTAGAGAAAGTTCATGAGCTTGGTCGACAATAGAAATTGATTTCACTTCAGATCTTCCCGAAAGTGTTTCACCTCAATGACGAATCAAAAACACTTTTAGCGAGTTTAAATTGCTGCCATATGCATCTTTGAAACACTGTCGGACGCCGCCTTTTATTCCAACGGTAATCAATGTATGGCTTTCATTAAGATTTTATCTCCACCATACCGATCAGTTTAATCGTCTTCCCATCGCTAATTAATTTGTTGTCATCAAGGTATGCACATTTGTTCGGTTGGATATCGGCTTGTCACTCGGTCTGTCCGTCTGTTACTGTCCCTTTCTTGAGGATTCACTTGATTTTTTCGCTTGATAGTGCGGCAGCAATGCTCTTCACTATTATTAGGCAGACGTAGTTCAGTTTTTCTGAAGAACTCATATCTTTCAAATACGCCTATTTATATATTTTTTTATGGGCAAGGGAAGCCAATATAATATTTTATATAGAATAGAAATAGAATATAGAATATGAAGGCTTTTTTGTTTGCACCTAACAAAGGGTGAAACAGTTTGATGTCGTGGAAAATGGGGTAATCGAATTCAGACTAATTTCTTCTAGTCTGCTGCGTAGTCGTGATGAACATGAGTTAATAGAATTTTTGGTTCAGCCGGCACTCGAAAAAATACAGCTGCCATTTTTTCATCAATCGGCATAATTTTTTACATCCACTTTCATCAGTAAAGACGTTTGAATGCGAGATGAGGACGGGAAACCGCTTTTTCACCTTTTCGTTGGGCTAAAATAAGCAGATAGAGAGAATGAACGTCAGAAAACAAGATGCCGCAGACACCTTTTTCCTGAAATTCCAAATCACTCTTTTCCTAGAGTGTACATGCACTCACCGCGCCTGCCAATGCAGCCATACTTCACTCCCATGAGAGAACTGTAATTCCAAAACGTAGGCTGTAATAACGCAGCTTACGCCGTTCGGCACATAAACAGCTCTAATAAACGAACGCATACCCATTTGGAGGTACTCGACAAAAGAGATAGTAGCCTGACTTTATAATTAGCAGTATGCAGTAGGCTTCAAAAATTGCAGTTTATAAGACGAGGTATTTCCTAATGGTTGAAGTTGAACAACACCATCTAACACCTAACCGTCCTTGCTGCAGCCCAGGAAACGATACCGTCATGACTGAAACAATATCTTTTTATATGGTTTCAATTTCAATCACTTAATGGTGAGAGGTGATGAAAAGAAAAGGCTATTAGTTATCTGGGGTGCGTTATTAGCTCGATTCTGTTTTGAGAATGCTCTTTAAACAGTCGTTAACAAAATTATAACATTGAAAATCGGTAATGTAAATTTCTGAGATAATTGTCACTATGCTCGCATGTCATTTCAATGATGGAGGCTGGGGAGCAATCAATTTTGCAGAGGAGAACAAGTGCGTCATCTCATCGAGATGCATTTCTTTGCTTGCAAATTTCACCGCTCAAACTAATTCGCCTACACAACGAATATTTCATGAATGCAAAAAAATTGAATCACTTTTTGATACAAGGATGGAGCAGTTTCCCCTTCAGCTACTTCATGCCACTGTCTTTTTTCAACGAAAGGAGAAAGATTGCTTGGGTTGTTTTTCCTTTTCTGCTTGTTTGCTTATCTATCTGCATGTCTGGAAACAAGCATATCGTTGAAAGTTAGGAAAGCTTTCAGGTCCTCATACTTCAACGATCAAATAAACGATTTACATTTAATGAATTGTAGGGGTTGGGGCGGGCGCATACATTATTATGCTTTTTTGTAACGCCATATTTTGGCTGCTGTCCAAAATCCCTATGTTGTAAAATTTTTGTTCCAAAGATTAATGAAATTCGTTATTACAGAATTCAGAAGAAGTATGCTTGTTGAGGAGGGTGGGTGGAGTTGAACGGCAGCTTTCTTTTCAGAACTCATCAAAAATGTATGACATTTGCAACGCTAATCATGAAAGATGATCTAGGAGTTGCCAAAGACGGGATCCCATTCGTATGAAAGCGATGGTCTCCCCTTCTCATCCCTTTCCATTTCACGTCCTGCAATCGTTGCTTCCGAAAAACCGAAAACCTCGTAAACTCACAGTAATATAACAGTCAATGGTGATTGAACTTGGTTTTTGACAGTGGTTAGGGAAATGCTTTTTTTCACGCAGCCAAATAATCGTTCCAACTTGGAAACGCTACCGCAAAATGTAGGAAATTATAATTGCTGCTAATATGTTGAAGTGGTAACGAAACCGGGTCTCGAGAGACTGACTAGAAAGAACTTTCGTTCACGGGATCAAACAAGGTGCCTCCAGTTTTGGGGTTTTAACTATCATTCCACATGCACCGAAATACTTGGCCAAAGCACATGCCTACAGCTTGCCTCTATATGGGATGCATGTAAGATGTCTCAGGAACTGTTCGTTTTACCAAACGTTCAGAATTGCTGAACGACAAATTTCTCACGTCGCGTAAATCAATTTTACCGTTATTGATTGAGTTTATTTAAAGAATAACAAAAGATTTTTTAACGATGCATTATCGCTCACAGATGCCCAAATGATAGGTTTATCCTCTTTAGCAGTGCATAAAATGTTGAGAAAATTCTTTCTGAAATCGATGGCAGTTCGAACAATGCTTTTGTATTGGTGGTTAAGTTTAGCTACTTTTAAATGTTTGCACTCGTTTGTCGATCGTTATAGTTGTGATATTTCTGCCACGAAACACCTTCTTTGAAATTATATGCTCCGGTAAGCCTCATCGTAGAAGGAAACTTGACCTTTTTGCCATTGAAGAGGAATGACTTCACGACATGCAACTATCATGAAACGAGAGAAATTGTGAGCGTGGAAGTGTCTAGTGGGAATGTTTTTCAGCATTAGCTACAAGATACTAATAAGGCTTAGGGGGCACTTGCTCGCGCGTCGCCACCAATTAGCGGAAGTGGACAAATCAGAACGCATTGTTCGTATATCTTGACCTCTCGTGCATCACTCATCAAAGTGAAACGTTTTGCATAAAGCGTTCATTGTTCCGCGGTTAAAACACTTCTAGAAGCATTTCCTAATATTTCTCATCCCAATATAAACAGAACTTAGATGATGTTCAAAGGATATTCATGAGAAAGAAAAAAAGTAAAATTCTAATTGAATTATTCATGAAATTATTATTCGAGGCAAAGAGCACTGGAAAGTTTGAAATCATCGGTCATTCCATTTTATGCTTCAGCTAAAGAGGTATTGTTCTCCAAATATCCTCTCCTCACTAATCAAAGCTCCATTTGTTTTATTTATTTTCTTGTCTTCCTACTCGCGAAGATAACTCTTATGTTCTCCATTCACATTATGCATACTCAATATTGAATAGCATGCTTCCTTATGCTACCTCATCACATATCGTATTTCCTCCTCGCTCACAAAGGTAGACGATGATTGCTGCTATGAGGATTACGGTAATAACGAGAGCATGTTTACGTTTTTAGGGATTACGGTGTCGTATGGCATTGAGAGGGCGCCACTAAGTCGGCCGGCAATGAGCCCGTTCTTGAACAACCTTTCTGCTACGACCACCTCTTGTTTCTTGGGTTCGTCAGCATTGCACTTTTATAGGTTTTATAGATTCGCCGTTTTGCTCTCTTATTTGCTCCTCACATTTCCTCATTTTCAAGGTTCCTCTGAGTTATGCTGTATCACTCATTACCTGTTCCGTTCTGGTTTGAATCCAGACTCATTTTCAGAGTAAGTAATTAAGGCGAGTGGATGGATTTGAACTGAGGGTTAGTCCCGCCACTAAGCTATCCTCTAGCATTACATCTTTTTGAACGGTTTGGATTCTTTCATTGCCATTTAAACATAAGGGAATTAAATATTTAAGCACATGCTCGTAAGATACTTTTTTGCGGAAAACGGATATGAATTAATTCAATTTTGTGAGCAGTTAATTTGAACTTAAAATAGCTGAAGAATAGACCATGAAAGATACAATGCATGGATTGTCGTCATATGCCATCTGGTGATTGAAGAGTAGTCATTAAGAGTGGCTCAAATCAGTGTTTCAGTAAAGCACGAAAGATAACGGGATCGATCATTGCACCAATTTGTGAACGAGAAACAGTTTAAAAACTTTATAGAAATTTTTCATTTTTTAGTAAACATACCGGCGAAGTTTCTTGCGATTTCATTTTATTTCCCAGAAGACCTTTTGAAAGTTACCATTTGTAGTAAAATCACGGGAAATGTAAGGAAATGAAGTTATTCTTGTGAAATATCCCAATCTCTCAAAGAAAAACCCACTTAGCTGTGCCGACTCGCAAAGCCTATATCAAGAGGTTCATTGGTATGAAAACCTCTCAAACAACATCTCCATACATAGATGATTAGGATGTTGGGCACATACAGATATAGAGATGGTGTTGCTGGATAGCGTGAAAAGTGAAACAACGAGGTGGTGCGGCCGCCTTATTTAGGTATCCACAATATAAAATTTAGTGGTTTGTGAGGAATTTTATAAAAAATTTAACGGCAAGTACGCCTGCCATCAGACGCTTATAGACGAACCTTTCGAGCATGTTTACGCCATGTTTACGCCATCCACCACCTGCTGCTATCGTTTGCCGAATATGCGCTACTTTCGATTACTGTCAAGAACTAATTATAAGCAACCTCCTTGTTATATGTCACATATAAAGACTCGAAAAATTCATGCGTTCCCCACTGATCAAATGTTTCCGCCTCCCTTCCGCCCTTCATATAAAAGACTAGAAATTGTTCAAGTTCCGGTAGCTATAGTGCAGCTGCACTAATGGATTTTAATTCCTCATGTAGACGCTCCACATCGATTTTCTTTGAATAATGTTCTCTTCAGCTATGTAAATACTGAATCCTTTTGCGGCGTTTCATTTAAAGGATTTCATAAGCGGAATTATTCAGAAAGAGGAAACTGTAAAAATAAAGCAGAAAATGCATGTTAACGTAGAGTGTAGCACACATGTTTCGCCCAGCGCAAGTAGGTGTGACATATATGTGACATATACTTGCGTTACTAAAAATCCATTACTAAAAGTCCTTTCTTTGAGTGAGCATTAAAATTAGTAGTATTTCCTAGACCCTCTAAAGAAAGGGTAAACTGGAAAGAACGGCAAAGAGATCCAATAGCGAAGACATGTTTGCCCTTCTCAGAAAGAACGTTTTTTGCAATGCTAGCGAAGTGATTTCGATGGCGCCGCAGTGTCACCCACCTGCTCATTGAACACGTTTTTTCGACCCCTTAACGATTACTGTATTCATGCATCCCCACGAGAACCTCCTCTTCACAACAGTTGTCATGAAAAGTCATAACTTCCTCTGATCATTAGATTTTGTTCTAGCTTCGCTCCATGATTAGGCGCTTATCGCAAAAGCTAAGTTCAACTGCACAATTCTGCGCCGCATATAGCGTGATTTTGGTTCCTTGCAGATTAATATTACAAGAAAGGCAAACGTGAAACCTCGTACGCATTTGCACTTCTCCGTTTTCTCAAGGTAAAGCTTTCTATAATTTGTGCTTTTGGCGTTACCATTAGCTACCCATTCTTGTTTTCTACTGAAAAATCCTCCGGCAGATCCCACTAGTTAGAGCTTTTTTTTATACGAGAAGCGAGCATTATAAAGACTGAGTTCATATAGTTGTCTGCGAGGGAACGGTGATGATGAGCAAAGCGAAGGTTGGCATTAGTCATATGCACAAAGATGTTGCCCTAATCGTTACCACTTAGCATCAGAAGTAATTATGTGCAGTTTAGTTTGTATGAATGGATTAAAGAAATATACTGATAAGGCAAAATTACATACTACAGCAATAATGAAAAATTTTCAAGGATATATTTCGGCAAAATTTCCCCACCCAAAAAGCAATGTACTTGCAAAACCTCCTTAACCGTTGTATTTTATAGCATTTGCAGCCATTCAGCGTTCCATATCAATGTTGATAATGTGAGCTGTGCACCGTACCACAATAAGCTCCTATTTTAAGGTGCACAGCAAAGAAAGAATATAGTAGAATTAATATCCCAAATAGTAGAATTAATATCCCAAATACAGTTTTTTGGTTGGTATTGATTGAGGAGAAAATTGCTGATCAAGCTTTGTTTTAACTACGAACACCAACTATCAGATCATGGAAAGTGAGATGTTGCTGCCAGCTATACCGCAGTCTTCTGACTGTAAGCTGAGCAAAATAGCTGTTCATTTCGTAGCAACAATGAACCAATGAAAAATAATAATACGGTATAAAAGGTGTCGGTCTTTTTTACACATAACGTTGGGTTGCCTTCGTTCTTGACTTCAGCGGTGCACTTTCACACAAACGAAAAATTAGCTGCTTCAATGTTTAATAAAACTTCCACCAATTTAGTTCGCTTTGTGAACATTTTTCATCTCCCCCTCTTTAATCGTCTTTGTTTTCTGCTCACCTCCTTATTCCTCTACTCGATGTTCACTCCCTATCCGACCAGCGGATTGTATGTGTGCTGAGTGGATCTCATCATCGTCGGTGGACAGTGCTTAGCGATTTCCGTGTCAACAGTAGAAGTTTTCTAACTTTAAACTACTGTTGACACTCTAATTTTAAACGATTGAGTATGACTGTTTTCCAAAGTAACGTGAAAGTGAAGCGCCCATTGACATAATTGTGTTTTGCCTCTGAAAACTTTAATCACCTCTCAATAATGTGGAGTGTTCTTCTGAAGCGGATGATTTCATAAGAACGAAATGGTATCGTTTTTGCATTTTGTACACATTTTTTGAAAGAAACTCGAAGAGTATTTGTCCCTCCAACTTTCATTTATGACTCTTTTAAAGTGCATATTGCTTCAGCAATATCACATCGCTTGTGAACATATCAATATAGTAACTAGCCAGTGATAAAACATCACTGATAATAATAGGCAGTAAGAGATTTCTCAGTCTGCAAGTTCATTCTCTGATTGAATCGGCGAGGGAGGAGAGGAGACACGTCTGCATGACGTTTAAAAATCTGAAAAATCCAGCATATTTGATTCGCATATCCACGTGCGACGATTAGCAGTAGATGGGGAAATGTTGACTCCTTCGTCTTTAGCGAACAAAGATTAATGGATAAGGAAGGAAGATGGCGGAGGGAGAATGCATCTCGATGGTGTTCTGCCTGTATAACAGGCAAAATAAATCCGACCTTAACAAGCCAACTCGTAATCTAGCAAATGCGGAGGTACCTTATTATTTCAGAAATACCCTCGCGAATATCATTCTAATGTAAGTTCTCGCTGTTTTTCATATGCATATATGAAGATCAACATACGGGCACAGAAACGTTCATGACTTTAAGGGTTGTTTTTTGACTTGCATGGTCTCCGCCCTTTTTGGTGGGTGCTGTGGATTCGTTTATTATAAAATTTTCTCAAACTTCTCTTTCTTTGCTCCCTTTTCCTCTCCTTCCTTTCTCTTCACCCCCTTCAGTCGAAAATAGCCGATTATATTTGCTTTTAAATATCTCCTCATATGCCATTATCAGGTACTGCAGGCAAAACAGGCAAGATATCCAATGGTATATAGAAGTGGTGGAGTGTCTGAGTAGTCCGTTGGAGGAATGGATAGAAGAAAAAATTAATTTGTCTCAAACAGTCCATGGTGAAAAGTGAAGCGAAGAAGAAAACGACAAAATTTCTTTTAACTGGGTAGAATTCATAGCAGGAGCCAAGAACTAATCAAATTGCAGCAGTGAGCAGCAAATAAATACCAATACGTCATTTGGTTGGCAGCTTTGCCTTTTCGATGTTTTACTTATTCATCCATTGCTGCAAGTTTCCTCATTTATCAGCAACCTTTATAAATTCTGCTCAATTAAAAACTTTACCTGCTTCATCTTAAGTGTAGTTCTCACCTCGATCGTTTTAGTTTATTCCTACGATTCTCTGCCATTTCTCCACCTCCTCTTCCACCGTTCTGCTTTCGTGATTCCTTCTTTACTCTCCCAGCACCTAACGACCATTAATGCTTGTTAGTTTACGCATTTACCTGCTGATACGATGTGATAGCGAAAGGCGCTGCAGTGATCTTCGTTTAAGTTGTTTGACAAATTAAAAGAGCCTCTCCGCTAACGTTACTTGTATTCGTACATGATGAATGAACATGATGTGTTTTATTTCATATATGTTACTGATATCTGCTTGAATTGAAATCTTCTATAGCTTTCATCTACTTCTTTCTTTTCGCATCATTTATTTAGGCTGAAATTATGTACAAATTGCTCTGAAATCATATGTAGCGAGCATTCTTCAAGCTTACGAATTGTGAGCGGCTCGTCGTTGCTGGGAGTGGCGGTGATTAGAAGATGGTGACTCATGAAGGAGCTGTAGAGTGCTTCCTTGATGCCATTCCACCCAAACACCGCACTCCTTTAGCTGCCCACATTGGGCTCATTTTAACGTCCACCTTTGTTCATATTCTTTTCCCTCTTCCTTTACCTCTGCCCGCCTTATTTTTTGCTATTTATTAGTTTCCACTGTTAAGGAAATCTTCCATGCTATATTTATTCTTAAAAATTTGGTGAATAATCTAACAACTGAGTGTTGATTCGAAAGAGGCGAAGAAAAGAAGAGACCTTCGGTTATTTCTCCTCACATATCGTCACTGTTAAAGGTCGTTAATTTTGCGTAGTCATCACGTCTTTCCCTATTATAAACGGTTGTTTGCAGTCTTCAGCCAATGAATGGATGCTTCGAATCATGAAATAGTGGAAGGCCATTTTTTAGTCTTCTCTCAACTCAGTGGATAGGTTGAATTATGCTCGCAATGTATGCGAAAGCTTGTCTAAAAATACATATTGGCGGCATTTGTCTCCAGATTGGACGGCTTAGTCGCTCTAACTTGTACAATAAACCTTCACAAGCATAGTAAGTTTCTGTGACAGGTATTCAACAATGGACTAAATAACCGTTACACTGGTTTGACTTTCCAAAACATACTCCCCTACTAATGACTTATAAAAGCCTTTTTCAAGGTCATTCACCTTACATATTATAATCGTTGCAAGGTGTAGGACAATAAACCAATCGTTTCGCTTATATCTTGGTGAGGAAGATTTCTCGTTGATCGCACTGCACAGCCTCAAAGCAGCTGTCCGCTTTTGCTATGACCGAAGGACTATTCCCTACCGCTAATTTGCTTCAACCTTTTCGCTCGTTGACTGTAAATGCAATCGCCCATGCCGGTTGCTGTTCAGTAGTTGTTAATCAGTATTCTCTAAAGAGCATAAGACAGCCGTTATTCTTAACGAATAGAAGTAGTGCTTCAAATCCACATTATCTTTATAAGGAATTTAGTTTAACAAAAATATTTGCAAAATGGCTAAATAAGCTGAGGAAGGAAAACGGGGTTCGTGACCCAAATTGAGTGATTCAATGAATGACGTCACAAAGGCAGTCGAAAATCTCTCTAATGATCACCCACAGTGTCATTCGTGTGCAGCACTCTTCATTCTATGACCAGCCAGTTCTTGAAGAAAATACTGTATTACTGAAGAATGCTTCGTCGTTTAGTGTGATTTTTAGGAGCGGTTGATCTGTTTCGAGTAAAAACTGGAACATAAAGGTGAATGCATGGTGGAATTTGGTCTCTTCGTAAAGTTCACCGTAGTTCAGCATAAAAATTATATTCACAAATTCCGAGTCTCCCACCGCCTTTTTCCTGAGTACGTACGTCATTTTTATGCACTATTGCAAAGCTTTGCAAAAGAGGCATTAAATGCAAGTCGCGCTGCGCTATATCTTTATATTTTCTGCGATAATTTCAGCTCAGCAATCGTTGAATTTGGAGTTACAATTTGGTGTGAATAATAAATCAGCAGCGGCGCCACGTTTCGCTGTAATCGATGGGTTTGGAGAATGCCATAGACATTTAAATGTGCCTATAAATCGGTTTATATTTTGAACCGGTCATTCTATAGGAGAATAACTCATTTGTAGAAGAGCATCATGAGTAATCGATTCATTTAAGTTAGGAAAAATCACTTCACTGCATGGTTGCTATTAATTTACGAATTCTCATATGCGGAATGCAATAACGCACCTCAAAGCAGTCTCACTGTTTCTCTTCCCCAGAGTTTTACTGTTTTATTGTATCAGTAGTTGCATACTTCAGATAGTTTAGACACATTAGGGTTCGTATGTTATTCGCTTAAACGAACAATAGAAAGTTTCGAATAGTTCTTTGATCCAATTTCATCGCTGATATTGGAAAATGCAGTTTGAAAAGGCACCTCGAAAGTTCAAAAATTTCCTCCTAAGCAGACTGGTGAAAAGGTGGATGAGATGAGCTCATCAAAATGTTTGAGGGATCGGAAATTAGAATGCTTGAAGTTCGACGCAGTGAAAGTGCATGAAGAGGTAGTGTGCTAATAAGGGAGCCTCGTTGGGAAATTCTGTAAGTTGCTAAACAAAGCTCACAGTTGGTGAGATCTGTGCACTGCAACGACCGATGAACTCAATTAACTGAGAATTGAAATAAATAAACGGATATAAAAGTTGATGAAAACGGTTGCACAATATCTCTTTATGCACATAACATTCAAATAAATAATGAATAGGTACATAATTATCCAAATGATTAAATGAACACATGATTGACCATACTGAAATCATGGAGAAACGTGACGCTGAATTTTGTAATTCCTGAAAACTCTCACAATCGGATCGAATATTCAAGTGAGAGATTTGCTGTCTATTTTGAAAAAAAGCGTTACTTGTAATCTCTTTAATTATAGTAGGTGGCGGAATCGATACGATCACAGATATTTAAATATGACTGATGAACTGATAAGAGCGAAAAAGTTCTTGCTTTCATGGGTTGCGCTTATTCACTGCTCGATTTGTCTTCTCTGCTAGCTTCATTACATTAATTTCTCTCTTGCATGAATTCCTTATTGATGAGGAAGCATTTTTCCAGGAGTTCTTAAAATTCTTCCGGAAAATGAAACCTTTTTGAAGTTCCGAAATAGTTGCAGTTTCTTTCGCAATAAAATTATGATAATCACATTGAATTGTTTTCTTGTTCAAATCCTCAGACCCGAAATCAGTAGCATCAGTTCATCACATCATCGCAGTAAAGCTGAGCTTTCAATCAATCAACAGAAACGTTGCGCTCACAAATGTAAAGAAATGCACTCTTCATTGTCTTCACAAAAATATTGAGCTCTTCTTAAGAACATTCAGCATGAACTTAATTGGTTATGCATCTGAAGATATAGCAAGAGAGGAACTTAACATGTGGCTGCGGTAAGAGTAAATAAATTGCTTCTCTATCGGTGACTGTCTTAAAATATCCTCAGTGAGTGAATAATTATTAAGTTGCAACCAGAAAGCTATTGAGCTGAGATAACTGATCCTGCATAATTTCGTGCTTATTGCCAGTGCATCATTTATGCTGAAAAGGAGTTCATCTCTCGATGGGTTGCTAATGCCGCGCTCATGAGATGTCCATAAATGGTTCGAGACAAATCCATTCGGTTATATGATATACTGTTAGCAGCAGTATTTTCTATTCAGCAGAATGTGAAGGAGAATTTAACTGTTACAGTAATGATTGAATTGCTTTACTCAACGAATTAATTTTTGCCTTCATTTATGAACATAACTGCGAAATGATAAAAATTACATTAATAATTTTTATTGGAAACAGATGAAAGAATTGTGAAACACGAAGCAATGAACTTGGTAATCACCCGCATAATAATTGCTTAAATAGCAACAAAGCTGCAGTGCCTTGGCTAGGAAACAAAATTTAAGCAGGAGAAAACTGTTTTCGATAATCTGAATAAGAAAAGAGTCGCTTGATCATAGAAGGTTTATCATCACTTTCTATAAATAAACACAAAATCCTTTTCTAATTTGACGAATGCTTTTTTAGCTATTAACTTCCCATCCTTGCAGGGAACACCTGTTTTACAATAGGAGATTTGAATGAAATAATCATATGTTAATGCTCTGTCGCTACCTTCATCCCCACTATGAAAATCCAAGATGGAGATCGGATCTAGTCACTAAGCGGAAGCCATATCACCTAGCCATTTACATCGAACTAAAAGAGTTCATTTTAAATGACAAACTTTCAACAGTTAGTTTGCTATTTGGAAATAATGTATTATGGAAGAATACTTAGTCAAGAGTTCCATAATATCACATTTGAAATGGATAATAATGAAAGAAATTACATTCAGTAAAATAATTATGGCAATTTAAATTAATAAAGTAAGAACTTCAGCAGAGAGAAAGTAATTCGACATTATTACTGATAAACAACAAGTTTCGGACCAGCACGTTTAGTTTTCTGCAGCACTCGTAATATTCCATGCAGCATCCGCTGTTCATTAATCCGAGGGTCAAGTATGCGTCAAATAGCCGTAGAGGCAAATCGCTCGTTAACATCGAGTAACGTTAACGAATTATGCGAGAATTTGCTCGTGTTTTCTCTGAGGCCATTTTATCGCCCATTTGCATCAGTTAATTCCATCACTTATCGAATTACAAATATGAGGATTAGTGAGCGAACACGTTTTAATGTCTGCATGGAAATTGTTTACATAACTCTCAATGATTTCGGATGGTAATGGTGATGACTTGCGAAACAGCATCTTTTGTGGATATATATATATTATATATACAATCATATATATAACTGTGGAAAAGAACTTAACGAAAAAAAGAAGCAATTGCACCTGTTGTCACATAGTGTTGCTCTCTTCGGACTTTCTATGCAGCTTATCTTTCTATTGAACTCGTTAAATCCTCGTTTCTTCATGTCAAGCATATGGCATAATCGGAAGAAGAGGCGATTAAAGGGCGCACAAGGAAACGAGTCGTAAACATGCCAGGCGGCTTGTTTCCTATGGCCTTCTTTGCTTTGTGATGTTGTATATGGTATCACATTTACGTTATTCACATATGGTATCTTCATACTATGTGTAAATCTCTGTAAATAATAATCATTCGCTTTTGCATTCAGTATTTTTCATAAATGGTCTTGAATCAAAGCATAAGCACGTCCACGTGAAAACTGTTTTTGGTCGTAAACTTCAACAACTGTCGTTCTAGGGTTAATTCCTCTGCATAATTTCTACAATTGACGAATTATTTGACAACCAATCAGGTCACTCAAATATTCGTTGCAGTAGGCATAGGATCTCATCTTTCGAGTCTTGGTATAATCTCCAAATATGCTCTCCGCTAGGTTTTACTCTCTGCATATGTTATTTAGGTCTTAATTCGAATAGAATGCACAAATCTTCAAACGCTGAGTGTTGAATTCCTCACAAGGAAAACTCGTAGCCCAAAAAGCAGCTGATTGCCTTGAAGGGCGATAGTGCACCAGTTTTTCTGAATTTTCTGATTCTCTGAGCCACGAAGCAGGACTCTTTGTTGGGTGAATCAGTGGTGGATCAGTATATACAAAGCACTAGTTGAACTGAATTACTTTGAAATTTTATTGAAATGAAATAATAGATAATCAAAAATCTTCGTAATACCTCTAAAAAATGCTCTCGCCCTTTGAATTCTGCCACACAGTTTTGCTTCAAAATGGCAACGTTTGCAGTTTCATAGCGAGCATATTTTCTGAAGTGAAATTTCCATTTGAAAGGACAATTCGTCATGCAGGCATTTGAAAAGAGCGTTGAAATACCAATCGGCTTCTATTGTTAGCATGCCACAATGCTCCTTCACGCTCACACGTTACAACCCATTGCATATAACGTTAAAGAAAGATCCATCAGAAAGCGGTGGCGAATTGTTGTGTTAGCTGACACCTCTGACGGGATCGCTATTCATACAGAACGAAAAAATTTTCACCTTTTGTGCGGTGACAATAGTATAAAAGTAGTACAATAAATGCAGATCGAAGGTATCAAACGAAATAGGCGAGTGATTATTTTTGTTTTTAAGCGAGAAATCAGACTACTCGCACTGCTTTAATTGCCACAAATCAGTTATTACCATTAAGATAGTCATAATTTAGGGTATTTTTCGAATAACCTCATCGAAATTCAAAAACGAATAATCGAACTTCTTCGCCGCCAGGTGGGATAATATGGCGACTGAAAAAATTGTGGAAAGTAGATCTTCGCAAAATCGGCTGCATTTCCTTCTCTTCCATTTTTCCGCGAATAGTTTACTTTCCAGGGCAGGGAAAATTTTCAACTACCTCCGCATTTCTCAGGTATTTTCTTCAACCACAGTGGCTCATAGTGATCGAGAAAATCTTCTAGTTGAGCTTGAAATGTTGTGACATCGATTCATTGCATACTTTGAAATTTCGTCTCTCAATTCGTATCACCTCTGTAATAAGTAGCATAGTGAACTTGACAAGAAATGGATTCCCATATGTTTCATTGCTCATAGATTACCATCTTCGACTGAAATTCCGCTGGTTTTTTTGCATGAGTCTGTTAGCGATGAAACGCTCAGCACATCAATGTAAACGGCTGTAACGAGACGTGGTGGTGGCGGAATTCGGCATTCTTTGTTGTTGAGATGGCCCATATTTCGACGACTTCACGCCTACGTCGTCGCCCTCATAGAGGGTTCGCCGCCCGACCCACACAGAGAAAGCACTCTTTTTGTCTACTGCATATCCATCCATCCCAGCAGCATTCGCTACTTCCTTAGCATCCTCTGTTTGCTTACCGTAGAGTTGGTTCGAACGCGTTTTGCTCCTCCTCCATCACTCTTCACCACCCACCTCCCCCTCTATCGCACCCTCCCTCATCTTCAGTAGTTTTTGTTCTTGCGCTGCTAAATAATTAAAGGAATTTCTGGATGGAAGCAATTCCGAATGAAAACTTTTGCAACTTGAAAGTGTTCGTCAAAACATCTTGAGAGCTAATTATAAGTGAAGAAGAGAAAATCCTTCCACTTAAGTTAAATTTTCGTCGCTTTCCTGGTTTCGCAATTATTCAGTTGTTATTTGTGCCGATCTTAAGTGTGCGCGACTTTATGCATTGAGGCGTGTCGCGAAGTCAAATGTCGCTACTGTTCGTTAACGTCAGAAATCACTGGAAGAAGTTTGTGCGCTCTCGTCATTTCGCTGTGCAAATATAGAATTCGGTAACATCAAAATTACCAATATTTGGGATTGTGCCGAGTTTTCTCGCGAATGAAATTTCTCGTCAGTTCAACAAACCCCTCGAGGTGTTTTTATTTCACCCGGAAAATAACTTCACTTAGTTCATTTTCCCATAGGCCAAATCTCAAAGAAAACATCAAAAGTCGCCCATCACTTAACCTTTCGTGCTGTCAGCAACGTTTTACTTTATTCTTGCTTAAGAGTAGTGCTGCGTAATGTTTAGTGTGGTTGCAGTATAGCTCAAAAGAATGAGACTACGCTTTGAATTTTTAAACATTATTATGAAAGTTTGGAAAGTGCCAAGATATTTTATCTTTGGGAAGTTCATCATTTCTTATTTGGTTAAATCCGTTAAAACGAGAATTTTAAAGGGTAAAGACCAGTGCTTTTTTCGGACGCAATGCGCAACGTTCATGTAAAGGTTATTGCGATTACAGATTACTCTTAATATCTGCAGATTGTTGCACCAGAATTTCGTCTATACGGCGGACATGCCTTCATTTTTATGAAAAAAGTTTTACTCACTTTTCACCATTTGCTACAAAAATTACACTGAGAGGTAAGAGCGACAGATCGTGGTAAAATTTTCTCCTTCCCTAGGGTTTACGAGAAGTATTTTCGACGCTAGCTCGTTCACTTCCACGGTTGTTGTTTTGTTTCGCACAATGTCGTAAATGCTTGACCCCGATTTGTGTTGGCATATTTACAGTCACCACAGTGAGTAATCCCACGTTTTATTGTAGTCAAGTGGTGTCCACTCACTCTCCTTCAAATCACTTCTTAGTGTATGTCCCACAGAGAATTTCTTTTTCTTTTTGTGTACCTTGACACCGTAATCATTGCAAAATGGTCAGTCTCTGGTTGGAAGCTTGAGAAGACCGACTTCCTCTATAAAATGCAGAAGAGAGTGAGTGTCCACTCTGATCCTCTGGTTTTATTTATGACTTTCAAACTCGACCACCTCCAAGATGCCTTTCTTGGAAAAAGAAAATAAGGGGCGTTTTTGTCAAATTCTCATTGCCATCAGCGATAATAATTTGTATTCTCTAAATACTACCTCTGAATACACGAATTCTACCAAAATAGACATTTTATAAAATTGCGTTTAGTAGTCGCCATTTTCGCCGAATGTCCACTCGTTTCATTTTTTACTGCAGTGACCGATCCCCACTCGTTTCAACGATTTGTTGTGAATGACCGTTCGTGGCCGTTCATTATTAATTCCATAACATTGTGTGTGACTCCTATTATAAAGGTGGAAAATTTTTCGGTTTTACCAGAAAAATTTTACCAGCCAGAAAATTTCAGGCCGCACTGTTGTGAGAGTGCAGTCGGCGCGTATTAGATAGATGGTGGGACAATAAATCCCCTCAGCTGCTTGTTGCTCAAAATGTTTTCAGAATGCCTTTCCCATAGAAACGATTTTCGAAGGCTCTGTGGTTGTTGCATTAAAAAGAACGTTCAGGTAGTTGTTTGACTGCTTGAGTTACATATGGGCCACAACAATGACAAGAAGAAAACTCTGTGGTCTTCTAGGAACGAGAGGAATATATAAGTACAAATGCTCTGTTTGATTGATTAGGTACTGGAGTTAGTTGATCAGGTGAGTGCAATGGATATCGCATATGGCGCATGCTTCTATGGCGAGCTTCCTTATTTGAAAAAGAAGAAAGAAGCATTTCAAAGTTTCGCCGTATTTGCTCAGCGGTTCACGTCCTTTCTTTCACCTCGTCTTCCTCGCCTAATTTCTCACGTCCAGCGCTTTCCGATATTGCATTATTTTCTCTTCTCACTTCCCCTTCTTTATTGAACTTCAATAAAACCAGTCTCTGAGAATAACTGCATGTCAATAAGAGGGCCGAAGCTGTGGAAAGAATAAATTATAAGGTGATCCGTAAGATGCCAGGCGTGCCATAAGAGCGGCGATTCTCAAAGACACTCTCTGTACATCTCCGTGTGACGCCAGAAGCGTATTCGCCATATCTTTCATCATTTCCACTGACTGATCATCTCAATCAGAATTATCCTTTCCGTTGTGTAATTGATAGCGTGGCGATGAAAGTGGGCATTTAAGAAAAACTGAATAAAAGCGCGAAATTATAAGAAAGTTATTAGTAGGAGGGAGAGGGATAGGAACTGAGGGGCCAAGATTTATGAAGGGGACAAAAAAAGAATACGTTCATAGAGAGATTCAAAGATATTAGCGATCCGCATGCACGATTATAGTACAGCAGAATAAGCAGGTTGTTTCGAGATGCTACGTCATATCTTTCGGGAGCTTCGCAGTACGACAAAACCTCAGTAGCTACGAAAGCAATGAACAGTTTATTTTACGTTGAACTTGAACAGCTCAGCATAGACGCATTTCAACTGTTGCCAGTTCAGCAAAGATACTACGGCAAAATGCGTTTTATCTGAAGTCTTTGAGCTCGAAATAATGAATTAAAAAGATATTTGGAGGTTTTCATGTAGCAGTTGATTTCCTCTATAAATTGAGCACCCTCTCTTGGTTCCAAAAAGAACTAGAAAAGATGAAAAATTCTTTTATTGCTGTCGGTATCACCCTTTCATAGAAGGCACACTGTTTGACTTGCATTTAGTCGGTAGCACTTCAGTGTCTTGAGGGCAAACAACGACAGGCGCCGTTGCCCATCTTGGGACAGATCAGAGGCCGGAAGGAGCCATATATTGTCACTGACACCAGCGAGTACAATAATATGACCGGAAGTCCCCTGGGGTGACGGCACGTACCTGCGTTGACATCGATAGCATTGCCCATATACTCAAGCCAACATCAAACACAAATAAAGTACAGTATGGGTTCCGATGGTGGCCTATCTCACCGCACTCCCAGTCACTGTGACTCACGTCAGCAATATTGCAGAGTGAAACAACGTCAAATAATATCGAAAACAACGTCGCCAACATTTCAGTCTACAATTCGTTGTAGTTCGGATCCAAGTCCTACGATTTTATGTACTAAGCCACCTGTATTTGCTGAAATCTTTTTTCCTCGAATTATTTGTACATATTTTTATTTTTCACCTCCTTTTACAGTAGAGACCGGCTAACATTTACTGTCCATTTCTTTAAATATCTGTCATGGAACTGTGCGAGTGTTACTATGTAGGACAGATACTGATATTGCTAAATAAGTTTTCAGAAAATCACTACAGAATCCGTCCCTTAAAATCAGGATTTTTGTGCTCACAGCGATGATAATTTAGTCATTTTTAACATTATTATGGCAATTTTGTTTCTGCCACTTATTTCTACAATAACCTATTTTTCTCCATAATTACTTTCAAACTCTAGGAAGTATTAGTAGATTAGCGGCTGCGTGACTGAACGTCATATCCTTCCTGCAAGGATGGAGGCCATATTGAAATATAAAAGGCGTTCACAAGCCTTAAGTTCATTCGGTTTCGTGTTCAGCCACTTAGTTCTGTTCCCCTCACATGTATTTTTTATTATTTCTATATTGCTGTGCATTTTTCCTCTCACTTTTCGACGTTTTTCTTACAAGAACTTACTGAGAAGACTGCAGAAAACTTTCATTAAAGAAACAAGAAAAATTGCCGACGAAAAGTCGAAGCTGCGATGTTTGATTAGATGAGCGCACTGACCATAAGCATTCTTTGTGTTTGCCAGTTCTCGTAAATCGTGAGCATCGTGCACAATGTTTGCGCTTATCAATAGCGAAGTAAATGTGTAAAAACCACAATGAGCTTTCGAGCATTTTTCGGACGGTTTCTTTTTCTCATTGCGAGCACTCATTCTTACTTGAAGGGTTTTCTTTTCCAATCGTTAAACTTAACTTGTGGTTGAGAAAATGGCAGAACTTCCTAGAATTGAATCCTCTAACACGGCACGTTCACTTTTTTCCAAGAAAATCATTAGCAAAGGTGAAAAAGGGAGAGGAAATATCTCTTAATCACTTCTAAGTGCTCCTTTAAGCCGAGCTATCCGAGCTTGTTCGTTGTTTTTATTTCTGAATTACATCTCTATATTAACACACAGTTAGTGCAGCTTCACCTATTTAATCTATCACTCGAAACGTTAGGTGCGCCAATTGACAACCTCGATACTATTTTCCCATTAACATAGTACGATAAATGTTGCGCAGTGGTGGAATCTGGGTACAAAATGACGATGAATTCCGGAGTGGGAAAGAGATCTTGACGGTGAGGGTAAAGGAGTGGTTGCGAGTGAGTAGCACACCTGCGAATAACCTATGAAACCCGATTTTATTACTTTTGTTGGACTTCAACATCTCTATTCACGTTATTTCAACAGTTCTCGTTAGGTTGACATGAAATTATTAGCAAACAAGGTCCAGAACAAAAGTATTAGTTCACATTTCCTTTAAGCAGTAATGACGATCTAAAAATATTGATCGCTACTTTTATATATTGAAAAATTTGAAATATTTTGGGCTTGTTGGGTATAAGAATTTAGACGCCTTCTTTTTAAGTTTTGAGTAGAAACCGTTGTTGGAGAGCTATAGAAGTTGGCAGGTCTTTTCTTTCACACTCATTCCGTACATTAGACTTTATTCGAGAGTGGAGAGAATTTCAAGTCCACGGTTTCTACACAACACTTGCGATATGTAACGTTAAAGTGTTCTCTCCTTCGGAGAAAAATGCACCCACATTCCGATACGGTATTACAAAAGAGTCGCTTGCAAGACACAGTCAGATTAAACCAAAGTACTTTGAACGGCGTCTAGAAAACTATCATATGTGACACAAGACCCCGCCCTTTTTCACTGATTTTGGCAGTTAGAGAGCAGTTGTGTCCCGTTGTCGTTCCTACAGTGGTTTCCTTAAGAGAATTGTCTTTCGCTATTGTTAGTCCATCATTTTTCACTAACTAGGCTTATTAGCAGGAGCTAAACGATATCAGAATACCGTACTGCAAGCGAAATTATGGTCGAAGTCAAAATTACATCAAAATTGAAATCCAAGCTTCATTCTTCAGCTACTTGGTACTATTTGAGTTTTTGTTTTGATGGCCTACTCCACTCATTCATTGGCTTCCATTTTTTCGCCATCAGTCCGTAAAAATCATTTAGAATCCATGGAGTGGAGAATAATGGTGCTTTAAGCTCATCTAATATGCTTTGCGTTTTAATGAGATCAAATTCTTGCGTCTTAAATGTCGCATCGACGAATTTGAGTAACTTCAGTACTGGTCAACCTGACGATTCATTGCGATCCATGTAAAAACAGAACTGACCCTTATATAATCAGTTAGACTCGTTCTGTTCGTGTGAAACTAGAAATGAGCTCATCTAGAGAAGCTATCAACTGAGTCAAAATTTTGTAGCATCTTTCCAGTGAACGCACTAAAATTCTAAATTTGCGCCATCCATATCGTTTCTTTCCTTGAATTATTTTCGCCCGAGCTGATTTACAGCGATTTTGAATTGTACGAGGGTGGAAGTCGACAAAAAATTCTGCTTTTCTACTTGTATTTCACATCTATCTATTATAATAGTGAGTTCAGTACATGAATGTATATACATGCAAATATGTATACCTGCACATGTGTCAAGTGCCTTCTATGTAATTAACGGCTAGTAACAAACTATATGTAGTCACTGGCCGAAGTGAAGATGGACACATCATAGCGAAAGACTGTGGTCGTTTCGCACGGTAATTCATAGCGATCACTTCGATCGATTAGCAGGTCCATCACAACATGCTGCTTCTTATTTCTTTCAAGTAGGCGATATAAGTTTTTAGATAGTGAAAAGGACTCTGAGAAGAATGATCGCGGAAGAAGCGCTGATTTATTTAAACGAAATCGTTATATGCTCTATTTTCTATCACATTTGTGGGACGCATAAAAAGTTGTGTTGAAATGTTTCATTCTGAATCCACTCTGTCCAAGGACATTTAAAAAATATTCTTCTGCGTTTTGGCAGCATAAAAATGCTCTCCAATGCTATAAGTGGTGCGACAATGCCTCAGAAGTCAATTTTCACTCTGTCAATTTCATAGTTTCTCTAAGAGGCCTGAGTCTTCAGAGTGTACGCCCAGTCTGTAGGCGAGCGGGATACGGTATAAAACAGCGCCAGAAAGACTCATCCATGATATTGCGTAACTGCGTAAGAGTTATCGGCGTGTTCGGTGTTGCAGTACCAGTAATTTAAGACTGCAATTTTATCCGCAGGTGATAAGTCATAATTCCGTAGAATCCCACCACAGCCTTATACTGCTTTAGAGTGAGGTCGAACTTCGAAGTATTCGGATTGCCGCTAACATTGACAGTCCGAGATTTCTCAGTAGTTACACGCTGAGTACGATATTTCCATGAAATTAGCTCACCAGGAGAACGCTTTCCGGTAGCGCTATATATTGCGTAGCGAAGGGTAATACAGAGTTTTGCTTTACTACATATATAGTGCCTCTGCAGCAATCTCATCTCGATGCTGAATGCTCACTTCGAATTCAGTTCGAATAGGAAGTATGTCAATATGGAAGTATTCACCCTTTTGCTGTTGCAGAGTTATCGATGCATGGCTTCATGGTCAGGGAAGCTCTATATGCAGCTATGCGCGCGTAGCAGTTACGATTACCTTCTATATGCAGCAATGGATCTTAACTTATTGTTCAGCACTTGAAAACTTAGTGCTCAACGCAGAAGCAATCTATAACTTCTTTTGTTATTTTCTCCGCTTTTTTAATTTCATCGTCATGTCGCTGCTACTTTATTTCACTTTGTTGATTCTTGTATCATTAAAACACCTCACTGTCACTTTATTGCTTTATTCGTTAACACCTTCTATAACAGTTTCGATCATAGGAGCAAAATTATGATGCGTATATCTGAAATTATCCGCATAAAAGACACAGTTTCCATATAATCATTCTTGTGGTATAGAACTGCAGAAGTTGCAGAATGCACCCCAAGCCGACAGGCGCACTGTGCACAGCGAGCATTTCTGATCGTGACACACAGCTGTTCTAACACACATTTCAGTTCCACAATCAATTGCTTGCTTGTTCATCCTCAATAAACCACGCTAGAAGCGGCTGCAATTCACTCTTTAATACGGTGATATCCAAACTGCGAACTTTCAAGTTTATTTTCCTATTTTTTCCATCATTCACAGGACGGTTGAGAATATTTACCATTTTGATGTTAATGAAGTTCAAGATTTCTGACAGTGACGCATTTCCAAACCATACACTTCCGAAGCAGACGTTACGAGCATGCTTTTAATAGCACTGAAAACGTGTACGCACATATATAATCCACATATACACTGAGAATGAAATATATATATTGCATGTGCACAAGTGCATATATATATATATATATATATATATATATATATATATATATATGTATATATATAATGCGCTTGAGTATAAAATTAGACCTGAAGTTGGGAGTGCTGAATTTGCCGAACATAAACTCTACCAGCAGCTCAGTCTTGCGTCATCTATAAGGTTCGTCCGTCAAACGCGACAGGAATTATAGACATTTTAACGCGACAAAAAGTTTCATGCGTTTTACATCGGTCAATAATATTTAGCGGTCGTTTCGATGAAAAATGCAAATATTGGACAGGGAATTTTTGCCACTCTTCAGATCGCTTGAAAAAGAATTCCGCCTTTCAGTGAGTTTTATCATTTATGAAAACGATGAGTTTAATGAATGCAAGTGCAAAAAGCGCATATCGTGTAGCACGGCTGCTGAATCTCTCCACTTATATTCATATTTTCTTGTCAATACCATCACTCGTTAAATGAACAAAACGAACAAGTGGAGGTAGTAATAACAGGAGAGAAAATCGATTCGCTTGCTGCTGTATTACCAGATAGATTCGAAACAGCTGCATCTAGGGACGACCTCATCGAACATTTATGCCCAAGTTGAGTGGTGATCACCTAAGAAATACAACTGCATGAGCAGTCTTTATTACATGACTCGTGGATTTGAATTTGGCACCCAAACTAGAAGCAAAGTTTTTTCGACAATTTGCTGTTTCCACAGCAACATCTCCTTCAAAACTGAATTTTAAAGGGGATTTAAAAGTTTTCGTAAACTGAGATGAAAAACTTGGGAATCAGGTGATTTCCTCCAATTAGTCAGATGGAAAGCTGCTGATGGAGCATTTTTCACTTCTAGAACAGCAAGATTACCAGTTAAATGAATAACGGTTTCGGAAGTGCACGTCAACACGAGAAATTAAAACGCTATGAGCCTATTTGAGTCCTTTCATTCCACTACTCTCTTCTCTCTCACAGTCGCATTTGAATGCTCGAGTGTCCAGTTATCGATAAACACTCTCATATATTATCTTCCAATAGTGATGTTTGCTGGGTACTAAATTATGCACTCTTTCGATCCTTTTTTACGCTCTACGTATTGACCGTTGATCTTTGTTCGACAGCGTTTTCCATCGTGTTTCGATTGGCGATAGGGTAAATGGAGAAGTGAAGTTTAGTGTGCTTTCGCGCATCACACGAACGAGAGGAATGTTGGATTGGTCGCCACTGCGTCTGTCAGTGTCGGCTGGCGCTAACTACCTACCTGGGCAGCCAGCGTGTTGCGCATTTCGATTTGTGTGTGTTGCCTATTTGCTCTCTTCACGTGCGTACTTATTGAACAACGCAAACCGCACATACTCATCAAATTTCTACAGTGCACTCAACCGCTATTTTCATCACACAAACGTTGTAATCTAACGTTTGTGACAGAGATCTTTAACATCCTTTTTATCTAAATTAGGATTTTATCTTTACATTTACTTGATCCAGAAATATATCGTAGACTCTCGTGGACTCGCTGCTGTAAAAGTTTGGCTCGCATTTGGTGGCTTTGCCGATCCGCAACTTTGTAGTTGGGATTGCTTAAGTGTTTACCTTGTTGTCTGTTCTTATCTGTGAATAAGCGCACTCGTTTGTGAATTTTTTACCGGATTTAATTTGTCGCATTCTAAAATGAATTATGGAGGGTGGCAGAATGCGATCAGATTAGCTCGCCTCAATAGATGTCTGAGATGAGCAACGAAGTATTTGCTCATAGCTTGTGTCATTGCGAGTCTTCATAATCGCAGTTAGATATGCAAACGTGTCCCTGAGAATAGCAATAAGCACTTATCGTATTACTATCAGCGATTAAATATTCAGTTGAGGGGATAGCAGCTCATTTAGAAACTGCGGGGATGGGAACACCTGAGAGAGATTTCAGCTGTTTGCAAAACCTTGAATATGTATCGGAATTATTTAACTGCTTTGAAATTTAACTATGCGGTCGAGGTAGTGAATTTCATTCAGAAGATTTCTTGTTCTAATTGCTGATCCCACGAAAGGTTTAAATGCAAATTGGCCAGGTTAATTCACTTATTTGGCAACTGTTGGTAACGAACCGGTCGTATTAAGGCTGTTTAATTGTGGGTTCTGTGAAAATAGGGACTCAGAAGTGTACTGACGATTACTGGCAGTCATTATACAGATTTACGTGATACATGGTAGAGGAGTGAGAATAGTACTCAACTAAATAACGTTAACAGTAAGCAAATGAAATGTAAGCGGCAACAATAGGGCATGTTGAAGTATTTTTACATTCGAAATCGATTGCTGCAATATTGATTTGCCACAGTATTGACTACTTAGGATGTTTTATATATCGAAAACAAGTTTATCGCGAAAGTATGAAATATTTTCATCAGCGTGAAAGCCCATTATTGCCAAAGAAATAGCTTGAATTTTGGTTCAGGGAACTCTTGCTAATTTGCCCACCGGTGGGCAAATTAGCAAGAGTGCGATGCAACTAAATTAGCGACTAACGAATGAAAACTACAAATGATATGTGATGCATCTTCACCATCAAACCACCATTTGGCGGTCGAGACGATTCTATTGTCCCAGTATTTCCTAACTTTTCCCTTAATGCCCCCATTTTCAGTTATTCAGAGATCCTCAAAAATATGTCGGATGAATTTCATTCAATTCGGAACATGTCCAGTATATTACCCAAACCATCGGAAATGAAATTAACATTATACGCACATTTTTCCGTGCACTTCTAGCTGCAATAATTAATGGTTTCTTTTAGCCACCAATTATTATAGGCTTATACTTAAACTTAGTCTTCGCCTTATGTGGGTTCCCTTCTTCGACTACGTATTCCTCTTATTGTCACGCGAACGAAAATCCTATTTTTGCCGCTTAAAGGAGAACGACACTTCAAGAGAAGAGAGAATGACTGGCGGTGCACCTAAAGTGTTTTGCGCCCAATCGCGAAAAAGAACGCAGCAAAACTTTTTCGGAGAAAATGTGCTTTGCATCCCACCATATATGCCATTTATTATTTACAAATGTAAAAAAGTCAACAGCAGCTACTTTCTTTCATAATACAACGTTAATAAAGCTATTTTTGCTCACCGTCATTGTAAGACTGTGCAGGTTATTCTGCTT
Organism: Parascaris univalens; assembly: GCA_037576465.1. Lineage (NCBI taxonomy): Eukaryota > Metazoa > Nematoda > Chromadorea > Rhabditida > Ascarididae > Parascaris > Parascaris univalens. The sequence goes on from CM075173.1 coordinate 26,747,015, forward strand.
CAATCTCATTGCTCATTTCACGGTGGATTTTTTTAAGAGAAGTGATACATATCCATCGATCGATCGTTGATATGTGGACATCCATGTTCGCGTTGAATTTGTAAAATTAATTAAAATTGGGTCGACCTCGACCGATACCTGTGGACATATTTTTTCCGAATCGCTATAAGCTGTCTCCTACGTGGTGCTTACATGACTCTTTGATTGTTTTGTTAGAAGCTGAAGGTGAGTGGACTAGCTCGTGTTCTGGATGTATGTCTGATGGAATAAATGGAATGCCGCGCCAGAGAGGTTGGGCGAAGTGTGTTTTTGCAATTCTGCACTCTGCACACCTGAACAACACGCTTTTAAGTTTCCCAGAAAATGAAAAAATGTAGAGAATAATGCCTTTCTATGCTAGTTCATTCAGCGACTATTTGGCATCGTCAGCTGACAACCACGTCCTTCGGAATTGATGGGTCAACGCAAAAAATGCACTAGGAGGTCATCCTAAAGTGAAAATTATATCAACCAAATCTCGTAATACCAGATCCGATGGTTCTGCTATTGGAACCAGTATGCACGCAGGCAAACAGATAGGCAGACAGATGGGAACGAATGAGAAGAGACATGTGCTCGTGCACAGAAGTGACGTTGTCACAATATCCGCTGAAGTGCGACTTTTGCGAGGGTTGTAAAAGTGTGAATAATTTCATTCTTTAAAGTCTTTCCAAACGATCGAGAACGATTCATAAAAAGCAGTCGGCTTCAAATCTATTTTCAGTGGAAAATGAGACGTTTTAAATTGCCATGATCTGTGAGAGTCTAAGTGTTTATTTTGGAGGTTTTTTTATTCGGAAGGCAAACTCTGATTCGACATTGCAGTCGTCGACGTCACTTCTACCAGTGTTTGCTAGCAATGGTTTCCATCTATGAGCAGTGACATTACTGCCTAAAAAAGTCAAATCAAAACTCCATAGGTTGGGGTGTATTAAGATAGGAAAGCACATAGGCTTTTATAAAGCCGACTAGTGTATGGAAGTGAAACATAAAAAGCGCGTGGCCGATGAATTCCGCTGAGGTGTTTTTTGTTGCGCACTCCTATATAATCGAAGGAAAATTTCCCTATTTGTTCTAGAACTCATTTCGTTGAGTTCGAAAATTTTAATTTAAAAACTCACTGGTGCGCAGAACCTGCCTATCATTCGAACAGAACAGTGAAGTTTTTAGATAGAATAGTTTCGTGAAGTTTATTTGATGAAGGAATACAATCAGTTTCTCCACCGCACATGTGCTACGGTAGAAGAGTATGTGGCTGCAAGTGGTGACAATCGATCTTTCGGTTAATGGCTGTGATTTTTGATAAATCGAGCCAACGGATGGCACAATTATCGGAGCTGATGCATTCTCATCAACACACGTTCCCTTCATCGTTTCTTGTTTGCACAACGCCAATGTAAAAGTGCATATGCCAATGTTATTGCTGAATTGAACAAGTTGAATTGTACTGACAAAGTTGAGATTTACTTTAATCAGTAGGGCTTAAGTTTAGGTTAAGCGACTGTGAACGAGACCATGAATGGAAATATTTCAGGGCTCAGAAACAACAATCTTCCGTTTTGCATTTACTGTCCAGTTATGGTTTTGTGATTTGATATTCTTTCACATTCAGCAGCGGCAACTAGTTAAGGTGTCCAGCTATTTTGCCTTAACAATCACACAGGGACGGAACTTGAAGGTGGTGAGTAACGAAAAAATTGTTTCTTTTAGCCAGGATTTGCGCGCCGCGAATTTCCCTCAAAAAATAGGGTTTGCAATCATCAGCGCTTAGTCAGCCAAGTTGAACTTTAACCTTTGGGAATTTTGAAGTGGCTGTTTCACTCACTTAAGAGGCATCGAAGCTAATGAGGATACTGCATTTTAGGCTATTCCCCCTAATGTTCCGTCACAGCTTTCAGCAGTTGAGATTTTTAGTACACTATAATGCTTGATTACTACCCATTTTACACCACATCAAAGGGGAGGAGGGAGGGGGAAGAGCGGAAAAAGGTGCTGAAAACGTGCTGCCTAAATACGACCAGAGAACAAGCGGCATCCAGCAGTCGCCAATTGCTGCCTTCACTACACTATGATTTTGCGTGTAATCGCGCCGGTCACGTGATTCGCACGTTAATAATATGCAATCCGCATGCATGTTTTATTACAAATTTGATGCAGATGATTTTCACATGCAATTTCTGGTAGTGGACGGTAAAGAACAGTGTGGAGTGGACGTGGAACGGAATTATATACAAATGGAACCGGAAACGGATGAATCGTAATTAGTGCCGATGGTCGTTGTTAGTGACTTAAGGTCAGTTGAAGGTTGGAAACCATTTTCATCGAAAATGCACGATGATTACAATTACGCAGAATAAATTGTGGGTTCTCCAAATAACAGTGGAATGCCAAAGTTGAGTTAATTTTGATCGTGAATAAAGAAGGAGATTTGAAGTTTGTGGTTTCAATATGAGCCGATTAAGTTATGTCGACGAGAGATTGGAGATGTTGAAGGGTGCACTATCTGCGTGTCCAATCTGGAAAAAGATTGATGGGAGTGTTGTGTGGGCACGTGCTCTTCCACCGAAACATCCCCTACAACATGCTCCCACTGATCGCTATTCACCTCTGTACACCTTCGCTTCATTTATTTGGTCCAGGGATTTAACGTTTCTGGACAGAAATTGCAGTCGTAATGCCGACCTTTCGCTAAGACTGGCTAAACTGATATCCGACTTATAAGAGAAGCCGCCTCACTGACTTGCTGCAGATGTAAATAATATTAGTAGGAGTACGACATCACGGCTATAAACCCTCAAAGAAAACTCCTCCCTCAATTTCTTCCAAACCGGAATATCGCTTTCTTGTGCACCAGTTTTTTATTGTCATTAGGTCACTAGGAAATCTTTGTCACTGCTCCCTCAACTTCTCTGCTTTTTTCTAGTTTCTTATATTCTGCAGAACTCTACCTCACTTTAGCGCTTATTAGTGGTTCCTGTCGAAGAAATGCACCAGGAAGCATCTCATTTGGAAACTGAGAATAACACTGTGTTATTTCTTTCGCGAATCACCGACAATTGTTCTAACAATGGTTTAGTTGGTCGTCTCATCAATGCATCAGAAAAGAGTGATGTTCTTTTAATTTTTTCGGGCTTCAAATCCGACAGTCCCTTGACCATTACTGACTGCTTTTGTCATAACGTTTTCGCTGCTCCAAACTTCAAGGACATCTCCTGAAAACGGAACCTCCGGGCGTGATCCGGAAAACAAAAATCAAAGAAGTTAAGAGAACTGTGTTCCTCCAGAGATGCATATAACTTCAAGAAGAACAGCTCGTCGAGAGAAGGCAGACCGACACACAGCAAAGAGAATCCGCTGCTCTCAGTCGGCGAACATTTTGTCAATATGCTAGCACAGTGATTTATTGGCACCTCAACAATTGTTTTCAAACCGTGTTCATCGTTTTGTACTCTCATTGCTTCATCACTGCGTTGCTGTTGCTATTCGCTTGCTTCCGTTTTCCTTTAAACGTTCGCAGAGCATTTATGGCTTGAAATTTGAGCTGAATAACCAAAGGAGAGAAGGAGGGAGGAGGAAGTATTGATTTTGTTCGGAAGGAATAATTTTTTTGCCCTTTCACAACGAGATTTAAACTTCTCTCGAAAACTCTTCTGGTTGAAACGTTAACACTCTCATGACGAGCTTTTAAATAGCATCCTGTACTTAATTGAATTAAGTTGCTTTTAACAAAGACATCTGTGCGGATGCAGTTTCCAACTCGTAGCAACTCTCATTGTTGGATAATTTCAGCTCTATATGTTCAGATAGAAGCCGCTTCTTGAAATCTTATGTGTTAGGGAACACTCCCGAATGACATGGAAACGAACATGGAGACGATCTATTCTCCCGCATCGTACTAAAATCTTTTAATCTCAAACTGTATCTGGCTCAGAAGTGGTTTAATTTTTTTTCGAGGGTTGACTTCGAAAGAATTAAATAAAGAGTTGTGCAGAAGGTCATCTCAAGAAAAGAACTATATTTAAGGCTCCAGAGTAAGTTTGAGCGAGGCAGTTGTGTCATAAGGGTATCTTCCAAGAGGAGATCAAAGTTATTGTTTGATAGAAAAGAAATCCAAGGGAGAGATAAGCATAACTTTGTTGTGTAACGCATGAAACTAGCTATTTATCATATTTGCTTCCTTAGTGATATTAGTTAGAGTAAGATGTTATAATAAAGTCACTCGAATTTCCATCTTCTGTATACATATGAATATCTTTAACTGCACCTTGGAACTCAAGCTTATATTGGAATTCAGTCTATCATCGCTCTATAGCAAGTGGGAAATTGCAGCCAGAAAAGTTGGCACAGTATGCGCTTTTTGCACTTCAAGCATCATTTCAGCCGCTCCCGTTATTTATTAGCAGACAATAAATTCAGTAAAAGATGCATAATTGAGCAAATCGGCGACTCTCACAGAGGCGCCACAGTCAGGAAGTAAACTGCGTGTAAACTTGCTACGCATAATGAAGCGCAGTGTTTGATGTTTCATTTTCACCGTTTCCGTTAAAAAAATTGTGATAATGCGGGTGGATTCTTCATTCCCTATCAGAGTTCATAATAAAAATGTTATGGGCAGCATATAATTCATATGATTTTCTACTGTTGCTGTGGATTTAGCACAATGACAAAAGAAAGGTTAATGACGTACGTTGGCACCATTCCTATAGACAGTTTGTCCGTAGTACATGAGGAGCTTAATAATACGAAAAGAACCTGTAACACCTGTGATTTCGCTCTTTCTAGCAATAAAGGCTTAGGAAGACAGTAGGAGCGCATGAGGCTTACAACTTGCGTATCTACAAAGAGTACGTTTGTTTAAGAGGAAAGAAACATAAATATTTGCGGAGAAATTTTTAACGTCCGGCTAAATTGCATTCTTGTGAAGCCATTATCAGGTGTGTCGTCCTGGCAGCCAGCTGTAATAAATGCCCAAAATAACACAACGGGCGGCATCCACGCTAAACTTTTCAATAATTTCTCAAAATGAGTGCTTTTTGCTATTTCGCATTCCTCGGAAGCATTAACCAACCCTTATAATCAATCACGTTTAGTCAGTAGATCATCCATTCTCTTGTAATTATTGGTGCTATAAATAAGCATAACCAAAACGAAAGAATCAAAGGTGGCATGGATGAGTTCTCATTTGGACGCGTTGCGTTCACTTCTTTCGTATTTTCATGAAGGGAGGAGGATGGGGAAGGAGCGACGGGAAAGGTAACTTCATTGTTGATTGTGAATCGTCCTGTGTAAAGGCAGTGAAATCGATATCGATCTTTCTTCTCGTTATGCGAACCAAAAATTATGTGCACACTGGTAAAATTATGTTAATTAAAAATGCATTAGATGCATCTTTAATGGATAAAAATGTCACGATTTTTCATCACTTCTGCCTCGTTTCCCTTACTGATGATGTGAGTGTCATTCATTGTGCATGAGAACCAAATGAATCGCTGTTGCACTTCCGAAAACACACGCTCTACTGCTTCGTTAATTTTTCTCTTCTAAGAGAGACGAACGTTTTGCATGTTCTCAGGATTTGAATTCTCCGGAAAATATTTCTTGGGTATTTCATTGCAAACTGATGCAATTAAAGTTTTACTTTTTCTTCAACTCGATCATAAATGACATTGATCCATCTCTGATCTCAGAGCAAATGCTCGAAATAGCATGTTCTGTCTAAAAGTAGGACAATTTGTTCAAAATCCACACAAATTTATCTTTTATTTAATACTTGTAAATAAATTCGGAAGTTTGATGCGATGTGAGTTTCGACTGCTTTAAATTGCTGTGTGCATTTCAAAGGCAGATCGGTAATCGTTGAAAAGCGATCGGCGTTTCACGACACTCTACGCTTCCACCAAATTGTTTTCTCTAGGTGTGCGAATCGTGAGTCATTTACGAAGCATCGCACCAATCTTTACTCGAAATGCATTCACTCAGCATGAATCGAAAGTAGCGTTGCACCCATATCGGCCATCTACTATTTGCAAATAGTACGCTGCCCACTACGCATCTTTCACCTAGCAAAAATTCCCAGTTTCCACTATATCAGCGAAAGTAATGCACGTCGAACGTTTCGCTGAACTTCAGAATGCCGTTTTGAACTCGATATAAATTCGTCGTTGATTTGTGTTATATCGGAATGTTATGTCCGACGAAAATCAGCGATCCTTTTAGTGATGAACGCAGCGAGCTGCTTGAAAAGTTTCGTCACACCCATATTTTCATTTTTATTTCCTTTCACCCAACAAGTCCCGCCTTTTAGCTTTCTTATATTTAATGAAGTTATTGCTTTTTTAACTGTCTATCAAGAGTCAGAAAAGCTTTCGAGCATGAGATTTCAAAGATACATTTTGTATCACATGATAATCACTGGACGGAAATGTTATGTTCCGATCTTCGCAACGAGTGTCGCGTCAGCAGGGTTAGGGCAACATCCACAAGGTTAACCCATTCTTTAGAAAGAATTGAAATTTGCACATCTGGACCATCGCCCATTTTGAGTCCTCTAAACGGGCCGTTAACTGAATAAAGAGCGACTGCTTCCAGGAAAAGATCTTTGCAGCCGGTCACGTCTTCAAAAATTTTTTTTAAATCTTTCGCGCTGAATTTGATCTAACGTTTATAAGGAGCATAATGTCTGCCCTTCTGTAATATGTGCAGTTATTTGCTTCTTCCAAAAGTTCAACTCTGAAGCCGCCGAAGCCAAAGAGACTAAATTTACCAGTTTTGAAATGAGCTCTAGATTTATTTGCTATATTATCTTCCACAAAGACCCACAAATTCCGAAGAAAATACAGCATTTCAGTTTACGAGGAGATTTCTACGCATTTAATGCATTTTCTCATTCTGGACCACTCTGATGATAAAAACGAATTTTTGAAAGAAATTTGTACGAGCGCTCGAATACGTTACAGGTGATATCGTCATTTTGCACTATTCTGTGTATGATGAATTATGAGCTTTGTTTTTCAAACGATTGGAACCGAAAAGCGCATAACAGTGCGTGTTTGCTGGCCTGTTTCTCCATTTCTCACTTGTGCTCTCAACCACATGGTAGAGCAATCTTTCACATTTGTGTCGAATTATTTGAAAAACTGCCACGAAAAATAAGTAAAGGAGAGCGCCAGAGGAGTTAGCATGAAAGTGCACCAACAATGTTCACGCTAGATATGTGCGTCTTTTTCGTTCGCCTTATGATAGCAGCTTGTTCACTGAATGTGCAAAGGAACAGGGTCAGCTGAATGCTTTTACAAGATTCTCTAAGCAGCCGATGGCGGCTTCAATCTTTGCTAATAAAATCTGCTTATAAACCTAACTACTGAAGGAAATTTGCAAACATTGCTTATTTTATGAACCGTAAAAATAATTAATATTCAACACCCTTTTGCACTGAAGAGAGTGAAAATCGCATAAGGAAATATGGTGACCGTGCTCAATTTTTGTCCTCATGCTCTTGTTGAGGTGAATTAAAACCACTTCCGAGCAGAAAACTTCAATTGGCAGTCCTCTGAGAATCGCTTTAGTTGTTTACTCTATATTTTTTAAATTCCATCTGATGTACTTCACTACCCGTCCTCTTCTCCTCCACCTCAACTTTTCTCACCGTTTTTCTCCCTCTTTTCAGCCATTACTTTTAGTTTTCATCATCCGTTTTGTTGCAGTTAATAATATATGAATGAAACGGCAATGGACTTGTCGTTAAATTCCAAAATTATATAACTCAAATTCATTTTAATTTATTCTATCCTGTCATTCCGGAGAACTGCTTTTGTCTCGCTTACAACGACAACAGTTGTTCACAACTGTTCGTTGATGTATTATTTCCGGTTTAAAGGGAAGCCGCACTTCCTTTGGAGGACAATTCATAAACGCCTTCTTGCTCGGTGCATCATTTTTCGGTTTTTTATGGAGCACTTTGCAGAAAAAACTGTATTTGAACGAGCTGTTGGCATTGTATATAAGCTTGAAAGCAGATACAGATAATTGAGGCGACGGAAAGCTTACATGGAAATAAAATATGAAGGAATTTGTCACGCATTTTCGCCTTCATCGGTGTTTATGAACTTAATCAAGCGATCAGATGGGAGAGGAACGGCAACACATCGCGCGAGGTTTTTCTTTTAAGCGAATATTTACTAAGGGGTGGAGTGAAGGAAAACGAATATTGTGCGAATTTCCTTGCGCCCTTATTTAGACATAACAGTTGAATAATCTAAACGAGAAGAACATCTTCTTAGAAAGTTCTCGAATAACTGACGTACTCCTTGCAAAAAGTCCGAAATTGTGTCCATTAGGTTAAATAACGGAAAAAATCGACGGATTTGAAAACTGATTGGGAGATAGGTAATGATTCAAGCAAATTTTAAACAATTTTCAGTAATTCCCGGATCATTTGATTGACTAATCGTTTGAATTTGGTGAACTGGAAAAATAACGATCAAAATTCTTATGTCTTTATTCTTCAGGAAATTGAAAAAATTGGTCTTCCCAAGCGGAACTAACGGGCCACATTGCAAGATAGTGGGAAATTAGAGTCTTTTCCATTTAGGCATGTCAGATTCTAAGGTACAGGTTAACCAATTCCACAGTAATACTTAACTGTTTCAAGTTCAGCAAGCAGTGGAACAGAAAGTTCGGTTCTTACTCTAGCATTATTTTGATATATCGTTGAAGACAACTATCACTGACGATTCTGGAACCACTCTAAATAGCGAGAAAAAACACAAATACTGCTTGCTCAGAAATTGTTTTTATTTCAGTACTTAGTTCACTGCTAAAACGAATTGTTTCTACGATTGAGAGCGATCGGTTTGCAGGTTTATCAATATGGCTCAATCCAAATAAATAAAAGCGCTCATTGCATTGGTTGCTTTGGCTAACTCGTCCATTTCTATTCTGTATTCGTTGTTTGATCTTAATTATAGCAGTGTGGGTTTCTTTTCTTCCTTGATCGTTTTTAATCAATCCGTTCTGCACTCACTCTCGCTGCTGCTCCTCCGTTTGGTCCCTTCGAATTGAGACGATTCTCAACCCCACAACGGTGTTTTCAAGAAAGCTAAATGCCAAATAGGGAAATATGTATTTGACAATCGTTATAAGTGACGGATGACGGAATAAATAATAAATGTGATAGCATTTGAATTACATTAATATCGCTGCTCGGTTTTTTTGCTCGCAATCGAGCGACGCACGTTTAATTGTACACATTTCTTCGCTCTCAAATATGTAAGCGATGCGGCTTTTGGCCTTCTCTTCGTTCGTCTTTTGCTTCAATAAAACGTCCTCTTATCAGTCAACTATCTACCTAGCTCACTAACTGCCAATTAAATAAGCGCTGAGCAAACGTTACGATCAGTACACTTCATAGTTGTTCTCATATACTGCATTTGTTACATATGCTTTTTATTTAAATCTACTTCAGAGCATCTCAAAGGATATATTTTATCAGCTATATTTTTTATCATCAGTCACTAAGATTACGAATATTTCTAATCCGCTTGAAACATAAAATGCCACACGCGCAAAAAGAAACTAAAACATGCTGCGCCTCCACTTCAGTAGCTTTCCCCAGTGGCAACAGAAGAGTGTTTATGAGCTGTCATTATCAGCCAATTTATTCATCATTTGTTTGCAATATTTAAAGCGATTGTGTGCTAAATGAATACTTCCGTTTGACGGGAAGTTATGTTTGGGTCGTTTATTACAACCCTGCAGAGAACTAATAGCAGTTTTATGCTTGCAGAGTGTTAGAGAAGGGAAACGTACTGAAAAAGTAGTGGGAAGAGAAAAGACGACGTCCGTCTCGGAACGTTTTTTCGACAGCTGTGCGACAATGTGACATGAGCACAGCCTCATTCACTCCATTTCAATTCATTATCATTGCGATTCATATTTCCTTGTTTCCATTCGGTAAGTGCTTTTGTTTTTTTGCTCTTTTTAGATTCACGAAGCAAGTAGAGAAAAGATTAGACTTAGAGTGCAAGAAAGGAGGGGGTGATGGGGGGAAAGGGAGGGGAAAACTGCAGAGGAACGACGCGAAAAGTTGAATGACGAGTTTTGATTGTATCGAAGAAACCACATCAACACTGCATTCCTTCACCTAATCGTTCACTTTCAATCTGCACACTCCCAAGAAGTTCCTCGAGGAAAGCGATTTTTGCAGTGAAGCATTTCATGAATGATTTGAATTAGCGCATATAATGTTATTCATTGCGTGCCTTTGTGTTATATTTAGCGGTGAGTGTTATAACATTCTGTGGGTTTCAACAAACCCTTCTGCTTGCTTTCGATCACGTACAAAGTGCAAAACATCAATAATGAAGTGCTTAAAAGAAATTTAAAAGCAGATGTAACATTCGATTTACACTCTTCGCTTCAGCAGTTGTCTTCTGCGAAAAGACGAGTGATTTTTGCTACGACCGTCTTGTCGACGCCAAACCACGATGCTTAACTTCCAAACTCGCAGCTCTTGTTTAGTTCCAGAAATGCCGAATTACGAATGGAAAAGTTCTTTCTCAATCAACAGGACGTCGTTTCACTTTCGCAAGTAAAAACGTATCACATATTTTGCTGTGCTGTTATATTTCCTGCCACCTCAGTTATAACAGTTCTTACCGTTAGTTTCATTCGCACTACTGCTACTTGAAAGAGAGAAGGAGGGAAAGGAATTTGATGGTGGAATTCAGGAAGGTGCTGTATGGTAGAATACTGCGCAGGAATGTACTCTCAAAAACTGGACGAAGGTGGTATTATAATTGGAAAGAATGCGCCATATTGTCAGGTAAGAGCTTCCTTGTGAAAGGCTTCTCAACTCATTCTTAAGATTCGCCTGCTTGATTTCTTTTGATGATCTCTTTCCTTTCTCCACATTCTTTCCATCATTTTTTCACCTTAGTGGACTTTGCTAAGGATGGTCTATGTTATTCACTGGTTGATTAATCCTCGAAGAACAGAACGGCTTGAATCGCAGATCGTCGACTCAACTTTTACTTAGGACAGTGACTCTTAGGCCACTGCTTAGCGATCATTGATGTTATCTGCGCTAGCAATGATATTTTGACAAGAGCAATCTACGTGAAACTGCGACAGGTGAACGACGCGAAATGACAACAAATGACCAATCGGACTCGTTTGCGGCCATATACATGAATTCGTTGTCTTTAATATCTCTGATATATTAGCGAGCCAAATTCCCTCTTCTTCTTGATCTCAACCTCCTGAGGAAGAGATGAGAAAACTGTATATTCATAATTTAGCAGGAACGGGTGACCTGGACGGTGTTTTCATACGAACATATCTCCACCGATGCCCTATCAAGGGAAGATTAGCGAAGGGACGGAAAAGAATGATACAGCAAAAGAAACACCCACGTTTTATGAATTTGTAGAAGCTTGTGAGCAGCAATCGAAAAAAATTCGCAAACTCCTTTTGGCGTCGCGATAAACGAAAAAAATAGGAAGTAACTGAAGAGAAAGCCTCTGGAACGAATTTCTGGACCTTTGCTTGTCCCTCTACGTAACAACGAATTACATTTGCGAGCAGACTGGACGGCTTTTTAGACCAGTTTTAAAGTGGACTCATCCGAAAAGAATTACAGCATAGCAAGCATTTCAACGACTCGTAAACGGACGCACGAAGAGCTTTCTCTTAGTTTGAAGAAGGGGCTGCGCATGAGTCAACATTGGTGGCAGTCAAGTCGCTCGACGAGGCCGCAGTTGATCTGGCCTTCACTGTGTGCCGCTGGCTGTCTTCAGGGCATTACTTTGGCATGCTTTCAGGTGATCACCGATTACATATTTTGTCTTCAAGGAACATCGCGAAGCTGTAGAGGGAATCTGAAATTCCACACGCTGCAAACGCTTTTGCAACGACAAAAAAGAGAATTCTCTTGCGGCGCGTTTCCCGAAACTGCTTCCCCTAGCGAAGCTCTTCAACGAAGGTCACTAATTTTTACATTCTTATCTTCATCTTCTTTAAAAGTTACCTTAACAGTTCCAGAAGAACGAATTCCCGCTTTTCTATTTAAGAAGGGTGTCTTTAAATGAGATATTCGTTTATTGGAGCCTTCTTTTGCAAAAGAAACGAATTACAAATATACGTACGTACATGGGCAAGTGTATTTCAGGCTTTGCCTGCATTCTTGGCATGCTGATATATGCTCATCGACGATATTTCCGCCCTATCAAAGTTGATGATTGTAATTGCTGGGCAGCAAAATTCTTCAACCATTAGGAGTAATCATTGAACATTTAGGAAATGAATGAAGGCAAATTTTATTTGCAAGTTATGTGAAATTTCTTTACGCGAAATGCAGCTGTGAATATATCGGCTAATTAATGTTTGGGATAATATGACAAAATATTATGCGCAGTGTACAAGGGCGAAGAAATGGTGTATGCCTTTTTTGCACCTTGATCTTCAGACTGACAGCTTCGCAAATTAGCTTTGCTAATTGGAATGCAATTAATGATGCCTGCATATTTCACTTATTTTACCTGCGCTTTTAAAAGAAATTTCCTTTCGCTGCAGCCTCCATCGTTAAGGTGCACGCCGATTTCTGAAGTCATTAAACGCCCACAGCTCCTTTCGAAAGTGATGCTTCATCGTGGAATGGGTATACGGTCCTGCGTTTTGGTTTAAATTACACCGTCAGCCACCGCCAGATTGTTTTGAATAACATTATAAATCCGCTGTTTTATCTACAGTTGCTCACAGATTCAAACTACTTGAAAAATTGACTAGCACAAGTACAGATGTACATGACACTGCATAACAAACGCCGCAGAATGAGAAGTTGCAGCTGATTTAGGCTTCTATCTCTCACATTCGGTGTCGTCTGTCGCATCAGAAACGCATAATCATTGATCAGTTCTCCAGAGTCGGATTTCCGCCTGCTGAAGAGGGAAGAATTTAAAATGCAGCACCGTCATAAAAACTAATATGAAGAACAAATGCAACAAGACAATTACTTGTATTTTTTTCTCGAGTTAAGTGGGGCTGACATCATCTCGCCCACCCTGCTCTCCCATTCCTTCTTCGTTTTTAATGGCATAGGCATCTGCTGTGTCTCCTCGTCCAATTCGTCCATCCTGTTCGTCCATACCCAACGCAGTCATCACTTTTCCACATCCCTTACTGCTACCAATACATTCCTTCGTATGCAGAAAAACATACAAAGTGATGCATCCTAAAAGCGGTGCTTTCATATCGTTCGAAGGAAAATCGACTGAAGAGTTTGCCACTCTCGATAGAGGTTGGTAATGACCACGCTTTATCCGTTTTTCATCCCTTCCCGTTCCTTCGATTCTTCCTCTCTTCCACTGTCTTCCACTTCCCCCTCCCTTCCTCTCTGCTCCTCATTCCCAGCTCTTCTTTTAACGTATGGAATGTGAATACTTTTTATGAAAAGTTGCCACATAATTTCAGTACTGCGTGATATTGGGATAAATCAATTGCTGTGCGTTTTACGCCTTTCTCAGTTTAAAATTGCCCGATGCAACTATGTGAAGGCGGGTACTTTTTGTATTTGCATAGGCATATAACTGTATATCTATCAGTAATACAGTTCCCCTAAGCAAACAATCGAAAAAGAGAGAATTTTGGTAACTTCCTTATCAACTTTGTAGCCATTCTATCACTTTCGAAACAACTATAGCTTAAATGGATCTTTTTGCAAAGGGCTTAGACGGATCTGGTATAGACGTGGATCATTTACGAGCAGAGGAGGTCTCTTCATTTGAAATATCGATTCATTGCTTTACAGTTTACTTTACAGTTTGTTTCGTTACGAGAAATAGCAAAAGCAAATACCCATGCCTGGTTCTTCCGGGACATTTTCTCATTTGCCATTTTCCTGTAGAATCCTGTAAGTCGTAAGTTATCGATGTTTTTTCCTGCTATTCGTTCAAGCACATATGCTTTTATGGGAATTACTACGAAGGCAAGTAAATCATTGCCGCTTGTTTTTATAGCTGATTGTTTATTTTGGCTGCTTTCACGCAGCAGTAGCAATACTTGCATTCAATTGAAGGACAAGTTTTGCAACGAAAACTGCTGTAATCAACATTAGCAGATACTGTACTCTGATCTGAGTAACGTATACTGTACTGCGATCCAAAAACGAGTGGAACGAAGCAGAGTGTTAGCGCTTTCCTTCCCGTTCGTGAGGAAAAATTCATCGAATCATATTTAATATTTGGTATAACAGATGATTTGTCTCTGGTGGCTAGATTCTGCTTGCTTCTTTGATTATTTCATTATACAGAAGAAAGGTTTTCCTTCGTGAGTGAGTGCTTATTGCAGTACAACGGCAGTTAATTTTGAATCTGCACACAATCTGTGTCTGCGTGTCCATCAAATGCAGACATGTGTGCCCATCATTGCGAAAATTTAGTCGACATAGTTCAAAGTGACATAAAAAAGCTCTTTACAGGTGTAATTTTTTGGCTGATTCCATGCCACAAGCAATGCATCGCTATTGTACAGCATTCGGTTCACGTCACGTACGCAGATTCGATGGCCACTTCGAGACGTGTGCACGCGCAGGTGCTTATCCGCTCATCGACAACCGATACCTGCTTGTGCAGATCACACACTCCAACCTTGCCAACCGAGTCAACGCTCTTACCAAAGTTGGTCATTCTTAAGCTCGATTGCCGAATGCACCCTTTCAAAATAAACGTGGAAGCGGAATAATGTGAAGTAACTTCACAAGAACAGTTTCAAGGAAGCAGTATCTACTTAAGCTCGCTTCAAAACGTTCAGTATTTACGATTTCTTAAGTCGTTTTTGCAATCGGTCGGTTTTGGATGAAAGAGCAATTTCACTGAAATATAAATCACTCTATTCAACAGCGCAAGTTCTTACCCTCAAAATTTTGAACCACTGCCCTGCCAAATTTCAGTGTTCACTTACTGGACGCAGACAAGCAATGATTTTTTTCTAAAAAAAAAAATAGACGTGACGGAAGGAGACATTCAGTAATGGAAGCTGTTCTTCTAGAAAATATGAAGATTTATTCCATTTCTACGCTAGCTTTTGTTCTCAGAGCACTTATTAGCAGTTACTTATAGCACAATACACTCAACAGAAGTAGGACGTTTTGATAGACACGTAAATTCCAAAGGGTGCTCAATTTCATATTATATCATAGATGAAACATAATTGTTGGTGCTTAATAACTGCGGTTGAGCATAGCAGAATATGACTAGCTCAAACGAGATATGAGAAATCGTAAAAATCCTCCTGGATAGTCAAGAGAGTTGTTTACAATTATGGTGCTTAATGTTCCTATAGTGAACAACTGTCTCATCAGCAGTCAGATAGCCTAGTTGTGGAGTTTGGTTTGATTGCATCATTCGTTCTAGCTTTCGGGTGCATGGATTCCGTCTATTCCAACATGCACTCATCACAGCTGCAATTTTTCTCTCTGATATTTTGTTTTGTGTTCATTTTCATAAGGCTGTTCCTACAATTTCTATTCTGCTTTGTACTTTATCGTTTGTTTATTCCATCATTTGTTGATTTCTGAAGGGGTGACCACTGAGAATGTCGGGAAGGGAAAAAGAAGGAGTGGAAAGAAGATGAAAGGGAAAAAATCGCTAAATGAAGATACTCTAGTAAGGTGATGACGTTTTTTTCAATTATACGACTTATTTTTCTAGCCTAACGATTTCTTCTCCTTTTGCTTCATTCTACACGAAGGTTTATGTTCCATTTCACAGTTTGGCTGTCGTTTTTCGTTGGCAACGAAACCACTAGTGGAATAACGTTGAGATTCCGCGAAGTACGAACGCATTTATTACGCTGTTTTTATTTGCGCTGCGATTAATGTCGCTTACCGAAACGGCTGTCAATAACGCTAAATTTCTTCTTCAAACTCAAATTTCAAAACACTTCACCTCTCTATTATTTTTCGAATGTTTATTTCCCATGCAGGAAGGTTTTTTACAATTTTTGTCTTCTGGAAAACTATCGACGAATTCGTTTTGTTTGTTCTCTGCCACCTCGTTAGAAAGCACTCAGCATGGCGCCAACACAACATAAAACCACTTAATATTGAAATATCGTCTGAATATTCCTACGGGTGAACTGATAATGTTTGCAGACATTTATCTGCTTCTTGTCTGAGCACAAAATTTCATATCTCACTTTCAAAAATGCCAGGAGACGAGGAGAAAGCATTATGTACTTTGCGCTAATTCTACCTTCAAAAATTGGCTGAAATGGCATCGAAAGCAGTCTCCCATCGTTGAAACGACCAAATAGGGAACGGTGCCCCTTCAGCTCGGAGCACTATAAACCAGCAACGTGTGGTATAATATTTCAGCATTATTTCTTCGATTATAGTGCACTTAAATATCACGTCTTCGTAAGTGTATTCCGCAAATCAAAGAGTGAACATTTTCCATTGGGTGACACATGAAACTGCAGTTTCCAGCTTTCGATGTGGATTAACTTTGAAATCCGCTGCTCCACATCCATTCACTTACAGCCCTTGCAGACCATACATTATGAAGGTACAGGTTCGAAAGAGGCGGTATTGCCATTCATAACGCGATGCTTACAATTCACATGATGTGTGCAATGTGAAATCAGCCATGAATATGCAATGAATTCGGCGCAAATTCACCATCAAATATTTATTTCTCTCCAACATAAACGTCGAATCTTATTCGTTTTATTAGCCGGTTGTGAAGCGTCATAAAAACTACAAAATTGCAAACCTTATTTTTCCAAGCGAGTAAAATAAGGTCGCTTCATTGGTGTGAAATGAATCACGATATGCTGCTCTTTGCAGCATTCTAGAAATGAATTGCTACATTGATGCCTGTAGTTTAGCCGGTACGGCAATAGTTGGATGATCTGTCTTTGTTGATTTCGATTTCCACTAAAAAAGGCTTCTTACTTAGATAAGTCATTTACTGCAAGCATTGAGAGATAAGTTAATAAGAAAATTGATAAGATTTAAACATAAATAACCATAAAATAAAATGACTATAAATCAAACTAATGTAGCATTCATTGATTGTTGGCTGCCGATTCGCTTTAACAGAGTGTTCGATGAGAACCTGAATTATGCTAATAAAACTTTCAAACGGTCGTAACTCCTAATCGAGAAATAATCTCCGCTTCCTTCGGTAGGAACTGTTCATGCTCAAACGTCTCAATATGAAGCAAGTGCTGTTAACTTGAAAGAGCCTATATAAATATCGTTCCGAACTATTTGGCGTTCTGTATTTTGCAGTATCATCGCCAACTGTCGCTTTTCTTTGCTTAATTTAGTAACAACTTCCCGTATTTTTCATTAGGCCCATCAGACGAATCTGAAAATTTGGTTTCCAAACGACTGTTATATACTCGAACCTATTGGAATCTTAGTGTTCGTTTAGGTGCTAATCAGGATTAAATCCTCCATATTGAGTTCGATTCAATTTTTTCTCAATATTCAGCTATTCGTTTCTAGAACTCTTTGAAGTTTACCTCACGTATTGCCTGCAGTCACTTTCAAGATCATTGATCAATGTGCAGGATCTCTTAAGTGGGTTCTACAAGAAGATTCTCTTTCATATAGTAGCATCCACTTCTGGAACTGTTCCCACGTCGTAATGTCTGAAACGTTGAATCCTGCATATTTTGTTTAAACTACTGTGATGGAGCCTTATTTACGTAACTGCTAAAGGATAGGATCGCTTCACTTGAATTCGAAAGCAAGGCGGTACTTTACTGCATAAGTACTTGCGTTTGCTTTTCTTTCGCCCCCACAGAGTAACCAGCAAGTCAGTGGGCTCCATATCGCGTAGACAAAGACTATAAAGGCGGTTAAGACCAAGAATATGCAAGGAGAATATTTGCTCTGATCATTTCATTGCACCACTTCAGACTTTTAGTATTTGTTGGAAGGCTTAAAGTTCATGATCTTGGTGAAACTTAAACGGTTATCATTGAATATATCGAAGTTTTCTTGAATCTTATGTTTCTTAATATATAATATATATGAGCTTACATTGTGAGTGAGATATGAGGAAACTGGGAACTGCAAAACTGTTGTGCATGAATGAACTGGGAATCTTGTATGGCTCTCTTTGACATTTCGTTCCAACACTTTTTTTGGTGCTGCTTGGGTGTTCCAGCATGGTCTGAACCACCCACGGCCCATTATTTGTTACGCTCTGTGGTATCCAAAGAAACAGCAGACAAATAATTGCTCGTTAAACCATGCACTGAGCATTTTAGAAATCAAACAAAGTAACTTTATCTGTTATTTAGAAAACATCTCAATTTCAGTAATCACATCAACTTTGATTTGGCGAGATTTACATGCTAACCATTGTTTAGTGATGAGTGAAAATCTTGTTTGCAGACGAGATAAGCAGGTGCGGAGGCGGAAGATCTCGAGATCAGTTCTTGCTCTCGACAATTTTTTCACTCATGATCAAAATGTTGGAGAATGAAGTTTGAGACAGACTTTAAATAATTTCAGTTCAAGACACTATATATATATAGTAAACGTATGCCCCGAGCGATATAAGTTCTTTTGTGATTGTTGACATTGTGCATTCATCAAATTTCCCACTCTACATGGCTACCAGAGGCAATGACTGAGAAAAACTACGACAAGTGGAAGAATCCACGTTAGCTCAGTCGGTTAAACTATGTGCAGTGGAAAGGGGAAATCGCAGGTTCAGATGATCCATCCATATAAGTGACGATTCCATCTGTAACTGCGTGATGAATGTGGTTTTGGGCGCGCTTGCTAAAAACCATTAGAAACGGTGGAATGACCGCAGTGTCACATTGCAGAATCACACCTGATGAAATGAACGATCGCACAGATGGGATTCCTGGCGATAGCCTTAAAGATGTTCGAGCGACCATCTATTGCAGCCTAATTAGCTCTCTTCTAGGTTACGGTGATCGTTAAAGCCACTCGCCACTGTACTCCTCAAAAGCAATACGAGGCGAGTACTGAAGATGCGGAGTTGGCAGTGTCGTTCGTTGACGGAACCATGTTCGGCGGTAACCGGTCACAGCGTACGGTGGAAATCCGACCTCATAATGGCTCGCATGTCGAAATAGCGCTGCAACATATCGCAACAATGGTCTATGTGCGTCGTCAAGGTCCTTTCCTTTCAGTCGCCGTTCGGATTCCCGAAATGCTTCTCAAGGTGTTTATTTGCTATTTGCAGTTTGTGAGAGAGTGTTGAGGGGCTATCACATGATCAGATTTTGCATTTCCGTTGCTAAGCCAGTCGATTCCAGGAACTGCCGGTAAATAGCGCTGTGCACGGAAACGGTGCATTTCTTAGTCGAACTGTTCGCAATGCTTCTGCAGATCGTCGACAGAATTCTATTTTTGCAAACAAATCAGCAAAACGCATCTAAACTTCTGCCGCCTTTGGAAGCCAATAATATCGCTCACATTTTTCGCATCTTATGGTGCTCCATGAATAAAATAAATTCCAAAGATTCTCGAGCGGAAAGTAACGAAAGGATGCACACCTACATGCAGGTACATATCTATTCAAAGTAGAAGGCACGAGGTCGTCATAATGTGCTGTGCAATTGGAAACTTGCAGAGACGTTTGAATGAAGAAAAAGACCGTTTGCATATCTTCTAGTCTAAAATAGAAAAAAGTAGATGTTCTCAAAATTAATAAATAAATTACGGGAAATAGTTCCCTGAATGCCTAAATATTTGTACTTCTAAATACGCGTCATTTAAGCTGAAAATATTTTCGATGTTCGTGAGAGAAGAAGTATAGCAATGCGATGAGGCTTATAGCTGGTTGACCTAGACTGAGTCTGGAATCCTCCTCTCCCCTCATCACCTCCTTTGATCACGTCACCGAAGTTCACGAATATTTTCACGTCACCGAAGTTCACGAATAAGTTCACGAAATGTTAATAAATTTTTGAGTGCAGCAACAGTGGTTATATGATAAGAAAAAGGTAAGGCATGTGCCCACATGAAGCCGAAAAGGAAAACACTAGTTCTGAGCGAGGCGTTTCAATGCTGGTAAAACTCACATAAAAGTAATCAGCTGCTTATCAGTGCATTGTGTTGTCGTTTTTTCCTCCTTAGTCTCTAACGCCCAACTCTTGCACAATATGTGGACTATTATTGCTGCAGAATGCATAGCAGGAAGTCAAATTTTCGGCGGTAGGCCTGTTTACACAACGCCTGAGTTAATAGGAAGTGAAAGCAGTTCAAACACTATCCGGGAATGTTTTCGGGATGAATTTAAAGGGTGGAAAATATTTGTTAGCGCGAATTGAAATATTCTCATCACTCTACACTAGCAGAGTTTGCGTGTGCAATCTCTCGCCTTCAAACGAGGCTCTCTCCAAATTCGACTCTCTCCTCTCACCACTCTTCTACATTCCCATTTTCCATTGGAGGGCTGCGAACGAAACTTTTTCAGAGAATGAAGTTCTTTGTGCGTTGAATTCTGTGAAACCCTTTAGTTCACTGTGAGAAGTCTGTGCAATTCTGCGAAATTCTCTTTGCAACATTTAATTCATTGCAAATGAAGTAGATTGGACTTCTCTGCAGTTCGAATAGATATGGGCAAAAATTTGTCTTTCTTACCACAAAAGCACAAAGTGTGAATCCGCAGCAGTGAAAGGAAATTGTGGCAGTGAAGGGTTGAATGCAGTATTGGGTGTGGTATTTATGCACTCTTCAACATCCTACTGATGAACAAATTCAATAAGAACGACAGTCCGCTGTTCCCAGCAAAATGCTGCCGTTGTGCAGCATCACAAGTATAGTTAGTCCTACGTCGCAATCAGTGAAAAATTTTATAGCAAGTAGGAAACGCAAAAGAAGTTTTATCTTAAAATTTGAAAGTTACTGATGAATCAGCAGATGGTTGAGGAAGCTCATCCACAACGACCGGACGCCACACCTTTAAGTTGCTTGTTCTACGTGCAGCCAACTGCATGGCACTGTCCGCATCCATTTGCGAACGATCAGCTCCAAGTGGCAATTCAACATCGTTCTTCCATCCTACAGAGAAAATCCCACATTAACTTTGTCCAAGCTCATAAAGATTAAATGGTGGTGATGTTAGCATAATGCCAAAACCTGCAGGAGCAACTGGATGATGGGGAGCAATTATGTACAACGGGATGTGTTCGTGGTGAAACCGTTCGAATCAAGGAAGCGCTTGCCAATCCGCATTCATTTACACGCTGTCAGGGCATTCACGTGAAAACGCCATTGAAGATCGCCACAGGTTAATCCGATTTTAGATCTTTTCGCTCCTTTTTTGCATTTGGTAAATTCATTTCATCTTCCTCTTAATGTTTGCACTGTTAGCAGTATAGGCATTCTGAATTTGCAATAAACTGCGGCATATTTCTTGGGAATTTGCGAGTAAATTCAGCTCATTATTACAGTTTTTTCTAGTAAACCGTCCGAAGGAGAGATAGCCTTGCGAAAGAATTTATGTATGCGTTATCGTCCTTGATGGTCAAGGTGGGGCCCGTTAATCATCTTTTTCAATTAATAAATCATCATTTAATGGCCAATTAATCGCCGTTTTCCTTTGTGAGATTTAGCCTAAAGATTCTCGAAGAACTGGAGTAGAAAGTGGCTTACTGTTGCTGTGGTTGATTTTCTTGTGTTTGTAGCCGAGTAGATAGCAACCCAACCAATTTATCATCTAACGCGACTCGCCATTTGAAACAGTTAAGAAATGAACAAGTTGAATTTCTTGAGCAGTCCGTTCCTTTCGTTCAGCAAATCGTGCAGCAAATCTCTTTTGATGCACTATGTATTTTTGGCGTTCGATGCAGACTTTGCTTCCTTTCAATGTGGTTACCGTCAATTTAAACGCTGTGAGAGCACCACCTAAGTATTCTGACCTCCTGCTTCATTCTTCATACAGAAATGTCGTTTCATGTGATGCAGACAGTGTAACGTCACAAAAATTGGGTAGTCTCGAATGTATGCGGTTTTTTTGAACCTATAGTTCCTCTTGAAATCAACCAACCATTGTTGAGTTCTGTCTATTCATGTTGTACTGTAGTGTGCATTAAACCTGCTAAATCCTGCAATTTCTCGGAGAAACGGACAGACAAACAAACACATGCATACGCGTAAAGACCACTAAATCTGTAATAGCGCTTAAAAGAAGATCTCTGGAGGAAAACGTGAGAGGCTAATCGTTTGGAAGAGGAATGCGTAATTTCAGATGGCGCCGATTAGGCGTTCCCCTCATTTCATAGCCTAGTTCTCTGACAAAAATATAGTTATTGTTGGAACTTTCTCGCATCGTCATTTGTATATGCTTTGCCAGTATGCTT
Source organism: Parascaris univalens (assembly GCA_037576465.1). Taxonomy (NCBI): domain Eukaryota; kingdom Metazoa; phylum Nematoda; class Chromadorea; order Rhabditida; family Ascarididae; genus Parascaris; species Parascaris univalens. The sequence continues at coordinate 26,769,407 of CM075173.1, forward strand.
TGCGGTAATCACTTAAGGCTGTATCATGTCCGTACAGGTTGTTTTTCTCCCTGCCCGATAGTTTCAAGTGGGAAATCACTGAAGCACGAGTTACGAAATATGAAGGCCGTAGTCCACAGCATGGCTGGATTAGTAACAAGTTCTATGGAAATCTGTGTGCCACGAAACCTCGGAAATCGTTACGGAGTGTTAAAAATAAAAAGTTGTATGCGCTGCATACCGATTTGTCTCCACTTCAAATAGGCCCTTTTTTCATACCCCCATTTTACATAAGCGTTTTCCAGAAAACTTTTATGAAAGAGGAATACAGTGACAGCGAAATCATTCAACACGTTTCATTTTTTGTTCGTGGTTTATCAAACCGGTTAATCAAACAAGCGCTAAGCAAAAGCACATGTTGCGTTGGTTTCTTGCATATGCCTTTGCATTTGCTAAGGCTGCAGGCAACCTGTAGTGTGCCTTTGTTGCTCTCGTGTAACGTGCCCTAGTTTTTCTTCTAAATAAGCCTTACTTATAGATCGTTGTGCTCGAGTTGGCGTAAACGATGCATTTTTCGACGCGTGTGTTTTCGATCTTTTGATGAGCGGTGATGAGACGTTGGTTGCATTGGCGGTTGATGCTGAACACCACATCGAGAAATTCTATCCACCGTACTCACGACATTATGCAAATGGACGTCACAATTTGTCGATTTATGATTCGCTATCTGCTTATGAATGGAAGCATTGTCCTGCGCACTCAACTTCCTCGTCCTCCTCGCCGTTCTCTTCATTCTTCCTGAATGTTGATGCATGCCAACTATCACGTGCCGAAGTGATCCTGATCCTTACTTACATTTCGTGTTCAGGCTGCTGCGGCTCATTCTTGTCTGCTGATTTGCTAGTAACAACGTTTGCAGCCTTTAATGCCACTCATCTCAGAACGAGAGCAACCTTGCCGTTGGTTTTAACTTTATGATGAATTAAACAGTCAAAATCGAGCACTCACATCATTTTAAACTGAAGCGTCGAAAACTGCTCTCAAAATGAAAAACGAGACGACCAACGACAGAGTTGGCTCTGCTTCATTGCCAGCACGCACTTGTTCCTGCGATAGACATGGGCGTCAGTCGAGTCCAAAAGATTTAGAGGTGCATGCGAGGGGGATGATGGGGAGCGATCGCGGTGCTTGAATTTGCCAAACAAATTTTCAACCTGGTCTCAAGCAAGAACGAGACGCATATGCACATTGCGGTTCGAGCGATCGTATGCACGTAATATGGTGATTTCATCCAAAGTGCACAAGAGGTTGCAAAAAAATGGGAAGACGGTTTTCGGTCGCATCTTCGGTTTCGACGCCTGTAGCTGAAAGTTGTTCGTATGGGCACCACTGATTAACTGCATATACTTTTCCAAGCGCGTAGGTAATGGATTCGCTTATGCCAATGAAGCACTACCTCCTTCCAAATATTACCCGACCGCTTCTCGAAAGCATCGAGCGAAGGCTGGTCTCTTTCGAGTGAGCACTGAACTCATGCGCTCTGAGACTTTCGACGATTCGTCTTCTTTCTTCTTCCTTTCACATCCATCTCACGGCTGCATCAGCAAATACTGAGATTCGTTCATCGAGAGGTGCAAGTGAAATCACAATTCAAAGAGCACTTGTGCTTGGGTTGCAAATTTTTGAGTAGATGCTCTGTCCCTGCAGCTTTATTCGAGCTTTAATATCTTGATAACTCTCATTTGGTAGGCTCTAAAAACTGATTCGGGCATCGATGTCGTAATTTTAAACTGCGATTTCCATTTACATTCATCTCGATTCATTGCGTAGATAAAGTAGTTGCAAGGACGTAAAGCTTCTCTTGGGCGATTAATTTTTTATCGCTTGTTTACTTCTGCTCTTTTGGATATCGAATCCGAGACGTTTGACTCCCAAAAATCACTCTCATCACTGACAACTCTTTCTGCAAGAATTGGTTCAATGGCAGCCGTTGAGATAGGGACCTATGTTTATCGAAACTTGCATTTTTCATTGACATATCACTGTTGAAACGGATAGTCGCCTTTGCGACTTGCCGCAGTTTACTACGACATTAACGAAAATATTCCGCGACTTTCATTTTCTCTTTCTTCAGATTTTAATTTCCCCCCTCGAAGATTCGTTCTGCCGCTTTTCTTCATTTCTAATGTCGATTTTCGGTAGTGATTTCAATCGAGCTCTTTTTCTGCCTTCGTTCACTTGTTATTGCTGCTTCTCTCATTGTATCAACTGTAAAAACTTGGGACAACGAGGAGAAATACTGTGAGAGGGTAAGACGTAAGGACATCGGCACAGAACTCAGTGAAATTTGCGGCTTCAGAAATCGCATTCACCGAGGAATTTCTACTCCTTTCGCTGTTCTCTTTTCATACGCTACTTCCAAGACATTAAGGAGCATACAGTGTGCTCATCACCACTGTATTAGCAAATACTTCATGGGATGGCGCGGGGAGGGCGGGAAGCTAACAGGAGGGGAACAAGAGTTCGGGGTTCGGTGAAATGGTTGGAAGTTTAGCACAGCAAATGCCCATATTTAGCACATTTTCTGGTTTTAATTTTCTTCTGTCCAGGGGTTCTCCTTCCGCTGCGACAACTTCGCTTGGTTGCGATAACTAAGACATTAAAACTGAGTCTGCGCCTTCTTGAAAAGGCAGAGCTGCTTATTTCACAACTTTCTACTCATCTGCACCTTGTCCTCACCGACCCACCATCGCATTTTGTAACCTCACCTCGATGCTCTTTCAGTTCGAATTATCGCACGAACAGTGAGCACCCAGGGCCATACTTCCATCGCCTACGGATGCCTCGATTTAATTCAGAAATATTTCACTTCGCTCGACCCCTTCTTCCACCCCTTCCCTCCCTTACTCATCTTCCTTAGGTTGGTGTCTTTCCATCTGTTCGATTCCTATGTTTCGGTCGAGCTGTACTGACTGAATAACTCTCTCGCAAGTATTGTCAACGTCGTTCAGCCTTTATCTGGGAGCTAAGGAACTTGTCAGTTTCTGAGTTGCTTTTGTCAGGAAAAGGTTTCATTTTTGGGTCTTTCAGAGAGCTGTGAGATGTCTTTTGAATTGTCATGGATGGGGGGAGAGGGGGGATGGGAAGGAGAATCAGAACACGATTCAAATTTTGGTTGCGTTCATAAAAACAAGCTGCACTGATGGGAAACACAAGCAGAAGATTCTCACCAGTTCATAAGAAACTGTATATACCAGCACACATTTATGAGCATACGTTAAGTGAGCTTTGTAAGAAGGAATGATATAGTGATGGCTGAATTCTGTCGAAGTGGATGAAATCGTGAGCATTTCCAAACATATTCCCATCTCCTTCCTTTCATTCAGCAAAAGCCAAACCATGCACGTTTAGTGAAAGTTAATGTTCCGGAGGTTTTAGGTCTAATGCCTACAGGAGGGGTAAAAATCCTGGCGGTAGGGATTATTAAACGAGGGAAGTCATATGTTCTTGCTCGTCAGTGACTGCGTTTGGCTGAGGTGCTCACTGTATATTGTAAATTGGTGAACGTGTGCAGTACTGAATGTGAAGTGTTCGAACGTCGTCAGATTGTATTGTAAAGCGATCTCAGGCACGTCTCAAATGCGAAAATGTCGATAGCACCTCTCTAGTCTTGTGTGTTCGCGCCGAAGAGCAAGTACTTTCTCGGGGATTCGACTTTTATCGAGGATTTTTTCTCGAACGAAAACGTCCGAGTCAGCGGCAGCAACGAGAGAATTTAGGAATCTGGAGTTTCCCCAACATTGAGATCCGAAGCAGCTATCATCAGCCCGATGCTGCATCTACTAAGCCATGATGAAACAACCGCGTCTAATTCTAGCATCCAGCAAGGATGACGACTTAACTCTACAGAATTTTTAAAAAGTCGACCGATGATTCGGCGTGACACATCGAACGACACTCGCGATTGTATTTCGATCAATAAAATGTTGTCGAATTTTAATTTCACCTACTGCCATCACAACAACAGTAATGAAATACAAAGAGAACAACACACAAGTGGTACTTCGGCGATAGCACTGACATTTCATGCAAACGAACGTCATAACGTCGACCGCTGGTACTCACACCGGTGACTTTCAAAGATTCTGGTTACGATGACAGATCACAGCAGCGAGACTTGATGTAGAATGCATCCCGATACCTCTTCTCCAACAAAAAACACTGCTGCATCCTCCCTCCTTCTACCCCCCTCAATCTGCCATTCACATTAATATGACACGCTGGAATTTACCCAGAATACAAAAAATTCGCTTCATACATATTAGTTATCACATTTTCGTGGAAAGAAAACTCATGCTGAATGGAACCGGGAAATATGAAAAGCTGAGTTCTCTTTCAAAGGAAAGAACACTTAGGTCAAAAACTTTCACATCGAGGAATCACCGTTCCCTGAAATTTTGGATGGACGGCTCTCTCTCGAGATAAGGAAAAATGGCAGTCGCACATTAACGTCACGAATAATTACGCTAATTAATATCACATATTAGTGGCTGCCGCCGAACTTTTTCGGTGGTTTCTACAGGAAGTCGAAGTTCCGGCGCTCGACGACTTCACTCCCCAATAGCAGATTCCCACATCAAGTTGATGGATCAACCATCAACTTCTGTACCAGGCGATTCCAAAAAATCCCTTCACATCACTACCGATGAACTTTGCATCAATCGGATTAGCAATCCAACACTGCTTAGCAACTGATGAGACTCGTACAACTGATGAGACTGCTGAAGCTTATTTTCCAATGTATAGCAACCATCCCCTACTCTCTCTATTGCGCTGCAAGACCTTTTTGAAGGTGGGCACAGTTCCAAAGTTATTTGGTTTCCAGTGTGCGCTTCATTAATTCAGTGAAAATTGAGGTGATCCAACAATTACCATTACTTACAGCACTTTGAAACCGATCACGTTCAGAATTGCGATACGAACGAAACACTCCGAGGAACAGATCGCGTGTATCGAATGAGATATCAATTGTAATGATGCGATGAACATAGAGCATTCGTTCTTGCCCTAGTGGTCTTGTCAGCCACTCTTGCATCACTGTTAAAGAGCCTTCGGATCCTTTTAGGAGTTTGGGAATTTTCATCCCATCTCAGAATTCCGTATCTGTTGCGTTCGCGCATAAACCCGAAGAAACGAAATAAAAGCGACTTTATTGTTTCCCCATTCAGCACCATATCGACTTCCTCCGGCATTAAAGAGCGTATGGTGTGGATGCTATATAATACTTTAAAAGTATGGTCCATAAAAAATATAGATTTACTACAAGTTTGTCATCTGCATAATTAGACATGTAGTTATGAAGAGCTAAGCCATAAAATGGGATGAGCAGCGCAGAACAATAAAAGTACTTTGAATGCTCCCCAATTAAATTAAATGTGATCGGCGTCGGTCATAGGTTCCGCGCACATTGCCATTATTCAAGATGTGAACAACTGTTGTGGCGATTAGCTGTTTTTAGAGAACTGTCCGCGCATACGAATCCTAAATTCGATAGGGAAGTGCTTTGCTGAAACATCCATCCAATGAACGCGTCCCACTCCACGAATTTATTCGCCGCAAATTAAGAAAGCGCACCTCCTCTGTTCATTCAGATTGCACACTTTATAATATTGTCTACAGTCACTAGAGGATTTACAACTTAATGTATCCGTTAGAGTAGTTGATAGTAGGTCGACAGTAAAGTTTAATAGTGAATTAAACAGTAGCCGAATCATGTCGCGCATGTTTAGTTGTAGAAAACGAAATTTGATCTGGATAATTTTGAATGAGTCTAGTTCGCTAAAAGTGATTGTGATAGTAGGAAGCAGGGGTACCGGAACGATTGGACGAATGAGGTGCAGATTCCTTCGCCCGCTCGAGATTACCGAGAAAGTCGATTCAACCAGAGTGAATGGCTTTTATCGGAAGCAATATTCAAAAAACTAGGCAGTATTTCATGTCGGTGCTAATACCTCCCAAAAATATTTTATTATTTATTCATTGTAATTAAGTCACATAAATTTCGCCGTCTTTACTAATTAAACACATCCGTCTCGTTATCCCTATCTCGATGTGGCTTCATTGTTCGAATCGTTCCTATATAAAAGTGATGATGCTCGTCAACCGATCCACCTTACACCTTCTCTCAGCGCCGTTCATTATGAGGTCTGCGCTTGCCTTCCTTTGTAAGTTGATATCATTTTTGAGCTCCTTCTTTATTCCTCTGTAGACGTCTAGCCATTTAGCGTCAGCCGTTCAGCCAGTCGTATTGCAGAGATGAATTTGATCACATGCAAAACTGCTTTCCCACCTAAAATTAGGTAAGTCTTTACCTGCAACAACTAAGTCACTGCAGTCTCTCCGTGGACTTCACACAAAGTTAGTTATCAGCCGTTTATTAGCTGTAACCACTGTGATTTAAGCAGGGCGTCGGAAGTAGGTGGTGCTATTTTAGAAACGAGATAGTCTAAAGAAACAGATAGATTTTGCTTATGAGTTTGCAAGTGAGTATGGCAGCGATGAAAAAGGAGAGGAATGCAAAATACGCAGTATATCTCGAGAACAGCTAGTGGCCAATTTCAATGAACGACCGTCATGCAAATGTTTGCTCCGAAAGAATTCATAGTTTCACTCAGTGCTCTTGACGATCACCTCGTCGACGTTCGCACTGCGCGGAGCTCTTTATCGTTTCCGACGGTGGTCGCTCCCCAACGTTCTTCACGACAACATTGGAAGGGTTCGTTCTTCTCCCGAGAATATTTCCCAGAATTCACGTAATCATGCGCTTCGCTTGTCTCTCCCACTTGTGTTTGTCTGTCTGACATTTGTCCATTTGACCGGTAGAGTCAACTCGAAAGCACTGGAACTGGAGTTAAGAAGTTTGCTGGGCGCGCTGGGCATTATGGGTTAACGTCCTATTCTAAAATTAAAACTAACTCCCCCTCCCCCTCAGAATGAGGTCCCTTAAAACCACTTAGGAACTTGCATATATTTTGCAACTGGCCTTTTTTTTGGTTTGTTTAATTCAAGTTGCGAAAAAGTGAAATCCTTTCGCAAAAAATTCGTGCAAACGATCGGAGCAGTTAAAACCCTGCAGCGTTATTTATTGCACCTGTGTAGGTAACCTATGAAAGTGACGAGCAGAATGCAACGACGCGCTCGTCTGACATCATCTCTCCTACACGTTCTGTCGGTGTTAGGCATACTAATGAAACACTGTGGATTATCAATGTATGAGTGTCAAGTTGAGGGATCCAGGTAGAAATTCTGGACAAATTTAAGGTAACTTGGTTAAAGGTTGAGAAAACTGACCTTTAGGGCGAGTATACATTTATAATTATGCTTTCGTTTCTTCCGTGTATATGAACTGATAATGTTAGTTGCGCAAAAACACAACAGCAAAACACAACATTTAGCTGCAAAACAAGGCGAGAGCCTCGAAGCGCATCCACCTTCCTTCTCTCTTTACTTGAAGTTGCTTGGAGGTAGGAAGAATTTAATTATTAACCTGTTATGAGTATGTGAACGTATGCTTATTGCGCTCATTCTCTGAACATAAACACCGACAATAGTTTTTCGATATATTCAGCTCGGATTAGTTCAGCCGAATGATCAGCTCAGCGTGCGCGTATATGAAATGAACTACGGAAATGGATTTGCTAATTTGTAAAAATAACTGTCAGTTTCCACTTTCATCTATGCGAATTCTTTGTTTAATTTTTGCGTTTTTGTAGTCTGCGACATTTTCCTTTCCATGTTTATAGTTCATCTGAAAGTGTATTTCCTCTCAGAATTTTCTAAGAGTCAGGTGGTCATTGCATATTCGTAGCCATTAACGATATGTTCTCGTTGATATTGTTCTTAAAAAATAACAACACGAGCATTTAATTGAAACTTCCCTCTCCACTGAACAGGCGTGTCATTGAACGTCGACCTCCATTGTATGTGAATTGTCAGCAGAGTACTACATGTGCTTCAACTCAAGAGGAACGTTGATTTAGCAAGACTTCCTGAGATTCGGTAGAGACGCGCCAATCACATTTCCGAACGGCTACTTCGAGGTGGACAAAAATGATGCTACCGATATGACTGGTTATGCGAATTAAATGATTTATGCAAATAAAACGTTTTTTCTGAAGTTTGTAGATACACGTATTATTGTGAGCTAAATTCGGAATCATAACATCCAGTGGTATACGAAAGAATATAACTTTGATACTACTCCGAATGAAACCACATGGTTTTTCGGGAGATTTTCGACACGCTTCTAGTGAGAAGGTCTTATTGAACTTATATGGGAGCGAGGAGGGTGAGCGTATTTCTCGGCAAACTTTCCCTTCACTGGATGAGATTCGTGATGGTGTTCGTGAAACAACCCATTTTTTCAGATGTTATGAAGGTGTTCGGGGATGGATTAAATGTTTATCAGAGTCAAATGATCACTTTGCTTCAACTCAGAGGGCAAATATTCCAATACACCAGTTACATGCTGAATAGTATCGGCAAATAGTCACAAAATACGTATGAGGCCATCCAACCACATAGAAGGCAATGAAAATATTTCGCGTGTTGATCAGTTTCTAATCGGTTTACGTCTCTGATGGTGCTGACCATTCGATTCAGTTATCGCACTGCTCCTCAGCAGTTCGACTAGTAGGCTATAGCACAGATTGTCCGATACTGATCTCGACTTCGGAACACTGCTCCACACTCCATAGTTTTCAGCTTTGAGAAAATCTTCCGTTTAAATGTTTTTTGCTGCAATTTTTATTTCGTTCAGAGGGAATTTTCAAAGGAGGAGAAAGAAATCATTTCTTATCAACAATTCTCACTGGAACGGAAGAAATGCTCGTCGTTTCACACTGATATCTCTCAGAGTTAAGTTCACAAGCGAAGTTTTAAATTACGACGCGAAAATGTGTCAGTCTTTGCTCATTTATCAGCCACCATGAACGCTGCCATATATCATAAACAGCCATCCTCAGGCGGGCGTTTTATAAGTGCGATATCGAGATATCCAACTGAACTGTTATTATATTATTTTGCAACTTTATATGCTGACAGATGCTTTCTCAAAAAAGTTGAGAATCCAGCGAGCAGTTGGGAGTTTTCTGAAGAATTTCACATCATCCCCGAACTTCTGCTGTTTTTGAAGGGGACTTCGACTGCTTCTTTACTACAATATAGCGCTGGCATGCTTTCCCGGAGATAGAAGTAGAAATTTCCTTTAAAACTGCGTTTGTGGTCTCTCGGCAATATATTTACGTATGCTGGGTAGATTTTCAACTCGAATTTTGTGTGCCTCGAGTGCGGGATAACGGTTGAGAAAGAAGCCATCGAGACAGCTCGAAAACGTCGATAATTGACCGGCAACATCAGTATCGGCCTATGCGATCCGAAATTAACAAATATTCTTTCTGCAATAACATTCTCGAATAATTCGGTGAAAATAGCCAATTAAGTACAGATAAATCCTTCATGCAATTCATCACTTCAAGCAAAATTCTCTCACCGTATAGTTTTATTGACGGGGTTTTGATTAAGCTACATATCAATACTGAGACCCGAGCAGTTCATCTGTTCGTACCGTTATATCAACAAGCATCATTTGTAACCTTACAATGACAGCTAGCTTAGCTCGTTTAGTAGATGACAATACAAACGTTGGAACCGACAAAGAACAAACGCTGTCCAAGTCTTTTAATTAAACGATCGAGCCGTTCGTTCAATATTGTTTCCACAAACTCATCCTGCAAAACAGAAAGCAATAATAAATCAGTGAACTGTAATTTGCAGAAATAGAGTGAATAGTGCATGTTATAATTTGAAACCGTTACTTTTCTGCGATCCTCTCAGTGAAGTGAACGGTTTCTTAGTGTGGCAAATCTCGAGTCATCCACTAAATCAAGCAGCGAGAGAGATGAATGGAGAAATTTTAATGACAACGTAGACAAACATATAGCCGAAAATAGCGCAATGAGGGGAAGAGAGGGGATGAGTGACAGATAAGAAGAGCGGATATGGAACTTGAAATTTTTAAAAGTGAATATTGCGAAGCCTGTCATAAAGCGTCCAAATTCCTCGAAAAAAGTAACAATGGGGAGAATAATGATTTCCTCTATTTTCGTTACACTTCTAGAATGACGACGAGTTCATATAGCAGGTGAAGCCGTGACTCTTTGAGGAACGTTCAGACACGGAATCACTGCAGAATCCTTAAAAATCACCCATTATGACTATTTTCTTCATTCTTCGCTCTCTTGAGAATGCATATGGCTGCAGCAAGCTATACCAAATTTATATTAAACGAAAAAGCGCAAATAATACGAACACTGGAGGAACGAAATTCTTTTAAAAAATTCCTCTTACGTATTGGATTACTCTCAAAGGCCTAAATAAGACGTCGAAGTTATAAAAGTTGAGAAGTGCAAACGTCGAAACATTAGCTCGCCTAACAAGACTTTTCAGATCTTTAGTAATCCAAGTTTTCCCACTATTTAACAAGTCAAAAACATCGCAGTTACGTACCCAATTGTGTGGTTAAATAACGATCGATTTCAAGTGCACCAATAATCATTTCATCGTTCTCAAGTTTGCGCAAAGCCGGTAAGAAGGCTTCTTCTAGAGAATTTCGTGAAAATTCCGAAATTTCCTCCCAATGATGCGAAAATAAACATAATTCCTGATAACGAAAGATGGGCGGTGTATTCTTTGCGAAGACGTAATGTGATTAGAAATAGACATAGCTTAAGCGTTGTGGATGGAATATTCGATTAGAAATTCCGGCTAACGAATTTAACGAGTTTAGTTTTCAAGGGATTATATTTAAGAATATACGGTAATGGAAAAAGGACTTATAGTCAACGCAGACCACAGTTGTTCTTTACGCCGTTGTGTAGAAAACAAATTTTGAACTTCACTGTACTTACGATGAAAGTCAACACTTCATTGAAAAGGTTGTCCAATTGGCTGAAAGTTTCAAAATGCATTCAGTCCTTCATCACTGAAATGATGATTGCGGCCGTTTATACATTGGAATTTTTTACATTTCATTCACTCCTTTCTGAAAGTCCATATTGAGGGAAATGGAGACGAAACGTAAAAAGAAAACGAACCAGAACTTAATCACCTGAAACGGAAATGTAATGAAGAAAGTGTAGATAGGATAGAACTAAATGTGCCAAAAAATGGGCTAGGCAATAGCGACCTGGAATAAAGCACAAAAATAGCCGCAAAAGGGCAGTGCTGTGGAAAATGATGCTAGAACTCAATAAACAGAAAAAAATATGTTAGAGACTGAGACTAAGGTTTGATAAGCAGTAACGAGATATTCCAGTAAAAATGAAACAGATCTCATAAATTGGATGATATGTGCTGGCAAATGGAGCGAAGATCTGATGAGCTGAAAAGTATTCTAAAGAAAATATGACTATAAAACGGTTATAAGGAGTGAGCTCTGCAAAATAGATCAGAAAATGCTAGGAAATGAGATGCGTTAAGGAAAATGAAACTAGGACATGACAGGGGGAAGTGAAGCATGATTTTAAAAGATACACTAATCCAACAATCGTCGACAAAATCTGCGATAGAATGGAATCAGAATTCGATGGCAGGGAATGAAATAGGCAAAGAAAAACAAAAGCACAGCTCGAAAATCTCAAATCAAATGTGACAAAGCGAACGGAGCTTGAACATAAAGAAAAACTCAACAGTAACTCGATAAGGAGAAGTGAATTAAGCTAATGGCGGAGCTGGAGCTCAATAAACGGAAAGAAAATGTGAAAAAAACAGAACCAGAGTTCAGCAATCAGAAATGAAATAGAAAAGAAGCATTTATAGCTGCCAGTCATGTACTGTGGAGGCATGTATGAAGACCGCTATGCGTTGAATTGCATTGCTATGCAAATTGATATTTTTTGCAAAATGTTCAGTAGAGAGATTGCATGGAAAAAAGGATTATTCAAGAATGCAAATGCAATCTGCAATACATTCAACAGTCTCATCAAGGAATTGCTTCCTCCAATACCTTCTTTCTTCACTTATCGCCATTGTGCGATAGTCGGACGACGATCGCTGAACTTGCGAGCAGCCAATGCAAGCGTCAAACGCGACATTCGGTTCTACTTCGACAGTTCAAGCCCAACAGTCCGAGCTACTCACACTCCATTTTCCTCAGTCGTATCTAATTCTCAACAATTCCTTCTGGTTGAAGAAATTTAGTTTAATTGGGATGAATAAATATGAGCTTCAAAAATTTACAAATCTTTTGGACAAAAAATGAAAGAAAGCAAGACTACAGAAATTTCCCACTTTCGCACAAAAAGCTCGATCTATAAATTGCTGTTTGATGTCAGGTCAAGCTATTTTAGTCCCGACGAAAAACTCTTTTCTAAGCATAATGTGAACGCCATTTTTGAAGGCAATTGCTGGTGTCGATTCGAGAATGAACGTGGGCTTAAAGGTTCGCGAATGGTAACAGAATATTTCCTTGCTTGAGCATCAAGCTTTAAGTCTCGCAAGGTGTCTTTGAAGACTCCCGAGCCTTGTAGAATCTTGGAACCAGGTGATAACAGACTACAATTCTGAAACTGGAAGAAGATTATCGCTGTAGAAGTAGGTGGTCTGAAGGTGTAAAACCCTGGCTTTCTCTGAATGTGCGGAACTCCTGCTTTCTAATACCCGAACTGGACCGACGCGTAAACATGTAAGAGGACGCAGGCACACAATTCAGCTATGTGCGGATACTATTCACATAAAATATAAATGTATCTTAAGGTGGGAATTTGTTAACGAAGAGTGGGGACTTTCAATAAGTGATGACGAAAAATATGAGAAATATTATAAGTATCTGTAATATGAAAAAATATGACAATGCTGGAGTGGATATGGGAAATATGTTTTAGAAGCAAGTAAGTGTGAAGTGAAGAAAATGCCGATCCTTGTGTGCCCCTCAAGTGACACCTTTCATAGATTTACGTCTACAGTTGCCTTCATAAAGAATTCAATAGAGAGTATTGAAGGGTGTGGAAGCTTAAAGGCTCTTTGGGACAGATGTGGAGAGGTGTCAGCTGTTGATGTCTGACACCGCACAGCAGCCGCCTTATTAAAATAAAAGTCTTAAATTGCCATGATCTTCTTTGCTTTTGAAGTTGCGACGAGCAAAATCCCTCTAAAGAAACCTTCAAAGAAAGAGGTTCTTTTTGAACAAAAAGAAGAGGAAACCAACAAAATTTTTCGTCCTCTCGTCTATTGCTGTTGGGTTTTTGCAGGTTCATATAATTTTTGGAAATACCGCAACGTCTGCAAAATCACTTTTTCGAAGTTTTTACTTCAGCCTGTGAATAAAGATAGGAAGAAAGCAAAACTGAATTCTGGATGGAGTTTTCAGCCGAGAGAGGGTCCAGAGAAACTCCGAATAGAAAGGTGCTCGAGGAGAGGCGTTCCCCTTATAAAAGGAAGTCAGAAACGTAGTCCGAATCGCGACCTTGATGCTGAGACTTCCTGAAAGTACTATATGCGCTTTTTGCCAATAAAATTCCTAAAAATTTTCCCCTACATAGACTTCAGCGATTAAAGACGAAAACGTTCTTTGTCGGCATTAATAAGTTTTGTGGAGTGAAGTAAGGGAAGCCTCATTCAGGTCGAAATCCAGAAGGAGGGAGAGGAAAACGTGTCAGCTGTACTGCTCCAATATGAGATCTGGATCTGCGCACGAAGTGGGCGTCATCGTGCCGTTAGGTAAATGTTTTCATAGAGGACATTTTTAGCTGCTCTACCGTTCTGCTATCGTTTAGTGCAATAGACACACTTGAAGCACTTCTCTTCGACATCACTTCTGCAGCATCCCCAAAAAACAAACTCTCACCTCGGCTATACTAAACATCACTTTGCCCACAGCTATTCCCTTTATACTTATTCCGAACTTTCTAGTTTCCAAGGGTAGTCTGCGCTGATGATTGAAAACTGAGGAAGCTAAGAAAGTGCAGGAGAATTATGAAGTTTTGAGTGAAAACGAATATTTTCATCGGAAAGGTTAAGGTCCCCCAGAAGGTTAGGAAAACAATTAGAGTTTTGCAAATGGCAAGGACAAAACTTGTGAGTCGCAGACAACTAACCTCCGCGATGTTGTTGATTCTCCCCCAATATTGGAGGAGAAGCAAGATATGAAACACTGCGTTGAGTATGTTCTCTTAATTCGTGAAAATAGCACAAGCATTACTGATGCAGACAGAAACGAAGAACTATAAAAGACTTGACTTAAATTCACATAAGACTCCATAAATTCAACGCGGACACTTCTCGTAATACCACAAATGTAACTTAATTCTCTGAGAACTTGGAGTTCCTACTGACTAATATTACATTTGAACCGGATAAAGTAAAGTACGGAAATGCTTTTTTTGTAGGTGAGTGAAGGGAACCTTTGCAATCTGTTCATCCTCTTAATTGGGGAAAATGATTAAACAGTAACGGAGGCAGAATTTAAAGCGGAATGAGAGGAAAAGACGAGTGGATATTAATAGTAGCCGTCGGCCTCATTTTCTTTGAAATTTCAACTTCTTCCTTGTGGAAACTTTGCGATGCCGACCGATGCGACGTGATCCTCGCAGTCGCAGATTTGTCTCCCCATCCTCACGAGCCGCACCTCTGAAATCTAAGCAAGGTGTTTCCTCTACGAAACTGTCGAATAAACGCCAACAAAGCCGATGAGTTTCGAGATTAGCTTTTTCTTATCCATATCATGGGTGTTTAGAGATAGGTTTTTTTGGGAATATGGGAGTGCTGAGTATTGGTGTACCGAAGAGAATGTGAAGGAAGAGTGGCTGCAATTTGCATGCGACCGGTCCTTATGACCAGAAAAATATTTTACAGTCAGCGAAAGTATACGCTGAATTATGATATTTCACATTCAAAGAAATCCTCTTCATTTCCTTTCTTTCAAATTCGGGTTCGAAGTGAACTCTCGCCTCGTTTCCATGGTCTCATTCGGCTGCCTTAATTATATTAATGAGATTAACTGCTTCGTTTGCTTTATTTCATTAGACTTTTCTTTGAGGGACGATGGCAGTTAACTTTAAAATGCTGAAATATAACAGTGGGATGCGCCCAGCAACGATCTGTCGCCTGATGTGAAGACGCAGTTGACTTCTAGGAAGTGCGTGCTGACTGGCTGAGTGTGAGGAACTGATGCCGTTCCATGCCATCTCCTACCACATTTGCACACATCCTTGTATGATGATATCCTGCAATGAGTAAAAGTTACTCGTGACATGAGAGGTGATTGAAGTCCGCATGAGCAGTGCTTAAAAATTTCAGAAAGAGCTGTTTCCCTTCCACGCCTCCAGCAAAAATGTTCCAAGAATAACCAATGGAATTTTGCAGTGTGTCATCGAATTCTTCAGAATAGAACGACCTACTTCTTTGCTATGAGGTTTTAAGGCATCATATTTCGGTTGCTTCATTGCTCAATGAAAGTGTTCGAGACTTCATCCTGCACAGTCGGGCAGGCAAGTAAGCACACGTGAGTGTGCTCTCAACTCGTTCATCCAAAGAGCGGGGCATGTTACTTCGAGAATCTGTGTGTTACGCCAGGAAGCGGCGGAAATATAAAACCACTCGATGCTTCCCTACTAAACTGCTGTGACTTGTCGCCAACATGTAACCTCTGATAGTGTTCGACAGCTCTCTGTAAAATACTCTCGAATTTCGTCTGCTGCCATTATACTTCAACGCGATCATGGCTGTTTATTTCTTCTTTATTCTCAATATCTATATTGCTTTTCGTCTCATTTAACTGCTTAACTGAACGCTTGTCTCTCCTATTTTATTGTAATGAATTACTAGTAAAAGAGAGGGATGAGAAGGTATAAACTGAGATGAGTGAACTTCTCAGGATTCGTTGGCCTTTGAGAACGTGAAACGAACTTTGAAAGAGAAAAAATAAAGCCAAAGCGCGATGTTATTGATTTCCGTTGCTTTGAAGCTTCTTGGCAGCTTTCTTAAGTGAAGCACTTCGGCTCTCACTTACGGTCGATGGGGGCTTGTTTATGGCCTCATTCAGGATGCTGTATTCCTTTCAGGATGTTGTTCCCCTCATTTAATCAGAGTACGTTAGTAGTATTTGGACAGTTGAGCAAAACTTCCTAAGAACTCCTTTTCGATTGAAGTCATGAGGTGCAAAGGTTGGTGGAGTTTACGAAGAGGGTCACGAGTTTTAGCGCTACTCGCTGAAGCTAAAGACGTTCGAGGTATACAAAAGCGAATTGGATGCCACGCACCACTTGCAAACAGATCTGAAACTGGATCCTAAACACTTCATTTCAAGAAACGTCAATATCTCGGTCCGAAAAGAACCCACAGGACTATTACTCCTCTTTACAGGTGGAAAAGTATAAATGGGACAGCAGTCATAAGGAACCGTAAGGAGATGGGTGTAAGGAGGTGGTGAACTCAAAAATTGTACTCAGATCAAAGGAAAATTGCTTCTGACCAACTTAGTAGATGTTATTTGTTTTCTTTATTTCAGTTTGTTTAATTTTAATTAAAAATTATTTTAATTATTTGTTGTTATAGGGAGCTGCTTCACCGCGCTGTTGGCACAGGTGATTCGATATTCCATTTCGTTCCCAGCGGTGTTCCTTTTCGTCAGCATTGATGCTCCCCTGCATGGCAAATGGCGAGAATGCCTCTCGCTTATAAAGTGTTGCGTGCACCCCACTATAATTTATGTTTTTGCCACTCCTTCCTCTCCCCACCCATCCCTCCTCCTTTCGAAGTCGTAGTTTTTGCTTCGACTTGACTTTAAAAAGGCACTTGCTGCACTTATTGGTGTACTATCCATCCTCCACGAACGTTTTGAGCGCTCACAGGAAGTCTTTCGCAGTCATCAGGTACGAGAGACTTTTTGTTGTCGCTTCGTTTATCAGCAGGTAAAAGGGACCCCTTGTTCACTAGGTGTAAAAGAGTGGGTTGGAAGGAATCGCCGCATTTCGATTTCGCTTCGTGTTTAAGTGAAAGTAGATGCGCGCTGTGGAGGTCACTAAGAGAAGCGGAACTGAGTGTTTTGCAAAATGCTTGAAAATAAGCGTCTCCCTCTCGCAATGCATCTCGCATGCGGTGAATGCTTTTCAGAAGCCTTTTTCTTACGTTTAGTTGGATCTCCCAGGTAAACAAAATAGTATAATTTTTCACTGCAATCGTTGCGAAAGTATTCACTCTTCTCTTTTTTACAACATCCTATAAAACGCATTGTGATGCTTGGGAGCCGCAGCAGTGGTGTCGCGAAGTCGTTCGGAGTCGCGAACCTCATCTGCTACACCTCCGTCTCCCCTCCCACACAGCTTCTTACTGTCTATTTTCTCATCTTCGCTGCGTCCTGTGACAGGCGGCTGCGAAGCCGCAGGAGTGGACAAGTAAACTAAGTACTAGTGATATTAGTGAGAATGCTTCAATAGGCGCGCGAGATGAGAGGAAAGACAATGTATGGGACTAAAAAGATAGCGCGAGGCGTGTGTCGATGGGAGTGCAGTGGAGAGTGGATTTAGCTATTGCCATTCGGGTATCGGATATTGTGCGCCAGGATGGATGCAGTGCATGCAAATGTGAGAGGGAATTTGTGATGGGATAGAAGCTGCAGCCAACGTTTTTTCTGCAACCAAGTTTCGGGTCGTTCCACACGAAAGGAGTAGGCGCTGATTAAGAGATCCTCACCTATAACAGACCTGATCTTTTTACCTCTGTTATATTAAGAGGCTAGAACTTTTTGAGATGGGAAGGATGCAATTCATCCAGCTTTATCCAGGTCGGAAGTAGAAGACTCAAGCCGAGCTCATAGAACATGAGATAGTTTATTTAAGCGAGCAGTGATCTCATTTCAACAGTTACGAATGAAGCCGAGGTCGATTTCTCCTCTAGAAGAACCGAGTCACTGGAGTGAGGAGCTTAAGGTATGAATAACCGTGGATGCCATCGACAACGAACACGTCACGCATCGTCGACCTTTTAACACCAGTGTCGCCCTCCTCGTCGAATCGTTCTCTCTGCGTATCATTTGTCAAAATGGAATACATTCCTTCTATCTCTGCATGCTATTTCATCGCTGCTAATTTGCATTTAAATGTCATTCTGTTATATATTTCGCACATTCGTAGGTTTATGTGCATTTATATCTTTCATATAATACTGTTGTGTGAATGAATCAGTATTGAGCAGTTAAAAAGATCTGCTATTGCGAAAGGTGATGGGTGATGGCGTTCCCTTTTCTTTGTATCATATGAGGTGTGGTTCATTTTTCGGTGGTATGTTAAAGAGGAGTTGCCACAGTGCGAACAGGAATATTTCGTTCATATAGCAGTAGGGAAACGATCAAAAGCATCTCTTGAAACATATGTACTCAGATACGAGCTTTATTTATCAATAAGGAATCAGCTGAATTCGAGTCTTCCCGTCTATTTACGTCCTGAGTTGGGTCACCTATGGGGAACTGTTTTTGACCGGTTGATGGTGAGCGAGAAACGTGCAGAGAAGTTCGGAAAGGTGAACCCGTCATCGTATTAATATATGCTGCAGCTGCGCCTGCAGAGGTGCATTCGAAGCTGTCGCCAAGAATGTGCGAGCGTAGTTTGGATCGCTCGATTCTCGCCCTGAATGAGCGAGAACGAAAAGGTAGCTAATGAACGGTGAAGGAATTCGTTATGCTGAAGTAGTGCTGTGGGAGACCAATTTGCCACTTACCTCGCTTATCGTTTCGTTTTTTGCTCGGCAGGAAGCTTGAATTCATATGCGGCTATTGCAGTGATGGTGAAGAGACGTTCAGGTAACGTATGAAATGCACTGAAAAATGAAAGCGGAAAACGGCATCGGAATCACTCAAATCTCTGCTTCATTTTTGAGTGATCCTATAGGGCTTAGGATATAGAATCATCTGATTCCAGCACAGTTGAGTCCCTTCTCACTTATACCCGCCTCTCCATAAATTTCTCAAGCTCTCTTTTCATTGTAGTGACAAGGCTAATCTTTTGTGATATTCAGCACAGATCGGCGGTCACTACTTATCGAAGTGACAGTAGCCCATGAGCAATACACCTGCAGTGGAAGACATGGTGTCTCTAAGAACTAATGTCCCTGCAGTACTCTTTGTTGGACCATGAACGCCCCATACTCGGCATATAAGTGGCTCCCTTACCGATATCGGAGCAGAAAGTGCTAACAGGGATTCTCTCCAGGGATCGTATCCAGCAGCGACTGGCCGTCTTGATGAAGTTGCATTCCGGCGATCGATCTGCCTCATAAATGCCCACCCGTTCGGATGATCACGTGCAGCGGGATTGTTCTGTTCACTTCTGCAGCAGCGACCGATCTGGCTTCGGCTTCCATTTCCACACCTGCACGTCTGCACAGTGAGTGCAGTCTGCCCTGTCCCTCTAGGTCCCTTTATCAGCAGCAGACACAACTTGAAAAGCCCGAGATGTTGAATGCTTACAACAGTTCTTTGCATTCACTTCATGGTGGTTCACCCTATGTGTTGCGAAGAGTGATCCACGTATTGTTGAGAGCTGATGACTATCCTCATCGGCTGATTCGGCCATGAGAAAGCAGAGGAGATTTAGTAGCATTAGCAAGGTATAGGCAAGAAGAGGATGTAAGTCTTACTCTGCTCGGGAACAACTATCTGCCTGAGGTCATTCGAAAAGGACGATAGCTAGCAGTAGAGAATCAGGTCCCTCACTTGAGTGCCGATTGTATGTAACAGATGGAATGTTGCAACGCGTGATCTGTTGATATCGAAATGACGTTATCGTCGGCGATATGAGCTAATCTCAAGGAGAAGCCGAACGAAGAGGTATGCCCATGCTCCTTTGTGATGTGTACTCTTTGTATTACACAGTTAACTCACAACTTGCATAATTATTTGAAGCAATCTGAGCACTTACATAAAACTCGCAGAAAGAGCCGTTTTTCTTCAAATTCAGCTGAGTAGAACCGTCGATATTCGAAACGATAATTCAGACAAAATGTCTTCAGCTTATTTAAGTTCGGCTGAGTGCGATACTCAAAACGACAAGTCGTGGCACCACTCTCATTAGTCTTCCTGCTCACTGAGGAAATCCTTCGCTGTCGGACCATTTCGATCATTGTATTCGGCCTATACTCCAGACGCATATTTGGTCGACATGAACAATACCTATGATTCGATATGTGCATGTCGAGCATACCGTACCGAATAGCTTATAATCCCATAGGTGAGTGATATGGTACTGCGGCCGAATGCAGCTCTTCCAGAAGTAATTATGTGCCGTCGCACAGTTCGCCTCTGCTTCCGCCACAGCAATTCAAATCTTCATGTCAGTTGCGCGTGTTGTATGCTTTCGCAGGCTCTCGTGTACTTGTCTTTCTGGATATCTCTCTGCCTGTCCGAAAGTTTCAGCTGGAGACTCACTGTTGTTCCATTCATTTGGAAATGAGAATTTATAAGTAGTAGTAAATTTGCGCAGACTTCACACCATAGTGGTACGATCACAGAAAACAGTTGTTGAGGGGGTTAAACGAACAGTACAGTCGGCTGAAGGATGAGAATATTTGGCGTGTGCGATTGTTTGCTGGTGATGCGTAGAAGTGTGAGAGAGTTGCGCAGAGCGCAAGTGTCGGTCGGTTTGCTAGGCTTCTTCGCCTGCCCCTCACCTCAGATATCTTTTGTTGGCTCACTAATCTTTGTTAATAAACACCAGCTTTCTCCTTAAACTGCATTACCTTCTCGTTAAAAGAACTCCATGTCGTTATCACGGTAAGTCATTGTGTTAGCTAGGAATTTGCGTACACGATCATTGCTTTTGCTGACGTTGGAAGTTGAAGTTGTAGATTCGAGGCGTGTCTCACTTAATGGCTGATGTTGCAATTATTGATCGGTTGATCAAATCGACTGTGAGCTGATCGGTCAGCTTCCAGACATTTACCAACTTCTCCGCTGTACCTCATTCACTCTCGAGTGGTCTGGATCGTTAGTGGGCGTTGAAGCACACAGAAGCGCAACGGAATCGACGCCGCTCTGCATGAAGTTTTTGTGAGTGTGCCCAGTGGTGTGTGCGGTCGTCACGTCAGACTCAGTTGCGAGTGGCGCGCGGTGCGGTCGATTAACTGCTGCGTTCATTTTTGCAGGTCGCTTGTGTACTGATCGTCGACTCGGGTCCAGCTGCAGCTATGCTTTCGATGCTGTCTGCTGCTGCACAGTCACTCAATGATATAATTAGTAGGCTCTTCTTACATTTCACTTTATTTTCTTTCTACATTCAACTTTTTATTGAAACCAAAGCCGTGAATATTTCTCGGCTCTGTTCATCAGTAGCTTTGAAGGCCTATTTAAAGGGATGAACGGTTTGAAAACCTTTACTTCTTATGATTCCACTCTTTCGGCGTTTGCAGCACTTGTTTAAATACAGTCTACTTTGATCCGCAGACAAAATCTCTTTTCATGAAACCATCTTGCCCTCCCTCATTCCAACTTCCCTTCCTTCACAGAGGCGTCATTTACCATTAATGAATATTTTCCCGTATTAAAAACAAAATTATACCTCCCTCCTCTCCTTCCCCCGCTTACCTCAGAATAATTCACTGTGATAAGAGAGGTCACAACCTTTCTTCGCTTCAAATTCTTGTGAACCCACAACCAGTGAGTCCTTACCTGGAGTTCTACGATATATTGTTTAGAGTGCGAGTTATTAGCCCGTTATCTTATCTATTTAACAGTTAAAAACTTGATCAACCAATTTCGCGAGGTAGTACTGAGATGGCAGATTGGAGTGAGAGAAGTACAATTTTCGCCACATTTCATTATTTGAGGTATTTTTAATCGAATTCAGAGATCTAAAATTGGGGTTTAAATAAAAGGCGGCTCTGAGAAAGGCTAAATTTTACTGAAATGAAGTAAATGCTGTGCGTGACCATCGTTAAATAGTCGGAGACAACTGATAGTGAAAACCGCTCTCACTAAGTCCTCTGTTGGAAGATGGCTGTCGTTAGAGGTAGTCGGTGGGTACCAACAAGATGTAGCTAATAAAGCAACTCATCTAACCTACATTCAATGAGATATCTCACACCACACCATCGTGCTGTAATCGTTATCACCCTTCTCCTCTCATATATTCGTGTTCACCGCAGTCTGCAGTGTCGAATCAGACACGCTTCACATTTTCCGTGATTGCCATCATCGATGCATATATCTTACGACTATTCGTTACCACTGTCACTATTTACCAGTATCTTTCATTAATTAAGATTTCACTGCAGTTTGCGACGTGTTTAGCTGCTCTATTCGAGCTAGTGCACGTTGACTGACCTAGTGCACGTTGCTGGTTAACCAGCAATTTGTTGAAGTGTCGCATTTTTGATGACATCGTCGATCACAAAAGAGTTGCTGCCTTGAACAGCACTCACTGATGTTAAGCCGCTCGTTTCTCTAGCTTGCTCCCGGATGGGTAAATGAAGTTAATTTACAGTCGGCTCCTTTTATAATTTCACTAGTTTTACTTTTCCAACAAAAGTAAAACTAGTCCCGATCTGACCTACCGTTCCATAGTGTAATGTGATCAACGTTTAATTTGATAAAATCAGCATTTATATAAAATGTGGTACCAATCGCATGCGTTGAGCTGGCAGGATAGGAATCAACAGTTACTGAAGTGCGTGAAACATTTCTTTCATTAAACTTTTAATACCTTGCCTACTGGGATAGGTCAACTTATAAACTAATTCCGGTTTACTAACTAATGCCTTAAATAAGTATTTCCTTTAGTGTCGCGACACCCAGACCTTTTAAGTATTGAGCAATATTGAGGATTTTCTGTATAACTGTTATTATGTCATCGAGTAGCACCTACAAGAAATAGCATTGGTATGTTTGTATTCCATGAGGGACGGAGTGAGGTCGGTAATATCACGACTGGCATTACCTCCATAAGCACCCGTTTAGTTTGCCTAAAAGTAAACCCGGAGAGAGTAAAATAGCTTTCATTAAGAACGAACTTAATCATTCCTGCAATTTGTGCCTTATTCAAGGCAAGTGCGTGTGCTCTAAACCCGTAGTCATCCGTGTCAAATAAGGCGTTGTTGTAAACTTTCGAGTGAGCCTTTTTTGGAATTTCAAAACGCGAGTACATCAGAAATTCCAATGCCTTAATAATATCTTCTTGTGGCCGAACAGTAAATAAAGTGAAAAAATCAGCCATCAGAACCGTTTTAACATATTTGGCATATTTCTTAACGACATCCGAAACATCAGAAGAATTTTTAACACTGTGGTAACAATTAATCCCGCTTTGTCGAGTTGCCGCTGCACGTGGCAGAACGACGAGTGACAAATCGGGCCCATGTGCGAAGCTTGGCAAGGCTGTGAGCGCAATGCGCTGTTATCTTTACTTACAAGCTTAGTAGCCCACTAGACCTGAGAAGTCTAGGTGGTAGTGTAGTTCACTACAGAACCAGTTAGTTGATGCTTCATTGTTTTCTTTCCTCACATACTCGAGCTATGATCCTCTTTAACACCTTGTTCGATGTATGCAGTAGACGGAACCTGCTTCCGTTTCACCTTTTCTTGTGTAATGTTGTCGATAGCGGTGAGGTCCTTGCATTTGAAGGGAGCTGCTGGGTGGGGGGTTATGCGCCATCGAAGAGGATTGTTGCGTTTCACCTGGTCATGAAAGAGGTCCACTGGTTGCTTTGAGTGCCTCCGTGAGGTTGGCCAGGATAGAACTCTCCGGACGTGCATTGCCGCATTCTGAAAGGTGAACTGACGTCGTGTGCGGTGGGTGCGGATTTTATCGGCAGTTGCTGAGTCGGTCATTGTTGATTAGGATTAGACATAAGTAGGTATGAGGATGCGTAAACATCCTTGCCAGATCGTATTTCATGGATTAGAGTATCATAGCCAGCCCACTCCTTTCATTATAAAGCGCGAATGAAGACACCGCGACAAATTGAAAACTGCATTCTTTTTCGCGGTTAATCTTTAAAGCTTGCTGTGTTTTGCGTAAGACGTGTTATGGCTGCACCTGGACAAGCCGAACTGTCTCTCTCCTCCCTACCCTCCCCCATAGCTCCACCACTGAACCAAACCTTATCCGAACAACCCTCAACCTTCATATTTTTAGATATGAGGTATAAAAGATCGCTTATGCCTGCAAAACTGTTCGTGATGCGAGAATATTTCGGTACGACCACGATCGTCAACTGGCAAGAGCATAAGCATTACCTTTCTGTGGCTTTTGGTAGCGCTTTACGCTCAAATTTTCTCCGACGAAAACCCGTTCATCTTTAGATGCCGCAGACTATACATATAGATTAGCATGTTGTCGCACTATTGTGACGTCATCACACACCCGCTGCATGGCAGAAGATGGCATTGCGCAAAGGCATTTTTATATATTTGGTTTTGTCTTCTTTGCCCACTTTCGATGAAATGTGCGCCGAGGAGCTTTAATTAATGGGAACGCTCTGTATTATCTTCAAATTTACTGTTAAAGCATGCGTGTTCTGCTTGTGACTTTTGAGAGGGAGAGAGAAAAATTGTCTGGGAGCATTTTATGAGACTGAGACCTGGCGGTAAGCATTGAGGGTGGAGATTGCTCGACAGGACGCCCCTCCGGGAACCATCTGTCACTTTATGTGATGGAATAAGCGGCGAGATTTTGCTGAAAATGAAGTGAACACCTTTCGTGTGATCTTTTTTTCTTCGGCGAGTATATTGGAGCGAATTTCGTAGGCAGTCAATTGTGATGAAACTCTCAAATCGGGGTTTTTTGCTATTTGTTGAATTCTTTTTACTCGCTGGAATGTCGCAGTCAGTTTGAACTTTTACCGTTTTTGATGTACCAATGGTTTTGCGCATTGCGCACATTCGTCGGAGTCGTTATTTCTGTGAGGCTTTTGGAGTTATTTTTCTTAGCCGTTGTGAGTGATTGATCGTTATTCTCTCACCTTGAAATTGTAACCGCTTGCATGACTTGGACCGATAACGTTTGTTTCCTTACATCCAGGTAGTCGGCAGGGTCGCCATTACGAAGGCTGCAAGCAACAAACGCCGTCCCGCATTCTGCTGGCTACAACGGCACTACTAGCTATGATCCGAAGCGTGGTCTTCGCCCGACGGCCAGTTGCCTGCCGTCGTTTGCGATTCGTGGCAGCTTCATGTGCGCTTCCGGGACGTTTTGGGAAATGTTGTCTTACCTAGGAAACATTCGCATTTGTTCTGCTTAGAGTGCTACTTTGGTAGCTGTGTGCTGCAGTTAAGCGCCGAAGCTTATGGGCATGCTGCGCGGGAAATCGCTTTTCACACGTCATTTTGGTGCTTTCCTGGGTGCTTTCGCAGACTTTCATTTGTTTCGGGAAAGCAGCTCACTGCATACCCGCGATTTAATACCTCCATCTAACGAAATCATTGCGAATACAATCGTGGAGATCTCCCGCATAGAAGGCTTTGCCGTCTTTTAGGAGACCTACACAAAAAAATTCCTCAGTTTATATTTTTGTGATGCAATTTTTCGTGATGAAATCTTAAGTTTTCCATGCTTCAGTTGTATAATATACTAGCACCGACTAACGGTGCATCTAGTTTCCTCTTTAATGAGTCGTGGATTCCGCAACGCTCACCATTCAGAAAAGGCGTTTGTTCGGAAAGGGAGTGCACTACGAAGAGTGGGCATGTGTCACCTCCAGATTTCAGAACCTTTAATGTGTTCTTTGCATCTCAAATCTACTTTCTGTTCTCCGTATCGAGATGTTTCCGTGTGACTTGGATTTCTCGCCTAACCGAAATGTGCGGCATTTTTTGCTTTTAGCCGGTCGACATCGCTGCAAAATGTCACTGAATGCCGATCCTGCATTCCAGCAGTTGAAAGCATATTTTAATTCACATGGCAGGCAATTAAAGCTCGTCGAACTTTTCGACAAGGACCCGAAACGCTTCGAGAAATTCAGGTTAAAATTTAAAACTAGCTTGCAGAGAAAGAGTTCGTAGAGTCCTTTGCTCATGTTTCTTTGTGGTCATGGTTGCTCCGTATGTTCATCAGTTCTGTCCTCTCATTTATAAAGGACTGCGTAAGTCGAGAAATAGCTTTCCTCGAGGTGTTTTTATTGGTCGGTAATGATGCGGTGGGGAGATGTTCACTGAGGAACGAAGGGGTAAGGGAATCCTTTGGCGTATTTGAACTAAAGGGAAGGGCAGATGCCTCATCACAGAGCCGCACAGTAACCTCTGTGGATAGGTTTGCTCGCTAGTTGCTGAACTAAGTTATGACCGGGTGTCGGTTCAGTCCAGTCATACCTTCCTGTGCTGCCAGTGGCACTGCTAAGATGGCTTTTTTTATTTAAATGGTGGAACATCACCACTGAGTGATGGTGAAAATATGAAACATTACCTCATTTGTGAGTTGTGAACTAGCATGAATTTTTTTCTTAACTTCCACTTGTTCGGAAAAAGTGGGGTATGAAGATTGGGAAAGTTTGTAATTAGCCAAGAAGGCAATGCAGCGCTTTTTCATTCTTATGGGAAGGAAATTATAGCCCTCATCGAGAAACTAGGTCTCAGCTCTCCATCAGGAGCAACAGTAGTCACTTGTCGGGGCACCGTCTTTCTAGACCGCTGTCCGTGACTTGCGTCGCAGATGATTGTAATTCTGTATAACACATTCCTAATTCACATATTTAATGAACATTGCATAAGTGATGTTATCGGTGAATTGTTTCCTCGAATTTAGCTCCATATTGTTCCATTGGGGCAAATTGGCTTACGTGCTTGTAACCGAGGAGAGTCCGCGAATGTTTTCGAATAATTCACCTGGGAATTCGAATGTAGCCTTTCCCTTTGATCATTCAGCCTGACAGTTAAAAAGACCGTTTGTGGATAAATTCCACTCAAATTTTCGAAAGAACTTTCGTGGAAGTTTGTTTTCGGCTGGAGTATCGAATGTCGTATTAGGATGGGAAATGCTGTCTTCGGAGGCATTCAGACAGAACATTTGCGAATTGAACAGAATGCGACATTCAGACAGAACACCTTGCTTCTACCGAGCAAGGAGGAGAATGGGTGCATTGTCGTGCGCAAGCATGTTGTAAGCGAATCTAGACTCCCAGAAAGCGTTCACTTTGTTTCGATAATGATATTGTAATTGAAATTAATTGGCCCATTATGGTTCACAGTCGCAGTTA
Organism: Parascaris univalens; assembly: GCA_037576465.1. Lineage (NCBI taxonomy): Eukaryota > Metazoa > Nematoda > Chromadorea > Rhabditida > Ascarididae > Parascaris > Parascaris univalens. The sequence goes on from CM075173.1 coordinate 26,796,620, forward strand.
CTTGCAGCTATTCTGTTGTAAGTTGCATTGGCTTTGCAGCCTCCAGTTGGATACCGCCGATGGTCCGATATTGTTCGATTATTCAAAAAATCTTATTGATGAAACACTACTGGCAAAACTTCTCGACGTGGTTCGTATTTACCTGTTTTAACTTAATAAGCTTGTTCAACAGCCGAAGAAAACTTTATTAGCTAATGGAGTTCGAATCAGTGACACTCTGCTTTCCTTAATCCGTTTCGGTGAGTGCGGGCGTTTCTTTTGGATGTAATGTGTTGTCAGGAGTCTCTCCAGGAGTTATACCGTTTCCGCTTTCTGCAAGACAGTGGTTATCTCTGAAGTGTGAGCGACGTTACATGTGCATTTCTGTTGAGCAGTGAGAGTGGATCTGGACAGTCTCATGATTTAGTGGTTTTTATTTGAGATGAAATGTTTTTTGTTGATATGTTACGATTAACAGCAGTATTTGGGACGTATCCATACGTGTTCAGGAGTCGAATTCGACGGTGGATGAAAACATAAGTTAGTGGGTGCAAATGGAAGTTTTGTGAGAGGTCATGTTTGATTTATGCGAAAGGCGTGTTCCAGGCTCGTTCACGTAACGTCGAGAAGATGCGGGATGCCATGTTTGCAGGTGAGAAAATCAACTTCACCGAAGGTCGTGCAGTGCTACATACTGCCCTTCGCAATGTCAGTAACAAGCCGATCACTGTTGATGGGCAAAATGTTAGTTTCCCATTTGCTTATTCACCATCGTTCGACGGATGCTTAGGTTATCTCTTCATTTATAGCCACAGGTATTTGCTTATTATGTGCAGCGTTTCGTTCAGGAATTTTATTTAGTTTGCGTCTCCATCACATTTGACATTATATGCGTGGAGTCTTTTCAAAGAAGGGGGATTTTATTTTATTGTTTCATCTTCTTTAGAAAATTTCTATGGAGCAGATGAGTTTAGCTTCTTTCGTCGAAACTACCGAAGAAGTAGTTATGTATTTGCCACTTTAACAAAGAACAGTTGAGAAGTTATATGAAGTTCGTTTTTTATTCTTTGGATTGACCATGTAGTTGGAGATTTCAAAGAATTTGCAAGGGAATTGCTATCTTTTCTAACTATTGAAAGGATCTGATTAGAAGGAATTAACGGTGACCGATCGCGACTATCAAGAGTGGGGATCTCTAGACGTAATGGCTGTACGCTGCCAGAATTTACTAAGAGTGATATACATCCAGTTGTTTGATTAGAAGAGGGAGGTTTATTTGTGAGTGGACGAAAAGTCAGTGGAAATGAGGGACGTTCCTGAGAGTAGTGATACTAACTTTCGGTCATTGTGAGTACTTATGCAGGAGCTGTCTTCCAGTTGCGTTAGTGCATTCGTTCAGCCATCGCATAGCATGGCTGACACTTTGTTCCATGCTCAGGAATAAGAAGGACAGACACATGCATTCAAATGAGGAATTTGTTTATTCAGAACTTCATCCCATTCTCAGTATAGTTAAGGAATGAAACTTTTCGAGGAAAAGATGACTGGAATGGAGCGTTAACTTTTGGATTTGTAGGTGACCGCTGATGTGAACAAAGTACTGAATCATATGAAAGAGTTCTGTGAGGCAGTGATTAGCGGAAAGTGGAAAGGCTATACTGGCGAAACGATCACCGATGTAGTCAACATTGGCATCGGCGGTTCTGACCTAGTATGTTTTTATCTTGTATTCGCTGCATCATTTAGTGTTGAATAAAAGTTCACGTAAATAGAGCACCCTCTAAAATTTTATGTGGTCTATAGTTGCTTATAGGCGTTGATGTAAGTCAGTATTTCGTTCTTTTCCGCTTGCATTTCGTCTTCTGATGGCAATTGTGACTTTGAAATTTTTCACTGCATAAGGTGGAGAGGAGTTTTCCGCTTTTTCGAGAGTGTACTCATATCTGTGAAATAACGCTTGTGGCTGCGTCTTAGTTTAAAATCGTTGATGACTTACTGAGGGTGTTGAAAGATGTTTGGGAGAAAAATCGTCCTCCTGTTCGGTTTCTTTGAAGCGGTAATTTAGAATTTATTTGCATTTGACGGAGGTTATGCTGAAAGGTGGAAAAAATTATTTCGACGTTTCTTCGCAGTCTTATATCGGCAGTTTATTGCAGCTCGTCTAAAAGGTTTTGTGGTCATCTTATTTCCTCGGGTGAAAAACGCGGGGAAAGTTCACGAAGTAGAGAATATTTTTTGAAACGTTGGATATATGGAAGATAAGGGCTTTGTTTTTGAGAAAATGCGGTACATTTTTCCTTTAAGGGAACCTCAGGTTGTCCACACCCTCCTTGCTGTAACCAACGGCGTAGTTCATTTTGCTCATCCTTAAGAATTACGTGCAGTTACAACCTCTTTCGAGCATTTAAGAGTCGGTTAACTGCAACAAAGTGTAGCAGTTATATGCTGTCGTTCACAGCAGACTGTTCGTCATAACTATATGCAGCGCATCATTACTTCAGTGAGGTGGATTGCTATGGAAATATGTTCGAAGTTTGTGCTTAAAATGTGAAAATTACCGTCATTGAAGGGTCCGTTAATGGTATCGGAGGCATTGCGTCATTACCAAGTTGGCCCCCGTGTTCATTTCGTATCGAATATCGATGGGACGCATATGGCTGAGGTATTTGCGGCGGTGTTGTTCTTTTGACGAGAAAGGGATTACATTACACAGCTTGATTGCTGTCAGTAAATTAGGCATTGTTGCTTTCGCTCGACTTCTGTAGACGTGTTTCAGTGTCGCACAAATTTTCATAAGCAGTCGTCCACCCGACCTTCAAAGGCAGCTGAGGGGGAGTTTTCGCATGGCCTTCCGTTTATTCATATTTTGTGCGCTTCAAAAATGCCCTATAGCGGAATGTTTTTAAATGATATGTGAAAGAAAACGAAGTGCAGGAAGTACAGAAAGTTGTGTGGTTTTCACTTTAAGTAACCGCAGAATCAGCGGAAATTATTCGATTGTCTGTGAGAAGATCCGTTTTAAAGTGTCGGGTGAATTGTTCGTTGTTCATTTTGATTTGCAGTGTTTTCTCGTTATTGTTTCCATTTCATAAATTTTAGTTGCTGAAAAGAGTGAAGCCGGAGACAACAATTTTCATAATTGCATCGAAGACGTTCACAACACAAGAAACGATCACGAATGCAGAATCTGCTAAAGAATGGTTCCTGAGTACCGCGAAGGTTCCCTTATTGCTCTTATTTAGTTCCTTGACATAACAAGGTCAATTTTTCTCTTTGTGATTTTCTCCTGCTTTTCTTTCGGACAGCTTCGCTCTGTACTCTCAATTTCTGTGGAAGAGAACTTCGATAAAATGCGAAATATTTAAGCATTGTCAGTAATGAGGAGAGAGTTCGATGAGCGGAAGGAAGGGACGCGAAAATGGTGGTTATCGTTCGGTTGACCTTTCCAGCATGATTTAGCAAGTAAGTTTTGAGGCTTGTTCTTTTTAGACGAAGGAGTCATCAGCAAGAGTTATGCTGTATCGCGTGCTTTCAGGATCATGCCGCAGTTGCGAAACATTTTGTGGCATTGTCGACGAATGGTCCTAAGGTGCGCGAGTTCGGCATCGATGAGGCTAATATGTTCGAGTTTTGGGACTGGGTCGGCGGTCGTTATTCCCTGTGGTCGGCTATTGGCCTATCAATTGCCGTTCATATCGGCTTCGATAATTTCCATAAATTACTCGAAGGCGCGAGCTTGGTCGACGAGCATTTCGTCACGGCACCACTTGAACAAAACGTTTGTTTCTTGATTTTTGCTTCTAAGTTGAATGTTTCGCATATGTTTCAAACTTCTTATCACCGCAGTACTGTGACGTTGACATTCCATTTTCAGATTCCAGTCCTCATGGCAATGCTTGGTATACTGTATATCAATCTTCACGGTGCCGAGACACACGCCCTGCTCCCCTATGACCAATATTTGCATCGTTTCGCTGCCTATTTCCAACAAGGCGATATGGAGAGCAATGGAAAATTTGTCACGAGGTTCGTCGCTTTCTTCCGCCTTTCTACGCGTCTATCTGTCTGTGCAGCATTTAAGCTTGAGAGCGACTATAGCCAGCGCAACAAAATTTGGTGGCCACATGTGTACTATGGATTGACCTCCCAGAAAATGATAAGCAGCGACTGTCACAGTTTATGTGAGCATTCGCGGCATTCCTGCCAACTTCTGTGGCACCCTTTCGATTTCGTTTCCGTGGTGAGGGAAACAAGGAAGTTTCGGAGAAATTTGAGTCATGCCCTATCTGTAAGACATTAAAAGCATTTTTTGGACATTGGAAGCAAGATGAATGCAGCTATCGAAGAAGTTTTTGAGCTCCTGCTGTAATTTGTAGATGTTTAGGGTTTCATTGCTCCGGCTGATTGCTTTCAATTGCTAACAGTTGCTATGATTAACCTGCGCGGATAATACTCAGGGAGTAACCTCTATTGAAAAAATAAGACAGGTTTTTTAGAAGAATCTGATGTTTTGTGCATGTGATGGTCATTCTCCTTAGCCATTCATTCTCGGCGTTCTCTTGTGTTTGCTTCTTCGTGGTCCTCATCGTCAAGATGTGTCTGCTAAACTGCGGACTGCAGTTCACTTCTTGGAAGGGTGACCTTTCTGTCCATAGTTGTGAAGAGAGATAAGAGGTATTGCTTAAGTCACTATTCCTTATTAAAGTGATGGCATTCTGCTCAGTTTAAATAGAAAAGTTCATATTGATTAGAAGTGGAGCTTTCGAATTTTTCAAGACAGATTCTTGATGTCTCCTTGGAAAGTATAACGCTTGACGAGTCCCTTTCTCGTAACTTTCTCAGATAAAGCCAATTGAATTCTCTATACGTATGTTTGATGCGCATTCTGGCCACGTTCGATGAGAGGTCAGAATTCCTAGCAGACCTATATGCAATTGTTATTCAGGGATGGCTCTCGTGTGGATTATTCAACGGGCCCAATTGTGTGGGGTGAACCCGGTACCAATGGTCAGCACGCCTTCTATCAACTCATTCATCAAGGTGAGGACCGCCTTTCTGCAATGAATCTAATGGAATTTTTCAACTTTATAATATAAAACTGTATTAGTAGAGCAGCCAGCACGTAATTGCGATAACGTTAGCGTTTATGTCGGATATTTGATCAGTCGCATATTTAATAAGCATTTACGACTGAGTGGTGAGGGCAGATTGCTCTGTAGATTCATTCCGAGGTTTGTTTAACTACAGTTCGTCCCCATTCCGCCATCGGTCATCCATCCGATTTTTAGGCTATATGTTGAAAGTAAAAATTTATTGGAATGTTTGGCTTTGCACTTCGTCATACTTGACGGATTTTCGGAGTTTTTATCTTAGTTGAGATTGAGTGGCATTACTAAGTTATAGCAGTCATGTGAGAATTTTGTTCAGCGGAAGAGATTACACATCGTAGATTAAATTAGCAGTATTTTTGAACGCTGCATAATTTAATCAGATAAGTCGATGAGGGACTATGAATTCAGAGGAAAACACCCCAGTGCGACAACCTAAAGTAGGGTCATGGTTAAAATGCGGGAGAAAGGGGATAGATGGGATTCGTTCGCTTTTCGCTGTTCAGTGGCGATCTCTGGTCAGGAGACTCGGCAGCAGAAGAGCGAAGGAACCTGTTCTAGAAACTGTGCAACGAGGATTTATTGTTTAGATTTGCAATGACTGTGAAATCTGCTGAAGTAAAGCTTGTGAGTAAACGCAGCATTTGTTGTTGTCCTAAGATTATTCACTTCATACTCACGATTATTCACGCCACGCCTTTATATTCTCACCTTTTTGATGTCTTCTTCACCATTTCTTCCAATATTTTATCGTTTTTTTTTCAGGGACGCGTTTAATCCCGGCCGATTTTATAGCGCCAGTGAAGTCACTGAATCCGATTCGCAACGGCCTTCATCATGAGGTATGTGGATGCGAGGTTGCATTGGATTTCTTAACTTGGATTAAGAGGTTATTGCGTACACCGTTGCCGGACATTGATGTCTTCCTCTTTTCCTTCAGTTCACATTGGATCACAAAAGATTGGTGCTGAAATGGCGGGGAAGGAGAAACTAATCAAAAGTAGTTTTTTTGCGAGAATGCTGCAGATAGAGTTTGTTTTTTGAAAGGCTATACTGATCCATCCGATGAAGATCCCATCTTATATTGACCCAGTTCACCCAGATTGTACAAAAAACAGTCGTCGGTCTAACTGACCGCTTTCAGAGAATATGTTTGTAGACCGCATCACCGTAATAATTTAACATCGTTACAGTGGTTCTTTTCAGATACTGCTGTCAAATTTCCTTGCTCAGACGGAAGCACTTATGAAGGGCAAGACGTCCGAAGAAGCAAGGAATGAGCTTGTGGCCTCAAAAATGAGTGAAGATAAAATCGCAAAAATTCTACCTCATAAGGTTTGTGAGGTTTTTCTCTTCAAACAAATTTATGTAAATTTTCCCGAAGGAGGGAAATTATAAGTGTGGAAGTGATAATTTCACATCGTTTAGTGAAAAAGATCTCAGATGATGTTGTAGCATAGCTGAGAAAGAGGAATTAGTTTTCTACTTCATTTGGGTTGAGCGGTCTTGTTCGTGCTCCCTGCAGAACATTTGTGCAGGGGAATCTGATAGGAGAGTGGTAGAAGGCTTCGGAAGAAAAGTTGGTAAGGATGTCGGTCTTAAGGAGAGTTCTATCTTTGTTTGATAATCGCTAAAGGTAAACGACAGCTTTGCGTTTGAGGATTAGCGGTGATTAGAAAGTAACAGAGGATATAAATTAGGCATGTAATTTGACGCGGTATGTAAGCTGCACTACGCTTGTTGTGTCCACAGAATTCAGCTTTTGCTGTGTGTCACCTTAATAAGCTTTAAAATGAGGAGAACGGTGGCGTTGATGGACGTTGTTTTATCAGACGAATGCGACAGCTAACTTAGGTGCAGTTAGTGTTGTAAGTGGGTTTCCTTGAAGGAATTCGCGTCCTATTGACGTCCAGAAAATAATCCGTGAGAATTCTTTGCATGGAAGGCTGCTCTGAGCAGTCGGCTACCGGATCAAGTTCCTGTGCCTATTTGTTTATGCTCTCTTTGCAGGTGTTCGAAGGAAATCGTCCAACAAATTCATTTGTATTGCCGATCGTAAGTCCGCTAACGTTGGGCGCTTTAATAGCACTCTACGAGCAGAAAATATTTGTGCAAGGCGTCGTATGGAATATCAACAGTTATGATCAGTGGGGGTAGGTGGTGCTTTTGTGATAATCATGCTGTTACGCTCTTTAGGGAAACTATAATCTCCTCTACTGAAATCAGTGGAGGGGGAAGGGATAGTTAACAAAACTGATCTCCTCAATGGGCTTATTCCACTTGTCTGCGTTTTGCTGACTAGGGTACTAGGCCTTTATATTGGGAGGCATCGACGCAGCAGAGGATGAGATTGGTAATAACATCAGAGTTATTCTTCTGTTTAAGTCCTGGAAGGAATTTATTGTGTTTTCCAATATTCCTTCACAAATGCGTTTTTTCTTTTTGATTTCTTTGCTGGTAGTTTGAAAAAATCCACAAGCAGTAGAGGTGCTTCTTTCTGGTATTGTTTAATTGATTTTCTAATGTTATAATGGGCATATTCCTACCTCGTAGATATTCGCTGTCCCTCCACTTGCTTATTCGTAAGGAAATGTCTTCGACGGTTTTTGAGTGCGCCGCATTTGTGTGCTACCTTGTCAACCAAAAGCATCACCCGCTCTATGTGACCTTTGAATTGTTCACTTTATTTCCTTCGTTGTCATTAGGTTCCATTTTTTCATCTGCCGAATGAAAGATGAGTTTTATTGCTGACGGAATTGCAGTGTGGAGCTGGGCAAGCAGCTGGCAAAGGTGATCCAGCCAGAACTGCGCGGCGACCAACCGATTACCTCACACGACTCGAGCACAAACGGTCTCGTTAACTTCATCAAGGCACATCGCAAATGAATGTCGTTATGGCGGTGAATTGGACCGACTTTATTCATCCAGTTTTGTTCTCATTTCTCTTTATTGTGCATTTTATGAAGTACTTCATATTTCTATAAGCGTAATTCTAGTTTCAAAGTGAAGAGTTTCTTGTTATTCAATTTCGGAGGTTTATTCTTCATAGAAATTTTCGTGTCTTCTAGGTTGCCGCGGAATCTTTGCTCAGGTTCGAATTTTTTGTTTCATTTTGAGGGTGAAATAGACTTAGAAAAAAAGTCGACTTCATCATGAAAAGAAAAAGTGTTGCTGGAATAAGGATTTGCTAAGAATTTCCGGCATTTCGGTTGTCCTCTTTTCCTCTAACTCCAGGATTTTTTCTCCTTCTTTTGTAATTTCCCCTTCTCATAAACGTACGCGAACAGTTCTCAGATTTGTTGAGGGCAAATTAGTAAACGATTAATTGGTGTTTAGTATGGGAGAGGACGGGAGGTGAAGCTTGCTAACATGACTATGGTTTCGATCTGAACGGAACAAATGAATGTTCGATCATTCTTCACACCTTTCAACAATTATTGGGAAGTTTTCGGTTTAGTGTCAACTTTAGGAGATGCTGTTGGTTGACGTTTATAGCTGCAGCAGTTTATTTATTCCTTTGAGTTCTCGTCTTTGGATTCTGGTCGTTTGATTGTAGTAGTGATTTTTATGTGTTATACGATATGACATATTTTAACCGCCGGCATTCTGTCTGATGAGATGTGACGCACAGTGTTGAGCATGACGTGAAGCTAGAGTAGTTGCAGCGTCTCCTTGCTGGATGCAGATTATGTGGATGATGTGCTGTAAGTGTTTTTCTCGTTTTAGCCGAACATAATAAATGTCTGCGACAGCTGTTGCGTTATGCATCCATTGGGAGTGTTTGTGTCATGGGCGATGTCGCTTATTTGCTAAATTGCTTCCGGCCATGTTTTGAGAGGTCGCTTGGTAGTCTTCGATATGACAGTAAGTCATCAGGTGACCGCTTTGAGATTTAGGCTCTCTCCTGAAATTTACGGAAACCGACGAGGTCGCAGGAGGGACTTTCTCAATGCAAATGCGGCTCTCTGGGGTTCTCTCGAAATTCGGATTTCTGTGAGTGGCACCTTAGGCGCTGGAGGTCTTTGAGGCTTTCTGAACATCGGGGTCCTCATGCATCGGTTCTCATCGGTCGTATGAGTGTCGGGCTCTCGTAATTTCTGGATATTATTTTGGGCGTTCGAGAGATTTTTGTGGAGGGCTAGGTCGGATTGGAGAGTGCACGATCATAGGGAATTCTGACGATCGACATGCGGCTCAAAGGCCTCACAATTTTTAGACTTGTGGGAGGAGGAGTGTGGTGCTGTTCAAAAGTGCCATAGGTTGTGGTGGACGTTAACGGAATTTGGTTCGAGGTGGACACTCTAAAGCTGCCGAAGGTGTTTTATTCAGTTATTTGGATTCTGAAGTTGTCCTGTTCTGTTTGAAGGTGTGATGAAATTGCTCTCTGTTTTCAGAAAATGTTTGATTGGCAAGGAAGGGAGGGGAGGGTTGCCCTGTCTGCGCTCGAAGTAAGAGTCTGTTTTGTAGTAAAGGGGAACCGAGTTTGAGGAGGCGAGAAGATTCTCTAGCAATAAAGTGGTGCGCTTTCCGTCGCATATTTGCCTTCGCATTCCAATTCGCTCTGATTTCAATGTCTTTATTCAGCAATGCAGACGGGGAAAAGGCATTGGGAAGAAAACTTCACTGTTGGAGACATTGAAAAGATCGCTGTGTGCGCATATTATTCGATTATGAGGTCACTGCTTGCAGTGGAACATATGAATAGTACTTTGCAGTGCGAATTGAGCTCGAACTTTTTTCTGAAAGTAATCTGAAGAGAAGGTGATTTGCAACTTTCCCTGTAGTTGAAAGAGGTAGGGGAGTTGCGCGGTAGGACTTTAAAAGCGATATGGCATTGTCCAATTTGAAGGTGGGATCTTTTGGCTTCAGTGACTTCCTGAAAACACTGGAGTTTTTCTAAACTGCTTGAGATGCCCCTAGGTCCAGGGCTTTTGTGCAAACCCTGGCGACGCGAGTTCAGAGGTTGAGACTGCCGACCCAGCATTGCTGTGAGAAGAGGAGCGCGCTACTGCTGTCATATAACTGGGACAGAAAAACAAAATTTTGAAGTGCTATTATTCTCCAGTCCACTGTGGTTTGTATAAAATGTTTTTTCCTGTATTTTCGCCCTGCAACTTGTTTATGTGAGGACAACATAGGCTCATCGAGGTTATTCCGAACCTCTCTCGTTCTTCATGCATGTTTCAAAGGTTCGTTTGCAGGAGGGCAAAGGTCAAGGGTTAACTCTCGCATTCATGCTATGACATTATTTTTTTGTTCGAAGGTTTTTGCATCGTTTGGATAACTGTAGATAGAAAGAGATAGAAGGAAATTTAACATATTGAACTTGGGAGATTGTTTCCGACTTGTGGAGTAAATGAAGTAATAGGTTTGTTTTGAATGGTTCCACATCTCGGAGCTAGAAATTATCTTGCGGAAATTATTCGGGGAGTTGAGGAAGGAAGGGAGTGAAGTGAGTGATGGCTGTCCTCGTTCTCCGTCGTAGGTTAGATGCGCTTTGAGTTTTCTTTTTCTTTGCTCGCGGAATTCTGGTCGCCGGCAGCTTATAGATTAAATTCTTAATTATTCTCGTTATTTCCTCACCTTAAAGCAATCATGGAAATCGTCCAGTTCGTCCGTGTTCTCGTTCCACCGACTCTGTTCTTCCTTGTTCATGATCTTCCTCTCTTTTTTCAAGTACTGCCATTCTAAGCATCTTCGGACCTTTCTTCGGAGGCTCTCTGCTTCGAAAAACATTGGCGGGGAGCTTTTGCAAGTTGAGTGTGTATTTCCGCTTGTTCCTATCTTCGACAAAGGTTGCTTGCGGACATTGTTCGGGTTCGTTACGCACTCATGTCTATAGAGCCTATTTTTAGCGCGGTTGATATTTTCCAAGGAGTGTCGCCACCTCATTGCGATGGCAGGCTATGCGCTGAAAAGGCTTATGGCCGAATATAAACGTGAGCTCATCTTTAGGATATCTATTTTTATGTGATTTAAGTATAATTTATTCATAGGGAATCTCCATAAGATTGTGTATACTAGTTTATACTAAGCGAACGGTTGCATGTGGTTTCGATGTCGTCGCTGCCGTAAAAGTGCTAAGTATTTCCTTCGTGTGGAGCAGCTGTGATCCGCTTCCTGATATTAGTTTCAAAGTCGATCGCCTCGCATAACGCTAAAGGATTCTTTCAATTTTCACGCTTCAGTACTCCATAATTTCGGCCTCTTTATCAGCCCCGAACAAGTCATATGAGGGTAGTAGAACCATCGTTTCTTATCGGTTGTATAAGGATCGTTTGCCTCCGTCCACTCGAGCCAAAAATCCCGACACCCTCACCTGGAGGAGGGCGGTGGAGTCGACTCGTCAGCATCCGGTAGGCAGAAGGGAAGCATCAGTCGTAGCCTTAATGTGGCTTTGCAATTTCCCATGCTAAACGGAAGTGGGATCGATAGGGAAGACATTCGTTTTTTCGATTAAATGAAGAAAAGTACGTTAACGGGGCAGATAAAAGAATATACTGCATATGCAGAAGAAGCAGCTTGCGAAATTTTATATAATGCCTGGTGCAAAACGGTGTTCCGGTTGCTAATTTAGCCTTGCGAATTAATAAAACCATCAAAAGAGATAATGTGTCAAGAGATTTGTCTTTGTGTGTTGTACTAGCGTGATGTAAAAGTCATCCAGTGTTTTTGGTGGAATTTGGATATTTCTACTCTAGTGGAGTAGGACAGCAATACTTGGCAGTCCAGTACTTTCTTTCTTCCGACATTGCCATGGGAAATGCCAGAAGTTAATCTCGTTTTTCACAGAGTTGACATTGGATCCACCCGAGGGTATAATCGCTGGACCGATTGACGAGGAGAACTTCTTTGAATGGGAATGTCTCATTACGGGTCCAGATGGTACGTGTTTCGAAAATGGTGTCTTCCCTGCTCGGATCACTTTTCCGCAGGTTTGCTTAAACTTTTATTTGTGAGTTTGTCAGTTTTCTTGAAAGTACTTGATGCTGACTTTATGCTCACCTATCTATTATCTAATGGTACAGTACTTGGGGGGCCTCAGTCTGTGTTTGTGGAGCCGATTATTCCTTCTGGAGGCAGCAGTTTCGATCGATGGTACCGCCAAATCTATATCCGCCGCCTTCCTGATCTCCATATATACACTTTCTTTTCATCCGTTCACACGACGCACAAAATTATGCATTCTGGAAAGCTGTGCAGTTTCAATATACTCCAATGAAATGAAGAGAAATTAATGCAAGTTGATGCCAGATGTTTGCTCTATTTACCTATCTAGCACCTCAAGCGGTAGAATGCTATCTATTGTAAGCTTAGCTTGTGTCGTCGATTTGTGTAAATGATTTAAGGACTATCCACTATCGCCACCGAAAATGCAGTTCACCTGTGATTTATTTCACCCGAATATATATCCGGATGGTCGTGTGTGTATTAGTATTCTGCATGCACCTGGTGTCGATCCGACAGGCTATGAGACGAGTGCAGAACGGTGGTCACCTGTACAATCGGTCGAGAAGATACTTCTATCGGTTGTATCTATGCTAGCTGGTTGGTAGCGTTTTTTTGCACTTCTACCGGTGTTTGGTTCAGACAAAAATTAAAATATTAGGTTCGAGAAGTGTGACTGCAGGTAGAAACCAGCAGGATTGTGGAGGGGAATTTTGCAACTTAGTGAAGAGGTGGTGCATGTAGTTCGGAGGGTGAAAAGGTCACCCAAATCTTTCGTATTTTCTGGCTCCTTCCCTGCCGACGTTGCAGTTGTTGGGAAGTCACGAGTGTTCGACTCGCAATATTTGTTTGATTTCTCTTCCAGCCGAAAGCGAATTGATGATTTTCAGTGTCATGGGGGAATCGGTAATAGCAAAACTCATGTATTGACAACGCGCAATTTATAGAGCCGAATGATGAAAGTGCGGCAAACGTGAATGCAGCCAAAATGTGGCGAGAGGATCGGGAACAGTTTGAACGGATCGCCGATAATTTGGTGCGCAAAACGCTTTGTCTCCCTCCGAGTGCATTCGACTCGTGAAATGTGCACAGCGTTGTGATTGCCTCATCGACTCTGAATGTTCATATTTTAGATGAAAGCTTCCGATGCTGAGTATAAATTTTCAAATAATCATGTACCTCACCACTCGATATGCTCTCCAAGCTTGAATCTTTACCTCTATTCAGCGTTCACCTTGAAAAGTGTATCTCTTCACCGAGTGATGGCTCACTTCAAATGAGTGATATTTCAAGAGTGACGTAAAATTGGATCCCTAAATCGTCTGTTTTTGTTGTAAAGCAAACAAAGTGAGACAGAAAAACTAGAAAGCAGGCAATGAATGATCCATCTTCCATTCAAACTCCGCAATGGCCAGCCGGTCGCAGCGTGGTTGTTGTGAATGTTGCTTAACTGTAACGAACTCATTAAATCACTGTTCATCGTACTGTCGATTTTTGTGAGAGATATTATACATCAGTGCCTCTATAAATCCCCGCTGATTTATGTCACACTCGACGCTGACTCCTTTCGCTCATAAGCCGCCGATCACTTTGAGTCTGTACTTTGCCTTATCTGTGAGACCATGTCTCACCTCACTTTGTCAGACTTTTCGTTTTGATTTTGTGTGGTGTGGGGCAAGTTAATAGATTTACTGAACAACGTTTTAGCTAAAGCTCTGCTCGGATGGGAAGTCCCTCCGATGCGGACTGGAGTTTCATTGAAAATCAGAACTCGAGAGTGGCAGGTTCCTTGCTCCGCCGTCTTTTGAGAACTAAGTGGGTCTTGAAAGTCTTCCCTGTTAACGTCGACCACAATGATAGTCTTGAGAAGAGTACGAAGGTGATCAATATGTTGGAGGAGATATAACTGGTTTTTCTCGTTTTCTTGAAGACAGTGAGTGCAATTAACTATCATCTGGAAGTGAGGCAATTTTGGGTTGTCCACCGTTGTTCGGCTTTCTTCCCGTGGGCAGCATCCAATCAGTTATTAGCTAGGAGGCGCCACAACGGATTGCATCATCCCCCTAGCTCATGTTGTGCGCCACTGTACATATCCCCACAGCGAGTTTATCAGCTATAAGAACCGCTAAGTCAATTTGGAAGATTTTCTTAACTGGCTATGAGATCGTCCTTGAATGCGCTCCATTCCAGTTGCCCTTTATATCACATCATAAATGACAGTTGTCATTACTGTTATTCTTTTGCTACAGACAATTCCCCCGGAAGGTTTTTCTTGGCAGCCTTTCTCCGGTAATTTTGACATTGCGTATGCATATGCCTTAGGAGGGAATGCTGAGAAGCTCGTTGAATGAGTCTGTGCTGGGAGGGCTAGCTTGAGGGTTCCTCTCCTTTGCGTTTGAACAGTCGCCTCAGATGTCTAGTTACCTATTGCTGTCAGTGACATTTCGCCAATGAAATGCGAGTCTTGCAGAACTTCGCACATTCCTTACTGACGCAAATCGGCATTCCGTCCGAGATTGGGATTTTAAGCAAAAGTCTACGCTCTTCAGGAAGACAACGGGACAAGTGCCTTCTTCCACGCAGTACAGTCCCAGTTTGCATACAGGCAATACTTGCCTTCTGTGGGGACCTAATGATAAATCGCAAGGAAGCATGGGATCCATACGCACGAATTGTGATGGTGCTATTGAGAAGGCGGCCACGTTACGGAACGTGGCCACAGCTCTTCCACAGTTACATGATTTTTGCTTATGACCTCTAGTCCCGCATGAGACTCCTTTCATCGCATTTGGTTGATGGTGTTGGGCAGAAAACTGTATTCAGTTCATTATTTCTGAGATAGTTTTTCTTGCATATAATTATGCTATGACAAGCACGAGATTGCTCTATCTGGCGCAACAGTGCCGTGATACTTAAGCGAGGGTTAAGAGCGAAAGGTGATGCGAAACAGAAGTCTAGAAGCTTTGAGGTTAGAGCTTTGAAAAGAACTGGTTCCTATTGGAATCAAGTGGAATTGCATTAAAACCCGCGAGCGCACCAATACCGTTGGCTTCTTAACCTCCCGGAAACTTTTAGCATGCTACTAAGCCTTTCTGCAACAGGGAGGAGCATAGTCTACGCCACAACTTTAAAACAATTTTGAGACGATGAAACGTCAACTCGTACCACGAGGATCAGCACTTCTTAGAGGGTCAATTAACTCTCATGTTGTCAAGTTATAAGTGCTCATCATTTCCACATAACGTCCGCCCCAACCATGGTTCGAACCCCTAACTCTCAGGTTGAAAGCCGCGCTTTTCACACTGCGCCACCGTGGCAATGCAGCACCTCTTCGGACAGTGACCGGTCATGCAAAAAAATAAAAAAAAAGAAACACTACACCTTTATTTCCGTAGTTTCAATAACAAGCAATGAAATCACTGTCACACAGACTCAAACAGATATTGAGAAACCATGGAAGCCAATGTCTCACTCTTCTCTATCGACGTTGACGTCGTAAGCTTCCTGAAGCTCGTAGGTGGTACATGAGCGACCAACGTATAAAGTTTGTATGGTGAGTCTCGTCGTTGATACGGTGGCGTGATAGGCGAACTCGAACGCCATATGGAATGTTCCTTCAATTTCATCGTCCATCACCTTTCGCATACAGTATAACCTCCGCTGCTTAAACCCGCAGCGTATGCGTTCCTAAATCCAGTGAATTTTACTTGATGTGTCCCGAATGACCCTTTCGCAGTGCGATCATTCTCACAGACTTGCTTCGCCTATGTGGATGCACCACATTCGAAACAGCTATCTACATTTAACTTGCCCACAAAACGCGCACATCTTCTACACCAGAATGGTTTAATTCTATGACGACTTGGCGGCAACAATACGAACCTTTTGTGGAAAACTTTTATTGCATAGACGGTCGGGTCGCTTAATGCACAATGGCATCTTCACGTACCTTGCATTATTCGATTTTAAGCTGCAAAAACAGTTGGTCAGGTGATTGGGATGCAAGTATCCATATCTTGTCAGCTCTCTGGCACTCTCCTTAAATCGTCAGGCTTCAAAGAGCAGATTTCAAACCATCCAAATTGAAGTGAAGCCACAAATTTCTGGCAAATTTATCCTCGAAAGCTGCAATCCCAAATGGTCAGATATTCGCCGTGAATGGACGTTCACGCATACTGGCCTCAGCATTCAGTCCCGATCTTTCACACTAAACGCATACTATCTTAGCGGACTGAGCAATGTGGTGAGTGGATCATCTGAGCCCAGTATGCTCTACTAAAGATTTGCAGTAGACAATGTGTCAGTCCAATGATAAAATTAAAACTGCTGCGATCCACGCAATCAGCCAGTTGAAAAAGGAAGGAGGGTAACGGCTAGGATGCTAAATCAAACTACCAGCAGCGCCGGATCCAGTCAAGGCAAGAAACGCCAAACATTGGCAGAATGACTTTGCGGCGCAGCGTGGAAAGGCTCGATATGACCCAGTAAACCTCAGTGAATGTGGAAACGCGGTTATGGTGACAGATACGCAAGTTTTAAGCTTAAAATGAATGTGTTAAGAGAATCTTAATCTGATGAACATCAGAGCAATCCTTTTATTCAGATTTTGCCTATGAGTGCTTTGTATGGCCGCAGCCAGCTATCAAAATCGCAACAGCCAACTCGTAGTAAAACCTACAACGTAGTCATCAACAGTCACAACGTTTGAACTCACAAAGGAAGAGGGCTAGTTCGAGCGTAAGACTGAACTTGAACAAACTGTGCGCATTACAGCCTCGAGGTTCAGGAGGGGGAGGAGTAGGAGCAGGGGTGTCGATCCAATGGAAGATAGCAGCATTGCGATGAGACCGGAGTTTATAACAGCTGCTTCCGATGGAACCACTGATTATATATGGACGATAAAAAACTCAACGCATGAACTGGCTGTCATGTAATAAGTAAGCATTTGAAACAATCAGAAAAACATCGCTTAAGTGCGCGTGGTCTTTCGAGTATCCGATACGACAAAATGGTATCCCATTATGCTAGGGAAGAATACCAAAGCAGACCTTATAATTAATGGCGTGCTTCTCATTCATATAAAAATCGAATGTGAAGGGAGTACTCTATGACGTTAGCTGATTCCTTTAGACCACAAGAATTTATTTAGCCTCGTATCAACATGAACGTCCCTGGTTCCCATTTGTTGCTCAGCGAATTTCCGAACTTCATCGAGTGGTGCTCGATTCTTGAAGCCTCTGTAATGAGTAAACATCGTAAGTAATGCTCTCTCAAAAGCGGAAGAGAAGGCAGGGCTGTGAGGTGGAATGCTGGAGAAATCTGCGGTAAGTGACAACCCGCAGCCTCTTCACTACCACGCAGGAGCATAACTTTTCATCCATAGTGAGCGAAGCACGACTCGAAGAGAATATTTTCGACAACCTTCTCTATCAATTTGTCTAATTCTTCATCATAAACAAACTCCCTCCCCTCCTCCTTTCACTTCTCCCCTTCAACTACGGCGGTTACCTCATTGCGAGAGTACTGGCCGTGCTAATGTGGGTCAAAATAATCAAATAGATGGAGCAAAACATCATTCTCCTCCAGCACCTCGACATGTCTCTTCGAAAAACCTCCGAGAAAACGACAGAGACACTAATTCTCCATCCTCATAACTGAAACTGCATCATTATCGTTGCCTCCGGAGAATATAACCTTACGTATTATTCATCTGTCAGTAACCCACAAATATTGCCTCCAAATCCTCTAAAGATCTCATCTCACAACATCAATTACAGTTTACTCGCCGTAACAGCACCATCAACGGTTGTCATGTTCCACGAGAGACATCGATATAGAGTAAATGAGCCTGACTGTGCTATCTCTTCATCCCTCTCCTCCACAGAGGGAAAAAATCTACGCCCATGTCGCAGACGTGGCCAGGTACGTATTAGGCAGCAGCGATTGGTGCATGAATTGTGAAAAAGAGGGCAGTTCTAAGCATGCAGGCCGAACAGACTTCTACGTCTCCACCGGAGCAAAAATGTTCGCATTCAAGAAGCAACTGATCAGCATGAGCCCACCGGCTTCTGCAACTTAACCTCAGCCTTTGGACGTCCGATCGTGATTGCCACTTCCACGCTTTCTCGTTACTTTTGAGGAGCAACGCTGAACCTTGACCTAAGTGATACAAAGCGAATGCGGCTAGCAGAACCCTTTCCCAATGAGAGCAGCGACCACTTGTACGACTCGTCGTGATTTCTGACCGATTAACTGGCAGAGTGAATTGCGCCTCTGACTTCAAAAACACAGTGCGAGATGAAGGTGAGGAAACGCGTAAGCAACTCTGTTAAACCTAAACCAGCTATTGAAAAGGACATACCTGCGGTATCTCCAAGGTGGGCCTCAAAAAAAACACGACTAGTGCGGTCTTCTGCATCCAACGTTTGCAGGCTTCTTTGTTCCCCCGTTAGCATACACAGATCCACTTTAGATGTGTAAAAATTTCATGATACTGCATGAGCAAGGGTGCTCCTGTCACTTATCCTCATAGCACTAATTAAGGTGTGAGATGGGCCATATGGTGAAGACTTCGTCCACAGAACAACGAGCACGTAGAAACTCGAATGCTGGGCACGTTCGCCACGCAAAAAAACTGTTATCACCCCCCCCCCCCCCCCCATAGAATTAGAGATTAAGGGAACGGTGGAGCACCGTTTCCTTAATCTCCAATTCTCAATCAATAAAAAATGGAAACAATAAGGAGAGAACAAATGACACGACGAGTTTATGTACATTAATAGTGTACTCTCGGGTGAGAACCTCGCTCA
Organism: Parascaris univalens; assembly: GCA_037576465.1. Lineage (NCBI taxonomy): Eukaryota > Metazoa > Nematoda > Chromadorea > Rhabditida > Ascarididae > Parascaris > Parascaris univalens. Next base: position 26,815,464 of record CM075173.1, read on the forward strand.
TCGCATTCCTCCACTTCCGGTCTTGTCTGCCTTTTTCGGTAGAACCACCTAACAGAGCTGCTCACCTCCACTTCCGGTCTTGTCTGCCTTTTTCGGTAGAACCACCTAACAGAGCTGCTCACCTCCACTTCCGGTCTTGTCTGCCTTTTTCGGTAGAACCACCTAACAGAGCTGCCCACCTCCACTTCCGGTCTTGTCTGCCTTTTTCGGTAGAACCACCTAACAGAGCTGCCCACCTCCACTTCCGGTCTTGTCTGCCTTTTTCGGTAGAACCACCTAACAGAGCTGCTCACCTCCACTTCCGGTCTTGTCTGCCTTTTTCGGTAGAACCACCTAACAGAGCTGCCCACCTCCACTTCCGGTCTTGTCTGCCTTTTTCGGTAGAACCACCTAACAGAGCTGCCCACCTCCACTTCCGGTCTTGTCTGCCTTTTTCGGTAGAACCACCTAACAGAGCTGCCCACCTCCACTTCCGGTCTTGTCTGCCTTTTTCGGTAGAACCACCTAACAGAGCTGCCCACCTCCACTTCCGGTCTTGTCTGCCTTTTTCGGTAGAACCACCTAACAGAGCTGCCCACCTCCACTTCCGGTCTTGTCTGCCTTTTTCGGTAGAACCACCTAACAGAGCTGCTCACCTCCACTTCCGGTCTTGTCTGCCTTTTTCGGTAGAACCACCTAACAGAGCTGCCCACCTCCACTTCCGGTCTTGTCTGCCTTTTTCGGTAGAACCACCTAACAGAGCTGCCCACCTCCACTTCCGGTCTTGTCTGCCTTTTTCGGTAGAACCACCTAACAGAGCTGCCACCTCCACTTCCGGTCTTGTCTGCCTTTTTCGGTAGAACCACCTAACAGTACCTCCACTTCCGGTCTTTCTGCCTTTTTCCAGAACCACCTAGTTTGCCTTTTTCCGGTCTTGTCTGCCTTTTTCGGTAGAACCACCTAACAGAGCTGCCCACCTCCACTTCCGGTCTTGTCTGCCTTTTTCGGTAGAACCACCTAACAGAGCTGCCCACCTCCACTTCCGGTCTTGTCTGTTTTTCTGTTTTTTTTTCCACTTCGGTGCCTTTTTCGGGAAACCTCCATTTGCCCACCTGTTTGCCTTCTTGTAGAATTTTTACAGTGAGGAGCTTACCTCCACTTCCGGTCTTGTCTGCCTTTTTCGGTAGAACCACCTAAGAAGCTGCCCACCTCCAATTCCGAGTTTGTCCCTTTTTTGAACCACCTAACAAGCTGTGACCTCCACTTCCGGAATTTATGCCTTTTTCGGTAGAATTTATGACAGAGCTCCGGTCTTGTCTGCCTTTTTCGGTAGAACCAGAACAGATTTGGGAATTTCTGAATTTTCGGTATTTGTCTGGATTTATGAGCTTACCTAATTCAGAGTTTGGCCCTTTTTTGAAAATTTGAGGGAATTTGTCCATTTCCGGAATTTATGAGAAATTTCGGGGAATTTATGAGAATTTGACCTCCACTTCCGGTCTTGTCTGCCTTTTTCGAGAATTAGGGAATTTACGAGAAATTTGAGGGAATTTATATGAAATTTGAGGGATTTATGAGAAATTTGATAGAATTTATGAGAAATTTGATAGAATTTATGAGAAATTTGAGGGAATTTTAGAAATTTGAGGGAATTTATGAGAATTTGAGGGAATTTGAGAAATTTGAGGGAATTTATGAGAAATTTGAGGGATTTATGAGAATTTGATAGAATTTATGAGAAATTTGAGGGAATTTATGAGAAATTTGAGGGAATTTAGAAATTTGAGGGAATTTATGAGAATTTGAGGGAATTTAGGAGAAATTTGAGGGAATTTATGAGAAATTTGACAGAATTTATGAGAAATTTGAGGGAATTTAATGAAATTTGAGGGATTTATGAGAAATTTGAGGGAATTTATGAGAATTTGAGGAATTCATGAGAAATTTGAGGGAATTTATGAAAATTTGAGGGATTTATGAGAAATTTGATAGAATTTATGAGAAATTTGAGAGAATTCGTGAGAAATTTGAGGGAATTTATGTGAAATTTGAGGGGATTTATGAGAAATTTGATAGAATTTATGAGAAATTTGAGGGAATTTATGAGAAATTTGATAGAGCTTCCTAGAAATTTGAGGGAATTTATGAGAATTTGAGGGAATTCAGGAGAAATTTGAGGGAATTTATGAGAAATTTGATAGAATTTGTGAGAAATTTGAGGGAATTTATGAGAATTCGAGGGAATTTATGAGAAATTTGAGGGAATTTATGTGAAATTTTGAGGGGATTTATGAGAAATTTGATAGAATTTATGTGAAATTTTAGGTGAATTCATGAGAAATTTGGCACAATTTATGAGAAATTTGAGGGAATTTGTGAGAAATTTGAGGGAATTTATGAGAAATTTGAGGGAATTTATGAGAAATTTGAGGGAATTTATGAGAAATTTGATGGAATTTGAGAAATTTGAGGGAATTTATGAGAATTTGAGGGAATTTATGAGAAATTTGAGGGAATTTATGAGAATTTGAGGGAATTTATGAGAATTCGATGGAATTTATGAGAAATTTGAGAATTTACGTGAAATTTTAGGGGATTTATGAGAAATCTGATAGAATTTATGAGAAATTAGGTGAATTCATAAGAGTTTGGCACAATTTTTGAAAATTTGAGGGAATTTGTGAGAAATTTGAGGGAATTTATGAGAAATTTGAGGGAATTTATGAGAATTTGAGTTAATTTGTGAGAATTCGAGGGGAGAAATTTGAGGAATTTACGTGAAATTTTAGGGATTTATGAGAAATTTGATAGAATTTATGAGAAATTTGAGGGAATTTATGAGAAATTTGAGGGAATTTATGAAAATTTGAGGGAATTTATGAGAAATTTGAGGGAATTTATGAGAAATTTGATGAATTTAGAAATTTGAGGGAATTTATGAGAATTTGATGGAATTTATGAGAAATTTGAGGGAATTTATGAGAATTCGAGGGAATTTATGAGAAATTTGGGGGAATTTATGAGAATTTGAGTTAATTTGTGAGAATTCGAGGGAATTTACGAGAAATTTGAGGGAATTTATGTGAAATTTGAGGGGATTTATGAGAAATTTGATAGAATTTATGAGAAATTAGGTGAATTCATGAGAAATTTGGAATTTTGAGAAATTTGAGGGAATTTATGAGAAATTTGAGGGAATTTATGAGAAATTTGAGGGAATTTATGAGAAATTTGAGGGAATTTATGAGAAATTTGAGGGAATTTATGAGAAATTTGAGGGAATTTATATGAAATTTGAGGGAGTTTTTTAGAAATTTGAGGGAATTTATCAGAATTTGATGGAATTCCTGAGAAATTTGAGGGAATTTATGTGAAATTTGAGGGGATTTATGAGAAATTTGATAGAATTTATGAGAAATTTGAGGGAATTTATGAGAAATTTGAGGGAATTTATGAGAAATTTGAGGGAATTTATGAGAAATTTGATAGAATTTATGAGAAATTTGAGGGAATTTATAAGAGTTTGGAATTTTTTAGAAATTTGAGGGAATTTTAGAAATTTGAGGGAATTTATGAGAAATTTGAGGGAATTTATGAGAAATTTGAGGGAATTTATGAGAAATTTGAGGGGATTTATGAGAAATTTGAGGGAATTTATGAGAAATTTGAGGAATTTATGAGAAATTTGAGAGAATTTATGAGAATTTGAGGGAATTCGTGAGAAATTTGAGGGAATTTATGAGAAATTTGAGGATTTATGAGAAATTTGATAGAATTTATGAGAAATTGAGGGAATTTAAGAGTTTGGAATTTTTTAAAAATTTGAGGGAATTTGTGAGAAATTTGAGGGAATTTATGAGAAATTTGAGGGAATTTATGAGAAATTTGAGGGAATTTATGAGAAATTTGAGGGATTTATGAGAAATTTGATAGAATTTATGAGAAATTTGAGGAATTTATGAGAAATTTGAGGGAATTTATGAGAAATTTGTAGGAATTTATGAGAAATTTGAGGGAATTCATGAGAAATTTGAGGGAATTTATGTGAAATTTGAGGGGATTTATGAGAAATTTGAGGGAATTTATGAGAAATTTGAGGGAATTTATGAGAAATTTGATAGAATTTATGAGAAATTTGAGAATTTATGAGAAATTTGAGGGAATTTATGAGAAATTTGATAATTTATGAGAATTTGAGGGAATTATGAGAAATTTGAGGGAATTTATGTGAAATTTGAGGGATTTATGAGAAATTTGATAGAATTTATGAGAAATTTGAGGGAATTTATGAGAAATTTTTTATGAGAAATTTGAGGAATTTATGAGAAATTTGAGGGAATTTATGAGAAATTTGAGGGAATTTATGAGAAATTTGAGGAATTTATGAGAAATTTGAGGGAATTCATGAGAAATTTGAGGGAATTTATGTGAAAAGGGAATTTATGAGAAATTTGATAGAATTTATGAGAAATTTGAGGGAATTTATGAGAAATTTGAGGGAATTTATGAGAAATTTGAGGAATTTATGAGAATTTGAGGGAATTTATGAGAAATTTGAGGGAATTTATGAGAAATTTGAGGAATTTATGAGAAATTTGATAGAATTTATGAGAAATTTGAGGGAATTTATGAGAAATTTGGGGAATTTATGAGAAATTTGAGTTAATTTATGAGAATTTGAGGGAATTTACGAGAAATTTGAGGGAATTTATGAGAAATTTGAGGGAATTTATGAGAAATTTGAGGAATTTATGAGAAATTTGAGAATTTATGAGAAATTTGAGGAATTTATAAGAATTTGAGCATAATTTATGAGAAATTTGAGGGAATTTATAAGAAATTTGAGGGAATTTATGAGAAATTTGACGAATTTATGAGAAATTTGAGGGAATTTATGAGAAATTTGAGGGGAATTTATGAGAATTTGAGGGAATTCATGAGAAATTTGAGGGAATTTATGAGAAATTTGAGGGAATTTATGAGAAATTTGAGGGAATTTTTTGAAATTTTAGGAATTTATGAGAAATTTGAGGGAATTTATGAGAAATTGAGGGAATTTATGTGAAATTTGATTTTATGAGAAATTTGATCGAATTTATGAGAAATTTGCGGGAATTTATGAGAAATTTGGGGAATTTATGAGAATTTGAGTTAATTTGTGAGAATTCGATGGAATTTACGAGAAATTTGAGGGAATTTGCGTGAAATTTTAGGGGATTTATGAGAAATAGAATTTATGAGAAATTAAGTGAATTCATAACAGTTTGGCATAATTTTTTAAAAATTTGAGGGAATTTATAAGAACTTGAGTGAATTTATGAGAAATTTGACGTAATTTATGAGAAATTTGAGGGAATTTATGAGAATTTGAGGGAATTCGTGAGAAATTTGAGGGAATTTATATGAAGTTTGAGGGGATTCATGAGAAATTTGGTAGAATTTATGAGAAATTTGATAGAATTTATGAGAAATTTGAGGGCCCAGGTGACGTCGATTATAGGTACACTAGCTGATATTTCAGTACGAAATGTAAAAGATTCTCTTGAGGAAATGCATACTTTTAACATTTGCTGAAAACTTTATATCGTGTTCGTGTGACATTGTATCCTTTTTTCATGGAAATTGGTGCATTATTTAACTGTTATTATTCATTAATTGAATAAGAATTTGCTTGATAATCTATGCTATTATTTTACTTAATGGTTAATCTGAAATTGGAAAAGGTGAGTGGTACCCTAAATTCGAAAAGATAAGTAGTACCACATCCTTAGAGCAGCATTTATTGCTGCATTGTTCAAATATATTTCATAGCCCGATTTAAGTTCAACACACTGGAGAAAGGACGTACTGGAATTTTCCAACCTTTTTTCCAGCTCAGAAAGACCCATATCTTCATACTGAATTCAAGGATAACGGTAGGAGATTTCTGAAGTTTGATCCCATTTTATTTGACGAGCCAAATTCAAATATGTCACAGTTGACATTTTTTAATGCCTAGGAGGAAGCTGCTCACCTCCACTTCCGCTCTTGTCTGCCTTTTTCGGTAGAACCACCTAACAGAGCTGCCCACCTCCACTTCCGGTCTTGTCTGCCTTTTTCGGTAGAACCACCTAACAGAGCTGCCCACCTCCACTTCCGGTCTTGTCTGCCTTTTTCGGTAGAACCACCTAACAGAGCTGCCCACCTCCACTTCCGGTCTTGTCTGCCTTTTTCGGTAGAACCACCTAACAGAGCTGCTCACCTCCACTTCCGGTCTTGTCTGCCTTTTTCGGTAGAACCACCTAACAGAGCTGCTCACCTCCACTTCCGGTCTTGTCTGCCTTTTTCGGTAGAACCACCTAACAGAGCTGCCCACCTCCACTTCCGGTCTTGTCTGCCTTTTTCGGTAGAACCACCTAACAGAGCTGCTCACCTCCACTTCCGCTCTTGTCTGCCTTTTTCGGTAGAACCACCTAACAGAGCTGCTCACCTCCACTTCCGCTCTTGTCTGCCTTTTTCGGTAGAACCACCTAACAGAGCTGCTCACCTCCACTTCCGGTCTTGTCTGCCTTTTTCGGTAGAACCACCTAACAGAGCTGCTCACCTCCACTTCCGGTCTTGTCTGCCTTTTTCGGTAGAACCACATAACAGAGCTGCCCACCTCCACTTCCGGTCTTGTCTGCCTTTTTCGGTAGAACCACCTAACAGAGCTGCCCACCTCCACTTCCGGTCTTGTCTGCCTTTTTCGGTAGAACCACCTAACAGAGCTGCTCACCTCCACTTCCGCTCTTGTCTGCCTTTTTCGGTAGAACCACATAACAGAGCTGCCCACCTCCACTTCCGGTCTTGTCTGCCTTTTTCGGTAGAACCACCTAACAGAGCTGCCCACCTCCACTTCCGGTCTTGTCTGCCTTTTTCGGTAGAACCACCTAACAGAGCTGCTCACCTCCACTTCCGGTCTTGTCTGCCTTTTTCGGTAGAACCACCTAACAGAGCTGCCCACCTCCACTTCCGGTCTTGTCTGCCTTTTTCGGTAGAACCACCTAACAGAGCTGCCCACCTCCACTTCCGGTCTTGTCTGCCTTTTTCGGTAGAACCACCTAACAGAGCTGCTCACCTCCACTTGTCTGCCCGGTCCGCTCTTGTCTGCCTTTTTCGGTAGAACCACCTAACAGAGCTGCTCACCTCCACTTCCGGTCTTGTCTGCCTTTTTCGGTAGAACCACCTAACAGAGCTGCTCACCTCCACTTCCGGTCTTGTCTGCCTTTTTCGGTAGAACCACATAACAGAGCTGCTCACCTCCACTTCCGGTCTTGTCTGCCTTTTTCGGTAGAACCACCTAACAGAGCTGCTCACCTCCACTTCCGGTCTTGTCTGCCTTTTTCGGTAGAACCACCTAACAGAGCTGCTCACCTCCACTTCCGCTCTTGTCTGCCTTTTTCGGTAGAACCACATAACAGAGCTGCCCACCTCCACTTCCGGTCTTGTCTGCCTTTTTCGGTAGAACCACCTAACAGAGCTGCTCACCTCCACTTCCGGTCTTGTCTGCCTTTTTCGGTAGAACCACCTAACAGAGCTGCCCGCATGATTCTTTTCACTGAAAAAAGCAGTTCAAGAAAATGAGTGCAAATGAGGGTTTTTTGAAATCAGAAGTCGATATGGAACTTTAAAAAGCAGTTAACCGGACAACAAATTAGGTCACTACTACATTTATTGCATAAAAATATTAGGAATCCTCGCTCGGCAATGAAACTTTCTGTTGGTGCGAACCACGGCGTGCACCCAGTAATGAACGGAGTGACGGAGGAATTGTCTGTGCACCTGAAATTACTGGAACCGGCATGGCACTCTAACATTAGCGCCTTCCTGAACTGGTTCCCAATACAACGAGCAAAACTTGGGGTCGTGACACAAGCGCCAAAATATCACTCATTCATGACCGGTGGTTGGCAATCTCGAGCTTCCACCGTTTTCACTGCAAAAAGAAGGCCACTTGCAAGCAGGTTGCACAGCGACGTTGCGCTACCCCGCCTTCGTTGCTACGACAGCACATCTGTTAGTGCAACGACGACGGATGGAAGTAACCAACCGAAGAGATGGGCAAGAAATCTTCAAATAATTCCCAAACGTCATAGGAAAACTGTAGACTGAAATAATTTAGCTGGTGAGAGTCCGACCTTTTAATAAGGATTAAAATAGATCAAAGATAAGTGAACTCTTTTCGAAGAATCAACAATCAGATGGGAAGAAGAAGCGGAGGACGATCGGATGGTTATAACCGCTACTGCCGAAGATTTTCTTCCCATAAGACTTTAAAATGCAGCTGAAGAGGTCTATTCTCCGAATACTACCTCTAATCAAGTCCTCCTGATCTCATCACATCGAGACTAAACGCTCCGTCAACAAAAATGCCATACCCTACGTCAAGACGGTCACATCGACTGCCGATTACGGTAAAGAGTATAACGAACTTCACGGCGCATGTGGGAGTACGGAGGGGGGAGGAAGGGTTTGGCTTTCCCACTCGAGAACTCGAGCCTCAGCAAACATAAAACGAGTGTTGATGGCCATATTGCGATTTCAAAACAAAGAAGGAAAGCACCGAAATCGAAACTGCAATGAATTGGTGGTGGAACGTCGTTAAGTAAAAATAGCGTTTATGGCACCGTCAGTATTGCACTAATTTTGAAATATTCTGAAGTATTCGTACTCGTCTCGAGGCAGCTCGCCTACTCTGCGGTGTCCCGTTGAGGTTGTGCAACGCGCTTCGCCCGACGAGTAGTGAGCAGGGGAACGCTGCTGATGGTGGCCTACAGGCAGCAGTATGTATGTTGTGGGATCCTCAATCCACTTGCTTCGCTCTAGGATGACGGGTAGTGGCGTTGCTGTGACACTCAGCTGGCAATGTTCAGTTATACTAGGTTCAACTCTTTGCTTGCTGAAGAATACTTTTTGCGAGTTTTCGTTCTTGTTTCATCGTCGTATTGTGCGTTGATCTCGTTATTCATCGAATACACTCAAGTTGATAGTTATCCTCGAGGCGCAGTTAAATTGATCCGTGAAGTGTTTGTTCTCTCTGTGAAGACTTGCTTGTCGTTATTGTTCTCTGGTATGGAACGTGGCACAGCCTGAAAGGAATGCGATCAGACGGAAATGAATGGAACCTTTATTTGGGGGTGGGAAGATATTTTGCAGCAGGAAGGGCAGAAGATTCTGCGCTCGCCTCAGAAATGCTTCTCCACTCTCACATCTTTTCTTGAAGTATTTCTGGAGACCTCGAAACGGTATGAAGTGCGTTCGCATTCTCATCTCACCCCCCCCCCCCCTCCCCTCCACCCCCTCTCCTCCCTCAACTGTTCTCCTCCAGCCCGCTTTTCTAAGTTAAACATTTGTCCCCCCCGCTGCATTTTCTGCAGTGTAGCTCAATCTGAAGTAGAATTCCGATGAATGAACGGTCTTCCTTCATCTTCCAGCACTTAATATCCTAATCGAAGGTTAATTAATTAACGCAACACTGAATTGTGATCGCCGCACTATGCCTCTTCTCGCCGGACAACAATCCAAATTTGCTGTGCTTAAAATCGACGATGATTCAGAATCGTCGAGTGAAGATGAAGGCAAGAGGTTGGTTGCTAATGCTGCCAAGGTTCGTTTATTGTTGTTGTTATATGTTTATGGTTCCTTAGCTCCAATATTAGACAGTTTCACGAATTTCATAACGGTTAATTTGATAGTTTTTAGTTGAAGCGGAAGAGAAGGAGAAAAGAAAATATGCTTACAGTTTAATATTAGTGAGTAGCCAGTGTTAGTAGTTGTAATCCTCTAGAAGGACCAGCTAGCGCTTTAGCGAAATCGTCCTTTACGAGTTGTTTGCACGAGCCTAACTCCTAAGTAAGGTTTGTATGTTAATATCCATTATGCGCTGCTTACTGAGGAAGCCACTAACAAACACATGAGCCGGAACGAGTAGATGTCGTTGGAAATGAATACGTACGAGTTACGAGCTCAGATAACAGCAACTGCCGGGATCTTATATAAGTGCTTAGTTAACTGGCTTCAGGAGTTTCTTTTCATTTCTCCTTCTTCATCTCTCAAAAAATTCATCTTTAGGAAGCATTCGACATTGTGTCGTCGACAGTCGAGGTCGATTAATTGTTCTTTTTGTTGGCTCTTAAAGGCACCACCGTAGAAGCATTTATGAGTGCGATCATCATCAGTAGAAATACAATGTGGCAAATCCAAGCGTAATTTTCATGATCACAGTTACTGGAATTTCCCGAAGGGTTGCAGAATGAGGTAGGAGGGAGTAAAAGGGTGCTTGAGGCGACTAGTTTGGACATCCTTGAAACGCCTGTTGATTTCACTCATACCGTTTTGTGTCGGGAATCGCAGGTTCTCATAGAATAAGAACGCCACCTGCTCTGAATGGAAATGCTTACGAATGTGTGCTGGATTGTACCGCGCAACGAAATTTCGCGTCTCTCATACTTGTAATCCGTTCTCAATCCCACCAACATCCATAAACAGAAAAAGACGATCACTCGTTAACCATCTCATCTTATCTGTTACCGAGATGAGAAAAGGCGGCTTTTGCGCCAGCCGGCAATCACGCTGTCCAAAGGCGTTCACAGAATGCTTAATGCAAATGTTTACCGCTCTTCGCAGTGCAAAAATAATTCATCTTTTGCTGAGCATTCAGTGGCTATGATGACGGACAAGCAGCTACTCGATGAATTTCTCCAGAAAGCAATGAGCCCATCGAAATAGGCTGCATCAGAAGAAAATACATCAAAACGAATCTCCGGTGTCATCGCGGCAGTTGCTTGAGTAGCGAGTTGAAATTGTTTAATCGAAAGTGTGGGTGTGACGGCACCAAAAATGTTTATGAAAATATGAAGATAATGCAGTGACATTCAGCTTTTGATCAGAAAATCTAGCAACTAAAAGATGAGAGAAGCAGTTCGTTTGAAAGCTTACCCCTAAGAAGAAAATCCAACACCGTTTTGCATTTCATCTTCGTTCACAGCTGCTTCGATCAGATTGTCGTAAAAGAGCGTCTTTCAGGGACGTATTGGAGGCAGTAAGAAAGGTGGCAAGGGAAACAGTGGTGGTCTGGTGGTGCACGTCATACCTCCGAAGCTTAAACAGAAGGGCAAGAAGGCAAAAAAGGTCATTATTTTGTCGTCTATGCTATTTAACAGTGCTCGATTTTCTTCGTAAAGCACAGCACTCCTGTTGTTCTTGAAAGGAAAATATGAAGTGTCAAGAATGGAGCTAATTTCTCATTTATCCCAATCTCTATTATCTATCGGAAGATGCATTATTGAGTGTCTTCAAGTGGCAGATCTCCCACCGGTCCTTGTGAAGTAAATTTCAACACATCTTTGGAGGATGGAGAGAGGGAATTCGACTGAGAGAGAATCGATTTCCTAAGAGTGTTTTGCAGCACATTCAGCACAATCTTTCTTGAACTCACTTGGAAGTATACATTTTCCGCGTAAAAACCCGTTTTATTCACACTGCTGAGATATGTGGTCAAATTTTGTTAGTTCTGGTTAGGATCCCCAGTTGCATGAAGGTTTCTTTTGGGTATTACTTTCAAGAGCTCTACATGGAAACAAAAACACGACAACTGTTATGTCGGAATTTTTTAGTTACAACCGCAGGTGATTGACTCAGACGGCTTTATAGTGCAAGATGCCGATGAAGACTTTATTGAAAGGAAGTTTCGTGAGGTTCGTCTTTTATTAATTTATTTGTGTTCATGCAGTTAGGTGATTGCGCACCTCTGAGTTAAATGCGTCGAGTTGTAAATCAGTGAGACCTCATTATGTAGAATCTCAAATAGCTTCTTGCTGACAGATTTCGCAGTTTCTTGTTGTATGGAATAGTTAACCTTTAGCAGCAAAAAAATGAAAAGAAGTGTGCTCAGTGGGTGGGAAATTATGAGCTGAACAATTTGCAAGAGTTTTATTGAAAAATTTGGCAGCATTTTCTTGGAAGATGAACAGAGAAATGTCCTTCTTTACTTTCGTCAAGCCAAAATCATTTCATATTTCACCTTAAATTGGCCATCGGAGAGATCAGAAGAAGAGAGGATTCGAAACAGTAGCAAAAAGGTAAATAGTCTTATTGTTCATTGTTTTGAGGAGGAAAGTTGAAGTGTTTTATGAATATGAGATGATGAGCACATTACTAACTGCTATGACGATGGGATGATGCAGTGTTTTTCAAAATGAAGTATTCGTCTTCTCAGCGACCGCGTCATGAGGTCATAGAACAAAACGTGAAGGTCGCTTCTTCTTTATACATGGAGACAACCGCTGGGATAAACTAATTACCTGGATGGATACTGTGCACAAACAATGTGCAGTGCAATGTGAAGGCGGTTTTTCTCATTCATCGGTTACGAAAGGAGAGCGGGAAGCAGCAGTTTTGCAGGATTTAAGGGAAGCGTTGAAGAACAGTCGTGAGAGTGCATCCGACGCTACACAGTCGCCACCCGCAACGGCACACTCTTCGCAGGTGCGTTCAGTTCGATTTACACTTTTTTTTTCAATTGTCATAGTTGTCTATGCAATATTTCTTAACAGTCGTGTTCAGTGCACAAGTTAATGAATCGTGTAGCAAGTTTCATGGCAGGCATCGGAATGTGGAGTAGGATGAGCCAGGCTTACGTTCGCGTTTCCTGTGTGTTCTCGTGGATATTAGAATAAAGTGGCTCTGTCCTAACACTGCACACAGCAATTTCAGTGATGCTTTATGAGAACGAGGCCACCCCTAATAAACGTCGGTAAAAAAGTAATTAGTAAATGGTGTTGCTTTGGTTGATGCTAGTGAAGAATATGATTTATGTGATAATTGGGCTAGTGAGGTTCGTGCTGAGCGTTTTGGCGTAGAGGAAAGGAGGGATGACTGTCTCGTGATGAAGTTGCTAACGTTTTTCGAGTCAATGGAAGTTAATAAATCTAATGAATATTGAAAAAATTGAGAAATCCACATTGAAAATCGAGGAATTAGACGGCAAACGGACGTACCTATAAGTCACGATATGACGGCTTGTACTTGAGGAATTCCGTTGATTCTCTTTAATTTTTCGCAGTAAGCGTGGAATGCACCTCCTCGCTTTTGTTTGATGCAGATTCGCATGTACTGAATGTGTTATAGTTTTGATCTCAGTTGTATTATGGTGTCTTGAAATTTTGCTTTTGAAATAGTGTCTGGCCACTGCCTGGAGAGATCAGTTCCGCCTCCCTAATCAAGAATTGCAGTCTGTGATTTCATAGGCAAAAATCAAGAAGGATTGCAAACACGGATATCTTTTTTTAGTGTGGTTATAGATCGAGTCGGTGGGAAGGGAGGAGTTTTTCCACTGGCAGATGGGAATTTGGAACGTTGATGTTTCCAGCAGATCTGATCTGTGCGTTATGTTGGTAACAGTGGAATACTCCAGCTCTGATCGGATTCTGACCTTGCTCTGTTTGCCTCTTTGTGTAGAAGTGTTTTTAAAACTTGCTCAAGTGCTTCTGTATACAAAAATATCATGCGGTACGATCACTTCAGAGATTTACTCCTTTTAAAATTGGTCACCCGCAGCGTTATCTTTGTTGTTGCAGTTGTCACGTTCAGTTCAGATAATGTGTCAGAATTAAAATCCTCGTCTGTATCAGCTCTATGATCCTCTCGAAATGCATTGCACCTGTACTCCTATTTCAAATAAATTTCAAAAAAGAGCTAAGAAACCAGTTTCAGCCTCCGATTGAGGAAAGCGAAGAAGCTAGCAAAAGGAATGCGGTGGAATTATTGGTTTCCGATTTAGACAAGCAGGCGTCAGTAGTTATGAGTCGAGCAGGTGGACCAAGCAAGGCGGTATAAACTTAACTGAATATTGCATCAAGCATATTATTGATAAATTTAGGTAAGTTGCAACGAAGCATAACTTTCAGTACAGTTACTAAGATGGCCTGCAGATGTGCAAAGAATCAAGAGTGCAGCTCCATTTCAAGACTCATCAGATGCTTCATATGGCACATAAATGGTTTATGATTCTTTGCTAAAGGCCCAGTTGGACAAGCCGAAGTAACGCATCCGGAACGTGTCCATTTGAAGGGGCTGGAAACACCTGTTCGGTTTGTGGAGCCACCGGCTTGATAAGGTGGGACTGCATCGAGCGCTTTGAAGCACATATTGCGTGACTTCTTTTTCAGAGCTGTTTGGCAAGTTTTTCCCGGGACGAAAATTATAACGCACTTTTTGGTTATCACATATTTACATTGTCAAGAGGGCACAAATGGGAATCTTGTTAGGTGTTTGAGGTAAGGGGACAGCTTTCACTGCTTCCCGCCGTTCATCTCTTTGCGTTGTTTTTTAATACGCTCAGAAATTCTTTTTGTAGCAAAGTCGTTTACCAGTCGCCTTTCTTTGGTATATCGTAGTGAACGTGGTCCGTCGTTTTGATCTCAGGTTTATAATAACAATTATCGGCCGTTTTCTATTAAATCAGAAGCTTTAGGTTTTTCATTTTCCCTCGATTGCTGCGGAACTAATACTATCTGAGCTAACACGATAAAGCAGCTTTCGAATATGCCCATCATGTTCTTGATGCCGTCCACTTTACAGTAGAAGGTGCAGCTCATTATTACATTCTTCCAGAGGGAAGGGCACTTGATTACTCTTTATCGAACAAGACTGCTAGAGACGTTGGTCCAGCTGACAGTACAGACGGAGGCAGCCGTGAAGGCTGAAGCCGAAGCGAATAAGTACCGCAATCGCTACAAAAGGATCTGCGAACTGCTCAGAGATGCAGAAGGTTTGCTGCTGCAATGTTTTATTTTCTTCCGGTTTCATTGGAGTTCGTTCTGCTACTATTTGGGACAGCAGCTCACATCTTATTTAAAGTAGACATCTTCATGTTTGTATGGTCTGTAGCCAAGCTTTAATAACTGCATTAACGTTTCAGATTTTTACGCGTCAAAATAAATTGGTGCGTTCCGTCGAGAGGTGACTAAGTTTTGGTGAAAGTCATAATCGTCTGAATAAGCGCTGCTAGGGGTGAATAAAAAGAATCGAATATTCCTGTCTTAAACGGATTTTATTTAAAGAATAAGTTCTGTTTCTCCGCCGTTTTTTGTTCCATTTATTTGGAAGCCTCGACTGCATCGATGTACTTAAAGGTATCAAACTTTTTTATTTCTAGCAGACTGTGAAATGATCTTTTTTATCGACGCAATCGAGGGTTCCGCTTTTTTAAACGTTTGATGTGGAGGTTTTGTGATTAATGGCTGGATGTTCTAAACCCGTATTATGCACTAACTGGTGATCCTTATGTGCTTTTGACTCTTACTGGAGCTGTGGCAAGCCTCATGCAATCATTGTGAATAGTTCACTCTGGAAACAGCCGGAGATTGAATATTGGGGGATTCTGAATGAGATTTTGAGCTTTTTGATTTTCCATTCTGTGCTCGCTAAGGGCTTCTTAAATTTTTCCGTTAATCCGTTAATCTCAGTCAACTGTGTATAAGGAGGAGAGTGAGTCTTATGTGCAGTGGCAGATGCGGATGCAGAAGGGGGAGGAACCGGGCTTCCTCTCCTCACGCAAATTGAATATCTGTGGCTGGGTTTTAATATCTCACCAACCTCAAATTCGTTTGTCTTCAAATCTTTTCGAACGTTTTGTTTTGATAAGTTCAAGTAATTTTCCGAGCAAAGAGTAGCGAACATGAGATATTGACCACCTCGTTGATATCTGGGATTTTAAGTGTTATTCCTGATGCCTGAGGACGAGTTTATCTGAAATGACTTCTCTTAATGTGCCACAACAGGTATGTAGCCAAAAAGGATGTATCATATTCAGAAGTAACGTCAGTAATTCATATTTCTATTTCTCGTCAGGTTTTTATTTCCGTCAGATGTTTCCCCGGCGTAAGAACCGACTTTGTGTTGAAACATTTTCTGTATAAATTTTCCAGATTCTCACGTCAACAACCTCTTACTTTCTTCTGGATTATCCAGGTTTAATGCTTGATTGTTTTTATGTTTATAGCAAGTAGCTTATCTTTAAGTCAACGAGAAGGCTCATATGACCGCAGAGCTGGAAAAAGCGCGCAATGTGGAGGCTGAAATGGGTACGCAAATCGGAATGCTTCAGGGTGAATTGATGCAGGCACGCTCGAAAATCCGAGAACTTGAGAACAAGCTCAAGGAACTTGATAAACGCTAGGTCAGAAATCGTGCTTTTACTACCAGTTATTACTTTTATTGTTTGCTCATTGTCAGCTTCTTAATTCAGTGGTCAAAACTATTTATTGTTTCGTTATAATATATAAATTACCCGGTGAAATTCCATGAACTAACTAAAGTTACGATTTAGCCTAACGTAACTAACGTAGTTTAAGTTATTTTCATGAAGTTACGGCCTGAATTCAGTGCATCTTGGTTGATGTGCTTAACCTACAGTTGCGGAGTCGGAGCTCAGTTTCGATTGAAAGTTGAAGAGCTTCATACTGTTTCTCAATTTCGGAAGAGTTTTGAAAAAATCACATCCGCATTCAACAAATAAGTAAGTTTAAATTGCCTTCTTGAGAAATCTGAAAGAACGATTGTTTGAGATGGTAACTATCCCCCTCTTTACTATACGTGAACTCTTGTTATGTTGTTTGATTTTGCTTATTTGCCTTATATTATATATAGGAACGCTTGTCAGCCTCCAGCTAATAATCAGCTTAACAGTGTAGAATGCGGGTTTGGAAAGTATGCTTTCACTAGGTTTGAAGATCGATTTGTTGAATGAATAGCTGTGGGGACATCCACAGCTCCGTCTATTGTAACGATTTCTGTACCATATAGAAGAGCTATTTAAAATTTAGGCATCTTGTTCACTGCATAGTCGCAGTGCAGTATTCTCTTTGGGCAGTTACGGCGACCTTATACAGTATCTGCAATCACATTATGTAATCAGCCTGAAATTTCCTTAAGCGATGCATGGAATCTAGATAACGTTTAAAATACGCCTTTCGACGTCTCTATTCTGCAAAGGTGCATGTTTATATAAGAGGCAAGAACCGATCAAAAATCAGTCGTCTCAGAAGGGTATAATTCGTGTTTATGTTTATTTGCTGTCATCCATTGACGATCTGTAACGACTGTCTAAAAAGAAACGAAACGACCGACCTAATGAATGCTGACTGACTAAGCGAATGTCCAACGTATAGGAGGTTTGTTTCAGTGTCCTTCGACAAGAATCAAGAGCGAATCAGAAGTGGTCTTCGCTTTCACCGGTGTTCCTTTTCTTAAAAGCGGCGTTTTTCACTGAAGTGCTAACCTTGATGCCTCCATCGTTTCTATTTTCAAGTTTATTATTTCACTGCATCCTTTAGTATCGTGATTTCATTCCTCTTATCGTCATATTTCTATCCAAGTTTATTTGAACTTTTCATTGTATAGTTGGGATAATCTTGCGATTATTTTGCTCAACCTGAAGATTCCGCCGTTCGATTTCAGGTTCACATCAAAATTTGTTAGGGGTTTTTTGGGAACATTGAGTACAGGTCAATTTTATTTTCAGATGCGACCTTTTGGTGGCCCTTGTTGGACAAGCTTTACCCATGAAGTGTACCATAGGTTTAGGAATCTGATTCTTATTCTGGAAAAGTTAAACAGTTTTCAGTGGCAAACGGGAGACAGAAGTTTTTGTTCTTTAGTCTTTCGATATTGTTTTCTTGAAAGTCTTGTTTTTCTATATAATCACTTCCTTCTTCGTCACCTCCGAATTACCCACTGATTACAGGGACCGCCAGTTGGATCATTTAATAAATCATTCTAATTAACTATATATTTTAAGTGTGTTTTCATGTTGTTTTCAGTGGTCATGCAACAGGTCGCCTCACGACAGACCCAAATATCGGGTTCGAATACCAGCACACATAGAAGAAGTCTGTGATTTGTCATTGTTTCTTTTCTCTAAGAATCCGGACAGGGAGGAACAAATAGTTTTTGAAACATCTGTCTATTCCAGCAAAGAATGGAACTCAGCTCTTTTTTCCAGAAAAGTGATGAGGGGCCGCCAATGTTCAGTTTAATCTCGATTGCAGAGGTTTCTGTTTTGGAAGACGGATCTTTAAACGAATAAATTCGAGTGATATTCGCTCACTACTCGTGAATACTGATTTCACCAAACAGACGTGCACTTGGAAGTCCACTATATGCAAATATTGTATTGCGAATCAGCACCAACGTCTGCATTCAAAAAATGGCACCATTGAACAAGGCAAAACAATGGTTAATTTATATATGTTTCTATGAGAGTGGTGTACTCTGTGGGGTAGTTGAAGACCAACAGTAGCAAAGACGAGCCAAGACGCCGTGTACACTCAGCAGTGCTGCTACAGTTCGAAAAGGATGATAGAGTGAGTGGGTCCTAGAGACGGCTTGCATTTTCCACACAACAATACAACACACATAAGGGAACTTAGGGAACGGACAGGCAAGAAGGAACAGTCAACTCAACTATACAAAAATACACTTCATGCAGCACCTAACCCGTAATTAAAAGCTGTTAAGTTCATTCAACGAAAACAACAATTAATGCAAGGAGTTATTGAGACAGTTGAGCACTCAGAACTGTAAAAAATCGCAAAATAGAAAACGAAGGCGGGGAGGAGAGGGGGAGAGGAAGACAGTGTCTCCAGTCTGTGGTTGAGACTTCATTAATTCCTAACAGTCACCACTGCTAAGCACTGGGAGTTAAACAGGCTAGACGAGTGCAATTTGATACACATTCCTCATAATATCCAGGAGAAGGCGCTTCTGCACTGACCAGCAGCCCTTTCTACTATTCCACTGTTTCAGTGTTCTTTGAATTTTACGAAGAAGCAGCCCTTCTTTCCGTCTCGAAAAGAACACGTAGGAGCAACTCAAAAAAGCGGAAACGACATTGGGTTCTCAGAGGCAGTAGTTTTAAATATCACACGGAACAATCCATTAAACAGATGGGAATTGGTTTCGCTCCGAGTAGAGCGAAGGATATTTTTTATCCGGAACATATTTGCGCCACGAAATCGTTATTAGACTTGCGAAGAAATACTAAAAGAAATTGGTGTTAGGGAAAATTCAGGCAGGGAAAAATTTACCCAACAAGGGAAATGCTCCACTAGATATCTTAGAACGATCGTATCGGGAGGAACTCCTCTAATAAGACCTCTTAGAACGATGTCTCTGAGGGGAATCTCCATTCCAGTGCACTTGTTATTCAGTCGAAATTGTAATATGCAGCAAATAGGCACATATTACGAGCATTACTAGAACTGCAAATCTAGGCAGATGTCACTCAACTGAACTAATTTATCCTCTGTCTATTCTTCCTCCTAAACCGGTATGTTCACAGAGCACTGAGAGTAACAGAGCAGGAGAATCTTAGAAACTGAAATTCGATCCGCCTTCACCAAGCAGAGAATTCAGTTTTGCCTTTTCCCAATTGCATCCGAACTTCGGTTTTTTAGAAAATGCGCTTGACCGGCAACCGACCACCTATCTTGAAATTCAATCGGCTGCAACCCCGGCCGGCAACCTACGAATATTTTTGAATCCGCGTTACAAACTTTAGTTGCAACCGGGTGCTTTCGTCCCCTAAGCGATGCCATTTTTTCGATAGTATTGCTTAGTGAAGTGTCGGAAGCGTAAGGAATTGCGTATGTGGCGGATTTCCCTTTGCGTCGCTTTGGTCGGCGTAAGATTCATTCAGCTGCAAATCTGAAGGCATGAAAGTAATCCTTATATCAATGGGAATTAAGGAACCGCAAGGTTCCTTCAAGGAAAGGTGGTCATTTGGAGAGGAACGCTAAGTGGGAGAGTATGCGCTAAGTGGAGGGGAGGGCACCGCAGCGAGCCATGCGGATGATCATTTGTTTAGGATTTTAAGTTGCCCTCTTGAGGGTGCAAAATTTTGCATTTTTTTCTCACGACTCCACGTTTACTCCTTTTTAATATATTTCTGTTAGAATGAGGTGGTGATTTTGCTGTTCTTTTATGTACCAGACGGGGAGCGAAATCTCAAACATTTTTCCACAGCCGAGCGCATTCCTCTCTCCATTTTGCATTCTTTCATTGGCACTGTTGCTTCCAGTTACAAGGTTGCACTTCCTTTGCATTTTATTTTCATACATTTCCATTCTTTTCGTCCCGTCTTGCAGAACGTCGTCGAGAATGGCGCTCGAAACAGAGAGACCGTTCTGAGCGTAAGCCGGAGAATCCCGTCAGAAAGCGTCAGGATCGCTCGGACAGTCGACTTGCCGGAGTCGCATAATTCATTAGGTGCAGTGAAAGCGGAACTCATGTGTGACTTTGCTTTCTCAGCCTTTGTACCTACTCTGAGTTGTTTGCTTTTCTATGTGCTACCTTGATTGCACTGAAGAACAATGTGTGACCGATTTGCTTGCTTATGGATAATTAATAAGCGAAGTGAAGGAGTGAATAAAACGTCATTCACCTTCCTCTTCGTGCTCTCCATAGATTTTCCTCTCGTTTTTACTGCCGTCGTCGAAATTAACGCAGCTGTATTTATTTTCGGTTTTTAGCATTGTCACAGCATCCTGAAACATTGTCATTGATGAATTTCATTTATAGATGTTTGTTTTTCAAACTTTTAAAACAGTTATTTGCAGCGTAGAAATGCTCTGCTGAGAAGAAGCGTTTGGTGCTTTGCGTGGTTTTCTTCATCGAATCCACCGCACACTTTAGATATCTAATCGGAAGTCAACTGTGATCAATCCGTGAACCACAAGAGTTCTTAACTTCCTAACCTAGTCTGGTTACTTGATATTAGGGTTTTCAGCTACTATTTTTCAAACATTCTAGGGAATACAGATTCCCGTCCACTTTTGCTAAGGTTTTTTTGCAGACCTTTGCAGAGAATGTTGCATTTTACCCAAATTGTATCGGGAAGCGGTATTCCTTGGGTTTCGGGAAGAAACATTATCAATGAGCCGGCTACCAATGAAAACACCGAAAATATGAGCATTGGCACAATTGGCAGCGTAACGTCGGAAAGGATCGCAATGTAGCCCGAAGCAGCTGAACCCATACGTGAGACCTGAAATGGTGCTGTCATTGTTTCCGTAAAACACGTTTCGTGAATGAAAGCAATATAACATGAACAATTGTGGGCTGAACGGCTAGGTTATACCCAGAACCGTAAGGCATTTGAGGTGGACGGTCCAAAAAACTCGATGTTTTCAGGGAGGGGTCCTTGTTTACAGTTCTATGCTGAAGTGATAAAAGAAATATAATCCATTGGTTGAGCGTGCAGCACAAACATCTCAACAAATGCTGTAGTGAGCAAGTGTTAGAGCAATCAGTTTATAGCAGAGGTTCACTGCTCACAGTAAAGCAACTCACTGACCATCGAGCACACTCCAACTGCACTATTGCGAATAATTGTTGGGTAGAGCTCCGAAGTGAAAATGTATAAAATGTTGAAGGCGCCTTGAATACAAACTTTGCCTGCCAGCATAAATACCAATGCTAACTGAAATAGATTTTTGCTGAAATATGGCAGAGGCGATAGAGGGTATGAAATAAGCGACGTCGTTGAAGATGTGGGAATCGACAGCACCGTCGCCTGTTGTTGTTGACTGCGACGTTTGTAGAGCTAGGTATTATTGTATTTCCAGATATATATTGCATTTCATCGATGTCGCTAAAACAGAACTTTCCTCCTTAGGTTTCAGATCCCATTCTCATAACGAGGTGTTAAGGTTTTCTCGCTTTGAGAGAGGCTTTCCTTATGAGGCGTTGCGGTAAAATGATTATTGCCTTCACAGTAGTTCGATTACAATATTCAGTTCATTACGTTAAAGCTGCAATGTTGCAATCTGCACCCACAGCTGCGACAGGAAATCGTTGACCAGCGACGATGCACTCGTCATTATCATTGATTCGAGAGCTCTACGCGTGCTTATATTATAATGGAGTTAAATGTTGCTCGGTGCGAGATCAGTGTTCCAATTATTTTACCACCGGAAAGCTAGTTGAAATATACATAGGGTGCCGTGGTTTATAATGGTGGTTTGGACCGTGCTGTATGCAGAACGCTCATAGGAAGGGGTGTGCTGTATTTATTAACCAGTTTGCACACTGACTGGGGTGAGTTCTTTGTGGAACACGCGGCCAGCGTTTTGTAAGTTTGTTCGGGGATTTCAGTCCCAGCCAGGTCGTTCTCATCGTGTTAGTTC
Organism: Parascaris univalens; assembly: GCA_037576465.1. Classification (NCBI taxonomy): domain Eukaryota; kingdom Metazoa; phylum Nematoda; class Chromadorea; order Rhabditida; family Ascarididae; genus Parascaris; species Parascaris univalens. The sequence continues at coordinate 26,837,648 of CM075173.1, forward strand.
ACGCCGTTTATGGAGCCTTCTTTTGTAGAGAAATGAGCGTTAAAACAAACAGAAATGGTCCTCTCGGAAGGCTGCCGGAACAGAAAGGAAAAAGAGCGGGAGGGGAGACAGGCGGTGGATGGAGGCGAGAGCAGTGGAAAGGCGGAATGGGGAGAGAGGGGAGGATAGGAGGTGAGGGGAAGGAGGAAATGGGGGAGGAAACACTGAGTTCGCGGCACTGCAGTAATATCTCATAAACGTTTTCCCACGTAATCATAAGCGCAAAAAACATTTTTTCGTCGCTAAAAAACCTCCGCTGAAAACGATTACAGTTGTGTGTTGTCGTGTGCTGACAATGATCGCGATACCAATAAGCGTCCCACCTCCTATCAGCGTTATCATCTGCGACCTATAACAAAGTACCTCTGAAGAAGGAAAGACCAGAGAGTGGCATCCTACAGCAAGCTTTAGCATATTTCATCCTTGCATTTTCAGTGTAATAACCGTCGGATGAAGTGATCTACATGAAACCGTAAGTAATGATCATTTTCAGAAACTGGTTCACAGACAGTTTCTGGAAACAGTGTTACAACCTCGGAGCAGAAATTCAAACGAGACCGTTTCCTCTCACTGTATTACTTAGCAAATTGGACTATTACAGACAGTGGACAATAGCCACAAAATGCAACATAACCTTTGAGCATCCACCATATACATCTAGAAACATGAATTGACTTACTTATGTTATTTCGATAAGAACTTATCAGTAGGAAGGTCATTTCCGGACATATTCCATCTCGACGAAATGTATCCAACAATAAATTTCCCTCAGCCGCAGTTGCAATGATTCTGGAGCGATGCTTACCTTTTCCTGCCGAACCGTAGGAGATAAACACATCCCATCAAAGTTGGCAACTCAATAGCACCGGCGATTGCATTATTGAGGAAAAAATTACCAACGAACATTGACCGACCGGGTGATGACTAAACATATACTTTTATTCACTCTGCGTAGAATTTGCTCGGATGACGCGAGTCATGAATTAAAACTATCTTTTATTTATTCATACTTCTCGAAAGTTTGCTCGCTATTCATCACAAAATATCCTCTTTGCTTCCTTAGTGTCCCTTTGATAGTCACTGGTCAATGACCTTCTAAAAGAATGTCTTGATATTTTCTAAAAGAATGTCCTGTTAAGGAAGCATAAAGCACACGTATTTCCAGTGCGAAGAAACTATCACCATAAAGCACCGCTTAAACAATCGCAGTTTTCAGGGACGGCAGAAACGCTATCTGGGCTGTGCACAGATGTATCCGAGAGCAGCAGTGCGGAAAGTCACGAACCCTCGACGTCGTTAATTTTCAGAGAAAAACCAAAATGATGAGATAAAACTTGGGAGAACTTTTCGCAGAATGGAATATTTTTTCGATTCCCGCTGAACACCAACCACCTCACGCAAATGCAAATAAAACTTCTCAAGCGAACAGCACGCCTCGAGTACCCAGGTAAGATCTATTTTTTGTATAGGTGACTCGGCGACTATTCGGACAGATGAGCTTGCGCGAAGAATGATCATGGTTCTCAACTGTGATAAGTGGTAGTGAAAAAACCTGATCGGAGAGTGCGATAACCAGGCCGTAATAGACGAGTGCTGTTGCAATCCAAACAATGAACACGAGGACGGAGCGAATTCGAAGGTCACTAGAGATAAACAGAAGTAAAAAATGTGGTCGCTCGTTATTCTTCAACCATTTTTGTTTTTCCGCATGTCGCACCTTAACAACAAGGTCTACTTCATTTCCTTTGAAAGGGATGATTCAGTGAATTCTCAGGCTGTTTCAAGCAAATTTTTATTTGGAACCCTTTGACCTTCTAAGGAAACACTGAGGAATAAATACCCACCGAGCTGCCTTACTAAAGAACTCGCAGATTAAATTTTTGTCCGGTTTCAACTTATCCTCAGTATTGGAATTTCTCCTCAGCACTTGGCCTTTAAATAAATGTTGGATTCATCTCTTGCACTTAATAAAGTAGAAGCTTTTTAAGACGATTCGTTGATTAACGCGATGATTTAATAATTTGTGAGTTAAAAAGCGAACCAAGCCAAGATCGGAAGGTAACGATGTTTTGTTGAGATGGCAAGCGCGTCGAATGATCCCTTCGGCTTCCTTGACTCGATTCATAACAATAAGCCAACGAGGTGATTCTGGCAAAAAGTGGATCAGTACCATCGCACCCGTGTGTAAAAGAACAGTTATGATCTGAAACCAATAAACAATATGCATTTTTTGCAAACAATTCAACGGAACATTCATTGCGTCGCAGTTATAAGGAAGAGGTGAAGCAGCACCTGAGTGGTGTACCACGATTTGCTGAGATAGGCAACCAATGCGAGGAATGCATATCCACATGCCCATGGTGCCTGCAGTAGGCTACCAACAATGGACCTGTATTTCACACCTGAAATGTAATCTTTGCATTGCTCATAACTGTATAATTTACCTTGGCTTTTACATAAATTTAACTTTGTCTGAGCCTCACCTGCCGCATCTTCGAGATTGCTCTGGTTTAACTTTGGGTTTGCATGCAATAGCTAAGCTAAGCGCTCCAACACAGCAGCTGTTATTGGTTGTGCAAATAACATTTCACAAGGTACTTATCTCTCTGGTCTGCATCGTCTTCACTCGTAGGAGTTTCTGAAAATTTTCATCCTCTCTTATGCCTTCTCCCATTACGTACAAACGAGGATGAAGTGGTCCTACGACGTAGGTCCTATGATTCACATATGATAAGAAACATATTTTAATAAACAAAGTGCTCCTTGTCGTATGTCCAAAAGTCTCAAGGAAATAACCTGTTTACCGAGAAAGAGGCATTTTTATGCAGACTCAAATGGCTTATTACTGTCCCACATTTGCATTGTTTCCTTATTCGAGTTCCTCTTTTTGCCTATATAACTTTTCGACGGAAATTCCTTAGTGATTGTGAGGGTTCAAACGTTTTACTGAAACTTTAACAGCACGACTAGGAGTACGGCATCTTACGAGTTCCAGCTGGTAGGAACAGGTTGAATTTCAAAACAATTTGTAACATCGTGCGAAAAGAGGCTTCATCAATCACGATGTGATTTCATTCGTTCAATGTGAAACAGTGAATATTATAAGAGAAGCAGTGATCGCAAAGGAACCTGTGATCTCCATGCACATAACGTATGCGGCTAAGTCGGCGGCCTCGTTGCAGACGGCACCCAAGAAGCGCACACCCAGGAACACTTCAAACTCCTTTGTAAAAGGGAGCAAGAAGCCGAAAATTGAAGACAATACGCCGAAGCCATAGATTGCTGTCTTCCTTCCATACCTCAAATGAGCCGTTACTTAAATGAGGTGTGTTTTGAAGTTCGGTTAGAGAATCGTGAGAATATCGCCCATTCTGACTGCATAATAACGAAGGACTTGCCATTATCTGAGGGAAGATTAAGGTCACTAAAACAATTCTTTTGATAAAGATAACAGAAGCTAGCTGAGGAGATGAACTTGACTTGAGATATCCTCGACATCGGATAAAACAGTTCAAAAACCTATTAGTGGAAATTGTTCTTATCGCCATAAACTTCGTTTTACTTCGAATATATCAAGAAGTTCTCTTGCAGGGATTTTTAAAGGCAAAATACCGTCGTCAGATATCACAAGGGAAATATGTGCTCCCTTATCTGAGAGAAGTTGAATGTTAGAAGGAGGCAGCAAGCATCTGCGCGAAGGAATTACTTCCAGACGCGTGACCAGTAGCTGTTGTGTGTGAACTAGCGTCTGAGCATTTGCCGCATCGAAGAGGGAGGCACCGGAAAGGTTTCTTGCGAAGTTCAAAAACTGCGAATGAAGTCAGCGAATTCATTTTTACTTCAATAATGCGACCTCGGAAAGTGCTCAAATGGCCGTTTCTTTCTTAATCTATCACGACGATGAAGCCAGTGGTACGACAGAACGATGCGCTAGCAGCTGCATACCTGTCGGAAACGAATCCGCCCAGCATACATCCGGCCACGTATCCGAGTGAGTAAGACAAGTGAACATGAGCTCGACTCCAATTATCATCACAGACACGATGCCATTGTGTGACCACCGTTTCCTTCATCACCTTTAATATCAGTGAGCATTATTTGCTAGCAGACACAATTCAGTTCCGCTGAGACAGCATTTCCACATTACTGTTCGCAGAACTCCTTCAAAGTAATATGAATTTATGCCTGAATAGCCGCAGTTGTGCGCGGTGAAAGATAAAGCTTGCAGACTTTCTACCTTTCGGTCTTGTGAAACAGGGATATATCTGTATGTGCGTGGCTGAGCCTTTATTTATATCTGTATATGCACTATGTATATGCGTGGCATGTGCACTTATCTAGTATCTTTTAACGGAACGAATCGGGCTGCAGCCGTTGTTGAGTGGGGATTCTGCTTACATCGAGGAATGTAAGGGGCAGCACTGTGGAGAAAGTATGAACCTTACTGTGATTTCATACGCTGACCCGATTAGCGTCCATATCTTGGAAGGCAGTAACAGTTTTCCAGTCATACTTAGCATTTCATCTTCGTTCATTCCTGTCCATTCTAAAATCTTTTCCAACAGAACTTAAGAACTGTCACCTTAGATTTGAAAGCTTCGCATAAAACAAGCAGGCTTCATGTCATCTAGCAGTCGGCAAATTCGACCGAACAAAACAGTCCATTCCAGCGATTTTCGATCGTCATCTTTTGATCATCAGAGGCTCGTTGGTCAAATTGATGGAGTTGTTGACACTACCCGCACAACTTATGCGACTGAATCAGTAGTTGCGTGCGAAGCACATGCACCGCACGCCGGCCTCTCAACTACCAACAGTCCTTAAGATACGAACACCTCGGTCGTTTCATCGACATCCCCAGCGGAATGCACCCCACGAACTATTCGATCATCGACTGGACTAATCGACGGGCGGAAAACGCGGCGGTCCTTACCAGTTGAATTTGCAGTATGTCGAGAAACCTCTTGAAAAAACTCACCGCGATATTCAAATAATTCAATATGAAAAACGTCCATACCGATCTATCGTAGTCCCATTGGTCGCATCTTCTGAGAATTGCGAAATCGCTTTTAGCGGCTGCTTCAGCATCAGAGAAATTCATGCGAATATATTCATGGTAACGTTCATAACCACGATCATAGTAGTGGCACTGCTCATGCCATTGTTTACCCCCTCGCTGTTGATTCGGAACCTTGAAGATATCGTCGTGGATTTTCAAATCGTTCAATGCTGACTGATTAGGAGGATGTCGATCGTACCAGTCCAGTTTCAGGCTTAGTCTAGTACTGGCTAAGTAAGAAATATACAGATTTCCACTTTGGTATTGCTTTAAAGGAGTGGGGACGCAAACAAGGGACACTACAGTAGTCAAATGGGCAGCATCGGGCAAAAAAGGATTCGTATTTTAGTAGGTCTTAGCTATGTTTGTTATTATAATCGCAAGATTAAACGGGAAGCGCGAAGTTAGTGAGTGCAGGCACTAAGTGACTATACAGCTTGCTCCTTGCTTGTGGGAAGCACTTCAACCTTACCAGTCTGAAAGAGAATTTTTCTCAGTCTTAATAGATCAGTGCAAAAAATTGAATGATTGAATGCGTCAGTGTGTAATGAGCGCTTTTTAGAAGTTGTGGACGGTAAATTCATTGCACCGAGTTATGATACTGGCCCCATTTGTAAATCCAGATTTCCGGCTCCGATTGATTCTTCAAATAGTTCTCGAAGTTTTATTTAATTCCAGAATCTGAGGGGACGGGTTCTAAAAAATTGCGAAGAAAAACTTTAAAAAGTTCCAAATCCAGAATCAAGGGAACTGCTCTATCCTTCGCAGTGGTTCCCGTCACATGCGTAAATATCAATTTTCCATAGAGAAACCCTCGGAAGCTTTTTTAAATACTAATTTATCATCGGTGGTTTATCTCTATCTATAACGCACCAGTATCAAGCTTCTTGAACTAGTTATGGACTTATAAATGAATGAAAATATGCGTGAATGAAAGCAGGGGAGCATACATAAGGAAATGCAATACTCGAGTTAAGAACAGCGTCCCAACTCCAGCCAACACCCATTGAAATGTTTTGTTCCACATAACTCTTCGAGAAACCTTGAATCTGCAAAAGTAATTTTTGCCTCAAGAATCATGTGTTAATTTGCCGTTAAGAATTTTGATATTATTAGCGCCTAGTTCTTCGAAAGTAACTAAACTCTTAGGAACCAGCAAGGCGATAAGAAAGCAAGAAATCTGTTACCGAAACAAACCACAGGAAAACTTTGGTTATTAAAATGTTCCATAAACTTTTCAGGAAGTCATCCGGAAATGTTAAGGCGAAGATCTGAAGTCGTAACGAACGTTGGCGATGGATCTCTGTAACCGTCTTTTGAGTAAGTTCCGATCGTAGCGGGAAACAGAGACTCAAAAACAGAACCTTCTCCGCTAAAAAACGTCAAGAAGCAAACTCTTCCTACGAAGTTCAACGCAACTATTCGCGTTACACTGCCAGACATTTAGAGCTCTGTCCACAGCTCCCTCCTACAAGCAAGTTTTCAAAAATTTTCAGCCATTCTAGTCTACAATAAATTGACCACTGCATTACCTTACACCAATGATCCGGTTGGTACATCATATATACAACACTGAGGTTGAACATTGCATGTGGTACTTGCTGGGCTGAGATCATCACATAAATAATAATTTGCCACACATTACAACCGCCGATAATATTTAATATACCTGGAAGTTAGCGGTTCATGCCGAAAGAAGACGCAGTAATCATATTACAGCTTGAAATATAAGACCACAGCCGAGGACGTTTATGTTTTGAGGTAACCGAGCAAAGTTAGCTCTGTTGTAACAGAAGTTATCTCGACGAAGAGAGAATGCAGATTCTAGTTACTGCGTTGAAGGCATTAGTAGAGTAAGCTTTTCAATGAAGAATTCATAAACCGCCGACTCGAACAACTTCTGTTTCGAAGAAAACTTGCATTTTAAAAAGGCAAAATGGAACAGAATTGAATAGAGTAAACTGTCATTCATGGGAGTACGAAATAACAATTGCGTTATGTTAAGAAAATAATCTCTACCTTCAAAATCGATGTCGGTGAGACGTTTCCTTCTTTGCGACGCTTTATACTGTTTCTGAATTCGATAGTGCTGCGCGTTAATCTCTACTTCGCTCGTACAACGTTCCTCTACATTCCTAAATAATTGGAGTAGAATTTTCCGATTCACTTCTCTCCATCAATGACTGCTTCTGGAAAAACCCAAATCTAATTGGCTTCAGGTTCTCAATGATCTCAGACTCTGTTTCCAACTTGTAAAATGGTTCCTTTTATACTCCCATCCACAAATTATATCCTTTCACTTTGAATCTTGTCAGTGGAGAGAAACAGTTGAATGAAAGGGGACGAAACTGTTGGAATCGATCGGCTCAAACGAAAGTGCCAATGAACCCTTTTCTTAAAATGACTGAAGGAAGCTTCCTATTTTTCATGCTCTGCAGATTATATATTGATTATTGAGAGGAAAAATTCTCTGAAGGAAATTATTAAAGCAGCAGGCTATTTTCTCGAATTCTTATACAGAAATAGTTCCACGTGAATATTTCATAAATAGATATGAAAGTGATTCTGTAAAATTGGCCTCTAGTGAATTTTCTACCTCCCTTAGCACTGTGACATAATTTTCAGGAAGAATGTAAAATGTTCCAGGTTTACCGGATATTTCTGGTTTTCAGGAAGAATGTAGAATGTTCCAGCTTTACCGGATATTTCTGGTTTTCAGGAAGAATGCAAAATATTCCAGGTTTACCGGATATTTCCGATTTTCGGGAAGAATGTAAAATATTCCAGGTTTACTGGATATTTCTGATTTTCAGGAAGAATGTAAAATATTCCAGCTTTACCGGATATTTCTGGTTTTCAGGAAGAATGCGAAATATTCCAGGTTTACCGGATATTTCTGAATTTCAGGAAGAATGTAAAATATTCCAGGTTTACTGGATATTTCTGATTTTCAGGAAGAATGTAAAATATTCCAGGCTTACCGGATATTTCTGATCTTCAGCAAGAATGTAAAATATTCGAGCTTTACCGGATATTTCTGATAACAACTAACAGTGATGAATAAAATACTTGTCAATTTATTCGAAAACTGTTTCATTACTAACGAAAAAATTATTTTGGAAGTGAGAGATTACCCGTGTCTTTTGTCGTTCGCATATTCACTCGTATTAACGGCATGTGATTTCAGTGTATCTGAGGGTAATGCCGTTTGAAGTGGATGTGCTGCGTCTTGATCGTATACAGGCATGGTGGTTTCAGTGTAGGCGTTTTCATCGTCAGGTACCAGAGCTGGCTCACTATAGATGAGTGCAGAAGTGGGTGTTCGCAAAGGCTCAACAATGAATATGTCGGTCTCACTCTGCAGTCGCTTCTTTATTACTGTTATGAATTGAAGCAAGAGAATGAACTTACAGCTACTGAGAAGTTTAATTTGGTTGTTGAAATTCATAAACCGTTTTTTTGCGAAAACCCCGCAGTTTAACCGTCCTCCACAGAGTTCTTCGGGTTCTCGAGGAAGTAAGTAATTGGTTTATGAAACTATTAATTACTGTGTGAGTCGACGCAGTCATATTGAAGATTTACTGGTTTTTCAATTTTCACTGGAGGAAACGAATAAAAGTAAATTACTCTCGGTGCATTTTTTTAAATGAAGTAGAATGCTTGATTTGTTAGGGGAATCTTACGACTCACAAGGTCTTCATGGAGCGAGATTCAGCAGGTCGCACATCGGGATGCACAAGTATTCAACCAAGGATGCAGTCTTCTCAACGCTCTCAACAATGCTTATGGCCGTTCACGTGAACCTCATTCTGACGATCTCTTCGTATGTATTTTTCGAGAAAAGCGCCTTTACAGCTGGAGAGTGGGGCACAGATGACGGGTTCAATAGTGGTATTTGCGCCTCATTTGCAAAGTTTTCTCTTGAAAATTGCAAAATTCCTCTCTCATAGTTTTGGGGACTTTTTACAAACGATGAGTGGACACGAAGAGTGCGCAATCAGTTGGCTATGAAAGAATTTCATTTCCCATAGAGACAAATTCTTCGCTAACAAGCATATGTAAAAAGAGTTTCAAAGTTCTAAACGGGAAGGAAACAAACGTTCTCACTTTTTTGTGTGGAGTCGTAATTACACTATCTGGAAGAAAGCTGTTATAAGGTTTTCTTTGAGGCTTCTCAGTGGACGAAGATATGGGAACCAAGTTTCTTTATATCATTTACTCTGTGGAGGCTAATTAGGAAATTCTCCTTCAGAAGGTTTTCGTGCTCGTTCCACACGTTTTTATGCGGAGGCGGAGTTCTCCACTCCACCATCTACGTTTTGATTTTCATTTAATAATGCACTGCTGAGGAAGGCACAAACCTTGTGCTTATTTAAACGACAGTTCTTGAAACTCTACGGAGCCTCAAAAGAAATATCGAAGGCGACAAAACGGAAACTGGTGCTGTTGGAAGTGCGATAAGCTCTACAGCAATCACTGCTGATTACATGCTACTTGCCAACTGGGACCCCAGATTTTAAGGGATTCACTAGTAACGATGCCGTTCGAATCATCTTCGAGGTCGCCCATCAACCGGAACCTTCGAAATTTGAGAAGACTATAATTTCAGCGAATGAGCAAGATTTTTGGGACTCCGGATGATGTCACCGTTAATAGGAGAAGGGGCTGTTCGAGCTAAAGTGTAATAAAGTTGAACATATTAAAATTTTAACCCAGTTCTCAACGGAATTGGAATTTAATTCTCAATCGCTTTATGGGCATTATAAAGTAAACGTTCAGAAATGTTGCTTTCATAAAGGGAAGGAACAATATATCTGTGCCACTGGATAAGTTTGTATGTCTTTGCGGTTTCTTTTGTTAGCTCAGAGGCCAATAAATTGACGCTGCTGAATTTGTAGGAATAACGTAGCCGGCAGGAGCATGGCTTTTTTCATTCTGGTCCGTTCGATTTCAAAGAAGCTGTAGACGAATGAAAAAAGGAAACAAAACGCGAGAACTTTATGTGCTTTTTCAACCGCGTTGATTACGAGAAAACGAATCTTTTAGGGAGTATCTACGCGTTCAGCCCGACTATTTTACATATTGTTTGTGGTTAATTCCCTAAGAAATTTGTTGGTCAGTTAAGCGGGAAGCAAAAGCATCTCTCCAGTTATTGCGTGACCTTACTAACTGTGGTTCCAGCCAATTAACTCTGCGCTTTTTCCCTTTCGCTGGTTCAGATTACTCCCTGACCTCCTCATGTTTCCACAGCCTTTGTTCAAGTATTGAAGCGTGAAAACCTCCCTGCAGTGTTCCGTTGTTTGCACCACAAAAACCTTCCTTCAGCGGCGGTTTCACTTCCTTTATGAGTTTAACAAATTCTACGACCTCCGATATTTCACTACAAAGATTCAACTCCGTGTTTCATCCACTGCTGCATTATCAGATTATTTAGTGCAAATGAACAATGCTAATCATAAGCACAAAAATTTGGTCAAAACGAATTTCTCCGCTTCATTAATGGCGAAGTTGGCCTCCAGCGCACATACTTTAAGGATCTCTGACACTATCAGCTCAAATCAATGCTCTTGGATCAAATTCCACGCGATTGCAGCACGACAAACAAGGCATTACCCTTATGAAGGCCGGCACTCCAAATGGTCCACTTACAACAGCGTTTTCATTCATAGACCGGTCACTTTGCTGTTAATATATTCAGAACTGAAATTTGAGGGTGTAAAGATTGATAATAACACACACCACTAATGTCATCGACGTGCTACAAAATATTTGTCAGTTGGATCCAGTGGAACTGGTTTCAGTAGAACGCCACACTTCGACAATTAAAACAATTACTTCGACATCCAACTCGAACCCTAGTTTCCCGAGTGCCTGAGGCCGTTCTACGGTGGTTTCTGATCCGAGGACTCCAAAAACCTAAGAAGAATACTGTGAACTGAAAAGATTAGCTCTGAGGCAAGAACAAGTTACGAATCTGGAAATCCTTCCTCAAAAGACTTTCAGACTGTTCCTTTTTTCAACTCATATTTCTCTTTCAAATACTATTCTGCCTTCAAATCCATTTTTTTTAAATCCTCACAACACCACAGACGCCTATTCGCGTAAAGGCGAGTTTAACGCCACGAATTTAGTGCAGTGGCAATGTGGATGCCTTTTAACCATATTTGGGATTTCCGACCTCTATTTACTACAATTTTCTGCATAACATTTGGGCTCTGAGGATTCGGTTTCGAACTTATTCTAACCTATGCGATTACCGACTCACTCACTAGCTGATTTCCACATCGAAGATTTTCACTGCGGAGTCCACCTGTCGGAAGTAACGTTCCAGCATCTCTTGAAGGATCACTGTTTCATGACGCGAAAAACCAGCCCATGAACATGTCTTTTGGACGCCATAATTGTATCTGCCAGGATGTGTTCAAATTGCTAATATGCTTCTTAAACGTGGTTCCAAGGTGTACATAGTTGCAATCAGAAGGCCTTCAAGCGATATCTGTCGACTAGATTAGGAACCTCTTCTCTGCCCCGTGTCCCGAATTCATAAACAGTCGACGTCAACATGTTCGAGAACTCCTAACTATGAATTCTGCTAGTTATGTGAACACTTTTAGGTGAAAGGGTCAAGCAAACACGTCGTCCGATCATTTTCACACATTTTCGAAAAGTTTCAGGACTCTGGAAGACCCCCGCCTTATCATTCGCAAATTAAAAGCTATGGAACTTCCTTTCTGCTCAGCTTTTTACAACTCCGAAATCTTAAGTTAGTCAACTCTTGCGGTATGCCCTTCCCATGCTGGATTTTTCGAAGTCGCGTCTAACGCACCAATTATCTTCGTCTTTATTGAAATAATAAACAAATTTACTGTACTAAGCAAACAATATAAACTGATTTCATCTTGTTGCTTGCTGGTTTATGCTTTACTGTTGGTTAAAAAATGTACTAAGTAAACATTTTAAACAATAAAAATAGGTCCCTTCGCCCGATCGCTAACGAATGCGACCTGAATAATTGGGCAGTCATTGCAGTTGCGCTGAAAATGCTTCTTAACAATCGGAACTTTACAGAAAGCCGAAATTCTCAGGTTCCACTGCAATCTTAGCGCACGCTCTAAAACGGTAAGAGTGGAACTAAAAATCCAAAAACGAGTGGTACTCCAAGGTTTAGGAAGTGGAAATGAGATTTTGATGCAATCGTGATGCTTGCAAGCAGCTGCAGCAAATACAAGTACAACCTAACACTATAACATGACAAGAAATGTTTCTGGCGGCGAATGAGCGGTAAGTTATGAACAGCATTGGTAAATGTAGAAAGAATCTGCCTTTTTTATCCTTTCCTTCATGAGGGAAGAAGGAGAAAAAGAGAACTGAGGACGAAAGGGAGAGAAAGGAAAGAATAAAAAGGTGCTCAATTTAGGGATAATATTTAATAAAGCAGTTCAAGAAAACGAAAGTGACAGTCTGCAATGCAAACACACTTGAAAATGAGCCGATAAGAGCGATAAGGAGAGAAAGAAGAGAGAGAGTTTAATATAATGGATTTGGTTGCGCTGATGCCATATGAAACAGTCGAAAATGCGAATGAGAAAAGACGAGACACTTTTATTGCGGCTGAACATAACCCGCTGATAAGGGTACTGGCAAAATATTTGCGTTCGAAAAAGGAATCCTTCTGAAAACAATGCCATTATACTGTGAAACCACGAATGAAGACACAGGGTGCTTCAAGTCCCCAAATTCAAGAAGCTTCGCAGGTGACGGCTTCTGGAGAAAGAGGCCCTCTTTGAAAGCTGCTTCGCTGGGGAAGCTTTAATTTTGTGAGGAAACGTTGGACGGTGAACTTAAGCGGCATCGCAGAGGCGCCAACAATGGTCATTACTTGTATGATCAATAAAGGTGCTCAACGAATTGATGCAACTTTGACTGATGTATCTCTTCTATCATTTGCGTACAATAGAATATAAGGCTCTTCATCTGTACCACTTTTGCACTATAGAGCCTTTAATCCACACGAACTTATACATCGATCACTCTTCTACCTCAATATGGACGCGTGTTTTTCTGCAAAAGCAATATAAGATGGAACTGCAGCATAACAATGAAAATAGGTGAGGCAAAAAGCTGCCTCAAAAACAAGCTCATCACAATAGAGTAAACGATTCAGTGGCTGCAACTCCCTGCTATCAGTTGCACTCAGCAAGCGTAAGCAAGAGCTCGTAAATATCGCACACAGAGCGAACAAATGACAGCGAGGCTAATCCAAAGATCAATGAAGTCGAAATACGATTACTGAGTGATCAGATGGTCGGTTGATGCAGCCAAACTGTTACTCACAGAGCGATTACCTAACAACGCAATAGTTGAATCTATGCTCATGCTGAAAATAAACAAAGCCCCAATGCGTCAAGACAGAGATCTACCAAAAATTGAAGCACCTTTATAGAACAACTGTGGTTGAAAACCTATAGGCATAAGGACGAGAAAAACCAAGCTTTGCTTATAGAATAAAGGTGGGATATTATCTTGAAGAGTGAAAATAGATTTGTCACATGAGAACTGGAAGGTAAGGAAGAGAAAATAAAAGGAGAAAAAATAAGGCGAACAATCCATTACCAGAATGAGCAATGTTTCCTAGGATCGCTAGCACGCCACTATTCCTGATGTGGAAAGGAGCTTAACTGACTAGCTGTGGGAAAAGCCGATTTTCAAGTAGCATTACTGAGGGGATACAGTTTTGTGCTTTTGGATGGGGAGAACGGAAGGACCTTGTGGAAAAATCCGCTTCAAGGCTGAAACCTTCTATCGCTCCTTCGAAAAGTGGATCATACTGCTGCGATTCTTTTTGTTCGAAATTGCATTAATACCTCCACCTCTATAGATAGCGCAGTTTCCGGCTGAAAAAAATGTGAAAAATGTGCGAAACCTTCTCTCAGATAACAGATCAAAAGGCACAGTGAACAACAATAAACAACCTCTTCATTTGCTGTGAAACGGTGTTTCTCGGTGATTTTGAAGTCGTAGAAAATGTGCAAAATTACTTCGCGTTTAAAGATTTACTGACTAAGTGAGGCTGCTAATATCCGTTCCAGGAAGGAAAGCCGCTGATTGTAAGAGGAGGATTTTGCCCAATATTCTGAAGTCGGAAAGGATATTTCTCGCTTCTATTTTGCCCGCTGCAAATGCTCATTATCTGCCTAAAAACCTTTTCAATGTTGGGAAGTCACGTCATTTCCCGATTCTAAAGTGGCATTTTTCGGAATCTCCTTCAGAAAGCTCACATCTTGAAGGTGTAATTCCTTCCAAGAAACCCGGAAACATTTCATTTTTAAGATTCTATAATTTTTTAGTTCATCAAAAACGCATTAACTATTTACTTCCAGAATTATCGCAAGGATGGGAGAGTTCGTTTGTCGCTTCAACGGTATACAGAAACAGTGTTATAATATAAATCAACACGGTGATGATTTAATGCTCGTGACATTGAAGACTGCTATTTGCAGTAAAACAGGAAACGTCTATTGGGTTTGTGAAAGTGCCCTACCTCCTATTAACTGCTGAATACTGAAAACAGGATTATAACGTGCCGCACCTTCGCTAAACAGACTCTCTCATCATGTTCTATATAAAAGTTGAAACAATTTGAGCTCGTAAGGTCATTTCTGTAGCATGGTCTTTGATCCATAATGAATGGTATAAGTGTAAGGCTGCAATCTAAGGAAACAATTGTCTTGCTGATTTCACGACATCAGCGACAAGACAGAGCATTAAAAGTAGGCAAATATGACAGCGGGACGAACGTGGAATATACCAGCGTAGTCGGTGGCAGTTTTGGATTAGTGAAATTAACCATGCGGGGAGTTTGATGCCAGAGAGGCAGCGTTTTCAGACGGTATTTTTGCTGCTTGAATTATCAGTTCGTTGGAATATTTTCACACCAAAAAGCAAAAGTTACTACGAAAATTAAAATACTCGCAAACACTCATGCGGCCCAAAAACAAAAATTGAAGTGAACGAGTTTTAGAACCGTTAATTTCGTAAAAATTCTCAGCCTCTTCTAATAACTTATCAAAGACTGTTATTTCCTTGGATTGCAGCCAAGCAGAAGTGGAATGGACTGAAAAGGAGCTGAAAATAGCTGGAAAACCCAAACTGAAACAGGTCCGACCTGAGGAAACCCGGAACCACGATGCGGAATGAAGTTTATTTGAAAAAGAGATTACGCTGACCAATATCCCGCTGCTAATGAAAGTTTTGGAGACTTTCCTATAAGAAACAAACTTCCTGTGGGAGTTGACTACATTTTCGGGAGTAAAAAACCCAGCATGTGAAGCATTTTTTCAAGACCTCCACCCATTTTAGCAGAACACCAGTTGTTGCGGTCCAAAATACAGAACAACTACTAACTTTTCTGCAGCATCTTCTCGACCAACAAATTGATATCTTATCAGTTAAACCGACATGACTGCTTTATCAGTTCAAGTCACACCGAACTGCATTTGTCGCTTCAATTTTTATTTCAATGAGCAATGGCCATCGGTTATGCGCTTAAATTTCTATGAAAACTGTGGTCCACTATTGTTGCACGGGTTATTACCGCAGATGAGGTCTACGTTGAATTGCTTCGTTCGCCTGTAGATGTGATTCTATAATCGGGAGGTGAGAGGTGTCTACTTGTAAAATAATGCGGATGCACATTCAAGAATCCACTTGCACTAAAAGAATTCTCGCAATCACAGCATTTGGAAATGACAATGAAAACGAGTGGCTTCTACTTCTCGAGGTCGTCGGACACGAATTTCCATTCAAAAACTCGCAGTAAATACTAAATCTTTTTAACAACGATGAACGAACCAAAGAGGTGCGAAGAGTTATGAAAAGAAATGAGTAGCCTTAACAACAATATTCTTATGGCGTTTTCTTGTAGGAAATGTTTGTATAAATAACACAATTCCGTTATATAAAAAGAGAACGAAAAGCACCCACAAAGCCGCAAAATAAAAAGAGAATGACTTGGTGAGCACCAAAAATGTTTCGCATTTAACGTTTAAAAAAGGCTGAAAAGCTGATCGAGAGATACTCGGTGCAAGAAGTTTTACTGCGAACGGAGAAATGCAAGAAGATCGCCGACTCAATCGACAAAGAGCACCGCAACATCAACAAACTCGCTTATGCACGACCAAATAAAAGATGGCAACACCTGTTTATTGCATCAAACTTCCACTACCCATATACTTTCGGATGAGCACCAGGAAAAAGCTTCAGTGTTCAATTAAATATGTCAACAAAATCAGCACTCATCCAACTCGGGTTCGAAGAGCGCCCCTTACTTGAATGTTCGCCTCACATGAAAGAAGTAATACAAAGCAGCTATCATATACTCAGTACTCCAATAAACTTCGGACCCACACTGTCGAAAAAAACAATTATCTGACCTCAGCACTGTCATAACGGCGTTTTTCAAATTAAACTGCGGAAGCAGCCACGCCGTTCGTTAAAGGAATTTCTGATAAACTTATAGCCAAGAGCGTTTGCAGTCCTTTTCAAAATGTGAAATATAACAGAGATGGTGTTTTCTGAAAGATATGGTAAAAGCTGCAAAGAAAGCAATGGAAACTGATATTCGATATGATCATAAATACAAAATGAGAATTAAAGATAAAAACACTGAATGAAGGAACGCCATATAAAAACGGAAAAGTGAGCGGTCATAATTTCACTCTCAAGAAAATAAAAATGAAAACATAAAAGGCGAAACTCTTCGATATTTTTGGTTCCGAATCAGTCTAGAACTGCAGAAAATGCTTTCAAATAATCCTATTGTTGCTGATTTTTCAGTCACATTTACGTAATGAAACGGATCACTCTCCACATAAGGTTGTAGAAGAACCTCCCAACATTTGACTGCATCTTCAAGGAAAACCCAACAAAATCACCCTACACTCTTTCCCTCCCTGTCCCCTAAAACCTTACGAGACATGCTCTACCTTCGGCACATCTTTATAAAGAACATACTGAAATAAGTCATTGGTAAACCGCATAACTACCATACTGCATCTTAATCCACCAAATTAACTCAGCGAATTGCCAAAGATCATTTGAGATGAAAAAATGACCCCAGTTGAAGAAAAAGCACAAAAGAGAATTACGGAATTTATAAGATTCCATTCACAGCATACAAAAGCACATAAAAGAGAAAAGGGGAGGGAACTCAAAATGAAGCGAAGCAAAGCAAAGGGAGAAGCAATTAAGATGCCGCATCGCCTTTCGATTTCGGTGAATATTTCTGATCATAAAGTGCGGCCAGTCTGTGCAGTTCTGCATTATCGAGTATTCGAAGCTTCTGATCGCCCAAATTTAGTGACTCGTATATCATTGCCTCAAATTGCAAAAGATCACTGCGGACAACATAACTAACAAGGCAAAACGATATAAAAACATTTCTCGGTAAAGAATAAATTCATAGCATCACATCAATTTTCTCACCTATAGGGCCATTCTCCCTACCCTTCAACCTTTGACTGCGCCTGGTTAGGGTGATCAGTACCTTCCCATATTCCCACACTTTCCTGATTCCCCTCTCTCCTCCCCCCCCCCCCCCCCCTTCTCCCATCCCCTCCCTACCACTTCTTTAGCCGCAGTCCGGTGGTCTCTGATGCATACGCCTGAGCCTCAAATATTCACGACCATTCGACATCACCATTCTACATCAATCACCACGGCTCAAATGGCTTTCTCTTCTCACATCAGAAGTGTCAACATTACCTTTAAAGCGTAAACTTTCTGTCACAGATTTCTTTCATTTTCCATTTTTCTGAGGCCTAAAGTCGACAAACAACCAAAAATGACGAATGACTGAATAAATAACAAATATCACAAATACGTGGGACTATACCTTAGCAAGTGACTCGAATGGGATGGCGAATTTAGTGGGAAAGAAGAAGCTAAATGGCGCGAGCCCGAATCTAGCGACTGTTTCCATGAATCGCGGCTTTTCACGAGCGCCTTCCAAAAATGCGGGTCTTGCAATAGTACAATGTGCAAAATCCAATGCTTTAACGTCACGCTCCATTTCGCCCTGAAAGAAACAATATAAACGATGAATCGAAGAAAACATCGTTTAGTAAAACGACAGCGGATGCCAAATTTTATCAGCTCCAGTAGGGAAACAATTTACCGCTAAAGCGGCAATTCCCACACTGTTTCGACTTTGCTTTTTGAATCGAAGCAGTAATGTGGGAATTGCTTTCATCTGTGCATAAAAGCAGTGTCGAGAAAAGAGCAGTAAAGATGACTACCGGCGTAAATTTTTCTCTGTGTAAGCCTTTTTCAATTTCATCAAGTTGAAAAGTTAATCCGGGGACAAAAGGAACTGCTGCATTGTCCTGCTCAATGCGGATTTCTCTACAATCGGATATACATTTTTTCCCGCAAAACTTAACAAATCTTCTTTTAAATCATTAAACCCCCTCTTCAAAATCATAAAAATTTCAACTACTTTGCGGTATTTCCAGCAAAAAATAAAACAGAGAAATAAGGATCGTTGGAAAAACCTTGGTTCGCACGTAGAGAAACGATGACTTCTCGTCGGCACCAACTGAGCTCACCACACAAAAATGTGGCACTCCAGCCGCCTTCGCAGCACGAGCACACTCCACCACGTAATCATGATCCACTTTATAAAAGCCAGCCTTTAATAAAAACTTCTCAGTTGAAAATTTATGCACAGCGGATATTGAAGGAAAAATCTGTGGGTTCGTAAGGCCTATCGCAGCGCTTTTCTCCGGTAATATGACCTAGCCTAGTACTTAACTTCCCAATCTGGCAATGGCGCGACGCCGTCATTTCTAAGATAAGCGAAGGCTGGTAGACCCGACCCAATATTCAAACAAAGTGAGGTCGAGGGTTCCGGACTGGTGGTAAGGTCTTTTGTTTCCTGCTTCCTCGTAGCCTGTACTCTTTTTCCTCGAATCAATGCCCAAAAATCTGCACATGGAGGTGAAAACAAGGAAGGGGGAGGATGCTATCGTCTTTGTAGTTCTCTTTACATACACCTTTGCAAATTTAAGCTAATTCACAGTGCAATAACTCTACGTTCCATCACATCATTCTGCCGCCTAAAGACTTGCATCCCAGGGATGTAAAGCTTTAGCGATAATGCGAAGATGCAAGAAAGCTGTACCGCTCCAGCTTGAGCACGCGTCGTGCCAAGAGCACAAAACACTACAGAGGCGCCGTCAAATTCTTTCTGATGAGCCGTAATTGCGTCGAAGTCGACGATACGCTGCTCCTGAAATACGCCTGCACGAAAAACGGATAGTGAAACCCTTTGTGCCTCATTAGAAACTGCAGTAGGAATTCGAGGATTTTCTGTTGTCGAAGAAACGCGAAGGAGCATTGTATTTATTCTCGACATCTCGAATTTATAAAAGACTGCGGAAAACAGTGCGCATATTCCGATCAGCCTCAAGTCTTCAGTTTGCTTTAATGTGAAATTGTTTGGACACTACGCAGTTTTCGACTGACAACTGAAATAATATTTAGTGATTTCAGCGCTATCAAAATAAGCCCTACTGAAGCGAATGTTCAAAAATTCCCGAAATATGTGGCAGTTTGATCCTGGTGACAGGAAACAAGCCTCTATCCCACCTCTTCCGAATCGCAGTTGCCAAAAAATTTCACGAAACCTCTCAGAATTAACTTCTGCGTTAGAATACTCAGATCATAAAGATATATAAACAATAAACAAATACATATTCTTCTTTCAAATATCTACCCCACTTATTTCCGTTCCTTATTTATTCGGCACTTCTACGTCTTTCATAAACTTTAAAGTCATCAGTTTCCCCATAGATCACCGCTATTTTAAACGCTTCTTTAAGATTAAGTTTCATCTCGCCATGCACAAAAAATGAAAATGACCTCGTTTTCGAACGACTTCAGAAAGGTGCAACTTCTCCTGTGACAATCCCAGCTTCTGAAGAAACCAGCTCAATAAGAAGTCTGATTAATATGGAAGGAGGAAGGTAACACTTGGAAGGTCGTGAGGATAAGAGCCAACTCCGATATATTCTAATGTATTCCATGGTGTGGTGCACTTTCGAACTCCTATTGCCAGTAATAACAAAGAAGAACTCAAAGTTAGCTCCATTAACAAAGCTGCTTTTGCAATATTGACTAGCTCAAAGCAACTTACAAATTTTTCCATTCCCGGTTTCTGGTCGAATTCAAGCTGTCGCCTATTGAGAAGCACGACCGTTCGATATGCATCACAGGTGGCCAAAAGACGAATAAGGCGAGAACCAGTAGCACCGCTACCTCCAACCACCACGGCACGCAGGTCACTCATTTGTGCAACTATTTAATCCTAGAGAAACACATCACTTCATTAGCTTCTCTTTCCTCTCCATACAGGCAAAAGATATACCGCTCTAAGGGCGCTCGCATATAAAAATGTAACAACCTTCCTACACAGGTTCAATAAACAGAGTACAAACAATCTTCTCCCTGTCAATCAACCCCCCTGGATCCCTCCCCACCCGTCCCCAAGAGGAAAGCGGGGCAACGAATGCATGCCGCATTGCGAGCTCCTCTCGAAAACTTCCTTATGGGGTAACAAAACTCTCATTAGAGGAAAATTTGGGATTTGCTGCAAGAGAAATCGAGTCCATCATTTTGCTAACACTTAAGCAACTCCCAGGAACGAGCGAATGCTCTCCGGATCGTGAGATAAGAGTGGGAAGCGTCCCTCGTAGCCTTTTGCCGTTCACATTTCATCTTCCTTCGTCTCACACTACCGCTGTCACCCTATGCTGCCTTCTTCGTCTATCCGCGCCCCGCAGCCCCCCCCCTCCCCCCCCCCCCCCCCAAACCTTCGTGAGATCTCACTGTTGGCCATCGCTCATCCACCTAGTTGATCTTTCATTTTCCTACTTAGCAATCTTTCGCCCTTCATTTCGTGGGGTGATTTAATGGCGCATTTTGTGGCTTCCCAGGACCTGAAATCAAGGATCCCCAGGACTTAAAAATCAATCAGTCGATAAAACATTCAGCGAACTAAAACGGAAATTTTTACGACTAGAAAAACGGGAGACCGCATCAGACTCGAAGAAAACTTCAGCGAGACTGCAACCTAAGGGAACTCAGCGTTACCCGCCTACAAAAATACAGCATTCCAAGAAAACTCATCTCTCTGGTCCAATCCTGCTCCACACAAAGCGATCTCCAGGAACTTCTAATTATCTTGCTGCAAATCAAAAATAGTGAGCTGCGAAATAACCGCATATTCAAACAGTTCTTAAGGGGAATATGCAGTACATATAACTCATAAATATGCGACATTTCTATATATCCAACAGCATAGGAATAATGCCATCCCTTGAGAGGGAAGGGGAAATCCCCAAATGTCCTCGACTGAGGAAACTGAAGTCCGCTCTCAAAAACAGATTCATGGAAGGAGAGGTTCTTCACCCTCTGTTCGAAGAATCATCACAATCCCCAGCGTAATAAATTCAAACTTAACTTCTCTTAGTTTATACTCAGAGGTATAACTAGAGTGGCAGCTCTATTTAAACACTTAGGATATTCATCACTCTTCACAGCAAACGACACACAAATAGGATAGGTATAGTGGCATTGCTCCACAACGTGCACATCCGGGACCAACCCCAATTTGCATTTGGGACCGGGAGAGTTGGTGGGTGAAAGGGTGATGAGGAGGGACGGGCAATAACTGCTCGCATGAGATGCGCTGCAAGCAGACTGGTTGATTCCCTTAGATACTTGTAAATGATGGAGCATTCTGTGATTGAACTCATTGTGGCGTTACTTTTCAACTTGATGGGGCGTTAATATTTGCTCTCACAACTTTATGGATCAGGAAGAGGTCATCCTCGCGAGACCTGCCCGCACCCTGAGGCGGATCCAAAGTGCAAATACGTCGAAGAACAACACACAGGCACATTCAGTAGAATGCTTTTCCCCAAAGCCGTGAAAAAGCGAGGAACGCCTCGCATAGCAAATTCTCGCACACCTAGAGAGTTCGCATGTACATACTGAGAGTGGCAGAGACAGAGACAGTCGAAGATAAACCCGTTCTCCAAGGGCAGCATCGCTATAGAATGCGTGCGTCTGAGCATTGGCTCGATGACCAATGATGATCGAATTGCACGACTACTGAGGCGTGCAGAATTCAGTTCGCTCGTTGTGAGGACAAAGATAGATGATCGATGCTGAGGTCCAGGAAGGTTCCTGCTCACTGAAGGAGTGCTCCTAGTTGTGTTTCGAGAGAGGATGGGTGAGTGGCTCGACATCGCGATGTGCTTATACTTAAAACGTCGCCCACTAGCATATTTGCACTATTCACTGAGGAAAGCGGTGCCGCACCCGCTCTCGACTACAGCTGCAGTATGTACCCTCTTCCATTCCTACTAACAGCAAAAACGAACCCCCGCATCATCCTTTCGCTGTTCCCACTCCCATCAAAAGACTGGGTACAGGCGCAACTGAACTCGATGATCTTCAAAGATTCAGAAAATACCAGACGCTCAGAAACTCCAGGTCTTCGGGGCAAGTCGTCCTCGAAGGTCAACAAAGAACAGCACTTTTATCACACGAATTCATAGGTCTTTTAATGTAAAGCTAAGATTGAAAGGATGAGCACTTCTGAGGTCTTCAAAATGGCATCCTCGGAGACTTCAGGCGGTATAGCATTGTGACCTCCTACGCATCTCTTCTTGACGTATAAAGCTTCAAGGACTAAAGCCTCAACCGGATGCTGTCCCTAATGGTAGTCATAATAAAACATCCGGGCTGCACTAAGCACGGAAGAGCCCGCCAGATCTTTCTGCTCAAAAAAGGCTGCTAAAAGCCGTGCAGAAATTGCTATTCTCACTTCCGATTTTGAAGCGGAAAACTGATTTGTTCGTTAAGAAGACAGCAAAGAAAGACTTTGGAAGTTTTTGATTGTAATGGGAATCGAAGATCCGAGGACTACTCATACACTTGAATTTAGGAATTTATGGTCGTTAGGCAAGATCTTCCCGGATTCAAACATATTTCTACGCTTCAGTGTCACTGGATCCACTCTTTAGCATCGAGCACAAACCGCAGAAATATAATCGATGCCCCAAAGGAGACTTTGCGCTAAAACGTCTCATGCTCATCTTAACTGCCTTCCTTTTAGAGGTATAAAAGCGATAAAATGACCGTTTCGTAACAAACGTTGTCAGCATAAACTGCAGATAAACGAAGCAATTGAAGTAAATGGATTCAATCAGCGAAAAAAGAATTGTTTAGCGGCGAAGGAAGCCGACATTCGCACATGCCACTCGTGATAGTTGACAATGCCGCCTATCACAGCAATCAGCAACTACCTCCCACATATTTCTTCGCCTTACTTCATAGCAGTCTTTGACCTCTAGAACGTTCAACCTTGATCTCTTAACAGGTGATAGGTCAATAATAAAAATGACCGGCTCTGAATTGTTGAAGTCGAATTCAGTGATGACCGCTTTCTTGCAGTAATTAAATACCTGTGCACACTGAGTGTGCAAAACTGCAGCAGATGAACGAACCTCAGTGTTTGAAGTACCTTCAAATGTCAGATACATGGGACATGAGGAACTTTTTCTGAGAATCACTGGCAACTGGAAGGATTCAGTTCGCTAAGAATAGACAACAGCGACTCGACGATGCGTCCTCAGAGGAAACAGAATGGCTAGTGACCCGACCTTTTGAACCTCATAGCTAATATGCTAAAAACCTGTGCAAAGCTCGCTGCATCGAAGGTGTGCAACATCCACTGAAAACGTATGTATTCATCGCACGGCAAAAGAAGTCTGCACAGCAAAATAATGGTGTCACCCTCTGCCACTGATCAACATTTCAGAATTGCCAGATATATTCCAGTCAAATTTGTAGCAGCAGACACTTGCGCCATGTCACAAACTTCAGCACTCAAAATGCAAATCTTTTAAATTTGATTGAGCTGAAATGGAATTGGCAATCTGCGGATCCGGCGAATAACGCTCGTTGCAATTATATTTCAAAGGTTATTTAGAGCACCTCGAAAGCTCCGTCTAGAAGGAAAAAAATGTGGAAGACCATCATAAGCACCGAACAATGCGGGGAGTTGTATCGTTTAACTTTTATTGCCAGCCGTAACACCGCAACCTTCCGCAACACCGGTAACATCCGGAATGGGGTGCGGCGCCGCAAATCATCTTATCACTCTGCACCTCCCTTTACTTCTTTTTAAGGCGCAAAGAGTTCTGCAACTCGCTTGTCTGTTGTTGAACTCTAGGCATCGCGCTCAGAACTGCGTCAGCATCTCAGACAAAAATAGGATCCAGTCGCGGGACGCACCTGGACTTCACTACACGATCGAGAAATAGAGTGGTCGTGGGATATGCTGCCAACATCTCTTCTATCAGGCGACCTGCCCGGACACAGTTCATGCGACACTTTCAGTTACCAACACAGCTGTTCTTGGAGAACCTTAGCAGCCCTGAGATCAGAAGCGTGTTCTTCAGCTAACTGCTTCCATCGGCAGATTTGTTCTCCGTTCCTCTCTAAGAAACCAAGTCGAATCACATGCTGCAGATGCCCCATTATATGCCATACGCTCCATTCGCAAGCAGGGATATCGTTTGCTAGCAGATTTTATCAGGGATCTTGACACTGAGGGAACGTATTCGTTTAGTTTGGATGGAACTTTGCCTCTCACACTGTGCAGTCTCTTTCACGAAACCCCTACAGCCCGACCTGTATCTTTCAAATTTCCTCATATTTCGATCGCAGCGATTCACTTCTTCAAGCCACTGGTTAAGTACTTCTGGAGACAAATGCTCGCATCCGGATGCTTCTGGATCTAGCATGACTGGAAAGGGAGAAGGAGAGAAGGCGGAAGCCGACGACCGGGAGCAAACATTTTTTAGATGATCAGCAAGAACGAATTGAATTTTCACATCTCGGGCATCCCTTTTGGCTGCATCATCAACTGACTGCGCTAAGAGGTCAAGCTATCACGTGTTACGTTAAAAATCTCTTAGCGTTGGTGGTAGTTAGGGTCCATCACACCAGGCGTTGGTGGTTCAGTGGTAGAATGCTCGCCTGCCACGCGGGCGGCCCGGGTTCGATTCCCGGCCAACGCAACGACTTTTCCCTCCACAAAGCAGGCCCACAGTCATTGCTCGTTGCAATTGCTTGCCTGCTTTGCTTAAATTACTCTCTACCCACACATGGTTGCTTCCCTGCGTGCTGCGGAATTTGGCGAATAAGTTGGTGAAATCTACAAGGGGGAAATTACGCAATTTGCAATTATTGGTACCAATGCTGCATAATAATGATTTCTATAATAAAACAGCTTATAAGTTCTCGGTAACAGCAACAACACGTGAGGTGAGTTCTTCGAAACTCGCTCGCACTGAATATATCGGAAGTCTGCTCTACGTTTCATATTTCCACAGATCTCATGCATTTCGGTTAGGTGCACAGCAGATTAATCCAACTCTAAAACTGCAAGTTTTCACTCAAAGGTGAATGCTTCAAAGCTAATTTCTGTTCCCCGAGATGAAAAAAGACGAAGTCGTTGAACTTGTGGGAGGAGGGTTTAAACATATTGGCAAAATTCTTTTGGAGCAGTTACATTAGAGGCAGTTAATACTGCAGTTACATTCGAGGCAGTTAAGTTTGGATTTATAATAGCACAAAATGAGAAATAATGGGGTGACAATAAATGATAGTGGTGAGGCAATGCTGTAAAGGATAAGCGCTTCCACCGATGCAACGACAATGCCACTCACACGTATACGAATAATACAAATCGAAGGTATAATTATTTAATCAACTTTGAATCTAAATAACAGTAATTCATAATTCAAACGATTAATCCCTAGCCAATAGCGGAAGCGAAATTCGCCAATACTTTGGAAGAACATCCGACTTCGATTCTTTCTTTCTCGGCTCCCATCCATGAAACGACTTTGCAATGAACTTTCGTTTTTGCTGAACATGTACAAGTTCAACAGTTAGGAAGGATATTGCAGTTTATATGGGCGATGAGTTAGTCAAGAATTACGAATTCATTTTCAGAGCAAGAGATCAATAACAACATTGTGGAGACTTACTGAGGTGAACAAAATTAACTGCAAACTTTTAAGAGAATTTCTGAACGGAAAACTCGCCGTGCGATCGCGGATCCTCTCACGATGAGAAACGACTAAGAAACGAGTTGAAATACTTTGTAACTGATGAGCGATCGAGAATCTCCTCGCATCCACTTTTGCTCTCTAGTTCCTTATAGACATGACGCATTTTCACCTAAAATGCAAGTTTCTGCAAACTAAGTTCGCATCATATAACGTTTCGTCGTCGATAAACAGCTAATTAGAGACCAATGGTATGACCATGTGTTCGTACATTTTAAGAGTTCGCTTTGCTCAAAACAGTGCCAGCGTTCTCAAGTGCAAAAATAACCTCGAAATGAACTATCATATCAAATTATTGAGCATCAACGCATTCTTTCCACTTAGGTAATAAACCTGCATAATTTGGAGAGCGGTGGACTCCCCATCGTTCTTATGGTAGGCCGAACACGGAACGGTAAGAGATATACAACACAACCAGCACACTCACCAACACCCGTAACTGCAGCTGAGTGACCAGCTCTGCTCGCATCACTGTATCTTTTGCAGCGACGATCACTTCATAGATCGTTTTGCTTTTCTTCACCTCTACACGTAGAGGATATACTTTGCTTGCTTCCTCTCGCAGAAAGCATTCACAACAATTCGAGTCGCCCACGTCCACAGCGGGCAAGATCCACTTCAGAAGTTCATTTTCTGATGTGCGCTCATTGCACAACAAAAACACAACCGCATTCGGCAATGCCAAAGCTTGCTCCTGAACTAATTCAAGACCTGATGATGTGTTCCTTAAAGTTAATCGAGTGAGATGTCATTTACCCACTAGCGTCAGAGTCCGTCCCACTTCCCTTTCTTCATTACATTACAAAACAACATTCAACTTCCGCACTCATTTCATACAGTCTGCCACTGAAAACGAACCACTGCACCCCCACCTCTTCATAACCAGGCTATAAAAAGAGAAAGGCACATATGCAAATTGAAAGTGATTCGAGAACAACTTTTTGACTTATTTACGAGCCTAAAACACATCCTCCCTCTTATAACTTAACTCATCTAATTTTATAGAAACGCCTCTAATTGGTCTTCGCGAACGGAATTTTTAGTTACGTGGGTGTGTCATTCCCCTACTAACGGAAGGATATAAGAAGCCTTTATCTCACTACCTCTAACCTTTGTCGCCCTCCTCAATCATCACTACGTCTCTGATACAGGCCAGATGGGCAGCTGGCTGAATTACACCTATCGAACAAATGAAACTCTCCGCTGCTGCCTCTAAAAAAACGTAATTATCAAAAACAAGATGAAACGCCATAAAACCAATAAGAACCTCGTTAATTTTTGCGCAATTTGCGAAAGAAAATGAAGTTTTTTCCAATAATACAATCTGTAAATTACACTGTTCTGCTGACGCTGAGCAACTCTGCACACTGCTATTAAAAAGCAGTCGAAGAGGTAAAAAACAGTGGACTCGAGTTCCGTCAGGCAACAGAATAACGCCTCGTTTCGATGTACGCGCTATGAGCAGCTGTTAAAAGACTAACTTCGTTAGCTCTTCGATATGAAACAGCTCGTACAACTTGAGACTGAGAGGGCAAACACGACGAATGAGACGCTTCCGAAACGAGGTCCCATAATGAAAAATATATCGATTCTAGCGTTAAGCGGAATATACAAGGATTGTCGTTTAAAGGAAACCGTTTCACGAACTGTGGTCGCACAAGAAGTGGTATGATCAACTTTTCCGTATATAACACCTGTAATCAGTGTTCTCTGCATGACCTCTCTCAATTCCTTCCGCTAAAAATAATTTTATGTTATAACGCTCAGTTTACAAAATGAACTTTCAGTACAAGAGTTAATCTTCGTCTCACTAATAGTGGCATTCTATTCGATTCTTCAGAGACTCTTCACTGTAAAGCTTCAGTTGAAAATATAGCACACAAGCGATTTGTGGATAAATAAAGGAAAATGTGATATAAAGGAGAAGTTCAAACCAAAGAAAAATTACATCAGCTTCTCTTGATGAACACTTCCGAACTCACTGTGACTTTTACTTGCAAAGGCCTCAACGACGGTAAGTCTATACGAGAGAATGGCCAACTAGTATAAACCTTCTCGCAGCACAATGCAACGATTCATTACTGCATTCTCCTTAAACTATAATGGGATTCACATTTCATATAATTTCTCAATGACTGATACAAAACTCACAGATAAGTTTTCAGTACATACAAATCTATAATAAGAATCTCAGAGCAACAATAAACACAAATATACTTTCAAAAAGTTCATTTGTAACTTCGGTAATTGTGCAGGAATAACAGAGGAAGGCTTCAACGGAGTTCTGCTTTGTAGGTGATACTGAGTGTACTCTCTTCAGCAGAAGACACTTAAGTGGAACATTAGAGGGCAGAGAGGAAAGACAAGCAAACCTCACAAATGAACTCCTTATCCTTTGCGAGTCGTTCTACTGCAATCGATTTGGAAAACGACCTCAACGCATCTTAAAACGTGAAAACATTATGAACATTCAACCCCGACTTCATTTAAGAATATGAGTATGTAAATTTCCGCAAGTGTAGCCCACTTCCATAGAACGCGTTGCACCACAATTCATAATTAAAGCATCGAGATCGCGTCAATAAATCGCTGTTAGCCTGTTCGACCACTCTGCGCCTTTTCTATTTTTGCTTTATGAAAGTCGCTGCTCATCGATCGACTGGAATGAAAACCTAATTATTGAAAAATGGCCACTCGCAAAATACTCACCACAACCATTCGACGGTCTTGCTGAGAGCACCGTTATCCCAAGAACGAGATGCCAATTTTGAAACATAAAATCCGAAATGTTTTCCAATACAACCACAAGAAGCGAGGCTCCCGATGCAAGAAACCGCAACTGCAATTCACTTCATCAACTAGGAAACAAATCTGAAGACTATCAATTACCGAGTACAAAAATACCACGGGTAGGAAAACGACCTTGAAAGTGGTTAATCGCCGGTGACAGGAGAACGACGCAACTCATTTGGTGAAATATATAAAATCCCCATCCCCTCATACTCTAACTTCATGCATCCTCGGCCATCACTATCCAAAGCTTACCCGTCTGTTCGTTTCCCAAAATCACTCGCTTGGAAATGTTGCGTTTCTTTAATTATAGAGTGACAATTCAAATTACCGACCTCGTGTTGAACTCACTAAATTTCGATACCTTTATAATCTCTTCTAGAATTGTGGCTTCAAATCCACTTAACTGCATGGAAACACTGTTGCAGTTACCAAAATTTGACACTGAATACCTAACGTCGAGAATTAATGCGAGTGCTTCAGGTCGTGAACAAGAAACGTGTTCGCGACGTTCAGATGCTGAAAATGGACATCGAGAACTGAACCTCAAGTCGAATCTGAATAGCAAAACCTCGTCGTTCACTTGAGCACTTATCCAGTTCGGCTTGCAGATGAACACCAACTGCCAACTAAAGTAGTTTACCATTTTTAACATATAAAAGTAGTACAACAAATATTTACAGCGAAATTCAAAACGAATAATATTTAACTGCTGTTTGCACATAAAAAGTTCTCTATGCTCGATATTATACAATACCGCATTCATATTTACAGAGTGGGCAATATCAACGTCCGTTTACTGTTTAAGCAGTATTTCTCCCCAATAAACAGTCAAGTGGCAAAAATGTTAATGAAAAAACGACCCGAATGCAGAGACGGATGACCAAACGAAACGGCAGAAACAAACCTTGAGGGTGGGAACTGCTATTGCGAGCAGAACAATTAAGCTCGGACATAGACCATATTGGCGAAGTTTACTTAGAGATATGAATAACACGATCAATAAATCTACTTCTTCCTCTTTCACTGCATCTGAGTGAGAATAAATACTCATTCCACTTAGATTTTCCGGTCACTTCCTCCCACTCACCGAACGCAAAAGTGATCCACCAGAAAAGGTTCGTTTGCCCAGGAAGTCTTTTTCGAAGCACACCTCTCCCCTTCCTCCACTCTCTCTCTAATAATAAACGCATGCTGAGTATGCAATGCGGAACTGATAACATTAAAAAACAGTCTCTCAGCAACAAAATCCAACTACCGCTTAAACTTTTTATCGTTACTGTTCTCCGCTCCTCGACATTAGCCACCTACTTGTCTTGCAAGTTCGTTGATCTCTCTTGTTTTCCTCTTGATCTCTCTGTATCGTTCGACCAACTCCTTCATCTGTCCGATGTATTTTTCCGAACGATCGCTGACAGAAAGACCGCCACCCGCCAATATCGAAGTCCTCCCATTGTTTTCTGACAATTGCGCTGTGTCGCAACTCTCTTCTTCCGCTTCGTCCAATTCCTCCGGCATCAAGAAGTCATCCATCTCTCGGTGATGCTCCCTGTTGGTAACATTAGCTGTTCGCCAATCAAACGTCCTTATCAAACACTCATCATACACCACTTCGCAGTTCAAAGCTTCAGTAACATCTACGACTTCGTCCTCTGAAGGCGATCGAGCTTTTAAACACTAGG
The DNA here is from genome assembly GCA_037576465.1 of Parascaris univalens. Taxonomy (NCBI): domain Eukaryota; kingdom Metazoa; phylum Nematoda; class Chromadorea; order Rhabditida; family Ascarididae; genus Parascaris; species Parascaris univalens. Next base: position 26,868,424 of record CM075173.1, read on the forward strand.
GAGCAACTCTAAAATTATCAAACACATTTTAGACTCTCAAAGTCTCCCCTATCAACAGCTAGCCCATTCAGCATATATATACCGATCAAGTCTTCCTCCGATAGCCCAGCAAGCAGCAATATTACAAATCCTACGCATCATCGCCTGTCATAAACGATTCTTTCATGAAGACTAAACGAAGGGTGACAGCAGTGAGGACGATAGCTGAGAGGAGCGACAACAGCAAACTGAACTCATAACACTTCTATTCACGTAAAAAACCCCAAAAGTGCGCAGCTCACGTCGACATCCAGTCCCCTTCTAGGCATTCGGAGACATTTCAAGCTAGCCCACAAAACTCCAATAATAATTCCTCTTCCACCTCTGATCAGTAGTGACCACTTACCTTTTCAGCATAAACGGGCAACATTTCCAATCACTGAGTAAGAATCATTATCGATTTCAGAAGAATACTGAAATTGATGGTTAGAGGAAAATGGAAGTTCCTTAACCATAATTTAGTAGAATATTTATTCAACGATGCTAGAAAGTACTCGCAGAAGCAAAAACAAGGCGGAAAATATGTAAACATGCCGAATATCACAGAATTAACGATAAACAGACCGGCATCGAAATCAACCACACTCCGTTCATCAAAATCGCCATTAATCTCCTCAAATCAAAGAAATCAGTGAAAATAGAATTTGGGCAAATAGCTTCTTCTAAACTTGGGTTCAGGCGCTTCCCAACCTCTTTAGGTGCCATCTCTTACTAAAATATTTGTAAAGTCAACAAAAAATTCAACCTACCAAAGATATAACAGAAAATTCCCACAACGCCGAAATCAAAAATGAAGCCAAAATTCTGCAATCTCATAACTGATATCGAGCACACTTACAAACATATGTCATCAGTCAAAAGGAAAGCTAATATTCCCTTGCATTTGCCTCCTATCAGCGTCTTATAAGCCCTCTCGAATCACAGCAAAATACTTTCAGTACAGTCTAGACCAAGACTTTCCCCTATAGGAGTGCGGTTTTTACGAAACCGGGAAAGAGTTTCTTCCGTTCGAGAAAAAAGAACGCTATCAACAGAACGCATTCTTTGGCAATCGCTTTTCGGGAAAGAAATGTGAAATATATGGAGGGATCTCATTTGGCTCGACACAGATCGACGTTTATAAACTTTGGCACGTAGTACTGTCAATACGGCTGAATGAATGAGATTTTCTTATCACTAACGACCACATAATGGGTTAAGCAAACTTCAAAGTGGTATAACTGAGGGAACATATGTTTTATATAAAATGAGTAGCCACGACTGCAACGAACGAAAGATGCGAACGCAACAAGCAAATTCCGATTCAGTGAGGCACTTCTCGTCTCGGCCCATAGCCGACTCTTCCACACATACACCATTTGTGTTGAAATTTTCAGCATAACGGCAATGGATCACTTTTAATATATGGAAATGATTAGGAAGAGAAGAAGCCTTTCAGAGAGATCCCCCAGCAGCTCACTCCTATTTGCGTTTTGGCACCATAGAAATAAAACTTAACGGCTAGTAGATGCACACCAAAAACCAATCGAGCAAATTTATTAACTCTTCACTAAACTACTGAGCAAGAGACGGCGCACACAAACTGCTGCCAGCGAAGTAATTTTCAGCGGCTACTTGTTTATCCTTCTCGTTCGTCCCTCCCCCTTCCTATCCAGGCTACACTGGTGGTACCCACAGAAAGGCTTCAATAAATACAACCATTATTTGCATCTCCGTTCAAGCTTACAAAGTGTCTGGTGAATGGCCTGTATTGCCTGGCATTTAATCGCCCGCCTTTCCACTTCTTCGCGAATATAACGTCGCCTTTCGCGCATCTCGCCACTTAACACGCACCTCGTGTACAGTTCGATTATGAGACTTCCCAACTGGAATCATTACTATAATTTCCTTATATATTTCATTTTCAAGAGAGAAAGAAGGAAGCAGGAAAAATTCTTTGCCGTAGACGCCAATCACCTCCTTTCCTGACGACTCGAGACGGAAGGAAATGAAAATTATGTAGCTGAACGTTTTACCTTTGAGTTAATGACCTTCTTTATTCCTAAGTTCCTTAATAAAACAACAGCCTAGTCACTGATCACTGCAGCGGAAAAGGCCAGAAATATAGTGAGCCATTTAAAGCTTCGTGTCTTTCTCAGAAGTTCGCCCTTCTCTTAGCAGTTCAAAATCCATTTCAATATTTAGAGCTGGGATTTTGTTTCCAGCAGTATAAGTCCTTCACTAGTACCAAATGTTGCGTTCTACCATCAGGATGGAATGCAGTTCAGGAAGATGGATTCATCAGAGCAGTAATGATAATCCTATTCAGATTCGCTGCAACTCTAATATGAGCACTAAACGAGCCGTCCTCCTCACTGCACTTCAGGATTCTGCTAGAGCACCTTTACGGTAGTGAACTCCAATTTTATCTGATAGCAGCACTAGGCTGAAATCCTGAACAAACAAGAGCAAATGTGAGGCTTGCTATCAACCTGCATTATGCGATGCTCTCCTCCGTCACTTCTCCATCATTAGCAAATCCCGTGAGGGGATAATTCACCTGTTCAAATCAACTCATTACTCACCGCTGATTAATGAGCACAACGAATGTTGTCATTACTTATGAGCACATGAAAATATAAACCTCCCGACAGAAATTAACTATTTATCGATCCACATTTTCAATAACGAAAATAAAGGAGCACTAACAGCTTGCACATCACCCAGCGTAACAGCTGTTTCGAGCAGCTCAATAGCTAAGACAGCAGATTTTGTCGCGTCTTGGTTATAGAGTTCCTCCAGTTGTCCGGCAATCACTTCTGCCTTCTCTTTAAGCACCTCTAGAAATTCTACACTGCTACCGTACAACGTATCGTTCGACTGCGCATATCCAACGTGGTATGGTAAGTCACTCTGACCCATTGCAGAGAGATAACGTAAGCAGTCGATAAACAATCGTCCCCTTTCAGTATGGCCACTTTTCCACGGATACCTTGAATCGGATGTATGGTACATCAGACACGAACAGTAGCATCAATACAGACACAGAGCAAAATTAACGTAAGATGACGTTGATGCATCCGGAATGTCCCCTCCCTCTTCTAAATAACGAGTAAGCAGACGGGTTGCTGACCTTCGTGGTGCTATTGAGGACAGGAAATTGAGCAGGAAAATTTTGGAATTATGAGAAAAATAATATAATTATATTAACAGGGCAACATCTTACTGGCGAACGAGCTTCGCAATTTTCTGCTGAGAAAAGAGACAAATTCGCCAAAAAGCCAACCAAACCCTTGCGAATTTCCCTATCGGACTGCAAAGCGAGGAGGGAGTTTTCGTATACTTTTCTGCCTCCCCCTCCCTAATCCCTATCGACGTATGTCACAAGAAGTGACGATGGTGAATTCACTCTAAACCGATTACCGCAACGCTGAAGAAGAACAAGAAAAACCTTGCGATGGCGTTCATGAATGCGTCAAACATGTACAATGGTGCCTTCGAGGGTGAATCCGGCACGAAGAGCATGAATGCGAGTAACGACGACGCCGCATAGCGATAATCGGATGCAGCAACTTCGTGGCTCGTTGCCAATAATTCGATGCAACATTTCACTATCGCATCCACCTGGAAGAGACTACTGACTGGAAATTGCGGTTGTTTCCAAGGTGAGAAGAAATCGGTAAAGGTCTCAATTACCAACCTGATGTAATGAATTCACAAGGAGGGCAATAAGTCCGACTTCGATGTAAAGCTGAACTTTATGCAGCGGACTTGACAATGACGCAATAGTGATGAAAGCGTTTGCAATACAAGCACGCAAAAATGAAGCGGCAGTGCGCGAAGCAGCACCTCGACGAATCACCGAATATCCCAGTGCACATACGCGCGATACCACCCACTGAAAGAGCCATCCATACACCACATCCAACATGCATTTGTACAACAGCGTACACTGGCATATTCATGACTTCCGAATACGAATGGAAAGGACCAAAAGGAAGTAACCAACAGGGCGAGTATTCCTGGATAAATACCGCAATTTTGAAGACGAAATCTTTGTTGATGTGTCCATTCAGAAACATTCCAGCTCTGGCATTTTTTCCGGAAAAAGTCCATAAAAATGAACCAATCAAAGGAAATATTATTCACGATGAAGTATCGTATCCAAGCAAAAGAGAGGCGTGGAGTCAGTCTCTTCAACCCAACGCTGATATCTCAACACTTTAAGAAAACTGCATATGTAGTCTCCATCCCATCTAGCCGAAGACAACCATTGAGCAAAGCTTCAGATGGATTCAGCGAAATCTGCTGTATATGATTAAACAAAACTAATTTGTTCAACTGCAGCAACTGGTGGATGACAGTACGCAGAAAACAATTTCGGTCAAAACTGCGAATGACCCAAGACGGTAATAATGAAGGACTGTGGAGAAGGACCGGGTCTTACATGCGGAGAAACTCAAAGCACACTGTATCAGTGCAAATCACAACATGCACCACCATCTGCTAGTTGGCTCCGCATATTATTCGAGAATAAGTTGCAGATTCATTTTCCTGACATTTTCCGAGTAGGAGGAATGTGTTTCAGCAATTTTACAGGAAAAATTTTGGAAAAATCAATACGGTGAATGAGAGGATGTGAGAAGTTTTCACGGCATTCTGAAGCTGAATCCCGGACCATGAAGTTGTTTCAAACTGGAATGCTGATCAGGGCCGTAATTTCCATTCGTTCAGAGAGATGGAAACGAGTTCTCAGCATCTCGATGAAATTCCCCAACGAATGAATTATGCAACGACCCTAGAAAGGACGCAATCCGTTACAAGAGAATTTTTCGTTAGAATTATGACAATACGATAGACGAGAGATGAAAATCGGATCGCATGAAACAATTACATTATTTGTCTTCGTTATGAAAGTTTACACAGCAGTGACGTTACCAAAGAATAAAATTTCATTGGATATCCATTTGCAATCAATGTTGTTGGTGAGGAAACCAATGAGAAAATCGCTCATTAGCTGTCCACCTTAATAACAGTAATCACTTCGCTAGATAAATGTGAACGAAGTAGGAAATTACAGAAATTTAAAAATGCGAGCCGAACAGATATTGAAAAGCTCTGAAATAAAGAGGCTGCAACAGGAAGCGCCTCGGTTCGCGAACTACAAACTTTATAGGTCTTGGAGGTCGACGGAGGGAAGTGAGGAGCCTGATTTTTAGACTACATTTATCAAGGGAACACTATGGATTCATCAAAAGGAAATTATAAGTGAAGGAAATGACTTCAAAACCAATCACTCTGTTAGCAAACGTCAAACACGCCCAAAGATTGACCACTCTTGCAAGTTTATTTCTGGAAACAACTTTCCATCACAGCTGGCAAGCAAAGAAACTGACCGCAACAACAGAATCGATATTGCCGAGCGCGGCACGACAATCGACGAAGAAGTCGAGTGCCCGTTCGGGATCGCATTCGACATCGAAGCGATCGAGTGAACGCTCGATTAGCAACGACGCCATCTGAACGTCGCTCTCCGTTGAAGTCGCATTCAACGAATCATGCAGAACCTTACATAACCTCAGAACCTGCAAAAAACCTCCGCAATTTCAATCATTATCTGATGTGATATATAAATCAGTCCAACATCCTACACAATAACAGATTTATAAGCTTAGAGATTACGGAAAAGGGTGCCAGTACTAGAGGAGTTGATCCGTTAGGCGTTTTCACATCCATCTAACCAGACTTACTTCTTTCATAAATTAACAGCCATGCGCAACCGATATGCAAAATTTGATAGCTCGACCACTCGCACACATCTGTCTCAAACGATCATCCTTTTTTAACGCGAATTCCGTTAAATGCAAACTTCCGACAAACCACAGCCTCAATAATTTCTTTCAAAGCTGATGGATTGATGTGGAATGTGCTGCGGGAGAGTCGACGAATGTGCTCCCTACTTTACCCATCAGAATTTCTTGAATCCGGGACTGAGAGCATCACACAGATAAAACGACATGAACACACGCACATAGTTATGATGTCATCAAATGTGCTCTGCTCAGAAAAACTGCAAAAGAGGAAGTTGCTTAGCCTTCTGCGGCTGATGTCGAAGTAAGCTATCAGAGTTCTTCAGTGGGCTCCTCTAGAAGGACATAACGCTGTGATTAAATTTAGCTGTCAGAAAGCTATCAAATTACAACGGGCGAATCCGAAAGCTATTATGTTAGTATAGCACTAAGTAATGGACGGATCGGTTGTAAAGGGATTTGTTTATAAAAACTTGAAACACAGATAGAGAAAACTTTACTGAACGAAATTTGCTGCTGAAGACAAGGAATATCTGATTTCAATGGCCCTCCTCCTCTTCCCTCCCCTTCTCCCCAAGAACCAGGCATTTATTTCCTGCAAAACAAATAAAATAGGGCGAAACGCATGTAACGACAGTTAGCCAACACAAAACTTTCAAGGAGATACGGATTCCGATGAGAGGGATTTATCGAAAAATGAGTTGGAAGAATGAAGTAACAACAGAAGGATCGGCAAATGAAGATGTAATTATAAATGAGATCAATATTCTTTAATGCTGAGTGAAGAAAAGAGTGTTTTTAGACATTATCTCTTGCCCGACTCTAAACAATAATGAGCATTGTTTCTCTGGCTTGGTGCTAGCTTGCTAGTACACACAAAATGCCGGGAGCAAATTTTCCAAACAACGGCAAATTTCAAGAAAGAGTACAGCTCTGAAATAAACTCTTCTGCTCTGCTGGATCGGTGCATTCTTCTCCCGCTTTGCTTTCTCTTAAATCTCCCTCTCCCCCCTCCGCACTTAAGAATGCACTCATGATTAGCACCCGAATTCTCACCGTCTGGTTACTCAGTGACGGTCACATCACTATATGTCAGTGCTTTGACCTAGTGAGAGAAATTACTGGTTGGATTAAACCACTTCAATGAAAGGTCAGAAATGTGTCGCGACCTGGTTGGCGAGTTGGAAATTCTTTGAGCATCGCATAGGATGTAGACGGACGAAAGCAGAAAGCACCACGATGGCACATCGTACAGAAGATGCATCGCCACGGAAAAGATCGATGAGCGTGGGAAACTGTTCAGTAGCAAATAATTCCGCCATATCCATACGATCGTTCACCAACTTCTCCACTATTGATAGTAATGCATCATAGAAGTTCTCATACTTCTGAATAGTACATTATTATAATAGAAATATGGAATTACTGTGAACGAAGGGATATTGACTGCAGAAGATTCAATATTACTTAGGAGCACAGTGCCACCCGGATCTAAACTTATATAGATAGAAATAATGCTTCCCTAAAATCTGAAAAAAAAAGAATGAAGTCAGGGGAAAAAATTATCGGCATGACGCATCACCTCCTGGAGAGTGGGGAATTAAAGTCGTCTGATACATAAGAATGAGAGTACATGAATCGGGTGGAGTGAGGACATCGACATTGAATGCGATGAGATTACTGATTTTGCTGACATCGATGAAGAACGAATTGGCTGATTAACGATACAACACTTCCCGAGCGAACTGCTAATGCAGCTAATGCATAACTTCAACGTATCAAATATATGAATGTGAATCAATATTAAAAGAATATAAATGAAGATAAATCTTGGAAGTTCCATAAATTTCTTTAACAATCAAAAATTGAGAGAATCGATATGAGTTCATAATAAAAGAAAGGATTGAAGATATATGAGGAGCGCCGGAAACGCAACACGGTAGAGTAATACAAAGGGACCCATAACAGGTCAACTGTCCCCACCACCACGAAATGTCGACAAGATTCGACCGCATTCCCTCTGCCTCCACTCCCTCTAAGCCTCTCAGTACACTGTTCTTTCAGTTTGCACAGTTCGTTAAATAAAAAACCTCAAATAAGAGTAGGAAAAAACGGGAAAAGCAAAAGACATTGAGTGATCGAAAAACGTACTCTATCAGGAAGGAGCTTTTTGACTATGCAATCAAGCATTACTGACAATTCGCTCAGTGAGAAATATCTGGCCGCAAATTCAATCCAAATGACGCTGCATTGCATATAGCCACGGAGCGTTGCTAATTTCCTGAAACTCAACCAAGTAATTCACTTCCGCTATATTCACATTCAAGAGACTACTTGCCAACTCACCTTCACAATCCCTTACTAATTTAGACCCAACTGGAATTCGATTATTTCTCGAAACTCTTATGTTCACTATCGCCTAAAACCCACAACTGACTTCTTAATAATCTTAATAAACAACCGTGTCTTAAGAAGCGACGATTCCATCATCTACTGTCAAATACATAACAGGTAAAAATTGTCAAAGACAGAATCATCAGTGAGCAACCTTTATGAATCCGGAAACCACGGCTGTCCCCAACCGTCTTTCGTATTTTTTCGATGACGCCATTTAGACATCAGGGTTCCGACCGATCCCCATATTCCAAAAGGTGGTTACATTGTATTTCAGCAATTCAGGAGCAACCCAAATGAAAATAATTTGACTCCTACGAACATGAAACTCACCTAGTTGCTATATATTCGAAATTCAATCTCTTCCAACGTCATTCTGTCCTAAGTCTCTTTTTCCCGCGGAGATTGGGCAAGTGGGGGAAGAGAAGATTGTAAGAAGGCGTGTTTTTATCAACATCGGAATTTCTTGACGCATCTGAGGATCCAAAAATGTGAGCGATAGTTTAGCAAAAAAAGCTTCGAAAATACCAAAATGAAAGCAAAAAACAAACGATATTCTGCGCCAAACACTTCTCAAAAGAGGTCTCCTGGCCTCGCCAGGTGTTTCGCCTTTGAGCAGCTGTTCACCGAAGACGCATAACTCTTGTGCGGTCACTTCCTCTCCAGATGTTACCTGCAAACTTTGCACGACCGATCACATGACGCGAACATGTGACGACAACAACTGCAACAATACCTGATTGCGCTTGCCTAGCTTCCCATTTTTATTCATTCATCTCGTTTAATAATGAACTTAGGGGCAATCTCTGCAAATATTATACTACCCAAATATCGAGTAGAACTTTTTGTTTGAGAATTCTCGCGGTGCATTTTTTGCAATGAAAAATTAATTTCTTAGGGTTTCCTCAGAATGCTTAAGCAGACAACAATTATACACGAAAATGTTTTCCACCCACGTGGAAAAGTGCAGCTCTCATCTCTCCATCTGAGCGTTAGGTGAGCGTGCCTCGTCCCTTATTCAATATGCTAAATAAAATTCTTCCCACTCACTACACTATCGTCGACCTCATAAATGCGATATTTTCATCAAACATCATCTCTCCCATATACAATCAACATCAACCAGTTTGTTACCATCGAATATATTAAACGATTATTAGAAAAGGAACTTACCACCTTGCATACTTCAATCGCATGCTCACATAGATAACTTGTTGGCAGAGCCCTTAGAAATGGCCTCAATATAATGGCCCGTTTTTGAGGCATTCGAGCATATTCCCACAACGGTAGGAGATCATCATAGGTCAGCGCATTGTACGATACACACTGCAGCACCCATTCCATTGCCGGAAGCAATAGCGATGTCTGCGATGCAAATCTTTCTTAGCAGTACTGCATGAAACACAAATTACTAATGATGCGCCCAACCCAGATATGTTTCTACACTTCCGCTTCTCTTCTGCTTATCGCTATATAACCTGTGAACGAATGATATAATATCATCTACATCTGGGGTATAATATCATCATATCGTCACCTATGATATCATCATCAATAATATAATATTATCCACCTATCTTCCACCAAAGATTCGATATTATGTCATCGGAGAGGCGTGAAGAGACATTCTGATAGGCTGAAAAGTGAACCAATTTTTAGACACCTTTAAATATCAACTCATTCTTTCCTTTTAGTCGATAGCCAACTTGAAGCCCGATTTAGAAAGTGATCCTACGCTATACGTGATAACCCATTAAATTCTGCAGCTTCTCTTTCAACGACTTTCGAAGTGAACTGTGAGAGCCACGTATTTTTGAATGAGGTGTGGCTTGAAATCGATTCATTCGCATGAAAAACTTCAAGTAGGCTGTTGAGTCGGGTAACTATATCCACTATTTAGTCTCTATTTGCTCTCTGCAGCAGCAGGAAAGGAGGATAACTTAATGGAAGCAAATTTCCGGAAACGACTGCAGGAAGCTAACAAGCTGACAGTGGAATACTTGTCCTCGAAATAACGAAATATCTGAAGTCGGGTACGGACAGAAAAAGCGTTACTGCACCATTAAATGGCTTATCGTTTGTAGGTTACAATCACTGCGATTGCATCAATGATCTCCATCAGAAAATTTTCGCAGAGATAAAAAATTCCCTCTTATGCGAATATTAACGTCATTTTATTCTGATGCCTAAAATACACTCACAATTCTCCCGTTCTCTACTAACATTTATGCCATTGAACGATTCACAATTCACAGCAAAGGCAAAATCCATTCAGATATATTCATGTCAGTGAGGACTTCAAAGAACAACGTAAACAACGAAAACATTTCTCTCTAATATCTGTCCACCTCATCACTCGTTCCCCTCTAATAAACATTCAGACGACGGTTTCACTGATATTTTTTAGTATGCACAAGGAACAGGAAACAATGCTTCTCTGCCGAAAAATTCTGGAAACTTCCTCTGTGATCCTCTTCTTCTAAGTTTCCATTTGTTAGCATATGAACCCCTGCAGGCTCTGCCCCAAAAACGTATGACAACCTAACACTAAGACACTTGACAGAAACACATACAGGTTGGGTATCGAAGGATTGCAGCCAGTCATTCAAGCACTTCCAATGTGGAGCACGATTCGCAGGCGTGAGCCTCATGGCGACACGACAGAGATATGCACGGGCATAGGACGCTATCAACGGATGCTGTATTGAAAGAGGCATCCCAGAAAGACGATGCAAGTTCGCGCACAAAGAATCCGCATCGAGGAATACTATACATCCGATTATCGATGTCTCCACTGGAAATTACAAACTGCAAGTTCATCTGGGTTAATGATCGCACGAAAACCGAGGAGGGGGAAGGAACCTCACGAATTTACTGCCTAAGCAAAAAATCGAGAAATTCAAAAAAATTCTATGTCGCGCTGCTTACAAGAGAGTGGACTGAACTGGAAAAGCGAAACTCCTTGTACCTGGCTTCAGCTCCCCAAGTCTGACGTTACCACTGATTGGCTAACTGCAAGAGGTAATAGATTTTGCAACATTACATGGCATTTTGCTTGTCTGTCTACGATGTCACTTAATGGTGAATGGATTCCATAAATGAAACATTTCAACTATGAAAAACCGAAAATCAGCTATAAAAACACCGAAAGGAAGAGTTGATTTGCGATAAATAGGTTACCACAGGACACATTTCTTTTAGTACTGGTTCTGCTGCTATCTGTCTTTATACCCTTTCCTTATTTTCCTCTCCCCCCCCCCCCCCTTCCCGATGCCTTCTAAACTTCTGAGTTAACGCTCCCCCAACCTTTACTGAAAAATTAACGTTTATAGAAATAAAGGATGTTGTTCAAAATGATGACGGGAGTATGCCTTTTCCCGATAATTCCCAGAACTTCCATTCAATTTTCAAACTTCCAAATGTAACAGAGAGCATCACTGATATGCTTAAATTAGCTCCTATCTTCTCCCTATGAAGTCTCCTTCAACAGACGCGATTATCTCAAAAAATGCTTTCTCTTCGAGTTAAGAAATCCGCTCTGCAAATATAGTTCAATCACTGGTGCCGTTCGTCTCCCCTGCCTCCCTTCATGAATATAAATTTTCTTAGATGAAACTTCGCTCTTGCAATACAAAGTGACGAGAAACGAACCGTAAAATCGAGGCAACAGCTCCAAAATATCACCGATTTTGCAAAACCAATTCTTTGCCGTCTCCCTCGTAGTGAGTGGCACATCATTATGGGTGAAATGTTTTGGTAAAGGACCAAGAGCCGCGTCAGCACGTTCCTTAGTAGCTTTCGAGAGAAGTCTTTCATAGACCAGGTCTCCGAATATGTCAAGAATATCGGTCACAAGAACGAACTGACTTGGATAGAAATGAGGTGCAGCTGTTGAAGATAGAATACGAGATAGTTCAACTACAATCTGCAATAATCCAGCAACATATATATGGATGGCAGAGATGTAGGATGACACGGATGAGAAACATCAAAGAAGAGACAGATCTGAGCAGAGTGGGAGAATGTAATCGTCCTACTTATAAGACACTGACAGACGACACTTACTCTAACAACGAAGACTGCTAAGTCGAACTCGGTTTACCTATCTCTGAGTGACACAATTTATTATGAGCGCTCTAAAATCGAATTTTCATATTTCGCCATAAACCAATTGCCTAAACAAGCAGATTTCGCTGATGCCGACATGTTCTACTGGAAACCTTCTAAAGCATAACTCTGAATCATGTCTCGGACCTCACATGGCAACATACCTCAATGTTCCATAGATATCACTCTAAACAACAACATATGGAGCACAGAACTTAGCCGTACTTCATTAACACATTAAACTATTTGCCAATGTGAGCAAAATAAGCGAACAACAGGAGTTGGGATGTTGAAGCAAAAACAATACCTGGACAGACTCCACCTTCCTCTCATTAGCCCAGGCTGTCAACAGCTTCTTTCTCAGCTCATTCACGCTCCTCACGTACTCTTCTTGTGTGAGGTCAGCCAGCTTCTTCAACCCAGACGAATCATCCAATTGCTCTAATCTGAAAACATCGTGAGACGAGAACTAAAAATACACCCAAGGAGAATTTCTATTTCACATCCTGTAATATATTCATTGTCACATACCACACAGTCCCATGAAATTTCCACCTGAAGAAAGCGATGCTGGCGCGTTCAATAATGCAATGAGATCTAAGAAAAGAACGCCAGTTCTAGAAGTGGGGATCTCGCTGATACATCAATGCCTCATGATAGTCTTCTGCTTGCTCTCGTTGCGATTAGATCCCTTTAATGCAGTAAACAATAAAATCATATTCAACTCTGATACTTGTGTTAACACAAGAGCGTTTTTTTGGAGCGCAATAGGGATTCTGCTGCGCATCGTACGGCGAATATGTCCGCCGCATACTCCTCCAATACATCACGTCTCGAGATCAACCTCAGTCTTTACAACAACCACCACCAGCAACACACAAATCAATATCACTGACAACAGAAACAAGAGCAGCAGCCTTCCAGTCAGCAACATCAGCCTACACCCATGACACGTCACTGCCCGCACCTTTAGAAACATCACTCGAGAGATGCAACCAAATAATTATTCCATCCACGGACCTCATGCAGCTGGTTATCTGGCGATACATCCTGTGCAATGTGACTTGCCAAATGACTGCTCCCAAACTGCACCTGACAGATAATAGATAAGCTAGAAAGAAAGAGCATATGCAAGATGGTGTAGTGCATTTGAACCTAACTGAATCACTGGTAATAAAGTGGATTTTTTGTCGGAGACGTGCATTCGCTGAAATCGCGCACCGTCACCGCTTAAAAATCATGATTACGGGAATAGTGGAAAGAGAGATTTTTTAAACAGAAATAACAGAAGATCTTCTAGTTGAAGCCTTCTCCTCTCCCATTCAAGCAAACTTCCACACAGCCTCTCCTCATTTCAATTCCCACTTGACATGACCGCTGCTCTTTAATCATTTACAATCCGTGCAACAATCATACCTGCATGAACATCGACTGCAAAAGAAGACCGAAATAAGACTGACCTGTGTGCCGCACGATCGGCGATTAAAATCTTCGTATTCAACGGTACTCCATTCGGTAAAAAGCTTGACGTTATGGAGAGTTTCTCATTGGTCGTAAATTCACTGAGTATTTTTTTCCTCTTGGCCGACCACGGTTCGAATCCAGCCAACAGCTGTAACAACTCAAGCAGTTTAGGAAGGCAATCTCAGAGGTGCTCAGAGACTTCACGAGCGCAGAAAGAAATTAATAATAAAAGAGCATTTTCGAGCCAAAAAAGCATCCTAACTGCTTCCCCATTAACAAAAGTGGTCCTTTATTTGAAAGATTGACAGAAACCTTGTCGAAAATATGGATATGAATGTGTGAAATATCTAAAAAAGGTAAACAACTCATCGCGCACTTAATATACCCTATTTGGTCAGCCCACTGTTCCTGTCTAACGACAAGATATTATGTTTAGATGGCTCTACAACGTCCCCGCCTCTTACAGGACGCCGATGCATCCAAAGACTGTAAAAATGGCTGCTAAATCATTAACCTTGATAGAAATCTCCTTTCGATTTTCTGTACAGACTTCATACAGATATAGGATAAAATGGTAAGGGAGAGGTGGAGACAGTGGAGGAGTGAAAAATACACCTCACCACATTGACAAAACCGGAAAGGAAGCAACTCAGCGAACTTCCGAAGATACGGTTCCACACGACCAACTTGTTTGGAAATACCTACACATGGTTTCTTTCACAAGTGACTCCAAGGTCACGGTGACTCGTGAATCTCCCCTTCTCTCCCTTTTCCTAACCCACTTCAGGAAAATGCTCTACTACTTTTTCAAATAAAAAACCACCCATCATTATTCAATTTCATCAGTTTTTACAGCCACCCAGCTCATTCGGAAAGCGAATGAAAACTCATTCCGGGAGAGAAGAGTGGGGACGGAGGGAATGAGGGCTGAAAACTGGAGGGACAAATATGATGAGTGGAAAGCGAGCAGACGCGAGGATAAGTGTTAAAATGACTCAAGTTAGTGAATCATATAAATTAATGGACCTTCTACTCTTCAAATCTTCTTCTTTTGTTCAGTGAAGACGCCTCTGAAGTGACCTACCCTACTGGTCTATAACAGATATTTTGATGGTACTCTCACTACTCTGTGCTCGAAAACAATCTGAAATGGCTGAAGTCAGAAATGAGAACGTATCGTGGTGACCGTTTCCTTAGGTAGGTGTTCTTCTTCCTCTGTAGCCAAGGTATTCCGCAACGTCGGTTCGATTTTCTCGACTCGGAGAGAACATGGATCAACTCGGGCAACATTCGGTTCGGGCTGTTCATCGCGGGTCGCGCCTAACAAATCCAATAATAATATCAATTTCTCCTAAAGTATTTGATTCATTTGCTGCTCGAATATCAATGTACCTAGCCGTATGCGTGCATTGTCCAATCTCATATCCCAACTTGTGCAGTGTCGCTTGCAAGCTTGAAGGTGAACTGATAGTGGCGACGCACTGCATGCTGTTGCATAGAGAGTTGATGGCAGTCCACATTTATTCTCATCTGATGACCGAAAAATGGGAGTTTTCAGTGTTTTTATTGCGAGTTATAAAAGAGAGATGCCATCACGAACCATCAACGATTGCTGAGCTTTCATCTAACAAAATTTTACAAATCGCCGTTTGAAGAAACTAAAGAATATGCCACTTGCCTCTAGGTGAATTTTCAGTGAGGAAAGGAAAAGTGCCGTCAGGTGTTGGTCTCGGTGTCTTCTCGAGAGCCGTCAACATGCTTTCATAGTTGTTTCATGTAAACACGCGTAATTTTATGAGTTACCAATATAAACGCTAAAGGTAAATTTAATCACGCTATCTTCATGCAACAACTTGTTAAATGATGCCGAACATCGATAGATGGTGAGGCACTTCTGACTGTTATAGAGAATCTCCGCAGTGCGGTTAACGGCTACCTCCAAAGACAAAACAAGCAAGTATGATCGAGCGCCGACGCTAAACCACGCAACAAACTACTGCATAAAGACACGGTGGCGAATCTGCCGATCGCTACTTTGGCCTCTATCGATGCATCCAATTTCTCTTCGTTCAAAAACGTTTCACTGCAGTATACGATAGGAGACGTGACCTGTCGATTTGAGGCCCCTCCTTCTCGAGACCTCTAGGTGGTATAATCATGTGGCTGACTACTCACCCAGTGGATCGATAAAGTCTGGAGGCGATTCTTTACTGTGCGTTGCAGCGATATTCGCTTGGAAGGTGGACAAAAGTGTAATCTGCGGGCGCATGCGTCTTGTACTCAACGGATCGACGAGAACCTCGACTGCTCCTGTTGCCCAATCGTTGCTTTCTTTGTGCCAATTTCGCATTCGCCATTTCCACTTCCAGGTAACAGTCGAATCATCAAATAACATTGAGAGCACCTACAAAGCAGCAAATGAGTAGAACACACATTAACAGTAGGATTCGATTTCAACGACTTCCTCAGGAACTGTGAAAGTGAAGAGAAGATAACCACCAAAACAGCTGTATCTCAGCAAATCAGGTTAGGTGGGGCTGGAGGCGGAGGCACCCGAGTTATTTTGCCAACATAGCAATGTGCGCCATCGATGCGATTTCCAGTGCCTCAACTTAACGATTCAACAACGTTTGATCATATTGGATGTTTTAATATCTGCGCTAACCTAACATAATAGTGAAGGAGAGGCAACCATGGCAGGTCAACTTATAAAACGTCATCAACGTAGAAACGAACCCCTCCACGGCACCTCGATAATTCACCGCAGTCACGAAAAGCAGTGATCACAGCACAGTTGCATCGGAGAGTAAGAAGGCCATTATGTGTCTACCAATGTAAACTACTCATTCCAATAAAGCTTTAGATGTTGCAATATCCCACTCCTTCATCATGCGATGGGGGTAGACGTTAAAAGAAGCTCGACTATGGTTACTTGGTGCTACGCAGCAGCCCCAACACATGCACGCGTGAGGATGAGGACCATCCTATGAGACCTGAACTGGTCGACTCGTTGATTATATGGTGCTGTGTGAAATTTGGGATAGAAGAACCAGTAAAAACAGATTTTTTTCAGTTTTTCTACCCTCATTTATGGAATTCAACAAAGCTCAAATCATGAGTCTTAGGCTTCTTTCGAAGGACATTTGCGACGATTTGGGGTTCCTTCGGGGAATTCCAATCTTTCCTACTCTCTGAATTCAACACAATAACAAAAAATATTCAAGTGCGCTACCTCGGCTTCGATGCTCTCAACAGTAAGTGCAACCCCACAACTGCCTGTCTTGTTGCTCCTCCCTGTTCCACTTAAACTCATCATTCACTCGCCTCTTCGCTCGATACTCAATGACCTTCTTTCGTGCTTCCATTAACTTTTTGCCATTGTTAGATAATGTCTCTAGAACCTCAGTAATATATATCTGTGAAGAAAACCCCAACCCCGTAAAAACTTTATTTCAAATTAAGCAGCTGTGATGATATTTGGCTGCATGGAATGATGCCATGCGAAGTAAACGAGTGATTGCGGGTCAAATTCATTTGCTGAAGGATTCTCACCGGGTTCTTCTTCGTGTTGAGTAGGCACCGTGACTCAGAGGTAAAGGAAAAACTCTCAGAAGAGCGCAACAACTCATTTTTATCGGTAAAGCCGCCCTTCGACATCTGAGGTCATCACGAACAGTCGCACGGCCCATCGTGCTCGATCAACATCAATTAACCGACGCGCTGCACCTAGCAATGCCACCACCAATTTGGGTATTTCGAGTACGAGCTCTAAGGTGCATTCGCCCGTCGCTTCTAAGCAGTCAATTCACAAATGATGTGTGCACATTGGGAATGAAGACAACAAATAGCTCAACCGTCCACACCAATTTCCGCCGACATCTCTCGCGTTTTCTGAGACATAAAATACCCGAGATGCTACGAAACAATGGCAGGAAATTACTGACGCGACACGAAGAGAGAATGTAGTAAGGGTAAGTGAGAGCACAGCCGATGAGACACAACCTAGTGCATCAACTAGGCCAAAGAACCAAAATGAAAAGCAGACCGAAGTGAACTTCTAGATGCTTTCTTTCTCAAATTTACTCCCTCCGCTCCTTATAACTCCCACACCCGCTCGCCAGCCCATCAGATGAAGTGATATCACAATGCTACTTACCACTGTTTTTCGTTGCTATTCTTCAGAGCCTTTTTACCCATCAATTGCATAATACAACGCATATGCGCAACAAGAGTCGTTGGAGATTTCAAGGATTCCCGACGAGTGACTTTTACCTGTGCTGGGAAATGTAACCTCGCCTCTCGATGTCACTTACAGCCACGTTCCCACTTAACGTCAGGTTCAAACTCCTTACCACTGACGAAGCACACCGACCATCCTAACACAACAGTGCTTCCTTCGAATCTCATAAATGACTATATTACCGTACACACAACACCTACTGTGCCACAAACAACTTACAGTCTCGTAACGAAATATAAGGGCACACGGCTCGAAATCGTTTCCACACGAGTCCGTTCCTCAGGTTAAGACTACAAAGCGGATCGTACAATTCCTCTCATCCTGACCTCAGCACGGATGCATCTTTCCACTGGAATGCAAATGTCTTCTTGCCTCCCAGAGAAAACTATCGTTCGAAGTTCTCGCCGAGTGCTATCAGTGCGACTCAATGGTTCCCACGTACATCTCTTTCTAGTCGATGGTTCCCATTCATTATAAATATTTTATCATCGGACAACAACAAAACCTCTAAGAAAGCAAATCAGGAAAGCAGCAAACACTTTATTGTTGAGGTATCACACAGCTCCACTGCTCCCCTCAAAAACAGTCAATCGACTGCACATTCCACCATAGAAATACTGCACCAAATGCATTTATACATACGCTTACTGTTAACGAGGTGAACAAAGGAAGACTAATCCGACATATATCACTATGAAATCGTTCAGAAATTCTTGAAGAAGCGAGCCAGGCGACTGGATCTGAAAGCAAATCATTCACTTTAATAAATTTAATCAGTGAAAGCAAAATACTTCATATGTACAGCGTGGGTCGTCGACGCAACATCACCTCACAGCGACCGATGGGCTTCTAAAGAGCGACCGCTTCTATTCGTTGGACGACTATCTGGCAACGAGACCGACAAGAGAAGCTACCCGATTCCGAATGTCTCTTTCACATGACAAAATCCTCCCTCCACATTCATCTCACAAAACGACGCTGCCATTTCTGATGCTCACCGATCGTCTTTCGCAATCCAATTTAATGTTAAACACGTGTGGGTATGATAACAGCTTTAAGCTTAGATGGACACGATGAATACCTCCCCCACTTAACTTGTTATGACAGAGAAAAATGGCGTGTTTAGGTCTTTTGTCCCAAGTCATATTCAGTAAGCTCATACTGCACCAAAAACAGTCTACGCTCCATTCATATAACCTAGGATCTCATTTGATACTGTTTAGAGGTTCTCTGAACGATGAAACTGTGCGCTGAGATAAGCAATACTTCAGCAGCAAAATAAACAATTTCGGAGCGCTGATGGCGGCTGCAATTTCTTCAGAATCCAGTAAAGGCAAGACTCCTCAGTGAAGTTTAGATTGGACGGGGTAAGCTGAAAACCTTTAGGGATAAAATGATGAACGCTAGCTGAACGTCGCAAAGAAAGACGAGTCAAATGAGCAACACTTGGGAATAATTCGCGAATGGGATGAGACTCCTTTCACGACTCTAATTAAGGGGATTTGCAATGACTATTTGATAACATACGTCAAACGAAGCATCAAGTAATTTTTTAACAGTTTTTCGCTACTTCACTTTCTTAAAACAGTCTTATAGAGAACGGAGATCGAAAATAGCGGACCAAAATTTTCTGACATATTCGGGATACTGATGCGGATACATATGAAAACGTCCGACTAATATGAGTTTCTCGAAGTTCTTTTGTCAAAATCAAGAGAAATAAATAGTTCTGGATCTGACTCAAATATTTCAACCGAATGTCCCTCAAAATCACCGATTTTTTCAACAGTACCCCATTCTTCATTTCCGCCCATACAATCCACAACACTGCTGCCGTGTTGGCCCTTTCAAATTTCTCCAACCCCCCTTACGACACCACTTGCGTGGGGCTGATGAAAAATCTGATGCAGGTAGCTGCACCTTCCTCCTCTAAAACACGACAGGAGAGAATATACCCACGTCTGGTGCTAAGCATCATTTTCACTCCTTGATACAGAGCGATACTGTTAGTGCCTGCAAGCCTTGGCAGAAAAAAAATAGACAGAAGTTGCCTCTCCTCAGCAGCACTATTGCATAAAACCATGAACGACACCTGACACGACGTTACGAATACAATAGTGCTCATTTTTCGACTCTCCCTATGAAGGCTGTCATTTGAACAATCCGGTTACTTAACTGTTATTGCTGTGCATCATCATCTAATCATCAATAAAAGCAAACATCATCTCATTTACCGTTAATTTTATTATTTCTTCCATCGATTGTTTTCGTAGTCATAGAATTTAGGTGGTCCTAAGAAGGCACCCTTCTGGAGCACAAGCATCCTCTCAACTTGCGCTTCCTTGTACTCGTTCTGGAACGTTGGAGGAATATCCGGATAGACTGCAAAAACATTTCTGAGAACACAATATCTCTGAAACTGGTTCAACGAACGAAAATCTGAACAGTAACTTCGTGATCAAATGCCTGCCCAAAAACCTAATGACCAACATTAGGATGCGTCTCGCTCTAAGGATCCTCCAGTTGCAATTCTCCTGTATGTTCTCCTCACAAGGTGAACCAAATATCGATTAATAAGATTCGCAAATAATGAGGCAGTAGCGAGTGAACCCAAGGTTCTCTGATCTCTAAATCATTTTCTCTGTTTTCGACGCAACGCACAACATCGACTGCAGAAGGATGGATAAAAAGAGAGAGAATGTGCGTTTACGTCTTTTCCAAACACTGACACTCGAAAGACTTTATAAGTGTTTTTGGACAACACTGATGGTAACACAACAAAAATTATTGTAGAGGAAAGACGTAAAAGAGGACGAGCAAAGCTCATACCAAATTTATTCAAGAAGGTCGAGTAAAAGGTGGCCAACGCGACCACAGTGAACACCGTCGCCGCGATCACTTTCCAGTAACCGGATGGCGCCTCAAATTCGGCAAGTGTCTGCCGGAAACTATAGCGATAAAGCAACTTTTTCTCCTCGCTTGTTAACTTCTTCCAATCATCCTTCTCCTTCGAACGTATCGGTCTTATTCTGTCATCCTCAACCCGGAAACGAATCGCTGGATACCAATAATCCAATCGATCTTGGTAAACCTCAAACCAAACATATCGCAAAATGAGAGACATAAGTAACACTAGCCCGCACCTACCCAAACAAGCAATATTTTGCACGAACGGACGACGAGGGGCGGAAGAGTGCGATGCTAATCACGCTGCAATTGAAATACCCGAGTGTGGACTGGAAGCATCGGTCAACAACAATGGAGAGTCTGTAACAAGCCCCGCCAACGACGCCGAGGATGACGTACGCGATACACTTGAGATGGCATGAATGCGATGCAATGCTGATATGCGATATGCCTCCTGCAGTGCTGTCACGACTAACGCGATATATATGCTACCGCACGAAACTAGGTGACATGGACCTTCAAGCTCGACTTCCAGCACCCTCCAGCGCTGTCTTATTTATTACTATTCCACTAGAGGTCTCCAGTGCTGCATTAATAACATATCCGTGAGAGCACAGTGCCTTAACACCTCAGCGTCAGCAGCTGCCAGCTGAGTTTTTTGCAACAATTACTACGACGTCGGCAGGAAATTCCATCGACGTGGTCCCTACAAATTTTCGCGATGCTGCTCAGCAAGCGGAATTCACTGTCTCATAAACAACGCTGTGTTCATCTTCCTCTTAGTAAGAATCAACAACTGCAGACTATAATTCCACGTGGCCCACCGCAGTGCAAATGACGGTAAAAATTCCCATGCAAATTAATCCCCCTGAACCGTGGTAATTTGTTTGCCAATATCTTGGTGTCATCAAGGAAGATCAACACTCCTAAGGAGACAGAAGCGAGAAGTTCGGGTATGTCCCAGCTGCTTCAGCTAGACCACGTTGTTCGATCTTACAACTCAGTGTTATTCGCAAAGGATCGAGTAGTATTTGCATTGATCACCGAGAAAACAAAATAAAGGGCTCTGTGGCACCCAAGAAACCTGCTTCTTTCTTACAGCCATGTGACCGCTCCAGATTACATGTGGCCGTGAAACACTCGAAGGCGGTAAAAAGTGTATTTTATCCGTTCTAAATACAACTCGGAATAGTGCCAATTATGGAGCTACAACTCGAGCTGTCATAGTATTCAAATAGGCAGCGCACTAAATAGGCGATGCTAGAAAGCAGTTAATGAGAATAACCTCGTCTCCAGTCGATCCGAATCCAACAACTTCGCGTCCAGCTGCCTTCTCCGGCCCCCACCAGTGCTCCAAATGATGTCCGCTGGCGGTGCGTGTCGATGCGTGAAGTGCACGCCGCGATAGCAACCACTGTGCCGTAAGCTGAGGAAAAAGCAGACTTCGTGATAACGTCATCCCTTCAAAATTCACTCTCACCTTCATTGAAAACGGTAATTTTACTCGTGTACCATACGACTCCGGAAATTACAGTACGACTTATCGATAAACACGAATTCATCTTCTCGTCTCCACTGCATCACTTCAGTTC
The DNA here is from genome assembly GCA_037576465.1 of Parascaris univalens. Taxonomy (NCBI): domain Eukaryota; kingdom Metazoa; phylum Nematoda; class Chromadorea; order Rhabditida; family Ascarididae; genus Parascaris; species Parascaris univalens. The sequence continues at coordinate 26,890,956 of CM075173.1, forward strand.
AGTGAAAGATCGGAAGAGGGTGGAGAGAGTGACAGGATTTGATGGACGGGAAGGACGACGGAGAAGGAAAGATACCTAGACAAGATTTTCAGGAGCAAAATAAGGGTATCATCACACTTGAGGTTCAATGCGCTGCGTTACCTCAGGGGTCGAATGGAGAAATTGCCATGAAATAACTCCGCAGAAGCTGACACAACTCCCTCTTTAACAAGTCGAGAGAGGCATCATTCAACCGTGATGTAAGCAAACATGCTCTCGTTAATAAGGTGCAAAATTTGAACGTCGAAACAAGAAGCAAATTATGAGTGTCCCTGCCGCTGCAACCAACGAATCGTGCAGGGAAATTGAACTTACGCAAAACCCTACCTACTGCGTCACCGACCCATAAAACTTTATTCTGTACGCTTTATTTTCGGTAATTTACTTAAAATTGGTTATTTCGGAACCTAATTTAGAAAAATTTCGCACCTGAGAATGAAATTCACAAAGGGGAGGGATGAGGGCTGGGAACCAGAGCTCCCAGGAATTACACAACAGAAAGCACTTCAATAACAGTGGAGCAGCAGTTCGCGTCATCTGTTAATCTCCCTCAATTTCCTTCTTCACTCTCCTGCTATCAAATGCACACGCTTCGTCAAAGTACGGGGATGATCGAGTTTCTGGAGCTGCGTTCACGTCACATCAAAGCCTCTGACACAGGTCCCGCGAAATCTCGAGGTACAAATCCCCTCCACCTCCACCTCACGTCGCACGTAAGGCAACTTTATATCACCCAAATCCAAAACCGCCGAGCCGCCCTCTTGCAACCTCCCCGGCACGATTATTCTAACACATCCCGCAGTTTGGCATCTCTTCAAAATTGTAATGCCGTATTCCGATAGAGACAGCGAGTTTTGAGTTCTTTTCAGTATAATCTGTTAATTGCAGCGCAAAATTACTTTTCGACAGCACAAAAGCGAGTGTCGCATGCATGCGCAATATGGCAGTGGGCTGGAGTTGTTGGTGCAGACCCGAAGAGTGGGGATGGAACTGAGTGGGGCAGATCGCGTCGCTGGAAACAACTATGTTCGGCTCGCGAATTGTTGCGCACTTTCCTTTCTCCCTAACGAAACCCTCAAACACACTTCCACATCGTCTTTGGGGGCTCGGTGGTGGCGTCTGCCGCATTATGCGGGAGGGCTCCATTCCAGTTAAACACATCCACGCACATCATGGAGACTTAAGACGAACATCAACCCTTCATCTGACCGCAAATATTTCCACTGCTGAGAGCATTCATTCAGTTACTGAGATGTATATAATATCAGTACTAATAATGCAATATAATGAGGCGTGTTTACGAGACGCTCTATCAATGCTGTTGAGTGAAATTCTTCATAGTGAAGGAATGAAAGCAAGCAACTGATTCAGTGAGGTGTAAACGACGAGAAGTCTCCTCAACAAAAAGAGCAGTCGATCGCATCGCAGAAGATAGGTGAAATATTGCCTTGACATTCCTCCTGGCTCGAGCTTAGTTCACCGCTTTCGCTGTCAAATACAGAAAGGCGCATTTCGTCCCTACACCCGCTTAACGTATCATTAGTGATCCCCACGTTTGTAATTTTAACCCCATTTCCCGAAAACTCTTTGCTTCCGAAATTTTAAACGTTACGTCAAAACTTCCCGTTCAATCTATTCGTGGATGATGCGGAGTTGCCCTGGGACACGAAGAGATCATAAGTGAACAGACCGCCGATCATCACATCAGGAATTAGGTTCCTACTCTCCCATGTGGACAAGACAGAGCGCAGCCACCACGTGAAATACTCCGTTGCTGGTTTCGGCCACTTTCCAGAACGCCAAAAACGAAAAAAATCCGTGTCCCTGGTCTTTGCGTCCTATCCACTCGTTCAGTCAAAAACTGCACCCTGAATATTAGTGCTGATAGGTCGCCATGTTCGACTTACGGTCCCCCACCACACAGCACTATTCACATGTGTTACTCGCCAACTTTTTAAGGATACGCTATCTCATCGTTTGCATCAATATGTCGGTTCTGCCCTAGCACCACTTCGTAAGTACTGCTGACATTCGCGTGGTTGTGGCATCGAATAAACTTTCACCTCCATATCATCTTTTTCGTCTGTACTGCTGAAGCTGCCCTTGTGCCAACTTAATATATTGCTGTCTGAGCAGGCATGTCGCTGCTTATACACCTCATCGTCCTTAACTTGGCCTCCTCTGAACTGTCGAGAGAAGAATAACCCCTCTCGAGAGAGAAATTGTGGCTTGAGTGAAACTGCCCCTCTCGAGAACGCCCAACACCGCAGTTTTTGCGGATGGGATCGACTGCCGCCCTTCCCAGAGCATATTTGATCTCGCAACCAGTATGGCACGAAAATGCCCTTTTCTCTAGTTTAACGGCGACCTAAGCATTTCATGATGTACTTCCTTTCCTGCCGGAATGTGACCTCCAGGTCATGTGGCCGGACTTCAGCTTCCTGCTTCATGCTGTGCTGATTCCAAGGCGTTGTCAACAAGCAGCTCGTAGCTTTGATATAATAAAGCACTTTGCGAAATAAAACTCTCGTTGAACGATATCGACGGCATCAGCTGTCATAATCAACAGCGAGACCAACGATATGTGCAGAGTTTGTGGAGCAATATTTGTCGCAAGCCCACCCGCCAACTCTGCTAATTTGTTGCAACTGGTGCGGTGAATGTAGTCTTGCGGTGGGGAAGTGCTAATAGTTCGAATATTTAACGTCAGCTGGCAAATGAGGGGACGTCAAGGAAGCGGCACAGCTTGTGTACATCAGCAGGCCTCGTCAACTCTGCGATCTGTAAACTTCGAATCGACCCCAACATCGCAACAAAAGTCTCCCGGCCAAGAGCTCACACATATCTGCAAACTGCGTCTGCAGCATGTGCTGCACAGTACGGAACGTCGTTCACTCACCTTCGTGATTAAGTGATTCGCTGTTTCATTGTATCAATAACTACAGCGAATGTGTTTCACTGATATCTGACGCACTTTAGCGCCTCACAGATCCTCATTTGGTCTCCGATGTCATACTTCTAGGTGTTTCAGCAGTCTCAGCAGTTCCAAGTCCAGGTGTTTCAGCAGTTCCAGCAGTTCCAAGTCTAGGTGTTTCAGCAGTTCCATGTTTCAGCAGCATCAACGTTTCAGCAGTTCCAAGTTTCATAGCTGCCGAGTCATGCTGCCTGGATATAACGCCTTAAACTGTTCGTGCTCACGGAAAAATAACCCGAAATTGTAGAAATAAAGCGAGTGTGAGGTGAGCCATAGGGTGACCCAACCCTGTGTTCCGTCAATTCTGCAAGGTTATAGACCTTAGAGGTGACAGAGAATCCCTTCATCGGATTTTGGCGGTATCAATGAAACCGAATTAAAAGAAGTGAAATACGACTGAGTTGCAATCAAAACCACGGAGTAATATCAGCAATATGTGGCTTTTTACATCATGAGGACTTTCATTTCACATCGATCGGATATCCAAACGACGAAATGAATCACCCCTGGAGAATTCGTTACTACGATCGGATTCGTCAAAGTATAAAGATACTGTTCTGCATATCACAGTTCCTTGACACCTTTACCGAACACTCCAACTGAGTACCAGGAGCGTACATCGTCTCAACATCTGTGATGCGAAAACACTTCTTTTTCATAAAAACACAAGCACCGCAAGGAAAATGTCGCGAAGAGAGAAGCAGTCACGATTTCTCGAACTATGTGACATTCACTGCTCCCTCGGATGAGGCGAAAATTTGTTAGTAGGAAATCGAGATGCAATGGAAAGCTGCTCAGAATCACAAGAGGCAGAAATGAGAAGAATGCCGTGCATTGGTGGTAACATCTGCATTATTTTTCTGCACTAACCGCAGTCCACGTCAAATGTGATATTCTTTGTGTTTCTCGCATCAAATCATTTAAATCCAACCAAATAGCCGGCTAGATTATTTGAAAATTATCTTAGATGTTGAAAAATATGGTGCTCATTGTTTCGTTTCATACCTTCCATTCATTCGGACTGCTTCTCTATAGTGGAACCATCGAAACAATGCTCTGCTACTGATCAAAGCTGGTGCACAACAGTGAACGAGGTGAGTGCTGAGCGCATAATGCTGAAAGACGATAGATCATGGACCACAGCACATCTCATGAGCGGAATACATCACTTCTTCGCGACTTAACTGTATCTCCAATTCTGCGGCGCATAAATTGTAAAAACGTCAATACCAAAAAGCAATCCAATGTCTGTGTGAAGACGGCTGTCAACAAAGCACTTCCTATGGTACAGTACCTAGGACACTGTTGAACTCTTTCAGCACAGAAGCATAGTGCCGTGAAGTGTTGCTACAGCAGCATGGGAAGGCATTCGAATGAATTACCACTTAAATGGTCTCAAAAATTTTCCCCTTCAGCCTTCTTCAACGTAAATCAACAGGTTGCGAAAGTGGCACACATGAGGTGTGAAACTTCCAACTCAAATTTCGTCACCAACAATCTCGTCTGCTTAAAGTAGACGACGTCTTCGAATCTTCTACGAAAAAAATAGTTAGTGCAATACCGCCCAGAGGAACCGAACTCCTCAATCCCTTTTCACATATCCTACGGGGAGGGTCAATGCTCGCTAATAAACGATACGACAATAACCAACGAGAATCGGCTCTCTTCTGAAAACTGAAAGAAATACGTTGGTTCTACTGTGCAATCATAACAAGCAGCTCAGATTACTTCTGAGCTTTCACATTTTCCTTTGTATACCGACCAGGATCATCGACCGGCTTTTCCCAGTCAATAACGTGGTCGTCAGGAAATCTGAACAAGCGTGGGAAAGCGGCACGCTCTTCTGCTGTATACTCATCGGAACGTTTTGGCACCGATTGTACTTGCTCCATCTGAAACGGAAAACGAGATCTGTAAGCAAGCTGGACAAAGCAATTTCCCTTGGGTAATTATTAGCGCATTATAAAAATTCAACGATTCCTTCAAAGGTCACGCCTAGCGAGGCGCGTATTGAATAAGGACATGTACATTTGTATTTCTCTCCGCAACGCACATGATCAGCAAAAAATTCTATTCTATATGTCTAAGTTAACCGTGAGAGTGTACTGGAAACCCAACCTAGAAGCCCTGAAATATCTGACAAATAAAGGAGCGGATAAAAGCATCAAGACGCCTTCGATACTTGCAAACTGTTCCTTCCTATCTCCCCCACCTTCTTCCCATCTCCGCCCATCCACTGCCCGAGGTTAAAAAACTTGCTTTAAAAAGATTTTCGCCACGCAGTTACACAGCATGGTAGCTGCCAACAATGTCCAGTCGTCACTGCAAATTGCGCAAACCTCATTAAAATGTGTTAAGATGAGGCAATTTCCGATGTTACTGCAATTCAACCTGGACTTGCGGTGTTCCCGCAACGAATGGGCTGCTCACTGTGCTTGGTTACCATCTCAGAACATAATGACAAGCATCGTGACAAGAGCACTATCCATGGAGAATTACTTCCTATATACTTCATATTTAACAATTTTGGAATGCTGTTAATACACAACAATTCCAAACGACGGTTGATAAAAGGATTTCGCGTCTTGGATTGGATAGGCACCACACTCAATTTCTAAGAAAAATATAATGAAGAAATTCACAGCTTCCGAGATATTTTAACCGGTAAAAGCAAAACGATGTCAGGACCCTGGCACAGTTTATCCGCTGTATGGAGCGGCAACCACGACAGGCTTTCCGACATCGTCACGCAATCATCGTCGGAAGTGCACAACAACCATTTCATTTCTGCAAAAGAAATTTTCGAGCTTATGAATTTCATAAGAATCCAGAATAAAATCAGAAGTCGTCCCTCCACAATCTATTTTCAGGGCAGTTTCATATTTGGTGACGCCATACAGAAGAGTCCCTTTCAGTTAAGTATGGCCGCAGAATGAACACCATCCAAATCGATTCAGCGATACGACTAGGCAGCGGTTCTACAGAGAAACCCCATAGTGAGAGGCCTTCCTCCGTAAGTTTAACGGTCGTTGAGCCGGCTTTTTTACTATGCGCTGAATACCGACACAGTAAATTTGCAGTGATTTTTCGTGAAAGCTGCGTCCATCACATACCCAGCAACCTTGGCGGCACACCTATATGCGGCAAGTGTACCATTCGTTAGGTGCGGTCAAAGAAAATAATATCGCTTGCAAAGTGCGCCGCGCATCATTTACGATAGCTGTAGCACAATTAACAACACCACCGAGTTCGTTCGGCTGCACCTTACCTAAGCAGGGCCTCATAACTCTTATAACTTACGTTCAACGGGACGGACCACCTGTCAGAAAGGTGTGAAAGGCAGGTACCTTCACGTCACCCATCATGAAACTGACCGCCCTTAGCCGAGAGGGCTTTATTAAACGAAACAACAACACAGTGAAAACAATGTTAAATTAACATGGGATCAATCTGAAAAGCAGAACCAATTCCAAATGTTATTGCCAAATCCATCATTTAGAAGAAGTACTGTGACACGAATATCCAAATTTGGTTAACCTGGGCACCAATATTTCTTCGTATGAATTCGGGCATGCTATCGCCAGCAAAGAGATGCAATCGTTGAATATTTCTTCGCCTCATAACACCACTGCCGAGACTTTTGTATATCGCCAAATACATAATGCGACATGGATCGTATTCGTGGATTTGCCATGCGGGAATCAGCGCTTTTGACTTTGGATATTCCTGAAAAATTCAGTTCGTAATAACTCAGCAACAACTGATTTACCATATAATAAGAGCACGGAAATGCATTTATTGTAAGTTAGAGATTATTAATTAATATAACACAGTTACGTTTCCAATTATAACTTTGCTCTAAAAAGCGTCACCCTGTTAAGGTGACTGAGCCCCATCAAAGCGACATCATTCAAGCAGACATAACAGAGTTTCACAACACCTTGACGGCAACCACTTCAAAGTCAGCTTTCTGTAAATCAGCTTCGCATAGGCGAGCAACTTACAACACATTCCTTCACTACTTCTCGACGCGTAAGTAACACTGCGGTTTCGGATCGTCGAGCGATAAAACACCTAAATGAAGGAATCCCCGTTTCAATTAAGAGGAATCCTCCCTTAAGCCTGTTTCGCTCGTGAATGTCATCGTTAACCACAACATGAATGGGAAAAAGCAAATCTGCGAGAATTTGTACCCGCAAGGAAGAAATTCAAACTTCATTTCAGGCAGATTCTCCTCCCATGAAAATAACATAACTTCTTGAAGCAGTATAGAAAATATGTGTCATTAGAAAGACTGCTAAGTTTGCTTTATTTGTGGAAATGAATACAAACTTCTTCATTTGTTTTACTGCTTTATTTAGCAAGGGCTACGAATGAGTACGCTGCACTCATATCATATTCCCTTATCAGAGGAGGGTTCCCAATCCTCAAAGATGGATTACTTCCTTTGATATTCAACCTGCAACTACAAAAATCGATTCACCTTATCGAATATATATAGCGTATGTTTCCAGTCGAACCCATGCATAGCGACGTGTTTACAGTTAATGACGACAACATGGTCACCGCAATCGGTCTCGGGATGGTAGATCGGTTTGTGTTTACCTGCCAGGTGAGCAGCTACCTTCTCACCTAATTTGTAGGCATCCTGAAAACCCAAATGTTTTAGAGCGTCATTAATCCAATAACTAGTAACTCCGAGTTTGAGCAGTGAAAATTTTATATTCAAAAGTATTACGTTTGTCTCTAATGAGATGAGCTTTGTTCGAAAAATAGTCGACCTTTCCGGATTTCCGGTTACCTTGAAATGGTTGTCTTTACATATATATTTTAAGGCATAATACTATATAATACCCTCCCACGTCTGATGGAAGCCCACATACTTAACTACCACCCTTCTAAAGGTTCGTCTAACTGACGAAGGAATGCAAAGCATTCGAATCGCAAGTCTAATTTTCTGAATAAAAGAAGCTGCCTGGAACGAGGAAACGGATGAGCACATAAAAGGTAAGGCACTTCAACCTGTCCGGTGGCGTCGACGAGATGCCACTGTCGAGCGAACATCAACCACTGGTTGACGCGTTTAAAGCGGGACATTCAGCTGCTATCTGCAGTTCAACATTGTGAGGCGTGCTAGAATCTGTGTCACACAACTTGAAGCACTAGAAGGACACAATCGAGCCGTGCTCAACGAATAACCTCAAATGACCGACGAAATCAGCAAAGCAATCGGAGTCTTTCTAATAAAGTCGACCGCTCACCGAAGACCAAATTTGAACTGAAAAAACTTCACGAATAAAGATGAAAATGCGTTTTGCAGAGATAATCAGAAAAACCCTTCCGCCGGATCCGATTGCTCAGCTTTGCTTCATGGGGCGCTAATGCGGTCGCTTGCACTTACAGTTCCCCGTCAACCGCTAATATTTCGACGAGAGAGCGCAACATAATGCAACGTGAAATCTCCCGCTACTTTGATAAAGCTTCATTTTACTTCTTTTTAGATCTGCTATCACTCCAAATCACCTTCCTCTTCCCCTCCCCCCTTGTTAGGTCAAAAAAAGAAGACAACCTCATCAGCAATAGGATCAACCCTCCCCAAAGTTCTTCTCTCAAACACACCAAACCCCACGTTCATGCAATTAAGCTTACGGTGAGATAAGACCACTCCATACCAAGCATTAGGTATTTTTATCCGCATCTCTGCTCCTGCATCTCCATGAAACACAGCTTTCTTTGGATGATAACTCCAACGCATTGCAAAAAGCAACTGTATCGTGACTCAACACCTCAAACCCTTCCCATCCCTTATCTTTTTGACTGAAACAACCAGTCCCGCCCCATGTAATATACTTCCTACTTGTCGCAAGCAAATAGATTTCTTCGTGCGTCCCATCAGCAAAAACGACTGCCTCCACAACCTCTCTCTACCCTTCCCCCACATTGTCGAATGGCGCCTTGAATATGCCATCCTTCGAATAAACCGGAAAGGGGTGGAGATATTGCTTTATCCGCCCTATTTGGAGAGAAATTTGTAATCGAAGACAGACCTTCTAGGTTTAAAGGATGTCGCTGTTCGAAAACGTTTGTGAGGAATCTAGATATGAACCGGGCCAGCCAATGGCTGAAGTCTCGCTGAACTAATAATTATGGGGAATTGGTTAGGCCCGACCCAGTCGGATAATCCGCTTGAAACCGAGTTAGGTTCGACCTGGGTGAACAAGCCGACAGAAAGAAAATGCAACGAACACATCCGTCGACTTTTATCGGATGGTAGAAATCTGCGATTTCTTTTTTCGTGGTTACATATGGTGATCCGGAACAACCTACAGTCTCTTGACAGTGAGCTACTGCAGCATTCAACCGTAAAAAATAATTCCGAGCCATGGCCTAGAAATGAGGATTCGCAGTATAACATACACACTGTCAAAAGGACTAACAAGATAGCAGAAAAAACTTGTTTTTTACGATGTACATATGTTATAATTCACCAGTTTTTACTACTCTAGAAGACCGCTAAGTGTGACACTTGATGCGCGTTTGTCCCTTAGTTTATCGGGATCAGGTTCACACATACACTGAAAGTGGATATAGATGAAGGTCGTGTACATAACCTTGGGAGTTCACGAACACCGATCTTCGAGGAAGCGCTCCATATTTACTTAACGGCACATAGAGCACTAACATTCGCCGGTAATCCGGCAACAAGGTCACTACGCTAAAGTGCCACGATGAAGAAGAAAAGTACAGCAGTGGCGAAAACTTGCGACCTTAAAAATTAGCTCACAATGTTCCCCATCCCCTCCATTTTGTGGCATAAATTCGTGCCACTCACCATTCGTTTTCTATTTCAACGAGGCAAAACAAGAGGAAAATAAGCAAATCGACCAGCAGGTAGAACAATCACGAGAGTAACAACATTACCACTGACACAACAAGAAGATGGCCTCTCTAGGCAACTGTTACACTCATCGAATAACACTGAGAAGAGATATTATTAAATACACCAATTTACACAAGCTAATAAAGAAATGGAGCAAAAAGCAAACGATAATGTCATTAAAGCCTAAGCCCTGACAGGAAAGTACATTGCACAAGTTAGGACCTCACCGTTATTTAGTATTGATTATCGCCCAAAGCAATCGAACTATTTGATGGAATGGCGAAACCATTGAAAACTTCGAAAACAAGAGATATTATTCGCTCTCTTACATCGTCGGTCTTAGGTTTTACTTCTCAGCTACTTCTATCGGTGCCACACCTAGACACCCCACTGAACACCTCAGGCGATACGTGACCAAGGAGGGAAAAACAAAATAAGCATCACTATCGAAAGCCTTACAATTGGATGAAGATGAACAACTAATTGAGGTGCCGGCAATAACCCAAAAACCAGAAGTAACTCAAACCAGTGGAACAAAAAATTGGAGAAATCCAGGAACACTATACTTTAGGAAATGAAAAATCCCCAGCATAACACTCTATAAAATAGAAAGACTTTCTGAGGAAAGATAAAAGCACTCTCATCACTTTCAGCGACGCCTTTTGGCGACACACACTTCATATATGAACGTCGGCACATACATATGTCATTTCCACCATATAAGAAAATGAAATATTTTAGAGGCCTCAGAAGTGAGCAAATTAAACAAGTCGCAAGAGAAGCGTGAAAGGCAAGCCAAAAAATCCTCTGCACTTAAAAGTAAACCTAAAATGTTCCTCTCTCCTCAAACAACTTCAGTGCTCCCAAGAACCAAATATACGGGATCAAAGTGGCAAGCGGTTCCCTGAACTGAAGAAACCTCAGAGAACTCTACGTACCAAAGAAAGCGAGCACTGCAGTTCCTTCTTGATGTTATCCTCCCTCAGAGAGAACAAAATGAAGAGGAGAGGAATTTGAACATAAGCGATCGCGCTATTTTAAGATCGAAAACTTGCGAACCTTTTTCCGACGAATATTTGCCGCTCTCGCATCCAATCAGAAACAAATATTTCCATCAGCCTAAATAAAACATTCCCATGGATAGACTCTAGCTGCAGTTAGGAAATCTTCTGCTCCACTCTTTAACATTTTTTGAAAAAAACATCCTGGTAGCCTGAAGCTACAAAGAACATTGCACTCGAATACTGTGAGCTGTTGCAAACATGTTTGCATATTTAAACCAACTGAGCTTATCCCACTGGTCGTACCTCTCTCTCGTCGACAAATACCCATCGAAAAATGATAACCTCATAACCGTATATGAAGCTCGAAATGCTACAATTCTTGAGTTTCCAATAGACAGTACTCATTTGGGATTTTCAATCAACCGTTCGTTCGGAACATCGTCCCCTCACGGCACCTCCTTCCAGCCTTAGATGCTGCGGTGATCCAAAGCTTGGAAAGCGCACTGTAAAGAATCTAAGTCGGAAACGTAGAAACAATCCTTTCGGCACTGTGATACGCCATGTAGGTGCTGCAAAACAAGAAAACTCCTCCGCACTAGTAGCTGATCAAAACGCACTATAGTGCTTCTATTCTGGAAAGACCTACCGACGATGGGAGAGATGCTCGTCAGGAATTTTAAGGTTATCACAAAGCAGCTGCTCTGTAAATTACAGAAATCCCTCTATACACGAATTACAGAAATCCCTCTATACACGATCATTTTAATTAAAGATGGGGTCGACTTAAAGCGATAAGTAACCTCACTAGACGACTGAAGAGAAAATATATCTGGACCATATTGTTTTAATTAAAAGACCAGAAATCACTTCTATCACTGCTACCCACTTCACGCAAAAGATTAAAAGATTTCCCTCACAACAAACATTCGGCAAGAATCGACTCCCCAAAATGATATCCCTCGAAGAACATATTGCTTTCGTTCATCCCTTCGAAGGAACAAGAAGGAAACTCTCTTCTTTCAACCCTTCTACAGAACAGCAAAGAAACAACTACGATATTATGTATCACAAAAAGCAAAGGACATGAGGATTTTCAATGAGAACGATATAAGCGACTAAGCAGAGAGAATTCGGCACCTGCAGATATAAAATGGCAAGCCAAAGGTTATTAATGATTAATTAGGACAATCTGTCTACCAAACAATTTGGTCGCGAAACTGAGGCAAAACACATAGTTTTTTAACCGTTTCATAGCCAAGCATAATAAGACAAGAGTAAATGCCATTGTTGATAATTCTTGGTGGCAATCCTTTTGTAAAAACACGCGTCCCTTCATACTTCATCAAACGGCGTATCGTCTCCGCGTAAGAAGTTCGATGCACCTAAACAAAACATTATTAGAAATGTGCTTACTGATTAGGATATCGAAACGTTCACATACTTCATTACCACCGTGATCAGATTCAGAGTGCACCCAAGTTCCTAAACTATGCGACCACTTTCACTTTCGTGTCCTTCGCTGCCCGACACTTTTCCATGACGTGCGGCGATGCGACAGAACGTACTAACGTTTTGGGGCAGCAAGAACAGCTGCGTGCATCGTTCCAATGCAATCCGCCGCCACACTATATCAAAGTTACACAGATTGCAAAACACGTGACCCAGGCAGGGGTCGAACCTGCAATCTTCTGATTAGAAGTCAGACGCCTTATCCATTAGGCCACAGGGCCCTGCGCAAACTCCGCGCTTAAAGAAATGATGAAATTTTTACCGCATTACTGAACACAACTAGACAGAGATTAACGAATTGCGCAACAGACTGATCCCCACTGATACTTCACCCACCTAACTCTACAGATGCAGTTCCTGGGAATCTGCAGTGAGGTGATGCAAGTGATGGATGCACCTACGGAAATCCGTTCTAATGCATAGAAAATTACAAAACAAAAACTCTATTCACCTGTACTCGTACCCGAAGAACTTCTAAAGGATTTGTGAAAATTGCAGCCGACATACCACCTAGCGAACCTGCCATTCCCTGATCGATAAATATATTACGGTAATGCCGCTTTTCCACATATGCTGAAATCTGGAAGACTATAAAAATACAGAAACTGTCAAAGAATTAAAATTAGGCAAGTGGACGTGCACATCGCCATCTGCCCACAAACGCTAGTTTGCAAAGATGGACATCTACCCTGCAAAGGTACGTACCATGCCGGTCTCTGATGGAGGTTCACTTTATTTACAACGCTGTAAAGGTTAAACATCTCGCAAAACAACTGTAAAGACAAAGTAATTTACGGTCAGCATGCTCACCCGGGCCTACAAAGTAGACTAGACACTCAAAATCGTTATTTCAAACACAAACAGCTTCATTCGACGAAGAAAGTGATATAAATGGAACGTGTATTTCGATCAGTAACTAGTTTATCATAGATAAGGTGGAAACAGCAATTAACACTCAATAGACCCTGAACTGCAACCTTGTTCCTTTCGGTCAATCATGGACGACTTGCATGACTCCCTCCTGCCGTCTCACCATTTCCTGGAGGCAAGGAGGGATAAACCAGTAACAAGCAACACAATGGTATGTGTTTTAGCTGGCGAATTTTCGAGAAGCCGCGACCCGTAGACAAATTCGCCTAATTTCGAGAATGGTGAATCCGAATGCGCACTCGACGTTCAATCACCACGTCAATGGTTAACTGCTCACTAATTATAAATGGATTTGAAGTGAAGAAGTCCACGTTAAAAATGAAGAAATGGAGTAGTTCTTGGTTGGTGCGGAGCAGAATACTTTTACTGCAACACCGAAGAATTCAAACGGTACATCAATTTTCCTCCATATTTTTCACTTCTCATGATCAAATTGATACCACTCAATTAGCTGCAAAAAACAAAGCTATGTAAAAGAAACTCGTAGCAGATCTAATCTCCATGTTATCAGGCGCCATATTTCACTGTAGAGAAATCGACTCTGCAACTTCAGCACTTGCTGGAGGTGGAGGCATGGTATAAACGTGACACAGGTGAAAGGGGTTATCCAGGTATAGGAGAAAGTGATTTTTCATTCATTCGTTGGCTTATATCAACATTCCGAGGTGGGGAAACATAGAAAGGTAGGTGAACATAAATAACTGTGGAGATTCAAAACGGTCGCAACGTTAAGATTGGGGCTAAGAGGCATTTAATACATAGGGGAGCAACAGTGCGTAGGGTCAGCAGCAGGTTAAAAGCTGAACGAGTGGATGCATTAAGGAGTCCGACGGGAAGTACACTTCAGACTCGCATAACGCAGAATCGCAAACTGAAATCGATGCGCACGTTGAGACGGGGATGGATAAACTGTAATGTTTCCGACGATGCGATGTCGTAAGAGCTGAAAGCGATTTTATAGGTAAAACAAAGAATGAAGTCAAAACTTCTTGCAGAGAAGAGGAAAAAATAAACGCCCTTAACGGTTAAAAAAGATCTGCAAGAGCTGAAAGAGAAAACTAAAGCTTTTTACTGTCAATGAAAGTTACGAGTACCTTGTCTCAGTTGACCGTCTTCGGATAAAGCCGTTACTGCGGGGTGGATGACATGTCTCCTAAGTGCTTTAAATAAATCCAACACATTATAATAGGTAGCCCAGAATACCATTGACGAAGGAATATACAACATTGTCGATGACAGAAAACCCCTTTAAATAATTCTGCAGCAGATAAGGGGATTGTAAACAGAGCAGTGAGAGACATTCTGATAAGTAAGAAAATATCGCAGTTAACAATTCATCGAATTGGACTGCTTCTCTGATTTAACCTCATGGTCGCCAATCCTGCATACTGACTAAAATTTGCAGAGCTTCCCTTATTCTCGCATATACGATTCTTCAATCTATTTGGTCACGGAAATGTTCGTGGACATGTGATTACCGCTCAATGCCTCGGATGGATCTCATTGGACAGAAAAGGTTGGTACTTTTGGCTGCAACCGAAGTTCGATTATCACCCAAATACTACCGGTGAGTGACCGATCGACCTTTTCCATATTTCATCAGCCCTAGGTGAACTGCAGTTACGACCGACTGCTGACCGAAATTTGTCAACTACCAGCACTACCTTAATTTCAACCATCACATCATCCAACCTTATGCATTCCCAACAAATAATCCAATATGTACCTCATGTATTCATATTCTAAATATTCGAATCGTGCGCACATCACAACCGCCAAGTTTACCATGAAACGCACTAAACGCTTTATAACATGAAAACGATGCAAGGATGTTTCCCACCTATAGAACCCTTTGAATCCATCAACGCAATAAACAGCACGCGCTACTCGCAACCCAAGAGTAAGTCGCTTTCCCACGGGGTCTTCTTTCATGAAATTAATCACCGCCGCGTTCCGCATACTTCCTGTAAAACAAGCAGTCATTCCTCTGGACGTGTGCTGTGTTTATTGAGAAATGAATGTGTAGAGAAGTTCCAATAGCGCTCACTTGCTTCATTGACAACACATCACTTCGCTCGCGTTCCTCAATTCAACGTTCATGTGCACAATCTGAACGGATGTTAAACAGTATGGAACTTCTCCGCACCATAAGATCGGCATGACCATAAAACTGGTTAGGACTTCATTACTGCGAAGCATTTTCTAACATAAGCATTTTTATATGTGGATACGGAAGCTCACAGACAAGTTAGGTACCTTTCCAACGAAGTGGGGGAAGAGGAAGAGGGGTGGCAGATCCCATGCAGTGGAGTTCGACGACGACAGAAAATGGGAGGAGAGATAAGAACAGATACGAACAACTTGTTCAAATGCCTTCTATGTATTACACGTTAAATAGAAATTTTCAGACAAAGTACGAACGATTTGAGAATAAAAACGACCTTATTGAAAAGAGAGAAAAGATAAACAATAACTCTTCATAAAAAAACGAGAGAATGAAGAAAAATGAAAGTTTACCGATAAAAGAATCGGGGTTATTATGCACCATCATATATTGGGCGATTATATCGGTTGGTACGAAAACTAGCTGAGTGGTTGCAGATGCCGCTGCGCCTTAAAATTCATTCAACACTGGAAATATTTCAAGAAGCTGGTGATGCCACTCACAGTGAGCGACCAGAGAAAGGAGAAAACATACAATTATAAGCCTCTTCTTTTAGTAGTTAAGCACCAATGAATCTGTTCAAAATTAATTAATGCACCTGAAGAAATGAAAGAAAAAAATGATTCGAAATGTGCTAAACAACTGAAATAACTCTGACTGCAGTGCCTAGTGAATGAAGTCTTTGACTGGATGTTACTGCTTACAGATGGAATGTGAAATGATGCCGCATGCGCGATTTCACCAATCTGAAATGATGTGATTGCCCACTTTGTCATATAAAGTAGGAGAAGAACCTTATTTAATGAAGCAACAATTACTTAACACAGCTGAATGATGGGCGGATATGATAAACAACCTGCTAATGCAGAAAGAAAGGCTGCTGACGAAAGACCGGCGTACGCTTGCAATAATTCGCGTATCTTTTCATACGCACCTGAGTATATAAATGATGCACTTAGCTGAGGTAAAGTCATCCAAAAACCCTTAAAACATATATTTAATATTGCAATGTTAGAGAGCACACAGGTGCACTTGTTTACTTGCAATGTATGTACTTATATTTAGAGCTCAAAGTAGAGAGGAGACGATCTCTTCTTCAAAGTCCAAATTTCAATGCAGTGGAATGAGTCTACCCACCAGCTCCCAAAACACCTTTACTGGAACTGGTTTTTCCGAGCCTCCGTTACCATTTTCAGCAAATAACATCTCCTAACGACACTGCAGATCAATTCGATGAAGCCTGTGTAGCTAGATCTCGCTTAAAATAAGGCGGTGTCACCGCTATCTTTTGCTATTTAAGGCTGGCGATTGATAAAATAATTCTCCAAGAATTTAAGTTAGTTGTTTTTTGCCTATAAAATGCCGAAAGGAGATCTACAGAGCATGCACTCCTCCTCAAAATCCTTTCATCTCTGAACAAATACTACGTCCCTCAAGTTGGCGACTCTTCGAAGTAAGCCTGCCTTCGCTGTATCACGTGCTGCCTCCAGTATGACCTAAAAAGTCCGCCGATCCTCCTCCCAAAAAAACGGTTCCAACTGGGAGTTGGTGGGTTCTAACTGAGAGTGGTGGGTCTAACTGAAGTATTGCATAAAAGCATATGAATGAGCTTGCTTTACGGAAAAGAGCAGAATATAAAGCACAGCTAACCCATTATTACAGCAAAAATAAAAACGAGTATAGTAAGTAACTAACCGACGAAGCGTAATATTAGCATTGAAAACGCGCGAAACATGGAGCGAAGCAAACAAAAACAAATATTTTATTCTTTCAGACCACAAGTGATTCATTTGCAAACCTCGGCTGAATTTTTCATTCGGTGAAAGAATTTTCCCCTTTGTTTCCAATGACTTCTCCCCTGTTATATTCTTCACGGAACGCTACAAATAAACTTGAGTACAATTCCAGCACAGACTTCCGCCACAAGAAATTACTTAGATTTAGAGGGGTTGTTTCGATAAGTCGTCGCTCCCAAATGAGCGACGACTTATCGAAACAACAAATTACGTCTCATTCCAGGCTCAGGAAGTCCATAAATGTACCGACATGCTGTATTAAATCATCGACTATCTAAGTTATACAGAAGCATCAGAATCATTATAATGTAGAACGAACCCTATAGAGTGCGGTGAATCCTTCATTGCGCAAAATATGGATGAATGCATGTCGCATACCACGATAGACAGTATTCCGCTTCTGAAGCTGTAATCGTGACTTGACGACTGACATCGGGTAGAGCAGACAACGGATCGACCATGAAGAAGCCATTGCCAGTGGACAGAACTTGTAAACGTCCAGGTGCTCCCATTCTATTATGTGTAGCTGCTGAAATTACTCAAAATATATGAGGATCACGTTTACATTTATGGATAAATCCCTTAAAAAGAGGGAACCGCTTCTTTCTTCAAATCGAATCATCTCCCCTTCCGCCCTCTCCTCAATCGTTTCAACGTGTGGAGAAGTGATAAACTGTGCCTTTGAAATATCTCATTAAGAGCATCTGTGATTATTTCAAGGGCTTAAAACTTATCTCTTAGAAGTGGATTTCAGCACAAGGAAAACTGCTATTTGACAGAGGAATGAGTTCGTTTACGGAGAGCTGACAGTAAGTTATAAGGTTCCCCGGGAGGTACATCGAAGGTATCCCTGAACGCGACAACTGAAAGAGCAATTTTCGAAAACACGGGTATGGGAGAGTCAGACTGTCACAAGCAGAGACATGTATAGATGCGACCCTTTCACGATGCACCTCCAAATGCAGATCTGAGGTGCGCTCTAAAGACACAGAATATTTGAGAGCAAATCTCATTCCTCTTCTATCCTTCGCTCCGACTTCGACAAAAATGATATCTGATTCGAAACAGATAAGAAAAGAAGGAAGGTCGCTCCCCCTCCCTCCCACCCGTCCCCTCACTAAGTTCATATTCCAAGCTGTGGATTTCCAACTGATAATGCGGTACAAAAGAAGTGAAAGGAAAAGAAAATTTCGAATGAATTAACTAACTCTATTTTTGCCAAAGTCGTCGTCAGCATCAGTGGAAGCCATTTACGCGGACCTCATTCAACGGTCGTCAACATATAAACGAAATGCTAAACCTGAGAGCACATCTTCTCACTTACACGTTATGAAAACAAACCGAATCGATTCCTGCCAATAAAATATTCAATCATTCCAGTTACTCGGCCGATACTGTCGTTATCATAAAGTAACGGCTCAATCTGCTCCTAGACGGGACAGGAACGAGGTTGGGACCTGACACACAGAGGAAACGATACTCGCAATGCCTTTAAGTGAAACTCAGTGTCCACATTCGCGTAAACATGTGTACACGACCCAATGATGGAACGCCGTCACAGCCGAACTGATGGCCGTTGAGCAGACTCAGCATCGCAATATCGGCAACGACTCTCCGCTGGAGGCTGCGCATATTTGACATGTCCCCATACTTTGCTGATCTACGATTTATTAATGGTGTGAAGAGGCCCTTCTAGACGCACCCTTGTTGACTTCCTACTCCCAGCGTCTCTAATACTTGAGCGTGAAAATTTTAAACTTAGGAGCCACAGGTGTTTGCTTCGAAGCGATCAAGAGTGCTAAGAAATAACTTCTGCAGTTTGACACTTTCAAATTTCTTCTATTGCGAGTTCCCACCGAAGAAAGATTATAAGCGAAGGGTCCACTCGTAGTGTTGATATTTATAGACGAACTATACTGTGTATAACGGCTACCTGCCAACTACGTCTTCTCGGCATATTTTGCCTATCTCGCGTGCAATGGACATCAATGGAAGGGGAATTATGCATCACACACCATACTTAATCAAGCTTTATAGAAATTTATGGCCGACTCTCTGGCAACAAGCTTATAAAGAACCATTTATGATCATTGGTAGGGCTGCCTCCGCTGAAGAGTGAAAACCAGGCTCGGTGCAACGAAGTCTGCATGCACCTGAATGTTTTTTTGTCTAGTGTGATGCCATCGGCCCAGCCGACATGTGCAAAGTCGGACGAGTGGGAGTGCAGACGAAGTTACTCCTACTGAGAGATAGTTTGCGGTGGACTCCGAATATGATTGACATGCACTTTTCCCCTGACCGATAAATCTTTACCTTTGCATCTCCTGGTCCCGTCAGTTTTATTTCCAGAAGAGTTTCCGCAGTGGATGTAACAATCGCCCGTTCAAAACGCAGCAAGTCATACGCTCAATAACACACACTCTCTGGATATGGATCATTTTGCTCTTGAATTAAGAATAGCCCTTAATTGTTAGCAACGTCCACAGTCGAGACTCATTGCCTCTGCACTCCGTTTTTGCCAATTAACGATAGTGTGCGGAATAATTACTGATTTATGAGTACGCTCAAGAGGAACTTTGAGATTCGGCATGCAATCGCCGACCGTGACCAATTGACCAAATGCACATTCAATCAACTATCATGCTACGCATTCACATCACTGCAATCAAAAGCGATCAACAACGAGAGTTTCGACACAACGCCCCTAAAACAACACCTCTTCATACTGAAGGTATGATCCTTTACAGACAATCTGCATGCTTAATATATATCAAATATTTTTAGTAAGATCTTTTCCGTAGAAGTTTTAGTAATTGGTAGATCCACATGCCAGATTTCTGGGGAAAAGCTATTCTAAGATATGTCTCAACGAATCACCGAATCCAACTTGCCGACAACCAAAACGGCTCGAGACGAACCTGCCAACTTACAACTGCTCCAGAAAGTAGAGCTGGACGTTTGAAAACTGCTACCTCTGCGTTAAATTAAGATCTAAACCTCAGTGCGAAAACTCTCCCAGCTGCGAATTAAAAAACGTGTATATGAAACCATGAAGATCTACCTCATAACAACTTGTCGAACAATTTTTGCAAGAAGCTTAAAAATTGGGAATCCAAAGCCACGGCCGATGACCGAGGCAGTCGATCATGACTGAGGAATCGATTTCCAATTGCCGCCCCTGCTGAGGACTTCAGGTGAGACACAAATGCGACGGTCACAATTCCGACCACCAACCAACGTTGCCAGAGAACGACTTGCATCCTACCGAAACAGCATCCGCTCTCCTCTCAGCCAACATTACTTTTGCTATATATTTAAAAGCCTAATAAAAAATATTCACTAGCAATAGGTCACAGCTGTCGGAAACAGTGTACACGCATTCACTTGACGGAAGAATTGAACAAATTCGTTTATTGGTTCAAGTTATTTCCACTAAACAAACAACCACAATATCAGTGACTGCAAATGAACCCCGTCTGACAAACTTCATTCTTCCGTTAAATACTCCATCTGCTGGAGAGCTAAAAGGGATCCTAGCCTTTCTGACAAGTAAGCTTCATCTCATTAATGCTCATCATAAGCTTTCTCCGCTGTCTCCTTCCGCATCGAGGGATCTTCATAGCAGTGTTCAAACCTTTTGTGGCAAGTTTTCCACCTGCCACAAAAGGTTTGAGCTCTGCAATGATGCAGTCCACTTCTTTCTTTGTTAAATTGCCACGCACTTCATTTTTATCGAAAAAAGGATCACTTCGATAAATTTCACGTGGAATGTTTAGGGTTCAGGATAAACTTGGCCGTAACAGGCTGGTTGCTGAGTGAGAGCAAAACACAGTCTCAGGCAATTCCAAACGGTCATAGGCTAACTGCAGTCGTAGCGCTCTCATCACAGCTGCAACTGGTTTCAGAGTGGGCCTGCCCTGCTTGCTACACTAGATGAACACAAACTACAAATCGGCTACGAGTTCTGATCTTTGTCGAACACACGCACTGTTTACTTAAAAGCGTTTCACGCCAAACTCGAAGAAAGTGGTGTAGGGCAAGCAAAAGAAATGCTTTCTTCCCTGTAACATGCAGGGTCACATCAACGATGCTGGAACATGCTCCACTTAACAACAAAACATCACATCAAACCGTATATGCACAGGAAGATGATATTCAGGTGCGATCTGTGATCACGCGTAATAGTAGAGACATGTCTTCTTCTTGGCTTGCACCTCCAGAATGGCGTCCATAAAATCTTCGTGCGTCACCTCTACTGCATCCCGTCGCAACGCTATCATGCCCTAAAACCAATAAATCCTCTCAGCTCTTCAGTTCGAGAGCTATAAATATATGTCAAATCCAATATTTTAAGGAAAAGCTGTCTGCAAATGTAATAAGTTGACCTCGGATCTGGGGAAGGAGAGAGAGGGACGCAACCTCGACAATAAACAAGGAAGTGCCCAATATCGACGGTGAATTTGGAACACCAGCAATGGGCAAAGTTCAGAAAGCAGAACAGAGCAACGAATGGTGTTCACTGCGTCCTCAATCAGTCTGCTACAGAATTGCCGCCTTCATTACGTTAGAGCTGAGTTTTACGTCTCCGATAGCTAAAATAACTGACGCATAAACCCATAGATGCCAGCTGTAAATGCTTCTTTGAACCCGCACTCCGTCCACTGAACCGTTTAATCATCCGTACTGCGTTAAAGCACTGCCTCCCGTCGAACAGCAAATTTTTCCCAATGTCATCTTCTCACATCTGCATTTTCGTGAAGCTTTTCGTTCCCTGGAGGTTTCTGAAAAACCATCCCCTCTCTTCCTTCCAATTTACACTTGCAGAAGCAGTGCTGAGGCACTGAACGAATTATGCTTGCAGTGAACACCTATATACTTTTCGTCGTTCACCTGCAAAACGACGGAAGCACTAAATATTTACCGTTTTCCGCTCTCCAAAATACGATGAGCAACGCTCGTTTTCGGCAATTGTCTGCATAGCCTATTACATTCACATACGGATAGCCGACCAACAATGCTAATAACAAGTAATTCGGATTCTTTATGCAGGTTATTCAGTAAATCAACACTGTTAATTCGTATATCACATACGCCCAATGTAAGGGCGAAAACCAAATCAGAAACCCTTCGAAAACCAATATCCCCTTTTCCTATATCGCGAAAAAAATTGCACGTACCGCCTCAACACAAACCGCCTTGCATTGTGCGCCATTGAAATCATCCGTACAACGTGCAAGTTCCTCATAGTTGACATCCTTGCTGGAAAACAATAAAACGCTCGCAAACTGTATATCAAGCAAGGTTAAGTACGAAAAGTTAAAGTGTTACTGCCTCAAAGTGTTGCAAGGTATAGAAAATACGCTTAAAGGAAACTGCTGCGTTGGCACGTCCAGCGCCATAAAACGGGAGGGCATTGTGCTGACGGTTGACCTTTGAAAAGAAGTATTTCAAATCACCACAGCGAGCACTGCTACCTTATCATTGGGTGAAACTTCTACGGTGGAGTACGCAGACGTGGACAACTCTTCTAGCAGCTGACTGGTAAAACGTCCTACTCACACTGTTTTTAAGGCTAGACCAGAAACCTCTCCCCTCATTGAATAAGATGGGTACAACTAGGCGAGAGTGAAAGAAAACTGGCTGCAAGCTGATTTCCACTAAACAGTTGTCTGCAATAAGGCTTTCTGGCTTTACAGAAAAAGAAATCATCTGGCGAATTCTCGTCCTTCTTCTCCCACTTTCCTAAATAAATAGATGAGATTTTCTAACAACCACTATCAAACTTATCAAAGTTCAAATAGCACTCACTCAACGTTCATCTTCCTTGAATGAATTTGCATAATGCGTGCTCGCGCGTCTTCGTTCGGTGTGGGCAATTCAATTTTGCGGTCAAGTCGACCACTGCGCAGTAATGCTGGATCAAGAACGTCGACGCGGTTCGTTGCTGCGATCACCTCAAAAACTTCAACGATATGGCAAATTCGAAACATAGAGACTCATTCGTGCAGCTCAGACCCACACTCAACAGGCCCTACATCTCCAGTCGACTCTTACCTTAAGCTACATTCAGAACACATCGTGTCACGTGAAGCCCCACTAAAATCACTGCGTAACAAGATCACAATCCTGCTGGAACAATGATATCTGCAAAACTATTAACTATTCCAGTTCGACTTTCAAAGCTGAAGAAGCATTTAGTGACGCAGTACAAACTTTTATATCGTCGTTTGGCTGAAACCCATCAAGCTGATTGAGTAACTCCAACATTGTACGCTGCACTTCACGATCACCCGCCTTTTCTGAATCGAATCGCTTCGTACCTGCAAATGTGATAGAGTGGACACTTACTCAAAGACTGACCATAACAGACACAGCAGTGGTTGCTGGGATAATGCCTCATTATAAAGTGGAATATTTCTGAGAGCAGCAAAAAGCGAATCTCCTTATCTTCCCACACATAATAAACATACAGAAGATCCTTTTTTCCAAAAGGTCCCATTCATTCCACAAAGTGCTCTTAAACTCCCGCACATATACAGCCATCGTCTTGTGTGATCACCCTGAAGAAGGTCGAAAGAAGGATATACAGCCTTAGACGACCGTTGTCAGCACAAACTCACTACAAAACTGCTACGTCCAATATCGTTGAGGTAAGGGAATTTAACAACGTATTTCCCAGATGAGTGTTTAATACCGAATGGGATCTCTCAAAAGATAATATCACCATTCAGCAAAGCACATGGCAATGCCACAAAAAGAACGAGGGTGTGCGAGTGCCGTAGCACCAAAAGGTCAGCCGACGGCGCCGCATCAAACAACATACCAATGGCATCCAATTCGTCGATGAAAATAATAGCCGGCGCCTTCTCTTTGGCGAGAGCAAACGCATCACGAACCAACTTGGCACCGTCTCCAATGAACATCTGAACAAGCTGCGGACCCGCCAACTTCAGGAAGGTTGATTTTGTTTGTGCGGCAACCGCTCGTGCCATCATTGTCTTACCCGTTCCTGCCAATGATGCATGAAGTCAAGAAGCTACATCGTTTCAATACAGCACAGATGCATCCTAAATGTTAAGTGTTGCAGCCACTGCAGTCAAATCAAAGTCTCAGGCTGGCATATGGCGAGCCCATCTCTATGCGATCGCATTGGAAAAGTGGAATAAGACTGTCCAACTTCGTATTTCTTTGTGGAAAAATACTCCTCCCACAACAAAATAATCCCCGAATTGAAGCCAAAATTTTTATCACCCAATCTGCTTTGTTCACCACCCATATACAAAAATTAGAAAGTTTAAATCCAAGAGAATTTAAGTATTCCTTTAAAATGATGACCAGCGCTACAATCTTGCTCATTCAAAGAGCCGGGGATCCAAGATGCATTCCGCAACCACTTTGATTTTTTTGACAGATACTGCGAAAACAGGGCAGACAACCATTGAAACGTTTCTGTCAAGGAGCCTAATTTACTCGTACTCCCTCAGTTCATATTTTTCAAACCTACATGCAGCTTCATTTTCACTCCTTTTTCCCCTCCCTTCGGTAGTTCAATACGTACCTGGAGGACCATACATAAGCACACCCTTTGGAGGGTGAATGCCGAGATTCACAAATCGGTCCTTGTGCGTCATCGGAAGCACGACAGCTTCGATCAGCTCTTGAATCTGCTTATCGCAGCCACCGATATCGCTGTACTGTTCGCTTGGTCTTTCATCGACCTCCATTGCCTTCACTCTAGAGTCGTATTCCGCCGGCAGCTTCTCGAGCACTAAATACGAGTCCTAAACATCACATAATTTAGACACACTGATCTGGCCAAAGAGAATGCAGTAGCTCCTTAAAAATATGAGGTAAATAAAACACAAGAGGGCTAACGGAGGGTAATCAGGGTAGAGGTGCAGTCACAGATACGTATAAAGTGCAGTATGTACAAAGAAGCCCTAAAAGCAACATCGAATTCGATTGCAGATTTATTAGATACGTGTTACCTAAAATACGAAACCCTCCCGCTATTCATTTGAAAAATAGAGTATCCAAAAAGAGCGCTGTCAAATACATGGCTGACAATAACAGACACCTCTTCTGGGAATGCTTCCAATCTACGCTTCTAACAATAATAGGCTTCAAGCAGAAACTGCAACCGTCTGGATCCAGAGGAACTGAAAATACCATTAGAGTGTATCAAAAACCCCGCTTAGAAAAGTTAATTTCGAAGAAACACTCACCAGTGGCATCACATTCTCAAATCCAAAAAACACCCAGTGGGCAGACTAGACCGCACCTGGGGATACGACTGGCCTAATAAATCAGATATCTCTAAACGACAACTGCATAACCCACACAGCCAAAACAACTCGATGCTCATCTCGCGTTCTTCTTAATACCTATGAAATCTGCCGTTAATTGGAAAAATGCCACTACTCCCGACTTAATCTGCCGAAAATTAACGGCTCTCCCTCTTTGTGCCAATTTTTCTTCACTGATTTAATTGTTTCTCTCTTCAAAACAGAGCAGCATTCACACCTTTTACGACTTTTCTGCCTAATACAAATAACAGAGAGTCGCGCAAGTGCTCCTTAATGAGAGCCTCTCAATCGAAGAGAGAATGAACACTTATCGACAAATCCCCTTCTTCTATGTCGAACATTTCAAAACCATTGAAATCGATTTCCTTCACATTTTATGCAACGTCCCTGTCATTGCAGCAAATAAATATTCGAAAATGTGGCAGAAAGAAGAAGAAATCAAAATTGGTGACGGAAAGGGTGCAAAGGGATTTTTCAGTATCAAGTTTCTCCCCTACTAAAAACAGTGCACAACTGTACTCCTCAGAAATTTCCACTTTTGCAGAATCGGAAGCTTTCATTTGAGATCCCACTGAGCAGCAGGATTGTTCCCTGCGTTCAACGCTGTCAGATCTAGCAAATGAAAAGATTGACATCGTAGGGAGGGTGAATGCTACGAGCCTGACGAAGAAACAACAATCTGGGAGGAAGAGGTTTACTAATAAGCATTCAGCTCTTGTATGTTTCAATAGAAATAGAGCTTTAAAAAAAATTTAACTGCCACAGAAAACTGGGAATATTTCGAGCAACGAGACCCAGGCGGTGAGTATTAAGGGCTCATGACCACGTAGATCACAACTTGAACTTAAATAAATTCAACCTTGTTCACGCCGACGAGGTCTCCAGGTTTCAGTTCAGATGGATCAACCAGGCCAACGACGGGCAAGAAATATGTGGCACGAGTTGACGTTTTGATCACAGCACATTTCGTTTTATGAGCATCCAAGTCAACGTTCGCACCCTCCTCTTCCTGCATCTCCTCCAATTCCAACAGCTCGACAACATTCGAAACCAGGTATGGCAATGTCTTATTCACCTGGAAGCGTTGAAAACAATGAAAGAATGATAACCAAACAAGTAAATAAGTCTTATATCTTACTTCACTCTATTCGGTGAAGGAAAAAAAGAAATTGCTGAGAATGTTGAGAAAGTAGATAGGAGGCATCACAATGTAACTGGTACAGACAAACTCTCGCTGAGCTTGCAGTATGGAAAGGCTAGACGGAAAGTCCGGAAAGTGACAGATGGAACTGGGAACGAAAGGAACACTCACATCCAGGACTTTCCAGTTCCCACTTCACTGAGGGAAATGAAGGAGCAAGCAAGGTGAATTTCAGCGAATATGGGTTTCGATCAATGCTGTCGGTCAACACAGAATTGAAATAATATTTGGAAATCGGATGGCTGCATAAGGCGGGCCAACAAACGTCCATAGCATCAACAACCAAAAAGTGAAACATTGCAAATCTCTGCTATGTTCAGAACAATGTCGCAATATCACTGCAAAATTAGTCACTGTAGGAGCAATGAGTGAAGCGCTGCAAATCACTCAGAGCACCTTTTAGACGCCTTCAGCTCTCAGCCAAGTCATTCTACTCCACATCCGCCAAGTTACACTTCGGCCAATCGAGGATCCTACGCAATTACGTTCCACGTTAACAAGTGAACCACCTTTACTTCCCTTATATTAGTCATTCGAGGCCACTTCATATGAACAAAGTCTGTGCAATCTCTTTACCGCACAAATTTTCAACCGCCTGCCAGGAAGAAGCAGCACTTCTATATCACAAAAGGCAGTGGGTTTATTTGCCTCAGTCGGTTATGCCAACATCCCTCCGTCCAAGCGATATCCAAAAACACAAAGTTAGTATCACTTTTTGAACTCCTACCTCTCCTCCTAACGATTTTTGAGAAGATCCTACAATGTGGTACCTTAATGCGCTCGTTATTCTCTTTGATCCGATCCTTAAGTGTCTGTACACCGTGATTGATGCGCTGTACTTCTGAGCGCATAATACGGATTTCGTTCTCCAGTAGATGGGTTCTACTCTTCAAATCGTCCGCCGACATACGCAGCACTTCCTCATCGAGTGGATCCTAAACAATCTATTCCTTTGCAAATGAGAAAGAGAGAACAAAAAATCTCTGAACGAAGGTGCAGATGAGACGAACCAAAGATGACCGCTATGCACCACAAACAGACTGCAAGCAGCAAATGAGTAGTCACTGTGCTTAAGCGCTCCAAACTGTCCTCAGTGAAACACGAACGGCCCAGAAAACTCCCTTCGTGAGCCTCTTCCCAATCTGAACTACAACAGTTATCTTAGCTCCAGAAACGACCGCTTGCGGTGACTGTGTATATGCCATTCCCCACAAATACTAAACAGGGCTGAAGTTACCTTTTCCTGCTGTAACTACAAGTGATGGGAAAACAAATTTTTCCCGAAAAGACACATATCCAGAGAATCTCCGCTCATTGTAAGAAAAGATACACTGACAGACCTCCACTGTTAGGATGAAGCGCTGGAATGGAGCATCACTCGTTCGCTATTACTCATAATTACCGCATCAAAGAATGTCTCCACACCGAAAGTCACAGCTACGTCATGCTACTCAGCTCATTCTCTTCGTTGTCACAATGGACAACGATGCTGTCAATTCCTTTACCTCACCAAAAGAGCCTCTAAATGCAGCCAAAGTCTACTAAGCACTCTTTCGGGGAAGATTCAAGGCTACTCTCTGCCCTATTTGTTCGTCTCAAAGAGGAAAAGAAAGCAATCTGGCAGCAATCAAGTGGCTCACCTCTTCCACTTCCATCTTCTCCTCACGTTTCTCACCTTCAGTTGCCTTTTGCGACGCCATACTCAACGAACAACCGGAATATACCTTCCACTAAAAGCAACGAAACTCATGAATATCAACAAGAATTACTCTTGAAATCCGTTACATAAAGCAAGCGATAGAGGTGTGAGCGGGTTGCAGCCTCTTTACTCTCAACAAGCGAAAGGAGAGGCTCTTGTTCGCGCGGCTCCCAAAAAGGGAACGTACAAATATTGCAAGCGGGCAGCGTTTAAGAATCGACAGCACCCACTTAACACAAGTATAGGACATTTGCCGCACGATTTAGTGCTCCCACCGCCAAAAACCAACCTACCAACCACACACCAAACGACGGAACCACACGACTAGTTAGACCCTCAAAAATGCTTGCAGGTGAACCCGACCCTCCAACTGCCAGTGCTCCATCTCAGAGCCCTCCACTTCAACCGCGAAATGTCGCCGCTGATGATGACGGTCTTGAAGTGAAAGTGCGGGAACTTGAGAAAGTCGACACCACCCAGAGGAAACAATCCTCCCATGACAGACTTCAGTTCTGTTTCGAACACTGCATGAAGTTGTGTTTGCGAACTGCCACGGATGGGTGCTGAGGGAATGTTTTGGGGCTCCGAATGGCGTTCTTTCGGAGCCACTCAGCAAGGTTGAGAAGCATTCATTGCCAAATGTCATCACCCAACAGGACGCATTATTCTACACAATGGCGAACTATATGAATGGGCTTCACGCCAAGCTTTATGCATCACAAATACTTTTTAATTTCTCAACTTCAGCCACCGTACCTCGTCGAAAATAAGCCCAGGGACATTTACATGGTTGGCGTGTACATCAGAGAAAGCAAACGTGTGTTGTAAGTGAAATGTTTGTGTTCGAATAAGCAAGATGACTGCAACGAATTTGGGAAGCATACGCACGCAACAGCCCTTCAAAAGCGAAGAGAGAAGCAGAGGTGAAAGTGATAGAGCAGTTGTCATAATACGGCTCTCCGTTCACGCAGATCCCTTTCGATACTGCCGTCCCGCAACAGCAGAAGAATCCACGAGTCCACTTTCCAATGAATGGATGCGATGAAACGAACAAGCATTGTTAAAAGATATGCTTGAGGGCGATTCAACGGCGAACCGATCTCCGACGAACGCGATTCGCGACGCAAACAAGTGCGCCTCAGTCACTGGCGTATTGTTGTTGAGCACGAAGCAACAGAAACAGCCGTCGCCTTCGTCCACCAACACACAACCACTGTCACGTTGCGATGCATCATTTCAATGTTTCGTTACGGCTAATCACTGAGGTACACATAGAAATTTGTGCTCACCGTTCCCTTCGATTTTATGCTAAAGAAGCGTTCTTTCTTCAGCGACGAGGCTAAAGTTCATGTCTGATACCACTCCGGAATCGGTCTCTGACTCCTCGTTAATATAAGCATACTGCTGCAGGGGAACTATCAGTGGGGAACTTTGTTATCAGATCTACTGGTTACCACTGAAGACGTCGCTTACAGCCATCAGAATTAGTTTCGTTGACCATCACATACCTCACTCGGGAGATCACTTTGTCACTTGTCACCATGGGATCATATTCGACAGCATGATATGTAGTTTAGTTAAGAATCCTCACAACTCCATGCATCTATCAAAGGTTTTATTTTTCATTGCAGTCTATAAGAGGCGTCTGGTGCATTATCCTATATAAACATATATTGAAAGGCTATCAGTATTTCATCAGCGAGAACAGCTGTCACCACTCGAAGGAGGGCTTCACCGAAGGCAGTTCGATCTCGTTTACGCATCGAAAGTTCGTTGTCTCAGTGATCCTCTGCCGGGCACGTTCTTTGAAATCATTCGCTTCCCCCACAATAGCCTATTCCTAGTTCTTCTCAAAGGCAAGACATCGCATCGGAACCATGATGTATTTCGTCGAGAAATTGCCACCTGCATATTAACAGTAGCGGGATGTCTTTGCGGAACGGTATGCTGAACACACCGGAGCACATCAGTGCATAACTAATATTCAACAACCACAGAGCTGTATGGGATGGCTACCAGCTGAAGAAAGGCTACCGGGCCATCCATCACCCGCCGCAAACACTCTGCTATGAAAGAGAGCGGTGAAGTCGGCAGTCACTGTGCCGTCCCTCGCGCTTCGTTGAAGCGATGTTGCGCGATCGTTCCTTATTTCCGACCATTTCCTACGTTCGTCTTCTTTCCTCATATGAGCTTTCTAGTTATGACTGTGTACGGTCTCATCGAGCTTGGTGTGCTGTGATTTCGGCTCAAAGAGCCGAAACGTCAATATAAATTTTCATTCCATCTCTCTCGACATAGGCGAAAGCTATTATTATCATCAGTCGATGATGCATCTGCGAGAGAGCAGTATTGTCACTCTCATTCTACTTTATTTCAAGTTGCTCATTGTTCCCCAACACAGCGAATCAATGCAGCTTGCAAGTTGGGCATTCAGAAGAGGTCACTCAACGCTCGCACTCACTTCAGAAATCAGCGGTTTCCTCACACCCCCTGTAGAGTATGCAGACAACGAATATTCAGACGAGATGATAGCCCGTTGAACAAAGCACATCTAATGGAACATTTCTCGAAAGGCATTTCAAGCTCTAACTCTCACCATGCTCCCCAGCAGCAACAGATCCCTTCTTAGCATTTGACGATCAACCAGCAGCTCGGCCACTTCTCCGCAAGTTCCGTTATTGCAGTGAAATTTGCAAAGAGCCCGAAAAAATAAGAAGCCACTCAAAAATACTTTCTTGCAACGCCCACCTTGCTAAAGAAGCCGTATGCACCTAGGATTTTTGTCCTAAAAGTTCACCGGAAAGTCGCAGCGAGGCTGATGTGGCCTCATCTACCCTCTAAGCCTCAAGCACAAACGACAAATCCGAATCGCCCACTGTGTCGAAAGCTCTCACAAAGTCATGGCTAACCACTTGCTTGCAACCACACGTTAATAGCTGCACAGCAATCGCGCAAAACGCGATCAGCCGCCTGGAAGTCCATTATGTACAGAATGTCAGAAGGCGGTCAGTATGTTTGGTCTGCGTCCGAGCCTACAGAATCTGCTTCGCAAGAACGCAGTTGTGGAACCATCCAGCCGTAGCTTCGCGAAGTTCGACGGGTTTAACTGACAACAAGGGCGGAGCATAGCGAGTTGGAGGAGAGGGGAGGGGAGAGTCACCGGCATAAATGAACACGCAGATGCAGACTAGTTTAAAAGCAATCAAAGTGCCTCATCGGGAGGAATGCCTCAAATATACACTCCCCCCGCAAATTGCTTCGATTTTGTTGTTTACCTTGGAATGATCACTAGCCAGCGTTCCATGATGTTCCGTAAAACTATTTTTAAAAAGCAAGAGTGAGGTGTACGGCGACTGGGAACAGCAATTGTGCACAACTGATGGTCACAAACACAGCAGCGGCTTTCTTGTCTGTGAGGAGGGGAACGGGGAGGAGAGAGAGCGAGGGGTAATGGGAATATAACTTCAGATTTGAAGTAAATTTAGATTGATGGAGGATGAAATATGAAGTGAGAGGTTTTATGCAGACCACACCGTCTCTAATTTCACTCCCTCCGAGTAGCAATAAAAGAAACCAGCGGACACCACTGAAATCCGGAAAATTTAATAATTACCTTCTATAAACTCAAGGGAAAAGTACCTTCTGCAAAAAAGGTTCCCCTGATATCAAAGAACTCCACTGCTTATGATGGAGTGGTAACTTTAGGGAAAAAGATAAGCATTAACGAATAGGAGGGAAAAGAATATTAACGGACCCTAACAGCACAGGAAACATCGGAGAGCATCATGATCCCAACATCGGTTCACTTCAGTCGGCGTCGCCCGGTTTTGCATTTTTCGCGGAGATATATGCCATCCGTCCGATGCTGTAGACAAATGATGAGGAGAAAATTTATCTTTAGCACCTAAACGCACGAAATTCGCACCTCAATTTAATAATCCACACACAAACAACGAAAGACATCACAATGTAAAACACAAGTTCCGCAAGACAAAGAGGTCACCATTTGTGTACTGCATAAGAGACCCGGAAACATCCCCCTCGCGATGTCCTCATCCCGTCGAATTTCTTCATCTCCTGATTGGCAGCACTCAAAACACCATAAACCGGAGGGTGCTGCGACCAAATCAGGCTGTATGTTTTCTATCATGAGGTCGTGCATCAGTAACCCATCTCACGTAAGCGACACCTCTCCTTCTTCAATAAAATAAAGTCCAATTCGACCAAAACTTCTGTTAGGCATGGAGACAGGGCCACTCCTCCGCTTTCAAACTCTACTCACCACGGTAGAAACCTTTCTAGGGCAAAGAACTATGGAAAAAGCAGAGCGTACACCACGAAGTCCATCCTTCGAATCTTGCACTGAGTGCAGAGTCAACGAACAAGTTCAGCACAGGAACAAAGCAATGCAATTTTGGCCACACTAAGCGAACTACCAACGTTTATCAAAACAATACTGCTTATATGGCAGCGCACATCGACATAATTCGAATCACATTCACATAACACGGGTAAAACATTCAATTCGAAGTCGACTCCTCCTCGTTCATACATCACTTCACGAACACAGCGGCATTACTATCACATGAAAACAACCCTCTCCCACTTTCCGAACAAACGGACCGCTCCACAGATCAGTTTCGTCTTCACGAAAAATACCCTTAGATGATCGCACCGTTGACACAAAGAGAGGAGCAAAAAACAGAGAGAAGGGTTAATAAGAAGAACGGCTAGGAAGGCAGCAGAATGAGACGAGAAGGGAAGAGGGGTTACAAGGCTTCGACAGCATCGTCGGCACATCCCTCGTTACAAAATAACAAAAACATAACATTAGCAAAATTTCAAAGAAGACAACTTGGGAGCGCATCAGAACTATCGGTTCAAATGGCCGCAACTAGAGAAGTCAGTCGCACTCCACGATCACCGCAACTGCGGAACCTCTCTGCACTGTGTTCGTCTACTTGTCCACAACCCGAACGAATAAACCTGAGGAAATGCTCCTCAGGCTACAACCACCTTAAAGTGTTCAGTAGTTCGCATGCACTTTGCGTGTGACTTCAAAGTTACAAGTCACATTTGCATAGGCGATCTGATCGTTTAACGCATGAAACCAGCAATTCAAATATGCCGTTGTTCAGAGAAGCGGTTCGCCTTACTACCCCCATCCCCGAATGATTATTTCCAATAGAGCTTAATCACTTGCGACCTTTAATGCAGAAACAAAGAAGAACAGCCATACAATTGGCGTGATTAAAAAATTTTTACGGTGGCAGAGGAAAGCGGTTTCCGAATTTCTTGCTCATAATTAAATAAAGAGAATATGAGGAAGATGTATGGCACAGGGAGTTCCAATCAGTGACTGTAGTGCGTGACATAGCCGAGAGGTAATTTGACTGCCGCTGAGGACATAAAACAACGATAAGGCGTCAGGAGAAAACTACAAATTAGCGCAAAACCGAATGGCGTATTCAGATAACGCAGTTCCCCTCCCGGGGAAGCAGATCTTTTCTCCCCTAAGAAGCATTCCGAAGTGCAATTTACCATTCTGTTAGGCATGTCTTTGAAAAATGCTTTTAAATTCAGACAAACCATTCAAATCACCGAAACATCTCTACAGACTCAGTTCTTCGTCCAACCATTATGTGGCGATTTAACACAGAGAAAAGGACTAAGAAATATCCATAATAACACAGCATTCATCTGTTAGCGTGTATTCGGAGATGATGCAGCAGAGGAAATACTACCAACATAACACTCCTAACGAATCCCCAAAAGTTTCCAGTCATTTGGTGAGGTAGTGCACATTAATAGGCGATACGCATTTCTCCGAGAACTTCATCAACTCTCTCTCCTCCGTTTTCTTCGCATTCTACCCGTTTCTTCACATACACTTACAGGCATTAACCTGTGCACATCGAATATGCACACTACACAGAACGTAGACGTGAAATGCCCAACGCCGCCCTCTGGGCGTATAGGAGAAGGCGCAGTAGTTGCGCGCATTCCTTCGTATAATACAATAAACAAGAAGTAGAATTATTTCCTGTAGAGTTCCGAAAACACTAAACAAGAAATCGATTCAATATTCATCCTTAGAATCTGTAGGTCGAAAATATACCGCTCTCAGCCCCACAGAGTAATTAATAACTGTTATCAACCTCAAAAATCCCGACGTTTCCCAATTATCTCAGTCCTATGTGATTTCCTCTCGTTCCCCACCAACTAAAAACTATCATGGCTAAGGCCAGAAGGCAATGGCATCTGTGATCGCGAATCGACAATTCTTAGTTAGCCGCAATTTGATTCGCCAAAGAAAAGTCGCTGATCCAACCATTTGTCACCTTTCCTCGTATCGCCGTGAACGTGACGAAGGTTATCGGGAGTTCGCCTTTCCTAAGACAACTTCTTCCCAATGTTGTTCGATGTTCATCAGCGTCTTTATATACATTAACGCATAGTCATACACCGTAAAACTTATACCGACCGCTACTGGACCCTGAAAAAGAAAAACCTTAACGAACTCTTTGGCATCAATTCCATCCTACCGGCCAGTGACAGAGTGCAGTCACACCAATCAGACCAATGATTAATGACTGCTGGTCTCAATAAGAGAACGAGAGATCGCCTTCATCACCCTGTAGAACTCTTATAGATAACTTCTTCGCATCATATTCCGCAAGCAATTACGCGAGATATCCGAAATACTCGTTCACCTGCATCCTAAACCAATTTTTCAACCCCTCCACAACCTAAAATCTCCAAAGCCGCGCTAAGGCGCTGAAGATCCGCTTTGGAATTTCCTACCGGCTGTTTCCTTCAACACAGCCGGATAAACTCTACATAAAAGATTACAAAATGCGATATAACGTGAGCGAAAAATACCTTAACCCAATTCATGGAGAGTCCTTTATAAAGACCTCGTTTAATACCTTCGCGCATGTAAATCTGGTACATTGACACAAACATGTTCTGACCGGGTGGTATCCGACCCGTCTGCATCCGTCTTCGGACGATGTCAAGAGGGTAGGACGACGACTGTCCTATGAGCCCAGCAAACGCACCGAACATCAAGCGATAAATCGGAGACACTGCTTGACCCGTTCTCTCTGAATTCACGCGATGAAATATTGTCAGAACGATTACTGCCCCAACCAACGTGCAATGCAATCTGAGCTATCGGTGCTAAGGTAACAATAAAAACATGTCGCTGATGAACACAAACACCACAATATCCCAAATCCCAACAGGATACGGTACATCACGTCAAACAGTGCGAAGGAATATTTCGGCATCTACTGATTTTGCTAATTACGGGCAGTTGGAACGACATTATAGGTTGCCAAAAAATTTTTTGAAGGAAAGTCGAACCTCTCCTCAAGTTAGGAAATTTTAGAAGCTATGTCTGTGCAACTTTAACAGCAAAAAGCCACAACGCAACCATGAAAACGCTAAGGACGGCGTCCTGCGTTAAAGGAACGCAAGTGATTTCCCAGTAAAGACCTATGAAGGTTTATCAATCTCCTTATTCAGACTATACCCTTCTTGGGTGGCGATGAAATCTCTTCAACCAACCATGATAAACGAGTTTCAGTGATTCGAATGTGAAGAAACTCGCACCAGCGTACGGTATGACGCCTGCCAACGCCGTAAAAATACCGCGATAAAACGTCCTGAAACACGGCACCCATTACTCTCCCACTCCTGTCAAACTCCCAATCAGTTTTGATATAGCTACCCATTAAAATCCATGCACGCAGCATGAGGTGTGAAGAAAGCAAACAAGAGAACTAACGACATGAAGAAGAAACGTTAGGATCAGACCCGCCAATAAAAACTGAATTGGAAAATGAACGCAAACAGGCTAGATGCTCTAGTAGCGTGCGCTGTATTGTGCCTGAAATGCCTGTCCCAACAAGAGGATCAAAACCTGTGACTTCAAGTCACTCACCAACCTTATGCTCTTTTTAAACTAATCTATGGAACTTCTCTAACCTTGTTCATTTTGTAGTGGCACAAACTGGACAAACTAGAACCTCCACATATATCCCATGTTGGTTGCACCCAAACAGTCTATTCAATCCAGCAAACCACTGCAATCAGTTCATGTGAGATATATCCACTAAATTTAAAGATACCAGAAACTTCGTGTTTATTTACTGTTACCCTGAAACTATCCTGAAATTCCCGCAACCATAGAGCTGGTCCAAATTGTCTTCTTCTACTCCCGATATAAACACTATTTCCGAGAATCGATTGCAGTCAAGACGGAATCGTTGCGCACTTATTAATATGCAAATGATACGCGTTGCAGATGCTCGCAGAGGATCAAGAACTCGACTCGCCAGAGCCAAATTCGGCTTGCTTAAGTTCATTTCTTATCACATTTCATGAAGCTGGTAAAAAGGACGCACGGGCAAATAATCATCCCAAGACACTGATTATAAAGAGCACCAACAGAAGCAAGGGGTATGAATTGCTAAAGAACGTGGAATAGCAACACGGCGGTGGGTCCAGTGACAATCGGGTAAACGCTTCCATCCCCCAAACCAACTCGTAGTATCATTCACAGCATCGTGGAATTCTTAGATGCCGTGCATTATGGGCGGAATATCGAAAAAACAAATGAGGAGAAATTTCATTTATTGCCTCGGACCTTGTAGGCTTCACAAATTACTTTTGGAAGGGCATAACTGAGGAATGAGATAATTCTTCCAAATTCTTCAAACTCGAAGATGAAATCTTTAGAATCTTCTCATAAAGTAAGAGTGTCATCATTCAGGGAGGCATGTGAACTGCAAAGATGAGGACAGCTGCGGGAATCTAAAGAATAAAACGGCTGATTCCTGGAAGTGCTTTGCTCCATCGAACGGGAGGGGTTACAAGGTTTCACAACTACAAGGTCAAGTAATCTCGAGATTAATAGCCCTGCAATCCCAATTTTTTAGGGACCTGAGGATCCGTTCGCGTTAGAATATCGACTGAAAGACCAACCTAATTCCGCCTTTGCGATAAT
Source organism: Parascaris univalens (assembly GCA_037576465.1). NCBI lineage: Eukaryota > Metazoa > Nematoda > Chromadorea > Rhabditida > Ascarididae > Parascaris > Parascaris univalens. The sequence goes on from CM075173.1 coordinate 26,928,471, forward strand.
TCTTCACGAACACCTCTCGAAGACCGCTAAATTCTTCCTTCGTTGACGTCGCAAGACGCGCTTTAGCCGTGTCTAGGGGATAAGTGCAAATTGTGGCTGTCACGGCCGCCAGAGAACCCGCTATGTATCTCTTTCCCGGGGTACGCTCTCTGAAAAACGATCCTTTCGCACTAGAGATTAATTAAATGCTGATTAAACCTCAGTATATTACTTAGTTGCGTACTCAGCACGGAAGACCACTTGCAAAAGAACACTGGGAGATGACTCCGCATCATCTGTAAAACCGCATAATTTTTTGATCCATCTCATAGTGAACTGAAAATTTTTTGGTTCCACTGCAACTGAAAACAGTTTGTTGTTAAATTCCATAGACTGCCGCATAATCCTTATTTCCTTCCCAAGTCGGTAGACTAGTAGACGTCCCTCCCCAGTTTGACTCTCGACCTAGAAATCCTTCATATGACTCAAGAAACATCGTGAAGCCCATCTTTACTGACTGCTTGCACTGCAAAAACAGAACGCCGCTGTAATGCTCTCTACAAATGCAAATACAAACAAAGGTATAAAAAAGGAGGAGTAAATAAAGAGCGAACGGAAGCTCGCACCCTTCTTTATCGACACGCATAATACGCTTGTATTCCTCATGAGAAGCGAATTGTATAGAAGCGTAGGGCACAACACGAGCCATCGTGGCCGAATTGCCTCTCCAGAGTGAAATAAACCCCGACGTCTGATATGTTAAACGAATGAATTTCATCGCCGCCTTAAACGAATATCCTCGTCTCGTGGAAACTACAAAAAACTCTATGTTATAAAATGCAGCCTCAAATGCAAAATTCATATATCAGCCAATGAGAAGCAAATTTCAGTTCATATATCAGCCAACGACATGCAAACTTCAGTTCTCAGGAATGTGAAGAGATAAACTGCGTCCAACTATTTTCGGAGAACTTCTGAAATAGTTTCCCTATCTCTTAAAATTCCTATGACTTGAGGTACTTTGGGTGAGAGATGAATCGCCTCCTCGGTGCAAAACAAACAACGGCTGCATGATTGATGAAGCAACCTGCACTTCCCAGCTCTTCCCTTCGCACTCCCTTCTTCCGTATTTAATCGAAGAATTCTCTGCAGATTCACGAAGTGCTCACGGAAAGGAACAGTCTTTGCGAACGAGAGACATTTCAACGCACAACATCCCACAGCTGATCCCAACGTTTCTGCATAACACATCCCATCACTCAGTTCTGCAAAAACCACCCAACCACTAACCGGCAAACTTATCAGCAATGAATGCCCGGGATGAATCTTCTCCCTTCAATTCATCAGCAAACACAGACTCGATTCGAAGCCACCCGCACTAATTCTCATCACATATTCAGCGAAACAAACTAAATTAGAAAAACAAGCAACCCCCTTTATAATTTCCTTCAGTGCGTTTACGCCCAACCTTTGGGTTTATTTCAACGATTATCATGAAAAATATATGGAATACAGCGTGGAAAAGGAGAAGAGCAAGACCAGTCAAGGTGCAATTATAATCTTCAAATTTTGAGGAAGGGCACCTTCTCAACGATAACCACAGTCCTTTGTATTATGGGTGGATGAAACCTATGAGAACTTCTAACAGTTTTCAGGCGCATCTCATAATTTCTCATTTCTAAGTTTTCCTGCAAATCTGCACTTGAAAGGAATAACAGGTGAAGTCATATCTACTCTATGCTCAACAGCTCCAAACTGCTGTCCACTGGAGCAAAAACTATGAGCTGAATATATTTTAAGGCCTTTTGCACTCCACAGGCGGTCTGCTCGAAAGCGCAGATCCTTCATGGAAGGCTTGCACGAGCAGCTGATGGGATCAAAGGATAGGCGCATTACTGTAAAATTTAATTTTCTAATCTTTCAAAAACCCAAAGATTCAAGTCGATATACTGAATAGAGCGGTGACGCTCAGATCATATTGACTTTCGGCGCATTTCCCATCAAATACAAAATTCGCCTTTATCAAAAAACGCTGAAGGAAAATTCTCCAAACATTAAAAGCACTCCGAAAGAGTCAGCAGCCACTTACGACCGACAGTTGTCTTCTCGATAATATGTCAGCGTCTTTTGATAAAAGCGGCAAACTTTAGATCAATGCATGCGAAATGCAATACAGTTTGCGTCAAATCAACAAATTAATTCGTATCTAATGACCATCAGATTACGAAATCGTTCAATATGACACAATCTTAGTCGAATATAATCCACAAAATAGCAGCGAGAATAAACCAATCACAAATTTAGATAGTTGGGCGGAGATGCGCTTTTCAAGTGGATACAGTTGTCGTCGGGAGTGAGGATCGTTTGGTTTATGGGCAGTGGGAGGAGGAGGAGGAGTATTTTTAGAAATATATTGGGGAGGTGATGGCACTTTCGGAATAACCTCAATCATATGAATCAACTATGCATTAAACAGTGAAAGGATCAGCTCCTTTCATAAGTGTACTGCGACTATACAATTAACTTCCGGCTTCGAAATCGAGATTTCCCTCTTTTCCTCGCTGTTTATCACACTCATCGACTAAATTCGTACGTCCCAAAATTGCAGCTGCTTAGTTCGGTCATTACTCTTTGAACAAAGAGAACCAATGAATAAACATCACTAAGTCTAAAATCACTAAGAGGGCATTAATTTCACCGAAAAACGCGCAAACTATATTTCGTCATGATTGCCAATCTGCAATACAACAGCCCTCGCCCTTCCAAATATTTCCCTCTCCCTTTTCCCGCAACCAGCCGAACCACAGCAAAAAACAGCGGACCTGCTCCTTCCGGTTATTTCATTAACACTCCTCAAAGTTCACCAGGAGAAATACCTACTTTGAAAGTTGATCTTGGTCCGATCAAGGGGTGCAATAGTGGTCTTTGCAATTGCGCCCGCAACCGCACCAGCAGCCAATGCCGCAAACACCGATCTCGCCGATTGGGGTTGCTGAAAAACCAGCAATGCAATATCAAGACTTCTACTTCAAATTTTTTACGTAAGGCAAACTTCAGAGAATGAACAAACGAGATAAATGTTAAAGCAATTGGCACGATACGCGCTTTTGCATTTTATCCGTTAAGTGATGAGCTTCGTGAGCCGTGAAGAAATAATAAATGAAATGATTTGCTTATACTGCAACGAACCCAACCACTCTCACAGTTTTCTCAAGAAATCTCTTCGTGCCGAATGCTCTTCCGGTTGCAAGATGACGAACCGAACAGCACAAAAAAGTATGCAAGTTCTTCGCATTTTGAAGTGGTTAAACTCTTCTGCAACCTTCAACGAGAAATGCAGTATAAAAGATCATTCCGTGCAGGCAGTTTAAACCCACTTCGTTTCGTAAGTGGAGATTCGCGGATTTCCCTGCAGAACATGTCGGACATGCAGACGGACACCGACAACGCTCAACACTGCATCTACGGAGGAGAGAAAGAAGTTGCGAGGATACAAATAGAATCTTAAATCTATCCACGTAAAAAACTTTCATTTATTCAAATGTAATAACAACTGGTCGCCGGAAGAACATAGAATGAAAACTTCAGGTTCAAGAAGATCGATGGCCGTCAGAAGAGAAGGCTAGCGGAGCAAGACGGGACCACTTCAGAATATTTTAGCCCCTTTGCACGGATTTCTTTTTTCTTCCCCTATTTACACTTGATATTTATTTAAAACACAACATATTATCTGTACTAAACGGTTGTGATCATCATCTGAACACCATCTTCTCCAATCAAAGAGAGCTCGAAAAACGTAAGCAATCAGAAACGCACCTTATCTTGACGAGGCATTCAGAACGGAAAGGCACCTCTGAGTGGTTTAAGTGGGGGCCGGTTGAGGCCTGATAAGTGTCGAAAAAAGTGAAGAACGGTGGCGAGTGTTCCGCAAGAGCCACATCAAAGCCAAGAGGGCCAGTGCCGGTGCTAGCAATATTTTCGGTTGAATGTGAGCGTGCCTACTCACCGCTAGCGCATATTTGCACGCCCAATATAGTATCTGTCTGAAAGTTTTCTTCGAAATATTATTTCAGTTAAGCTCTTTAATTTACCCTCAAATCGATCTCTTTCCTTTTTATTGGGCGATAAACGTCAACGCGCCACAATAACCCCACAGTTCACAGGATAGTCGTGAAGCAGGAAACACCGATGCGTCAACGCGTGCGCTTCGGATTCACTACTACTGAACAATAACTGAATCCGACTGCAGCCGGGCCAGCTCAGATGGCAACTGCAAAAAATTCAACACTGCAAGTGAGAAAACATTAAAACATCGCAACAAAAAATACGTTAATCACTTAGGTGATAACATGAACGAGACCTCCTCCAACACAAAGAAAAGCTGCTACGACAAATGCGCCGACCGGCAAGTTAATCAAGATGCCCCTATGTGACGGCCCGTAAAACAGCCCTTCCATCACAGCCCGACGACTCATTTGTACTATGTTTTAAAACATCATAAGCGTCACATTCCTCAGAGGGCAACAAAACATCAAATGCGCATCTTGCAAGTGTACACGTGGAGAGCGCTGCTTATTAAATATCCCGGTAACTGCTGACTTTGTCGTTCGACCGTTGAGACACCTCCCGATTGTGAGTACATCCTATACTAGCTTCTCTCACTCAAACTGGCACTTCGAGCACGTTTCGTCTTGTGGACTGTCAGGGCTGTCGTTGTTCAACATAACCCGTTCGCAAGATCGCTGTTGTCGACTCTCATTCAATTTACCTCTGCTAGCTTCCACTCCGGTTTGCTCTGCGGACAACACGAATGTGCCAGAAATATCATGACCAGTCTACTTATGGTACATTTCCGATTCAATGCATCTGATAGCTGCTTGAAAAAAAAACTAGGAAGAAAGGAGAGAAGAACAGCGGGAGGTCGCAGCAATCACACAGCCGTATAACAACACGTCCATCTGAGTCCCTCATGTCGCGCTCAGTAAATAATAAAACGACCCCTCCTGAAGAAGTGAACTGTTGGTATATCAATTGGTGTGCAATCGTCCAAAAAAGATTTCAATCGAAAAAACGCAATGGTGTCCGAACAACGATCATAATCCACAAGAAGAATGTGTGAGGCAAATATCGCACCTTCGCATATTTCAACAAATAAAATAGCGTCAGAATAAAGAAAGCTACTAACCCCAGGGATGAGGTGACTTTTGGCTTCTCCCGAATGCTTCCGGTCAACACATCTGAAAATCGACTGCTACCGAAATGCGGGTTTATCGAATACCTTCGCACAGAAGGCAATCGACTTTTTAAGCACACTCCAAGTGGATCGAATTTTGTTTGCAAAGAAACGTTTCGTTCGCCTGTCGACTGCCACTCCCCTACTAGAAGAGCATCTCTTAGCAAAGCGAACGAAGGCGACAAACTGCACACCAACTAAACTTCCTCATCGCTCCGCTGTGCTTGGCACCACATTTATTCTGCGACAGTACTTGAAATCTGAAGACCGAACATAGCAACAATCGCTCTTCTCTGGAACCGAATGCAATTTACTGAAGTGCAAATGAGCAATGCGCACATGGAGTCAAGGCCGGGAGGGAGAAGGGCGTGAGAGAGAGGACTCGAGGATGAAACAGCCAACGCGACGTTAATTCTCAAATTGGAATTGCTTGCAGCGAAAACTGCTGTCCGCGTCATCGCCATCACTAGAGAGCTCATGTGTTTTTTTGTGTTCGCAGGTGACTACACTCAACTTTCAGGTAGTTCTCTTTCATTTGCATTGTTGCTTGGGTTAGGGAGCTGAACTTGCCTTGTGCTTCGTCTATATAATGTAAGGGGTACATGGGCATTACTATTATCACATGCTGCTGGGAACCTTTCTTCGGTTAAGGTCGAAGGAAGGAGGTTGCGGCGACTAGCATCACTTAAGGAAGGACGAAGGTCGCGAACTCAAATACCAACGTCCCATTTCATTTTCTGTAGCGATTCACATGAAGAGCATGATAGGCGACAATTTTTAAAGTGCTCTTCGTCCCGCCAGTGAAACGATGGCCACATGCTGAAGTGACTTCAAGGTTGGTCGCCCTTTTACTACTGCATCACCTGTTATAGCTTTCCGCTCTGCCACCAGCGACGTTTGCTGATCACGACAAAGCAATCGCTTAAACCTGACCAGCGAGTCAAGCCACAACTTCAACAGAAGAAGAGGAGACAATATTATCCGGCTTCATGTTCAAGCCACCCACCTGGAAGATCTCGTTCGAAAAATCATCCGTAATCCTTCAAAGACCGTTGAAAATTCAGCCTACAAAATGCAGTGCGCCGCGATAAATCAGTAGCGACCTTGCAAGAATATTTGGAAAGCGAACTTGTAACTTTATAAGCTCGAAGAGGACAGGTTCCCAAAAAGCACCTGCTCAACATCGCCACCTTCAACTCGAGCAAGAAGACTGTTGCGATTCGCACATCCCACGGAGAATTACGCTAATTAATAGCGAAGGGAACAGTGAGCAAAGCGTCCGTGGCCATATTTCAATTTGCATAAAACAGAAGCAAATCTGCAAAAGAATTTGACGAAATGAAATTCCACCGCAATATGGTGCAAAAAGCGTTAATAAAGTGAAACCCTGTGTGCAGCAGTCATGAACGCGTCCAACAACACAGCACTCGCTACTCTCAGAGCACCAACGTGGCCCACAACAGTAGCACGGTAGGCGAGCAAATGAAACTCCACACTGATGACCTAGAACATCTCAAGACACGAACAGTTCCATCACGGCCGTGTTCAGGATAACAGAAAGAAAAGCTGCAGGAAGAAAACCCACAAAAATGGACAGCTAATGAAGGGATCTATGAGACCGAGTCAAAGGAATCTGTATGATGAATGATGCGTTTAGGGTATAAGGTGCTTCGTTCACATTCGACATCAATTTCTCTGTAAAGTCGTTACTGAAGACGATGACGCTGAGGTTTAGAGCTCGTTGCGGAGCTCTGAGCTTCTCATCGGCGATGTCGGAAAGTGGTAAGTTGCCAAACGTTTTGGCATCAACGTACGAGTTAATGTTGGGTACTGTGAAACGAAAGTATTTCTGGTTATTCGAGCACGTACTTAAGCATTCGGTTGATGAACGATCATCTACCAATAAATTTCAATGAAAGAAGCGCCGGCAGGATCGCTCACGAAGAATCAAACTGCACGGTGGCTGCTCACTGCAGCCAAATTAAAGCCAATTTGCGGCGCCCATCGTCATGCAGATAAGCGTGATCTTCGATTTCAGCACGTGTCACAGCACATCTCGCTGCGTCCCCTTTATGTCCGCAAAACTGTTACGCATGGCACTCTTCTCGTTCTCTTATACTGAGGTAACCTTCGAAACCCATTTAAGATCTCGTTCATTCACTTCAGGCTGTGAGCTGGGCAACTTCCACACATCCTTAACTTACCTCTGCCAGTGCTGTTCAGTGATAATTGCTATATGATTGTCCAATTTTTCCCCATGGCGAATAATTCTTGAGCAAATGTTGATACGCTTCTGAAGGACCTCATCGTTCCCCTCTCTGAGAGTAGTCTTTATAGGCAGGGTCGTTGGTATTTTCGAGATGGCGTGGAGGCTGTCAATCAGCACTTCACTTCCCTCTGTTCTGACTGGATAATGCAAAGTGGGTGGAACATGACCTCGAGGGAAAGCAAAATATTACTAAGGCATTCAATATTTAGCTAAAACGGCAAAGGCTTCTTGCAACAAGACTGAGGTTGGCTGAGGTTCGCTCCGCACGAAGCTGCTTCTATGGACTGATCTGCTAGAATATGCATCGCACTTTTCGTTCCAAGCACATTGGTGAACTAAACAATCCATCTATTCCTTATTCGCACTTCCCCGTCACTGATCCTTCGGACGTTTTCCTCTCACTCCGCTTTTGCAAAAAATGCCTTCATCTCCATCTCGGCGTCCTCACAACGTTACCACTGCGCTGTTCTTACCCCTTTTATTTTGTTTTTACAGAAGAAAATCTTTCTGGATTGCCATACCGAACAGAACAGAGTTATGGAGTGTGACTGCACTGTCCAAATAAGGCTTCATATCATCTCATGCCAAGTATTCGGATATGAAAACTCCAACCGCTTTCTCCAGCAGCAACTGAAATCCGTTTCTTGCCGAATACTTCCGTGCTATAACGGACAAATGTTTCTTGAAATGCAACAGAGTCAGTCCTACAAACTTGCGGTTATGTCTTCAACGAGTAATCGGTCGACAGAAGTTTCCATTTGCCGTAGTCGCCATTTTCAGTGAGCTCTCCCAGCCCCACCTCCACCCTTGCAACACTTTCAATATAGCAAAGTAAAGAGCTCACGTAAACTTATCCAAGTAAAGTTATCAATGAGAGAACCAAATGCAAAGTTTATAACATAAAACTGTGAAGCTGATGGAGTTTATTTAAACAAAACGTGAAGAAACAGTGTGCTGAAAAGAGCGATGAAATGAGGCAAAGATGTGCTACTTTTGAGGATGGCGGCGAATGAAACTGCTGAGAAATTGAGATCTCAGTTCGACGAATAATGTGAATCGAAGAAATTAAAGGTGAAGGAAATGACAGGGAAGAAGGTGTCGAAGGTCAAGAGAATCATGCCATTCCTAGAGGCGGACAATATGAGTTGAACATTTAAGGAGAAGGTGGACGAAGATTGCTGAGATATTTCTAAGCGAGCGAGACAATCGAGCACCTGGGAAAAGACAATGGAGCAGAGCTCAAATTCTGAAGATTAAAGCCGCAAAGTGAAGCCAAATTATTGAAAAGGGAGACCCAGCGAGGAGATACAGAAATCTACTGCGTGGAACAAGATTAGCCGAAATTTGCAAAGCTGGACGAGATCGCACGAGAGAAACACCAAGTATTTTCTTTCGGGAAAGAGGGAGGGTGCGAGCTGAGGAGCGACCGGAAACGAGTACTGAATTTACCTTTTTGAATTGTGAAAATCCTCACTCTTTCCCCCTCTAGCCCAATAGCTGCAGAGATGAGCTAATGACAAAGACCAAGAAAGTGTCCTCAAAAATATAAGAAAGGACGAACTTTCTTCTCGCGTTTATTGCGCACTGAAAATACCGACCGTTTCACAACAGAGTTTTGCAGCATCGCCTCCCCTCCAGAAATTCTATTGCAAAATCACTCACCGCACGAAGCAGTCACTCCAACGATCGATAAGCCGATCAGTGAGCACATGCAAATCGAGAATTCGTTAATCAAAACACTAAAAATAAATATATCTCAGATAGTAAGTAGGCGCTCTCGCAAATTACCCTCTCAGCCTCACCGATATTCGAAAATATGTTACAAACAAATAGATGGACACACCAATTAAATAACTCATGCACTACAAATGGCGGTGCTCGTCATAGGAAGGTGGGACGTGCACAGACCGCTCTCCCATCACTGCGAGGAGGATTTTCATGAAACACCACTGTATTCACCGACTTACTGAATGCAGCCCATCGAACGCCTCAATTAATGAGCAAATATGGACGGAATCAACTAGAAGTGAAGGGACAAGCGATCGCGACATGAAACGAACAACAAACAACAGAGAACGTGACAGCTACGTCACACACTAGTAACCTGCTAACATCATCGAACGACAACAACAGCGATACACAAGAAACGAGAGAGGAAGAGGGAGAAACAGCAAACGGCTTAAAAGAAGACAAAAAGACTGCCGTTTAAAGTGGGTGTACATATTACTGCGGCACCGAACGGTTCACAGAAAGGCGACCTTCAAAATTCGGCAATGACTGTTGGGGCAATTCGGCGAAGGCGACCATCGCCAACTACGGGGTATGCCCGGTATGATAAACAACGCAATGAACCGACCGATTTCTCTTATCAGATACCAAAGAATACAAACACAAGCAATGCCTCATCGCTTTAAAAAACAATCTCTTTATCAATGAATGATAAAATTTCATTGCTTGTGTACACACCGTGACGCTTCGAAGACGAAGTGACCAAAGAGCGCGAGACCACTACAGAGCCGTTCGATTAAGCTGCACTGCCTGAAGCAGGCGACAAATCACCCTCAAACACTGGATGCTCTTTTTCAATCGATTTCAAAAAACTTCCGACGAGAAGCGGACTGCAGATAAATGTCGACGTACCAAAGAGACCTCATTCAAACCACAGGAAAGTATGCAAGATAGAATGCGTAGTCGTTCGAAGACTTCGGTATTCTCAGCCAGTTGCGCGTAACCTAAGGCTCTTGAACAAATAGATGGGAGTGGTAGCTTTTAGTATTCGACCGGGGTTCAAAAGAAGGAAACAGAGGTTCTTCAAAACCGAACTATCTCTCATCTTCCCTAATAGCCTGCGGTGACACCAATTCCTCCTGCCTATACAGTATTACTGCCCAGCTACCTAAACCCTCAGGAGGAAATTCTCAAAAACAGTCTACGACATAAAAATTGAGCAACCTATTGCAAGGAACCTTTCTAGAGGCTACCAGAATTCGCAATTCAGAGATGCGAATTTTTGCAACGATATTCACACTGAAATACCTCCTAACGTGACGTTTGGCTGCCTAAAAGTCACGAGCCGATAGACGACGAAACAGTGCTGTGAGCGAGGTCTCCATCTATCGTTTCCAAATTCGCTGCTTCGTTTCGCTTTCTACCTCCACTTGCATAAATAAAATTTGAATCTTGAGAAGTGTAAACTTCAGAAGAAGACAGTTGAACAAAATTGCACATCCCATGTAATAAAAAATCACTTCAGAATACCCACGTTATACAATGTAAAACTGTCTCAGTCATCGGGATCATCCTGAAACCGACCCACGACTGCCATCAAAACGGCACTATATGGGTCAAAACGCTCTCGGAGCTTTTCATTGGAACCAGTACTTAACACCATCAATAATCAATTTATCGTCCACTCACTGCCGATCGACTCGTGCAATATTCCGCCGCTATTTCGAAGCAATCCATAAATTTGGTATGTGGATATTAATATATTGATTCGTGTGAAAAATACTCGAAAATAGATCCTTACTTGTGAACATTGCACAATACATTCAGCAGTGTCATTAGCATGAACAAATGATCGAGCGACCGATCAATGCGGATTACCTTTGAAGTAACTATCACATCATTTGCTTGTGTGATGTTTAAAATTGTATCGAGAACGTTTGACGGATAATATTCTCCCAACTTTACCTTTAAAATCACAAATTTATACCTGAAACATCAAAGGATATTTAAAATACATCCAATATGAAGCAGACGGCTTCCACTTAGGTGATTTGAATTTAATTATATTCGCATCAAATTCACGTTGGGAAACCTCTTATGTTCCAAATCTCTCCTCACTTCGTCTCCACATTTTCCAAGCGTTATTGTTTGCTTCCTCTTTACGACGTCCCTACCGAAAACAGAAATGGCGTTTCGAGCCAGAAGAGGTAACACGAGACGCCTTTTTGCATTTCAGTCGTTAGGTTGGCCAGCTTGGCCACATTTCAGCCAACAATATGATATATATGCACAATAATGACCCTTAACTTAACCTACTGACCGTGCACCAAACCCTTTAAACATCACCGTTTTCGAATGCTTCTGCACATATGTTTTGCAAACGCGCATAGCACAAGCGATTGGCTCTGTCTGTATCAGCTACCGGGTATCCACGTCGAAGCAGCGAAGCTACAGTGGCCGAATCTGGCGCGCTTTCGTTCATCGAACACAACGTCATTTGTGTTGAAAAATGACCTCATCCACCATACTTCCCCCAAAAAACCCGCAAGCATTCCCCTTTAACACCAACCGCATCACAGCAATACCTCGATGTGCAAATCTGTGCAGGTTATTTCATCGACTCGATCTTCACGCTTCATTTGCCGTTGACGCGTCGCTGAACTGGCTGATGAGGTGTGTCGCATGACAAAATGCTGCTCGTTCGCCTATCATTATTTATTACCCAAGTGAGCATCAAAGCATGACATACTTCAACACTTCTTCAATAGAAATCTCTCAGTCGAAATTCATCTTACAAACAAAATATCTGTAAAGCCATCGAATTTAATGGCTGCTAAGAGAACAAATGCCACACATTGTAAACCGCACATAACTACTTCTGGACCGTCAATCGGTAGTGTGGCGGGAGGAAAAAGTGGGGATGTGGCTGGTCGACTGTGTGTGGATGGCCTCATTCGAGGGTAAGTTTGATTAGATCACTCAAGACCAATTAAGTACCTTCTCTTGAGAATATACCACTCCCACTCCTCCCTCATCACCCTTACCTTTGCCACTTCTGTTAAACTACGCACAAACTTTAGATTCCATAAGTTATTTTTACCACTCATCTGCACTCAACGCTTCCCTAAAATTAATTTCAGCATAACGAACGACATGTGCGCCGACGCAGTGCCTTCCGAAAACATTTGCGCCGGGCAGCTGTTATTGACAACTGCACAATCCTTTCATTCGTACCAGCCGCCCTGCAACACACAGCGCCAGAAATTCGAAAACACAAGCCGCAACTTCTCATGGACCCCTCTGAACTGCGAATTTAAATGAGATAAGCATGCAAACCTGCGAAACGTTTGCTGAATAGTGATGCTATAACGCAACGGGACGATTAGAAGTGATCGATTAAGGGAGAGAGATGGCGGGAGGGGGTACACTTTCGTTAGAGATGACAGCGGAGTGAAATACTGAAACTTCAGCCGAAAAGCGAACTTCAGCAGAAAATGGAAAAGCTACAGAGATATTGAAAAGTCAAATAAATCGAAACAAAATCCCCCACTAAATAAGCAGAATTTACCTTAAACAGCCGCTGCCAATACTATTTTCCACAAACCCTCGCAAAGAACTCACAGGGACGCAGAACTCTAAGATAAATAGCTGATACTTGATGAGAGACCAAACTACAAGGTATTGCCACAGAGTTCACTGAATCAACCCGAGCGTCCTCTGTGCATACGACAACGAATTTATCTCAGAATCATTGTTCGCATATCTAGTGGGATATTTCCGAGAAGAGTAACCCTACGCTTGGGAATTATGATCTGAGAACACAATAATTCCTCCAGATAGCTGTTTAACTTAAATATGAAACGTCCCTTTCTTGGCTAACCAAAAGTAGCTGAAACCTTCGTAGAGGCAATGCAACTTATGAGAAACTGACTAAGGCTTCCATTACTTCCATTATGATTCAAGTTGCATCTAAACGAATCTCACTGCACCCAGTATCCTTTTTAAACTGCATCCCGGATAAGATTATCGTTCGCACCAACTAAAACCTGACGGGATTTTGCTTGGAAGAAATGGCACTGACTCATACTGCATCTGCCAGCTGTCAGTAAGGTAACGTTTCTCAACTATCTTCACTAACCACACGAATATAAAAGGCGTTCAATCGCTCTCGAAGAGCGTCATGGGCTGCAATTCACAAGACGGGCTGCAAGACGGGTGAAAGATTTACACTTGTGAGAGGAAGAAAAAAGAAGAGACGTAAAGGTGTGCAAACGACCCTCCAGAATGAAGTGAGTTTGGAACAGAGCTAACTGGCCCACTCTATCCGAAACAACGCTCAGTGGGCACTCTCCCTCCAGAGCACCTTTACAGTTTACTTTTGTTTTCTGCCCTTTTTACTTTGGAGAACCAAACCATTTCCCCTCTAATTTCATCTCGTTGAAATATCTGCCTCTTCGCTGCAAAAAGATATTACACTCATAGCGAATCACAGCGTCCGCTGTGCGGAAGGAATTTCACAGTCTTTATAAACATGAAAGAATGCACGGAGGGGCTCAACCGATTTGTTAACAACCTTAGCATGAAGAGCTCGAGATCGGGTCGTCAGATTTTGAAAAACTCTTTCCTTGCCGATTTCAGCTTCTCCTCTTCTCGTTCCTCACACTGATTCTTTTCCAATCGGCTTTTGCCGAATCGACGAGAAGGAAAATAAACGATGATAAGGCAGAGTCTAGTTTTTTAATATGAAATATAACGTTGCAGGAGTTTAAAAGACCTGGTAGACCGCAATTATTGATGGAATATGAGTTGAATGTTTCGAAAAGAGATTACGAAATGAAGGGGGGAGAAAGAGATAAGCAGATGAATAAACGAAACAACCAACTGCAAGCAAAAACCTGCACACAAAGGAGATCAGATTACAACGCAACTAACGAAAAATGTTCGCTGCAAAGCACGGTGCTCCAGTAGTTCAATGGAACTCCCAGTTCGTCGAAGGGGTATTTCAGTAAGAAACAACGGCAAATCGACCCTCTGAAGGAAAATTATAATTGGAGATTTGCACTAAGGAACGCTCAAATGCGTCGATAACCGTCAGACCTCATAGCGAGAGTGTTTAGAAGAAACAAGTGAGAAAGCAAGCGAATTAGGGCTCACCACAAGAACCGCTTTTAAAATTTGCTTCAGTGTTAAACATGCACCGCGATACACAAAACTCTCAAACGATCCAACCGCCGCACACAAGTGGTGCCCCAGGTTAGGTCGCTACCAAAGTAACCCGACAGCTTGCAAGACGAGTAAAGCAAAGCCGTGCCTATAATCGTCTTTCATGTGAGCACTTCAATTTCCTAGTCGGCAAAAAACTTCACGGCTTCACGCCGCTTGGTTTTGGACTGAAATCCGCAGAGACACAGCCACAATGGACAGAGAAACGTACGCAAAAGCAAGAGGCAACCATATGCACATTTCACAAACTGCTGAAACCGCAGATCTCATTGTTTCTAATTTACAGTGCAGTAATTCACCACTGCAGTCAAGTTACTCGGCCATATGCAATACAACAGAGCGGATGGGACAGAGGATGAGGCATTGGTTAAAACAAACTATGCTCGTTGCCATATTCAAAAATTCCTCGGTCTGGTAGTCCTATAAATGATACAATTCACTTAAAGCGCTCGTTGAAATTAAACAGCACTTTAAAGATGGGCAAATGAATTTCACAGATAACATAGACGAGTTAAATAAGAATCAGGTACTTCTAATCAGTGCGCCAGTTCCTCAACGATGAGACGACTCGGGAGGAGATATTCACTGAGGACGTAAAATGAACTACAAGCAGAAAACCGAAAGTATTATATTAGAGTTGCCATCAATCCCCCTCCCTCCCCTCCTTATGGTATCAGTTTCCGCGCAGAGGGTGGGAGAGTGAACGAATGATCCAGAACTGCGATCAACTTAAATTATCAGGAGATGAAATATACGCATAATACCGTTCAAGCGCTAAATAAAAAACTGAAGTTATATAGCAGCCTGCCAGCAACGAGAAAGGTGTGCTGCAACGAGCAGGCAAAGATCGAGTGAAGGACACAGGCTGCCACTCGCCTGTTGCCACCTCGAGGCAGCACACTTTGCTGTACCAAGTGTGAGTTCCGCATTCACCCCTCGCATAGACAGGCGATCGGATGCATGTCAAAAAACAGCTGCTCAACCTGCCTCGAAGAGCGCCAAAAGGCACATCGAAATATGCATATCACCTCTTATCTATATGTGCAGATCGCAGAAGCATATATGAAGGCGTTGACTGCGGGGAAAAAGAGGAAAAAGGGAATGGAAGACGTGGAGGTCCAAAGAGTCAACAGAACATGACCCTTTCCTCTTCTGCCCAATAAGACAGACTTTTTCCTATTGTTGGCCTCAACTTCCTACGGAGAATCTTTGCAATTACAGGACCATCCAACACCACCCGTATAATCTCTGTCACCTACGAAGTACGACTTCCATTTTAACCACCCTCATTTGCATGGTGGAAGGCATCCGTTCGCTAATTCTAATGCCCTTTATGCAATATTCGCGCATTCAAGGCGAAAAACAGAAGACAAGAAAACCTTTAACATCTCTTCCGACCACAGCGGTAAAGATGAGAGAACTCAGCTTTTGGACCACCTCCTTTTCTCAAAGAGAAAGCATCTCTATTACACCTTAGTGCTCCGTCGTAATCGAATATCTCAGCAATATATAGGATCCATTTGCAGAGGCGTTCACTAAGTCGTTCATCAAAATGCAGCTTATTAAGTTCCTAGAAAAATAAATAAGTATCACTGCCCAAGTGCCTTTTACAGCCCTACGCCTGATCTCTCTGACGAATCCAACGCACCTAAAGTAGGTTCAGTTCACAGCGGATGATTCTGCGATTGGGAAACTCATTTCCCTCCTAACATTTCATTTCGAGTGGAGAACAAAAAAAGTTCTGGTGATAAAGGCACTAAGAGAAGTAAAATCGAAACGGCCGAGAGTGAAAAGAAGCCTTGCGGCCGTAAACTGTACAAGTGGGACCGTAAACTGTACAACTGTACACTAGATGACCGCTAACGCTGAACTGGAGACAAAACGACGCAAAGCCTTTTTGCTATACCGAAGATGGAGCGGTGGGTGGCATCGTTAACCCTTCCCCTTCTCACCAACTGCACCTAGTCGCTGAACTGAAGCACATCACGTCGTGCAAATACGCCTAGGAGTGCACCGTGAGGCACAGAACACATTCGAACGTACGCGAAGGGGCGTCACATGAGCGAACATTTAAAGCTGACATCATGTGTCCCCGTGCCACTACGTGCGTGTAATCACACAGTTGCAAGTGCACGTCCACTACAATAGCGAGTGAAGTGCACGTGAATGTGCTCGTGCAGAGCACGTGAGAAACCTCGATTTCCACTCAAGACGGGAACACAATGACGAAGGTTCCAGCTCTTCACCAGTGAAACCCTTTCAAACGCTCCACCGTGACACATGAGCTCACCACACCACCCTCTCCCCCTCAGTCAACGTTTAATATGTTTAAGAATCAGCCGCTAATATCTTCAATGTAAATTCCCGACAACCTAAGCACCATCGTTTCAACGCGTCTATCGCATGAGCCACTCAAGCTTTTGCTCCCCACTCCTTTCTTCCATTGAAAACTCTTGTGAACACTTTATCTTTGAAACTCGGCCCTCAGCGAAGATGAAATAAATGAAAGGCACAAGCAGTCAACCAAAATGCAAGTGACGGTAGTCGTCGCCTTATAAAATTTGCCTCCCCCTCGAGAGAGCGAACAAAACCGATGTGCCCATTGTGAGCTGCTTGTCTACGATGAGACGTCGTCATCAACTACAATTCGTCACGTCCGAAGTATTATCTCCAATATGTGACATAAGCAACGACAGCACTACTGGCCGAATGTAAGCACCTTTATTTGCTTCCAGCAAGTGGTCTTGTGTAAGTGCCACTCGGCGAGCTTTCCACCGCTCTCTGCTTGGGTCCTCGTTGCGTAGCTGTCTTTTATTCGTCACAAAATCACGACGCGATGTCGCCATCATCGGAACAGTATCGATGTAACTGCACATAGCCATCTCACTTGGCCCATCTACATGTCGACAAAAACAATGCTCGCACGCTTCGTTCACTTCCCAAACAACAGCCACAATTGCTTTTTTGCAAGGAGACGTCCGAGTCTTCCTCAGATATAAGCTAGGCGAGATGCATGCACCTCATATTAAGGAACTCGGCCACCCAACTGCACTTCTTACGGTTGATATGCTCTCAGAAGAATGTTAAGCATATAGCAAATTGTGGATAAAAGCTGCGATGAGGCGGAAGAACACGGAACGGCGTGCTCGGGAACAAAACGACGCATGGAAGTGATACACAATAAGGCGTCACCTACTCTTAAAAGGAACATATCGGTACACAGAGAGTCAAAATGATTCAACAGTATCTGAAAAAGGAGTCTAACGCCGCCTCCTTTCCCCGGAAAAGCCTAACAAATGCCCCATAGTGCTATTCAGATTAATCAGATCGCAGACAGCCAGCATTCAAATCAGATCATACATAGGCGAACCTAAATCCAGATCATGTACAGGCGATTGCAACCGGACTCGTTGGTAACTCCAAATTTACAATATAATGGTGACAGCTCAGATCACATGTGTGCAACCCTCCCCCGAAATAATAAACGGATGGACCCATGAATGGAAGGAGCTGCTCACGACTACAATTAAAAGAGCCAACTGCCCTCTCCATTCAGCTACTCCTCGCCCTAAACACAATCTGTCGCCTCAATGAGTGACAAAGAAATCAGGTAAACGGAGCAAAATCTGTCACTCAAGCAGTTGCATCCACGTTCCCTGATTGTTCCACAGGTCTAAACATCTCCCACTTAACGCCCCTAAAGCTTTTCTCTTCACGTCTGCAAACTCCCATACCCTCCCCTCTTCACTCCCTCCTTTAAATAACAACTTTACTTCAAACAAGCCCGTGGTTGGAACAAGAGCAACCCAAAAAAAGCTCCTCGGCCGTGTTGAAGCACTTTACTGCAACAAAGATTAATAGCTGAGAGATCGACCAATAAAACAGTACTGGAAAATAATACTTGAAAAGAGATAAATATGCGATTTTTGATAGAAACGCTTTCCACTAAAATGCGCACAACATAATGAATGCAATGTTTATTTGATGTGAGAGCAACAGAACGTAACAATGGAACGAATGCAAATTTTACAACAATGCAAATTCAGGCATACAACACATAAGAGAGTTGCTAATGAAGTTCGGAACCGAGATCGAATCATCGTCCCACTCTTGAGTACCGCAACTATCACCTCGTGAGCTTAAAAGAATAATGCCGAAGGAAGTAGAGGAGCGGGGGAGCGAGGGCTGATGAAAGGTGAGAGAAACACTCCCCTTCAGTCTTTAATTCCTTCTGACCGGAAGAAATCGAAGCGCTGGAAGATGTTGCGGAGACTAAGATGGCACTTGCAAGCAGCAAAAGCCTCACAACCGCTCAATAACTTATGCTACCCTTGTAATAAATCGTCTGTACCCATCGAGGACTAATAATAAATACTTCTGAAAAGATGTGCTTCATTACCGTCTTCAATGTGGACAACCCTCCATCACTGTCTTCTAGACAGACAAAGTACAAATAGCACATTCAACGCAAATAAGCCTCCAACAGAAGACAACCTTCATTACAGCGTTCAACACAGCCACCAAGGAAATTATGAGGTGACAACATGAAGTTCCTATATAAAAGCACTCAAATCGGACAATAAAAGAGACGCGAAAATTCTCCAAAACACAATCACTCATGATGCAGTCGGGATCTCTTCACGGCGCGTAGAGGAAATTAAATCTGCAAAAATGAAGACATAGCAGTTAAATATAACTCCTCAACGAAGTGACCCACTAAAACTCCACTGGACATTACAGCTCCTTCTAAGTATAAATTATAAGACGAGGATGTGAAGAACAACTGATTCCATAGAGTCTCTAGAGCAATCCGACCTGTCCGATATGTGTTCCAGCTTGAGATCAGAAGAATATCAGCGCATTAACATGCTCCATTCATTTAAATAATAATAACGACGAGAGGGCATTCGTAAAAATGGGCACAGTATTTGTGCCGCTGCAGTCGAGAAAAACAAACCACTATCTGCTTCGAAATGCTTCACTTGTTTTCATTCGTTTATTCATTCCGACGCAGCACTCATCCCTCGACAACAAAACACTGGCCACTAAGTTCTGCTTTACAGCACACTGACTGCTGCACTAAACACACATGTTATCTCATTTGGCCGATATAATTTATTCCCACGAACATGCTTAGGCGAAGCACACTTCATCCTCCCCTTCACCTCGGTCGAACTATCAATGATTCGTTCTCACCCACTAAATCATGCAGTGCCTCCTTTCATTCTCTCCCTCCCCCTCTTCTGAGCCATTACCGTCTAGGGCCATCTTTTTTTAACTAGAGAGTAAGTAATATCGATAACCTGCTAAGTGTTTGAGGCAAGCTCGCAATAAGTGGACCATATCCGGCAGCGTTATCGTAGAGCTCGAAAAGAGGTGCCGCAACCAACTTGTAATTCTTCGGTACAGCGAAGAGCGCTCTTTCTGGTAGTTGCACCAAAAACAGCTTTGTTTGTTCTTTCGGCTTCGTGACGTGCGCCGGGATGTATGGATACTATAAAAACAAAATGCAAACTGCTCTGATAAACAAAGGATCCATTAGTAAGTCTTCCTCTTTACTTTCCAAACGCGGTCCTCATCGTCTGCCGTCTTACAGCTCCTCATTTCACCTCAGAAATTCGTTCGCAGTGCCCATTCAGATCCTAACAATTACGCAGACAACATAACTTCACTTTTGTTATAGCAAAGGTCATTTGGATTTCAAGAAACTGCGCACGTTTTACAGTTATTATTAGTATGACACTCACCCCCTCACTCACCCACTGCTAACAATAGAGAGCATTAAACAATGGCCGATAAAAAATATTTCGGCCTATAACGCCCTCTTCAAATCTTATTTTCCGTCACTTTGATAGTCTGCTTCTGCCCCGAAATTCTTTGCCAACTTAATATTGCAAAAACTGTCAGCTTCAGAGCAGTTTAGAAAGGTTTTCTCCTTCGAAATTCAAAAATATAAGCACCGAAACACTCCAAACATAATGGAGCTCACTTCAATCCTTATAATTTCAACTTCCCTTACAGACGACACTTATTTTCAGCAGGAAACACTTTCAGATGAGCCCTACATAGGATTAACAACAACGTGCTGGGACAAGGTCTAAGCATTAATAAATTCTGGCTCGGTTCTGAGACTGCATACTGTAATCTTTAATCAGGAGGCAAAACAACATAACTCACTCTTGGAGGATCAAAGTTGGGTCGCCACCAGTTGCCAATAGCGTCCTCAATAGTCCACAAATCTTTTGTGCCGTCTTGCCGTCCCAAAGTCTGTATATATAACTTCCGATAAGAACAAATATATTAAGGGAGATAGACATTAAAAAGGAAGCGAAATCACATCATTAATGAGAAGTGATCACTGCGAAGAGTGCAGCGGAAAGTTGAGAAATTTCTGCCTTTGCAATTCAAAAAGAGAAATCAATTACGGCACTCCAATTACCTCTGTTAGCAGTCTTTTCAGCCCGTCGATTTCGTCCTCTCCCGGATTCAGCTCGCCTCCAGGTCTTAAAATTCAGCAACTCTCCATCGTTAAGCAAGGCAATAGAACGGCAACAAAAATGCGCATCTATTCAACGTTTTACCAGCCAAAAAAAAAATCGTCTAACGTTCAAGAGTTATATGTAACCGTGGAGGTCGTTACCTCCGATCTTCAAGCAAGAGAAAGAATGAGAAGCATTTCCCCTCCCATGCTGAAATCAGATAAAAAGAATCCAGACGAAGCACCTCTGGTCAAAATTCCTTCTTCTCTTAGCCTATTTTCAACTTCTCGTCTTTCGATCGTGGTGGTGGGAAGGGGAGGGCTGCAGATCGATCCTAACTTCACAGCTGATTCCAAAAAAAGGAATAGGAAGAACAGCGATGGAGGCTTATATCCGCCGCCTTCCCTTATATTCATCCTTACTATTAAGCACTATGAACCTGACGACTTAGAGGCGGAACACACTTCTTCCACTTTGAGTGAAGGTGCAACAAACACTACAGAAAATATTCAACACGCCCCTAAACAGCAACAATCAAGCTGTGAACGGTATATATGAAGAGTTAATTAACACCTACAGTTTAAAGAAGGTGGTCCCGATTTGCAAGAGCAGCACATGAGGCAGCGAGTGCTCATGTACCAGCAGGACACCTTCGACGGACCGTCGCATCCCAATCTTTTCATATTCCTCACGCATGCGTTGGAATCGTGCCTGCACCGAATGATCTCTTTCCGCTTGTGGTTCCTTCGTCCCGAAAGTATAGCTTGTCAGCGGATACCTACAGAGATGAAGTTACTACCGACTAAAGGTCTAGAGAGACGACGATATTCATTGTTAAGTCGGAATTGCAATCAAGATCTGCTGGGAGAATTTTCTCAAGCTCTTTTGCTGACTTTCCTCCCCCAAATAGATCCTTTTTCATATGCATTTCCTCTCCTCCCGTAGACTATAAGCCAACTCAATCGTTTGCCACGGCTTTCCTCAACGAAATTTTCCCTCGACTTAGCCCTTCCTAACGGTACACTGCCTAAGAGTGTGCACCGTCTTGTTTTGAAAGTGATTATGTTGTGAGAATATTTTTAATGTTCGGTCAGGATATCATTGAATCAATGCAAACGCAACCAAAATGAAGACATCGGTATATATATATGTATCACTGACAGTAACTAATACTATAAAATTTCAAAGCTAAAAATGTGCAGTTCTGACTTCTTAAACTCAAAACTCCTAACCAACGTGTAATAACTGTAACGCACAAACTTTAAGTCTCATGAACAGATTTGCAGGCACTTCATACGCCTGAAAGACTGCAATATCCAAGAGACGAAGATAAGTCCTAAAGATGTGATCCAGTGGAATTTCTGGATCCCAAATCGGAGAGGTGGATGCGAAACAGCAGATGACTTTTGGAATGCACCACTGAAAATGGCATTAAATGGGGTCAGGAGAAGCAATTCCCGAGCAGAGGACAGTGCTTATCGTCACCAAGGTAATGCCACATCAAAGGAAGAATAAAAAGAAGAGCATTATTAGCAACAGCGAATACATTTCATCAAACACGAGCAAATGAGTCGCCGGCAGCTAATCAAACTGAGGTGCGCAATAATTTCTTTGAAATAAATTAAATGTGGAGGACTTTCCGGAGCGGTTAAGTAGCAAAATAAAATTATATGGAGTTCTCATACAACTATACTCTATAAGATAGTTAGTTACTGCCAAGTTTACAGCTGAATTGAAACAAATACTGCACAATAGGCATACCCGAAACATTCGATACAAATTGGAGCAAGCTAGCTGGCACCGAATTGCTTGAGAAAGCAATTTAGGCAAGGACCACACCTGACTTGCAAATAAATGGGGCTCTCAGCGATACAAGTCCTACCGCCGCCTTTTCACTTCAGTGCCTGCATCACCTCTCAAACACCTCCAGAACATGACCAGTTGGCATCCATCACAAAATGTTGTATGAAAACCGACAAACTAACAGACTAATCGCTCTATCTGTGCTGCCATTTGCTTCACTGTATTTCTTCACCGCGTTCGTCGCACTGACAGTTTGTGGCTTACTAGCCGTTGGCCATCCTGTACGAGACATTCCCGTCATTACACCACTCTCTCTTACCTACCTGCAATTAGGAGACATTTTATAGGCGACTCACTGGCTTGAATATGAGGCGATATCAAGAGACCGTCATTCCTCCAGCTACTCCGTCTCCTCAATGTCCCTTATCTATTTCAGGGAAATGTTGCAATTTGAAAGACAAAACGGACACGAGAGACATTTTTGGGAAGCGATGAATTCTGCAGAGGACACAAAGGAACATTTGAAAACCACGAACAACTAATCTCCACCTGCACAGATATTCCCGAAGGAATTGCAAAGAACCTTTGTAATTACTTCAGTTTCTAAGATGAAGACAACCAAACATTTATTCCAGTTTCACAGACAGATTAAATCAAAATAAACCAAGAGTTGACAACGAGAAAATGGGAAGGCGCACCAATAAGCACTTCCCAGGTGACAGCGAAACAAAACAACAATTGCAACAAAGAAGGCCTCCCGGGGACTGTCACTGATGACTTTATCGTTCTGCTATCCCACTGCCAGAAAATCTCAGAGTTACTGCAGAGGCTTCCAGCAGCGACGTGCAGAACCTTTCTTACCGCACCACCTGCTGGCTCTCACTCCAAAAACTTTGAAATACTCAAAAATAATGTCTGAGTGGCCGACCGGTTACTCCGACGACTATTCAAAAATGCTATTTCTCTCGCTTTCATTCACATAAACGACTACAATGGCGCAATGTCAAT
Source organism: Parascaris univalens (assembly GCA_037576465.1). NCBI lineage: Eukaryota > Metazoa > Nematoda > Chromadorea > Rhabditida > Ascarididae > Parascaris > Parascaris univalens. Next base: position 26,952,193 of record CM075173.1, read on the forward strand.
TTCAGAGCACTTTTAGAAGTGAATATAAAAGAACGATAGAGTATTGTCATCAGTGCAGCCGAATGCCCATCGCATCATTGACGCAACACCGACCCTTTCTTCGCTCATTGTTCACTGTGGAAAAGAATGAACGTTATCCTTTAAGAGTCCCTCAAGAGGTGACGCACAAATCACATATGTCGCCAAGTGGGAAGGAAGTTCGCGTCGGGAAACAACTCCGCTACAGGTAAACAAATAACATTTTGACAACCTTGCTGACCTATGAGATGAAATCGCACGACATTCCTTACGATCACTCAGCAGTGCAAATTCATCTTCAGCAACGTCTTCTTACACAAAAGTTAATAAAATAAGCAAAGAAATAACCATTGAGAAGCATCTGTTAGTAAATTCGAGAACGCCGCACCTAAAGGAACTATTATATTGCAATTTTGTATCACCAATACACAACTCTGCAGTATTTCCGCTAACATTCCACGTAATATTCAGCTGTGATAATAGGACATCAAAATAACAAGTTAAACTGTAGGCCGAAGCTTACAACGCGCAATACGTGAACGAAGCGAAAGCTGCATACCTCGAGCTCAGTTTCCCACTAACCCTCGACCTAGTCACTCCTTCGCACTTTAAAAGATTCTCGTCTAGATAACCGAGCTTCCGAAAATTTATATCTTGCCTTAAAAAAAAGAACACAGACAACAAAGTGGTCTCACATCCAAAAGTTACATGGAAGCACTCCCAGGCGCGTCTTTGAATTTGCTATTTAGTACAAGTCTTATCGCTTCTTTTGCTTTCCAACGTCATTTTCCAATGAGCCATTTCTTCCTAATTCTTGGTCCCACATCCTCTTCCGCTGACCTCCATTTCCCACCTTCCGAGCTCTCGAGGAAGTTATCATCTAGAATGATCACTGCATAAACAAGCTAATAAAACACGTATTCACCATTAGCAGCCACTGCGACAATAGCCACAGCAAAAAGAATGGTACCGTCCATAGACTGCATCCGACCTTAACGCTCAAATGCGTCTATGGACGTGTTTCGAAATCAAATGGTAGTAGGCGGGATATGGAAAGGGTTCCAGAGGCAATGCAAGTGAAGGTGCGCCTAATCGACTGGCTTTAGAACAGCAGAAGACAAACGCGTAAGTATAAAATTCAAAATGAATTTTTAAAACTTGCAGAGAAACTGTCAACACTTAAGTACTTTTAAGTGAGTGAAGAGAATTTCGTTCGGAGAACAGAGAACGACCGGATCAGCTAATTTCGTAGAACTGGCCTGAGTATCTGCGAACATCCCTCTGCAAAGCTGCTATCCTGTGTGGTTCGCTTAGACGGTATAATGAAGACGATATAAGGCACAACGATGTAAGCGGAAAAAATATCCGAGAAGCAAAACTTGGAGATGGGATCCCACCTCCATTATTCCCATTGAGTTTTTCTACCTCTGACTACTTACATCCTTTGCCCCGAATGTGAGGTGCACAGAAATTTTCAGCAAAACGGTCCTCGTAAGCTTTCCATCCTAACCATGTTCTTCTCAAGTAACACCTCATTTGAAAATTAAAATACTATGAGCTAGAAGCCGTAATTAGATCCAGTTAAAATCGTAGAAATCAGCTCGAGTATAGGCCATTTAACTGCAGAGTTCCCTCAGGTGCTCCTAGTACGGCATCACGCACTTCACTTCCGAAATCGATAAACACTTGCCGCTTAGAATGAAACTGCCGATAGCGTACCTGAAACAGGCAAACATCGTTAGTAAACCTCAACTCAAGATGCTGTCTAACTGTTGTTCATATACTTTCACTTCAACACAAACTTAGCGAAGCTGCTCGTGTGGTTTGTTCCAAGGTGCGTAGTTGCAAACTGCTTTCCTATAAAGTTGCACCGTCTGAGATTTGCGTATAGAAACTTTTCGGCGGTAAGAGACACCTCGCGCGTCTCCATCCTTCATATTTTTTCCCTCTCCGACAATTTGCAGCCCTCTCTTTTCACAATTACTTACAATCCTTCCACTTCCCCTCTAAGCTGTTGGACTGAAGAACTCTTTATGGAGTTTATGCATCTTGCTTGAAGAATTATGAAACAAACTGAATAATATCGCCACGTTATGAGTTTGGACTCTGCCTGGCCTCACATCCGCCACTTCTCCCTCTCTACAGACGATCGAACCCCGCACCTTCTCAATTTATGTAGGATCTGTTTACAAGTAGCCGAACTTCACAAGTTTTCAAACTTCGTGACGGATAAAAAACCGATAACATGTCACCATTCAAGATGAGATATTTAATTTCAGCAAGCCATCTCATTTGATGTAACTGAGAGAAAACGTTCAAATCAACGAGGCAATAGGATATCTGAGTTCTAACAGTCGCAAAATTTACAGGAACAGCACGCATTCGATAAAGATATATGGGAGGGGTGGAAGCATATGATGAATGTTTACGATGCAATGGGAATAACACAAAAATTGCAACAGAAAATTAACTTTAAAACCGGTGGCCAACTGCACAGACCCACAACTCGAAGGAGATGAGGCAAAGGCAGCCAAGGTGGTAGGCTACAATTGCATCTGATGCAATTCTGCCTCAAGCATTTATTCCAGAGAAATACTAAAGGAGAAAACCACAACGTACTCCTGTGATATCGAACATCTTCTTTGAAGCAATTACTTCTACCTTGTCAGGTTTATCTCGCTTGTACACCACCTCGCTTATACCTGCCTGTAAACTATATCCATTTCACAACAATCACAATTCTTAACGCCCTATATTGCGAATTATAAGATCATCAAGAGGTAAAGTCCCCACCGTCACTACTCCGTTCACACCCTATTTGTTAAAAAATATTTTTCTTCAGTGCGAATGCGTCCGCCACGCAGCGGAGAAAATGTCAACGAGTTGTGCTTGAGCAAAAGGTTCGTTCTTCTTACTAATTAAATGCATTTTAATAGCGCCCGATCCTTATCAGAAGCTCTTCTGAATACGAAAAAAACTTCGCAAAAGGATTTTCAAAGCCATCAAAGACACACATCGCATAACTAGGCATTAAACGCGTTGTGTAACTGCTTGGGGCTGCTCATAACTTAAAAACCTCTAACACAAAAATCATGCACTACGCTTAAGTTGAGCAATGCAATCCAGCCCTGTTCAACAGCCCTTCACTCTTCCAAACGGCAGAGAGCGAAGATTTGAGACTTTTTGAATCTATCGTTCGAAATCGAATTTATGGCTGTGGATTCCACACCAGTAAGCAATCAGGCAGATCGAAGTGTAAACGTTGAAAAAGATTCAACCTGAATAATTAGTTTGGCACATTCATTGCATGGGAACAGTACAGTATAAATCGTTGATCCTTTCACCGACTCGCAATTCCTGTTGAGAACCGCGTTCATTTCGGCATGGCATACGAAAGGGTACTTCGTTTCGAGTGGATTATCACTATCCTTTCCCCAAGGCATTACGTCATCCGAACATCCATTCGGCATACCGTTATAACCGGAACCAATAATCTTCAAATCCGGATTCACGATTACGGCACCAACCTGCAACCACTTTAAAATAACATAAGCATTCACATGTTAGTTACAACAGCGGTAAACCCAACCCTCAGTACTGCCGTAGCTGGAATTTCGTTTCGAAGGTCAGTTCACAAAATTCAATATAAAGTGAGTGTTTAAGCTGTGATGAAAAGCTACAACACTAAAGCAACCAGTTTTATAGTATGCTAGCAATGCTGCTGATGGTGTGACCATTCCGGCCTACCCTCCCTCCCTAAGAGTGCCGGTTCCCGGGGCCGTTTATCGAATGTGGCCCTGCGTGCAATGCACTCAGAAATTCTCAAAATTGCAATCAACCCATGTTTGACCTAAATCCACTAGCTGATCGATCAATTACCAACCGCTGATATGGTACGACTACATTTCATCGATAGCGTCCTTTCAAACTTTCCTCAAAACCATCGAGGAATTTTGGATTCGATGGGTGATCCAAATAACAAGACGACTCACTGACGTGTAAATGCAAAGTATTTCATGACAAATGATTCACTACGAATTCGAAGAATTTTGTACACTTAAACGAAAATAATGAAGCGCGATTTACTGACTAAATGCCACTTCGTCTTTTAACTGTACCCATATATTAGACAACGATTCATGAGCCTGCTTCAGCAAGACGTGAAGACGCAAAGGGCAAATCTGATTTATCTTCCGGGTGAGTGGCACATATAAACACCTTTCGCTGCTATTGCAGTTTCCTGACAACGCGTCCTCATAATGTTTTTCGCGACTATCACTGCCAACTGACGTAACGCGCAAACTCCCATCTTCAACGAGCGACAAGTAAAACGTTTGCACCTCCTCTCGAAGAAGTGCCCGCTAGCAAACGGGGAAATTCTGAACCAACGAACGACGGCATTGAATCACCTGAGTAATCGGATCCTTACTTCTTTGTGCAGCGAGGCACGCCACAGCCATAAAGTATTCTTCCCATGAGAGGTACTCCTCGCGTTTGTGATCTCTCCTGTCCTCATCGCACACCGTTAGTTCACTAGATAAAAACACTCTCAACAGAAGGAACCCGAAAACGAGAAACACTACTGCAAAAGTCTATGAAAACCTTCTGACAAATAGAAAACGAAATACAAATACCTATTATCGCACACTACAGCGAATGCCGTCTCCTCCCCTCTCCCACAACAGAAACCTTATATTCTTTAAATATGAGGAACTGACCGGATAAATTCAGTTTTTTTGATTCCTCCAACTCTCCACCGCTCCCATTTCCCCAATTCCTCTCCGTTCGCTTAACGATATCAGCTATGGACCATAACCTGAGCTGGGAATAAAGCTCACGCAGAATATAAAAAGGCACGAAGAACGAAAAAACATGGAGAAAACACCGATGGGACGAGAAGAAATTGCACCAACATTGTTCTTTCAAATAGAAGTTTTCCTCCCTCAGTCCAACTAATTGAAACAGCACTTAGATTTGGGAAGCGAGCTTCAAGCTAGCCTGTGTTAGTTACTACAGTAGGAACAAACATACTGCAAAACCCACAAGACAGCAATTGATTCAATGAGATTCCCGTTCCCGTTCAAGTGATGTTCACGTCTGGTGGTAATCTCGGTGTTGCGTGTGCAGAGTGGACCACATTTAGGCTACGCTTTTCTTCGAAACGAAAGCGGAAAATTGGCTACAAACTTTGAGATATGAGCAAGTGAAAAGAAACGAAAACACTAGAGGGCATTGCAAAAGATCGAAAATGACGGCGTCTGCAGAAAAGTGTCGAGGAAGGCAAAATTTCCGGTGCTCAACGAATGCTCCTCTATGAAGCTTCATGATGCAACCTTTTTATGGCGGCGTTGAAAGCGAACGATGTTCAAAAATAAAATAAAGGCACCTTTCGGCGGATGTGGCCGAACTGCTCGTGGCGAGTCGTTCGGTACCACAAACAGACGCACACCCTTCTTGTTTCTTGCTATCATTACACTTCACTACATCAACCACCATGCCGAAGACCCCTTCCTTCTGCAAGTGGAACAATAAGTTCAAGTAATCACTCAGTGTTATCTGAGAGAATCACTTTAAATGTGGGGAGAAAACTGCATCATTACTGTTAAAAAATTAGGCGCACGGAATATAGCAAATGTCTAAGTTACGTTTAACAGCTCGAGCAAAAGAATACAGCGGCATATTTCAGAGAAAATGGCGCAACGTTTATTTGCCCGCTGCAATCTTTCGCTGAGACAGATTGGCTGTTAAAGGAAAGGAGCCTCAAATGAAAACGAAACAGGCCGTCTTATTGTGCCACGAACGCATAGTCCATAGGATTCAATGGCTTCAACCACTCAGCGGGACTGATCTTGAACGACCTAGGTGCATTGCAACTTCGCGACGCAAGATCCTCGAGAACAATGAGTGAAATTTCGACGGTGCCAGTTTCTGAGTTCACTAGCGGCCTCTTGCTGAGAGCATCAATCGTTCGCAGATTGCGCCAAAAAGTTCAGAAGTAGTGAATGACAATGGTTTATTAACTGCTGGCCTTGAACAATCCTCCCTCGTGAACGATCAAGGACTTAAGTGGAGATTTCATTAAGAAATCTCAGCTACGGAGAAGTGTCACTCAGCAAGTCAAGTACTCCCAGTTCTCGACAAGAGAGATCATAATTGCTCTAATAAAAAAGGCGTTCATTTAAAGCGAAGGAGAGAAATGCTCTGAGGGCAGCCAGCACAAAGTATACACCACAGCGAATAAGCAAATGTTTCCGTGTACGTCAACTGTGGTCGAATTCAAGTGATGAACACTCTCACACAACGCAAACGCCCTCAAACGATCCAAACTGCACGCAAATACACCAACTGCATGTTTCATCGACACTTTTCCGCATGCAATAAAACAGCCTTCAGTTGACCGCTGCAAATTTTCGAGAGGCACTCTGTCCGTGAGTTTTCGTTGCAGGTCTCTTGTTTTGAATAATGCAGCCCGCACTCCGCTCCTCCGCCCAAGAACACTCGTCTGTAATCTGTGCTGTAAGCCCCTTCACCCTCCTCCCAGAGCCTACCGCCCCAGGCAGCATCACCACATTGCATGCTCGGACACCCTTCCCTTATCAGGGCAGAAATGTCAGGAGGGTCGTCAAATTCACATTCATCCGGCCCGTTCGCAAAATTTGGCTATATCGTCATTATACGAAAAAAATTCATATATCAAGATCAGATTAACGTTCCTTTGAGCAATTTGAGGTAGGTTGCACGCACAGCTCGGTGTCGTTCTTTCCATGTAGCTTATATACAATAAAGGTGCCTTACATATTAAAGGTATGAAGCAGAAGAACCCGAAGTAGCTGCAAGAAATGTTTATTATAAGTGTGTTATGGAAGAAAAATGCCCAATTTGGGACCAGATTGGGTATTAATATTTTATTTCTATATCGTTTTAGAGCGAGCCCTTCTGACATCTTCCGTGGCATAGTCTGAGTGGGTCGGCTGGTCGTCCAAACCTGGCAACCTGACAGAACCCAACGATGAGCTAGGTCATGAGAAAATCCTCCACGCTCCTACGAAACCGAACGAACGTTTAATCAGATTTCGATTAATACTAAGCTGACCAAATCTACACAGCACTGTCGAATGAGCACAATGGATCTAAGGTAGCGTTTTCTTGATTACGACAAAGAGGAAATTGCATATCACTGGAAGATCAAGCAGTGGGATCCTTTTATTGTTTTTAAAGGACACAGCCGCTTGTAAGCCGAACACCACTGCCAGTCCAAATAAACGGGGAGAGATGGGGGAAGGGGGGGGGGGGGGGGGGTGGAACATTGTGCTTTGATCGGTTGCGTTTGGCAGAAAATTTCCTGAACGAGAATGATCCGACGCAATGTTGACGATGTAGCTTGCATCGCAAACCACATTCTCCTGCTCGAAGCCCTCATCTGGGCAGTCATTCTTCGCTATTTAGACTACCGAAATTCAAGGTCTTTCAAGGTTGCGCACTCTGAACCTCGAGAGCTTCCGGATTCGACGCTTTCAACGATTAAACCTTCGGTCACTCTGTTTTTCATCAGGTGTTTCGCCGCAGCATTGAATCTTTTGTTGATTTCCGCTTTCGTGCATGCATGAGGAACATCTTTTAGGATAGCAATGTTGAGCATCAAATATAGTAAGCTGTTAAATAAGACGCGTCCATTTTCTTGAAGGAAAACGCGTCCTGGAGAAGCGAGCAGATAATTACGGCTACGCTCAAGTTGCAATTCATTACGAAGGCACTTGCATTTGGGAAAATGCATCAGGGAAGGCAACTGACAACGAAACTTACTCTCTACCTCTACTCGTTGAGAGGACAGTAAAGTTTGGTGTAGACTCATTAAATGAGCAAAACAATTTGCGCGGAAGTTCGCACTCCTCAATTTTACCTAAAAATGTGCAAAATGCGATAATTAAATTTAGTTCAGTTTGTGATCAAATGAGCTAGCGGCCGGCCGGAGCCTTTCGGAATACGCAAATTTAGCGCGGCAAGAGTATTTCAGTCTGAGAGGTCAACCTCTGATCAGAAATGCAGATTACCCACCAACAAGCAGAAGGGTAAAAAACACAAAGCAAATGCAGCGGCGATTTCCCACCCTAGTTTGTGGAGACTTTTCTGCTTTCCACGAGGGAAAGGAGCAAACCCTTCATTGCAATATTAAGTTGTGTTCACACTCATTTCGCTGTTCACGAAATCTCTTCTGCTCCACTTCTTCGGCAATCAGATGGGGAACTTCCCTCTCTCCCATCTTGCTCACAGACCACTGCACCTTGCCCGGAACGTATCCTCACCACTACACTCGACATTGAATGCGAGGTCGCAACAAGTATATGCATGTCATGCAAAAACACCTTCTTTTATGAGAACGTTTCCGGTTGTCTCACGATAAGTCGTTAAGAGTTTTCGGTGTATGTCTTGAAAAGGATGAAATCCAGTACCCAACGTTGTTGCTCTGCTGGATGTGTCGAAAAAGAGGACAATTCTGAGATGGGCATCCCCGCTGAGCCAACACACTTCGAAAGGACTTGCCGACTGCGCAAAAAGTAACTGCACCCATGTAGACTCCTCTAAAACGGAGTCAGCCAGCGTTGTCAGAGGAAACTGATGTAGTTGACTGCAGTTCCCAGAAATGTATCCCTCGATAACCTTTTGGAATTAAAGAGTCACTTGAGAGCTTTCTTGATAGCCGCTCTCCCTGTCACATTCGTTTACCGGCCACTGCAAGATATGTGGCATCACCTTAGCTTACAACAGGAAAAGACTGGAGTAACGGGCAGATGATCCTTCGAAAGCTACTGCGGCCTTTAACAGAGATTGACTGAAAGCGAATATTTGTAACTAGCACGTTCCCGAAAACTATGGACACCCGCCGTCATTTGTAAATTTCCTGGATCAGGCGCATAAAAAAATTATAACGTTTGTTGTGCACCTGAGCTCAAAGACGTCACGATCAGGTGTCGTTAAACGCATTTCGTATGCGACATGAATGCGTGACTCGCAGTGCGGTGATAAAAATACCGTCCTTCGCAGCTCACAGTGTTTTTGCTTGTTCCGTTCTTTTTCCACGCGAAAACCCTTTCTGGTGATTGTTCCAATAAGAACGCGGTGTAATAGAATGCCTTTGAATTGGTTTGGGATAAGCCTAGACGAATGATCAGAAAACAGTCACTTCGGGAACAACTCTGAAGCGACTTCTTGCGGGAGGAATCGAGTGGAGAAGTTTACTTCTCTTCCCAATCCGGCGGGAGCCGACTCCTCCACTTCCCGCGCCGGAGTCTGGACTCATTGCATTTTATCGAAGTTATCAATCATGTGGCGGTCTCATCAAAAACGTTGACCACGCATCTGTTTCCGCCATAAAGCTTGTCGGGACTTAGTCTCACTCCAGCTGCCGTTCAAGTGTATTTCAGTTGAAGTTGAAGTCTAAAATCCAGTTAGGCACCAGGATTTTGCAGGTGATTATCACGTGTGCTTTCTAATTCAACTGTTCATATTGGTTATTTTGTTATTCGCAGATCCTCTCGTTTAAATCACAGCTAAACTTGCAAACGAAGTTCCCGATGAAGGCCTCATATCAGTGCTCGAAGTGCATTCATTTTATGCTTCTAAGGATCTGTATCGAACAGCGGTCCTAATATGTACACATGCAAAGACATCCACAGAGATATCGACCGGTGCGAGACGATTACCCTGCACATCTGTAATTCTTCTTTCTTTTCGCTCAACTTTTTTCTCCTTCCGGACATACCTCGATTTTACTATCTTTCATCTTATAAATGTTGCAGCCTGTCCTTCTTATGAGCCTTCCTCCAAGCCTTGTGAGTGCTTGCCCATCACAGCTCTAACAGTGAACGGGACTCGAGAACACCCTCTAAACATACACTCATGAAAACGGCGACCTCCAGAAGCCCTATTCTCCCCATTATGCGTCAGCTACAATACTTTTGATTCTGTAAAAATGTGAACGTTAATGAAGGGTTAAAACATCAGCGTAATTTTGCGTTCTGGATGAGATTGGTGACGCCGAACCCCTTTATCGTGATTATTTCTCTTTTAAATTGCGATGAATACGAAAGGTACAGCGCAACCTCTGGAAATTTCAGCGAATCCTCCCGTTTCCTTTTTTTCATTTCGTCACCTTTACATTAACTTCAAATGTCATGCAAGTCTTCTCATATCTATTTTCGTCAACTCTGCTTGCAAATGTTTCTGGCTGATTCAGAACTAAATCCGTTTCGAGCCGATTTCTTGAAATTCACGATATCAGCCGACTGCAAAGATAGTAGAACAGACGGAGCGACGTACTGGATATTGTACTGCCAACTTCCTTTCCTTTATTTTGCGGCATATTTTCACATGATTTCTTGCACCCGACCTTTACAGAATGGTACTGGAATTTCCCATAGAGCTGAAACCTTCTATTACCAAGGAAGCCACGAGTTTCAATATGATCACCATCACTTTATATCACTGTTGCGATGGAAACTGATTCAAATTCCTTTGAATAAGTGCCAGTCGAGCTCTGGAAACTGCCTCGAAGGATAGCCTTTTTTGTAAGTTTAATGGAGTTAAGGGCACGTGAAACACTCTTCTGTGATCATATAAGAGGGAAAATGCGCCAGCAACCACTTATGGTGACCATAAAGGTTAAAGAAAAGTGATCGCAGCTTAATTATTGGAACTGAAAAATGAACATATCCTACAGATTGTCCTACTGAACTTGCGGAACCACGGCCACGCAAAGATGGGAACCGCTGCACTCGGACAGGAACACTCTGCGACTCCTCAGACAGGACATAAAATGTGATGTTGACTTCTTCGTCATAAGGCCATTAACGAAGCGCACGACATTTCGCGTTTCTTGCATTTGCATGAAACTGCTTTCTGCTTTACAGAGATCACATAAAGCGATGGCAGTGACACGAAGTGTGAGGATGTCTTGCCTGCCGAGGCAATCTGCAGCACCGCTCACCGATAAACAAAATAACAAAACGTGCGCAGTAACACATTCATTGCTCAGTTAGATCCGCCTTCACTCAACCAGTGCAAATTAAAATGCGACCCGCACCACACGTATGCAAATCTTGGGACACTTCTAATACCTACGAGAATCTCCTCGAAGTGATTTATGTGTTGTTATGTGGTGCTGTGCGCTCAAATTTTGTAATTCTAGCGTTTCCTGCTGCCGATGCAACTGTCGGACAAACGACAGGCATACAGGTCGACTTTGCCATTACATGCGTTGCGAATAGAACTTCTCAGGAGGGAACAAAACGGAGCAGGAAAAAAGGCTAATGAACCTCTGCTGACCGTAATATTTTCGAAGATCACCTCAGTCAGTAACATCACAACACATTCACCACATACAAGAGGTAATATACAATAAAAATTCATTGCTCGCTTAAACAATCGCATCGGAACTAAATGAATTCAAACTGAAATGAAAACTCGTAGGTCGAGCGATGTTTATTGACGATTTCTTTGTCGAATGCAAATTAGTGAAGACGAGAAGAGAAAAATAAAGAGAACATGAAGATAAACAAAGAGAATAAATGAAAACGATGTAAGTGCACGTAAGCAGCGCGTAGATGCACTTTTGAATGATATGGATGCGAGTTGGCAAAATTCGTGGAAGAACAAACAACAGCTGCAAGACTAACGCCCATCAACAGAACACGTCTTATCAACAACGTTAGCAATCACTTATCACAAAATGAACAGACCTCTTCGACTATTTTCTTCAAATGAGCGTCACAATAAGCTGGAAAAATTCACACATATCAAAATGCTGATCCCTGCACGCCTCATCCCGTCGTTGATTTACCACCACAAGTCAGATAAAGTCAAATGAATTCTGATGACTTCCATCGCCCATCCGATACTTAGCCACTTGAGCCAAGAGATGTTTTTACTGATGATTCTACGTCATCGATCGCGACAGCCACGTTAACTTTGAGTGATTCCTAACAGAGATTGCTCCGTCCCCTTCACTGCGGCAAAACAGACTGAATAACGAATTAGCGGCGATCTCGTCCTTATACGACAAGACCATATTCGGTACCTGCACCATTTCACTCATGCAAAAATCGCATACACTGTATAGATGGCGTTAATGGGTCCGCTGACGTGGAAAATTTGCATATCTAATGGCATTTACAAATCACTGAACGCGGATTTGGGCACTCCCGTTCCCCTACGACAGTCGCCATCAAGTAATTCAAATTTGCACCGTTTCAATAAGAAGTGCGGTTCAACCTTTTTATCGGATATACTTTCCGTCATGACGAAAGCCGTTAAATTTTCGTTTCATGATGATCTCAGAAAGGTGCAGAGGTTCGCAAACAGGGATAAGCATCACAAGTTAGACAGACTTACAACAAAAGACTTGCTCAAAAGTGTATCTGGAGATCGAAATCAGATGACAGGAAGGTGATGACTGAGAAAACAAATCCAAATAGCTACCATCCAGGAATGACAGACTTAATTTCGGGAGGCGGATACATGACTTGCATCGGACGATATGCGTCATCCTGAAATATCATTGACAGTACTCCATGACAGATTTCAAAAAAAAAATTCATACTAACAGATAACCATTTCCATCACTTAAACATTAAACTGCGCGAGTAAGGAAGGACTGGATGTACTAATTAGAAACAAGGAATGTTGAAATCAATAAATAAACACTATCCGAGCAAGGCATGAAAAACCTTCGGAAAACAAAACAATTAATTAGGACTATTTGCTCAATTATTAGAGTGTTCGCGTCTGCTGCAATATTTGCAACATAACTGATCTAACTGTCAGCATATTCGTTTCACATTTTAGGAAATAACGAAATATTGTAAGACGTGTCTTACATTACAATATTTCACTTTTCGATCATCCACTTCGACATGGACAATAGTACTTGAACTGGTTCCCATAAAGGAATCCCTCCCTACCAATTCCGAGAAATTCACTATTTTCCTCACTGTGCCTCAAGCGTACGTTCCGTCAAATATTTCCCACTGGGTATTTGCCCAAGCTCTGAATATTAAAAAACGACTATTATGAGTGAAATGATTGGCAGGCGGACGCTGCGTACGGCTTCTAGACCTCCACCAATTCTCTAGAGACCTGTCAACTAGCAGAATTTAGCTGACAGCGAGAGATGCGTATCGATGTATACAAACGGTGTGCATATGCTAATAAGACCGAATGCATCTTGCAATATACTCCTCATCAGGACACTCTCTATCGTTCCTTTCAACGGTTAGAATAGACACTATAAAACAAAGACTAAGACAAGACCTCATAGACATGTCACCGACGACCTTTCGGAGAAGACGCAAAACAGCCACTTAGGAGCCGAAAGAAAATACTCTTCGTTGGTAAAAGTGCTACTACAGCTATCTCCCAACGAGGATTTATACAGAAAAAGTGACTTTAATTGCTCTGACATACTTCAGAAGTGAGTGTATGTAGCACAATCCCTGAAGTTATCACATATTTCCACTCTAAGGAGAAACATAATTTAGGTCTATGATATGCGTGGTTATACTGAAGATACTCCTATAACGCACCTGTGAACAAAAAATCGTTTATACCTATTTGACGTTACTTTGCATCATAGAATCACATCAGTCATGAACCACATGTGAATGAAAAGTGAGCCACATCCGCACATCCAGTATTTTGAAAAGAGGGAGAGAGAGGAGGATGAGTAAGAAGTGTTGTACTGCGGTCCTACTGCATTCTGTCTTTACAAGCCACTCTTCTCGTGAAAATGTTCGAGGGGTACATGTCGCGCGAGCCGCGAGCCCATCCGTCCTCTGTCCCCTTCCTTCTCTCTCTTCCCGGAATACAAACTTTACAACGAGTGATTGAGAAGTTGATAGAGGTTTTGCAGTGCATTAATTACATAAAATCAATTTCACCTCCGATATGAAAATTAACAGATGTTATTTCTATTAATGTTGGGTATAAAGCGGGATACCTGCGCAGCGAGAGGCATATTGGGTGAACTGTGAGGAGGCCGCAGACTATCCTCCATGTATGTCGCTTCTAAAGATTGCATAGTTCGAGTTGCAGTTCACAGATATTCAGTTTACTTTAATTTGTAAAAAAACCTATGACCTGATTTATACAAGATTTTGCACGGCCAAAGTACTTCATGAAGGATCAAAGGTCAAGGGTGTGCCCTTCTCGGGTACAAATGGGATCATGAGGTGCCCTCACAAGGAGAATCACCTAGAATTTATGGAGTAACGAAACTTCTAGTCACTGAATTTAAAGAGGAAAAGAATTTATCTCGATAAAACTGGTCGCATGAACCCTATGACTCGTTTTAAAAAGAACAAAGTTGCTGAAGAACATACAAATAAAGCGACTAGTGAAAACTAAGAGGTTACTCGCTCGTATCCAAATGCTTCCTAAAAGTAATATGCAAGCGGTTCCCGTAATGCATTGACGTGCACTCTATATCCGGGAAACAATCTCTCATTTTTTTAGCGTCAAAATTGCGTACATGGCTTGCTTGAACGCAACAAAGCATGTGCAGTCAACGAAGATAGCAAGTTAACTAACCATTAGCTGGTGGCTCAATACGCATGTGATGTGCATCAGGTGGGATGATAAAAGATGGATGTGGAAGAGCGGCCGGTGGAGCTCCTTCCGATGGTGGGTAGCCTTCACAATAGAATGAAAGTGGTGGCTGCCCATAATATGACTCACTATTCGTGTCTGCAAATGTCGCTTCAATAGTATGCAGAAAACTGTGCAACTCTCGAACCTCTTTTTAACAAAGTAGTACAAATCGGCTTCACCGATTGTTTACATTTCCCTCGAATTATCCGTTCATACGAGAGCAGCAACGGACCAGCCAATAAACTATGTGACATAATACGTCGTTACCACGGCAACACCATCTGAAGGCGCATTTCGTGAGGATCAACTATATTCGACGTGGGTACGATGCCATATGCAATTCACAACCTTCCCCTCTTACTCCCCTCGTCACCTGTCTATTTTCTCATTTGTGGCGCAATTGAGGGACTCGGGGACTCGATTGCCCTCCAACTAGCCGACCATGTCCACCATAAAAGAAGCGATCGAGCAGTGCTGACCCAATCGAGCGTTTAATCGGCTTGACTTCGCAACCCGTACGTAACAATTCACCTATGCAGAACCACATCGTAGTGAACAATAAGGCTGAACGACGATAGGATCATCGAAGCAAAGCCACAACTGCACGACGACTGTTTATTGATGCATTAAGTGTTTTTTGAGTGTTCGATCGGCTTTAGGAGCGAAACTTAACAGACTTTGGGATTTGAAATTAACAGTGCAAAATCAGCTCGAACTTTTTATGGCGATCAAGAGCGGGCGAGAATTACTGCCGACACTCGCTACAAGACAGCACAGATTGCGGTTAGGCGTGAAAACTTTCTGTTTGCTTCTTGCAGCTCGACTGACACGTGCCCAAAAGCGAAGGTTGGCAAAGTGATGCGAACAGTGCAGCCAAAGCCGCAGTGTTGCCTTGTGACTGCCCTTTCTGGCAGCCCTCCCAAGCCCCGCATGTACAAGGATCGCCCCTGCAATGTGTAAGGATCTAGCGGAACCATCTGCGCTACAAGCGGGTCGTTACCTACATTGTGTGGACAATTATCCACCAACACATTTTTGCACAGCCACAAGACAAAAACAGTGCGTGCTAGAGGAACTGAAACGATGTACGCTTTCGCACATTTGCACACTACATTAAGTTCTTTCACGAATTCCCAACAACACATACAGATAATTTCACATCTCCTTATTGAACCGACCGAATGCTTCTGCAAAAATTTCCGCGAACGGTGTAAAGTTTGCAGAAGGTGCAAACTGTCACCATTTACTTAATCGAATCCGGGAGAATGCGGAACCATGCACAGTTCCACGGAAGTTTAAATGTGAATAAAGTCGGCTTTGCAATCGATGGGTCAACAATTTGCATAATCTTATAGGAAATTATTCTGAGACAGATTATACCAGTCAGTTTTTCCGTTTCCAATTCTGCGTGCTCTTCAGACGATACTAACGATCGCGCAGACGCACACATATGCACAGAGGGGAAAATATTTTGCAAATGCGAATAGAAAAGGGTCGAAAATGAGCAATTTTCATTCATATAAAGGCAGGATTACCTAAATTAATGCTCAGTGGTCAATAAAAACTTTATATAATATGCGCCAATATTCAAAGTTAAGTATTTATATGAAAATAGAGCATTTTTCCTCTTCCCGCAGGGACTTCACATTGACGACGTTGAAAGACTTCGGCATCGTTAAGTGTGAGCCTAATGGGCAACAGGGTGCATTGCATCGCCGACTTTCTCACTGGACATTTAATGGTGGAAGTTGCATCTCCATAAGCGATTACTTTTGAAGTCCTGTCAATTCATATTTTTATAACTGGTTTAGCGGTTGCTTGAAAATAAAGATCCCAAGGTAAAGCAGTAATTCAGTGCTAAGACGCAACTATCTTGTGTGAGAAACGCTGTCCGAGGAAAACTTCGAAATACAATTGCACCATACGATCACAGCAAGAGGCAGGAACGCCTCAAGCAACAAATCGCATTGCTTACTAACTGCACAAAATCCATTCAAGCATTGTGTGGTCGATGAATTTATAATATCCTCCCTGCCTGCATTCTCACTCACCGTGTGCAAAGATCTCACCAGGTGGAGCACAGAGATCATCACGGCTCCCACCACGATTCCTACGAGTCGGTCGATAGCCACCGTATCTCAACTGCTTCATTCGCCTCTCTTTGCTGCGTCGATTTTGAAACCAAACCTTCAAGAAAATATTTCCTATATACAACGGTCCCCTCCAGTTACCAAATTATTCAGATGCAATACCGAGAGAGCATGCCAACAGATGTTAATAAGAGCGAGTGCAAGTATCCCGTAGTGTTATCTAAATACAAGAATCACTGCTACTTGCAGCAACAATATCAACCACTGTAAACGAGATAGAAAACTCTTGTATTCCACGCCTCTAGCATAAGTTTCGTAGAAACTGAGAACAAAACAAGCCTAAAGAGAGTGGCGACGTTGCACAGAGCACTTATGCTATTCCGAAATAATCCAATCCTTTTATTCTATTTCACTTATATCATAACTCTCCCCTCCATGACACAGCTGATGTGAGACCCCGAATTGCTGGCTATTCGCATTTTTTATATCTTGGAGTGAGCATCCATCGTATATGAAAGTGGAGGCAGTGTTAGTGGATGGAGTCACGTTTGAAAATGCAACGCCTGCAACACTCATTTATCGGACGGCTGTCAATACGAGACTTTTTTCGGGTTCATCTTTTAGCGTAGTGGTGCAACAGGATTCAACCGCTGTCACCACACAAAATCATCAAAACAGTCACAGTAAAAACACCGGCGTAAGTGCGCTGCTTTCGTCTCACGTCGATCAGAAGAAACCATTCGAGCGAGACATATGAATATGAAAGCAGTAATACTGCTGACTGATGGGATAAAAGCTGGGAACTATGTCCCAGCTAATGAATTAAAGTGGGATTCACGCCGCCAACGTCGGAGACGAAAGAAAAACTCAAAAAGCATTCGAAATAAACATTTATGTGATAATGCCTCCACTTTAATTCAGTATTACAAGAGAGGCTTGTGAAGTTTGCTCTACTCTGAAGTAACGTTTCCGCAGATCCTCCACTATATCCACAAATTTCATCACTCATTGTCCTCTGGCCTGGAAATTTAATAACCCGTCATCAACCCCGCCTCATATTTTAAATTAAATAAGGGCCACACCCTCACTGCAATGATATCTCACTGCTTTCAACGAATGGCACATTTGCTTGTGTCTACGTTTGTTGGCGGTGATGTGTCTCCGAGCCTGCAATGTTTTCGCGATTAGGGTGTGGGTATTACGGTAATTTGATGGCTTTTCCCCTCGAGAGGCAGGTGTGAACGAGAGAGAATGGGCAATGAGGACAGGCCCCTCGTCGAGAAATGAGCACGCCACTCGAGCGCACACCACCTCATTTACAGCAAATTTAATCAAGCACCGCAAATGCGCCACCCAGCAGACCCTTTAATAGACTTTTCTTTCTTTCTCTGCCGTCTCCTTTAAAACGCTCCCCTTCCTTCCCTCCTTGAGCTTTTCGCTCTTTAAAGCAGCCTGACGTAGCTGCACGTGTTTAGGCATGCAAGGTAGGCATATCTTATTCCAGAAATCATGTCTACTGCTCTCCTTTCCAACTTTGTGGTGCAGTTTTGTTTTTTCCTCCTCTTGCTTCAGCAGTGTTTCCCTGAAAGTCTCTCTCACCTTCTTACACACCTCTGATACATTCTACACTCTCATCCCCCCGTTTAACCCAAGCATTTATAGCACCTCAACTCTCAGTTCTTCCATTCCCTCCCAAGCGTTGCCCTCCTCAGCGAACGCTTCACTCCACAATCAGGACACTTCGTAGAGGCAAGCCAATACGACGAACGTTTCCATGGATTGCATTGCGACGCTTGAAGACTGCCGGCCACAAGAGGCAAACTGCTCAAACAAATGCTAAGGAGAGGTGCACTTTTATTCAACTTCACCTCCAAACATACGACCATAAGAACACTCCCCGCACTTTGATGGAAGCACCCGCAAAAATAGAAAACAAACAATACGGGCATTCACTTATGCATAAAGTCGCCCATATTTCAGACTGACTGCAGAGAGATGTGGTTTTAAGGAAACTTTGTGAGGCTTTTCAAGATATTCCCAGACTACAAAACAACACAACAAATGCACAAAATTAAGCAAGGAAATTTGGAGGGATGGGAAGAGAGTGACACCTAAGTTAGATTCCTCATGACCAAACAATTTCGAAGATGGAAACGGTCGCTTCCGAATCTATCGGAATGATACTACAACTCTGTAACACTGTAGTGAAATTAAACTTGCATCCCATTTATATCACCTCAAAAACATCTGCGCCAAAGCAAATAAGAAGTATGGAAAAATCACCCGGTACCCTTCTGTGTCCGCTCAACAGATCAATCATTCCTCATAAGCGGCAGATAACAAATAATGCATTATCGCAAAACTTTCCGGCCGATAGCATAAACTTTCCACAAATCAACTTCAAATGCGCTTCGGCAAGCTTTGCGAAAACGCATCACTGCAATGACACTTAACTACAAACAGTAATACAGTGTAAAATAGAGGCCTGGGTCCACTTATCTGTCTGTTCGGGATGTTCAACTTGGGGACCGCTTAAGTTAAACGGTGTAGACGAAAGTTGGAGGACATGGGATGCATGAAAAATGGTCACCTCCCATGTCATATCTACTGTCTGGCATTTTACTCGATAAATCTGAAAAGAACTCCAGGCATTCCAAAGCAACTGAGAAGCGAATGCATTTTACATCAACACATCTACTTAAATATGCAAACATCGTAACACGTTTTATTTGTGACTGGCAACCTGCGGGAACGGCTGACAGGGAAAGCGGAGTGCTGAGACAGGTTACCCTGGTATTGAGAGGGAAAAAATGCGACTCGGAATTCGTGAAAGACGTGCAGATTTCTCCTGCTTTTGTGCCATTAAATGGCCAACATACAACTCATCTGGATTTGACAGATCGATTTAGAAGAATTGTCCTATAGCGAACAATGCACATTTCAAATTCTTCAGCTCTAGTTCCGGCAACATAGTCCTAGAATTCACAGAATGACGGATAGACAGACAGACAAAGACATAGACGCAACACTTATGCAAAGGCTCGAAGATGCACAGCAATGCCAAATTACTGAACTTCAGAGGCAACAACGCAGAGAACGGAACAGGACGATGAGCCTATGCAATGATGATGGCTAATCCAAAGGTGGGAGGGGTACAGGAAGAGGAAAGGGGGGTGCGGACGACACTGCAGGCTACCGCGAATTTGCGTCGTCGAGAAAGGAAAACAAAGATGCACTCTCTATGCGTAACATCATAAGTTTGAAAGCTTTATGACTGAGCAAAGCATTTAACTGAAGGGTTGAGTGTCACACACCATCTCGATGCCAAATGCAGGAGATCACTGCGACTTGGAGAGGCTGACAGGGAAAAACTCACTCTATTGTTTAGCTGGGAAAATAAACCTTTTAAAACAGGCTCCGATTCCATCTCGCAAATGCCAAAGGAACACAGCAAGTGGAGAAACGTGCGAAAGCAGCTGCCACGACTTGAGCTTTTTCGTTGTGTTCTTCACTTTATTTCAATTATTAACAAACGAGGAGCCTGTACTCATATTATTACTTATCGCCTGTTTATAGAATTGAGAGAAGCCTCAAAGTCGGGTCCTCTATTGTGCGCATGATTTTGGAAATGTATAAACGATCTCGACAATGTACAGCTTTTAATTTGTGACATATACGCACCTACGCTCTCCATTTCTCTAATGCGCGCGTCATATTTGGAAAACTTTTAAGCCCGCGAGACTTCCTTGACATAAAGGGTGTGAAGACAGCGTCGAAGGGCGCATGCAATTTGTTTCTTTGTAACTGACACTGTTGTATACTCAGCTTATGTTGTGGCCAGCACAGAGGAACAACATGTGAAAGGGAATGACCACTAAGATGCACTTCACGCATATACCACTATCTCAATTTAAACACTATGCTTCAGGACTTCGGTTGAGTACAGCACTTCAACTGCAATCCATCATGTAATTATTTGGGTGGGAGAGATAGGGAAGGGGGGGGGGGGGGGGGGGGGGGGGCGATTAAGCGAATATGGCAGTGAGCGTCGAATTGATACAACTTGCACGACGATACTACATAATAACATCTGTCAACAGTATTCAGATATATGCAGCAAATGTTGCACGAGTGATCTTTTTCGTACAACGCAAGCGGCTAATTTCTTTGCAAGTGCACAACCATTTTCGATAACTGAGCGCCTCATCCATCTAGCGGAGTACCAGTTGAAAAGCACATATCGCGCAGTGACTTTCTCAAATTTGCAGCGCAAAGATGATGTGCACTTTAAGAGACGAGTGGAGTGCCAAAAGCATCAGTGAAAATGATTTAAACGTACAACAATGAGATGACTGCAGCACTATGCAGCAAATATCATATGTCAGTATCGGTAAGATGCGACAAATAAAAGTGCACACGCGCAGATATGACCGAGCTGTAATCTGTGAGAATATATAAACCATGCAAGAAATCGGAACTGCATTGTTAGTCAGCTGTATGACTGCAATTATAGCCAATTTTGCCATTAGGCAGGTCTGATTATATACATATTTATGCAAATAAATGAATAAATTCACAGAAGTTCGACTGTGAGCTTTGCAGTTCATAATTTGACACCAGTCATTGCCGGTAAACCTTGATGCTAAACTTCGACCCAGCTCTAACTGCACAATTACTCTCGATGATTTCCCCAAACATCTCCTTTGATGATAGCAGTTTTTGAGCCGTTACAAATATGAGAGCGAACAAGAAGAATTGAGGAAAGCGGCAAAGAGAGGAGAGTTGCGAAAGTTAGCGGAAATAGATGACGACCACCGGAAATCTATTCATTTCGTGAGAATATTGCCGTCCACTGAAGTTATATAAGCACAACAGCGGTGAGAATATCCTGGATAAACAACTTTCTTCTTCATAAACATTAATAGATGTTCGTACTTGAAATACTTTCACAAAAATCCACAATTTACGGCTGCAAATTATGGCCAAATATGTAACCGTCGTCTGAATTATCTGGCGAGTTTGCTTTCTGCAACTGTAACATCGCCGTCCCAAAAATGCAGCGAATAAATAAGCTTTCGCATCTAGACCGAAACACTCGCCAAAAAAAGACGGCACTTTCGGAAATAACGGAACTGAACTTAACATTGTCATGAAAGGCTGCTGAATAAAAAGCCTACCATCTATGCTAACAATTGTTATTCCAGTCTGGCTTAAAAGAGATCAGGTGCTGCCTCGAATAAAAAAGATCCAAATGCAAAGGAAGACCCAGACGAAGATTCAGAACAGCTGTCTAAAAATCACACTTTTGTGCAAACCTGACGGCAGAAGAGTTTGATTGAGCAAACCAGAGTTCCATGCCAACCTCTGAGGTCAAATTTATGCAAAATAAAGCATTTATCTGCTTAAAACAAAGTGTGTCACTAAAATGATAACTTATTAGCCATAATTTTACGTGCCAAATTTGTTGTTATATTTACACCTGCTTCGAACGTCCACTTACATTCTTTCACTGCCCAACTTCAAAAATCTTTGGAACTTTCCTTCCGACTTCTCAACGAACATCTCAACCACGAGCGTTTTTATACGTCGACTAATTGTTCTGATGAAAACACCACGTCAGTGCTCAAAAAGTCCTTCAGTTTCCATAATTTAATGTGAAGAATTAAGCTGAACTATTAGCCATTTGACAGTTATCGATTTGAATCCTTCAGGAAATCATGACGACTGTTTCCGCAGAAAATACGCTGACAAAAAGTTAAGACGGATCTTAGGAGGATACTGTTCCACTCCGTGAGCTTATTTTAAAAACCCTTCGACCGCTTCCTCATGCTGAATCCACTTCCTATGCAAGCCAAAGAGCGAAAGCAAATACTTTGCATGCATCCTTTAGAGTTATTCGAATAATGTTGGCGCGAGCAAAAAAACTATTCCCATTGGTCCGCATTCGTGTACTTATTGCATAAGTGTGATCAACGTGAGCAGAGATGGATATGTCCATGAAAAGCACATTTTATGCAGAGGGGCAGTGGGAACAGCGAATAGCGCCACACGTCCGGCTGGCTGCCCGTCCGCTTATCTCCGAGAAGGCACATCAATCCTCACCCGGCGCATCCATCTTCGTTTTTTTTTTCGCTGCATGATGTCGTTCCCTCACAACACCATTACTCTTGCTCATACATCCCGCCGTTTTCCATTCCGCACATATAAAGCTGCATTTCGCCATTTATAAAACAAAGCCAGAATAACGTCATCCTTCCATATTCACCATTTATCTCTCATCTCTCCTTCAAAATCCTCCATTTTTTACTGGCCCGACTAGGTTAACAACAGATTCTGTCAAAAACGCTTCAAGTAAGATCAGAATATGAAAAAATATGTTCAACATAACATCCCTCTTGTCCTGATGTGCGCTTAAGGTTATAATTAACAAAGAGACTTCTGTCACCAAAGTTCCTCATTTGGCAGTGTCAAAGCAATCTTTCCATCATTTTCCTGGCATTCTGCGACTGCTGACTCACTGGAATGGCGAAGTGTTATGGTGCGCTCTCGCAGATCGTATATTTTTCGCATGAACATCTATGCCTAAGAGCGCGTATCGTTTCAGAACATTGTTTTATTCACCAAGGCGTTTGCCTTGGTGAATAAGCATTAGCTCTCTCAAACAAGCAATTCCCCTTTTCCATTTCTCTTCGCTCTCATTCCTCCTCTCTCACTGTTCACGCGACAGTATGGATTCCGAGACGAGTCTACAAAAGCTAGCAGCTGCAAGAGGCAAACGTTAAACTTCGCAATGAAAATGAACTGTTGGAAAGCAATAAGTCAAAGAATAAACCGCATATTTCCAAAACGGTTCTCTCTTTAACACACGTCTTACATCAGCTCAACTTTTATGACCAACATATGGGTTCCATTTCATAAGAGTCAGTCTTCTATTGAAAGTGACTATCAGTTAAAAAAGTGGCATTTATCCCTTCCAAATTTTGCAAGAAGTCTTCTGCTTATTGAGTGAATTTCATTCAACAACGTACGGCAAATACGTCACTCACTGTGAATGAAATAAAGAAACTATTAATGCCTCCATAAAAAAACACATCTTTTAAACTCATTCGTTGCATGTGTGCTGACCTCTCGGAGGTCGAACGGATTCGGCACTACGATTTTCACAAGTTTTTTTACAACTTCAATAACTGGGTTTCAAACGTTCAACTTTCACGGGAATACAGAAAGCTGTAAAATTTGTTGAATTTATTGAACTATGGACTTGTCGCAACTACATGTCAGGTAGAAGAGCAACCGGCTTCCTAAAACGAGCTTATCGAAAGCTGTAACTTCGCATTCAACGAGTAGTGCTTAGAGAAAGTGAACAAGCAATGGCTGATACATATGCAAACAGCAAACTGAATTGTGGGATCGCTTGGCTACTTCAAGATTCCTTGACATCAGTTAATTGAACATCGACGTAAGAACTGTGGTGACTCCCTTTGACTGCTGGAAAGGAGAAAGAGTAGGAATCGAAAACAAAGCCGGACAGGAATCTAATGACCTTTAAAATCATACACATCACTGAAATGAAACGTTTTCTGAAATCCAGTCATATGTTCACAGTTTTAGGTATCTCTTCTAGTGAATAAAAGATGTTACATATAGCATACGCAAGCTGCGGGGCGGCGCAGCGCGCAGATATTGTTGCAGTCCTCTTCTATCCGAGTTCGGCAATGCTGCGACTCGTGCCTCTGATCAAGGACCATCGTGCACCATAGACAAGTGAAATTCCCAACTGCACTTCGGAATCCCTTAGAGTCGTTGGGATAGACCCCTCGAAAACTGCACCTATGTTAAGCAACTGCCCTACTGATGCATGCAACTGGAACAACGTATGCATTCGATGACAACCGTAAGAGTGTTGCATTAGACGTACGTACAAAGAGTGAGGAAGCATTAAAAAACAAAAATAGAGAGTGAAAGGACAACAGAGGGGAACAACACTCGTTCAATCGATGCAACACTACCGTAAGCGGTCGAAGGTCAGCAGCACTTTAGTGTGGACATTTTTGAGCATCCCCTGTCATCACTGACGTATGAAAGAGAGCAACATTCCTCATAGGTCCGTAAAGGATGAGAAAACCAATCCACTTTTACGAATCACTGCATTCGGCAAATTACGCATGCTGCTCGAAGATAGTGAGACATATGTATATGATACATATGCGTCTATCATTTTTTAAAAGACAATACTTCAACACAACCGCTGTGAAGGACTGACCGCTAATTAAAGGCAATAAACCAGCAGAACAACAAATTATTTTTCTACAGAACTAAAAACGAAACCATTAGGAAAGTTGCTGCACATAAGGTGGAGCAAAGGGGAGAGCACGCACATATCCTTCGCTTCCGCGTTAGTGAACTTTGTGAGAGAAGCGGGGAAGGAGGGAGGACTTGAAAAATTCCATGAGAAGAATCAAACTTTAGCCTTTAAAAGAAGAGGATTTCTGTCTTACGAAGGAAGCGGTGTTGGTATGAAGGTTGGGTTTAAGAGCAAGAAAAATTTTTGGAGAAGTGTTGTTGGGAGAAGGAACGTCTGTTAATGCTTTAAGCAAATATGACGCACTGAACTTTAACAGCAGTACCAACAAACTTTTCTTCATCGAAAGTAGTCAGAAAATAGAAAGTTTTGTTCTCATATCTTTGCAATATCCATAGAAGTGCGACTTAAATCCGCTCAAGAGAACAAATAACTGAACTGGGGCAGAATAGAGGAGCAACAAGTAGATCAGTAAAGAGTAAAGAAACAGCCTCTCGACGAATAAAACAAACAATCAACTCGCGTCCATAATCAACCAACAATGTTCTTTCAGATGCCATTCCTGGCGATAAGTATATCGCTACAACGGTCGCTTTTCAACCAACAGCCTCATAACCACATATCGACATTCGCTTAAGTCTATAAGATGGGATGAACCATTAACGACCGCATATAATAAGTCAGAAATATGGGACCTAATGATAACACGTCGTATATGCAAAACCTCTTCGCAATGCATTCCATGCGTACACTTGACAGATAACAAATAAACGTGTTATAATGATCCATCATTGCAGGATTTGGTGCTTGTTAGGAATCTCTCTATACAAAAGCGGATAAAGCGAAGGCAATGGATGAAGAATGAGGATGAATGAGATAATGTCCCTCCCCTGGCAACTTGAGTGTTTACCTTCTACAGCGCTCACTGGTTAAACAGTTCGCACAGTCAATGCCTATATTTATGATTATTATAGCATACTCTGAGGGTATGGCAGACTTAAAGATATAGTATGCAATGTGACAAACAATACGACCGTTTGAAAAATAAGTAGCAATGTTTTTATTGCTTTTGAGAGAGTATTTGTCGAAGGCACTTTCCTCGTCACTGATGAACGAAAGCAAGCAGCTCGCGGATATAAAATACGCTCGCAGGAGAGTCAATGAATCAAGAGGTCTTCCTATTCCATGACCACTGACCTCATTTACTGCAAATCACCCTTGCAACTTTCTGATTATAAATTTATTATGTATATATATATAGTTTCGTACTTTTTAACGTTTACTTTCTGCTCCCACAAAATTATGTTCCATTCATCCAGAGGTGCTCACACTCGCTTCATTTCAACGGTGCACTCGGCAGTGCACAAAAAACGCTACTGCTCTTGATCTGCTGGCCTGCTTCGGTACTTATGCGCATATCTCTGGTGCCTTGCTCGTTCTTTTGACAGAGCATACAATCAATCAATCAACCAACTGTTACAACCTACCCAACTTGTACCTGACACCTCCTACTCATCATACACGTCCGGTTGGATCGTTCAGTTCGAAATTCGAAAGAAAAGACTTAAGAATACTTAACGCTTTAACTTAACATAGCTCGGCACAGTTGATGTTTTCGTTTACCGCTCCGCAAAGACCTACCTCTTTCTATATCAATTATCGAGTTCCAAACAAACTCCAGTAACTTTTTTTGCAGCTCGTCATCTGAGTATGGAAACATAAAAATATTCATCTGCGACAATTCTGAAGACAAGCAGACGTTGCGGGATTTCCCGCTGAAACTGTGTATAAAGTGTAAGCGGGGCATCCAACTCGGTAAGCAGAAAACGCAGTGCGAGCGGGAAAAAGGTACCAACGAAACAATGAGAAATTCTGTGTGTTCCAAAATGAAGCAAGATGCAAAATCCTTGACGGATTACTCAGCATGAAAACCGAGATGTGATAAGGACTTGGAGATGTAAGGAAGCAGGGTGCAGGAGGTGGAGAGCAGGGATGAGGACAGGAGTGGGTATTACCAGCAATGTACAACACATTTAGAATATCTAGTGCACTCTCATTCATTAGCTGAAACCGATGCAATCAGGACGTCAATTTAGAGTGTTCACAATGACCAACCTGAAGTATAACAAGAAAGATGCCTTATAAATTCTACCGTAGTACGTGCCACACCTGCCCTTTGTGCGTAATTAAACGCCACGGCTAATACTGAGCAATGAAAAATGAAGGAAAAATTGTTTCATTTTCGCCAAAAAAGCGAAACGTAACTGCCATATGAAGGCGATCATTCCCAACAAGAAACGCTGAAATTTTGCATTAAAAATCGAGGAAATCCCGGAAAACTTTGAAAAACTTGGAGAACGTCGCCGAGTTTTCAGGGATAATCTGCCTTAATATCGGACAATATTTCTATGAAGAGGGAAATAAAAAAACGATGGACGAGTTTCCACGTATTTATATAAGGGCAACAAGAAGATTTACTAAAAAATACATAGCCGCTAGTCGTGCTCAAAGGGCATTTTCGTGATCACTCTTCAGGCAAGAGACTACTGCGCTTTTCAAACCGCTCTTTTACTATGTTCTCTTCATCGAAATTACTTTCAAATGTTAAACTGATCCGTGTTACTCGGACATCCGAATTGCTTTCAGCAGCTCGAAGTGATGAAACCCAATTGACATTGCCAATGTGCCTCTCTAATCATTAATAACCACTGTTACCCCCACAACACTCACTGCATTTCCATTCGCCGCCCGATGGAGAAGTCGGGGTGAATCTTTTCTACACGAAATGACGGTTACATAAGCTTGCAGTAAAAGAACCCTCTTACAATGCTTTGTATTCAATGAGGTTTTCGACAACTGCAAACAAATAGAGTCGGCACATCAAGAATCACTACAGTGAATTAAGTGAACTTTATTCACAACTGCGGATCACCTTCATTGAAATTAAAAATACTTGGAACACCGCCACGTACTGCTAAGGATAATTCTCATTTGCCTACGAGTAAATAACTGCGGCACGTACCTGAGTTGTGAATTGACACAGAATAACCCCACCTATTTCCGGGTGTTCATCGCCTTTGAATTTCCTTTAAGCACTGCTACATCATCAAAACAATTCGGGGAAAAATACATTCATCATTTTCGTGCCTTCTCTAAAAGGCTTTAAATTTCGCAAAGACTCTTCGATAAGACAAGAGGCACTAATTCATTGTGCTCCCAGAAGACTTTACAAGTAAGGCTCGATTTGGAACTAGTCCAAAAACAATTAACCGTAATCTCTATCGCTCAGCTCATTTTGGGTCTCACTCAACGGAATTTACGGGACGAAACTGGATATCGACTGCTGAGTCTAGGAGGTGACTTATATATAACACACCACGAAGGCATAACATGCATGCGGAACTCTTCGGACGAGGCTTCATGTGTGTTCCCACCATTTAAACCGCTTATTGTCGCTGATCACAGTTTCCGTATTTAGTTAGGGCGTTATAAATGTTCACATGCCATTTGCACGCGCAACTGAGCGTTTAAAAAGAGTGATACTGCAATAGGCAATCCTTCAACAGAGGATCTGAATTTAACGATAGAGAACATTGGAGTGTATGTGTTACAGTCTATTCAAACGAGGAAAATACAGTAGACGCAAATACGGTATACACACTAGACGACAGTGATCGCCCGTTCGGAGAAACAGATGCAAATATAATGATGATTCGCATTCCGATCTGCGAGAGAGGCAAAAGAAAACGAAAAAACCCTCGTCCTGAGCGAGTGAGTTTTCCCCGACACTTTCTGCTACTGTCACAAATGATATTTTCATTCACTCTCCCACTACTATATGTTCCCTTCACATCAGCTACCGTAACGCAATGCAAATAGGCTGCATTCCTCAAGTCCGACTTCCGATACATCGTCGAAGAAGTTTCTTGTAAGACCAACAGGTCACGCTTAAAGCGCAGTATTGCCGATTCTCTACAGAAGGCGCTCAACTTGCAGACTGCGCAGACTGGTTGACGTTATCATGTTCGAAGACGTTAATGAGGCAAAAAAGACGGAAGTATATGCTACTGCATAGCAGTAACAAAAATAGGTCACAATTTGAGTATTAATAACCCGTTTTCATAAAGCAAATTCTGAATACAGTGTTAGCCTTTAGAACTAAAACAACGGTTCACTGAAGGAATTCCTCCAGTGGAAAATAAGCACTCACTGCTAGAGTGTTGACCTGATATCTGCGCCAAGTAAAGCTATTTTTTAGCATTTCTTCGAATCTAACTTCCAAACTTCGGACACTCTGAAGTGCAGAGCTTCGCTAAGAGCACTTAAAACATGAGAACCTAGGTTAACAGATGGAGAGCGGAAAATGAACTTCTGAATTCGTAAGCTGCACTCCTAAGCAACAAAGAGTAGAAAAGAGAGGAGTGACGATCGACTGCCACAGTTTAAAACATAATCCAATTGGTCCGAAAATATTCGTAGCAAAGAAATTCATAATAAGAACAAACAAGCTTATATTAAATCCGGTACTGAGTGGCCAAATTGAATAAATAAAACGAAATTAATTAAATGAAAAGTGAATATAATAAATAAGTAAATAAAATACATTAAATAAGAAGATGACCCGAAATGAACTTCAGAATTAAAAAGCATGAGTGCAATATATAAAATCACTGATTTCTGCTTCGATTATATAATGCAACTTGCATCGTATAATCAAACCCACCTGTATGACGCGCATATTGAGGCCGGTTTCCTGTGCCAGCTGTTCCCTGATATGCCTTGTGGGTTTCGGTGTGGAAGCAAACGCCGCCTTTAACGTGTCCAACTGCAAAAAGCATCCATCCATCCAAGTTACCAATTCATAAGTAACAATCAGCGATCTTTATACTAAGTGATCAGACAACCAACGGTTGGACTTCTGAAGCAGGAGTTAACATGCGTTAACATATTGAAGGAATGTAGCTCTTTAATGTCATACATACTGTCTACAACACAGTTTGCTCTCTCCTTTTCGCCCACCTTCCCCAACACAAAATGCTCTCAGAGAGCATTAATCTATGCCAGTGAAAGTCCGAATGCAATCCAGCGTGAAGGTGGCGAGTGGAACTGTTGAAATATTGACCAACGTACAGCTGAAGACGAAAGAATTCGTTTTCATAATAATTAGTAATACGAAACAGGAATTCTGATAGCAGCAGAAGTTCCATTAACGAAGTCCATCCGTTACTCCCAAGCATTATCACAGTGCCAGTGGGAACCAGAAAGATTTTAAGCTGCAAGAGAAAACTTGTGCGATAAGGTGTACCAAGACAGAGTGGGAAATCCTCACTGAAATTGCTCTCAGTGCACTGTAACGTCAGATCCGTTGGATAGCTTGTGACTGAAATGTGTCGGACGTTTCTAATCCCCACTGCATTCTGTATTCGGAAATATTTCACAGCTTCAGAGTCGCGCCTCACGAACCATTTAAAGATAATCCTGGCAAAGTTGTACTGTTTGGAGATGACAGCACAATTCAGAGATATGGAGAGGTCATGAACGAAAAATGAGGTGAAGCCGCCAATCAGTGGTCATACTAATGGCGCATTGCGCACTGCTTTGAAAGGAGAAATCTAATCTCGTTTTCCGAGATTTCAAAGATATCCAGCCATTAAGCGATTCAAAATCACTGGAAGTTTCAAGATTCGGTGCACTGCGACTCGAAAAGAGAACTTTAAGGATATTTGCTGAATAGTTTCCCCAGAGGGATTTCAAATCTGTTGATTCCCGAGAGAGCCATGCGACAAATGACATTTAAAACAGCATGCGATTCTCCGGGTGTGAACTACTTGAAAAATTTGACAATTACCACGCACCACGATTTCCTATACCTCAACACGTTCTCAGGTAACCGAAGGTCGGGAAGCCTCAGAGAGAGAGAAAACTGAGCTCTTGAAGCCACACAAGAAGAAAAACGAGCAAAAATATATGGCGAATTTTCTAGAGACGAAGATAAGCCACCAAAATGATACCGTATGAAATTCATAATGCATTCCTTCCCTTGCAATTCCCACCGTCTTTCATCCTACTCTGTTAAAAATCTGCATATATCTGTGTCTTTGCATCTTCTATTAGCTCAACGAAAAACAACGAATGGGGGAACTCGCTACATTTTATTCACCTAAAGAAGGCCGTTGCGTAAATTGGATGCACGATTGGCGGAACGTCTTTAGGGAGAAGGCGACTGTAATTGAATTCAGTGGCAATCTACTAGAGAAACTAGGAGGAAACTGAGTGCACTCTCTTGAGAACCTGATGGAAGACGTGGCACTGTTCGTAAAACGTAGGGGCAGTTGTACGGCTCAGGCTCATTATCAATCAGGACACAATAAAAACTGAAACGATTTTTCACCAAGACAGTCATGCTCGAACTGGGAATACCAACACTTCAGATTTACCTCGAGCTAAGGAACAGTGAAAGAATTTTTTGAGTTCAAGAAATAGTTTTACGTGACATGTTTACTGCTTATAAAACTCTTTCACCCTATATGGTTCTTATTTCCAATACCGATGCCGTTATGCGAGACATTACATTAAAATAAACGACAAAGAGAACAAAATCAACAACTTATGCCTTTGCTAGAAGCAAATTTCACGCACCAGGCATCAAGCACTTTCATTTTTTTCCGAACTTTTAAACCACGAAATCAGTGTGAATAGACTGGTCCCGCGCCATGCAACATTACATCTTTAATTTGTACCGAAGGACGAGAGAGGCAAGAGTCGGGGTGGAAGAACGGGAATAAAGAAGGATGCAGTGGAAGATTTGATGTTCTCGAGCTATGACTTTTGTGATTAGCAATCCAAAATTGCATCGCTGCTGCATTTTGATCGAATTTTCCAGAAGACGTGCAGCATCGCACCCACGTTTTCGAGGCTGTTAAGGAAAATATGGATCCGAATTGAATTGTTCGGTGAATAAAAGAAACCTGTTTTGCTTTGATAGTAGTCCTTGGTCCTCGTCTTTTCGCCGACGCCGACAAATCATCTAATTTGCCACTACAAACCGAATCTCCATTCACTTCCTGGTGACCGGTCGAATTCGATTCTTCTGCATGGAAAAGAACTCTCGAGAAAATCACTTTTGATCAGTAATGGCATCTAAG
Source organism: Parascaris univalens (assembly GCA_037576465.1). Classification (NCBI taxonomy): domain Eukaryota; kingdom Metazoa; phylum Nematoda; class Chromadorea; order Rhabditida; family Ascarididae; genus Parascaris; species Parascaris univalens. Next base: position 26,984,388 of record CM075173.1, read on the forward strand.
TTTTCAACCACTCCCGCAGCCCTTCAGGATGAATCCTCAGTTGTCTACACTCATCTCTTCAAATCTCGAAAATTAAAAAAGCATCCACATAGACGGAATAAATTCGGTACAGAAAATAAGCACTTCAGATGAGTAATTTTTACAATCGCATACCTTGATGAAGTAAGAGATAGGGACACGAAATATGTTCAGCTGATTTCTACACAGCGATCAGCGGTCATCTTTCCCCTCAAATCGCAACAATCGATAAGAGCTTTAAAGATAACTATGCTCTAAGAGGAGAGAAAAAACTTGGAATGAATTTCGCCGCGATGAACGCAAGGATTTTTTTCGCATTAAACCTACGAATCCACTCAGTTTATGTCTTTCAGTGTGGTGGTATTTGATGCTTTCAAGGCAAGTGAAAATCCGTAAAATTACCGATGTCATCGCTCGCTTCATCGCAATCTTCGTCGATCTCTTCGGAACCACACTCGGAAGTAGCACCCCCACCTGCAAATAACTCTAAAATTCTTTATTAAATGTTCTCAGACACCGCCTACCGAGAAGCAAAAAACACTACACTAAAATGCTCGCACCAACTTGCACTCACCTTATCAGAAAAAAGCTTTGAACATTATGAGTGCTGATGAAAATAGAGAACAAAATTTATTAGGTTATTACGAAAAACTGCACGCGAATTCTTGTCCCTTGCTGCTGATGCAGGCAATTTTTGCTGCCGTCATGTATGCTACCAGTTTTATTTCATCCGACTCTATCCGAAGAATGCCAAAATCCTAAATAAGAGGATTTTGGAATGTTACAAATTGGCTCTCACGTCCATTTTCAAAAACAGTAAAGGCCATTCCGGGAAGCCTCAATTTAGATTGCGCAAATATCTCGAGTTAAGCGCCAAACTGAGAAAACACAATTTCGAAACATCATAAGCTTATATAGCATACAAAGGCAATGAAAATAGCTATTGCAGAAAAAGACATTAGAACAAACAGTGCAGTTGCTGAAGCTATTAGATCTACCTAAAAGAGCACACTCACTCGAGATGAACCAAATAAAGGTTGCTAACAAAATATATGCCCTGTCCACAGCCTCCCCTCCTCCCCCCTCTCCCTCCCTTGAAACTTATATCCGCTTTGGTAGATCGCTACTAGGACAGCTTACAAAATGGGTGACATCATACAGCTCCCTTTCACGAGCATTTCTTACTCTCCGTCTGCTAAGACGTTTATGGCAGTGTTGCATTTGCATGCATGCATACGCGTGCTGTCTGTATGCCCGACATTTTCACCTTGAAACCGCAGAGGTTACAGCTAGGAGATCTGGTAGGTAAACATGCACTGCAACTCAACCTCATCCCCTTCCCTCCATCCTACATAGTCTGCCAAGCTGAGTCATCAATTTCGGAAGAGTTACGGACACTTAAAGGTATTTATAAATTCTATTAAGGCTATCAACTGTGCTATTGACAGTTACCACGCAAAGAAATTTCGTGCATTCCTGTGAGGGGCTCATCAGCTAATGTGTGGATGGATTCTCCCATAGGTTTTATTGTTGTTAATCATTAATCACTTGAGAGGAAGGGCTAGTCGAACTGACTTAACAAACGACCGAATGCAAAAGTGCACGCCTCTGGAAACTTGTCCAGCACATCCACATATTAACCGGGAGGTTATTTCTGTTTTTATATATCCATTCATAACATATTTGCTCGCTAGTTACTATTGTTAGCACATTTCCGATCAGTCACTGTTAATGTTCCCTACCTCCAAACTATATAAGTATGAAGCATTTGCTGTACATTCAATTCGGCCGCGAACGGATGTCTAAAGTGAAAATGTTTCGCCCTGAAGAGTATAAAATATCGCGGCAGCTACAAAGAAGGAACAAGTCGTATAGTGATCATAACACGTCGACTTTGGGCGAATGTATTCCATTCGGTGTGACATATGTCAGTGCTAAATAACAAAAGCGCATTAGTGGCGAAACAAAGAAGAGCACAGTTGGTCGATGGGTTGCCTTTTAAATGAACCCATATGCAAACATACTGTACTTAACTAGATGCCTGTGTGGGAATGAAACATGTTCCCTAAATTTGCTTATGTGTAATTGTAATTCATTCAATTTGCACCTATGTAAATAAGCAATCCAATTCTCTGCGGAACTATGCTGCTGTAAATCAAAATCCAGAATGCTTTATTATATCAAGTGCATTTATTCGCAATGATCAACTTCCGATGAAAGTCGTTTACGTAGCCGAGTACAGAACTCCAGCTCGGCATTAGGAGAACGTAAACTTCAAGCAGTCCCCTCGACCACCAGCTGAAGCATCCGTTATGTTTCAGATAGAAACTCTATTCAAGAAATTGACAATCACAGTGTTCGACGATTATGATGCACTTAGGCAAGAAAATTGGAAAATCTGAGAGCGGTGCTGGACGTTTCAATTATATGACGATATAATACGCTGCTATGTGAGACGTTTCATTCCGTACTCTTCCCATCCTGAGTAAAATTAGCGAGAAGTACGTCCAGTGACAGCTCAGCATAAAAGCTTTGTTGTGCTTCAACATAAGGAAAAAAGCTCAATAAAAAAGCGATGCACATGAGGTGAAATCAACGACTAAAGTATTAGATTAATAGTGCTAGAACACTGCAATTCGAAGCACAAAGGCCGAAGGATGTGCGGTTTCATGCAATTGTTCATCCGAGTCTCTCATTTTGTGCATTCGATAAGCCACGATCGGTGTTCAGTGCTGTGAGGGTCGAGTTTGCCCGAGGATTAGGAAATTGGCTGGAGCAAGCCCCAAAGAAAAGCGGTAATTGAATGGAAGCGACTCGGCCGCAGATGGTTATACGAGCACACAACCAAACGTCTCCATGCCGCATCCACTAAGCCCATAAACAAGACATACGGTAAGAACACGAAATTTAGGTCATCCTCATCAGTTTTATTACAACATAATATAGGCTAGTTGAACTCGAAGAAAAGCCTCGACGGCTTGAACGAATGTCCACAAAACCTTTGAAAAATGGTTTATCGCCGAAAAGTTGGAAGTTGCATGTCAGTAAAGTGCAAAGCCTGTAAAAATTCACATCTAAAAGAAAAAACGTCGACTCACCAAAGTCCAACAAATTCCATGGCAATTTTCGCACACATCATGAGGGAACATTGCCGAGAAGAACTTTTGAGGACTTAAAAATTAAAAGCAAGCAACTCGATGTTCTTCAGCGCCGAAGAAATTTCCTTCACACCTCTCAGTGGTAAACATCTGTCATTATGCGACAATACTGCACTAAATAACAATATCCTGAAAACAACTATTCCTTAAGATATCAGTCGTGTAGCATTCCCCTCGCCTACTCAATTTCGCACTGAAATGAAGCAAACTTTGAAGAGGTGCTCACTCATTAAAAGGAGTGTAAAATAAGATGGAAACGAAAAGTGAGTCAACAAGCACGCAGTGTTTTGCACCGCAGCATCTAAGGGCCATCACAACTGAACAGAACTGATGCAAAAAATGCGTTTGTTTCAGCGCAACTGACGCAGCGTTGGGAAGAATTCTATGCGGAAATCTCCACAAATGAATTCATTTCGACGATGCATCGTTTCTCTTTCGTCATTCATTACCTGTTCCCTACAGTACCCCGCTGTGCGTCAAATTTCCTTTCACTCGAATGAAAAAGAAGATGATGCGCTAAAAACTACTGCGACAAAAACGATGCTCGAAGAGAACTTTCTGCGCTCAGTGCCAGATCGTCCTTCGACGAATTTTGTCTTTGCCAGAATACAGTGTGCGAAAAATAAGGCGGAACCATTTGACACGCTTTCGTGCAAATCTGCGCTGATGGCCGCTACACCTCTGTTACCGGTAATATACTCTACAGTTACCTTTAAGTGTAAGTGGCATTGAAGCCGTTATTTTAGGTGTTACATCTTTCCACATGAAAAGAGATAAACCTGAAGCAATAAATTATATTAAACTTAAGCGGTTTTCGTTCACTTCATCTACAATAATTAACGCGTGGTAGAAATTCTAGCATATAATTAATGTCCATTCCGATAGTTGAATTTGAAGGAAAATAAGGGACAGCATACCGTTCAGAGGGAATACGAAACAGTGAAGCATGAAATGTCCCAACTGCCGCTATATACCGATGGAGATTGTGTATACATAAATGCACATTAGCAGAAGAGAGCACATAAGCCCACTTGCAACGTGGAGAATTGTGATTTGCCACTTGCAGTTTCAACACCCTAAAAGCTTTAACAGTTCACTTTTTAGGCATAACTTTCTGTAAGAACATAGAAGCTTCTTATTTTCGTTGTATCTCATCACATCGCTCACTCGCCAATGAACCTCTCGCCTTGCTCGAAAAAATCCATCCTTTTATTGCGGAGAAAAACACCAAAAACCTATCATAAACGAATAATCTCTGTTGAGAAAGCAGAATACGACATTTCCTGGGAAAAAACTATCTAATAAGGCGCCGCTTGAACCCTCGACAAATATCCGTTTATAAATGCAACTGATTTCTTTTCCAAAGGCGGCTGTTCCACTAGAATAGACCTACTGATGCGGCTTTTTTCTCAGCTAACATGAAGTCCCCGTTAACGAATGCTTATAAGTTCGCTCCTACAATGTTCACAGTGTGTCACTGTGCGAATGCTAAAGCAGCTCTCATCGAAGTGCGTCAAAGCAAATCTGGAATAACGGCTGCCTGAAGATGTGCCCTCCAAAATATCGCCGCCGCATTAGCTCATTTACATATTACGCATGCATCAAACATAGGCTAAACGATTGATCGCGGCTTGTGCTTCCTTCACCAAACAATGGTCCGCTCTTTAGCCATTCCCGCAGCAACCCTCCTTCAGCTATTATGCAAACAATGAGCATTTGTTACGCATTCACTTAAAAAATAGCACTAAAGTGATAAGATGACTGCACTCGTGAGTGATGCGCTTGAAAAACACTGTCTCAGAAAAGCAATTTCAACGTAAAACTGTTAGCAGGAAAAACTTTACATGATACCCCTCTCCTAGAGCAATCGATTACAGTACGTCAGCTTGCATGTATCTTGAATCCCGTCGCGGATTTTACTCGAACAAACCTTCTAGCATAAATGTTCCAATTAACGGTTCGAGCCCAACTCATTTGTTGCAGAAGCGAAAAAATACCTCTGACCTATTAAAGAATGTGTGAGATAACTGGGAATCAAATAAAAACGAGAACAATGGACAGACCTCTCCGCAAGGTAACTTGAACATGAACGCAATGCTAGCCAACGGAGAGAAACGGTTTCTGAGAAATGTATTTTGCTGCACAGTAATGACACCCAGCAGATGCATCTAGCAACTAACTAAAACAGAAGATGCATGAACTAACTTGATTTCTCTCGTTTGCAAACGAGTCGGACTTAATGCTTCTCTTCTTGTTCTCGGTCACGGCCACAACTCGTCTAGGCATGGCTCGACACCCTCCTTCCCACTGCTGAGTTAACATTTCACATTCACAGACACGAAAGACCAGAAGCGATGTTACTAGCAGCGCAGAGCGAAATGCGCGTTCACAGGCTCATTTCTGTTATGACTCAACAGGTGCTTTCCTCTCCATATGTTCCCATCACCTCCCTTCTCCTCCACGATCGCAACAAAGAATCACCTCTGTGAAGTCTTTTTCAATCCAATGTTACTATCGGTGGAGTTAATAAATACGAAAGCCGTGTAAAACCGAGTAAACAACACTGCACTATCACATAACGCAATTCGATTATGAATAAAAGCGTTGGCGGTCAAATGGATATCACCCTAGTAGCTATAAGACGGAATGAACGAAGGTATAACCACTTGAAGCAGAGAGAAAGAGAGAGAGGAAGAAGGAAGAGAGTAAAGACAGCGTTGGCCGGTGAGTAGGGTGCGCACGCTAATGACCATAGTAACATTAACTGCAGCATTAAAATGATTGTAGTGGAGAATGGTGAGGTGAATGCCACGCCGAGCAACACCCAGCAAACTTGCGCCATTCATCTGGACTGCACTTGACTCACCTCATGGACTGAGCTACAAGTGGGTCGAATCATATCGCGACGGCTCGCATCTCATTCGTCACTGATACACACAAGCACTTAGATCATCAATATAAACGACGGCTACCTCCTACTTCGGCCTTTAAATTATAGTGCTAAAATGGTTCAATATGGGCACGCCAGGAAAAGTACCGTTAAGAACAAACCGAATGCAAGCAACATATGCTTTCTGTCAACGAGAACATACTGCTGATAATATTCTTACACAAGGTTAAAGCATCGCCCTGATACTCGAATAAAAATCAAGTTCGTGAGGCTAATATTCGGGTTTCCTCTGTTGTTGACGAAGTCCATGCAAATGCAAATATTACGACACAAAATTCTGTGAAAATTGTTCATGGATGACTCAGAATACCAATGAGAAATTCACTTACTTTTTCTCTCACTAAACGAATGTGCCAAACAATAAGCAAATGGCAAGCGATAAAATGTCATTACATATGATCAGACAGACTTACAACAGGTTGACCCAATGGATTGTTTTATTTCTCAGTTGAATCTAGTCTGATAATTCGATGCAAAAGTAATGCGCCTACGTTATCAATAGTGTCTCTGTTGAACGATTCGGCCTTTCAGTCTCAAAACATTACAATATAAGTGGCCATCAAGATAGTACATATTACTGTCTGTGAAGCCCTCTTTCTGTTTCCCAAAGCATCCGGAAAAAGAGGCCAAAATAAACGGCGCGAAGATGAAAGTAAGAGGGGTTAAAAGAGGTCGTCGCTGAGAAGTGGAAGGAGTGGGAGGCAGATGCATATTTGAAGATGGGACTCGGACGTACGCAACACAAAGAGATTATCCAAGTGAGTAGGTCCTTAATCGGGTTTGTGCATCCGTGTGAATGCTGCGATAAGCACTGGCAAGTCGACACCCCTCATCAATGACAATCAATTGCACTTGCAATATCATACAACGGAAGCCAACTGCAAAAGAGATCGGGCGTTTCCGCAAACGCAACTACGCGCCTAATTTCATTATGTAACTAAAAATTAAATAACGAATTTCAAAGCAAACAACAAGCGAGTGTTTCGGAAACGGACAACCATTCGAACGACGGACCGAATGAGAAATACCAGATGGGGATAGACGAAATAGTGCATCCGAATATAGGTCTTTACAACGTTACAAGCCCTCCAGCTCCATTAGATAAAAATTAATCGTGGGTTTTCCAATCGATCTTAGCCCCTATTAGAACTGAAGAAAAAACCAACTTTGCAGCGGTCTCTCTTGACAGCCAAGCAAATCTCTTTTCTGCATTTCTTGGTAAACTTCTGTGCATCTTTACATGGCGCTCGCGCTCGTTTTTCCCATCGACAAATCGCTATTCCTATAAGGATTTATGCGCACAGTGCGCAGAGCTTACTCTTACATCGCTAACCTGGTATGAACTGACTGATCGAAAGCGCTCACTTTCATGCTTAAATATGCCGCGCTGGGTTTATTCGTTAACTATTATCAACAATTTTACGGATTACTGTTATCAACAATCTCGACTCTTCAATCCATATCTATTTATCATCGTCAGCAAACTATGCAGTAACTGATAAATCCCGCCTTTATGTTTAATGCTTTAAATTCAGGGGTCGAGTATAGCCAACTGCTCAGACAATCCCATCGATTCTTCCACAGTCATTCTTTTCATATGGAAGAAGAAACGCAACGCAGGTTCAAAGCAATCTCGAACTTCTCCCGGGTATATCATCGGCCATCGAACTCTGCTAGTGCAACAAAAGATGGCACAACTAGTGACCGCAACCACTTGAAGTTATTTCTCCTTATTTATAGATCAAAGTCGAAACAAGATTACAGTGCAGCCAGGAATCTATGCGTGTGATAGAATACTGTAGAGCTGCAAAGGTTTTTGCACGAGCGTTCTAGAGCTGCACAACTTTTACGAGAATACTACAGAGACGCACGAACTTCACCAACGTTAGAGTTCACGGTGCGGCTATTTTACAGCGACAGCGAAGTGTTTTACGCCACTGGTCACATCACCGTCATGCAGCCCTTCATACAGTTACCACAAACGAGTTCTGGGCAAGGAAAGATCAGTCAGGAGCATGTGAACAGCAAATAACCGTCTCCCGCCTATCTGTTAGATGATTCCAGATATTGGATCAGTACGAATGGTCTTTCCTTGTTTTGTGGGACATAATTTATCGCCTTATTTGCCACGTTGTATTTTGGTTTACTCGCTCCCTTTATCTTATTTACTTTATACCTCAGATGACAAAGAAAAATTATAATCATCGAGTTCATAAGTGTCTGAAATGACTTTAGATGAGAGGGTGCTCGATCAAAACATCCGACGCTAATAGCTTGAGAATAGACAGAATCTGGCAAGATGCCAAAACAGAGCGGAGCTGACAAATGCTTGGCGAGTCCGACAAGAGTCCGCACTTTTAATGACTGAACCATCACCTTATACAGTTCTTAACATAGCGATAACCGCACTGACTCTTAAAAAAATGCAGTCGACGGTTCTTCAGCGGGCAAAGCAAGTGTACTTCCCTGTTACTCTGAGGAAGGAAGACTAAACGAAGGTGCTTCTTTGGTTTTTGATGAGATGTTAACACATGGGACTGCACCTTTTCCCTATATATTTCAGCTGACCAGTAACGCTTTGAAATATCTCGAGAATTACGTACTCATCACTGCAATAAGAACTGATGAGCGAGACCAAGTGTCTACGGATTAAAAAACGGTGACAAAGAGCCTGGGAAGGCTCTCCCACTCCAAAATTCAATTTGTCCATCATATGCCGTAGCACTTGCGGTATTTGCATCGTGAAGCATTCTCAGTCGGAGCCGGTGTGAACGGCCATTTACAGAGAAGTGAGCGCCAAGGAAGATAGCACGACATGTGCTTTTACAATTCATTTAGCAGCCATTCACGCTGACAAATAAATCTCAGTTTGCAGGATGATCATTGGTGTGAACCCTATGTGAAAGGTTTCATTCTTTGCGTGTAAAACGCACGTAAATCGTGAGATACCACTAAATGTACACGATTCTTAAAGAAATCGATTGGTCAGCAGGACGGATGTTTTAAGAGAAGCAACCCTGCAGGGCAGGCATCAAATTCCGTAATTTTAGCTTACGTGACACTTCAGCTGAAATTACTGGACAGATCAGCACATAGACACACGCACAATGCGCTTTACAGAAGTAAACTTCTCAAGGGTACAAGATGAAATCGTCAACGGATTTTATAGGCGACCAACTTGACTGAAAGAAACTTATTGTCGTGCACATCACATGCTGGCGATTTACAAAGGCGGTTGACCAAATAAAGGGAACTGCAAAGAGCGCTTGTGGTGCTCGTTCTCTCCGTTGTGCGTTTTTGCGAACTTACACTTGCAACACAGAGTACGGCAAACTGTACACTGCATATGTGTCTATCTGCCTTTCTCTTTGGCCGGCAATTTCAAATGGAGACGCTGCGAAGCTAAGGTATAAAGGTGTGCGTTTCAATTCGTCTCCTATACTGATTTTTAAGGTGCTCACGAAATTCGAGGAGAACTGCACTACTGAAGGGAGTCACAAACTTCACCAATGTTTCGCAGTCAGCTGGGTTTTTATTTCACGGCAGCTCGACTGTGGAAAGACAAATCGCTCATGAAACACTGTCTGAATCATCGGGAAGATGAAGACATCAATCCGATCATTAAGTCATTTGCTGGCAAGCTATGGGATTGAATGGATGCAAAAAGCGCATTTCGTGTGAGATCTCGCATGATTCTCCACTTGTTGCATCTGTCACCACACACTTCCGTCGGACATTTTTACGAGAAGTACTTTTGCGGTTAACTGCGTGGATCCGATGCGATGAAAATATTGCCCAATGACAAGCGAAATGCAAACATATGAGTGCTAATTAGAGGGAAATCATTATGGTGCCCACGTATTGTGCAATATAGGCGTAATAACGCGTTTAACGACTCAAAATCCTTAGTGCATAATCGACCTCTGACCTTCAATCGCCCTAGCAGCCAATCCCTTCCTCATTAATAAAACGATCGCTCCAAAAAAATCAAGAAGATTCATCTCATTCGCAGCCCATTCTATACTGAAATTTTCATATTTAGAAATATACCGTATATTTAAAATTCTGCAGAAGGAATAACAAATGAAGTGTTTTAACTAAAAGCAATGGAATTTAGCGGTTGGAATCGAACTTCTACTGATGGCGATGTTAAATAAGTGCAAAACTGTTACTGAGCACAGGACGACTTTACAGTGCATACCTGATGACCCATATCGCAAAGGTGTACTATGCTCAAAAATCGTCATACATTCACATCAACGACACACTTGGAAGCAAGTGATCGGCAACGAACACATGCACCACCATGAAATTCGAGTGAGCAAAAAGGATCTCCACATTCGGGAAATAATGAAAGGACTTTAGTTCTGCAACAACGAAGAGAAAAAACAACCGCATAATGCATAAAGGTTCAGAAACGATTAAGAAGTGTCATCATTATGGACACACAAACTGTCTGCGAATTGGTTCCCACGCACGGTGTTTTCACTTTCTCGCTTAGAAATCAACACTACGAGCAGGAATTTAGTTCCCGGCAACAGTGTTCAGCAAAAACAATCATGGCCACGAGTCGTTGAAATTAATTACGCACAGTATTCGACATCCTAAAAATTGGTGCACTTCTCGAATATATTCAAGTTTGCTATAACTTCAGAACTGTAACTATTCCTTCGTCCCATTCCAAACGTTCAAAACGAATATTTTGATTTCCCCGTGGCTCTGACAATACACCCTTTTGTTATTATCTGTCTGTTCTTCATAAGCGGGCAAATTTAAATTAAAAGGCGAATGACGATATGGAAATGACTCGTTGTCGTTGTCACTGCGATGCAAAACGCATCGCACATTGCAAAGAGAAAGCAGCTTTCAAATTCCAGTACAAAATACGCAATAATTCCCATCGATGCATCTTCTGAATAAATTATGCATCGAGCTGACTGCATAAAAAAATACACATAAATTTATGAGAATATCCCTTAATTGTGATTACAGAGGAAGCAGAAATGAAGGAGTGGTTAGTGAATCAACAAAGAACTAATAATAAAGCGCACCAACGTGAATTATCTCATTGCCTTCACCAACCCCTTTCCTCTCTCTAGAAAGAAAAACATTCTGCTCATAAGCATAATGAAAAGATGAAATCAATATGCGTCACTCACCGGGGTTGGCTAGATAGTCGTGCTTGCATACGAATCGATTGCCGTTCAGGATATAGAGCTGCAAAAATGGAGAACGACTTGAGAGAGTTCGTGATGTCCCAAGAGGTTACCGAATGTGGGCACCCATTCGCATAACTGGGCTCGTGACGCGTTAGTCGGCATAAAATGTGTGCTCATTCGAGCACAAAACATCACCACTAACTAATGCTCTAGCTAGAGCTTCAACTGATACTCTAGCTACAGCTTCAACTTACATTCCAGCTAGAGTTCACAACTGGTATGATGTTACTGCTTAGGCGGATGTATGATAACCTTCAACGAACCATCCGTGCCAAATAAATTAAAAGTGGATAACATTGCCGCACCTAGGGTGTCCGAGTAACACAAAACTTCTTGAGTTCCGCTAACGTGAAATGTTTTAAAGGCGAACGTGCTTCCTGCGTTTCGTTAAAATTAGCTCATGCTCATCAAAAAATTCCGCTTCAATCTACATTTCCACGGCGCTGATAAAACAATGTTCTTACAAAAAATTAGCGGCAACTTTCTCAGATGATATTAATGCCATTGTGAAAACATTCTGGTTGTTGAGCGTTGTTTGTTTGTCTATGAACGAACCAAATCATCCTGCAACGGTAAATCGTCGGAAATCGGCCGTATTTTTACACGACATCCCTCCAGAATTCTTCTACCAGCATATCAACATAAAGATGCGTATTTTTTGTGCACATTTTTCATCCTCTGACTGAATCCCTTCCCTCAATTTTGGTCTCGAAACGAAAATATGCAAAGGATATGATGATTAATTAGAAAAACTGATGGTCAAGTAAGCTGTGCATGAACTGCTGAATATTGTAGTATGCCGGGATTTAGAGATCAACAGAAATATAACGATTTATGGAAGAAGACGGATGTTTCTTCTTATTTGTCCATGGGATCGCCTCAAATACATACGAACGAACGGGTGCAGGTCATTAATAATGCGACTTCTGTCCTAATGAGAACGAGTGAGAATCATTAGGTAATTAAATGAAGTAAAAACTTATGGAGTGCACCATCTGACACTGAAATCACTTTCAGGATAGAGAATCGTTCTGCGATAGAGAAAACTTATTTTATCATTCGATTAAACAAGTCAACTCTGTTAAAGCTTCAGCTAAACCAGTCTATTTTCACATTAACCTCGACAATGAAATAGTAACTGAATCGGATTTTCACTTAGAGCTTGTCTGCTAGTTGAATAAACTTTTACCAACGTCTAGCACGAAATTGGCACAAATGAATAATGCAGAACGGGACATCACGGCGACATAAATGACAAGAAATGCTCACAAAATAGACAAATACCTGTTCACCAGTGTCGAGTTTCTTCTGGCATACGGTACATTGAAAGCACTGTACATGGAAGACTTTATCACGAGCACGCCTCACCAAATCGTTTCTGTCCAACGCAACATTACAACCCGCACAACGTGTTCCAAAGCGTCTATAAGAGATCCAAGCATGAGGAATGTGAAACAAAATGATAAAATCTCATCGAGTACCTAATAGGCTTGATTAAATTATACAAGACGTCCCACTCCTCTTTATGGAAGAAGACTGGTAATCCCTGAGTTTTTACTCGAACCCACATGAAATTCTTCAAATTCCATTTCAAAATCAGCTGAAAATTAATTTTATTCGACATTAATATTCACCTGATATTTGCAGTAGCGTTGTTTCAAATATAAAAGAACATTTAGAACTCTGTCAAGCGATCATGAACAAATTAGGCAGGCCTGCACGCCCGCAGGGAGGTTTTAAGGCAGCGAAATATATGAGGAAGTGATCTGTTTGAAAGTATTTGGTCGCATACGCGTAAATGATATGGAAACAGCAAGAAAAACACCGAATGAAATCAGACAGCCAGAAAAACGCCAATGATCCATTCACGCAGACTACTGAAGCATCACTTCATAAAAAGCGCTTCATAATGGCGTACATAGTTATGAAAATGAAGTAGCTTAAGTCTACGCAGCCGTTTTACCTAGAAGCGTCTGTGCATTCCAGCTGCCCACTTTTATAATTCTTCGATGAATTCGTAATGAGTTGCATGAATTGTAAGATGTGAAGGCGTATTTGATATTTGAAACAGGCGAAAGATAAAAAAGGAAAAGGTGGCAGAAGAAAAAGAAACACATCTCGACAAAGCATTGCTCGGGAGCATTGTTTTTTATTGTGTCACGTCCAGAACCATGTTGGCTAGCATTTTGAGATGTATTATACGGTTGAGCGCCTTTTTGTTGTCCCAGTGGAGAAAAGCGGAAAAATGATAAATTGCCCTTCACAAATCAACCGCTCTATGGCAGGAAGTCACCCGACAAAACTTTGTAAATCCTTCGTATCAACGAATTCCTTCCACCGAACCAAGAACTTTTCCCTTCATACATTCCATACGCGCAGGCAATGTCTATCTGTGAGCCTGTGTTTATGTATGGATGAGTGTGTATGTGACAGCTCCCCTGACAAATCTAGTCAAGCGGGACACGTAAGGCTCCGCTGGGCCTGTTAGTGCCTTTTCTGATATTAATTGTCGTAATGCAAGACTGGAACCTCCAAAGGAGATTTAAACCAGCGTTAGAAGCAAATTGCCCTCTCGAAACAAACAGCATGGTGCCCACATCACTTTTTTTACAAAACCACCTCTCTTCTTAACCTGCATAAGTAATATTATTATATACCCTCCTTTTCTTGACCTATTTTGTCTAAATATGCCAAGGGACTTTTAAAGTGGCACAACTGCACGAAAATTTTTAACGGCGTGATGCGCTCCTTAACCGCTGCAGAAACCTCAACTGCAAAACCCTTGCAGAATAAGCTCTTGCATCATGTGAATAGTCGCCGGTTTCCTCACAATTCCGTGCAGCCAATAGGTATCGCGTGCATTAGCACACCCAACGAATGCATTTGGACACAACTAACATTGTAAATATAAGAAGGCTATTTCCAGGCGTTTTGCAGAGTTCTGGAAGACGGGCTCCTTTGCTTGAATTTATTTGAATTTAAGAAGGCGCACTAATGCATGATGCATTTCTGCAAATTTATGCAGAAATGCAGCATGCATATTCATGTCAGAGCGCAAGTGTGCGTGTTTTCCTGTCCGGTCTACAGTTAAGCTCGTAGTTAAGATCACAGTTAAGATCACAGAAGCTATAGTAACAAAATGTAGTGCGTACGATCCGCACAGAATAAACTTTGTGTACCATAAAATTTTATCAAATTTGAACAATTCAAGGGCGCTATAAAATTTGCGATGCCCCATTTCCGGCAGAAAACGAGTTAACAATGAATATTTCCAGCTGAGACTTCTTGCAATTTGTTTGTTTTGCAAGTAGAAATGTGCCAAGCTTGATTCTGCTAAAGCTTACATTGTGCAAAATGCTGACAGCTACACAATCTCACAGATGAGACAAGCTCCTCTCCACCGTAGCTGATTACTCATTCTGAAAACATTTAATTTTATAAGACTCTGAATATCTATTAATTATGAAAATAACGAGCGATCAGGAGGATGAGTTGGAGCACAAGAGCGCATCACATCCACTGAATTTCACGCCCACGGTAGTGCAACTATTTGAAAGGACTGTAGATATATAAATAGCAGCTCATATAAAGCGTGGCAACAGTGCGATGCATTCCTACAAGAACTTGCAAGAACATACCTAGATATAGGTGAGAAGTGTTTCTTTTCGGACTTTTGATGGGATTTCTCCATCCTGGGGAATCAAGAGGTATCAGTCGGTTATCACTAGTTAAAATATCATTCCGAAAAGAAAAGCGCCGCGTGAGCTGCTCGTCCAAACAACCAAACAAAGCGAATGATAAATACGCCGTGCGAGTGGAAGTGAAAGAAAATCCATAAAATGCACTAATCCCCATACACACAGCCAAAGGAACGCATGCAACAGCTTTGCCCAATTGTCGGTTTTCAATGGAACGTGAGATCAGATCCACCCACCTCATTCCAAAGGCAATATTTCCCGCTATAAAAAAACGCGACAGAGAGGAGAGAGGGGAGGGTGGGAGCGTTGAAACACTAGATGATGGAAAAAACGTATTTGACGGATTAAATCAGTGTGAACGTATGTTGGAGAGAACGATTTGCAAAGCAAAATCAGCAGAGATGTTTGAGAAGCAAAAATACAACAGCAAGTTGAGAACACATCAAAAACTAATGCGCCTCAAGGAATTGGCAAAGAAATTGCATAATCAACAAGAATATCAGAGAAATTCGTTTATCATTTCAGCAGAAATTTTCAAAGAACAAGCCTTTACGCCTTTACGAGTAGGACTGTGTAGTGTGAAGGATTAGTTCATAGCAAAACGTTAGACTCTTTTCTCATCCTCCATATCGCCATTTATATCTCTTTTCCTACCCACAACGATGAATTTACTCTACATTTGGTTTACGAAAAAAGAAAACGAACCTTCAACTCTCACAGACGTAAGTTTGTTAGGCGTAACGCCACTCCCAAACAGGAAACAACAGAAATTATGATAACGTTGCACAAGCGCATTCAGGCAGTGAACACAGAAGTTTGGATCACTAGAATCGAAGAAATTCTGGAAAGTATTTCGGGAACCCACCTCCTAACACAACTGTCTCTCATCTAGGTGGTAAAGCAAACGGTTGGCCGAAGACCCTACGAATATGAGAAAAGAATATGAGGACACAATGAAGAACTCATATAATTCCTGTAGGATCACCTTCACAACGTGAGCTCTGTACAGCCTAATCAACTGTTCAATAACTCTGTTTTAGTATGTGAACGGGTCAGAGATATGGGAATTCGTTTAAGCAATTATTACTTTTGTTTTGGGGAAAGAATGGACTGGAGCGCTAACCTTGGCATGATCACAGTGTAAGGAACGTAGTGGGGAGAACGCTGCAGTTCTGGAAGCTTATATTTAGATATGATATAATCCTCTTCTACGCATATTTTCATTGCAGAAGAAATTGCATTTGAAGAGTTAAATGAATCCTGGAAACTACCTTGCCACTATTTAAGCTAAGTTATTTTACCGAGGACGAGGGAAGATGCTGCGCTTCTCTTAATCACAGCGCACCTTTCTGCCTCGAGTTTAACAGGCTCACAAGAAGGGATAAATGCATTTCTCTCTGCTTATGCAAAAGTGCTAATGCAATATTCAATTAATTTCTCATTCTCTAAACGAATACGTTAAACAACACGCTTCTGACAACATCGCAGTTTTCAGCGCAACATCACTTCGCCTCATCCAGCTATTACTGATGAACAAAAGAGTGTTCCGATCAGTACCAATCTGAACGAGACTCTCAAAGTCTGCAGTGCCCAACCACGTAGGCCAGTTTCGCGCATGTGAAGTTAACCATTACGCACATGTGATAATGATTCCTACTTAAAGCGAAAATAACCTTCATTAATGCTACACAGTTCATATCGCAAAAAATTAGTGAATTATTGGAGGAGGTGAAGGTGGAAAGAGATGAGACGTGATTCAAGGAAAATGGAGCATACCTTGAGAAATCTTGTCTGCATAAAATTAGACCATCTCTTGAGAAGCAAGTCTCGGTGAGTGGTTCCTTGCAGTCAGCACACTGAATGCATGAAGCATGCCATGTTTTATCCAAAACATGGAAAACATAGCGGTCGAGAATTGCTGTATTACATCCACCACAGATCGCCATTTGCAATCAAAATGCAGTAGCGATGCTGATTAGAGGTCAACGCCAGAATTTCTAATTCTTCTACGTGGTCAGAAGCAAATAGCAGCCAGACAGTGACGCCACGAAGTAGCACTCGACCTTCCGAGTTGTCTTAATTCATGTACAACTCTTGAAGCAGCAAATGCAGAATAACCTGAAATGCAAGAAGATGAGCCCCTAAACGACGAATGAATCGATCAGTTGTTAAGCCTGAACGAGAAGTTAACGCAAGAGATTCGGATGGATGGGATTTAGCCAAACGGAAGCGAATTAAACTGAACAGGTTGGGGCACCTAAAAAAATCTAACGAATAGAGCAAACAGCTGGAGCAATTGGCCTCCAAGAGGAGCTCAAACCACTGTGCCAGTTTATAGTCTAACACTCAGAATCGATTCCGACTAGTTTAGCTAGACTACTGCCAGCCGACTGCATCTATGAAATACAAAAATTAGCATAAGGCAGCTATAGGCCTTGAACGGTCCTCAGGCAAAATATGCATAAAATCTGATTAGCTTACTGCCTAAACAATAGAAAGCTACGCAAATCGAGGGCTCATAGCGCGAGACCGACACAGCAACGAACACAACCCAACGCAACGTCTACGCAAATCGAGGGCACTCAACGCGAAACGCATGCAAACTGGCTGCAAGTAGGGGCGGAGTCTCAACAAGCATACGGTAGTATCTTGGCTGGCGTTACCTACCGCGACGCGACAGCTGCAAATGCGTTGCGTCGAGCAGCGATGAGGTAAGTTGGAGAGGTGACGAATGTGTGCTAGGTATAGTGGGAGTGCTGGGTTGGGGTGGATTTATTGTTGGAAGGTGACTTTCAGGACGAAGAAATGATTGAAGTAAGACTAAAGCCGAGTCGGCTGCACTGTGACCCACTGGAATTTCCCCTCCTCATCCCTGGAAAGGAGAATCTGAAACCCGCAGAGGCAAATACCGGTCACGCTAGCGATTTAGTAGCAAATAAAACGAACTACGCAAAATGTTAGAGGAACAGTTTTTCCGTTTCCGTATGTTAAACCAACAGTGTTCAGAATTGTTGAATTAACGCTGGAAGAAACGTCAGGTCACGGATCCTCGATTGTATAAATGTGACCGTAGAAAGGTGAGTCACGATCACTTGCAGAAGCAGCATTATTGAGGTCAAACAAGTAATCTGCTCGTTCCTCATATCTGCGAGGACTGCAAAGAACTCCACGCGGAATTTTAATGCAGGGTGGAAGCGTCGAATAGTGAAAGTGAAAAGGCGTCACATAAGCAAGCGTGTTGATTTGTGATAACGGTGCTGAGTGTCGACTGGTGGAGATAACCTTATCTCAAATTAACATACTTCTGGGGGTATCGTAAACGGATGAAATAACGTTGCCAGATCAGTGATAGTGTTTCGAGCATCCATCGTCACTAAGCAAGAGTGCACAGCATAAGATATCGCTCTGTGCCCTAAATAAAAAGTATATACGCGAAATCCAACAAAACATTCAAAGTACGCTATTAGGAATAACTGCTAATGTCGGCTCAACGTCATTTTCAAGTTTGTTTCATGAGAACGTACTATGTTGATGTTATGTCCGTGCATAAGTATGCGTCTGTGTCTCTCGCAGAGCATAGGTTCACCTCAACGACCCCTGCTACAGACCATGTGAGGCGTAGAGTTTGTAATATGCGTCGGAGGTTGCCCCCAACTTCAACTTCAAATGGGAGAGCAGTCGACGACTCTGTGGACCGCCACAGGTCGACAATTTCGATTCATCAAAGTCGAAAGAATTCATACATTCCCAAAGCCGCAAAAATTAATAGATATTTCACGCATTTTGGTTTCTTCCTTAATCGCAAAAAACGAGTGTCTTATGGACGCCTACATGAAGGAATCGTACTGCAATTAAGCCACATGAGGTTTTCCCCACTTTACACTTATTTGGTAGCCAAACGCTTATATGCTGCAGCAGATATTTGTATTAATGGTGACAAATACTGGTGCTGATAATGAAAAAGCTGAAAAACGCTTATGCTGGTTATCCTTGATAAGATAAAATGTGGAAGCACATACTGTGCCACCTCCTCCGAGTTATTTTGCAAAGAAAGGTGTTCCCAGGATTGCTACAAATCAGCTTCCAAGAATGAAAAGGAAAACGAATACCGTCATTTATGAAATTTCAGCGAGAGAACCTTCCCCATTGAAATTTGACAGAGGACGAACCAAACCGAACTGCCGTTACCCGTTTCAGACAAATCATCAATTAGAATAGATAAAACGCCGCATAGAAACCTCGAGCTCGATCTCAAATTTCCATTTCAGATGGGTCAGTTCTATTATAACGTGAATGGGACAGCTCAAATTTAACAAAGTGTTGCCAAACACACAACTGCTCATTCATGATGCTCGTTCATATCACCTGCTCATTCATGTAAGACCCCTCATTAGAATACTACTGATATAGCACTTTATTGGACTGCCAACCAAAAAAAACTAATAATTTAGAAGGTAAGCAATATTTTTGAAATATATTTATATTTCTTTATATGAACTTCGACCTTAAAGGTCGAAGCAGGAGCAATAAAGCAACAGCTTTTGCCATTTCAAGAAAGTAAATACACAATCATTCAGCAGCTCTTTGGTTTGGCGAGTTTTAACCGGTCCCGTAAAGATGCAGAGGGATGAGCCAACAGAAGAGGGAATGCCCTCTCTCCATTCCTCCTCTCCCACATCTGTCCCTCCCCACTGCTGAATGAAATACTTAATTTGAAAAAAAAATGTAAAATGAACTACGACTGGCACTCAAAAAGATTCACCATAACTCAAACTGTCACCATAACCATGCCTTCATGAGTAAGCCAAATTGATGATAGCTCACAGTAAAGGCGGAAACCGTTCCATATACAAAGTGGGGAAACAGAAAGTACAGAATTAAACACTAGGATACTTCACTGGTGTTTAGAGGATCTGACATTACCTTGTACGTTACCTTGTAAGTTTCTGAGATCGAAAACAACGTAGAAGCGTGAGGGAAACTCAGTTGACGGCAGACTGCCCCACAACTGGAAATATCTAGCCAACAAGTGGACAAAAAATTCGTTGTAAATTGTAAGCATAACCTCAGATAAGTGGCCAAAGGTTCTCAGCACTTTGTATGCGGTCATCCACCATTTAATTTCTAACTCACTTTCAAAGCTTTCAGATGTTGACGTTGCTCTACGTTAAAGAAAGAGCCCTCAGCACATGCATTATTCCACATAAGTGTACCACGCTAAACGCTCCTATGTTAGTTCTGAATCCGAATCGAACAACTCCGAATGCACTGCCTTCTCCTGTCAGGTCTCATTTCCAGAGGGAATTTTATTTCCACCGACCACTGTTTGCAAAAAAAATCATTGCAAGTCTTTGACTACCGCTAGGTAGCTATGAACTTCATCTGGCACCGGTAATAAACTGACCAAGAGAAGTTTATCAGATTGAACAAACGTAAATGATGAGTGAGAAATAAGTATGACTGAAGCTGCCAGATACGAACTAACAGCTGAAAAAATCGGTCAATGCAAATGGACAAGCCTACTGGCGGCCCAGAATGCGCCTTCTGCATTCTACCGGCGTCAACAACCAATTTCAACAATTGCCTTCAAACAAGAAGGTTTGTCTTTGTACGGGTCGGTTGATGCAGAATGAAAAAAGCGACTGTTTTAAGGAGATTCGAAAGTCTTCAAGTCTACAACGTACGCAGGCCTTTCGTTCTTTGAAATATCAGTAACTGGTCTGAAAGCTGATAGGTCAGTGCGAAAGATACTATAGAACGTCATCGTAGAGTGCGCATTTTAATCAACAATTTTCTAAATTTAACTCATCGCTCCTTCGTAGTAGTTGTCTATAAGACAAACAGATGCACAGAACACATGCGAGACACGAAGGTGACAAAATAAATGCTAACGTGCGCACTAAAGCTGCCTTCCAATTCAGCTGCTGTAAAACATTTCGGTTTTTTACAGTGCCGAAATTCAACAATTACTCTCGTTAGGTTTCCGCTCTCAAACGAGAGGATAACTTCCGCACCTGTTAAATGTGACAGAATTATTTTTGCAATTTTAATGATGAACATTCAAAGTCTGAAAGGAAGTAAAACAAATGGACGAAAGTGATAAATGGGTTGACACGATATGCGCTTTTTTGACCGGCTGTCCATATCAGCTGGAACTGAAATGCACAAAATTAAAAGAAAATACGCGGAAGTGACAAAGGTTTTAACCAAAACAACTCCTAGTTGGGATACGGCTTTACAAAAACATCTTTCTTTGCTGATTTCCTCCATACGAGTGCGCTATGAAAAGTGACACGCCGCACTTGCATGTTCTATCTGTGCGTTCGTTCTCTATGTCTGTTTGTGCATTTGACTTGACGTGCTCGTGCTCACCCCAAATCGGTGTCCTTTCGAACGTCACTTTGAAAATCGATTGAATATAACAAGAAGGAGGACTTTACAATAAATTTCTTTTCGAGCGGACCAACGAGAAGCAAACGCCTTCTAAAAAGTCCTCACAAGCCGCGTGAATCATTTTGCAGACTTCCCTTCTAGTTGTCGGCCTGTGGAACTGATTGTTCAGCTATGGGGATGCAAAGTGCAGACCGTGTCAGCTCCTCCCACATACTTTCAATCTGACCAGCCGCAACATGCAACTCGACCAACAACAAAGAATGCAAAATGTTAGGCGATTTTCGGTGACCATGACGCCTTGCTGATTGTCAGGAAAGTCTTTATGTTATTGTAAGCGGTCGTCTTAACATTCACATTACTTCTACAACAACCAAATTCCATAAAGCAGTACCGCATAGGCGTCGCCGCACAGAAGGACGTTTCCATGTATAGGTACGAACAGGTGTTTGTTATTTCGCAATTTGGAGGTTGCAAACTCGTAATAACAAACGAAGATTATGCCTTCGGAATGCCCATGAAAGAGAAAGATATGTTCTGCCTTTCCAATATTCTACCCTCGCTCATTCGACAAAAACTACACGTTGATGAAGAGAGTTAAGCATTCGATTTCCCAGTCTGAATCATGATAAAAAAAAGGAAGGGCATGGCATATAAGGCATATTAGCACGATTGGTGTTTTTTTGTGACGCAGATCATCAGCACGATCGATTGCGCCAGTATTAATAAGAAATGGAATTGCAAACCCCTCGAACTAGCTATAATCCGGGTACATATCCTATAGAATTTATTTCCACACCATCCAAGAGTCTACAAGTCATAAAGCGGATGTCTGACGTGGATGCAATCAGCCTCGGGAGTTTTCCGCGATAGCAGAATGTCATTTAGTAAGGAAAAGTTTTATGGTGTCTGAGTTGCAACTATCCGGCAAGGTGACAGGCAGGCAAATAAACACACACTGAGGCATTGCAACTGAATACTCGGGAGTGGCCACTGACCCTTTTCAGAAAATCACCTGAAGGTTTCTTTTGCCACCACCGAACTTCCACAACTTTAAGGTTGTTTCAACTTCTGGATCTATCGAGAAAAATCCAGGAAAGTCACCATCTCTCCTAGAGCAAACTTTCACATGTAATTTGGGCTCGAATTTGCGCAACTGAGATAAAAAAATCGAGACTTCTGTACCCTTAGCCAGTTTATGAGAGGACCGCAGCCGATTCCTGTCAATCTTAAAATGTTTCAGCAATTCCGGAAATTACTGAGAGAAATGGAGGCTTTTCGGCTCTTGCTCCTGGTTCAGGATTAATCAGAGAAACAAAGCCGTGACATTAATGGCAACTTTCCTGCCTGATATAATGTTAAATCGTACTTCACCGAGCCCAATTTTAGGAAAACTTCTCAACAATCATCTTCGACTAAAACTTCGACATTCCGTTGCAAACAACATTTGCCACTACTTATATCGGGTTTTCTTCCATTATTTGTGCAGAAACTGAGCTTTGCTGTATATACTCTCCAAATTCGTTTTGTAAACAATCAAATCGAAACGCGAATTGCCAACAATGACTTATTCAGCATATGACACCTGGTTGGTTTTGCTCCCACTGAAAAAACATTGAATGCACTTAATTCTTCTGTATTTTTAACGACTGCTGACCTTTGAAATCACCTTTACTGCTGCCCTTTTTTATAGACCAATCGTGTGTGCTCCATGAAAACCTCAGGAATTGCTGCCAGCCCCCTCTAATTGGGCGGACTTGTTTGGGACGGAGTTGAAGCGGTTGGAAAGGGCTCGAAATGGGGATGACATTGTTCATGTTTCTTACAACTAATTTCACCTTCTTACAACTAAGAGCAACATAACCAACGAAATAAGCGGCAACACATATCAGGGACACCGGTAAGATATGCACCTTTTGCAGCTTGGCCTATGCTTACGCTACATCCACCAAAGCAGTTTTCAAACGGCAATGAAGTGATACCTCAAACGTCATCCCTTGCGTAACCTGCGCGTCGTAAAATGAAACGGACTGAAATTCAGAGATTGGTTTAATGAGTTGCAGAGAAGCAATCAATTTGAAGGAAATAGCAGATAGGCGATTATTACTGCATATGGCTAGATATATCAAAACTCCATTGACATGGCTTAACTGACTTATGAGTGCGTTTAAACTAGGTATATAGGGAGGGAAAACATAATATGCAGTTTTAAAAAGTCTCGACTTTCAGCACAAATATATGTGGGACATAATTCTGTGATCCCGATCGGAGGTTTATAAAATTCCTAGCTTATCAGGATAAGGGATGTGCTTTGGGGAGAGGAGAGTTACAGGCCACGTAATAGAGCAAGCGAATAATTAACCACTCTCGCCAACGTTAAATTCTAGGTCTTCTCGAAATTTTATGTGGTCAGGAAAGTGGCAAACGATGAATCTACAGCGACTTTTTGAAAAGAACATGCGCATTTTGAGCAGTTCAATATGAGAATTGTTGTATTCGTGAGAGTGATTCTGGGGTGGAAAAAGCATTGGACCTAAAGGTTACTATTTACCGCTCTAAAAGCACGCACTATTTTAATAGTGTTTAGTGTCCGTTATGCATACGCTTGTAAAACCACCGCTCTAAAAGAGCACCTCTCATAAGAATAGTGAACGAAAACGCTCAAAGACAAGCAATGCCTCTCAAGTATGAAGGCTCAGACAAGTGGATGAATGTGCACATCATACATCGTCAACTCCTTAATTTCAATAATTTCCGTTACTTGGATTTACACTTTTACCACCGTGCTGTGCTCGCATTTCATGCATTGTATGACATCTACAATCAGGAAGCGATTCAGCTGTGAACTATGAAATAGTAAGCATTTGGCAGCTGCAAGCAAGTTTTCAAGAGATGAACTTGGCGCTGCGCCTGGTGGGAATCGAACCACAGTCGTTGAGAAAGCAACAGTGCCCATCGTTATACCACAAATGATAACAGCTTACAGCTGCCGCTTGTGAACAGCTACATCTCGAAAAGGAATTAAGATGGTTCCAGGATGAGCAAAAAGAATAATGGAGAGCCAAATTGAGGCTATCGCTCCGAACTGTTTGCCGATTCGCTGATAGTTCTTTTCAATAGCGTTCTTGCCCATCCTATTATCACGAACAACTATATCAAAAAGTCTTCTCGAGCGAAATGAAATGGAGAGTGAATTGATATTAGAAGCTCGAGAGCATGACGCTGTTGCGTTTGTAGTGTAATGGTCCCAGTGGTTGACTTCCAGTTGATCGAAAGGGGCTCGGGTCTTCCTAAACGTATCACTTCGGATTTCATATCTCTTTGGTCGCAGGTGGTTCTTACACCTCCGTGCTCCGCAAAGTTCGTCTTCAAGGTTTTATGAACTCTATGTTTGCAGCAATTTAGCAATTGCGAAGATGACTTCAACTCATTCAGAAGGGAAGTGAGAGTCAAGAGGGAAATTTTGAAAACAGCAACTTACTCGTCGTTTATACTTTCCACAAATGTCTATGTTTAAAAAGAGAGAAGTGTGTATGCAGATTTAAAAATGGCGCAGTTATTTCCATGAATATGCGAAAAAGTTGCAAATATGTAACTATGAAAACTTCAAATTCTTACCTTAACGAACTTCAAATTAATTCTTACTTTAACTTAAAATATACGTTGATGAGACTTTCAAATGGCTGAAATGGTTACAGCGAACACTGCGGAAGTAAATGAGCGGATTTTCAAGAAGGGCTTCAGTAGCCGATCGGTCGATTCACAGTCGTAGCTGAGCTTGAATTCGTTCAGTCCTTTTTCAGTTCTTTGAAGGCTATAAAAGAAATTCGAGTTAGCCGATACCTCATGCCGGCAACGACATTCTTGAAATGCACACATTTCGATATGGAATAAATATCGGCTTAGAGCCTTCGAGTCAAAGCCATTCACACGGAATCCACCCGTAAATGACGTTTGATGGGTGCAATTCATGCGTGACTAATACTGCATGGGTAGCCTTTTTTAAGTCGAAGTCTCCTAAGGCTGGCTATTGTTCCGTTATGCAGTTGCTGCTCATCATATTTTTCGTCATATTTTCATATTCGAAAAGTTACTATTCTTTTCCAGTCGAATTGTATGTGGGTTCTTTTTAGCCATTTAACAGGATTCATTCAGCATATTATTTGTTTTCGCGTTTTTTTATTGCAAACTCGCATATTTCAATTTTGCAGCAGTTTACCTTACTTAGATGAGGATATTTTGAAGACGGTGATGGGTAGTAGGTGTATGCAACCTCTACAGGTTTCGATTCACCTCACGGAACCGTTCTCGGAGAACATGAGAGTGTTGACGATTCCGCATGCACTGTAGATGAACAAACAGGCAGGAGTCATTATGATGCCGGTGGAGTCGATTTGCAGGGAGAAAAGACCTTCTAAAACTACAACATGGACAACAGCAAAGTAAAAATTAGTTTAACGACCAAACCAAAGCATATGACCCGTTCAGCGAATCCGTCGAAATGGACAAAGGGAAAGAAAGTGTGAAGTTATTTCCAAACTTGCGAAGCAGGTAGAGAACCACCCAATGATAAGAGGAAAACGAAGTGGAACGATGAGGGCTGTGGAAATGATTAATCATTCACAAGCTTAAGACCTTCGGACAGCGTATCCAGCAGGCAAAGGCTCCGCTGTACGAAAACACTGGAGAAGGGGTCGCTACAGAGTTGACGTTCCGTTTTGTTTTGTAACATTCTAGTCTGGTTGAAATATGACGTCCTACGTAGATTCGAAGCAGAATTGTTCTCGCTCTGGAACTCGCATGTTTTTTTCTGTCATTCACTTCGCAGTGCCGCGCGTTTGGTTAGGCGGATAAATAGATCGAAAGATCGACTGAGCGGTCCAATATGCGTCGGATCTTTCTGGTCATAGCCTCTTCCCAGAGCCGGAATTTGGTGGGGAGGGGTAAAGGAAGAACTATTATTGCTTGGCACCGCGTTGATTCATTCCATGGAGGAGGACTTTTTCAGATAGTTTTGTTCCAGCTTTGGGCGGGATTTATGAGGTATAAGAAACAGAACAACGGCCAGTTCACCATGAACAGCAGGAAATGCAGAACAAGAAAATAGATAAGGATTTACATTTGCTCAAAAAAGCTCGACTGTCGATCAAATTCGAACGTATGAGGTGACACGGCTCATCTACGGTGAAACAGCGTGGAAGCGCTGGCTTAGCTGACTTCGTCTCAAGAAATTATTCGTCACGGAAAAGGCCCTTTATCTACATTTTGTTGATGCACAGAGAATCAAATATCAAACATTGAAAGACTGGTGACCGTCAGCCGGCCCTTACGTTTCATAGAAGGAAGCAAATAGGCTAAACCTGGCACAGTACACTTCATTTCGGGTGGACTTAGCAACGGTTCATAGGTTCTCCCTCTATTATTTGTTTCTGAGTCCGCTTTTCAAAGGAAAGTGCGCATCTCCCATTCGGCTATAGGTGCAATGACAGTGTTTGTCCCAAGCATTTTAACTGCATTTAAGACAAATTTTGTGAACCATCCATTATCTTCCAAACAAAATCGAAAGCCGATCTTGCAACAAACATCATGTCGCTTGAAATCTCATTTGCTTTTTTACCAATCGGAAAACACTCACAGGTCACTTTCTTGGCTGCACCAAAATTTAGCGAATGTCTTCGGTCAATGAAGGACGAACGTTTTAGATATCGATCGGTTGCGAGCGAAAGCCTCCAGGCAGCTAGCGATCGAAACAAAATCCAAAGGCTTTCGTCACAATCCAACAGAATAAGGGAAATCGGGAAAGTCAAAGTGGCTCAGAGCCTCTGCTAAGGTTTTTACCAAGAAAGTGAGCGTTTTCAGGGTTGCATTTTCATAAAAGATATTGAGTGCGGGCCATGAGCAATAAAGTATTGAAATAAACGAAACAAAACCACATTGAAAACGGATACATGTAAGTGGAGAGTTCAATAAAAAAGTGAGGATTTTCCAGGTGTACTGCGGAAATAATTGGTAGCTGTCGCCGAGCCGAGAGCTGATATGTCAACCGAACTTGTGTGTTGATTGCATAGCAGCAGTCTGCGATCACAAATCCTTCCAAAAGTTACCTTCAAAACTGTCAAAATTCTAAACACCAATATGCAACATTATCCTTCCTTAATTTTAATCCCTCGTTAGTCTTTTAACTAGCATTTATGTTAGTGTATAAAAGAGGCAGAAAAGAGAAGGTATCCTCGGAGAAAAAGCACATTTCAAATGAAGCCGATCTGTCTGCGGATCACGGAAAGTGGGAGCCGCCACTCTTGTTCCTCCCCTTACCCCATAATTGCGTTAAATTGGGTGGCGAAGAGAGAAATGCGAGAAAAGGAAAACTGCTCATGTTCAATGCAAAAATAGTGAAATGTCCTTGTATAATATCCAAAACAGTTACTGTTAAAAAACGTCAACATGGTATTACTTCCCACCACTGAAGAAACCTTCACCAAGTAAGTCATGCAAAGAAATACCATGGAATTGAGCCATTGGGAAATAAACAATTCACAAGGACGAACACAAAACTGCAAGAAATAACATCAACGAACGGCTGCATCAAGCAGTTACTTAGAAGCGAAGAAAAGAACAACTCAGACACGAGCGTTGTTAGGAGGATTGGTGAATAAAAGGTCATAAAAGCAATTACTCTTCTTAACGTGATAAAAAATGCAAAAAAGGACGCACTCAGAGTGGGTGCACAACAGCACTGATCACATATAAACCAACTGTTGATTACAGGTGCCCGTTTGATAAAGAATCGTTTTCTGAAAGGGTACACTGTGGGTACTCTACATACTTTTATTGGAGCCTAGACACTCAAAACTGTTCAAGCATGACAGGTAGTTCGCCGAACAACAAACAACAGCGTGAAGAGTGGATAAATTCCCAGGCTTGACTCCACTTCCACCTTCTCCCCCCATCCCATTCTTGAATCATACTGGGAAAGGCAAAAATGCTGTTACTTGAGGCTATAAAATTGAAGTTGAAATGCGTTTCGAGGTTTCAGTTGTAGCAGAAAGCGTTTACATTGTCTTGCATTATCTCCTGTTCTCAGGAATATTCGCATTTGGCACTTGGCACTTTTGGTACGCTGCCAGTGTTTTACATTAAACGGGAAATGCCTTGGACATTTTTGGAACTGCTTCCACCATTAATAGAAATCTTGTGCTGACGCCTTTGGCAATAAGCATTACACACGTGTAAAATCATTCCGTCTCGAAAGGTTTCAGGCAGCACTGTCGGGAAGGAACCCCACAAACTCGCATATTTCTTGGGAAACTAAGTAATGAACGAGCTGGACTACCGCAAAAGGTGCAATCATCGACAGTGAGTGGATTGTATTTTGCTGATGCCGCCTTCCAATAGGAAGGCTCATCTTTGATTGAACGCGATAATTTCATAGCACATCCATCGTTGTAACTGTCACGATTCATCAAAGAGGCTTTTTTTGCATTTTCAGTTGCGCGTTGCAGAGATAATGGGGTAAGAGCTTGACCTCGAATGGTGTTATAAAAGAGGGGGATGCAAATTCCTAAAGTGAGGTGGAAAGAACGAATTGTCGAAGGGCATATAGCTGGCATCAAATCGTGTAGGCATGAAAATGTGAGTCGGCTATCGGGTCCAGAGGATTCTCTAACGATATGTCTCCGAGGGGTGCCACGAAGCCGTTGCCAAAGTCAGCAAAAAACAAACGCATCGCAGCAATTAATGTGTCACATCCAAAAACACCCCAACCACCCGCTGATGCCATTCTCACGAGGTCAATGTATTCACTCAACAATATCCCCAACCTTCCTTCTCCTTTTCACTCATTAGATCCACTAATTTAAATATATATTAGTTAACAGTACTCTCTGAAGTTAAATTCGACTCGGGACAGTTATTCTTTCCTTGCAGTTATTTGGATAAAAGTCCTTTATACAACATCTGCAATTCATAAAATTCTATATTTAACGCCAAAGCGATCTAGTTTGGCATATGGTCGACAGGTGGGAAACTAGAAGGGCTTACTGCAGCCGAACTCAGATAAGAGTAAAGCTTAAGCGATATTTTATTATTGTTGGCTGTGGAATTTTTTCACTCTAGCAGGCAGTTTCATCAGACAGAAGAAAATTTGTATAATTTTCTAGAAGCACTCTGACGACATCGTTGAAACGAAGCTGCCACAGAGATTCCAGTCGGTTATTTTGCTATTTAGTTTCCTCTTTGAAAATGCAGCAGCGCCGATCTGCGATGAGATGAGTCACCTCAATCTTAATTTCCCGATCTCCGTCGAAATGGGCTTCCACCAGTACTGTAGTGATCTGCTAACCTGTAATTGATTCCAAAAAGGTGCAACAATAATTGCATCCACCAACATGTGCAAAATTAATGGATGGACAGTAGCCCGGTGCCGAAGGTCAAACTCATGCTTCAGTTTATTTATTCATTTATTTGTGTCAACGTCACAAGCTGGGAAAACACATGGAGACACATGAGCACAAGCACATGAGCACAAGTGGTAAGATGACACAAAACGGCCGCAAAGTTAGGACTTGGACGAATATACGGACGTTTTATATCTAAGAATATCAGTAGTGCGTAGATCGAACTGGCTAGTGCCTGATCAATAAATATATTACGGTAACGCCGCTTTTCCACATATGCTGAAGTCTGGAAGACTATAAAAATACAGAAACTGTCAAAGAATTAAAATTAGGCAAGTGGACGTGCACATCGCCATCTGCCCACAAACGCTAGTTTGCAAAGATGGACATCTACCCTGCAAATGTACGTACCATGCCGGTCTCTGATGGAGGTTCACTTTATTTACAACGCTGTAAAGGTTAAACATCTCGCAAAACAACTGTGAAGACAAAGTAATTTACGGTCAGCATGCTCACCCGGGCCTACAAAGTAGACTAGACACTCAAAATCGTTATTTCAAACACAAACAGCTTCATTCGACGAAGAAAGTGATATAAATGGAACGTGTATTTCGATCAGTAACTAGTTTATCATAGATAAGGTGGAAACAGCAATTAACACTCAATAGACCCTGAACTGCAACCTTGTTCCTTTCAGTCAATCATGGACGACTTGCATGACTCCCTCCTGCCGTCTCACCACTTCCTGGAGGCAAGGAGGGATAAACCAGTAACAAGCAACACAATGGTATGTGTTTTAGCTGGCGAATTTTCGAGAAGCCGCGACCCGTAGACAAATTCGCCTAATTTCGAGAATGGTGAATCCGAATGCGCACTCGACGTTCAATCACCACGTCAATGGTTAACTGCTTACTAATTATAAATGGATTTGAAGTGAAGAAGTCCACGTTAAAAATGAAGAAATGGAGTAGTTCTTGGTTGGTGCCGAGCAGAATACTTTTACTGCAACACCGAAGAATTCAAACGGTACATCAATTTTCCTCCATATTTTTCACTTCTCATGATCAAACTGATACCACTCAATTAGCTGCAAAAAACAAAGCTATGTAAAAGAAACTCGTCGCAGATCTAATCTCCATGTTATCAGGCGCCATATTTCACTGTAGAGAAATCGACTCTGCAACTTCAGCACTTGCTGGAGGTGGAGGCATGGTATAAACGTGACACAGGTGGAAGGGGTTATCCAGGTATAGGAGAAAGTGATTTTTCATTCATTCGTTGGCTTATATCAACATTCCGAGGTGGGGAAACATAGAAAGGTAGGTGAACATAAATAACTGTGGAGATTCAAAACGGTCGCAACGTTAAGATTTGGGCTAAGAGGCATTTAATACATAGGGGAGCAACAGTGCGTAGGGTCAGCAGCAGGTTAAAAGCTGAACGAGTGGATGCATTAAGGAGTCCGACGGGAAGTACATTTCAGACTCGCATAACGCAGAATCGCAAACTGAAATCGATGCGCACGTTGAGACGGGGATGGATAAACTGTAATATTCCCGACGGTGCGATGTCGTAAGAGCTGAACGCTATTTCATAATGAAGACTGAAATCGAACGTCGACTTGCAATATTAGAGTGATTCCAGGTGAAAGATCTAGTCAGGCAGTATAACTTGTATGCCGCGCAGCACAGTATGCCAAAGGCAATGCGAGTGAAGGGTTTCGAGGATCGTGCGACAAGGTTGTTTCAACATTTTGCATAATATTTAACATCACTTAGTGTTGTTAATATTGCCGCTAATTTTGTTGGCAAATTAAAGACTGCAGCAGGAAAACATAGCGTCAAGGTGTATTCATGTAATGCAGTCACTGCGTGCCATCAAAGTGGCATGAGGGATGTAAATCAGTGGGTGAGAAGCGTTTCATGAAACTGGAAGAATGCATCGAGTTCCTTCACAAACTTATCAAAACGTTTAACACCGTTATAGCCTCAAAAAATATATGCCTTCGAAAGTATAAAAATATAAGTCTATGAAATGAAATTGCTTCAGTTGACTCTCTGCTTCAGTTGGTTCGTAATTCTGGCACCTCTCAACTTAAATTCGCCGAGCACTCGTTCCGGTGTGCACTTCTGCAAACTGATCATTCGCCGCTTTCATAACGTAGTAAATATAAGCGTTGTCTCAGTTGCAGTTTTCGAGGGCCCTCTTGAACTGCAGTAACAAAGAATCGGATAAGACCGAACACGACGATATTGAAAAAAGTATCAATCGCCTATTTTAGTAGAGGCTATCGAAATTATAGCGCGTTGCTCCAACAGTTCCACCCACCAATATGCTGCAATCGATTATCAGTTCCGGGTGTCAGCAGCAAAAGACAAATTGGCCGAATAAAATTCGAAGAAGTGAGCACATCGAGTTAGCAAGCTTTTTGAGCGAATGAGTTATTTAAAATTTTATCGGTGATAAGTGTAGCAAATAATCTCCAATGAATGTTCCTCAGCCCTTAATAAGAGTTCCTGCTGTTCTTTCGATTTGTTTACTGTTTACTTGTCTGTTGCGGTACATCATGCAGTATTGCAGTAATTATCTTATATAACGATACCCGCAAGTTATCGTTTTTATATGAAGAACATTTTTGGTATTGGTATTGCAACGGGTGGCTGAATGATCGAAGAATGGAGGGATTTGTTCGACTGGAAGGCGAAAAGAAATTGGTCGTCAAATTTGTGAATGTTACTGACTGTTTTAAAAACGTTTAAGTTAGGGAATCCCGGAAGTTTTTATTCCCAAGTCTAAGCGACTGCTTAAAGAGAACATTTCTTTTTATATTACCTCATAAATGTAATATTCCCTACAATCCACATGTTAAAAAACATGAAGTTCCCAACTGAGTATAGAGGAGCGTAAAGTGAGATTGTAAGATCGTTTCGGAACCGTCGCATCATCGCATTCGATGCTAGTATTTTGAAGAAAAAATAAATTTCATCTGGAGGCTGGAATTCTCTCGCTGTTGAACTCACTGCTGCACGTCTGCAACTGCAACTTCAGCAAGCGGAGTCCACATTTTGAGATCTGAAAATACGATAAATGTAAAGTCTAAGACAATGCCCCAAAAGAGTTGTGCTTTAGAAATATGAGCGATCCGATTAGGCGTCGTCTATGCCCTACACAAGTCCCCAGTGACATTTCCACGTCGTCCAGTGGCTGGTCGGTGGATAGAAGCACAAAGGATGTCCGTTAAAAATGCATGCAAGTGAGTTGATTGACGTGCAAAATCAATCATCGAGGAGAATCGTCGTAAGCTGTGATGCGATGTCTTCTGAAGATCTCCCATCAGGTTATTGATGCCCCTCAGCCTTCACTTCACGGGTGTTCCTCCATAGTATAACTTAGAGACGCTTGATACTGTTTAACAAGTGTACAACATAAAATAACAGCACTGACACGATAAAAAATACTTTTTGGCTGATATTGAGATATTAGGCATAAAAAGTGTTTCAAATTGGAACAGTCAAAGGGGTAAATCAGACGCATGTTTCACCCTCCTTTCAACATTCCCCACTTCGGCGATCTTTTTATGGCTGAATTTTGGCGAGTGAGCAAAAAATTTGCATTTCTGCATATTGGTGTCATCCATTGTGATGTGCCGCATAGCCATATACAAATAGTGATGTTCAGTCAACACTTCACCGACCGACATTTTAAGGATATTGAACATATAATAATCAATTTTAACTGCCGCACATTACTGTTTAATGATCTGTAGTCCTAGAAGAGTCTGAAGTCTTTTCCATCGACCCCACCTATTCATTTCAATTTTGTAGGATTAACACCCCGTCAGTCAGTGTCGATATTTTCTGTCCTCTCCCGCTCTATCCTCTCCTTCTCTCCCGTATTTGAACAGAGGAGTTGCAGCCATTCTACACAGCATAAGAAATAGTTTTTCCACCTTCTCTGTAGGAAATATTCTGTCGTAAAGTGTGATCAGCGTTATTAGATTCTTAAGGAAGCTTTTTGGTAACGGATAGCAAAGGAGGGAGAAGCTTCATTGCAAAGCACTGTGATGGCTTGTGAAATTTGCGCCAGAGGATGACGAATGACTAATGCAAATGCGGCATGAAAGTGATGAATGGACACACGGCATGAGTGCATTTAATGTGTATGCAAGCAACTTTTCCAGCCGTTGAACTCTGACCTTGTCCTTTTGCTCACGACTTTAAGGTTATCTGTGAGGAGGGAGAGACCTCAGTTCCAGAAAAGCTGCACATAGTTTCACTTGTCCAGATGCCGTTAAACATTTCCCACAACCCATTCCTCCCGCTGAATGGAGTTCCGAAGTTCTTGGTTGAACAGGACATGTTATTTGTTGATACAAGTTGAACCAGATGCTTAATCTGAGGTGTAACATGAAAGGCATGGGAATATGAACACATTGTTGAAGGTTGTACAGCAGTAACTTGAAATTACTATGTAAACTGGTGTAGAAAAGTTCGGCTCCGAACTCATCGATCGTCAGGGGTAAAAGGGCAAAAAGATAAAAATCGCATATAAAATGGCAGCAATCCGCTTCTCTCCTATTTATTTATTGTTACGGATGTCAACAGCGGACGCAATTGCTGCTTGCAGATGGAATTGCTAAGCAGTACATAAAGTCGTTTTCGTAACATGGCAATGTATAAAAATTTGATCTAAAGTCGATTTCGTTGATGGACTTCGGCTGTCTTGGGACCAGTTTGAGCTGCTTCAAATTTTCCTTCCACTTAAACTCAGTGATATGTCTGATGTTCTGCAAGAGTGTTTATTATAAAGACATCACATTAAAATCAGTTCACTTTCCTCTCAATTAGTGCTCATTATCTTTTAATTTTAAGTTTGCTTCGAACACAGTTTGGAGAGGAATCAGTAAGTCTGTTCGACCGTTCAATTTCCATTACTTCCTTTCTGTATATTTTATACAATTATCTACTTGCGTAACCTTCTTTGTGTTGATCAACGATGGGAAATCATGTGTGCCGTTTGTCACATGTATGCACAAGACTGCCAAGCAACAAAAATTCCACTGTCATATAAATTTTTTATGATGAGGGGGACGTTCGTACCACTTTCTACTTTGAGGGAGGGCCAGCACAATTTTTTGAGCAAACTTCATGGCCAGTGAGCAGAACGCGAAAGCAATATTGTGCCAGCTTCTCTCGTATGCCGTTAAAATGGTTTCATATTAAAACAGTGCCCAAAGAACATGTTCAAATGAGAACAAAAAAGTGCGTCAGGTGACCGCTGAGACCTGCAAAGTTTGTTTAACCTTCAGGTAGCGGTGTAAAATGAAAACATTTGTTGAAATGGTCCTTCACAACTGCAAAACAATAATAAAGTGAAGTGAAGCATTGAGTAAACAATTTTGTTGGGAACTGACCGTATTCTCCGCATTGCAGCAAAAATTTAAACTCTCACATTTCATGAGCGCTAATCCTATTGAATTATTTCATAGGAAGCGAGGGGAAATAATTCAGTGTTGAATTGCTTTCCAGAAGTTCCATTTAAGTAAAGCTGTTAAAATCAATTATGAAAGTATTTCTGCTGAACGACAGTTTGTTAAAATCACTTTCTCACTGTTATTATTTTTCAGATGGCATCAATTCCCATCTGCAATGGCTCCACTATTGCATTGCGGCAATGATCACACTTCCTCTCATGACATCATAAACATAAGTGGGATTGGCCATTTCATCGTCCACTTTTATCTCTTGCACCTACGATTAGGTTAGTGTCTAGGAAACGGCAAGCGGATGAGGTTCATCGTCGGCAATAATCTGCCACGAGCAAAGAAAAACCATGCGAACGAAACTAACTCCCAAGGGTCGTGGTGCTGGACCTCATCTTCTTTGAAGACCATAGTTTCAGCGATAATAACACATCAAGTACTGTTGTATGCTTATTCCGTGCCCTTTGTAGGTGATGTGTTTTTGTGCATTGCACCACGGAAAGTATTTATTCAGTTTACGCTCTTTCAAAGCAATGCGTTCAAATGTAAGAACACTCAATTATGGCAATATTTCAGTGACACATTAGTAGTCACTTGTTTTGACATACTTTTTACGCTTGTCAGCATGCGGCATTGAATCGAGCGGTGATGCACTCAGCTAATTTTTGGGAATGATACACAATGTGAAGTTGGCTGAAGTTGCCTCACAGATTGTAATTTTCCCCATCAACTGTTACGCGGTGTTGTTACGGTTACTGCCTGCTTACTGATGCCCAGGGTGGTTTTGTGAAGTTTTCTGCAAACGTTGTTGCCCACTTGTATTGCTCTCCATTCATTTGTTTGCTTCTTTATTCATATGCATATTTTCACTCCTGTTCGTTGCTTCTTTCCCTCCTTTAAGTAAAGACTTCGATTACATGTGTTATAAAGAGTGAAATCATGTGTTGATCACTACTGATCTGCATCGATCGGCATGTCACGGCAAGTCTTTATCCGTTAGTATGTAAGAGTGAAAAAATTTCGATTCGTTTCTGCTTTATGAACGCCGCAAGGATGCCCATGAGGTAAGTTACGTGCGTGACATTCTTACGTAACCTAATCCGTAGTATTTCGCAATGACAAATTGTCTTTACTCCAATAAACGACGGTCAATTTCGTTATTACATAACGAAACGTTCAGCACGGTGTGCAGCAGGTGCATCTTCCGTTGAAAAGGAAGCAGCTGAATTACCATGAGATTGCTTCGCGTTGTGGCGGCATTCGATGAGTGCAGTGAAACAGTTAGACAAAACTAATGTGTGTATTTGCATTCTCAGTGCGTTTTCCGTAACAAATATAAAATTCTATATGGCATAAGAGTTCGAAATGTTTCCTTTATTGCTGCAGAATAGAAAGTGCAACGAGGTGAGTCTTGCACGATTGGGAAATAGAAAAAAGAATTCAGTGGTTCCTGCTCGACTGCGTGAGAGGAAAAGGGAATTATTTTCCTCTTCTAGTTTCAAATTAACAAATTAAACTGAGGTTACCAGGAAACTTAGAATTAAATGCGAATATGTGAAGGAGCAGGAATATTGCTGAAATAAGGGAATGCAATGACTTTAAATATATGAGAACATATTTCGTTCATTTCGTTGGTGTTTCCGAAGAAATCAATTATACTACGTTGTTTTCCCGGAGGAGATAAAGAGGAGCTCAACATGATGTACTGGCGAACGTCCAACTGATATGGCGTATGCACCACAGCAGCCCGGACAGTTTGCCTGACTTACACGACTACACTGATCGTTTGGAACGATGCCTGACTTCGACACCCATCCAACTAGCTGCCATATGCTGACACCAGACTAATGCCAATGAACAATCTCGTCGATGACTACTTCCGTCCGGATGATTTTCTTTTAATTGAATATACCACCAATTCTTATTCATAGTTTTTTTCTTTGAACTCCCTACTTCTCAATTTTTGGTTTAATTGCGCATTTTTGAAGACCGTCACTTACTGAACAATGTAGTGAGCAGTTTATGTTAAACAGTTCCCATGCAGTCATATGGGCAGCAGACGTATCCACATATTGCATTCAAGAAGCAGCTCGGATGATCGTCTTGTTTTTATTCAGTAACAGACTTGAAGAAGTGAAACCAAAGAGCTCAGCTCATGTTTCCAGCGACATGAGACGAAAATGGAAAATTGCTTATTGTTCGTCTTTGTGTGGAAAAGACCGAGTGGAAATAAACGGAAATTTTTCGAACTCGAGTGATTAAATACAGCGGCGCCAAGCAGGCCTTTTCAAAACATTTCGATGTTTCAGAAAATAGAGTTGTATTAGTACGGAATAAACTCCCTCCCCAGTTTCATAAGCAAGCAACATTTACTTTTCAAAGGCCGACTCTATCAATCCCACGGCTTTTTTCTTCTGATTTGTGGCATATTAGGATGTGGTTCCACAAATCCGTTGTACGTCGCTTAACTTTTTCCTTTCCAGTCTCGCTCGTTTCTCTGTGAATTAAGATCTCTCTCCCAAATCCAGAATCAACATTACATATAACAGCATTTTGCAGCGATTCTATGGGTGACACATGCTTGCAACGGCCGCTTGCATCTGCGACGACCAGTGACGAAACAAGCAGAGTGGTTGCGGCACTCCTTTGCAACGAGTACGACAATTCTTGGAATTGTTGTGTCCAACAGAGACAACAAAAAAGCAATTCTTAAACTTTAGTCTTACAAAAGCCCTTTAGATGTGATTGATTCGAGTCGCACTATAGCTGTGATCCATTAAAAACACAAAAATAAACTCGACCTTTTGCAAACGGAGTTTCATGGTGCACTTCAGCTTTAAGCTCTTCAACTCCAGTGTCAAGATCCTGGAATACCCGGATTTTCCGGTGCCAGGATTAATGGACTCAGAACCTCCCCTAGCTTCAAGGAACCCCAATAGCAGAATAAATAATTTGAAGTGAGAGCTGCCATGAGCGATGTTATGCAAGGAACAACCGGGAAAGTCGGACTGAAAGGAATTAGGAAGACAAACCTTCTGCACCATCTTCTGCACAATCAACTTTTAAGCATTTTAACTGGTGTATCTGCAGAGTGACTGCGTACCATCACTCGAAGTATTTCCGAAGGCAGTCGTCTGATGAGTAAAATGCAAACAAGTCTCGGAAATGTCCATGATATCATCGAGACGCACATTATCCTTGTTGGGTTTTATCACTATTCTATGAGCTAACGTATTGATACTTGCCTCGCATATCACCACAATACTTCTGGACAACAAAGCAGTGTCCGTGTGGATGTTCATATCAAACAATTCATTCCTATGCACGCTTGCGCAAGCTAGCGAATTCAACAGCATTCCAAAACACTATGGTGCGCCTCCATTCATACCTTTACCCTTTGCTTTCCCTCTTCGTCTGCGAATACTCACACCGAACTTCGATTCGGAGCGAAAAGGTGAAATTTTGGTCAACAGAGACCAACGACTCGCATTTGCTGTTGGACGACACAACGACTGCAGAGGAATCCGCCTAGTGAGTAAAATATTACTCATTGCTGTTGAAATGCTCATTTCATTTGCGTCAGTCACAACAATCTGTTTTATTCCACTTCAATCAACAATTTTTCACATATTCATCGTAAGATGTTTCTACTGTTTTTGATGAACCGACGGACAACACATAATTCCCACCCCACACAATGATAACAGTGGCGAATAACTGAAGAGGTCTGAGTAACGAAGTGCAGCGTGGATTAAACGAAATCCATAAACAAAAGGGCGCTCCATCCAAAAATCCCACACCTGCAAAGTGGGGAAACGAATGGGATAAGCCTCATTTTGTGTTTGTTTATTTCGACGTCTTATTCGGGAGGATAATTTGTCGGTCACTGCTGCGACATTAGCTATTCTTTTTGTGCCTTAGAGACCCCCTTTCAGCTTGTAGGTGGACGTTGCTTAAGGCGTGTAATTCTCCAGCGGCAAAGTGCCCCAAAATTAAAATTTTCGTACAAAATTTTTTTGAGAGATGGTATTCCATTCTGAGAATCATCACTAACGCGCATTTAGAAAAATATTACCTCAGCTTCTGCTGTACGGCAATATATCAATTCGCACCAATAAACCATCACAAACGAAATGTACAATGGATTAGTACCTTTGAAAAAACTACCACTTTTCTGAGAAAAACCCTAAAAATTTTATAGGAATTAATAAAATCATCGGGAAACTACAGTTGCAAGATATCAGTAACTCTTGGAAAATGAGAACAACTCGAGATCTCGATAACTTCAATTAACATGGTGGTTGACCTACCCACGGTCGCAAGCAATTTCCCCTCTGAATGCCTATATCAGCACCCGAAGTTGAGGAATTCGTGTAAGCGATGATATCAGAGGTCATCCAATGGAGTACCAAGTTCACAACTCCAGCGTCAGTTTTTTGCGAGTTGAAATTGCCGGGCAGTTAAAGAGGTCAAATTCTCAGTGTCAGTTAGAGATGAGTATCACACATAAATGGATAAAGCAAACAAAGAAACAGATTTATAAATACGCAAACACATAAACGAAGACACGCACACGCATACAGACACGCAACCTTTGCAACATGCCTTTGCGCAGAAAAAGTTTGTTGCTGCAGTGAATAATCACCGTCTGCTCACATAATGAAGCGTATATAAATCAACAGTTACAGCAAAATATGGTCATAGAACGAAGGTGTAAGATACCGCATTTATATCTCCTCGCAGATTCACAAAGAACTTTTCGAAAGGGAAAATAAAAACTATGCAATGGAAGGGAACCGGCCACACGATATCTGGCATAAAAACACCGGTTACGAAAAGTTGATTTTTAGACGACAGAACTTATAAGATAATAAAGCCAGTGGAATCCCGACGAGGTTGGATAAAAGAAAAATCGAAAGAGGGTGCAAATGAGGACAGATGGTTAAGAAAACTTGCCATCGCGCCTCCCATCAGCCAGGTACATATCCCACGACGTGAAATAAACTTGGTTCGATCCAATGAAAAAACGCAGGTAAGTAGTAGAATTAAGTTGATTTGTTGTGCGTAGTATGTGAGCCACGTTGTTCCACGCCCGCTCAATTTTTAACTTCAACTAGCGATAAAATAACCAGCAAAGAAAAACTCTCCTTTGGGTAAAATACGTCGAAAAGATCCTTGAATCAGGAAAATTAAGCAGGTACACGGTCGGGTCACTTTTTACTGCGTTTCCTCCTGAACGCAAACACAAGGTACATCGTTGTTACTTCCCATTCCGACTTCGAAAGCGTCCCCTGAAATCATTCTTCCGTAAAAGTGACCAGAACTTCGCCTTCGACAGCAGAAAGACTCTGCAAAAAGCAAGCGAAAAAAACAGACTCTGCAAAAAGCATGCGAAAAAGACAATTTCAGGGGAGTCTTAGAGTCTTCCCTGCAGGTTGTAAAAACTCTTTAATTAGTACGTCGTTGCTTCGGAAAAATTAATACATGGTACAAATGAATATCTATCTGCTAAAAAGTCATTAGATAAAAAAACTGTTCATTTAAGGAAGAATTACATCCACTGATGAGGTCGTAGTTCAAAAATAGAAGAATTCGGGATTCAGAACAACTGAAGTTATCTCTCCACATATTTAGTGAACAACAAAGTATCGTTCAGGACTCACTACAGTCAAATGTCGTCCATCTGCTCGTTGGGCAAGAATTTGTTCACGTTCAGCCTCAGCGTCTTTGTATTCTTCTTCTTTTCCCATCAACCTACAAGAAAACATTCGAAATGGCCATCCTAATAACATTAGTAAGAAGACTCTTAATTAAACTCTTCACCTTTCGCACACTATCATAAAACAGAATCTTCCATTTGCTGTCGCCACTGTCCGAAGTCAAATCCATGGCAAAAAACCTGACACTCAGTTTCTGAACTCTTTCGGAATGCCGCAGAGATAAAATCAGCAGTGGATGGAGGTGACATAAAGGAAGATTGCACTGATCACTCCGAAAAGATTTTAAAAACTAACCGTTTTATCTAATCAACAACTATACAAGAACGAACTGCAATCAAATTTAGCTGACAACGTCAACGTGTCCTAAAAGCAACGGACAGCGGCAGCGAAAATAAAAGAGGTGAAAGTGCACAAACAGTATTTTGTCCACATGCATTCAACTATTCCCTTGAAGTTCCGTGGTTCACCTTTTTTCGACATCCTCCTTTTCTCTATTCATTAATCTTTTAGCTATGATCATTTCTCCCAACTTTTCAAAATAAACGTTGTTCCACGCTACATTCCATTCGGTGTACCATACAAAAATCGAATCCAAAGCCGAGTGGAGGCTCTGCTAAAGATTCATTCAAAGCTATCAAAGTCACTGAAAGGTTCTTCCAAACCACAGCGAACATCTCTCTCGGGGATATGAAATAGCTCTTTTCAATTGGTAAAAAGAAACGAAAAAATGGCGGCACTTCTCAATGCTGGACTTGTGCTTTTCAGTTTTTATCACACTTCCACCATGCTCATAATAATCTGCTCTCAGCTATGTAATAACCACTCTTTAGCCACTTGGTTTCACCTTTCCTCTCCAATGTTTGCAAAATCCAGTTCTTATAGTTTTGCTATTGTCGTCAGATACCACTGTTTCGTACTAAATTGTACGTGCAGTATATATTGCGATATTTTTCTGCTGTGAGCTCATTTCTTTAAGAACGCTGTATAGTGCATAATTTTGTCTCACACTAATTAGAACTGCCTGCATCAAACATTCAACGCAAATGAAAATGGTACCAATCAGAAACTGAATCGACAGTGGTGCGCACTCATTCCCTCGCACCGTTTCACTTCAGCTAGCAAACTGCATAGAGAAGACATCGCGTTTCAGCTGCACGTTCAATTCAGTACTGTTTCGCATATCACATTTTCAACTGTACCGAGCACCACATTAATAAGTGAATCAAATTTCTGCGGCTCACTGACCATCTCGCAGTCACGATAACACTTATTCCCTTCGAATAGAATAGCTCTCCACGAGAACAGTAATGTGGTCATCTATGGGATCGAATAGCAACTCAAATAGCGAAGTGAAAAAATACAATAAACTGCGATAAATCAGAGTACAATACCTAACATCGCTTGTCGGCGGAAATGGTTCAAGCGCCTGCATTCGACCCATAAGTGCTCGTCCGTCTTGCTTTTCCAAATAGTAGCTAATTGCATCCGCAAACGGCTTTTTATACACCAACTCCATCCCACATTCTTCTAAAAGTCTGCAAAAACAATGGCCATACAACAAACATCGTCCCATTCGTACGCACTTGCAATTACTGAAAGAGATTAGTAATATTTAT
This sequence comes from Parascaris univalens, assembly GCA_037576465.1. NCBI lineage: Eukaryota > Metazoa > Nematoda > Chromadorea > Rhabditida > Ascarididae > Parascaris > Parascaris univalens. Next base: position 27,027,035 of record CM075173.1, read on the forward strand.
TCGCACGGGTATTCAGCAAAAAGTTTCTTTATCAACACCTATAAGCGTAGGCCGAACTAATTAAGCCGCCTTCAACCAGATCGGAAGTGAGTGATATAAAGTAACCTTAGTTCTGTCATAAGACCGTATGCATACACCATGAAATACGTTTTCCTTCATAACGTATAGGCTCATTTCATGTATGTTACAAACTCTCTCATTGTCATCGTCATAGTGAACACCTAGTTGCGCCACAATAAGGTGTAAAAGAACTACGGTGCACTGATGATCGTCGCAAAATTTCACTGGGCAAAAAGCCGAATCAAGACACTGCATCACTGCTCAAATTCAGCAGCAACGGAACGCATTTCAGAAATTTGGGTTGGTCCCCGGCAGAACATACTCGATTCGCAAAGCATTCTAATTATAAATGAAAAAGAGCAGATCAAATTTCAACTCGCAAAAGCTAAGAGAAATCTTGACCACTAACGTTTATTTATTCACTTCCCGTCAATATAAATGAGCGGCATCAAATAAGGACTTTATTTTACTAAAAAGCAATGTAAAATGCTCGCAGTTTGCTCGCTATGACTGCTTCTTGAGTTCTCTAAACCTCCTCTCTGGATCAAACACTTCTCATAACTTGCTCACATTTTTTAAATGCAAAAGTAAATCCTCAGTCTCCAAATGTTGCAGTTCTCCACTCGTTGTTCCATACGGACGCTAACGGTTTTAAGAACACAAATTATCTCCAAGCAGAGTAACTTACTTTTCTAAAACAGGGAAATGAACCAAATATTCCGGGCAGTTAACCTGAAATAAAAAATAACGTTCGATATCAATGAAAAAGGCCTTCACTGACACCTCAACCCTCGACTTATGAACACGCGCTTATGCTAAACTTTCATCTCATGCCTAAGCTGATCTATATTAATGAACACCGCGAATTTAGAACAAACGTATTTAGAAATTTTCCACTTGGCCTGAAATGTTTAGCCTCGGTTGAGATGAATTCACAACGAACTCGGCTTCCAAAAATGGCACAAAACAAATCCTGTGTCAAACTGTGCACGACGCAGCCCTGGTCTGCAATTAGAGAATGCTACAAGATTTCAGAATAGGATAGCAATTTCGACTATGTTTACGTTGACTCCTGCGACGCTTTTTGCATCGTGCATTTCCGGAAATTTACACATAAGACAGGATCGTCTGATGCGAAAGAGCTTCTGCCTTTAAGAATTGGGAGTTTTTTGAACAATAGGTTCCAATAAATGATTTCCCCGCTTTAGGCTTACAGAGCATCTCGGGGAGAGGAGGGGGGGGGGGGAGGGAAGGGGGACTTCTACACTTTGGACACACCGAAAAGTTGGAACGCCTTGGATTACTCAAGCTTATGACCGATAAAATCTGCATTTAAACTTCTGCGAAAGGCCTCGCTTTGCGAAAAGGTGTGACTCGAGGTCGACTTCACTGCTAACGCTTCCTATCCTTCCCTTCCCCACATCTTTTCTGTCAACTTTCGCTCAAGACCTTACCTGAGTATCGAGCGAGAAATGGAACTTCGCACCAAAAACTGGTGGCTTATGTGCAGGATCATTTAACGAATCGATGTCGCCATATTCCAAGCGAACAACATCGTTCAAATAGATGCCTGCTTTACCATTTCTGATACAATACCTGAACAGGAGACATTATTGACTTCCTGATTAGCGTACTAATCCAGAAAAAATCACATGAACCACAGTTTGCGCAGAAAAATGAGGCAAGGACAGGACTGTCTCTGCTCTTCTTCATTAGACCACGGTAGTCAAAGATCTGCAGTAATTTTTTCCACCGAAATGCAGTACAAATTTTGCATTAAAAAGGCGGACGAGATATATAAAATTTGCTGCACATCGTTTTAAATCGCTATAAAACACTTTCTTGGCAGGTGAAATAATTAGGTGGAATATGTGAAAGACTAAGCAACACTTGAGTGAACTTCTCATATCTATGCGCTCTGCACGCATTCTTAAAATCTACCTTCTATTTCATTAGCCACAATGAACCCACTCGTCGGCGACGACCAATAATGTTGGCCACAGTGAACTGTGAGATAACCACCTTTGCTGTGTCGGTGGTAAAGCTATCCGTGTAAGCCGCTCCTTTTAGACGGACCAACTCACACTGGTCGAACGGTGAGCTCAGTGGCTTTTTTAAATTATTAAATGCGACATGATAAACCTGCCTCATGTGCGTAAGGGAAATTGAAATACAGTTGTAAAAATGCAGTACTTCCGCTGAAGTACTTTTTTTACTCCTTCGTCTTAACGTTTTTTCTCAAACAGAATACAGACCATCAAAGCGCACAGGTTCATATGCAAGTTTTTAAACAGCTTTATCGGCCTTCAGCACTGAATTAGTCCAGTAATCCCACCCAAACAAAAGACGTATTCAAATTTGATCCTAGATGATAGCGTGGTTATATGCGAGACAGTGAAAGAGAACTGCATTCCTCTTAACTTAGGATCCGATCCGTGACTAAACGCTTCCGATAATCGATGAAAATGTCAGCCATTATACGGAGGAGGAAGCTCCGTTCGGAAATGAACACTAGATGTCGGTTGCACTGACATAAGTGGAACTGTACAGGACTGACTGGGGCTTTCTTAGCCACATGTAAGAAAGAATGAAATATTTCGAACGGCTGTTCATTAAGCGTACAGACACGACGTAACTCAAACATGGTTCCATTTATGCCGCCTCTATATTGCTTCCTCGCTGAGAATTTAGAAAGATTCGAAGCTTTCCACTACAAAAAATAAAATTCCTTTCCCATGATCTTCCTACTTCCCACTCATAAAAATCTATAAAACTTGCTGCTCAAAGAAATGCTATTAAGATTTCTCGTAAAGCAGCGAAGTGGAGTCCAGGATACGCCTTTGTTAATTTATTCATAACAATAAGGCACCGCACAGTTGTATCTTGGAAACATTTTGGTGAGTATGCACTGATTTACGACAGCTGCTCAGTGCTTGTTGAACTTGTAATGTTTGGTTTAAACTTCAGAGGAACGGGGCAACTTTTCAAAGATTAGCACAAAACAATGGTTTGGTAAGGTACAGCAGGAGCTCGTCCGCCTTTTGCGCTTCCTCCACCCGCAAGAAATAAAGTTATTCAAGTGGGTGCAAACGTCTATATATGCGACCGAATTAATGTAATGAAGTGGTGTGTTTCGGGTTTTAAAATGAACAATTACTAACAGCAAATGTAAAGAGATATAAAAATCAGCGAAAAAAGAAACAAGTGGGCCTCAGGCGGTCCTTTGCTGCCGAAGAATTATTGCTACACAGCTCGTCCTCGCCTTTATAAGTCAAAGCTCGTTCTCTCCGTTAAGTCAAAGTCAGTTATCAACAAATGAAATGAAAAACAGCGGTCTAGAACTCACATAATTCTTTCAGCGTCTGGTAAGGTGCCAATAAAGTAGCCTCCTGGCCTAATACGCTCCACTGCGTTACGTATCATAGATCTTGCTTGACCTTCACTCTCAAATGAATAATGGAACGAAAACTGACAACTACACAGATCGAATTCGATATCCTTCCTTGAATATGAATCGCGCAGTCGGTCCTATAACAGCAAAAACTCTGAGATTGTGCCACAGAAAACACAACGGATATGAACAATAAGGTTTCGGAACAATGCAAAGAGATCATCACAATTAAAATTCTTCAAGAGATAACTCTTATTCAAAAACCTGGCTCAAATCCCCCTTCTCATCTTTGAAAAATATACTGCGATGCAACGAGCGCACTAGAGAAAGGTGATGAATAGATGAAGTAAATGGAAAGCTTTATGTTGTGGCGGTAAATGAGTTTACAAAATTTATTGGCTTTTGAGGCAGTGATGAGTGAAAGAGCGACAACAGCTCCGATTCAAGGAGAAATTCAGCGAAGTACCACTGGTGCAAAAACCTCTTGAATTCACCAGTATGATGCACAAAGAAAAACAGACTGCAACATGTCGGCATTGGCAGTGATTAGCAATTACTAACTTTTCAAACTGCATCTCAGCATGGTGCTACTTTTTACAGCTGATCTGCATGAGAGGTGATACACCTACATTCCTGCAGTCTCCTTACTCGAAGAGTTGTCGTCTCTATCCTCCCTAAAGGGGAGTCATATTTCATCATATCACTCAAAATTATTCGTGGCTACTATGCCAAGCCTTCAACATCTGCGTCTAGAGGTAAGCTGGCAATGACAATGGGTGGTGAAACATCAATCCAAGAGCCTGTAAAGAGGAAATTTCCAGTGCTTAGTAGTTTGTGAGTTATTTTTACGGTGAAATCGTTCACTTTCCTTCTAAACGCGTATGATGAAGTCACATAACATTCAAACCAATGTATCGTCGCGTTTTCGCTCGTCAAACAAATCAGAAACTTTTTAAAAAATCCAAGAAACCTTGGTCGCATCAGCGGTAATAAATTCAGCAGTGAAAATTGGTCTACGGTCAGCGCGTGATTTCATCTCTTTATAACGACTTTCACATTGCTCCATCGATACACTCGCTATATCTAAAATGATTCCACTTAAACATGTAAACAGCTGAAGCAATAAAAGTTAAAACATTTCGTAGCATCACACAGATAATAAACTTCACAATATTTCAGCTTCGGCTGACAACTTAACTTCGAAATATAAGAGACCTGACCACATTGTTCACGCCTCCCACCGTTTCCCCAAAAAAAGCTGTCCCGAGGTAGCACTGAAATCACTAAGCAGATATTTCGGCATTGGAAAGAAATCAAATTCCAAAATATTGTCTCGTGACATGTACAGATGTATGAAGTTCCACCACATCAATGAAATTATTATAAGGAATATGCCGATCAGGGTTCTTCCTGAAATCGTTGCAGCCCTCAATCTCTCAGAATAACCCACCTGTCTTAAAATACTTCTTCACAATTCAAAAAACGAAAACGCAATCAAAGTCTTCAACACTTTGCAGTCTGCAAAAGAACCTCCATAATAAGCACTTCCACTCTGCCCCACAGAGCCTTCCCAAACAGCGACACATTCCTGCATCTTAAAAACAATACTCCTTATAGTGTAATAATGGGGAAGAAAAGTGCCGGTGAGTTTCTGTGACGTGTCTTGCAGTTTCTATGAGTTTTCTGAGGCGAAAATACCTCCTCTTCGTCATAAAACTTCCCAAATATGTCAAAAAACTTTAAACAGTTTGCCGCACGATGGCAAGCATAGTCTTTTTTCGATCTTCTCGTCACTGAAAGGACCCCTCAAACACCTCCTACACTTAACTGATTACTTAACACCTCGAAAACCTGCCATCAAAATCATAAATACCCTCATCTCCTTGCAAAGAAAAAAAAGCGGAACCCACAATATCATATCGCCAAAACCTTTCTGTACACCTAAACATGACTTAGGAGAAGATACCTGTAGCTACCAAATGCGCAACATTGCCGATACGCCATTTTAAAAGATCACCGCCTTTGCCACAGCACAAGTCCAAAACTGTTGCTCGAGGACAGCCCTCATCTTTGAGACGACCCAGGAATTCACCTGTCACATAAATGAAATAAAATTAATCGGCAATTGACAAGATCAGAAAAGGAAACTCGAAACACATTTATTCTTATATCCAACACTAAATGAGGTGTCTGCGAAAATCTCTCTTATTCCGGAACACCCACTACTCGATGACAAGCACGAGCGCCACCAACAACTCGGATTCGAACCCACGACCAACCCCTCGCTGTGCAGACACTCTATCCACTGTGCCGCATAGATGCAAAGACTCTCCCTTCCTCCCCTATGAATTTTACGAAAAGCAACATAACAAATCACTTCGTTGCCACAACTACTACTGCCGACCGGCTACAGCGCAGTTCAATCGAAGTTGATAAATAAGACTCCACCGCCGATAAATTATCTCTGCAGTCTTTCACCTGGCACATCTTTGTACTAAGCACAGCAGGACAGTATTAATGATTTTCTAACGGACACAAACGGTATAGGTTGAAAACTTGGGGAATCAAATTACCTCTTCAATACTCGTCCCTCATTACAGAAAAAAGCAATTAACATGACCATCGTTATGCTGAGGGATTTCATTGTCAGGGAACCGAAAAACGAAGTTGGAGTCTCCTCAAAACGCGCACGATGTAAAATACGTAACACCTCGGAGGAGAGCGAATGAAAAGGAAAGTCGTAAGACAGATAATTACGCCATCTAGAGGATGAACCGGTAATCATATGTCTTCTGACGTAACGAACCTGTTTCGGCTCCAAGCAGACTCAACACAGACCAATTCTTGTACCTTCCTATTCCAATCTCTAACAAAGCGCAATTAATACCTCACATGATGAGATGAGGAAATATGGACTCACTGTCATCGTTTGAGAATGAGTGAGGGATCGGCAGGAGAAAGGACTGTTTAGCATGGTGGCATGTTAACATAAGTCGTCTTAAGCAAAACGAAAAACATAAAGGATGGGAGAATTTTCGCGCATTTTTGGTGCAGATCCGTTTCCTTCAGCAAATCTTACGCATCACAAGTACTTGCTACGTATTAAAGACACGACCTGGAGTCACAATGGCGGCAAAATCGTTAAGACCACAATTTTGAAGGCAACAGAAAAGTTCTGTGACTACCTTATATTAATATCGAAGTTTTTCCTTCAGTTGGACGCAAAATGGAACGTTGACATTATGAGACTTCTTCATGCTTGTACACTGAAGCTGAGAACGTTATCGTCACTAATGAAATTCAGTACTTACCGATAAGCATACTTTTCATCCAATTGTTGAAATTCCTCAGATAAAATATGCGCGATTGCGTACGTTCTGTGATTCCCTTCTGAGGTACCGCATTGTAATGTTCTGCGACCACTGAACTTGTACTCTTTTCGGCTTCTTCACCCATTGCTCCGAACCGTCGAATTCAACTGCCTCAAAAACTGCCACAGCCCTTCACTTAAGTGACTATAACACTGTCTACATGGTGGGCACACAAACTATCAAACCCTCTTCTCTCACCCTTCTCCCTCCCTCTCTGAAGCAAGTAAAGAATGGACATACAAAGTAGAAAACTTCACTTGCGCGTACCTTGCAGGATAACGAATGCATATAAGGTGTGAAGTAGGTGAAGAAAAATACCTGGAGGAACGAAGTTTGCGGCGGCCTTTCCGTTACTGAAAATGGTTCTCGGCGAAGGTTACTTTTGAATGATTATTTTGAAGCTACTCTCTAACAACCTACCGGTTCGAAATTGGAATTCCCACCACGGATGCCCGAGAAACGTTAATGATCTGCAAGCAACCAACCTATAAATTAGTGGGAAAAGTTACTCTGATTCGTATACCTTGGTCGATAGAGACCGACAAAACCTCTGAAACTAGCCCCCATAAAAAACGTCGCAGATCCGGCGCAAAAAGCATAATAAAAGCACTCCTTTAGTACAAAAGCAACACTACCATGACAGGAATAACAGCCACTATTCCACAGGTATAAATCGACGGGAATACGTAAAATCGTGCGAACTAATAGGAAAGATGGACAGATGGGTTTATTCCTGCAATATTATACAATGCTTATATTCTCTTACTTACATGGAAAGATGTTGGTGGAACAAAAATGAGGCTGCAGTAGTGATCACAATAAAATTGGAGTAACCCCGCATAGAAGCAAAATAGGCTCGTCTATAAAGTAGCTGATTTTCTGTTCAACACTACGGAATCGCCGACTTCCCTTATTATCAGTCGTTATGACAGCCGCATAAAAACCTATGCTAATATGCTTGAAATCCATACTGCGGAACCAGAATATTTACTGCGATAGCGATTCCATTTAACGGGCAATTTTTGTCATTATCACAGAGATTATCATGGAAATGCAGCCCTCAGGTCGTTTCCCTCTCTCATCTCCCTCCCCTCCTCCATCCTCTTCCGTTTCCAAAAAAAAAGAAACGAACCACAGGCTTCCCTTCGAAAGCTACAAACGACTGGCAAATAGGACATACTCAAACGATCAAAACAAATAATACCAACGATGCAGTAAGTAAGTAACAAATCGTAGAGCAAACTTCAGTGCATAATCATCAGTCCTATAATATTTCAGCACACCACAATAAAACATAAAATTTAAAGTGCTTTTGCAGTCAAAAAAAACAACGAACTCATGAAGGCAGTCAGAATTTGAGACAGAATTATGTGCAGCACTTCCTACTCTTTTCCCCTCCTTCCAGGATAATGCCAAAAATGAGTGTGATAATCCTTCCTGCAATGATTATCATCAAATAAATACGAGGATTTCTGCAAGCACTCGAATAATTCGTGGTTTCGCATCAGTGAGGCAAATACCTGAAGTATAAACGTTCGAAACATTGCTCCAGTTACAAATCAGCAAATCGGGCATAATCACAGAGAATTTTTTATGAGCTCTAGAATTTTGCAACTAAACACCAGAACTTAGAAAAAACATAGGAAACTTCCGTAAATCACAGAAAATTCCAGCATTTCTGAAGGCAAACCAGGAAAACTTCCTTAAACCATGGAATATGCGGTGCCCAATAAAGAGGAAACTATGGGACATATATTTATGTGTGGGTTTAACGAAAAACTCAGACTTCAGCCTAAAATTCAGTGGGTATACTAGAGAAAATATACTCCACAAAGAAATCAAAATTTCAGCACTAAACTAAGTAATATGCTGTCAACGACTCAACAACCAAATCCAGAAAGGACGGAGATATGATTTGCATTAAAAATTGACCAAATGGATTTTTCTCGAAAAGCGATATGTGAGTTTCACATGATATTTCAACATTTTCGGTGAGATTACAATAAAATCGTATGTGAACACTGCTATAAGGCGGTCACCATTCCGTCAGCAGTGATCTGTAGCCCCGCAATACTCATTCAGCCGAACCCGCACTAAGCCAAAGGAGCATTCCACTCTGCTCGAGATGCTCCAATAACAAATGCGAAAGTTCATAGAAAGGAAGTTAAAGAGAAGTCACAACATCGAAAGGCGATAACCTTATGCAATGAATCCCACCTCCACTTGCCTCCTATGTGCGCTTCCAACAATCCTCACTTCCTAAGTTACCGTCTTTTTCATTTTCATAGAACGTCCTTCTGGAATACGGCAGCTGCTGCATTCAACGACCGGCTGCACATTCAGCGCAATCATTCGATGACTTCAGTTGATGATACTGCCTTCAGAGCACAAAATAATCACTACTTAATTTCACCTCAAGAACCACAATTTGCTTAAATTAGAAAAATACAATAGGAAAGGCGAAAACATGGCTCCATTCCATAAAACAAAACAGCAGAAGAATATCTCACGATAACCCACAAAATAACGAGCAATCGCATACGATGCTTCTCAGTGAAAGGACTAACAACTATTCCTCCGACGAATCACTCTGTTTGCTTTTGTCGGTCTTCTCATTCACGTTCTGCACGAGTATTGGCAAGACAGGAATGTCCGCAGAACCGTCAGAATCACTATCGTTGCTCGAACTCGAGTCGCTTCAATAAATCAATGCACCAGATTCGAAACAAACTATACTTGGGATAAAATAATGGGTGATAAATCTGGACCCATGAGGTCCGAACTAGTTGATTCAGACTACCGATCCAGTGCTCTACCAGCTCAACAGCGACACAACTGCTGCGACGCACCGTCAAAGCACTAATGATGCCCTACATGCGAGTGGCATCATTTTCTAAACTATGAAGAACTTTCACATTATACCAGACATGAGACCATGCCTGTAGAAATCCGCAAAAACGATATGGGGCAAAGAACGTTGCAACAGTATGCTGCTGCTCTGCTTAATCGACAATTCCTTGCAGATTTCGAACGTCTTTGTGGGGACCTTGTTGTTCTGCGACTCCGGTAAATATCTAGGTTCCTATAGCTAGCCACTCAAGAAAGAAATTAATTCAAGAAATAAACCATTCGTAGATTGAAACCCCTAAGCAACGAAATCGTCGGCTACGAACGCGGTAACTAACTAAGTATGGACTCATCCCCTCCCGTGGGTGGCAAACTCTACCATTCGGTCATTCCAGTGCATCTATTGTTCTTTCAAGCTAATGAAGATGGGAGCGGTAACCTGCTTTACGAACGAGGTATGAAGGTAAGATGTGGGCACGTTAAATATTGACAGTACATACTAGATCTCGACTTAAGATGCAACCTTTCGGCAGCAGGCATTAGCTTTAATCACCACAGGTATAGAGCTATATAGGTTGGTGTAGTCGAGACGATAACGATTCAACATACGGTCGCTCAAGTTCACATATGAAAGCAAAAAAGCACGGCTGGTCGATATAGGGCAAATTTTCACTTTTCAAAAAACATACCCTCTGAACGAATTTCCTACCAAATCACATAACATTTCTGGCGACTACAAACTCCTGTCATAAATTACTTCGAGCAAAGAACGCCACCGAAGATATTCAGCACAATACACAAAAGCTCCCAGCACCTATTTCACATTAAAAACCCTTCCGTTCCCATTTTGACGCCCATGAAACGCAATTTTTTGGAGACCAAACCTTGGAACATTCAGAATCCAGAACAAAGTTTTCACATATTCTCGTTTGCGGTTCTTTATTACTTCATAAAGTACTGGATCCATCAGGCAGAGGTGGTAGGGGATGCGCGGGGTGCGCTAGTATGTCGCGCACTTCTGACAAGAGTATACTGAGGTTCTAGGTGATAGAAAGTGAAAAAAGGTTCCAGAAAAGCATTAAAAATTTTGTAACTTCCCTCTCCTCTCCGAGCCCCATTCCCTCTCCAACAAATACAATCTGCCCAAAATGACTTTTTCACTATGTGCTTTTTTCATAGATCTTATAATATAAACGATGAATAAACTATGAGACGTGAGAATTGCAAGTGATTCATTGCTTACCTTGATGAGGCGTAATAAGCCATTCCTGGCAAAGCACCAATAAGCTTAATTGCAGTTGGCGCTCCAACTTCCTCTGTCATATCAGCTTGTGGCCTTGGCGGAATCCGTTTTTCCTCAGTAACGGTCGTCGTTTCACTCGTGCTGAAAACTGATTAATGAATTTCCACAAAAAAACCACGTCGACGACTCTTTTCTGCGGTGGGTCACTAAATAGTCAAGGGAACTGAAAGGTTTACATAATTGCAGCTTTCGAGCCCATTTTTGGTCATGTTCTATTCGCTAGTCGCGCATAAACGATACCGTTAGAGCGAAATCCGAGTCGTAGCTCTTTTCACCCGATCAGTACCCTCAATCACTAAATAACTAAACAGTTCATGCAAGCGCGAATGATGCAGCGATGAATTTCACCGTGCAAAACAACGTCGAATGATATTATTGAAGATTTTAGATCACTGCTTACGTAATGCAATTGATTTTCCAAGCAATCGTTACAAGGAATAACAACCGATCGATTCCTCAATAACAGCACCAATCAATAACACAAATGGAAAACGTACCTTCTGCGCTTAATGGCGGTTCTGATTATGGCAGCCTGCTTGCTTTGCTTCGGAGTAGAAGTGTTTGCGGGTTGCGGCCGTAGCTGCGAAACTGATGGTCCCTCCCCGTCTACAATCCTCTTGCAGCGCGCACGCTCGAATTCACTCATTATTGCGTTCTCCTCCTTAACACAACTGTCATATATCCAGCCAGTGAAGATAAAAAGACAAATTCAGAGTGACAATTCGAATCCCGTGTATACGACAAACGGCAGGCACTCGAAGTAGAAAAGTAGCGACGTCTTCAGTTTCGTAGACTGAGAAGAAAGACGTTTGGTTCTTGAAGGGTTTTCTGGGAGAAACTTGCTTTCCCCTAAGAAAGAGAATAACGGTCTTTCTACCGCTGTCGCTAGAAGATACGTTTGTGAACTTTATTCAGCTTTGCTCAATTTATGGGAGTTCGTAGTGTTTGTCAAAGAGGAAACGTATCATCAATCCTTTACTTTGCTCATTCGCTTTTCTGAATGAAAATAATTCCTTCTGCTGATATGAGGCTTATTAACACTCCCGTGCAGATAAAACAAAATAAACTGCATAAAATATGAACGACATCCTTTGCTGAACCTTGAAGGGAAAACAATCGAAGTTCGTCACGTCCCCTATTCAAATTAGCGTCTAATTTTCGACATTCATCGCCATAACTACTTTATTCTCTTGTCAGCTGTCAGCTTTGTCTTTTTTCAGCGCACAATCTGCGACCTCAAAATGCCGGCAGTCCCCTCCTCACTTCCATCTATTTAGGTTGCAATCAACACTTCATCCTATATATTTATGAAACGACACCTAAGTTGCCTAGAAATTAGAGGTGCTCCATGAAAACTCCATGAAAAACCCTTCCTGCATAGGTAGTTAAATAATAAGATCAGAGATAGAGAAATGGAGAGAGAGAGATCCGGCATTCGACAGATCGTTTCGAAAGGCAGAGATGCTCTAAGAATGCTCCTAATCAAGTAGATAAATTACCAACAAGTGAACCAAGAGAAGTGAGAAATGGCTCAACACTGCTCGCCTACTCAAAATCAGATAAGAAGAATACCTAAATATGCACCTCTGACTTTGATATGATGTATGAATACCTTACGGTTGAATTCTTAAGCTCACATGTTGCCGCCACAAGTTGAATATGCCTGTTTTGGTTTCAAACTGTTTAAGAGTTGCGGACTGACCCTCATGGTCTTGAGTATATTTGGGAAACGAATCCTTTAAAAAAATTACTCTTTATGTTTACAGATATACCGCGAATTTCTGTGCTGGAAATAAAGTCAACTATGAATCTAGGCTTCAGCGTTAACAAAATCCGCAAAGCACAGATACCTCTTTTTTTAGCCGATCTTGTTTCGCTTTCAGATCATCGACCATCGCCAGAAATTCCGTTTCGTCAGAGTCCAAACCGCGGATCATATTTTCTGCAAAATCACTTCCCTATTAAATAATAAGTCGATTGTTGATGAATGAAAGATTGGAATCTACTAGGTGAGATGAATGGGGAGAGGAGTTGTTCAGAGATTCGGAACCACAAATCCCTCACTCATTGAACTGCCTACTAAACTTCTGCTCAGCCGTTTGAAAGTTTACTTCCTTCACATCGTCCCTATGTCATCTACAAATTAAACACATGATAATCCGTGTCCTTTGCAGAATCCAGCGCGTACAGCATTGCATAGTGGTGTCTAAATTATGCGTACTAGTCCGCCCGAATGGGTGGAGAAGGAGCCGGCAAGTAGGAGGAGAAGGAATCGGGCACGCACCTTTCCATCATTTTTATTCCGCGTGACAGTGCAATCAATTGTGCAGGGTGAACAATATAAGTCTTCCTCAGTAGCGAGGGAAATTACTTAATTCAACCATCTTAAGAAGCGCTTACACGTGGGTGACAAGAAAACCTGAAATCTAAAAAAACGACTAACTGAATCGGTGTTCCTCGTCGTACTCAGCCTGCTTCTTATCTCTAACTTCCTTTAGGCGCTCATACAACGAACGGTGATCCACCTCCTCCTCAGGTGCCACTAAAGATTGATAAACAAGTTGAGTGAAATAATTACACAGAAAGAGAATTACTAAATGGGGAAACGTGGGATGAAAACAAACAGGTGTCGGCAGTGACAAGAGGGACGGAATAACTTCGATTTATTCTCCACTCTCTTCTTTCGTTTTCGTCCCTCTCCATTCATCATCGAATGAGAGGTTCTTTTGATGGTAGAATTCGTATGGATATGGGGAGAGGGGCGGAGTGATGACGTGTAATGATCACTAAGCAGTCCCCACTTGAATAAAAAGGTAGGGAAAGTAAATAAGGACCGATATATTTCGACAGATGACCGGCTGATGGCTCAGTGCGTCGGGAGCTCCAACAACAAAAAATATTCAAAAAGCTTCCAAACGCTTTCAAGCTAGCTTCCATAAATCCGGCGTTTAAGAAATGCTCTTCAGTGCTTTGTATCACTTCTCCATTCATTGAACTACATTAGGCAGCTAAAATATGACGGGAAAAGAGAGATCACTTCTCCAATATTCTAACTTAAATTCTGAACCACAGTGTATGTACCCGAAAAGATCGCAGATGACAGAAGAGGAGGGAAAGGGAAGCATGCCACCGTGAAGGCGAACAACCCACTGCTTATGTATTTTTGTCAGCGGTCATCGAGCAAAACAATAGGCAGTAAAACGACAATATATGCCAATCGTACTTGCATTACATAAGTCATATGATGAAGACTTTTAAGCAGATGTGCATCGTGATGATCAAGTTCGCGCTAATAAGGACGTCAGTTATTCCTAGCAAATTCATCCATCGCCAAGACTCCTATTCCATGTTAAGTTTTCTTCTCGTTATCTCGCCTACATTGTCTCCTTGACCTTCTTTGTTTCCAACTACTGGTGAGATACACCTACTCACAGAAGGCCATAAAAGTCAGCTGACCAGCAGCATCGTCGGGTTTTCGAATTTTCTCCCACTCTTGTTGTCGCCGCCTTCTCGCCTCCTCCAAGTCTGATTCACTGACAAATCGGTCGGTCATTGCGGAAGCACGCCGAACCTGAAACCAAGTAGATCATACTCTTCGAAGAGTCACAAATCACAAACGTATGTACGCCATAAAAGAATTTCGGGCTAGCTATCCGATCGTGGAAAAAGACAGTGAGGAAATACGCGACCTCCATCGGGTCCACGTTTTTGCAGTCAGCCATCGAAACAAGTACCTGGGCTAAATCAGTCCTCGGTTTCGATCTCTACCCAAATTGGGGCCAACTTTTACCCGCATTCTCTTATGGAACCAGCAGGCAACTAAATGAGAAAAGAAGAACCTACTGCTTCCAAGCAGCCGAACTACTGTGCAAGTCGTCTACAGAATGCCTCTTTTCCTCACACTCGACCAGTTGTAGAGCAGAATGCTACCTGCAAATTTCACTGCTTCTTTAACTGCTTATGACTGGATTGTTGCACGATTTCGATTACCGAAGGTATTGGCAAACAGTGTGAACACCCTAAAGTTTTGTCGGGACCTCTCCTCTCCTCAATATTTGAAAAGAAGAAAGCTTCGACTGCAAAGGACGCTTACTAGCAGCCCTCGTCGGACGGAACTGCCAGTCCCTTCCTTCAACTCTATTCTTGAAGTAACGCCGGAAAATGTTCTGTCCACCTCTCTTGCCATATCTTATGAACCGGGCCTCTATTTCTCGAATCTCTGACAAACATCACGAGTCGACAGCTTTACTTTCAAATGTAAAGACCGACTGGGCTGCTTTTTCAGCACATTTTCGCCTAAAATCCCTCCTGAGACAACTGCCTTAGAAAGGCGAAAAAATGTTCAGCGGATAGGTGCGAATTCAACAAGAGAATCTACACCCCTTAACGGAAGCAAGAACGGTTCTTTGTGGTAAAAAGAAAGCAGGAAAAGCGGTTGCGACGTTCTGAGTGGTCAACAAGGGATGCCGGGCTGCACACATCCTGAATCAACTACTTTCGCACTGGAATCGACCTTCGAAGAGCTAATTCGCAGTTATGGCGATTCTCAGACGTCACACGATTACTGCAATGAAAGAACCATAGGCAAAACAACTACGCACATGCATGGCACAGAAGGTTAAAACACAGTACGGCGCCAACATCGCAACTAACATCCTCAACCCACATCAGTATTCGTCGTCTGGCTACACTCATAGTGCGAGTTCGCGTGCTTGTCGCGAGAACCTCGAGTTCCGAGGATTCCATCACTTATTCTTGAGGCATATTCAAAAATATACGAAAAGCACGTTGTTTATCTCGCAACAGACTTTTAGATCATCACCGACAAACACCCCCACATACTTAACGCTCCCTCGGAAATCACCTGTGACAGATCTGAGTAAGAACACTCGTCCAAATGCACCTACTGCCTTATGGATCGGCATCGCTGACGTAACGATTCATATGCTGAAAGTGGGAAGCAGAGTGTCGTGCCGTCTGCTTCCACCTTGTCCTATTTCCTTGAATCGAAGGGACTCCTCGAGTTCATTCGCTTTCCGCACAGACTCATCTTCCACCGACGTAATAAAGACCTGCCCCTCCACCAGCTAACAGAACCACTTTTTTCTCCCAAAGGACACTGTCCTTCACTGTTCCTTCTCACTGATCGTCACATCCCACAGACCCACCATCGTCTCTCGTTTTCAGACCACATTTGCGCCACATAATCGAAAGCTCATCACTCTCTCACCATATTTTCAAAAATCGCCATTCGCCGAAGCAATTCTCAACGATCAATTTGCCGAATGCCAACAAGGCAGAAGTTCGACGAATAGTACTTTACTAGTCAACAGGTGTTTTCTCCGATAATTTTGTGAGTGCTTCGTGGGGCTCGTCGTGGCAGTCTTGTTTCACTCTTTGTCTGTGTGCGTGTGCCACTTTCATGTCTGATGGCAGTAAACACGCCAGATTCCGATCCCTTTGAGTTCACTTTCGTCCCTGTTGACCTCTCTCTGATAGGTTGCAGTCCTTTAAATGAGGAGTTCCCGAGGTGTGGGACTCTGGTGAGACCTCAAAAAACTCGAAGGCAAACTTCTCGCCATAAGCAATCGAGAGTTTTTGCGCTTCAGATATTGCCTAGATATTTTGGTAGTTGTTCTCAAAATGTTTTCAAGTACCGATCTAAAGCGGTTTCTTGTAAGGTGCATTGTGGGAAGCAGATATTCAGGCGCTGTGACAGCATTCTTGGCGCACTTTCCGGGAACAAGCAGTCGGCAGACTACGCAATCAACTCTCCTGAAGTATGCGTGTTGTAGCTCGTTGCCGTCGATGTTGCGCAAACCTGTGAGGAAGGCTGAAACTCACCCTGAAGTGTCTTATTTGATGCGATTTCGATAAAGAGTTTGGGGTGCACGTATTCCTCCCCCAATCTGCAGCAAAGAGTTCTTTGACTTCAGCTTTAACCTCGGTTGCCGAGTTGTGTATTTTGGCTTCGCCGCCATATCGGAAGCACACTTATAAGATCCTCTCTCCCACTCCCATAAACTTTCCTCGTGTTTGAGCTGTTCTTTCCACTTCTTATGCACGTCTGCTAAGGCAAACAACGTCGGTGATTTTGTTCAGCCATCGGCTGATGGGAAAACGATGAACTGCACCGGTGAGTGCTTCCCGCGGAGTACCCACCTTGTTTTCTTTCATTCTGGACGTTGTGACTCAATCGACGTTTACTAGACCCCTTGTAAGGCTTTTAATGATTAGAGTAGTTATTAAATTGGAATGTTGGGACCGGTGTGCTGCCCTCATTATGCAAGAATGAAGGGGGGCTTTTGAGCGTCAGCTTCCCCTCAGCGATGGGTTTCATGAATTCCAAGCGACGGAGAGTTCCATGTGCTCATCGTTTTGGCTACCTACAGCTCACTTGGATCACCATCTTGTTACACTAACTGGCTGGAAGGCACAGCCTCATTTCTAACACTACCATCTATATTTCTTCAGTTGTTTATTAACCTTTTTCTGTTAGACGTTCTGCTTTTAACAGGATTTTTGTGTTAAGTCGATGAACTTTCTGCTAAAGAGATGGCATCATCATTCCTAAGGTAGAAATTCCGTCCCGGATTTGCATCATATCCGTTCTCATTTGCCGTTGCTTTCCAAATCTTATTGGAGACGCCTCTGTCTTATGTTTACTCCCTATTACATAGAGTGCCACCCTGTCACCTCCCTCCCTCACCCTCCATTCCCTGTTGTTGGATGGGTCGGACATATTCTCGGAGAAATCCTTCGCAAGTCAGCAAGCTGTTTCTAAATATATGCAGTTGGCGGATAAGCAGCGCATCCGGCAAGTTGTTTTCAAGTGTGGATGCAACAAGTTGTAGACGACCGTCCACAGAATTCCGAAAGACGAAGTACTGACGTAACTTCAGAATCGGGGACGTGACCTCTGTTTTGTGTCTTCTAGGTTGCAGAGCAAATGTGCTGGCAGGAACGTTTTGCGCGTTGTCACTGACAGAAATGTGAGGTTAGCATTTGCCGATTAACGACGTAGTTTGAACAGTGATACGAATGGGAAGTGATTCGAAGGTGGTCTCCAGGTTGGCGTACGGCTATCAATCTGTAGTT
Source organism: Parascaris univalens (assembly GCA_037576465.1). Taxonomy (NCBI): domain Eukaryota; kingdom Metazoa; phylum Nematoda; class Chromadorea; order Rhabditida; family Ascarididae; genus Parascaris; species Parascaris univalens. Next base: position 27,045,105 of record CM075173.1, read on the forward strand.
TTATTGATGTGGTTCCCATTGACCGGTTGATATCGATGTATTTAAATTTCATTTATTCAGTCATTGGCTCGAAGGAGGTGCGCGAGATAGCTCTTCTCGAACGACTTTCGTCCAGCGAGCTTCATCCAGGTACACCTTTAAAGTCGTACGAAAAAAGGCATAGCGCATGTTCGCAAATGACGATTGCTTTTTGGTCGGTCATGACTGCTTCTTTTCACTGAAGAGGGTGGGGCGTTTCAGCAGGTCTGCACGTTCTATAGCTAGAAATTTCTTATGAGGGTGCCAACTTGGCAATGTTCTCGGTAACTGCAAGCGCTTTCGGTGTGAGATGCCTTAGTTCTGAACGTTTTGGTTTTGTCAGAGGGAAGCGATGTTCCGGAGGGGAAAGAAAAAGATCGCTGCGAGACCGTGCTGTGGAATAAAATTGCGACTACGAAATGCGTCGAATAAATTAACATTGGAACAGTTATTTTGACGTTTCTATTCACACAGCTGGAGGCATTGTCGCACATCCAGGCCCATGCGCCGTTTCTCATTGCAGGCCAACATAGTTGCAGTGGGTATCGCATCCGAGACATTTTATCTTCACAGTTTTTCATATATCAGCCATAACGCAAATATGCATTTAAGCAGCTGATGACTTCGATAACGATATCAATTCCGCAGATGCAGTTTGTTCAGATCGGCGATGATCACTGACGTTCAGTTGGCAGTATTTTCGAACTTGGTCGGTGTTTCGATATTCGCGTTGGTGGTGCTCTTCCACTATGTGGCTGTAAACAATCCGAAGCGCTCGAAAGAACACTGATACGTGTTATCACCGGTGAAATGTTGTGGTCTTCCTCGACTCCTGCTATCACTGATAAGCTGTTCTATTCGTCTTGCGCTGCATTAAAATTGTTTGTTTCTTTTATAACAGAATTGTTTTCTTGCGACGTTGGTCGCTTTGCGTGGCATATTGCTGTGTTCGGTAGGAAGACGCGTAAGTGTCCGCGTATGCTGCGATACCCGATGGGGTTTCACAACGACTTTAAAAACCGTGGCTACCTCCCCTCATATCTCAGTGGTTAGCAAAGTTGCCTTTGAGATAGTCGCATATGATATCCAAAAAGTTGTAACTGCTGCTTATACAGTCTATGCACCGCAGAGTTCACACCATTCAAGTGCACCTCCAGTGCACATCAGTGTTTGTCCTCAGTTCTATCCAGCTGCTAAATCTAGTACTCATCAACGGGTTTTTACACATTTAAAAGTGGGGAAAGTCAAAGAGTAGAAATGTGGGTGGATATGAGGCCTTAGTTAGACGACGAATCACATTGTAATTACGATAGAAGAACATCGGATGCAAAAAGCAAAGCGACGACGCCACACTCTCATTCGCTTGTCTGACACAAACACGATTCAGATGGATTCTGTGGCCAAAAGCGTCTTGCAGATCTGCTCTGAACTTAGTGAGCCGGCTCATTTTTGCACTGGTAGCAAAATTCAAGCGTTCTGCGCAGTCATGAGAATCCCAAGTCTCTTCGACGATCTCAAGAGGGTTCCGTTGACGTATGTAGCAGTTCCGGCTTTGCTGCACGTCCGCCATTCTGAAACTTACATAAACTGATGGTGCAGCACGGACCACCTGTAACATTATATTGCTAACTTAATCACATATAACAGATCCTATTTAACGGTGAGGCAAACAGTTAAGACGAAGTTAAATAAACAGATCAAGGAAAGCGCTTCCCATGAAGTGTTACGACGTGGTCAACTCGTAAAAGAATCTGGTTCTAAATGTTACAACATAATCTGCATATCGAGTCGTCACTTCAGAGATGCCTTGCAGGTTCTAAATTTCAAACAACTGGTGAAAAGAGAAGCGACAAAAAAACCGCCGAATCAGAAATGAAGTCGGCTCAAAACTGAGGCACAGACCATAGCCACTGTTCGATAACAGGTAGGATATGGGTTCCAAATGTTACACGTTTAATGCTTATCACGACTGTTGCATTCATTACGTGCAGAGTAAAAAAACTCACGAAGAATAACGCCGAATAAACTACCAATGTTTGTCATCTGACTCGAGAAACTATCGGGCCGCGAATACGTGAGTTACTCCAGTTTTACAATATTGGGAAACGACACCGGAATTTAGACCAATTAACTAGGTAATACATAGTAGTCACTTATTAAATGCACCATTAACACAAATTTAATAGCCAATTCACCACTGCCATCGCCACTTTGTCGCCACCTTCTGATTACCTCAAGTCGAGTACCTTTTCCGCATCACGTGCCACCTCTTCCACCTTTGCGACTTCGCTCATTCTTCGCTCACAGGTCACTTTCAATACTTCCGGCTGAAAGTCGACGCAACGGTAAAATTCAAACAGCAATTTCGATTAGAAAGCAGGTTACCACATTTGACACCATCCACACTGAGCCCCCTAAAAACTGATGCTATTTCGTCGTTTTCTCTGCAATGGGATGCATCAAACGCGAGCCCAACTCTTAGATGTGATGAGCAGAGGAGGATTGTGACCATGCTTCACTCCGCTAGCGCGCTTCGACTTTTAAGGCTCCTAATATAAATATTAAATTAAGTTTGAAGAAAATCAAACGAGAAGCGAAGAAAACTCGTGACAACTAGGTGGTCTATTCACGGTTGACCTTTCCTCAAATTCAGAGGTAAGACGGCCAGTTAAGGACGCACTAATTAGAACGACCATCGACCATTTCCGGCCATTCACCGTTTTCCTGGAGAGTTTTTGTTTGGAAGTAGGACTACTACGTCATCTTCGACAAATCAGGTGTGGAGAGCGGAGAACGAAAGAATTGGAACACCGGCATGCATCGAAATGCCAGCCAGCAGTCTTTTCTATGAAAAGCTGCAGCAAAACGCTAACCTCTTTTCCCTCGGTGCCCGAATACGTGCCACTCTCATCTTCTTGTATTACCTCAGCAACGCATCCATCGCTAAAGAGTTCTCGAACCCTAGAGTCCGCCATTCTCAAGCGTATGTCTAGATGATCTGACACATCTACTGACGTGTACACTGGCTCGCTTCTTTCCGAGACGAGCACTTTGGAAGTACAAGTTTTTTCATGGTTTCTTTGATTGCGCGAATGAGCAAATGATCGACCACAACCACGCATACACACATACCTGAAAAGGGCGACATTTCTATTAGGTACTTTTATTAAGGGGGAGAGAGAAAAACATGGGAGATTGAGAGAGCTGAAGTGATTGTTATGCTTTATGAAGTTCAGAGAGCAATAAAGCTGCCTCACATCCTTGAGGATGTGAAGCGTATGAATTTGAGACACAGCTTAAGGATCATATGTGGTTCCCAAATTGCAAGATTAAATGATTTTGGGTTTAAAGTTCGTGAAGCACTCTCTGGAAGTAACTTTTGTGGCAAGGCACTAGAAATACTCTCTTCAGTATCTCCAAGCAGTGACTGTTCGCCATTAGATTGCAAGAACCATTTCAGTAATGCTAAAATTTGCGGAAAGTGTTTCCAAATGGACGAAGATATGAAAGGAGTTTGCAGGCATGCTATTAACAGGCACATCGACAGAACCAACCAAAATATGAGAGAAATCTCATTAGGCAGAAACGCCAACTACAGCCAAATAAATATCCCAAGTTTAAATCCCACAACCTGTCGAAGGAAACGAAACAATGCGAACTGAAGTTCTGAAATACTTGGAACGCCTAGCAACTAATCCCAAATTGCGATCATTAATCTTTGATGTTCAATTCACTTTAACCTCAATTAGCAGGGGTAACTACTAAGGACACATAAACATGTGTAACAAGAAACAAGCTCCTCAACGGAGCACTCAAATGGTCGCGTCAGTGTTATCAATACTAATTTGATTGCAGAATGGAGTGATATCTCATGATGTTTAGCTCTTCTGAATCAGAAATCGAGCATTCGTATACGAGAAGAGCGATCGAGTTGCAAAAACTCGAATAAATTTTTCGCAGTTGCTGCCTCCGACAAAAATGCCACAAAAGCCACGCAATCCACACGGTATGACATGAAACGCAATGGATCACTGCAATAAAATAATTCAGTTCAGTTGAAATCGCAGCAACTCAATTCATTTCGTAGCTACCGCATAATGCATATAAAGAAATCGGAAAGGAGCACATAATGATAGCGCTGATCCGAGAGCGAAACAGCGAAGTACGCAGATGAACTTCTATGTTCGCTTGGAATGGAGCTCATGTTTATTATTTTCTTCAAGACGTACTTATTTCGGAGGGGACTTTTGTCAAAACTTGCAACTTCCACTTTACATGAGAGGCGTATATGTCAGCGACACAACGCACATATTCACCGGTACTTCACCGGCGCATGGGTGTTTAAATGCCGAGAACTGAAAAGCTTAACGTATAACACAAAGGTGACCGCATTTTTGGCTATTAAAATAGAATGATGTCGTTCCATTGGTCAAATGGTCGCAGATGTTGTGCATAACATCTCGTTCTCTAAACGAACTTTGAAACAACTTGGTCTATGAAAGCAGATTCCCCTCTTATTCAAAAAGAGTACCCACCGCTTCCGCTGGAAATGCTTTGCCTTCTGATGCGCATGCAGCACAGAGCCGTTGATGAATCGTTGTCCACACCCATCGATATCGCATACATATGGCTTCTGATTCAGATGTCGGCGAACGTGCATCCTCATCGGTGTTTTCTGTGCGAAGCACATCCCGCAAATTGCACATTCGAACGGTCTCTCACCGGTATGTGTACGCATATGTGCCTCAATTAATATGTCCACACTAAATGTTTCTCTCTATCCGACCAGAACTCAAGAAGAACTCCTTTTGATGCCAAATCCACCACATTTCCTTCATTGCCGTCTACTCTTCTCTTGAAACAGTATCTCGTAGCCAATTTCTCGATCACGACAATAACCCAGAAATTTTATGGAAAGGATGCGTTTAGAGAAAACTGAATTCGTGATTCAGCACATCGTTCATCCGTCAACAGGGATTATTTTCAAAGTGCCAACTCATGCCAAATCAGATATGTCGGTTCTCGTTCAGATTATCATTATTAGCTTAAAAAACGAGATCACGACGCGAAGCATCCGTAGACATCCACGAAATTTCAAATGACTTCGTCAGACGATATGTGCGTAAGAAATTTTGGGAGTTTTATGAAAGAGAGATTATAGAAAAACAGCCACTCGCTGGTATACTTTCGGTTGGAGAGTTGTTTAAGAGGTGAACCTAGCTGCAGAGCAGTGCGCAACGGCAACAAACTTCACGTTTTTACTTCACTCCTACATAAGACCCGCAAAATGTGAACTGTTTTCGCTACCCAAATTAACTAGATGGGAAGCTATTTTCATTGCCCTCCTGTGCCAACTTCTACTAATGATCAAACCAGTTTAACAGTTCAAACTTTTCTGACCACTACATACAGTTTATACAGATCTGATGGACAACTCATATGTAGATCGTCATCAAACCGGCTGGACAGTTTAAACAAGCGGAGACGGGCGGACACGGCCTTTAAGAACTAAGCACTTCCTGACGCGCCCCTTGTAAAATAATGTTTTTTTCAAGTATTCACGACTGAAGAGACTTAAAGAAGCAACTCGACTTGGTAAATAAATATAACGCAGATTACCAACTAACGAAACAAGGGAAATGAATGTGTCAGCTTATTTAGTGTTACCCCTGTCACTCGGGTTTAATCACATCGCCTGATAAAACCCGTTCCACTGGATTCAACTGTGGGCATTTACGTTTTTCAATTAGCCTACAATTCGCTTATCAACTGAACGAACATCATGTAAGGATGAATGAGTCGCTCCATATTCAGCAACGTAGTGCAAGGAAACATCGACGAAACAAGAATTTAAATCCTATAAAAATAGCAGTGACATATGAAACCTTGATTTTCGACGGGTATTTGTCAACTCGTCCACAGTACTCACAACGATGCACTTGAGGTTTACGACGATTATGAGGAGACGCCTCATCAACATTCTCGCCCTCAATAACATTGCATGCATGTATATTTCATACCGATGTTCACATGTTTATAACTGGGTTCTATTTACTTGCCTGACACCTGTGTATATTTAACCGTTATTGATAATATCTGACGATTATCTAGGTGACCGGTCTGATATTCTTATGCTCTGCTTTAGATAATACGGATTTGCAACGTGGACAGTTCAAATGATTTCGCCAACAATCAACAACCTACTCAACTCTCAACGGAAGAGTGACAGTCATGTTCACCAGTGCTTTCAATAAAAATTCGATGCGGCAGTAAACATACGCATAGAGCATTTCAATCCTCCAATTATGACTACTTTACAGAGCCTTCGAGTGGTTCAGACATTGTTTTATGCTGTGGGAGAGGAGTACACATGAGCCATCCTCTTGAAATTTCCTTCCGCGAAATACATCATATCATTTCCTTCAGTTCGCCTACATTTCCCTTTGTTAGACAGCAGCTGGCGGCAACGGGCCGTATTCGAATCTTTCCGTATTATCACAAAATCTTTGCATCTGCCACCACAAAAAACATTTTTGGTCCGATATAAAAGAATTACTCACCAACATTCACGTTATTTCCTTGCTAAAGATGTGTTTTAATGTTCGGTGAGTATAAACTGGCGGACGTTCTGTAAAAGCCAAAATTTTCATCCAAAGAGATGTTTCTCTCCGTGGCCTCAGTTCTTATGAGATCATCTCTAATCTCATCGTTTTCATATTTGCTTAAATACCTATCTATTTCGTCAATCTCACTTCGAAAGCAAAATTTTGTTACGGCCAAATTTAAAACTATACCCTTGCAACGGCTTCAATGATCCAATCGAGGTTCCTTGCCGGTCGCTGCCGATAATTATCCTCATGCGCCAGCCCCCTCACTCCTACACGTGAGAACTTCTTCACTGGAGATGCCATTTCGCATATTGATGCATCCACCTCAATCTTCAATTCACCATTATACTTCACTAATACAGTTTTTCAAACTGAATTTGAAATTAGATCGCGAAAGTAGTACCACAAAGCATTACGATGCGAATTCCAAACTCGAGAACATCTTTGGAGATCAAAAACTTTTCTAAGAAATTAGGACGCCTATATCTTTCTCAAAAATATAACACGGTTAAGCGCCAATATACAATATCTGAGACCCAAAAAAACTGCTATTTTTCTGATTTTTCGATCAAAGGAAAGGAGAACCACTGCGAAATTGGACGACAAAGGAAATGGGAAATTATTTCCGATTGGCTCAGAGATAAAGGTCCACGTTTCCTTCGAAATCCAATATTGGTGCAAACCATGAGGACCGCGAAGTTCAGAAGCATCCAAATGATTTTGAGGCATTTCGACGTATGAAACACATATGAATACACAATTAGAGTAAAAATAAACGCTTATGAAGCCCCAAGAGGGGAAAAATGTTTGTTAAGACACAGACGACTGCGTTAAAAAGCATAACGATCCCAACGATTTATCGCTCCTCTAAATATCATTTAAGGTTTCGTCCATTGCTCCAACGTCTCCATCCCGATACAAATAGCAACAATAATTCTACGACCATTTTGGTTTCGGTATCTCTTGGCAAACCTGTTGAACGCGTACAAGCATTGCACACTACAACCCCTCCCTTCTCCTTCTCATCTTTCTCCACTCCGTTATTCCACTGCAAAATATCCGCAAGTGATCAATTATAACTACCTGAGGAGAATCACTTCCTGCACGTTTTCGACCCTTGCGTGGAGGACGTGGATCGGCGATCACCGAACGTCTTTCGCAAACCACACCACTTGTCAGTGGCTCCACTTCAATGTGCCGGCTACTAATATGAGATGCACTGCTATTAGAGGACTGCCTTCAAAATGATATAATCAGAATTAGTAAATTCTCAGATAAACTCACTGACCACTGATCGCTCAAAAATAATTCCAGGAAATATTTTGCTGTGGGGAAAAAGCCACAATCAGACGAGCTCCTTTAGTGTTTTATTCGATTTCAATGTGCACTAATGACGACTATGCTCCAAAATATCCCTTACAATGTAAACTTCATTTTCACAAATCCAGACTGAACAGCACAATTGTTGTGGGACTGCACGCACGAAATATGTAGTGAAAATCCATTCATCGGAAAATTTCCTCCCCACTAATACAACGAAACCGTTAGGAAATGAAATGCTGCGATATCAGTGACTACGAAAAACTGAATCGTACCTACGGCTGATAGAGCACGGATCGGCAGATGGCGAATCACCAACGTATACATAGCTATCGCGTGGTTCGTCCGTTTTAACGCATACTTCACTATGAGTTTCCACCTGCGGATAAAAAGTGCTTTCAAATACATATAAAACTGGCACAATAAAAGCTTTTTTGGCCCAACTTTAATATGACAAAAACAGTGACGGTGGTAATGAATGCAAAACAAACTTCGCTCTATAAATGAGCGCCTCTCATGATAACACAATCCCTGCTGAAATACTGAAAATTAAATTACTTACAATGGTACTAGCGGGCTCATCAACAGTGACACTTGATTAGTGGTCCTAGCAAGTAAAGGACTGTCCTGTTGTTAGGTCTAATAACGTGAAGCGTCTTCGTTATTAAATAAAATGCGTGAAACTCCGATTATACGCATAAGTTTTCATAGAAATACAACTGCACTCATCGACATGCAAACATAAGCAGAAAAAGCCCTATATATTCTGATCAGCTAATGATACGACAGATCAAAACTTTACTGATATTAGTTGCGTACTGCGTAGGCACATATACATGCCTATATGATTACTACTAAGTGGATAACTTCCTTCAATGATCTCATCGCGAACTCCACTTCGAACGTAGGCCACTGCCGAAAGTTGCAAATCTATCATTTCATCCTCAACTCTATGCATAGACATCACCAGCGCTTTGTGCGAACCCCTTTTTCGATGAGGGCGATCCTTCTGTTGGAATCCTCTTCCGCTTGAATCTTTATTATCCTTTCCGTCGGATATCCTCGCACAAGCTTTATGCCGCCATAATGAGCTTAATTAATGATTGCAACATAAATGAATTAATGAAAAGTTACAAAGGACTAAGAAAGACATCACAGACCTCTTCTTCAACGATTGGTCTCAAAATGTGGTCAGTGGGGTCGACAAGCTGACAAGGATCTAAATAGTAAATGCTTGTCGCTGGCTGAAGGTGCGCACTGCGAACAAGTACACCATCCTCAGTTACCAATTCCGCATCGTTCTGCTCAACCACACCTCCACACTGTTCACCTTCCACCACAATACCGACCACTTCACCTTCTGAAAACTTTCAAAAGGCAGCGATGAAGTGAACATAAAGTACTGACAGCAAGGAACATCTATGAACCAAATCTGAAGGGTGAAATCTCGAACAGAAGTGTGCTGTCAGTTCACGTTCTCGCCAACCTGCTGTGGGTGGTACTTCCCATGTCGCTCGAACCTGAATATACAAGATGACGGATTGGGGACTCGAGAGAAGCCTAGGAGACGACAGTGACTGTGGAATGCCACATCTGGGTTCATGGGTAACGAAGGACGAGGGGAGAGGAGAAGAGAAGATGGCGGTGCGACAAGAAATGACTGCAAGTTTGTCGAATTACGAGGCCACAAAATGTGAAGTCTCCAATGATGCCATTTATACCATCACTGATAAAAGTGTTACTGGTCTCCATGCCTAACAGAAAGCTGTACCTTTACGAAATCGACGAATTCCTTGCTTTCGATTCGTATAAAGCTTGACTCCGCTATGAGGGACAATGGTGTTGTTCTGGGTGGTCGTCGCTTCCTGCACCACCACCTCTTCGCCGGCAACAAATATCGGGTCGAGTGAATCTTCGTCCACTAATATATCGTTTGGTAAATCAGAAATCTTAAAAGTTTTCACTGTTTCATACTAGTAACCAATATTAATGCGTCAGCCAGAACAAGCAAGCAAATACGCAGCCGCTCTCACATTTTGCAAAGAAACCTTTATGACTCGAAAGTGGCCAATACTCACGCACTATTTCACATGTGATTCTGAACTAACTATACATGAAAATTTTACTTTCCTGTCTCGGAAATGCTAAATTATCGTCAGTCAGAAACGACAACTTCAAGAAATGCCACAGCACTGCCACTGCAAACTGAATTTAGTGTCCCCGTAATAGAGTGACATTGCGGGCAAAATAAAAGTACTCCTATTTTATTTCCCTTCACAAAATCGACCGAATATAAGGATTACTTATCTTTAAAAGCCAAAGAGAATGAGGGGATAACCGGCATATGTCTGCATCCCTCCAACTGAGTCATCCGAAAGAATCTATGAAACTCCAACACTGTAAGAATGTCTTATCACATGATCAGCTTAGAAGGGTATAATGGTCAGGTATGATTCAGTGACCAAGTAATGTGGGAAAAAATAAAGGTTTCTCCATGAATGGGAACAATTAACAAATGAAAGGAAAGTAGGCTGAGAGCGGAATTGCGTAACTTCAAGTTCCGAGTTATACGACACGAGCGGATGGATTTCAACATTACTCACCGCAACTATCAAGCAACTTGATGTCAAACGAATCGATACAAGAACTCATTCGTACTACCTTTATCATACTTCGAGGGGAATGCACTGTTTGCATATACCTTTATTTCATCTTATGGTTAGATCGTATTCTATACTGGTGCGAAAAGATGAAAGCAGAAGCAGTTAAAGAGAACTGCATATTTCTAACCGTAACTATAGTGGTTGTGCCATCTGATTGCGCATCCGGAAACTCATCAGAATTAGAGGACATTGGTCGGACGGCATGGCATCGGCTTCCTGCTGTGAGAACTACACCTCCCAACTCGTACTCACCACGCGTTGTCATGATGTCCTCTGACAACTGAAACTCAGCACAAAGAGTAAGGTTAATATTTTCCAAATCAAACTGATGGGCTAAGATATGAAAAAAAGTGAATGTAACTAACATTGCTTCCAATGTAAATCATAAATAACAGTAACCATATAACGGATATAGTAAAGCGCATTCATTTTCCAGCAGATTCGGACACCACACGAACCGTCTGCTTTATTTTGCAAAAAGGAACCTCACAGACTTTTAAATACGTAGTGCTCAGCAAAAAGCGGACTAATGAAATGCAAGAGGACACCCTCGTTGTTTAGGTCATAATCTTTCAATTTCACCATAGTTTTTCCGGCCCATAAATCGAGAATACTAGACGGATACACTTGGACAGAGAGACACATATACACTCACAAACGAGGATCGCACGGTGATTTTAGCCAAAAATCTGGAAAAGTGCATAAGGAGCAAGCATCTGGTCGGCGAGATCTTCAGTGCCAAATCGCGCGGAAGATAGATGCGTTTGGTTTCTTCTCACACTTGTGCATTCGCTTTGACATTAAAAAGTTCACCTCGCTGTCTAGCTTCTTCTTAAGAAATGAGCTTCGACAAATAAAGTTACTCCATTCAAGCTACTGATCAGAGAATTTAGCTGTTTCGCCGACCGAGTCAAGATATTCAGGCGCCTGTTTAAGCAAACTTCGAAGTCAGCACATTCTTTTACCAGCATCCATATCGAAAAAAGTCTTCACTACACTTGAAATCACACATGAACAAATGGACGAATCGGTTAATAACATTACTGAAAACCCGCCGATGTGAATGCATTTAGGGTATCACGAAAGAATCCTGCTAACGCATTATGGAACAAATTTTCGAAGATGTCGCGATGAATTCACGATGTGATGCGTTCTCGCAGTAGAATGGGCGAAATATTCTACACGGAATCAAATTTAGCCTCGTACGAGCGATGCACCACACTTTTTGTCAGCTATCAAGCGATTCTTGCAGCATCTTCATTTCATTCCTATCTATTTAATTACGGTGTTCAATAGCTTCGCAACATTGGCCATGAAATTAGTGTATGAATGCACCTCAGTTGACAAATCGTCTGTGTAGTAATGACGAGGTGAATCGTAAAAAATTTCTCCCTCTTGAACATCGTCTGGATCAATTACTTGTTCAATAAGCTCCTCTACCGTATTAATCATCGTCGACTCTTCGAGAGCACTATCGAATCCTGGATGCGCCACATGGATATGCGCCTGAAATATCCAACATTTCCATCACGTTAAACATGCACTTTTAGCGAACGCTGAGGTATTGTCTTCAGTAAAACTCCCAACATCGATTGGGGCATATACATAAGGACTTATCTCTTCCTCCCAAAGTATTAAGGCTAATTACATTCTCTTTAAACAATGTGTCGATATATTTCACTGGGCATTTAACTAAGAATACGATTTCTGATTGGATATTTGCTGAGACATTACCTCGTTAAGGTATGCAGTTGACAGGTATTTCTTCTAGGTTTTTGAAACCTTCATACTGCACTCATCTCATCTCCTTTCATGATTTATAATGGGGCTGATAAAGCTTCAGGCTCTATCATGAGTCGCTCAGAAAGTGTTGTAAATTTCTCCTCAATTACAAGCCTTCCCTTTGATCATAAATCCTCGAAGCAACATCGGTAAAGCTAAAAGCCCCTTCACTCAGCCAGGGTGGACCACGAAATCTGATTTTAGATTAAAGCGCCAAAAAATCCGCCGACTGTGAACATCGAAATGACTAACAGGTCACTGCACAAAGTTGGAAAGTCTACGCACCAGTAGAAATAGACAAAATGAAAGCGGAAACTCGTTTACATGAGCGGTCGCCTCTAACATCTAACCGATAACCGTCTTCTCCTCACCACCTCACAATCAAAAAATTTGAAACGTACCAATAAATCGCCTTTTTTCACATATCGAGCAGGACAACCATTTATACAGCACATAAATATCCGTCGCTCCTTTTGTTCCCCTCTGAAAACGGAAAAGAAAGTAGACGAATAAAAGTTGGGCGACCAACTGATGCCGTAATAATATGAGAAAATCGAGATTATTTTTATACAGTGCTCAAATAAATACATAATACATAGAAAGATATTAGTGGCACAGTTAGAATTTCCCATAATTTCCATCCCCTGACCTTCTTCCTTTCTGGACATCTCTATGCAAACAGAAATTCGCGTCACGAATACCTCGCAAATTCCGCGCTTCTAACCCATTCTCCTGCTTTACCCTTCTCCCCTTCCATTGGGTTTTCTCGTATCAGCACGGCTCGTGCTCACTATTCAATCCATCAAAAAGCCATTACCAAATTCGGTACCTTCCCCATTTCTTCTCATTTAAATTTTCAACATGTTACCAGAAAATTACGAATAGAGCGAGTCATGAAATTCAGCGTCTTTCAATTTTTTCGAACTCTAAAGTTTAAAGAATCGCGTACATGAGCAGGCTTCTCTCAGTGCCAAAGGATTAGTCAATGATTCGCTTAATCACTTAGAATTCCTTATGATTGGTGGCTTATTTACTGCTTAGCCAACCGACCAAGTAAAAAACTGCTTGAAAACCTACATTTCTTTAACACCACTCACCACTATTGAGTTCATAATAACACAACCACAGACCTGCACGGATCCGCTTGCTACCGATCTTTTTTCATTGTGCACTTAAACTATTTCTTTCCTAGCCACATTCTTAAACGGTTATTACCTCATCACCGCTTCTCCTTTCGAATGACAATATCAAAACAATATTTCACCTTCTCCAATCTCCTTCCTCCTAATTATTACCAGTTATGAAGGTACTACATCGAAAAAAAGTCACGCAGTATAGTACAACACAGAACATGAGCGAGGTATTTGGCTCCACACTGTTCTTTCATTTCGCCATGCTATTGCTACATCAAAACTCGTCAGATATGCAAACACGCCTGAGCAGCTATACAACGGACGCAACGATCATCACAACGAATCCGCCAGGCATACGATCGAGAAGAAATCCGCATCTGTGAGAAACAAAGTGCCGAAACAAAAGGACCAAATGCAATTATTAATTGAAAAGGAAAAGAACCAAACTAAATTAAGAGGACTCACATTCGCAAATGAGTTTTTTCATGGGTCTTTCTGTGCGACGATGAAGCAAACGTTCGTTCACAATATTCACATTTATAGGGACGTATACCGTTATGCGTACGTAAATGTACCTGAAGTAATACCTCTCGTTTAGTGGCAACTGCATTTTCCCAAAAAATATTTGGAGCAAAAATGCACTAGAGGTGAAGGTAGAGAAGATTTCAATCCTAGAAATTACAAAATATTTGATCACAAGCCGCTCGCGACGGGTATCCTCTCCTAGCTGCGAAAAAACAACACCTTTCGAAAGTACTTTTAAAATTCACAGATGTGTGCTTACTAATGCCTTTCCTCGGATATTTCTCAGTTTGTTACTCTAAACTGTCGCGCAAATCCTCCTTATATGGTAACTTCGCGTCCTCTTTAAAATCGATGAGCTTGCAAATGAACAGCAACACGTATCACAAAGCTGAATATTGTAAATGAACACATAAACGTGGGCTGCATACAAAAATATCCCTCAAGCTCCATTTTTTATTCAACGTAAACTTACGTTAGGAGCAGTTTTTATAAGAATATAAGATGTTCAGCAGCTAGCATTTCTATTGATATGTGTGCACTCTTCATTTCGAAGATCTCTACAGTCTGAAATTTGTAATGGCGTCTATCGAGTTGAGCCAATTTTCATGCATCGATATACGACGACAACTTCGATCTGCATTCAGGTAAAAAAATTATGTAATCCGCTCAGATTAATCGCAACAATCGATTCAAGTTGCCAGAAAACCACAGCTTTATCAACAAGTGAGCAGTACTGTAAAAGGGATCTATCTATTGCATTACAGCAATGAGACTGACCTTGAGAGGACCACCCTGAGTGAAGCGAGTACCACAGATATCGCATCGATAAGGTTTCTCTCCAGTGTGCACACGCATGTGCTCGGCGATTTTCGACGGATGCTTGAAGGTCTTCCCACATTGCGTACAGTCGAATAATTGCGCTGGACGCCGTCGTCTCATCTCGTACTTTTTCTAAACGAAGCTCATCATATGCAACTTACAGAAACTGAACTCTTAACGTTTTTCTGTACTCTCCTCCATTCCAAAAACCAACTCTTTTTACGTAAAGGGGAGGGATATGGCACATAGAAATGGAGGTATTATAAATCCCACTTCTCATTACTGCCAATCATAAATTCTATAGTTAAGTACGATGTACATGACTTCGTTCAGAAACCCGCTGTATTCACAAAATGAATTCAGAAGACTATCGTGAACTATTATGTGAAAACAGTGAACTACGCGGTACTTAAAAGTATACGCAGAAATATCGGCGAAGAATAGTCAACTGTCATCTAGGAAGCACGCGGTACTCGGCTGCTGCTGTCTCCGAACCCTCTGCAGGATCAAAAAATATTAAGTGCAGGTAAACCGAGCATTAGTGCGACTTTTGTGCATTCTTGAACATGAGCCTTCCAGGTAAACCTTCTACACGCTTCTCGCGAGTGCTGCTACATAAACTTGGAGTCTTTTGTGCTATGCATTTCAAATTACGGCTGTTTTATGTAAGCTGATATACCTAGCAAAAAAATTATCCTAAGAGCTCTTGCCGAAATACGGTTGGCCAAGAACTTCTGTGGGGCAGTTTTCATTGAACTTTAGAGAATTCAAGCTGCGATCATTAAAAATGACAGCAACATCCTTATCCGCTCTTTGACAGTCTCTTATCGATGCTGCATAGAACGTATCAGACGTTATTGCTCGCTGGGAAACTTTTAGGCACAGCAATTGAAAGCCGCAAAATTGCTTTTTTGAGAGAGAGAAATAAACGGCCAATATAATCAATCATATTAGCACCGGCACAGTGGGAACACGAAAGTTTGAAAACATGAAATGATGAAGGAGCCCTTAAATGATCACATCTTTACAGAAAACGCTCGTATAATTTTCGTACTTAACGTTAAAAAAATTTAGTTGGGATTGGTTAGCTTCGTTCTAGTTACACTTTGACTCTACAACTGTGAAGCGTAGTTTGTCATCGAAACAAAGGAAAAATGAGAAAATAATACCCTCTTCCTGATACTAGTAACAGTGTCATTGCCATTAACACACTCTCGATGCTTCAGTCCTCTCTCGAAGCACCGAATGGACAGGCACATATTATCTATCGACATGTTCGTCTGAAAATGCATTTCAACAATACAACGACAACTAGCAAATAATGAAGTTTCAGCACATTCCAGCATTAGCTCTTTCAATTTTAGGTCTGATATATGGGCACATTTACGGCTAAACGCCTGACTACATTCGGTGCATTTCAATCTCATACAAGACTGATTACACATCATAAGCGCTTTTTGGGTGATCGAGTTTATGAGCCAGCAAATTGCTTATGCTGGATTATGATGTAATGAAATGTTGTTCATTGCATGTTATCATCCGATCCGCATCCACATCTCCACACAAATCGAAATATGCCAAATTGTGGAAAAAAGCCAGGAGAATGAGCTGAAAATGAAGACAGCAACTGAACTGTGGGCGTCTGTGTAACGCAATGCATGATGTTACTGATGCATTTTACGATTAATGAGTCTGAAGTCGCATCAGCGTCTCACAGTTTAAGCAAGCTTCCTGAAATACCCAATTTCGAGGTGAAATTATATTGCCTAAGAAACTGCTACAAGTGATCGCTGCTTTTATCAAATGAGCGGCGAAAATACTGCCTACTTGATATACGAAACATGAAAATTAGCAAATTTCTACACAGATTCAATTCTGTGTTAAATTAGAAACTGCCTTCGTCAGCATACTTCTTCATAAAATGGACGCTGAAAGGAGAATTTCGTTGATTATATGAGTTGGCGTTTAACGAACTCCACATGAAATTCTCTGCTTTCAGAAACGAGGTTATTAGGAAAGCGTTCTGCTGACAAATGATAGGGAAGACGGCAGCGCCTGTGTTGTATGGCGATGTCGCGAAGCCATTCATCTCCACAAAGCTCCGTCCACTGTGCACACCTCCTCAACGCTTTTTGCATCAGTTAAAACAACAGCAACAACAACAACTGCAATGAGTCATCTATGTGGGCTTTCTGCGTGTCTTTCGTTCACAGTTGTCAGGTCACCGACAAACTTTGCACTGCGAAATCTGCGATTTGGCGATTCCAAAAACACCACTATCGAAACTCTGAAAAGTTCCACCCCGAGTGCAACGGCAGATAAAGAAAGAGAGGGAACTGAGGATAATTTTTCAACTCTCTGAAAAATTCAGAGAATACTGTGCGGTCAGCGCCTTGCGAGGAATCGGTATCAACACATTTTCAATTACGTGAATCTCGACCGATTTCCCACGCGGGAGAAACAGAGCGCTCATTTAAACGCTCCAATCTTTGAGAGGTTTTTTTTAGCGAATAAGTAACGAAACGCTAATCTCGAGGAATCCAGCTGCCGTCCAACAACTATGAACAATTTGCATTCACCTCTGCAAACTTCGTAATTCCGCTTTCTCTTATGACTTAAAGCAAAGAGTGACGATACGCCACGAACCCATGGAATAATCAACGCAATCCACCAAATCTGCAAAAAAGTAAGCTGTGCTGCTCATTAAGCCGCCTCATCTCTGCATGAGGCGAACTAACACATGAGCCTCCAGCTGGAATGTTTCAAGTGGTTCAGCGCTTATGTATGGATGAGGCAATGTTGGCTCACAACCGAAACTCCTTAAAGAAGTGCTCACCTTCGATGGCCGTCCTTCCGTCGTCGCATCCAACTTTGCTTCCATTGGAGCGACTTGTGGCATATCATTCATGAAAGATGGATTCGTCTCGTACATCCACCACTGTCTGTTCAGCTCTGCAATAATTGACTGCTTGAACGTCAACGAAGAATAACAATAGATCGTGATGCATTTCAAAACCCCTATGTGGAAGCATCAAGCTGATGACAACGGCACTGGCGTGCTCAAGCACCTATCCGGCACTGAGTGCAGTGCCCTAATACTTGTAATGCAGTACACACTCGTACAACCTCAGTACACATATCAAGTCAACGACATAACATTATAGAAGATGGAGTGCAAATAATGCGAGTTTTAGGCATGAATGGAGTAGCCGTGCAAATAAATGGTGAACACGTTTCGGTCCTCACCCGTTGATGTGTATACCTAGTTGAGTTGTGCGCGGGCCGTCCTCACAGCGAACTATTAATGGGGGAGTTAAACAAACATTATAAGTAGGTATTGTGGGCAGAGAAGGAAGCGAAGTAACAAAGAATAAATATGCAGATAGAGCGTTCGTCATGAGTGTGTAATGAACGAGAAATCTCAGAGGTGGGGCCTAACTCGACCTGAAGGGGACGTATTGTGACGGCTTAGGCTTTCCAACAAAAACTTCTCGCTTGAAAACAACGGCTAGAATAAGCGGAGATGCGTAATTACTCAAGTAAACGATCATAACTAGAGGCTTCAATAAGAAATAACCCCACAGCTAAGATTTCGGATTTCACATAATCTTAATTGTTCTCCTATATCGAAATGTACTAGGGAAAGAACACGTTCACAATTATAAACGAACATCGAAATGGAACAAAACCAACCCCCCCCCCCCCCCCCACCCCTCATACCAATCGTCGGACTGCGCCACGTAAGCATAAGACACCAATGATCACGTATTTTATATATACGAAAGCATCAGTGTTGAGATCAACACCCTTAAAGTATCGTCCTATGCAGACCAATATTTATATAAAATGTGGTACCAATCGCATGCCTTTAGCTGGCAGGATAGGAATCAACAGTTACTGAAGTGCGTGAAACATTTCTTTCATTAAACTTTTAATACCTTGCCTACTGGGATAGGTCAACTTATAAACTAATTCCGGTTTACTAACTAATGCCTTAAATAAGTATTTCCTTTAGTGTCGCGACACCCAGACCTTTTAAGTATTGAGCAATATTGAGGATTTTCTGTATAACTGTTATTATGTCATCGAGTAGCACCTACAAGAAATAGCATTGGTATGTTTGTATTCCATGAGGGACGGAGTGAGGTCGGTAATATCACGACTGGCATTACCTCCATAAATACCCGTTTAGTTTGCCTAAAAGTAAACCCGGAGAGAGTAAAATAGCTTTCATTAAGAACGAACTTAATCATTCCTGCAATTTGTGCCTTATTCAAGGCAAGTGCGTGTGCTCTGAACTCGTAACTATCCGTGAAAAGTGAACTGAATCAAGCAACCTGTTCGGAGTTGGGTCCTTTAAGGTGATATACTCACCACCATTGCCGTTACAACCTTTGTAAAATTCATCGACGACCAGAGCACCTTTCAGCACCACCTCATAGTGAGATCAGAACTGTCCCAATTTCCACAATCTGCTTTCACTTCTACCATCTCCGCTGTCGAAAAGGTTAAATAACAGACTTAATATAGATCTAGCTCTAGAAGTGCTTCTGCTTGGCGATCAAGAACTGATCCGCCAGCATTTACTCACCCAATTACACTAGGAAGGGAGGCATTTATCCTTACAAAATCACACCTCATCGACACACCGTCTCGGCATCACGATTTCCATCAAATCTTCAGCCAGATTTACCGAACGTAATAAGCGATGAGCCTTCAATTTCCTCGAGAAGATGGGACACGTCTGAGAGGACGGAAATTCTACGAGTTCCAAAATTCGCACTGTTGCGATCAAATCGATAAACGAGGCGACGGAACAACGAGAGAATCGAGGTCGGCTAAAACGACGTAGCACATCGGTTGTCCTCTTCTTCATACTGCATCCTTCCACAAATGTTTATAGCGCGTAAGGCTGCTTCTTGGGTTACTAGTATCAACTATGAAGTTTGTGCAGTTCCAATACATCGCTCACTCCTTTCTGCTGCGTCCCTTCATATGTTCAACGCCTCATTAGTAAACACGTTGCACGACGATTCGATCCGCTTTTTACATTAGCCGAAGTCGCTCTTTAACTGTCGGTAACATACCGCTCCTTCCTTGCGACGAAGAATTTCCAGGGAAACGTCCCTCGCAAGGATGCATTCGTGTTAAGTGCCGTTTATTTGTCGATGCATATCTGTTTCTCGTCGGTGGAAGTTCCGTTGCTGCATGTGACGTCGTCGTCTCTGCATTATTCAATGTATCCTCGAAGCAGCTTTGACGGCCGCAGGTCCTTATCAATTCTGGGCTTGTTACTCGTTCTCGTCTACTCACTACAGGCAATAAGTTCTGCTTCCGAAGAACTCATCGATGGTTCATCACTCGGTGAGGTATGACGCAGATGTTAACTAACCTGCGTTCACTTATTCATCCTGGCATGAAAGAATCTCAGCCATTCTTGCTCACAACTGCGCTCTCTTATTCTTAACGCCGTTCGTTTTATGCCTCCCCATTCGCTTACTCAAAATCACTTACTTTCCCTTCTTTCTTTCAAACCGTACGACCGGTAGAGTCCTTCTCTCTGTCCTCCCCCGCCTACTGATGTCTCTTCATCTCTCTGGAGAGACATCTATGGGGGATACGACATCGACTAAGCGATTAAGCAAATACTGGACATATGGCGGAGCAAAATCCACAGACACCTACTGCTTGTGCAAGCGTGTTTCATTATGGAGTACCAGCGTGCTGCTAGCTTTAATGCGAAGTGTCCTCCTTCAGAGAATGGATTCGGACCACGGCGGTGCGCAGTCCTGCCTCGGAGGGCTCGGGCGCGAGGAATCCCTGGTCTCGTTGACTCAGAAGTCGGACTACTCGTGCCGAGATGTTGTCAGGGCGAGGCCCTCCATGCGATCATGTTACCCCTCCGCCTTATCATTGCTGCTTTTATTGCTACTACTGCTGGCTCAACACAAAAGCCTTAACCTCTCATCTTGTCGACAGATTACACAGCATGTGGTCGAGCCTCGAAAGAGAAATCTGCACCTTTTGATGATAAATCCGAGGTAGAAGGCCAAAAAACGACTCTACACCCTTGCACGTATTACCAGGAACTTTTGCCCTCGTTCACCCACCAATATCTTTTCCCCAGTTGTTTCTTCTCCTCCGTCAGAATTCTTTTCATCTTAATTAGAAGGCAGAATGTTAGGATCAATAAAGCGCTCCCGAGAGAGCAGTCGACGCAGGACATCAGCAATAGTGGTCACGAAGATAAATCCTGCCACAGATATACAGGCAGGAATGGCGCTGCCATGTCCTGAAGAGATTTAACTAATGGGCGGATTGCGAGCGAACACATGCAAGGGCGTTGGGCTCTTATGGAATTCTCTCATCCACCAGCAGTATATGGTCGAACAGTCTGAATAGCTGAATGACAGTACAAATTTTACGCCTTTCATTGCCCAGCATTGTTCTCCTTCTTTCCACACCTTCTCCTCGTTTGTTCAGCACTCAGATAATTCTGCATTTCAGCAGTGAATCAAGTACATCTCTCGGCTAGCTAAGAGAAACACCTCAACCTATAAATTCAGAAAAACCATCACAAAGTAGTGGAAACCATAGTGAAACTGATAAAGGCATAAGACCGATCGATAATCGTACGGTGATCACGAGCAAAGCACAGAAAACGAGAATCCAAATGAGGTTTATTGTAAAAGCAAAACTTTCCGAAAACAACGATGCGAATTGGCGGAAGTAAACAATACAGAAAACGAGATAAAACATATCTAAATTGCAGCCAACCAATTGCCTATCACGAGAAGCTCGATGAGGACGTGAACAAAGCAGCAGAACAACTATGGAGCACAGCTTCCGGGATTCCACTTCAGGCCTCATGGTTAGTTAAGAGAACAGCGTGCTGGGAAAGAATGAACTTTTTTCGACGGCTCGCTTCACACGTTAAAGCAATCTTGTGCAACGTGTGTCGTGCATGTTTCAACATCCACCCAGAATACCTGACATGCCTTTGTTGCACGGTGTCACTGCTCCTAAGGGAAGGTGAAGAAGCGCAAATACACTCAACCTGTGCCGTGTCTTCCCTTCCTATACGAGCCGTGTCTTCTCTTGTTCATTCGTTCATTCGATAAGGAGCTGTTTCTTTCACATTCGTGAGACCACGAAATGTCCTCAGATGCGAGGTGGAATGTTCAGACGACTGAGAATATCAAATCCCTTACCATTCAGCCTCTCCCTTCGCTCACTTTGCCAACATTGCGGCATCGGCGGTGTTTCAAAGATGGGCACGAAAAAAAACGACTGAAGAAAGGAGTTCACATTAATGTCCACAGAATCGCAAATAGAAGCGAAATAAACGCTAATAAAGCTACTAGAGAGCAATGACTTTAATGAAAAATACTGGAAAAAGCACACGACGACTGAGAGAGGCAAACCCCGCGCTAAAAGCGGTCAACTGAGACTGACATAAGTGGGGAAAGGAGGAAGGAAAGAGAATAAGATAGAAACGGGGTACACAGTGACATATCTTGGAATCCCCTCAAAGACGCTCAGCGAAACCATTAGAAATCTCAAAGAAATATTCCAAAAATGAGCCCCGTAGACACAGCGCACTAAGAACTAACGGCCCGTAAATAACAAGGAATCACTCTATGTTTTCCAAAACAATATAAACAAAGTGTATCGCGGTGCGGAGGAAATAAAACTCGGAAGCACCTAAAAACACTGCAATATTGATTATTTGTTTCCGAGCTGCTTCAACAACCGAGTGCCAACTCAATCAACAGCTCAAAGTAATTCACGTGCATATATCCCACACAATCAGCAAATACGGATTCTCTCCATATATCCCCAAATACATTTATTTGTCTATCGGATTCACCCTATGAGAGATGGGTAAGGCGTTTACGAAATGAGAATGAAAGATGCAGAAGCGATTCACTGCAAACCGCCACATAACAACAAACAGTCATTTACTGTGAACGAAATAATC
Organism: Parascaris univalens; assembly: GCA_037576465.1. NCBI lineage: Eukaryota > Metazoa > Nematoda > Chromadorea > Rhabditida > Ascarididae > Parascaris > Parascaris univalens. Next base: position 27,067,954 of record CM075173.1, read on the forward strand.
CGCGGCTGGGATCAGTCTTCTCAAAATTCCAATCGAATTCTTCAACACAGTGGCAGTTTCAACAATAATCACATAACTAGGACGAGAAAATGTTGTGACACGTCGGCTGAGTAGCACAGGAACGAGCAAAAGTTGAAACACCATCAGTCCCCACAAAGGAGAACGTTATCCGAGGAAATATTCCACCGAAAATCCAAAGAAGGCATCCATCTCTCACATTTCCACAGCATCACAAGTGGATCGAGGGAATTGAGAGAATACCACGGGCGAAGGGGCGCCACATGCAAAGTTTATACCTTCAGAAATTGAAGAGACGCGATGGACGGTTGTACACGAGCACAAGCGTCCGATTTTGTATATCCATTTGTCCGCTGCAAGCAGATCGGCGGACTCCTCTTTCACTAGAGACAAGCATAACGTTTGTATGCAGTTGACGAATTAATGCTTGCTGTTAGATGGCCTTATATACTGCGAAGTTTGACGATCGAGCTGGATGGATGCTGATAAGCCATCTATCTGTGCCTCCAATTCGGACCTAACACATGAATTTCTTTAATGAAAGACATGAAGGCAAAGAAAGACAACAGACTAAATCAATGCTACTGATGCATCGAACGCAAACCTCATTATATACATTAACTGCTCATTCTGCATTACGAAAATCCACCTGAAGCTAAAAGTGCTACCTGTCAATCCGTCATCAGAATTCGGCCTCCTCCATCATTTATTATCCATCTCGCCTTCCTCCTTTTCCTGCTCCTCCAAGAATCAAAACTATATTATGTTCCATATTAACTCATCAAGCAATTTCCAAAACAATGCCATATCAGAAAGCACGTGGGATAAAGGAAAACTTGGTGGAAAAATGCGACCGTTCTGCATTTTGATTGAAAGCCTTTGGTGCAACTAAGTAGAAACAAACTTGTAAAATTATGGGTCTTCTCGCTTTGTTATAGAGCTTTTGGGTTTGATAATGCGGACCCGACCAAGTCGTGAACTCTGGCCCGTGCTTGGAAGCCAGAAACTTCTCGTCTCGACCAGATGATCGTCACTCTCTTCTAAGCATCCGTCCTCAAACTCAAGTTCGGGTTCAGGTTGTTGTGTTCCCAGGCACGCTTCATCGACGACTACGTATTCACCATCAAATAAGTAAATTTCGCTCGGAAGTTCTTCGAATAAATCTGCTGATGGGTGAAATTGTTCGTTGATGATACGAAGATGCTGCAAACAAATTTCAGGCATAGACTTGACGGCTGAGATATGGTGACACATATATAATTCACTCCGATTCGCCATCCACGTGGAAAAAATAATTGCATTTTTTAGTATTTCAAAGAAGACCAAGTCAAATGAGCTTACTTTGATCGATGGAACTGGAAAAAAAATTTCATGAATTTCTCGGAAAAACTGTGCCTATGATGGCCGACTTTGGATTTGCCTTTGACACGTTTAATGCTCCTTCCCATTCAGCTGTTTATACCACTACCAACTTCATCCTGCTTGCATCTTCCAATGCAGAGATCGCGAATTAGCCAAACACCTTTCATAAAACTTAGAATGAGAAATATACTTTCATAGTCCTTTAATGATGAAATTCCGCTACTCAGGCTCTGACTGCATGTCTTTAAGCTCATCTGCCCGATAATGAAACATTCCAATAAGCACGTATAATTTAAACTTGTGGAGGCATTGTACGACCACAAGAGAGCGTCACGGTAGTTTCAGTTCGAAGTTATCGTCCTTCATTCATACAACGCGCAAAAGAAATCCACCTAACACACACTTCATCAGGCCAGTATCATCAATAGTATCCAAATAACCGACACTCCTGCTGGTTTATTCCGACATTACAGATATCAGCACACTTCGAATATTCAGTTTAACAAATGTCGCTATGCGAATATTATACAGAGACAAGCGCATTGCTGCCGTTCGCCATGAAGAACTTTCCGCTTAGGATTCTCCATTCTTTATACCTCCGAAGGGGGTTCCTTCTTATCTCCTCTCTGCATACGGATTTGACTGCCACTATTACTATTAGACCGTTTCGACCTCTAATGTAAATGAGAGAAGGGAAATATTCAACATTATGAATAACTGTGAAAAATGTTACATTCCATTTCCTTCAATACTAGCGAAACTACGAGTAAATGGAAGAAAACATATGAACAAACATAAAAGAACGCATTGCACCTGATCCTGCTGAGCGTTGACTGTCTGTGAACCTGCCGACTGCACTTCGCCGTGTATCTCGAGAGGCCCTTCCTCTAGAACAATATCATCGATCGACTCTTCGAATCCCTCCGTATACACCAGCATCTGAGAATACAATTTTCTTTCATCACAACAAAAACACCAATAGGAATTTGAGACCTTCTCGGTGGTAGCAAACGATCTTTGAATCAAATTTCCGTGAGGGTATCTCACTGAAACGGATACGAGTGAAGAGATAAGGAGGCGGCTGAGCAAAAGAAGTATTCGGAAATGTTCAAATCTCCAGGAGGACACACAAAGATTAAGGTTGGGATTTTTTGAGCTCGTGAGCACAAAAGGATCCAAAGCGTTTATGCCCACTTGAAGCAGCCTTCAAACCTCGATTTAATTTTCCAAATCATAAGATATACCGAATAAGAAATTTCTAGTTTTTCGCGAAAAAAGAAGCGAGATTATACAATAAGCCAAAGATTTATGATTTGATCATGGAGACTAACGTGAGCAGAAGCCCGGGTATTCTTTCTAGAAACTTCACTCGACCTGATACTGCCGACCTCAATAAAATACGCAGAGGGGCTCCAAGCGATAGGATAATTCTCTGTATCACCTCTGAGAAAAATACGCATGTCACATAAATGCCTTGACTTACATCCTCATCTAAGCCATTTACTTCGTCCACAATCTCATCACCATTCTCTCCGATAAGCTTGACGGGGTTCGATTCCCCGCCTTCTCCCTTGAAGCCCTCTTCGTTTTCTCTAAAATAAATTGTTAAATTCGATGAATATTCAGATCCAATACTTTTTTTCAAAAAATTGCCAATGTATCCAAGCCGTCCCCCTCTATCCGAATTCCACGTCTTACAGCAAAATCGATAGAGTTCTGCACGTTTGCAATACGCATTCAGTAAACACTTAATGCATTCTCACAAAAGCAATAACGAAATTTCAAGGAAGCAAAAGCAGAACATCTGAGTGTCACATTCCCTCAAATATATATTCTCTCTCATCGACTTCAGGAAACTACGAGCAATTCAGATTACGCCTTTACAAACTATGGATCCAAAAGTTTTCATTCAAGTCTGCAATACAATTTGCCCGGCTCGCTCCTAATCACTTTTTGATTTACAAGCTCACCACATAGAAGTCTGGGATAGTTGAACTAAGCAACATAATTTCACTGATTAGCTTCCATAATGCAGCCTCTCTTCATTAAACAACCCGAACAATAGCCGCTTTCTACTGGAAAATTTAAAGAGCGCCCATCAGCGCGATGTCTCAATCACCCTCTCAAGCTGCTCATCTGGGGAAGGAGCTCAATTAACAAATCGAATAAAGCTCAGCAATCCGCCCTTCCGTTTACAAATTAAAACTCTTAATTGCGGTTTTGTTTCCATTTCAATCGAAGTGAGAACACTTCAAATGACTTACTTCTGTGGCATCCACATAGATGCTTCGTTACTCGACTTTCCAGCACTATGAATTTCACGCTCCACCATATCCAGTACGCATTCGATGGCATTGTCGGCTTGTCGTTCAGCTTCAAGGTGTTCTTTCTCTTGATGTAACATCAAATAGCGACGACGAGTGAACAGTCGACGACAAGTGCCCACTGTACACTGATATCTGCAAAACGAGCAAAATCACCGATGTCCATAGTGAAACGCCTTCGCAGTACTTCTTCGCAGCCATATCTTCGAAACATTAATGAACGTGTATGCACACAATACATCCTCATCTTATTAGCATTTTCATCTTCTAAAGTCGGCAGAAGCTCTCAACAGGCAAAGTGCAAACAAGCGAAAGTTCTGTGCAAGAGAACGACACATTTTGCCCAAAAAAGTCTTTGCGGTCGACTGCAAACACCTCAAGTTAACCATCTTGGAACTCTGTGATCCCTAAGCGGACACAAAAAACAAATGCACTCTCAGTGGATGCGAAAAACAATCGTGGAAAGTCCTTTCATGTTTTGGTGATGTTCAGCAAGTGGGAGCAGTCGACAGCACTACTTTCTCCCTGCGCTATAACTAAGAGAGCAGAAAAAATTTTTGGGGGTTTTTTATGTGAAACAACTTCTACAAGAAGCTGCCTCAGCAGCCACAGCTCTACCCGAACCCTTCCCTTTTTCCGGTTCCGCCTACAGAAGCGTGCATCCAACCTGAAACGTTACAATGGCCTATAACCTCAAATAAACTCTGCTGAATAGCAGGTGTGCTTTCGAAAACAAGGTACCAGAAACTCTGATTATTAGACCTCCTATGACACAGGACGTAGCCCATCCCCCAACCTACGTAAGAACTTTTAAGTCGACGGCTACATGAATGGAACACCTCCACGATTCTGGAAATTCTTTCCCATGAAGAAACGGGAAAGCTTCGTTTCAACAAAAAACTTGCCTTTTTATGCCGGCATGTACTATGCGTTCGTGCTCATTTCGTGCCGAGGCAGAAACAAATCTTCGACCACAGTCCCAAGTACACTCGTATGGCTTCTCTCCTTCAATACATCTCTACGTTGCACCTTCCTCTTTAAGCAAAGGAATTTAAAATAACCAAAACTGAAATATATACAAGCAATTTTTTTCACCAAATTTCACAGCAGCAAAGTTCCTCACAGAGCTCTCAACTGCAGAAACAAATTCTTCTCCACGTGACCTCTTATCTGACTGTGCATACTGACTGCTGCAACATAAGGCTCTGCCGCATTCTTCTTTTATTAAAATACCATCACTATTATCGTTTCTCTCACCAAATTCTCCAAACTCTTTTCTTCCCACATGGCCTTCACTTCTTCCAATTTCTCTTTTAATCGTCAACCTATCTCTCCCCTTTCAACTCATTTTAGAAGTAATCCAACTCCAACCGGTGTGTGCACGCCTCAGATGTACACGAAGTGGATTCGCAGTGGCAAATCGCATGCCACAAACACCACACTGGAAAGGTCTTTCACCGGTATGCGTCCTGAGATGCGCCTGTATCTTAGACGGATGCTTTAGAAGAAGACCGCATTCCTGACATTGTGCCACCAGTGCAGGACGTCGTCGTGCTTGACGTGGTGGTGGAAGCGGAATGCCCGCAGCAACTGCTTCAATGACCTGATCAAAAAATTTGCTCATCATTAAACAGAATTACCGACTCGGGTACACAGAAAGGCTGTCAAAAATCTATTAGTTCTACTTTAATTTCTACTCTTACTAAAACAGATAATGTGTGTTTCCGGATACTTTCTTAGTTGCAGCTAGAAAGATAAGCTCCGACTCTGTGGAACAGAAAGGGAGCTATATGAAGCGATCAAAGCTACATATGAAGAAAAATTTTGAGTGCCGCTTCAGGGTTCGAAACCAGACGTCTTCAATGCTTTTCCAAAGAGAAATGGAGAAAATTAACGAGGAGGAGGGAGCCGCAAAGTGAAAGAAGTGCGGGGAAGAGGGAAGGAGGAATAGTGTCGTCAAAGCGATCCAATCAAACAATCTTTCTGCAACTTCGAAGAGATCCCAATCAACAAACACCAACATATTACAACAGCGCTGTGACATTCATTCACTAGTCGCACAATGCTTTAATTTAAACCACGACCCTTTATACGCAGAAACCCATTAACAGTTCATGATTTGCAGAACATAACCATTAACTACTATAAATTGTGTTCATCACAGAGAATACCACATGAAAGATATATGCCAAACATTTACCAAGGCGTTCGACTGGTTGGCAGAGACTGGATGGAGGAGGGCGAGAAGGAGAACTGCAGGAGGAAAAGGTAAAAGGATAACCCGGGATGTTTCTGCACAAATATGTGCAGCTCGCGGTCAATTTTCCAACATAAAAATAGAGCGAACAGTATATAAAGAACAGCTAATAATCGAAGGTAACAGCATTCATATGGACACTTTACCTCATCAAGTTTTTTGTTGGCTGACGCAGAAAGTGACTGCTTTATCTCACCAACCGGTGGCTGGAAATCAAGGATCGCAGAACGTCCGCCTTCGGGCATCGGAGGGGGTTGGTCCTGTAGTGGTGGCAACGGCACTGAGCGACGAGGCGGCTTCAGGTGAGGGCATGGAGGACCCTGCCTTTAATGAATCGATGTTTCGCCATGCTATCGAACAACCTCTACAGAGGCCTCAATGAGGTCTACGAAACGTGTGATAAATAGTAAGAACCATATTAAATTCGTTTAAGTGACGCATCATTTTTGAACTTTTCAGGAAATTCGAAAATTCCGCACATTCATATGTGATAATCCCCAAGGTCCCAAGGTACACCCAGACAAAACTCTAATTATTCTGTCGACTACTCTTTCTGAACGTATATCGTTTTGAAACATTTCGAAGTTCTCAAAAAAACCAAGTCCAGGCTATGGAAAGAAGGAATCCCCAATAAACAAGGAGGGCACCGACAAAAAACGGGTGAATCTGCTCATAACCAGCTTATGCGACCTGACGTTGCTGCTGAACCATCAGTAAGAACAGATATCTGGAAATGACATAAAAAGAAGACAAAATAGGTCAAATATTGTCACGGCGATGGCAGAAAGGATTAAAGGAAGCGATATCAGCAACTTCATTAAAACGGTGACGTTTTCAAGAAAGCTGAAAGCGATCTGGAAAATTTGTGAAATACTTCAAATGACACTAAGAATTCCAAACATTCCATGCGTATCCAAATAAACGAACCTCTTCTCGCCGAGATGTATTCTCACTTCGTGAGCGTTCTTTAAAGCGTTCGATACAAAGCTCTTGCCACATCCCCAAGAGCACGCAAATGGCGTATCGCCTACGTGACGTCGAACATGCATTCGCATCGGTGTTCGTTGTGTAAACCTGATCTCCACTCACAAATACCAAATGCATATGTGATTGATTGCAAGCATCTCTCACACAATGCCACTGCGAGCATATTCAAGTTTTAAAGCAGAAGCGACTGCTGAGAAGACGACTCTGCGAACGTGGGACCAAGACGGAAACAGGAGGAAGGTCTCGGCTCCCCTTTCTCTTTTCAATTAAGAATGAACCCACATGCGCCTCAAAAACTACTCTGCTGCACGGACGCAGCAAGAAGAGCAATTTCCTGCCAAAGGCGCGACTACTGCTATACTACATCCCAACACTGCTTCTGCACTATTTTTTCAAATCACTCTGTTCATCTTCCCCACATTGGCAGCACCAAACTCATTTTAGCAATTAGAGGATGATGAGAGAGTTCCACTTATGTCCTTTCCTCTTGCAATTCGTTGAAATATGGAATGCAGATTTAGCAAGGAATTCGCATAATCCTTTCCCCACATATAAACAGTCCCGCATCCCAGAGTTGGCACCTTCCTACATTTCGTTCACTCTTCCACACAATCAGAATACACTACGCAGATCAATATTTAGCAAGCGCAAAAATATAGGCAAAATCAAACAAGTGGAACCTAGCTTGTACTACGCCTCCGAAGGAAACGTCATGGTGAGCGGAACGGATCGCCCTCCTACCGATGTATGCCTATTCACTTAGCTTATATTCTCTGCCTCTTCCCATCAACTCACCCCAACCACTGATGAGTTAAGGATTCACACGAATGATGAAACCACTGGACATTGCAGCACCTTCCAACCCACGAATTTAACGGACGGGCGAAAATATTTTGAACTACATATGTTATTCAAGTTTTGCTTATTCACTGCAGCACTTTTCCGGTGATTTTCTTGGCGGACGGGGTGAAATCCCACTCGCCAAAATGATTCCAAACAGAGTCATCGATACAGCGAACCACAATTACCCTGACAAAGGACGGATGCAAAGAGAATGCTAAGTTTTCTCTGTATTTTCCACTAGCCCCATAAGCCTAGACGTCACTGTATAGATATTTTCAATTTCATCTTCTGCACCGTTCACTGCTCGACGATAAAATGGTAGTCCAGCTCCCCGAAGAAGGTTCTGAAGGCATACCTCATGCCACAGATGTTGCACTCGAAAGGCTTCTCTCCAGTGTGCGTGCGCATATGAGCTTGAATCTTCGACGGATGTTTCAAAACGACGCCGCAATACTGACATCGCACGATCTACATGAAGCAATGTCGCTTTTCTCACCCATGTTATAAAAAACGTTGAAAATGGCTACCAGAAGCTGTTCACTCGTGAAGGATTCCCTTTGCCTCCCTCCTCTCTCGGTCGATAAATCATTACCTCACTTAAACCAATAGACGGTCGAATTAGAGGAATTGTTGCAGTACGTGAGTTTAAGTTCACCTTACTGCAAAGTAAGCACCCTATACTTTATGCGACTGCTAGTGTCTACCAGGAAGGTCTGAGAAATATAGTAATAATGCCACATGTTTCAAAACGTCTCATTGCTGTCGTTTCCGACCTGCTGTCTCCAAATCCTACCGGAAAAGTTCTTAATAAGTCGGAGGTAATTCAAAATTTGGACATCTGAAATTAATTAGCTATTCAAAGAGCATAAATGGCTGCTATATACAAATTTCTTTTGTCTCTACACACAGGTCCGATCGAGTTTCTGAGCCGATACGACTGAATGGCAACAACCTTTCACATTGCTTCTTCATCTAATCACTGATAACCGACACTAGCACATCTCAATAACGATCTCGTTTAAATTCACAAGAGGAATAAATCCCCGCTGTACATTCGGACACCCCCTAGACAAACGGTGACGCTTGCATGGCTCTATGTTCGAGTAGGCCGTCGGCAGACTACTTAAACGAATGGAAACGGCTCTAAGAAAGAGAGAAGGAAAATCTGATAGGAGTGTAGAGACTGACGAGCAGCAAGGCAAAGTTCGAATAAACGTCATCAATCCCGAAAACAGCTGACAGAGAGATAAATAAACTGCGGGATTACTTGAAAGACAAGAAGTAGTTCTACTAAGGTGAATGGAAATACCGATAAGGGCGTTTCAGTCACTAACGGCTGGACGTCCTGCAGTGTTTAAGTGAAGATAAACGGAAATGCGTTCAAAATTGATGATGAAAAATGGAAGAAAGAAAGAAATAATAAAGGCTCTATGAATAAAATCTATATGAAATGAGTGCACGAAAAGATAACTAAACGATGCAATGAACGAAGCAGAAGAACTGAAGAAAGTCCTCTAAATATGAGAGAGAAACTAAGGAATCATCGGAAGCCCTCAACCACAAAACGACGCTAAAGGAGAGGTCCGAACGAAGTGCATGCCGACACTGTTTCACCACACTTCCCAACCAATCAACGCTCTTACCGTCGCTTTTTTTCTCCTCGATGTTTGCGCTTCTACAACCTCCTCATACGTCCCATTCGGCATCGCATGACCCGCTTCCTCAATTCAAAGCTACATATTAAATAATTCCAAACAAAGCATTCATCATATCAGAGCCCACTGAATGTTAGAAGTTTCTTTAGAGAAAGGGGGAGTGCGGGAGGGAGAATATTCGACTAGTTTTTGAAATGTTATCGTTCGAGAGGCACTCCAGAATCGGACACCTCGATGTTTCCTAACTTTCTGCAAGAAAAAGGCACATAACCTGCGCCAAAGAATGCACGTATAATTTCTCAATTTTCCGAAATGGCATACAACTTTTTTATACTTCAAAGTCTATTATATCCGACATTTCAGGAACAACGTCAATATGTGAAGATTTATTAGTTACTCGACTTCCCGAGAGGAAGAAACGTGGAATGGTAAAAAAGGGAGAACGGAGTAGGGTAGTACCACTGGGAGAAAAGAATAGAGGATATACTCCTTTGTGGAAAAGAGCACATGACCGATGAGAGGTGATTCTAGGATTCCAGGGCGAAGCGGCATATAGGCTTCCTGAAGTACTCTATTGGAAGCAGTTTGTACCTCTTTTGTACGCTGCTAACAGGTTACCTCTAACATCAGAAGTTAATTATTAGAGCTAACTTCAGATTTGGACTAATTAGGCCCAAAAAATCTGCGAAGAAAGAGTGGGAAATAACTCAGTTTTTCCAGATCAGATCTATAATTGTACGAGACCTATAAAATGCGCTCTTCTCTGACGATCCCCAGGAAGTTTCTTGAATAATCTTGCTCCCTCGCACAACTCCTTCCACTTCTTCAGAGGCAGAGCCTCTTTCTTTAGCAGACACCACAGTATACGAATTATCCTTTCCCTTGTTTTGCAGAGGACACTCTCCTGTTCAACCGGAAAACGAAAACGGCCGCAGACTTGCAATCGACAGGAGGATACCGAGCGATGCAGAAAACTGCACAACAACGGCGCTAAAGCTATAAAATGGAGAAAACGTTTCAAGCGATTCCTGCACAACCTCGCTTTGACGTCTATAAACTGCAAGCCGTATCTCTGTGCCCTCATCTTTGAGGGAATTTTGTGTGAAATCTGCTAAAAGGATTAAAAGTCTGGAGGAAGCGAAATGCTATGCTTGCAGTATGTTCGCGACACGTATTTAATGTAGCGGATGCTTTGCATTCGTTGCAATGAAAAAATCTCTCCGGACGGAAGGGTAGCGTTAAGAGAGACGCACCTCCTCATTGTTGCACTGCAAAAAGGAAGCTGTACTCGCAACACTTTCCACAACAGCACTAAGTTTCGCATCCGCCTCCAGCGCCGCTCTATCAACACTCCGATTCGCCGCGTAGTCAATACTCAACGATGGCCCAGCCGCTGCCCACTCCTCATACTCATCCATTACCTCTTCTGCAGGTAGTATTAATCCATCTCCGTCATCCAGCAGCTGAAAATACACCACACTGAAGCAATTATGTGATACTCGTATATGAGTATCCCTCTTCCCCATTAGATTTTTGATATGCAAATGCGTTACCCCTCACAAGTGAACTGAAGTTATCTCAGTGAAAAGGAAACTGCCTTTTGACCGGTAAGAACACTGTTTCCTTCCATACCATCACATCAAATTTGAGGGAAGAAATTAAATCTGCTTACTTCTGCATCCATAACGGCCGCCTCATAGCCGCCGATTACTTCTCCGTCCAACATCGACGGACAGAACTGCAACTGCGCCATCACCCTGTACGCTTCTGGAAAAGGCCTCTTCACTACAAACGATGTGTTCCAGGAAATGGAAGCTTTGGTAATAAAATAACGAGAAAACAAACGTCGAGGTTGCAAAGCACAAATTTATTCCGCTCTCGACTTCCACAATCCACTTAGGATGGACTCCGAAACATACAGAAAGCCGAAGAGACGTCAAAGATACCCCATCATAGGAAATTATGGAACCAGAAATATTTCTGCGTTCTTGAGCTCCCATTCGATGCTGCCAAATGGGCATGGCAATGGAAATTATACACTTCGCAATTGCAATCAACAAGCCAGTGAGTGCGACCTGCTCGACTATCACATAACCGCATTATTTGGAAATCTAGCTCACTAGCATCAGACAAAAATTCGTAGCCAACGAAACGCTTCACAGCAAAGTCCATTGCTCAGAATGCCAAGGATGCTGTGTTACAATGCCCTTATAAGTACTGCGGCTAGCCAAGACGACTATGCTTAGACGCCTCTATTAGCCGAGAATTTCCAGGACTTCAAAAGATCCAAAATAGCAGCAACAACAATACTTCTCTTCGTTTTTTGAACTATTCACTGGCGGAAAATATCTTGGCACGCCCCATGGATCGATTGAGCGCACTCTACAAATGCGATACGTGAAATGAACTTCAGCGGCTTGCCAATGGATGACGCTCATTATCGACAAATATTCGAAAAAACACATCTGTAATGGCTGGCACCAAATCCAACACTTCAAACAAATATGGATTAAGCACTCGCCGCTCGACTAGGCATTCACAAACTGCGGGAAAGTATATCCGCCACCTCCGGGATAGAAACATCGGATGGAATCATTCTTGGCATCCTCGACTTAATCTCGAGTGTTTCGCTAGAACTGATAACCTTCTGAATGCCGGAGCAGCGAACACAACTGCAACTCTTAGCGCACCTACCAGATAGGCAAATTCTAAAAACCCATTCGAACACTCCAGTAAATATAAAAACAGTTAACGATCTTAGAAAAGTGAAGAACGTCTATTGGAAAATATGAAAGCTGCCCGAAGACCGTTTTCCAGGGAGGCTTTGGAAACTGGAAAACATGGCACTAGCGAGCTTGACTGAAAGCGAGGAAGCGCCTGGATGGTGTGGTGTGCAAACCCGCGTTTCCCACTCCGTCACATACATGGTCTCACCCAATAATTTCACTTCCTCCTCCTCCACCCACCTCCAAGCTCCACCGCGACATTCCAGCGGACGTTTCCGTTTTTTCGACAACACTCTCCTCTCTTCGCCTGCTTCACCTATTGCGAAGGAAGGTTATTGGGCATTCTCGTATACTTCGTCCAACTAGCACTATTTCAGATGCAGCACTTAAATACCAATTACTAATAACTGTTACTCGCATACTACTACTTGAAAAGTATATGAAGGAGAACTGAGTTCTGACGACGCCTTTAAAGAACACATCCAGCATTCTTAAGCAAATGTATGAACGAATCGGTCAGGTGAAAAACCTTTCTTCAACAACAAGAATATTGATAAATAAAAGTGCTTTATTCGAATGAACAATTAGGGGAGGCAGCGAATCGCGAAAATCAAACAGCAACTTAAGCAGCACTTTCATACACCCTAGAAGTAGTGAGCATCTTTAGTGTCATTGAAGACATGAAAAACTGACTTGGCAACGAGCTCATTCGATAGAATTCGACTTTACAGCAGCACACATTTCATAGGATGGAAAGGTGGGAGCGGAGGCAGCGTGTCCTGGTGGGACATGTAATCTCGGCCATGTTGGTCCACTTCTCCTCCTTCATTTCTATCCCGGTTCCTTACTGCATCCCCTCCTCTCCGAATACTTCTTTAAGCCACGAAATCGTAGCAAAAATTCCTTCACTTGGATCATTTCTTGTCCTCTATCAGTTCACCTAGAACAACATAACCCTCGTTCTGAAGGGCTTATCTTCGAAATAAAGTGAGCACAGTGCTGTAGGCATTAGCATTAGTGATAACTCAAAAATAACAGTACATTTAAGAAGTGGAGAATGTTTTTGCAGTGGAAGTGAAACGATATTCATAAACGTAACATAAGAGATTCAACTACGCCGCCTCACTTCTTTCTCAAAGAAAACCACTTTTCACTGCAACGTTCGACGTGATTTCTGTTGCGATGGTAAAGCTGAACTTCGCTTACACTCCACAGCACTTCCACTCTCAATTCTTTCAAGCGAATCTCCACGTTTTCATGAAAGCGGTAGATTCAAAGTACCAAACATCCAATAGCTGTGGCTCCAATCCCCTCAAACTTCCATAACCCTTCTAAGCACGCCTACCTCATCCTGCCTTCATTTCACGTCACTGTCATTCCCTTCCCCATCAACCCTCACAGAGGTTAACAAACTGCGGTCTTCATAGAAAGATGAGCCATTCTGCGCAGGATAAGACGGTCGTTTCTTCGTCATCTTTGCTCTCCTTACATCTTCAATCACCGACTGCAAAACAATACATTCTCACGTTCTATAAACAAGTAAGGTCGATCGAGGTGTCGGAGCACATCTCATCTTATGCAAAAATGTGCACACCTGCGGAACAAAATCAGCAACAACTATCTGACCAAAGGCAATTTTTAGCATAGGGAAGGGCCGAATAAAACACGCCAAAAATCCAAAATAGCTGAAACTCGTGTGCGCCTCTTATTTCACGCATAACGATTCTGATAAGAATTCTCGCAAGACAGTTCCCAAATCCATATTTAGAATAGAACCAAGTACCCGTACGACAACCCATCACTGGAAAACCAGTTCTACTGCGGTCTAATTATCCATAAGAGATCGCATCATGGTAAATGAATCTCATCGATTGTGGTGCGCCTTGTCTACATATCAAAAAATGAATTTCTTCGATACCGAGAAGTTATAAGAGAATGGTATGATCCACGTTGTTCAAGTTTGGTTTAAACGACATAGTAAGGATCCCATAAATGCTAACTTCTATTTCTTAAAGGAAGCTTTAAAAATAGGCAAAAAATACTGCGAATAAGATGCGGATGGATGAGAAGCACTTACCGTCACAGGTCCCACCAAGACTCCAGCATCCTCACCCGCTGCGTCCAAGCCAGTGGGCGATTTAGTTGACGCAAGAGAGTGCTGTGTGGAAACGTGTCGTCGCATATGAAACTTTTTGCCAAAGAGCTGTCCACAATAAGCACAGCTAAACGGCTTCTCACCAGTGTGCACTTTTTCGTGCATTTGTCGTGCCGACGATGACACAAACGAACGACCACACTCCCATGTACATGGATACGGCTTCTCCCCTAAAATGTTTCACTCATTTACCTGCAGCAGCAACCTCAGTGACTTCAAAATGGAACAAGAGGATGTATGAAGAGATGCAAGGGCTTCGAGAACAAAAAAGGACATTCGAGAGACGTAATTCGGCACAAAAGAGTATGAATGAAAAGCTCATTTTGCAACAAGTGGGTGGAACGAAATGAAAAACGACCGAAGATCTCTTACGAAGACTGCTCAAACAGAAAATCTATTGACGAGGCTATTACAAGTGCTCAGAGAGAAATCGAGGAAGGAAAAAGAGTGCGGCAGACCACCATAGTGAATGAACTATGAAGCATAAGCTTTAGCCAGAATTCCATCCACAATTAGAGTAAAACTTCAAATTTTTATCGAGGCAATATGCGGTCTCCATGATCCACTGCTTATTACAGCAATTATTAAATGCTCATGCATTAGAAGTAAACTTCTCAGTGTGATATTATAATCAACATCATGAACTCATCCCACTCAATTATTAAGATCAAGTGACTGACAACAAAATCTCCATCGACCTAAGTTTCGCTTTTTAGATAACGAAGTGACAACCTACCAGTATGCAATCGAATATGACACTTGAGAGCGCCCTTTTGCGAAAATGACGTTCCACACTGAGGGCACACGTGTGGACGTTCACCTGTATGTGAGCGACGATGTTCAGCGATTTTTGAGGGATACTTTAAGACCTTTCCACAATCCTCGCATTGATGGATCGTCGGGGGACGCCGTCTAGGCTTCGATTTTATCTCTCGAGGACTACATTCATTACGTCGCTTGTGTTCCACCTGTGATAACAACTGCCGGGATATAATCTCCTAAAATGAGGAAGCTGAGCGACTTCTTGTTATCAGAGACGATTAATTACCGCACAAGAAGTTCGCAGAAACAATGTCTGAAAAGGGTTCCAATGACTAAGTTGAAAGTTTAGTCGATGGCGCGGACACTACTTCATCACTCAAATAGGAGCCTTTTGTGATTCCATTCGCACTTACAAATAAACTATGAGATTTAACAATTACGTAATCATTTCTGTGAGGTTATGCCATAGTAACAGTTTTCTTTCGGAAAATCGAACTAAAGAGAAATGACATCCGAATGTTCTGTATAAATGCTAAATTAAGCACCTTATGCCTCCGGTGTCAAATATTGCTGCGGCCTTTTAATGCTACCTTTACTATTATGGCTTGACTATGAAACACCTCATCCGATATGAAATTCAAATATGTAATTTAAAAGGAGACCACCTGGTCGGAATCGGTGAGTACCTCCTCCGAGTCGATTGCATTTCCCTCTTCATCGACATACTGTATACTAGGTTCGTCATCATCCAAAGACATAAAGCTGCCGCCGTCCTCATAAATATTAAAGGATGTAGTGGCAACTGGCGCTCCATTGCCGTCAATAACCTCAAGTAATTATATTCTAGCGCAATTTAAACAGTGGTGAGAAATGAAACGGTGTCCGACCATAACTCAAACACAGTTAATGTAACTCACACTAAAACATGAATGGACAGAAACTGAGAAAAAGCGGGTGATTCGAGCAGAAATGAATACGACTGCCTGAAGACCGTCGGCAACAACAGATGTTTCGCTAATCGGAAAAAGTTATTGGAAGGGACTATTCGGGAAGAGGTTCTGCGACATGCTATTTAATAAAGAGGCCATGTAATCATGCAGCGCTGCAAAGTCACTAAAATACATCATCGCACTTCGAGTTATCTAAAAAAAATTTTACTGGCTGAGCACTGTTTGCTAAACCACGTGAGATGCGCATAACTGCTTTTAGCCGAGTCGGCTGAATTATTACTGAAGTGATCATAAACCTACGCATAACGAATTCCAATCTCGTTGCAGCGAAACTCTCTTTCACAGACATTCATTCACCTCTCAATACGAGTCTCAGAGAGATATTATCTCACCGCAGAAAGACACTGGTGAAAAGGATCTGCACCTCCGTATCATTGTTTATATGAAATGTGTAACAAATACACTTCAGTACAAACGTAAATATGTAAAGAATCAAATTTATACCTCTTCGACAACCTCTTCTTGTGCGACATTTTCATGGAAATCGACCATTTCAACCGATTCATATGAATGCTCAATCCCATCGATGACATCCCCTCGCTGAAAGCAGTCCAAGTTTACGTATCGAAAAAAGGAAAAACACGAACCCTAAAGGTGATAAAAGACAATTTTGGGTGAAATGTCATTGTATCATGCATGGACCTTCCTCTACTGTTGCTCTCTTATGAAACCTTAGAAGGATAACACCTATGGGACATCGCAGCTTCACCTCTGAAGTACCCCTTTCCGGGAAAATGATGCGACTTAAGACGCTGTTTTTCTCATGAAAACTACGAATTTTACACGTTTCTACTTTTCACCTCAGACACCATTTTGGCATCTGGCATTTCTTCTCTTGATCAGCTTGCAGCTGCAGTTATCTCTCTTTAAAGCAAAGCGTTCATCGCAGTGCTTTTCCAAAATCAGCGTGGAAATCTTTAATTCAAGGTTACTGGGATGGGAAAGGGTGCAACGAAAGTGGGTTGAAATAAAGCAGATCAAGAGAGACAATTTACACAGAACCGTATAAAGACTACATATTAATTGCAGACAACAAACAGGGCAAAGAGCAAATCCCAAAAGTCGCATCAACTGCTGACTCAATTTCATTAACGAATCACTATCCCTGTTACCATCATCAACGCAAAGCACTCACGCACCATAAGGATCATATCAACACGGACTCCTAATGTAGCGAGACGCGTTCGCAGTTTCAGGAATGGAACTGAAACAAGTATTACAAGTCAAGAGGTGGATATTTTAATACTTGTTTGTGAGACCCACCCGCCGTCTGCTTCTTACCAAAAAAGACAACACGAAGAATCAGCCCATGAATCTGAAGGAGACAATCAAAAATTGATCCGTGAGCAACTGCATGTAGAAACCATAACGATGGGAAGGACACAACGACAGCACAGACTGGCTTAAAAGGCGGCAGGTATTTCGTGATTTGCATTTCGTTAGTCAGCAATGGCTGGAATCTTCGGCGATGAAATGCTTCCCAGTTGTCTCGAAATGATGCGTAAAAACTTCTCGAAAATTATCAAAAGCCAAACTGGAGATTATGGAAGATGAGGAGCGGAGAAGAGTAACAGCAAAAGAAGCGGAGAACTGAGAACGCCCTTCGCAGTCTACTATGGTAGCCTCAAAAAATATACTTCATTGTTTTATGTAACAAAGCTACATCTCTTCTTCTCGACAATCTCCTTGAAGATGAACATTTCAGTGCATTCTACTGCAATGAATTACGACTTCCAACAAGACGATAAATGAGGCCTACCTGAACTGCTCGATGAAGTTGCCTTTCTCGACCGGGACTACTCTCCTCGATGAACTTTTCTCGATTTTCTTCTATCAGCAAATCATCTTCGCAGTAAACGTGTTCCTCTACCGCCGGAACGACCAGCGACCGTGATATCAATTCACGAAGACGCAGTTCCTGATCTATGCGTCGTTTGAATTCTACCTGTTGCTGAAGCAATACTTTCGTTACTATACCTGTAAACATAGCGAAAGTTTTCAACCATCGAAATATGAGTAAAAATGTGAAGTTAAAAAAAAGCATTCGACTTATATTATGCAAGTGCAAAATCATAATGAAGAAGGAAATACGTAATGTTGGTGCACAAAGTAGATGTCAAACTTCCGCCATTAACGCTCTTATTACCATTTCTTTCATCGATATAATTCTGATCTTGAAACGGAATCAACTGACCCTCACTAACTGCTGAGAACATATCTGTCACCTCAATAACAACACCACGAAGGACAAAAAACTACTCACGAACGTTATACAATTGAACTGAATTTATCGAACAGTAAGCAGTTTTCCAAAAGAATAAAATCAAAGACCTCACTGCCCATAAACACCAAATCCAGTTTCAAAAGTAACGTACGGCAACCGATGAAACAGTAATCCATAAGGAATTATTTATTTAATCACAGCTGTAATCAAACAAAGAAGCCCTCCCTCCAACCCCTTCTCCAGGAGGAAAATTCCGTACGTTCAGGATTACTTAATAGTGACATCCTTTAAGGAAGTTAACATTAACATGCACTTCTTCTATTAGGTTAAATCGTAGCTATCATAGACCAGATACCCAAGTTAATCGACCTTTTACCTAATAATTTAATATATGTATTACAGCGAATAACTGAAGCAGAGGAGAGATCAACATAAAATTACCGAAGAAGCATCATGGCATTCCGAGAAATGGGCAATGAGAGCATTCGAATTCAAAGCCGGATATCCACACCTGGCACATCGATATGGGAAAGAACGCAGATGACACGCCCACAAGTGCACTTCGAGATTCTCCAATGAAACTGCAGTTGAACAACAAACTTCAGTCACACGTCAAACTGCATTCAATGACCTATATCAAAGACCAATCAATACCACATGCGCATATCCATTTAGATCTTGCTGTGCAAAACGAATAAGTGGACTTCACAAAAGAAAGATATTTCTAAGTACCATTTGAACTAGGAGGGCACAAATCTTACTGAAAGCACTGATTTGAGTTTGCAATGATCGAGTAATTTTAAGATCGAAATTCGACTCCGTTTTATCAAACCTATGAAAATTTATTGGTCATCTTTACATCTCGACATGACACCACTCTGTAATATACATTAACACAGTAAGCTGTGCGATTTTAGTTCTGCTGACCAAACATTTAAAACGAATATCTTTAAGGTTTGTCGAACCATAAACGCAACAAAAATGCTCCTTGCTTCATGCGTAGAAATAGACACTAAAGGTTGGCGTAGGAGTGAAATGAATTCCCCCGAATGCCTGCGAGGAATCCAATAAAACGATTCTGGCAAGTGAACGAAAAAACGTTTTCTCAACATATGGAGCGCAACGGCACCTCTAAACACTCCAATTCGTTGGAAGATCAACGGGAACAAAAGCGAGTACACGCAGTCACCACCTCCTCGCTTTCATTACTTTCTGTATCGAAAAAATGTTGCTATAATCTTCCCACATGCGATCGATCGTATATATTCCCTATGTTCATTGAGCATATGGCTATCCAGGAGAAAAATACAAAAAAAATTGTGCCCATCAGGGAAGTTTTAGCGAAGACCGCTGTGACCCCCAATTAATTAAATACGCTGCTGAAACCGGATCAGCGACCGAGCTCATCGTTAGCCATCTCATATACTGGATGCAACATATCTCACCGGATAAATCCTAATAAATCATCAAAAATCTGCTCGACAGTATATGTGAGCTCACTTCTCTTAATTTCCAACGCTATACATGAAAAACGACGGCTGCATCAACCCCATTTCTTCAATGATAATCAAACGTCACGACCTTATAAGCTCAGGTAAGATGATACATTCCGACGTCAAACTCAATAATTCACTGAGCAACCAAAAGAGTACGAAAAACGCAAACAAAGTTGCTTCGTGATTGTAATAAAATAAAGTCCCGCTTTCTTTATTAGGCCTCGACTGTTTTCTCGTTTAAAAGAGTGCAACTGCACCCGTGACCCCTTTTCATTTAAGCAGTTCGGTGTTCAACTTCCTTCGGCCCGCAGTTCCCTCCTTGAGCCCTTTCAAGTGTTGCTAGGACCTACAATAGTACGATCGTGTGCCATGGATCGTCGAACAAAGTTGACACTGCTGTTTTAAGATTGCAAATTTGCGCAACTATGAATTCCCACAGTTATTTGCAAAACAATCAAGCAAAAGACTGAATGATTTGCCGCAGAGAGCTGATCCTAACACAAAGAGACGGAGGGTATAACTATGAAGACGGCAAAGAACTAGCGCTAGTCAAGAGTGACCACGCATAAAGTGGATGATGCATAATTCTGCGAATTAACCTCCCATTTCTGAGCGACTTTGTGACAATCAAATTGTGTAATGAAGGCCATTCGTGCGTCGTATTTATTAGAGCATTTTAGATGAACAAATAAAATGAAATAAAAATAAGTGCAGTTGGCAATCCAATCCGTCGGGATATCAATTTGCACTCGGCAACCTGTGGACGATGTGGTGGAAGTTCGAGGATAAATCAAGCGCTGCGAGAGATAAGGAATAGAAGATGAACAGTTATGCGTAATCCTCCCCACACGCCCATATAGACCCTCTTAACAAGGTCGGTAAAGCAGAACACTTCTCATGCTCACCACATTGTGCCTTTAAGACCGGCGAAGTAATTAACTAACATTTCGCTTCACTGCAAACCGAACATCGAAATATCAACTGCACTTCTTGCGTGTAAACATTTTCACCCATAGCTGTCTACTGCCTTCAGAAGCGGTGCAATCGGCACTCAGTCACCGTTCCAATCTGCACCCCCGCCGCAGCAATGGGCATAAGAACTGAAAAATGAGCGGCGTTTGCGATCTCTCAGAGACGCGTCGCATAATAACAACGATGCACAGGGAGAAACGTTGCACTATCGTAACGAGCGAATAATGCACAACTATCGTCCGATGGAGGCGTCGACCTTACGGCCGGATAATGGCTCTAGAGGGAATCAGTGGAGCTTGAATGCACGAAAAACTTATAACAGTGGAAGACGAAGGAAAGCGAAAACTTCACCAACAGACACTAAACGGCGTCCATTCTTCGCTTTTCTTTTTTTACAGCTTCACTGACCTTAGATTCCCATATTTGGAAACACTGCTGAAAATATGTCAACCTCAGAAACTTCCACTCGTTCGCTGCTTCCTTCCGCAACTGAGAGTCAGCATGGCAAGCTCGTCCTCTCTGGCGACACAGCGCTTCATGTTATCCCAAGAAGGATAACTTGCTTCAGGCACGAATGCAGTTCTGCAGGTTTCCGAATAACCAACTGTTGTCTGAGACCAGCCCGTAATGGAAAACCCCACAACATTCTACAGATAATGTACATTGCCTTCTGAATGCAGAAATGAGCGCTACCTTTTCTACGTTCGACAGGCCTTCGCCTTAGGCTGTGGCTCCTCTTTGGCGTCTATCCGCTGCCCCTCTTCACATATCTCACTTTCCACTCTCGATGGCAACATCTTCCAAGCAACCAAAATGGCAGCTGAAGGGAGAGTCATTGGAAGACGTTCACTCAACCAAAAGGAGCCTTCTTCTAAAGTTCAGTCGGTGTCTGAGAACCAGATTTTCAGACCTTGCTAAGCTAGTGGAAAGCGTTCACGTCCGAATGGTGCGCACATTCGAGTGTGGTGACTAACGAATTGCGTTTTAGGTGAAAAAATCTCCGTAAAATACTGCAACTTGTGAAGACTGATCGCTGAAGGTCATACCGGTACAGGCTGGACCATAAGGAAGTGGCCTTCGAACGAAAGCGTGACAACCAGCACCGTTATGTAGACTGGCTACAAAGATCCCTGCACAATGCACGACAAGCGTTGTGGTCTACCACAGAAGGAAAACAATCGGAACTGCAGTCAAGACGAAAAGCAAGAAGAACGTGAAATGAAGGTATAGACTTCCAGACTCTCTTCAAAAAGCAAAAAGACTTTGCACCATCGCAATGAAACAATATACTTCGTCTTAGAGTAGACCTAAAATTCTGAAAAGACGGCCCATATGTTCTTCATTAATATGTGCCATAATCGACAAGTAGGATAGCATATGGAGTGTAGAAAGAAACGGGGAGAAAACGACAGAATGAGATCTTGATCGGAGAGCGGAAAGTGTGTGGATGTGCCTCAAGAGGTCGCACCTTCGTTCTTCAAACAAAACAACGCGGCGTTTGTCCTCATAATCGAAGCCGACGTACGAATCAATAAATTTTTTTCGTTCATACTTAACCAGCAGCACACTCGCCTATTTGGTAGTATAATCAAACACAACAACGTTAGGGAAATGGTATAGGTTAAAGCGATCAAATTTCACCACCGCAGCCTAAGTGGCGAATTCCACTTAATGCATCAAACCGACAGGCACACATACGAGTACGCAAACGTGATTACTACCGCAACGACGTCGGACACACCGACCATAGAGAAGAGCTAAGATAACGTCACTCATCGAATGAAATGCGAGTGAAATCGGCGGGGTAGTGTGAAGCACTGATTACGAATAACTTTGCGAAGTTAAACGCGTAAACACATCACAAGTGCTCAGTTAAAAGGTGCTCATCATCGGCAAATGTTGAATTCCTCGTTTCTTCTCGCTCCTCCCACTGCGAAACCGTCTAAAAACCACACGTGAAGGACACAGGGCACGATTCCTGCTAACTAAGTCAAACCTCAACCCCGCTCTCCTCCACCAATACTTGCAACATATAACCCTCACACTGTAAAGTACTCCACAGCTGTACATGCAGCCGAATTAATTTCAGCGCTACCTCTTTCGCACTTTCCATACAGTCGCCAAATTTCGTAAGTGCGAACTATTGCAACGCTATAACCGACCACCAGCACCACCTCGTTCTTCGATCCTCAGCTGTGACAGCAACAAACAGTGATAAGTGTTGTCGTCACTTCTGAGATGCAACACGACAAATCACAAGAAGCACAGAAGCGCTTGACGCCACTTCCGACAAAGCACACAAAGGAACAAGCAGCGCAAGTGGGGCATGCAGCCGCGCGTTTAAGGCCCAACAAAGGAGAAAAGGAAGCAGCAGAGATCATCAGCAATGGAGACATCACATAGTCAGTTACAACACAAACGTGTAAATACACGTCACAATAACGAGCTTTGCACAGAAACCAAAGCAAAATAAGCACATCGAACATATTATTTCACTTCGCTGACTTCTTTGCAGCTCAAAAGAGAAGCAGTTATGCAGACTTGCCAAAAAAGGAAGCACTCTCGGATGCAATCGCTTCAGCAAAATGCGCTCCAACGCACCCCAGAGGTCGCAATTCCGAAGTGAGACGGTGTTGCTCAGAGGACTGTTTCAGCGTCCATGACGTGCCTTTCTAAAGGTGGCGTTGGAGCGCTCTTGGAGCTTCTCAATTGTGTTGTGGTTATTGTGTTGTAAATTAATCACTCCGAACATTTCGTCATGTCATTCGAAGAAGAGAATTCATTTTGCTGCATGCTTTATTTGCCTACTTATCTCACATAACATTCCAACTTATTAGCGACAGTAAAGAATTTCAATGCTCAAGAGATGTCCGCAAACAGACTCGAACACAGTCAACGAACTGAGGAAATAGGTCACAAAGTACCATACACTAAAGGGTACGATATGCGCTTTTTGGGAACAACTGAACGGCTATAAGAAATGGCACTCACAACCAAACCCAATTAGCTTCACCTAATTCCCGAGATCGTTGAAGCGCTTGAACGAAAATCCATCCAGAGGCGTCACAAGAATAAAAATTTCATTACAGGTACCACACCAGGGCAAGAACTATGAGGTTCTGCTAGCTTTAGTGGTATTCAGAAAAATGTGATCGTCGCTGAATCTTCTAACTTCTGTTGCAACAGAAGCTTTCAACCTTTAAAATTCTGCCGACAATAGAAAGAGGAGAACTAGTCTGCAATCATGGTCAAAGCCTCTGAGCAAGCTCCTAGTATCAAATCTCTCTACAACTGAGTTGCACCATTCTCCATCTTTTTCATCGGACCCCTTCATTTTAGGATGTGGTCGCGGTGCTTGACAGGCTGAGAAAAAAGTTTAGATGCTTTGGCTGCTTTGTTCGCCACATCAGTTGAAAAGGAAACTTCGAAGAGGTTCCACTGGTGCACCATGTGTGAGTCCCCAAATCATAAGAGCAGCGAAGAAATTGAATCCTTCATGAGAATTTTCAACAGCCCCACAACCTTCCTTTTGAAAGCCCCACGCCCATGCACATGTACCCGCACCCCTGCCCCGCTCCAACACTTAAATCTCTGCAGACACTGTAGCTGCAGTTGCGAAATGTGATTGGTAGTGACAAATTTAGACGACTTCACCAAAGATGCTCTAGCCCCGTGAAATTCGCACCTCCCGCCTTAACCACACCTTCATGCCGGAAATCATGACGATAACCGTGTCAATGCATATAATGTCAGATGGGTTTGAAACAGGCAGTCACACAATTAGACAAAGTGCGTAATATCATACGGCAGAGAAAACACATCGCTAAGGTCGATGCCTAGAGGGAGTCACTCATCGTGGTCACTCATCACAGCAGTTTGAACCAGTTGAAATAGAAAGTTTCAGGTAAAATTATTCTGCAAAGTTTTTTCATAGCTACCTAGCGAAACTATTTGGTCAAATAAGCGGAGTGGGAATATCGTGGTTCAGCATATCTGAAGCGTCTTTACTCATCGAAAGGACAAAGAAAATGGCAATCTGCGTTCGCTCATTGAAGAACTGGAGAAGGAGGACGACCAATTACTGCGGTCGCCAAGTACTTGCAGTAGAATAGGATTAGAAGTTTCACCGTTGCTCAATAAAGAATTATTTATAGCACATTCCCAGAGAAGGGTTTCTAGATGCTTAACGGCATCTAGAAAGGCTTCTAGATGTTTTCGGCGAGTGGGTGCGGATGGGAGCAAGTCTGTGTTTCGTGAAATGGTGTGTAGGAGAGCGTTTCTCTCTTTGAACAGTAACCAAACTCAGTACTTCTCTCTACGACAGCTAAATGTCCTTTCTGTCCTCGGTAACGTTTCAGCTTACACAATAGTTATGTGAAAAATTTGGGAAGAGTTTTTTAAATAAACGAATATTGTCGGTCGCATCCATCCTAGCAAACTTCAGTAATCTGCCATAAATATGCCGGCGGAAACCAATTTCTTAAAGTTCTTTTCAAGGAGTTTATGAAGCCTTCTTAGCAAAATCGACCATCGCTCATTTCAGCGGAATTATTTCGTTTTCTTTAAGTGGTCAGATCTGCTCTCATCATTGTGTGCTCTTATGTTGCATCTGAATAAACTGCTTCATCACCTTACAGGCGCTTGAACTTGAACTTTTCTATGAATGCCAATAAATCGCGTATGGAACATTGTATTTCTCATTTCATCGAACAAAGCAGAAAAAACCTTGTTCTTTCAGGATTTCAAGCGGAGAATGGTGTTATCTCGGTGTGACATCCGAATGGCTCAATTTAATTCCTCTCACCCTCCTCCACCCCCACTTTTCGTAACAAATGTTATGTCGACCAGATGAACACTGCTGTCGAACCGAGAAGGAACTTTGATTCCTCATTCACCGAAATGTTAACTGAACACAAAGAGGGAACTATAGAAGCACTTACAATGAACAACGAAAGGAGTTGACATAAAGGCAAACATAAATATAAAAGAGCGGCGACAATCGCATTTTGCACACAACGGAGAAACAATTCTCACTTCCAAATGCGAAAGGGATAAACATTCGACTGTTCTGTTAAATTCGTCCGCTGGAGACTGTCATCAGTGAGGACAGTCTACTAGTGGGAAAACTGCAAGTAAATTTTTCAAAAAGCGCCTTCCGTCCCCAAAGGTTTGTATGAAGAGCCAAAAAATTCATGCATCAGCGGTCACTAAAATTCTTCTTGCACATTAGTGCAGTAGCATAATTTTCGAGTGCGAGTTTGTGATAATTAGCCTATTGAGCATTAATAAATATACGTAAATGAGTGCAATCATTTCCACAGCTGCGAATCAACAAAGAACGAACCGAATTCGAACATAACAGTTGAGGAAAGATTGCATCATAAGATTACCGCCGTCCATTTGTTAATTTCTGATGACTTCTGACCTATGGCCACTGAGATCTTGTTACGGTAGATCGCTGGTATATTACCTTCAGAGAACGTAACCTCTTATGATTGTTTTAGTGCACAGCATCTTCTCCTCCCCTATGAGTTTCCCAGACGAAGAACTTCTCTCTAAATTGCGAATGGATGCGTCTTTTGCAGACCAATTACCTTATTTCAAGTAAACTGACTAAGCAGTCAGTTTACTTGAAACCACGAAAAAAGGTGGTGTATAAGTATATGCACTTATGCTTCAGTTTTGGAGGGGGTGCAACCAAGATTACGTCAAGAGAAAAATTCACGTGTATATTATGTATTCCCTTGCAGTTCAACTGGGTTGCCATATATGTATACGAATAAGTGCAAATTCTGAAAAGATTTGACTGGCCTTAAATCCATTCAAGCTGAACGTTTTCAGTTTTGTGATGGAATTGAGTGATATTATCTGTAAAAGTGAGGTTATTGTGCATCATGTGCTGGTGCCGATCACTACAGCAAAAACGATAGGTCATCCAGCAAGTGCACCTTCCATGCCTCAATTCAGCTGAAAATTTGCAAGGACACATTACTCAATTCCGTTAGAGGTTTTCGAATTCCTATGATGGGAGTTAGTAATCCCACGCAGTTCAATGGGGGCGCCATCGTTTTGTGCAAGAGTGCCATAACCTTGCTCGTTTCGCTGCAGATGCATCTTTTTATAAAACTCCTTGATTTATACAATTAAATGTGATGCTGATATCACATCATATCATAAACATCGTCATTTAGTGCCATGCGTTATCTACAACCGGAAGTACACAAAAACTTTGCATTTTTCGTCCGCTCATCCTTTTGGTGTTGGTGAAAGGTGAGAAAATTAAATGGATGAATTTGACGATGATTAATCTAAGCTTAAGCCCACGGTCCATAATCAAAAGTGGCAAATAATAGGGTCAGTGTGGTTGTGTCGCGCGCTACATGGAAATCGCCAGCCTGGCTGTTAGCCTCTTCCAAGCGAACACCGTCAATTAACGTGTTCTTTAGTAATTATTCATCATATCTCTCAAGTGTGGATATATGGATGATGTTGTAAGCTAATGAATGAAATTAACCACCCGTTAATTTCAAAGAATTTGCTCATTTGTACCTGTTGACGTAATCTACGAGAGGAACTTTAATTTTGCCAAACAAAACTCCTTCAGAGATAGTGAAATGGTGAAAACTAATCTGCAAATGCACAAATGATTATTTCGTATGGTAAAGGCAGTGAACGCCGAGAAGAATGCTTCAAGCCATAACTCAGCAGCTTCCTCTCCTCCAAGTGCATTCGGCAGGAACTGCTCTTCACACTGCCACTGAGTATACTCACTGTGAATTCTGAGAAATGATTTAGCATTCTACTGAAAATATGCTGCTTCTTGCAGTTTATTACGTCGGTCTTGCAGCTTCTTCACTATGGAATGAAATGCTGATTATCGACTGTGTTCTGAAGGATTGACCTTAGATAAAGTTAACTTGATTACAGGCAGGACTAAGCTCTTTGCCATCAACTTTTAGGCAATCTTCTCAGATGGCTGCATATTTTCTCCGATAAGTGTAATGCCGGTCAATTACTGAGAGGTATTTCTAAGAATTTATCGAGTTATTCTGACGAGTACTCAAGGTTTCTAAGGGGGTCTCCTACCCCTGATGTTTTATGTGAACGATCGACTAGAGACTCGAAGGAATCACGTTAAAATTTAAGCAGTTGGTAACGGTAATAAGAATATAATAATGTTGGCGCACTCAATGGAGATGAAATCTTGTCGTTTCCAGTGCTAAACTGAAGACATCAAGGGTAAAGTTAACTATTAGAATGAAATATTTTAAATTCTTATGCTTGAGACCTTTAGAACTTAAGTGAAGGCACTACTCTAATACACCGCTGGAAACTTGTCCTATGTGCTGCTGAGTTAATCGGCCACATGTGAAGGCATCAATGTTTTAAACTTGAATTACTCTAAATTCGAAAAAAAAGTGTTGCAAAAGACCTCACTTTTTCGATTTAAACTCACTGGAACCTATTGATGTAAGCAACACCGTTTAGAAGTCTTCCAAATTGATATTAAGCTTAGTTACGCTCATAAGAACCACTGTCTCTGCCACCAACGAGACCTACTTCGGCTCAGTTCCTCTTTAACGTTCCTACTGGAGGTGGGAATTTGTTCTAGACTAAAGTTGTACCGTTAGGGAATTAACTGCCTTTTAGATCAGGTATTACTCGTATAATTTCCTTATTTACCGCTTAAACTGCATGCAGAAGGCAAATTTGGTTCCAGTTTCAAAGCATGGTTGGTAGTTTATCTATGGCCCCTATGGATGTAGAATGCTTTTTTACCTGTTTGCTACCGCTATTTGTTTCCTTTATCTTTTATTATTTTTAACTTTGAGGCTTATGTGCGACATTTGAGGCTGTATTGTTTGAGTCATATCTATGAATAGGACTGATCTGACGTGACATGAAAGAACATAAAACTTTTGGGGAATTTCCATTCTTGAATCATCTTCATTCGATTGCCTCTTTGCCTTATTCCGTAAACAAACGATATTGAAATTGTTCCGTTCGATCTGTTCTTGAGAAAATGACTTGCGAATTAAGTATAGCTGTGCGAATGGCAAGTGTTTTTAGGTAACTGAATAACTATTGCTGATTTCGTCGGTGTTGTGAATTCTTATCTCAGATTATCTTTGCAGCTTCGGTCACCTCAAGAGAAGAATTCCTATTTTGGTCAGCACTCACAAGTTGCCTTGAATGCAGACGTTCATTTCTTCCTATTTAAACTTGAATATGAGTGCACGTTGAGTTGTATTCTGATATCTATATTGAGTACTCTGAAATTTGAATGTAAGTTGTGTAGTGTTTCGAAAACCGTCAAATTTCCTGCAGTTTTTCTTGGAAAGGTGGAACATTTTGTCTCGACTCAGTTGTGAAGAGACATCGAACGAATAAATGTCGTCCGTTCTCTCACTGTAAAACATTCGGGGCCAATCAGTCCGCCAACGTTTGCAAGGCACAGATAAGGTGTGTTCCGAAATAGTCCAACTGACATAAAGCGCAAATATGTTTGCTGCGAAAAACTAACTCAGCGATCACTGAACTCTCTCGTTAAATATGAGAACTCGACTGGCGCGCCAGTTAAAGACAGCTGCGTCGATTGAACGTTCATTTTGCAAATATTTATTTAACGGATTAGAACAGGTAGATGAGGTGCAATATTTATATTTAACTGCTTTCATAAGACTCGTCCGAATGTAAGCAGCAGTAATTATCATCAAATAATTATCATCTTGCAGTGGGCATGTATGAACAGGAATAATTCATCAGTTCCAAGAAGGCAGAGCAGAGGATGGTGAGACATAATAATGGGTAGAAGATTCCTAAACTAGAATCATTTGCTCACTTCGAGAATGGATGGAGAGGTGAGAGGCGGGGAAGACGACCACGGAGGTCGGCAGTGTTGTATTGAATCTGCTGCGTAAACCTGAAGAAATGATCATATTCTACATGAATGGGTTTTTTTTGCGACGGTATGTTATATTTTGTTATGCACATAAATCAACCGTACTTCTAGGGGGAATGCTTAAGCCCCAACAAACGAGCTAAACAGAAAGAAGGACACTGATCCACTAACATATCGTCTGCAGACACTTTGCCCACGAATATTTGGTCCGCATCCGATCTACGTGCATTCATCCCAGTGATATTAGATGTAAGGACGACATTCCTGTAGACCAAATACCCAACGACGCAACGTTTATGATGAACCTGGCTTTTTATGAACAAGTTTACATAAAGACTCGTTTAGTTTGCACATACAGATTCGCATATGTGGTCGATTCGCTTAGTTTCAAGTGCACATAAAGAATCCAATATTTCTACGCCGCCTGCAAACGTTATTTCGAGAACAGAAATAGCCTCATTTGCTTATTAATCAAACTTGAAAATGCTTTCACTGAGAAATCAAAGTTGCAGCGTTGAATTAACCTTTAAGGCACTCTAAGTGATACATTAAATGCAGTTCAATTAATTTCGCACTTTTGCAAATCATAACAACTGAGAATAACTAAAGTCAATGAAATTCTCGCTCGCTGGGAAATAATGCCCTCTCAAAGTTTGATTCGATCGCTTTTTCGTCACTAAATAGTCTATATTCAACGAAAACCATCGAAATGCACCAATGAGCAAACGTATTGAAGGATGCAATGTAGCAATATGAATTTCACTGTCCAAATGAATGCTGTCTCACCAATTCAAGTCTGTAAAAAAGAGACTACTATTTCAAGTGAACTCCTTGCAGTTCAATATCGCCGTCGATGCAAAGCTTGTCGATCCCCCGTGGACCCATCCTGTGTGTGTACGTCCCTATTAGGCAATCGTCCACATAGAACTGAAAATGGAATATTTGCATACTGCATGTTGCGGAGTAAAAAGCCTAAAATGTTCACCATAACAATTCATTTGCAAATATATTTGATCACAAGAATTCATAAATACAATTACACCATCCCATCGTCAGCGATAAATCGTCTTTATCAGAAACAAATGGATCAAGAGATTGTTTAGCGCAGGAAGGATGTATGAATGTTACGTGAGTTTAGCGCATGATAGCAACCTTTACGAATGAGAAAGGTGAACAAGAGAGCATGTCTGTTTGTCTTAACTTACAAAATTTAAAGATAGGAACTTTCACACAGTGATCTGACCGCTCAATACTCCACAAACTCTAAATTTGTCTGCAAATTCGAGAAGGAATTCTAGTTGGCAGTAACACTGCGAGAGTTATTTGCGAAAGGGAAAGACAGAGGCAAGAGAGAATACTATAGGAAGGAGATGTGGGCGCTGAATATTGCAATTACTCTTGCAAAAACAGCAAGAAATAAGGCTTGAAGGAATATACTACATTCAAAAGGCATTACACATTGACTTTTGTGCTCAATGACAGTATTCCATTAACGAATATTTGGCAAATGCATAAAATCGAACAAACAGAACTTGCTCGGCAACTTCAAGGCAATATCATTCTGCCGACAGGTATTCTTTCAGCTGGCAAGAAAACGGTTACCAAAGCAATCGGCGACGAGGATTAACCTTCTGTAGGTGGCGCTAATTTGTATCAGTAAACATGTAAATGAGCAAATTTAAACGACGTGTTTTTCGGTAAGGCACAGAACACTTGTGTAATTCTCACTGCTGTGGACAACTAGGGTTCGTAAAGAGAAACGAAAGAACTGAAATTAGGTAAATCAGACTGGAATCCTAAAGTTCGTCGAAGCTGACCATTCCGTAGTAAGAGTTGAGATTTGCGCTACTGAAAATCTTTGAGCGCTAATTTGTATGGAAAATCAATGAGACACTATTCGCGACTTTTGAACTGAAAATTTAACATACAACGAAGCGATTCTCTTCGCAGTAGACAAGCAGATCGAATGTGCGTTTCTTTTTGAATGGGAATGGCGCTTCGGTTTCCTTTTCTTCGGCACCCCAACGATCTTCACATCGTGTATTGCGAACAATCTTCTGCAAAGTCCAGAAAATCCCACAAAAGCACTTCATTATGATGGGTGCTTTATTGCAGTTTTTAAAAGTTAGTCAGATCGGGTTTGGTGGTGCTTCAAATGCTTCATAACTTCTAAGGGATTCATTGGTTAGTTGCAAAATTCTTGGGAGAGAAACTTTTCTATCACCTTGTTGAACGCATCTAAACGCCACTCTTACTTTTCATTTCAGTAAATTGTTCCGTCACAACTTCTGGCTCCAGTGGTTTTATTCATCAACGCACTTTTCCAACCGTTTAATTCAAGCAACAATCCCAACTCAATCCCGTTACAAACTGCGGTATTTCGTTCAAAAAAATGAAATCACCAAAGCTTTTGTTTGGCCAAAATACTTCATTGTGTTGTCTCAATTCACCTTAAGTACCTTTTCGACGATTCGTGGATTGAACCTGAAGGCGATGTCGTTTCCGCTATGAAAATCGACAGTAAACTGTTTCGCTCGCTTTTTCGTTAGTGCCGACACATACAACTTCCGGCTGGGATAAAAATTGCCCGGGATGTCGGCAGCGTACGGAATTTGCTGTAACAATACATTTCTAGTTGGAAGAAAGTAGAAGCCCCATAGTTAACGTATTTTCGAAACCGAATAACCGCATATTTTAATACATACCAGAACACCTCCGTTTCTAATCTCGAAAATACATCCAGACTTCTGTGTCTATCACTTTTACCTTAGTCACTACCCTTGCTGAGGGTAGTTAACTGGTCCTTCTACGTTTCGCCTACCAATAACGCAAGAGACATCTTGTCCTTACCTTATTATTACTTATTCACACATTTTTTTCCTCATAAAATTCGCTTTCCTATATAGAACTATCAATTACTTAAGTGTACACTAAATACTGAATCGTATGGGATTGTGAACTTATCTTTATGAACAAAACGATAAGCAAAAGTCGTAAATCTGAGATGGAAAACTCAAATTTGCAAACGATCCTGAGCATGTATAATTGAACTTTGTGAGCAAAGAGGAAACTGCATGACGATAACACACAAGTGCCAGTCAATTTAAAATGGAACCCTCTTTCCATTTCCAAATGCAGTATGGTATGTTCATTTCAGGCTCATCCTTCCGCGACGTATAAGTTAACGAAGCCTAGCTACACGCCTCATTCACATACCAGATAAGCAAGAACCCTTCACCCGTCACCTCGATCTTTGAAGATCTTTCTGCTCTCAAATTCCAGAGACCTTAGACGCTTTCAGCAACTGGCATCCATATTTTGCCACTAACATCCATTTTTGTAGCGAGCAGCAGGCTTCTTGTGCCCGAATGAAATCACTTTCACTGACTGCTTTCCGTCGACTGCGATACGCATCATGTCAACAAATATATGATTTATCACATATTTATTTTTCACATGAACTGACGATATCTTTTAAGCACCACATTCACTCGTTATAAATGCAGCAATAATGAATGGCACAGCCTGTCCTATGAGTGCATATCCAATATTATACACTGAAGCGTTGCACAACAAGTGCATTTCAAGGAGCAATGTTGTCGGAAATATAAGTAAACGTTCTAAAAAATGTCACGACGAAAGCCTCGATGAAGGCTGTTTCATTGAGCAAGAAAACTTTTATGAAAAGTTCGAAATTATAGATGATGTTGAATCCAATTTCTCTCGACTCTGCAGTTGATTTGTCAAAGTGGATAGACGAAAATACTCCTATTACACATCAAACAAGTTGCTTATTGTGAAGAAGTCTGGCTCGTACGTTGAGCTGCACAAAAGCAATTTGAAAATTACTGAGACTTTCGATTTCTCAATTAAACTTCAAAAGAACTCACATAGTATTTCCCTTCCCACGACACTGTATACAGTTCCACATCGCCATTTATGTAAATGTGCGATATGTTCGAAATTGGCACGTAGTAAGCAAATTTCGCCACCAGTTTATGCTCTATATATATCTGAAAATGTGCACAAAATAAGCCGAAAATCGACTGGTTTTGGTGCATTATAAATGGAATCTTTCACTTTTTTGCAGGCGCATAATAAAATGCTCCCAAATGAGGCCATTTAAAACTCCGCCAGCTGAACGCACCTTTATTTTATGAACAAAAAAGGTTATGTGTCGACCAGAAATAACAAAGTGAAACATAACTAAGTGAAATGAAGGTTGTACATGCAATAGGAAACTAAACATCGAGGGAACGTTGCTCTGAAGAAGGATATAGCGTAATTTTCTTGGGAAAACTAAACTGTTTTTCTTCTCAAAAAAGCACACTGCTCACGTTCCCCGGAAAGGTGACCTATACTGTTTTTCCCTCAGGGAGACAATTTGCTCCTCTCCTCAAGGGTATACACTGTCCATTTTCTTGAAGAAGACGTGCTACTTATTCATGTCTTCAAGAATTTTATATTGTTGTTGTCCTTAAAAAAGACATATCGTACTCGTTCTTTGGGAAATGGCACTGTTCTTGTCCAAATGAAAAACGTACAGGATGTATTGCTGTAAAATGTAAAAAAAATGTATTGCTTTTGCCTACCTTCAAAAGAACACATATTGCCCCTCAATTTCAGAAAAACATTCAATCTTATTATCAAAAAGCATTTACCATTGTCATCTCCCAGAAAAACAAATCGGGTGTTGAATTTAACGAAGGAGCACTGTTGTTGTGAGGGAAGGGCTCTTTTTGTGTTTCAAGAAGTCTCATTCACGTGCTTAAGGAAGGTATGCTACTTTAACTGATTTAAAAAGCTTATTCCACTTCCCATAGTAAACAATAATCGCCCTATAACGCATCAGTTGTGGCAAATTTTGCAAAGGTCGATTGTTGAGCGCCATGTGTGGGTTGCTGTTCTCCGAACATGCACTCATCGAAACGATGCTACGCAGACAGACACCCCACTTAGCTTTATAAATGCTGGTCAGCAACAGCGCACGAGAGCAGGGGAAGTGGTAAATGAATAAAATATATGAAAATTATGGTAAGCGATGAGGGAATAAAACAATGAACAAAAGAACGAAAAAATCTTTAAAAAAGGCAAAATAAGTAGGCACCTCGAAATGCTTATCATGTGCACGTATTCGTATATCGAATTCGTCACCAGGTGACCACTTGTGCTTTAAGGACCCCTCACTGAAAATAGAAGAAAACGGGAAAGAGATTCACTGAAAGTTCTCAATAAAATTATACTCGCGAATTTCGGATCTTTCTGAGCATCATACGTGTTTTTAACTTTAACTTCATCTTCATTAAACGAAATTTCGAAAACATGCTATTCGATTTTAAGCTTGCAAAACGACCGTTCTCTACCAATCAACCTTACTAACATAAGGCTTCTTTACAATGTAATATTTAATGTAAGCTATTTCGATACTTCAATATTGGGTTCAGAGAGATGCTACTGCGGCATCGAAGGGTTCAACAAACAGAAAATTGCGTACCGTCCCCATTCACCGTCAATGCATGCATTGAGGAAGACACGTTTTTGTGTGATATTGGCTCTCAACACAAGATAACGATTGTCGAGAGTGTCATTCTCAGCGTCCATCTCCACTTTGGGACCGCCCGTCAAATTTATTATAAATTCATTTCTGCCTGAACGAATTAATTACTTCTTAACACTGTTATTTCATGAAGAATACGTCGTGTTTGTACTAATTATTGATCGTGAAAAAATATGTATTCAACACTGAATCAAGCTTAATGTGGATACACACTTTTTGAGCAATTTCTTGAATCAGGGAGGCAATTAATGACACCATTACCACTGCGTCGAACAAGATCACCTGAACCTAAGTACCCCAAGATACATAAAAGACTTACTGAGAGCGGGTCAGCGATTTTGCATGTTTGGGCAAAGGCGTGCTTGCTGGTTAGGTGCGTGTATATTCCTCAAATAACTTCCGTGGAAATCGGTAAATAACAGAATAAGCGCGGATTTCACGGAAAAAAGATAAACCTCAATTGCAGCTCATTTTTCCCGACTATCATTTAATTTCAGGTAGATAAAGAAACCTAAAGAGCAAATTAGCAAACCAGTGAACAAAAACAGCAAATTATTTATGAGAAGGTGAGATGCTGAATTTGTATCAATACTGCTTACCAATAATGTAACCACGAATAATTAGCGACTGTCCGGGTTGTAGCAGATTGCCCTCTAATTTTGAGAGATAAGGCACCGGCTGGAAATTTCATAAACGGTTTGAAAATCACTTTACCATCGTGAAGGAAAATGAGATAGAATTATTACTTAACGTCCTTAGATTTTGGAAAATCCCGGTCTTTCAAACGTTGTGATTTGGATTTGGATTAAGACAACGACGTTGGTAACGCTTCTGCTTTTTTGATGATACTGTGAACTTTGATTTTTGAGATTTTGGAAATATTTTGATATGACGATATTCTACAAGGTTTAAATGATATGAGACATTTCAGCAGCTTGAATATCATTCAGCATCTTAGTTGAAACTTAATGCCCACTGGAGTTTTTATCTTGAGATTTCCTTTAGCCTGTGACTTATTTATTACGAAACTTGTCGTTTTCTTATAGCTGTGATTGCGTAATTTCTATTACACAAGTAGGAGCTTTTCCTTTTTCCTCTTTAAATACAACAATTTACTCCATTTGCCCCATAAAAAGAACCTTTCCCCGGTTTGAATAATAGCAACGAAAATATCTTTGTTGACGGCAACAATAAAATGCGACCTACAAAGCTGTTGTTGCGTCCAGTGATCGAATCCTTCTGCGTCACCTTCTTTGTATGAGCTCCGAACAATTTCCGAAATATCGATCCCATTGTCTCCCTCAGTTAATTCCAAAACTGCAAATACGGCCTTTTAAACTTTGAATTTGAAATAGTAATGGAGTTTCTGGCCGTCAATATGTAAATAGGCCAATCAAAATATCTCGTCTTTTGTAGCCCCTCCTTCCCTCCCAGGTGGCTCCTATTTCACTCATCAAAAAAAGAAAGGCGAAGTTATTCTAATCAATGAAGCACAAAGAAATATGATAATTCGCTCACTTGATGAAAGAATTATCGAATAAGTTACAATGAAATAGTGAGGTCGTATGAAGTTTCGAAATTCTTCTCAACGAATCCTTTTCACATTCACCAAGCGATTAGTAGTGTTCATTTTTGAAGGAAAGGCAAAAAAATCCACGTCTCCCGAAAATATTAATGTGCAACTAATGGCTACACACTTGCCATATCAAAAGCGATGTATTATGAAATGCAAAGCACAAGATGATTTATGAGAAATATCACAGAGGTTAATGCATTTCTCATTTTATAGAAGCATACGATGAAAATTCGTTGTGACATAGCATTATATCAAATGTTACCTTCGTCTTTGAAAGGCTGAAGGCTGACTGGGACAGCAGGCGAGGAAAAGATGCGTTAGGTACCTTTACTCACCAATCCTTGCTGAAACAATAGGAATCACCAGTCCTATTGTTTCAGCAATCGTTAGGAGCTTTTGACTCAGTTCGTCAAGCAGTATGCTTCATGAGCAACCTCATGTCGTTGGCATGTAACTTGTGAGTAATGCGCAACTCTTTAAATAATAGCAGCAGCAAGATTTCACTAGCTTTTTGTCTTCTCCCGTGAGCACTGTGATGCCAAATCTAATTTCGCAATGTCCAGATGTGTCATGGCCAAAAACCTCAAGTTTTATTGTTTTTTAACAAATGTTTTCGGTGATCATTCGAGACTTCTCAACCCGAATCGAATTCTTGTTTTCTTCTCTTCGATAGCTCTATACATTTGAGAATTCAAATTTAGTTCCATAACAGCATAATAAATTCATCGCAATGTTGAATTTTCAGTTGAACGTGCCACAATTTCGGAAAAGAGCGAAATTCATGAGCCAAAACGGAATATAAAGGCAATTTAAAGATTGAAAGTGAAAGCACGATGGAAGAAATATCATTTCTACACATTGTTTTCCACATGTCAAAACGATATCCCTACCCAATTTCCTAATAGTTAGCTGGGATTATTCTGATTACCGATGATCTCAAAAGTTCATTTTGCTGCTAAAAGATTAGTTCAGTAATATTCATGGAACCTTTGGAGAGTTGAGGTATCCATGAGAATTCTTCCTGCACTGCATCAAAGTGATATGACATGATTGGCGTTCTTTAATTGAACAGCCAACCCAATATGTCATCAAAAAGTAATAAATAATTATGTGGGACTCTGATATTTTAGGTAACTCGACTGCACACATAAAGCATGCAGGCATAAAATGCGTTCGCAAATCCTTTCAGAACTTAAAAATCAGCTCGAAACAGCGGTAGGCGAAGTTAAGCTATAGCGCACATGCGTGTTCAGCAACTCTCGTAAACCTGACTCGAAGGAGCCCTGAATTGAAACTGCCTGACAGAAACACTCATACGCTAAATACAAACTGCTGCGCCGCACGATTGGTGAAGCGGTTCCTCTGCTGTTCGTTCGTTCGTTGACCGACTGTCCCCGATGGAATAGTCTCCTCTCTCTTATAGGGCGGCTCAAATTCGTCCTGCCCAGCCACATTTGCTTTGAATCTTGGTGGGGATATTGCTGGTTAGCGATTTGTAAAGTGTGCTGTGAGAGTATTCGAGGTTTCAGTCACGCTGTTTTGACTTACAGTTTTCGTAAAACCTTGCTCAAAGATTACTTTGACGCAAGCATTTACATGAGGTTCTCATAAGTCAAATCTGCAATAACATTTAAACATGCGTAATGCCTTTAAGGTTCTGGTTTCTCCAAGGAATATCTGACAAATCCTGTTCTTTCGATGTGCCAATAAAATGAGGTGTTACAACATTTAGAAGTCAACACCGTCTCAAAATATCTCACTGCTGACATCCTTCTTGAACAGATCGCACTACTAACAGTTACAATTCTGAAGCTGACTGATCAGCTGGATGGTATTCAACGAAATGTTGGCTGCTGCAAAGGCTATGAAATGAAGCTGGCCTTAATGCAGCAATAAACAGGCTCTGAGTCGCAAACGCCTGCACAGCAAACAATAAAATAACGCATTCCATATATTTACAAGGTGGCCGTAATCAAAAGCCGTCACTCAGTCATGTAAATACTGATCGCTTTTATTAAATACCCTCACTTAGCTCTCATTCTTTTTGAATTGAGTCACTTATGAAGAACCAATATAATAAACAAATGATGGCCGCACTAATCTGGATGCAAGGAAAGATATGAAAGATGAGCTTGAAGCGCTGCGTTGCCTCGGCTGAGGTCTCACAGAGAAACATTTCGAAATTTGTGCCACATAAATGAAACATTCATATGCGTTGAAATTGGATGCTCTGGCGGCATATGGCGACCGGATTAATGGAGAGAAAGTGGGACGACAATGAAGCACCTCGAAAATACTATGGTTGTGACTTCGTGTCCCACCTCCTCTCCTCAAACCACTTCTGTCAAGGGAAACCTAAAATTTGATGAACTGAAACTATCAGAGTAATGTGTGTGAGTTAAAATTAGTCAGACGAATGTTTTTATCTAAGAGAAATCGTAATGGAAGATACCGATTTATGAGCCCAGCGAAAATGTCTCAACTCTCAATTCGTTGTTCCAGACTACAAACGAGAAGAGTAATACCCTTAAATCTTTGTTACGCTCATCAGAAGCGATTTTTGCTTCCGCAACGCTTTTTATTGCAAAACCGATGGAGAAATGATTTTTGCGATGGAAAGGGGATCATACTCTCTCCAACTTCAAAACAAAATGATCGAAAAACGAAAATTTTGGTAGGCCTGTTTCAGTGTTTAGACCAATAACCTGCTGCAGGAGGTTTATTCCATCTGTTCAGTTCAAATACCAGTA
This sequence comes from Parascaris univalens, assembly GCA_037576465.1. Taxonomy (NCBI): domain Eukaryota; kingdom Metazoa; phylum Nematoda; class Chromadorea; order Rhabditida; family Ascarididae; genus Parascaris; species Parascaris univalens. The sequence goes on from CM075173.1 coordinate 27,107,530, forward strand.
GCTGCAGGACGATAACGCCTCTTCAACATAAAAAATCATAACCAGCCAATTGGAGATGAAATTCTCCTGCAATATTTGTTGAATGCATTCAAGAGACAACCGCGATGACCAATTTTGACAGTTGCCTATCGCTTGGAAGATCAGTAGTTAAGAAAATTCCCATTTACGTGATTCTGCAAAGATGTATCATAATGGCATCATGTTTGCCTTAAGGTATGTGTAGCCGTCTTCTGTCTGCTCGCCTTTCGTCAAACGATGAGTGCGAAAAGCAGTGGCGATGAAAGCAGATCTGCAACCCTTCACAACCGGGCGTTTCTTTTAATCCAATTTGGTCACAATTCATCTGTTTTTGCACAATTTGTTTATGTGTAAAAGATTATAAAATTTACTGGCGTTTTTGATGTTTAATCGGCAGGGCCTGTGCAGCGGCTCAGTTTATTGGGAAGGCCTTGTTAAGCTTCAGTTTCTCGTCCACACAGTGCGCGAAAATGCACTCTCTACTTATGTTCGCGTTGGTCTGGCTATTTAAAGCGCTAGTAAAAAGGTCTGATGCACTGAGTACAAAAAATGAAGAAGCCTACCTACAGGCAAAAGCAATACACAATTTCGCATTCCCTTCCACAAAACAACCGATTTAACAGTCTCTCAACAAATAGTAACGAATGCGCAATAAGAGGCTCCATTTATAACCGAGCGTATTGTTCGTACAAATTTTCGATAAAACATTTGTCTTTACGCGTGTTTCCGGTGTGCACGGCAGCTTGACTGATAGCAGAACGCGCAACATTTTTAGGATACACAAAGATGACTACCGCAGAGGCAGACGCGCAAGTGTACGTAGAATGCATGCACGGATGTGCCATCCAAATGATAAATGGTTGCTTTTGCAACTCAAAAGCACATGCTCTGCTCACTTTCCAGTGCCTACTCATGAAAGGAATTTCTTGCATTATCGTCTTCTAAGCCCAAAAATATCTGTAAATAGACAAATCCACTGGATTCACATAGCGTAAGGCCGAATACAAATGAAGGAATGCTTCAAATCAATTTTACATCAGCAAAAGCACAACACATAAGAGTCCGTAGAGACTGTATACGAAATTCGACATTATGGAGAGTAGAGTTCTATAAGACACACGGCAACACCGCTGTACCTGCGTTTTACTGGAAGTTCTCAGCCTATTGCATCCATTTCATCCCATCTGATACTGACGGAGTTCAAGCCGAACTCTCTACCAATTATCTTCGCCAACTTACCCATCAGCATGCATTATTGACCTGCCATCCGAAACAGACATATCTGGCTAATCGGAGCGTGAACTGTGACCAAGCACATGACGAAAAAACTGGGCGGACGAAAACCATCAGAGTAACGGAAAACAAGTGAACAATGGGTGAGGGGTTGGAAACAGGCAGTATGCAATCATAAAGGAGCAAAACATGGTAGGAGAGAGAAGAAGAGATATCATTGATGCCGATCCATGCGAAATAAAGTCACAGCGCGATCATTCATCACAGTTCAGGTCTTCTTTGATTCCCACTGAATTGACGTCATCAGAGGGCACAAGCGGCAATTAGATGGACATTGTGCGAATTTTTTAAACGTTGAAATGAGGCGTACAAAACGGAATGGACACTCCCCATTAATGCCTCAAAAGATATGAATTTGTTCCTTCATATTGGATGAATTTTTCCTTGAAATATGTTTGCATTTTTTTGCATAAATAGAATAATTTCAGGAGAAAGGAAAGGAAACTTGTGAAGATTCACTTGTGAAGAGATGGAATATGAACGGCTTCCAAGGAATGTAGGGTGATCTCACAAATCCTCATTAGCTTTCAACCTCCGTACCACATATAACTTCGTTATTACTAATAAACATTTCTTGTTCGGCACATTTGTGGGTCAGCACTCTCACTATAAAGCACTTGTTCAAAACCGGAAATCACTTCATACGAGCCAGAAATTTTTGACATCCTTTTATATCATATTAAAAAAGCTGTGGGATCCCTGCACAGAAACGATCCAAATTCGTATTAACAGGGAGCGATGAAAAAAACCTGTAGATCATATATGTCCACTCAGTAAATCAACCATCAACAATTAAGTCAGCTGATCAATCATGGATAACTAAATCATGCCTGGGAATTAAAAATAAACGAATCAAAAAGGACTGTTCTTACCGGACACCCAACAGCAAACAATGTCGAAGAAAGGGAATTGACTGCACTCTATGAATACGTACCCATTTCAGACTATCCAAACGTTTCGAGCAATTATTTCCAGGATATCACTATCGGATTTGGCTCGAACATTAAGAAAAAAAATCGTTCTAAGCCTTAAAAAGTTAAGGTATTAAAGGTCGAAATCCAACAAATGCGTCATTACCTTGAACCATCACTAATAGTTGTGCAAAACAGGAACGCTTTACAAACGGCTGGTGTGAAAGCCATTTAACATCACTATTTCAACGATATATTAAACAGCTTAACTACAACAGGCGAGGAAACAACTCGAAGAATATGCGCCTCCTCTTTCCCGCTCCTTAAGTAAACAGTTGACAAATCGTCAAGAAATTATGTGTTTATATTTTAGCCGACCCCAGCAGCTCTTTCAAATCTTCAATAAAGATTCATTATATATGTATATACATATCAGGCAGGCATGTGAGAAAACCATTCCCGATGTGTTCATACTAATACACCAGTGTTTGCTTGCTGACTCATTTCTGTTGCTCGCTTTGGGAACGACCATTCAATTATATTGTAGCGTTCATGCGATGACAGAAGTACTGCATGTACGCGATCCCCAAGATCAATTTCCATTTTTTGTAATAATAATATATATATTGTTGTGTATATAACACATACCTATAGACTCCTGAAAATAAAGGAATGCACGCACACTGTATACACCAGAAGTGCAGTGATGACGTTGATACAATACTTAATGACGGCAAATAAAACAATCTACATGATGGTCACGTATCGCTCGGTCCATACGATAGCATGAATTCATTTTGCTCAAGTGAAAACGCATCGAGATGCACAGCAACGTTAATTGCAAACGTTCAGAAGTGTGCTTTTCAAAACGCAGTTACGCAAATCAACTCGTATGAGTATATTGAAATATGTGGGAGATCGGTCGAGCAGTGGTTGGCAAGGTGTTTGCTTTCGCCATCGAGTTATCTAAGTCTAAAAAACAAAATGGCAAAACATCCAATACTGCATTCTCTTATGTAAACGGTTTCATAGGGATCCTCTGCAATAAATATCGCAGTGAAGTTTTTGGGAAACGAAATTGAACTGCATTATATGGCACTAGAGGTGCAAATTATTCATTTAATGAGGGTGCGAACTCAGCTAAAACGTAGATTACATTCATCAAATTCCACCTCTGAAGCTTCCTTAGATGACGAACTGAGCTTGAACCACTGCACCAAGCGGTCGGTTCCTTCTACTGCACACTGACACGTCTCAACGAGAAAAAATTCCATATAACGGGAAATTCTGTAAAAAAAAACACAAAAAAGTAACCCACAGTCAATCAAGATAATGGCCGCAGCTGCAGGTGGTTGTACCTATAAGGCAGGGTGACAGCATAAGATTATTGCAAAAACAGCGCAAAACTTGAGGCAACGGTAGGCCTTATTAAAAAGTGCTTTTACCTGAATAAGCAGCAGCAGACAGACCGGGCTGAACTTTGAACTTTCTTTGACTGTGTCCAACAGACCAGTATATATATATATATGGCTATAGCTATATAATAAACACTGATGCATACGAAGACTGTCTGTGTGCAAAAGAAGTGAAACAAATAGAGAAGCGCACGGAGTGAGCGGACAACTATTACGCCATTGTATCTCTCTGAAGTGAGCAACCAGTTCCATAAGTTATCAATAAAACGTAAAATACGACGAATAATGCAATCATGTCCCAGCTAGTTCGACCATTCATTTAAATTCCTCACAAAATATTTCTTTTTTATTGACCCGTCTGCCCCAAATAAAAAATTTGGTAGATATAAAATGCGCGGTTTCCTATGTCCGTAATTCTCGAATTTACAATTTTACAGCTCCACCTCAACCTTTAGACTTTCGCCAAATGTTGAAACAAGCGAAGAGACAAGCAGAAAGACATACAAATTTAGAGGCACAGGCACGGCAATGCAGTAATGCGAATTTGCAAAGCAGACTCATAAATGCTCGTAAAAAGTAACGGTGACGAACTTGCGCGATTTTCGGAATTGTTCAGCTAGATTGGTTGAAAATGGTGGCTGAGAAGGCGCAACACTTTCTCTACAAAACGTAACATTTGTGTGCAAGGCGAAGCGCGCTAGTGAGCACCGCGCATGAACCGAACCGGTCCTTCCCACTTAAATTTGTGGATGCCCGATATGCAGGAAACACGTGCGTATCACCACAGACAGCGAGCAGCCAATAACAACTATATTATGCCCAACGGAGTGCTAAGAATTGATTTCCTTCACAGCATTATTTTCACAACTAATTACAAAATGCTCATCATTCAAGAAATTGGGGATTTCAGAACTTTAAGGCTCACCCTTCATGTAGTGGAATGAAGGAAAATCGCCTATTCTGCATCAAACGAGCAGAGAACGAAGCGGGAGCTATGCACATTTCCCCGTCCAAACTTTAGAATGCAGTAAGCTACGAATCTACTTCTCCTTTTTTCGCTTTTCCTTCCTGCTCTTATTTTTTGACTTTTTTTTCGTCAAAGGTATTATCGTTCCTAAGGTGAGCTGAGGTCGTTTTAACAAACGACCATTTCTCCCAACTAGAATCGTATGAAGATTTTCAGGCAGACGTTTACACGCCCACGAAAATCGGGCCTCCGGGCAGCAAACGAAACAATTATTTATTTCTGAATATGGTCGAGGGACATAACTAACACGAGACTTCAATTTTTTTAAATCTGCATGGGTCCAAAGAAAAAACTTCCGAATGATTATAAAATGCTTTCGAACGAATCCTTTGAACATTTATACATAAAATCGGTCAGTGCATTATTATAAGCACAGCGCGAAAAAATGCATAAGTGTCGCGGTTTGCTGACCATGCTGTTGGGGTCTCCAAGACTATCCCTGATAATTCCCATATCTACCTTTCTTCCGTGTTGGAGACCCGTTCACTCTTCATCCAGTTCTTTCCCAGCAGTTCAAGCTTATGCATAAACAGCCATCGGCAGCGATAGGCGCAGAGACAGTCTGAAGCCAAGATGGCAGCTTTTTTGGCAAATGTCAAATTTTTATTCAAAAGTATTTTGCGACCTCATTTCTTTTTCAGTTAAAGGCTTCGACGGAAGATCGCTAAAAATGTCGTCGTACCTAATCCTGCCTCATCGAGATCACTGTGGTCATTTATAGTCATGCAAAGTGAGGGTTTTTCTTGATTTCACTGTGAAACCTTACATAAGCAGCTGACTCACCCCATAGAAGCCTCGTCTTGATGAAATTTTTAGAACAGAAATAGTTTTCTCCCCAACAAAAATTTCGCTCATACCTCCTTCACATTTTAAAATTCAGAGAAATCACTTGTTGCACAGTCTAAAATGTTCTACGTCCACTTCAAGTAAGAAATCCTTCCGGCCCAGTAAATTAAAAGGACACAAGAGCGCTACCGAATGCTCACAAATGGATGTGCACTATTCTCGATGACAACGTCAAATATCATTTGGTTACACTAGAACGGTAAGTGGTTTTATGGCAATGTCATCCATTTTTTAATATTTTCCTCATTTTTTGTGGTAGTGAAAACTCCCTCATTTTCTTAAGAAGCAGATTTTTCCATGTAGCGATGAAATTTTTGAAGGTATTACATCTGAGGAAGTTGAAGTGTACTATATTCATAAGAGTGGTAAAGGGCACTGGCTACATGTTCTCCACGGTTTCAACAAATGAGTTAATTTTCACTTTTTTCTTATAATTTCTTCAATAAATCCAAAAAAATACGCTGAAAGCGTGAAAGATATCGAAAAATTGTGCGCTTTATGCTTACCCAGAAAATCTATTCTTTGTTTCATTTCTCATATCCCGCCGAACTCATTCACCAGTTATGCTCATTAATATGCTGGAAACTGGACGACGATTATTGACAGCAATAGAGACCACACGATCATATGAACGAATTGAGGAATCCCCTAAATAGGCCTTTCCGAGCACCGACAATGATAGCATTGGATGCCCGGAAGTTTGGGTCTTCTGGAAGATCCAACAGTGCTGAAAAGAAATGCTCTGTTGGCTAACTCATTCACAGGAGACAGGAAGTCCTCCTCGGCTTCGTTCGAAAATGTTGATGCAGATCCTTCCCCGCTAATAACCTGGGCATCGCGGGAAGGTATGCTGCATATTGATACTCTAGCTCCTTTATGAACTTGACGCCGGTTTTTATATGCAGTGTAAATAATGGTTGAAATCAATTCCTATTTTAGCGGAAAGACAGTTCATCTTTCTACAGTAGCACCTTGTGCTTTAACTGCGCCGTCAAGGATTTTAATAGTTTTTTCTTAACACAACTGGGCACATATTCATTCGTACCAATCGCTCACTATTGCTGCTTATAAAGTTCGCACCGAGGGAGGAGGTAATGGCACATTGAGCACAGATTATTTGACGAAGCGTAACTGAAGGAGAAAATAGTATCAAAAGCGACTGCCAAAGCTGCAGAGGAAAAATGAACGAACTATGCTAAACAGCAACCGATTAAATGAAGAGCATGGTCGATGATTGCACTCCACCTCCAAACAACGTTTTTTGATGTTTCTCTCTCACTTACTACCTTACCGCAAAATGCCAACGTCTCTGCAGTGAACCACTCTTGCATAGAAAATACCAAAATTCTTTGATCAACACAGTCTGCATTCACGCTGATCGGTGCTTTAAGAAGATAATCAAATGAGAAATTCGCAACAAAGTAACCATTATCTACTCGAAAAGAAAAGCTTTAATGATCAGAACAAGTAAGTGATATCTCCGAAGGAGGTTGATTTTCAAATATAAACGCGCAAGTACAGTAAAGCAAAAGCTGCAAGTTACAAATTAGGACAATTAGGCATGAATAAAAATTGCCCGTGACGATGCTGCAGCTCTGAAGTTTAGAAAAATTGAATAGAACGCACAAATCATGACGTTCCTGTCACCTTCACCATAAAATCAATTCGATGGTCGTGCAAAATCGGGTCACTCTCCTTGGTAAGGAAACACAGGCTGCTGATAATTACTGGAGAATGCTTTGGCTTCTTTGTTGTTGATGGGTTTGGCAAGACCAGATATAGCAATAAATAGCGACGCATCAAACAAGGTGACATCCGAGAGTTTGAAAATATACTCTTTTCAATGGATTTAATCGTGAAACCACTTTAATGTTGTTCCGGGGAATGAACGAAATAAATGAAATGGATTAGTAGATGTGAATATCACATCTTGACTTATTTTAGGTCAGGAACGGAACTAAGACCGACGACAAGGAATGATTCATTTCTGTTATTTTCCTTCTTTCATAGTAAATGAGAAGCGGGCTGAGAGCTATCATTAATAGCGCGACATTATGTGTGTTTTTGCAGAAGCAGAATGCAAGGACGAGCTGAGAAAAAGTGAAAGTGGTGGTGTGCAGTTGGGCGTCATAGAAAGGAGAGAAGTGTGGCACACGATGTGTTTTTCCACTCGATTCCCCTTAGAAACCGTTTTCACAAATTACCACCGAAGAGCAAAATAGTGGTTTCAAATTTTTTAAGATGCAGCCATTTATACGGATTTTTCATAGAAGATTACGTATGGACCAATCGCTCCAAAATGAAACTCGAGAGCTCTAGCGCACTCTCTAGTACCTTTAAGTTCTCCAAGTCCTTTCGGAATCGATGAATCGACATATACAATGAGATAGGGAACAAGCCTCTCCTATGCCACATCTCCTCTCTCCAAAACTTTTTAATTCCAGCTTAGGCAGTTCTCGAGTTGAAAACACCGCGGAGACAGACAGACACACAGAAACTCGACGTGGCTAAAGCGCCCTTTGCAAAGCTCTATAAAAAGAGCCAAAAACTGCCATACATAATAGTATAAATGTGATATCATGGCCCATAGCTTAAACTCAGCCTTAACAAAGGACGCATTATTATAGCACATTTCTCCGCTATAAGTCATTTCGCCTTTTGGTGAGAAATTTTCTGCAATACGTGTTATTCGTTGCGTGTTTGAGTCTATTTCTCCAACTTTTAGACCGTATGACGTCTGCAAAAAAACTGCAGGCCGCGAATGAGCATGTAGCAATTGGTTTTAGCGTACTTGTCATGTACAGGTGAAAATCTTTTTGTTATACACACTGGCAATGTTATGTCCATTATATATTCTGCATCGGCTGCAGCCTGCAGGCATTTTGACAAACCCGACAGCGAGAAAGGAATAGATGCCTAATGTCGTCTACTGGGACCTATTAACTAAAGCCATTTTAATAACTGGAGTTCCAATTAAAATAAGGTGGAAGTGCCATAGGTGTATGATTCGGGGAATGGAAACGCGAGATGAGAGGTGCATCCGCATAATGAGTGAATAATCTCGCTGAAAATAACAGCAACGAAAATGCGCGAACTCTTACTCTCATGTATAAAAACAATTAACAGCCTGTATACAAATTCGCTATAATTCAACACTGAAAGTTTTGTTAGAAAGCATTCTGCACCAAATGCATTCAGCATTCTGCAACGGTCGCATGCGTATGATATGAGGCCATCATAAGTCACACAGAGATAGCTGCCATTCGGCTCCCTATCGCGTTTTCGATTTGTTTTGAGTTCCGTCAAATTCAGTTATACGATCAGGCAGGCAGATGTCTCTCTACACAACCCGGACTGAGTTCGGACGCGTTCGAATTACAGAGAATGTTCATTAAGCGTGACGAAGCATTCATTAGAATCATAACGAAACACAAAGACCACCACTTTAGGGAGCAAAAGAAATTTTGCTGACACAACACAACATAACAGCTCCCCACACATTTGAGAGCTTCCTAGACAAGCGAGTTAATACATGCTTAGGCAGAATTTGTTTTGCAGCCAAAGGGAGAAAGGATGTGGGTTGAACGTGTCACTACTATGAACACAAAGACGACGCATCTTATTTGCATTCAGATGAATGAGCTTTCTGCTCACTCTCCATTTGCTGCCGTTTTGCAACGTTCATTCTTAGTGACAGACTTAAGCTGAGAATTCAAAGAAATACCCCACGAGGTTCTGACAATGTAATAAAGAGGATCAAAATCGCTGTTACGATATTAGAGCTGAAACGGTTGGCGTGGAATTTTAAGTGGCTAAAGTATTGGTAAGTCTGCTCACTTTCTGGTGTATTGAACATAACTGTCATTACTACCACAATTATAGTAAATAGAAACTGCGAAAATGCAATTAGTGAGGGAAAATTATCTGCAAGTAAAGCAGCAGTAAGAATAATATGCGGTAACTAGGAAGAGCAATGTGGTTTATAAATGAGCAGGAAGTAAATATAATCGACAGCGATATTAAAAGCAAATAGGCCAGAATTCGGTCAGTCTGAAATAAGCAAACATAACCACTCTCATAGAAAATATATAAAAATCGTACAGTAATGCATCAAACAGGTTTCACCATTGCATTAATTTGAGTTCGAAAAATTCTAAAAAAATTTATTATATTTCATTCGATGGTTCATAGCTCCGTCCAGCCCATCGTGCCTTTTCGTGTCTGCTGAACGCCTTATCAATGATTAGTAATAGTGAATATTTTCTTGCTGGCCTGCTAGAAAATAAATCTTGTTATAAAATGAAGTAATTGAAAGCGCAAAGTGTTATGAGAAACGAAAAACGATGCATGAAAAACATAGCAGAGAGCGATTAAGAAGAGAGGTGCACAACTGCTCTAACAAATGTATTTTTTCTGTATAATACTGCTTTGTAAAGTGAACGGCTTTCATGGGAAAATAAACTCAACGATATCTGTGTTCGCTGAGGAAGAAACATTGGCAAATTAACCAAAAATTGCACGAAATAGTGCAGCACTGAGGGCAACTTCGCTCATAGTTCCTCTAAACTTGAGAATTTTCTCACCTATGCGAAGAAACAGAGAGGAGATGAGGATGACGGTGAAGGTGCAAAAAAGGAATAAAAATCGATTAATGGAAGATATACTGGAATATTGCCCGAACACCCTCGAATATTCAATATGAGGAAAGGGGATGTTTTCCTTAACCGTAACATATTACCCCAATCCCGACATTTCTCATCCCACAGTAACATATTCGAGCGATAATTTTTAATTCCTTTGATTTTTTAAAGAAACAAATGAGACAGTTTTCGGCAAAAACCTTTTTAGCGAATCTTCCTTTCACTCAGCAACTTGCTTCAAGCATAAACGTGTGCAGACCGCCAACAGTACAATAAGCTGCATAAAGGTGCAGATGGACTCTTTACATTTCAGAAATGATATACTGATGCTCCCACGACGTCTGCATCTGCGAATTGTTGGATACAAAAGAATAATACCACTTAAAAATGGAACACACGCTAAAAGAATACGACACATCGAAAGAATGAAATAATATACGCATTCTGTTCGCGGTATACGTATATCTGGATGAAATATTCCAACGCGACTGTCATTAATCTTGACAGCGGTGAGACACACATGGTATCTGCGATTTCCACAAGCTTTAGCCCATTTCCCGATACGATCATTTGTAAACAGCTCCATCACGCCCTCCTTAAAGAAGGTTCTGGTTTGCCATTCTTCGTCCTCGCACATTAAAACTTGCTAAAATTTTGCCAAAAAAGTTAAAAGCTTGTGTTCCTTTAGAACAGTGCAGAATTTATAATTTGTGCATTTTTCTCGAGGCTTTATGGTACTTTAGAAACCTAGCTAGAGAACTGAAATTATTAACAGGTCGTTCATATTGAAGAACTATAGTACATGAAGTTCGTATGGGATGGAATAGAAAAACTACGATATAAAAGTTAATACGACCTATGCTCTTGCATCCTGCCCACGTGACAATAAACACGCAAATAATGACTTCACGTTTTAACTGACCCGACTATTCGCACAAATTCCCTACAGAAAAATTTCTCTGGCCATGAGCCCGGTCATCGTAGGTCAGAAATTTCTAAGTATCAAATGCAGAGACAATTTTGTGTACATTTAAATGTGCATAGCTTCCTCCGAATCCGATGGGCTATTGTGGAGTACGTTATATATAGTGCAAAACAGTGTGTACTATACTCAGTGAACTTGGCAAATTTCTTTTCAGCTTCAGATAAGCTGATAAACGGATGGATGGACAGGCACACACTGTTGCCATAAGGAGCGTTTGTGCCCAAATATGCAAAGGTGCATAATAACTGCTTAAGCGCATGCGTGTCACATATGCACTATTGACTGTTCATTTACACATTCATTTAGCGTCCTTCAAGTGCGCTATTCACTGCTTCTATAATATTAGCTGCACATTAAAATAAGAATGTGGTAATTGAATTTATATGTTTATAATAATAAGGGTCATTTCAATGATCATGGTGGAAATGTCCACATTGCTAACTAAATACAACGCGATAGTGTACGCTGTTGGTGAAGTGAACGGTTTGGCACGAATTCGCAAGCGACTTTATTTGCGCAATATAGTGGGTATTGCCGTTGATCGATTGAATTGATACACACCCTAGTAATCAGCAGTTAGCACCAAAAAATATTCTACGCATCCACGTAATCCTTGAGAGTCTCCACAAATATAACGAAAGCAAAAATAATCCCCACTCATGCAAACAACAGTAAATCTGTTCAACGAAGCCAAATGAAATAATTCCTGAGCTGCCCGCACTGAAAGCTTTCTTAATGTGAGGATTTCCAGCACATGATAGAGAACTCCGATAAAGCTTACTTTTACATTCCATTATGAATCCTGAAATGTGCTCACCGAACGTTTTCAAAACAGAACGACATCATAATTGAAACAATATAAAGGCGACGAAGGGATTAGCAAACAAAAAAGCGCTTTTCGTAGAATTAAATCAATATGATTGATTCATCCATCGAATTAACGAACTTTTCTTTGGAGCCGCGAACTGATTCAGCGAGTATTTTTTGTAAACGATAAAAGCATTTCAATAACGAATTCGCGTTGTCGTCACTTATTCCCACTGTGCAATATCGAATAAAATATAAGTGTGAACATCGCACTTTCTCTCTCTTTCCCTCTACTTAACGCAAGCAACTCACAACTGAAGTGCCATTTCCAGTGCCATAGTTTACATCGAGCAAATACCTGGCTGATGTGAATCACATAGCCGTGTTAAATTATCTGCTTTTGGAACATTCACCTTCATCAAAAACTATAGGAAATCTTTGACTTCAGCGGCTATAGAGGATATGCCCTCTGCATTCGATCTAAATAGTTGAGTTGTTCCAAATGTGACTGACCTGCAAATAAAACGCACGAAACAATGCCATGGTGTGGCTCGATTCGTCCTACAATATTCTATAAAAGAATTGTTTTTTCCTGTTCATAATTAGAGTGGTGCCATCCTAACTGATGAGAACGTGGTCCTTACCGATGTGTAATGAAGCTCTGATCGTGTTAAATGCAACTTTGTCGCTGTAAAAAGCTTGTAGATGTTTTGGCACCTTCAGCTGTCTACAGCTAGTATCGAGCAGATCGATCATCATGAAAGATTGTATGTGCGAGGTCATACTATACAGCACTTTACACTTACCAAACGTCGTTGTGATCCTGTATTTGAAACTAAGCAAGAGATAGAAGTAAGCACAGGTGGGCACATAGGTGCAAACACAGAAATGACGTTGTCTGGAAAAAGAAGATTTGCCTGACTGCCAATCTATCGTTTGAACTAACCGTGTGAAGCTTTAAAATATGAGCACATCATTCTGCACCTTTAGGTGCTCGTTGATAAATTTTCAAAACGGCTGGAAAGGTAAGCGGAGTGCAGCTGTGCCCACCTTACTCTGCTACTTACGACTGTTGCGATGGCTTTTAAATTTTGTTCTCCATACAATCAAATAGCACAGCCGTGGGCCAAACATTATAATGTACCAGAATATGCACGGGACTTTTCCACAAGATTCCTATTAAAATTATCAGACAGCGCTTCGTTTCGGTTTTTACCTCTAGACTCTTAAACCTATTCTTTGGCATATGGTTGTTAGAATAGGGACCAAAAATTGAAAAGTGATACGTCACGGTATACTTCCAAACATAATTATCAAATCACCTCTAAAAGGAAATGAATCTGAACGCAGAATTGGGAGACACGCAGTGCAGTTTTTATTCGTCAGAGCGATGAAAGGCTGGCGAAGAGCAAAAGAACCGAGGACGACCTCAACAATGAAAGACATCTGCGAGTGCGGTGATCGTTGCGCCGAATTGAGAAGATTACAACAAAACCATCGGAAATCACCACTCTATCATACTTCCGTTCGAAATCGTTACTCTCTCATCATGAAACTCCAGCGAGACCGGTATATGTGCACGTATACGTATGTAGAGATATATGAAAGTGTTCAACATGCAACACGACACATTCCACGTGGCACAAATTCTCTCCTTAACGCGTAGCTGAGCGAGTGTCACTTCTGCTGATGTACCTGCCCTATAAGACGCACATTTCCAATTGTCTTCCCTTCCTCTCCTCATCCCTTAAGGATGACGCAGATGAAAGCCTTTAAAGCAAATCTTGTATCTGAGAGCAGACTGGTTCAAAGCTGTGATTAATACGAAAAAAAGGCTTTTTAACGAGAAAATTGAGCAATCCACACCTGAGAAATAAATAAAGCCAGAAATCAAGTTGAAAACTGTTTTCCATCCTATAGCCTAGATAACCATTATGGATGCGAATGAAAATGATAAACAGACAGGCAGGTAGGGAAGCGGCAGACGCATACTCACGAGGGAACAACCTAGTTCTCTGGGATTGATTTTTCAGAAATATAGACGCTGTCCATCAAAATCGTAATGTTGCGCACATGAGCAATATTTTCACATCACTATATGATGCAGAGTTTCGAGAGAGCCCACATATGGAACAGAGTGCTCGCTTAAAAACCCTCTATAAAGGCCTTAAAAGAATTTTGATCCCCTTCCGGATGAAAACCTGCCTTCTAGCAAAGCAAGTTAAATAGAGTTATTTTTCATGAAGAATATGCAGAAAGCGAATTGTTCTATCTTCGATAAAAGAAAGGTTATGTTGCTCACAAAGTGCTGCATTTACATCTATGGATTCTCCACCACCACACTCTCAATATCACTGAGTCTTAAATGCACGATCCATCCAAGCGCATTTTGAAAAACATGGCCCTTCCCTACAATAGAATACCCTTTTCTCCTTTCAACGAGAATCTCCGAGCGCAGTCCGAGACGCTGTATCCTGAATACTACTTAAGCAATACTTAAGCCCACGTAAAAGGAAATTTCGCCCATTACTCTCCAGTCAACATTCGTTATTGTCCCATCCGAAAAAATAAAGATTAACCTTCAATACAAACCGAGCAAAGATTCATCGCAAACATGATGGTGCGATAAGTTTTTACAGCTCAACCTATAAGACCATAGGGTTGTGCTTATGTTCAAAGGACAATTAAACAAGATGGAGTAGAACATGCTCCTGTGCGAAGAACCTGCTTTATAAACTCCTCACTGAAATATGGCATTTTTTATTACCCCAGCGATTTGAACAACAACGCCTTGATTGTAGTTCCACGTTTACAATACCCAGGGGGTCGGGGGGTAGGCAAGGACAGAGGTGATCAAAGGAACAACGTTAAATTTGCGCGACCCGCCATAATGTAAACCATACTCATCGGTTTTCACCCTTAAAACTTTCAAGCAAGTGAACGATTTCCCTTAACGGGCGGCGTTTCACTGATTTCTGCAGATAACGGTTGGCTGCCATCAGTTGCGAACTTGCGCGCCGAAACCATCAACACAACTGCGCTCTTCAGTAAGTCTGTGCATATTCTGAGATACGCCCAAATCTTACGTCTCATTTTATGCAACTACAGGGCTTGCTTCATTTTGACAGACACCTAACTGTCTAAACACTTAAGAAAAAGCTGCACAGCATCATCAATCAAAGGTCGTTTATATTAGACGATATTCATCCAGAGGATCCAAGTAGAATGGCGCCTTTATCTAAGGAAATAGGAAACATTTATCAAGTGCAAATATATCAAATAAAACATTTTTGAGCAACGGAATAGAACAACGGTGTATATTAAAGAACACAGCACCCATATCGAGAAGTAGCAAATGATGAAGCTGCGGTTAGAGAGAGGAAAAATGAGCGATTGCGTGATGTGGGATCAATGATGTCATCGCATTAGCTTGTTCCTGAGAGCTTTGCAGCTGTCATGTGTGGCAGGACAGCGAAGGTCATTCTCATTTTCTCCCTCAACGCTTTCCGATCCTTATCCCCACTTCGCCCTTGTATACCAAAGATTTATCACTGCCGCAATTGATAAGCCACAGCTTTTACTAACTGCCATGTCACTTTAATTTATCATCGTCTTATCTCTGTGCAGTCCCTTTTCTCTAGGTGTATAAACTTCTATGTACGTTTTAAAACAGCCCCTTCCCAAGATAAATAAATGAACAACAACAGACCAAAGACGGATGTTTCGGGAAGAGCCAGGAAGAGGAGTGGGTGCAAATTAAAATACATATCAGAATTCCAGAAAGCGAAACGAGGGGACTTTGAGATCGCTTCAGCCAGGTTCTCCTGCGTACTTCAAACAACTAAGCAGCGCAGTCAATAACGCGACATTAACCACCAGGTTACACTTTGTCGTTCATTAATACTAAGCAGCCATTCGATCTAAATATACGAAATTTACTGGATTTTTGATGATTTCTCCACTGTCATTTTATTTATTCCGTTATCATGCTAGAAGGTATAAAAAAGGGAGGGAGCAATGAACCTTACAAACCAAGTGTAGAGTGGATCAAGTACGGGTGTTCTGATTAGAGCACTCATACATCGCGCGCAAATAACGTCAATGAGAATGGAATTGGCGACATCGTTTCGTGAGAATGTATTTTGTCGCAAGAGTCAGTTCTGTGTCTATTTCATTCAGCAATAGATGGATTTGCATAGAGAACATAATTATTACATTTCTCGTTGAATAAGGCAATAAATGAGCCGATCACACAAAGATGAAGCGTCAAATCACTCATCCACGAGTTCTGAATAAAACTTTGCCGACAGTCTGACTCACGAATTTATAAAAGCAGTGTTCATAAGGTGAAACCAGATGAGAAGAGGGGGAGGTGATGTAAATGAATAAGCGGCGTTACTTACAGTCGTAGAGCGTTGATTTTTTTGCTTAAAACGCAGCGAAGTTAGTGAATGATAAGTTGACGAGTGATACTGGTGAGAGTGCCATCAATTATTTGAGGGTCTAAAAAGATTGCATTCGGCGTCACGGATCGTCGATCTGCTACAATAGCATTCGTGGGACAATTTTTCGTTAATGGACAAAAGTGAATGAGTGAAGAGGCGAAAACTGAGTGATGAGACACTAGTTACTTACATTACAACCGAAGCAACATCGTACCTATCCGCTAACATTTCGTCCATCACTTTACAGGAAACTCTTTTGATGGCAGTGTGCATACACCTCCACTTTGCAGATTCAGCGATCAATAAAAATGAAGTGCCTTGATTTTGTTATGCAACGAAATGCTGCTATGAGTTCTGAGAATTATCGAAAAGAATGAGCAGTGCGCATCATGCAACGCGCACGATAGCATGCGATCGACACCTTGACAGCGCACCCACAGCCGCATGCTTGCTTGCCGACACCTCACTGGAGTGTCTGCGGCCACGCCCCCAACCGAAAAAACCATTCTCCATTGTTCTTCACTGCGGATAGTGCTACAAATCCGATGTTTTAAACCATAACGGTTATGAGAGCTCCGTTTTTTCGTTGCAGAACAATCTCATCCCAGCACGTTCTGCAGAGTTCTGCAAAAAGGTAAACAGAAACGCGGTAAAGTGGTTCATCGAAATTGCACTACGGATCAACACGGCGCTACGGAACTGAAGATGACGAAATACTTTAGCGAGTTTAATTCTTTTCTATGCCAAGGATAGGGACATGGCTAATGAATCACATTCCGCGCTGACCAGCTATGTAGGGACTAAAAGTTTAGAAAATTCAACCGATATAATTTGAGGAGATATAAAAACAAATCGCGCCTGTTTTTGGCATTCCTTCGTATTACATTCAGAAGAGGAGTTTCAAAAGTTCCACATTCTAAGCACCGTTGACTGCTGGCTGGCTCGTCTGATAGGTTTAAAAATCTGAAAAATAAGATGCACCTCTCAATAATCGTTCCTTAATTCTCCATGATGCAAAAAACACAAATTATTCCATATGCATTGAATGCGAGATGGCACAGCATTTCCAGATCCATAAATTTATTCGAAATTACGACGGGGCAAGAGGAACAATTAATGTGAAGGCAAATAAACAGAATGGGACCAATTGAAAGAGCAAAATTCGACGCCCTAGCTCATCTCACAGGATGTCCTGAATTGAATGGCATATATATAAACACGTGACGAAGCAGGCACGATCACAGAGAAACCGGCACGATATGTGCTTTTTGCATTCCATGTACTACCTACTAATAATGGAGCTTCAACAGTGCATCCATATTTTTATGTACTCAGCCGCTCTTACGGATGTTTGGCTAAATAATCGCTCTCGTTCGCTAAGATATATGTTACATAAACCTTACTTAAAGAGTTTTGAAATTGACAGCTAAACACGGATTTGGTGTTGCGTGCCATCTTATCACCTGTACCCTTTCGTTGCTCTCAACTTCCTAGAGCCAGCTTTAGCAGACCTCTTGTCGAGACCACTGGATAGGCGTATATGCTAATGCAAGTGCACAAATGGTGTTGTCTAATGCGCTCTACAAGTTCAGAATTGAAAAAATATACGCTTTTTACACAGTTCTGGTGTCGTGGAAAACCACTCTCTCCCTCCCCTCAACAACCCCAACTACGAATGGGAGATTTCTAGGATGAAGTGTTCATAAAGAAGTGGCGGATATGTCGGCTGTAAGTCATTTTAGATAACAGAGGGCAAAAGAAGTTAAGGAAAATAACAGCAAATAATGAGGAAATAGCATACCTCCTGAAGAGATGATTAGTCCTCAAATGCATATTTTGCCAGTACACTCAGACCGGTGAAAAATTTACCAGTGGGAAATCGGCATTATGCAAGGGTCAATATTTCCTGGATTTGCGTCTAATCTCGCACCAGCAAACTCTCATCCTCAAATATAGTGGAATTTTTGTTCGTGCCCTGGAAAGTGCGACTAAAAACCCTAAAAAACATCATTTAACTATCAGCCGGCGAAACCTTTTCCCCTTTACTCTAAAACTTAGCATATTTGGCATTTTATTAGCATGCCCATAATTTACACTCTAAGCAATCTATACTTTATCATATTCCCTCCTAATAGCACTTAAGGCTGTATTTCTCCTTGCATCACCACATCATCCGTTTAACAGATCTGTTAATTGCGCCCCAGATGGTTAGTGCGAAGCCCACAGGCATTAGTGTGGTGTGGTGCGCTAAGCTCGGAGCAAATTTTCGAAAACAGCGAGGGGAACTGTTATCGTTGTTCTTTCCCAACATTTGTGTATCTTTAGCTTGTTCAGGTGGTGGGTCCATATTGCATATGTTGCAGAGACGGACAACCGCGTTGCACAAGCTGTGCAAGTCGAGATATGAACGTGGTACAGATGCTGTAGGTTACACCTGTGTTGATAATTTTTTGGCTTGCACCGCGTTAGCCGATTTACTTGAAATGTTGAATTAATCGAACGCACAGACATAAACCTACACATATAAATATATGCGCACAGGCGTAATGTTTATTACACCCTTTTTGCAAATGCTTCTAAGAACGATATCCTGTCTTGAAGATTCGATCATTCGCTAGAAGCAAGGAGTGAACAGGACTCGATAAGAGAAAACGAAAAGGGGAGGAAGGGGAATGAATAGGCCACTTTGGACCGTTTGCAACTACCGACCCTCATCACAGACTTCGTGCACGAAGATCTTTATAATTGATAAAAAAGCACTCAAACATAGCCGAACGAGAACAATTCTATCTTTTCGCTCGAAAAAGATGTCATTACTCCATACGCTCAAACGTATTGTTTCAACTTACAACCGAAACAATTTGCTCCGAATCGAAGCACATCGCCTTTTTCTTGTAGAATAGTAAGATGAGCGCAAAAAGAGAACATGAACGAATGCACGAAGAGCGCACGACCTCTTAATGAGTAAATGTTTCAGGAATGCTGCGGAACTGTAATTTTTGCACTAAAAAGTCATTATTGACATGCGCATGCATGAAAGTCCCATTAATGAAAGAGGATCGGCGATCGCTTATTGATATAGGCGGATCGGGGATTTCAAGACGTGGGTAGGTGGAAGGATGGACGCAAAGGCAAGACCTTCAGAATTCATAAAGAAAAGAACAAAATACTTTGAGCAATAGTTATCAAATTTTCCCGTCGTTTTCTCCTGAAAGGACGTTTACTACACTGCATCCAGCTGTGTCGCTAACTAATTTCAGGTGCCTGTAAAGTCTTCTTCGAGATATCAAAGTGTTCATCCTCGTACGCCTCTTCGATCAGTTCAACAGTTCATGAAGGTTGCTTCAAGTCATGCAAATGATAGCTGCATTAATTGATCTATAGTTTATGACGATTATGAAAATTGAAATTTGGGAGAAGGTTGTGAGTAAGGCGTTAATGACGCGAATCTCATCGTGCGATCGATGTTCAGTGATGCGCTCTTTAAAAACTTTAAAGTCGTTGCCTCCTTCGCAATAGAACTACTCAAAATCCCAAAAAAGAAGCTCATATGGGTCGAATACCAAATATAACTTTACCGTAATGCTATAGATAAATCAAATTCCGCCAACGCATTTCATCGGGCAGGGATCATAAAGAACCCAGTACAGCAGCCGTTTCCCATGCAAACTTCGAGCCCTGCAATCTTTGCCTATGAGCGTTGTAACCTAACACTACGCCGACGGAATTGTTCAGCGTCGCGTTTGGCTAGGATGATGAAAGGTTCACCTCCATCTCGTTCTTTCATGCTCGATTGTAGTAACTGACGTTGGTAATGCAGCATGCGATGACTCCATAAAATCAGCACTTCCTCCTTCTCATATTCGATTTCAATTAAATATTCGTCTACCTCTGAGATGTGTTTATATGTAACATATTGGGCCCTCAAATGAGCTTACAATGCGTAGCAAAGGGTCATCACAATTTTTGCTCCATAGGTCACGCTGTCCATTTCCTTCTTGTTGTGTTTGATTGTTATTCTCCGCCATGCTGCATCGTGCGAAGTCAAGATATTCAGTTTACCCAACGTGATCAACAGCAACGCCGCGCACGTGCAACTGCCAAATAAACCGTGTAGCGTTCTGAAAGCGTATTAAAGCTATGATTCAATGAAAGCTTCTCATTGATTCATTTTATCATGTATCTGCAATGAAATAAAGATTTGACCAGCCTCGTCTTCTAATTATAGACATGGTTGGAATTTCTTGTAACGAAAGGCGATTGAAGAATGAGGAACAGAAGTACATTCGCGTCTAAGTAAACGTATTTTTCATTGGACCACTTAATAGCAACTTTTGTGCCCTTTGCACTTTTTATTACTGTTCAGGATGTATAAGAAAAATGAAACTATTTGAAATGTTTCAACTTATTCCACTCGTATAACCTTCACCGTTTTTATACTTTTTGTCCATAGATGAGTCTCGATGTGAATAATGATTCGAACACAGAGATGGCTTCCTCATAATAAGCTATTATATGAAAAAAAAACACTAAAAAGTATTATGCACTAACGGTTCATCAAGCGAACGTGCGGAAAATGTGGAGTGGAATCAGGTGCATGGTGCACTGATGGATGGATTCTTTAGGCAATATATTCTGAAATAGTTGAAGCATTTTTGAGAATTGCATTAGCCCCTCCTCACTTTCTGTGCTATTTGAATAGACTGGCAACGCGGGTCACGGCAAAGGAGGCACAGCTTTTCAAATCTGTACTAATCGCGCGACAAAGCAACTTTTCCTTTCGATGCTAAATCAGTAAGTGACGTTAGCCTACGTCTACCCACTGCAGCGTTCCAACTCTAAAACGTGAATGGGACGAACGCAAAGAGATCGGAAGAGATAGTAGCTGGGTGCTTCTGAGTAATTTCTGCATGAGTTCGAATTTGCAGATGTTCGCTCCAAGCAGTCGGGTTCAAAGAAACGTGATTTTACGAGACGACGAAGATCGGTCTTTCTGCGCAATAATCTGTTCACAAAGTCCTTCTACATTGAGAGGTTTGTGTTCGTTCAGCATGAAGTGGTTAAGTGCGCTCATATGCTTCATCATCGAAGAATGAGTGCAGTTGTTCATGAATTCACTCTTTTGCAGATCCGAAAAAATGAAAGGTGAAGTTCATAAAATTGCTTAAAAAATGGCCGCCTAACTTCAAAATTTGTGGATCTGTCAATTCATCTTCCTGTTTTTTGACAACTCCCTCTTTTTTCTCACTTTGTGCTACCTTTCTTCCTTTTTTCGAACCACTTGTGATCTCATACTGCTGTGCAGTCCCTAAGCAGCTTGAGATGCATGAGATCACCAACTCATCAGTCCTTTTTATTTATTTCAGATGGGATTTTCTGATTGTTTCCCAGCATAATATCGGAATATGTCCTTTTTGCTGCTGTGCAATTGGATATCGGTGTCGTTTAAATACGTCGGAAGTATGAGTGTTGGCAAAGGTCGGACTCGATTTCTGATATGTTCTGAGTAGATGAGGTTGCAGTATTCAGCTGCTTTCATGACAACCTCTTATTACCAATAAAAAATAAAGCCTTAAACCTCTGAAATATGTGTAAGTGTTCAACTGAACAGATGTCCAGCCGATATGCCTGATGGGAAATTTAAAGAAAATACTTGAGGATTGTGTGCAAGTAGTAGGACCCCGAAAAGATAGGAGACAGTTCTGTAGCAGATAAGAAGTACCCAAAATATGAGGAAGTCAAGTTTCATGGTCAAGTTTCATGGTTAAATAGTATTCAAAAGGCTGCCGACCCTGAGGTAAAATACAGGCAGACACATAGCGGGAATACCAATACAAGTTGTGTACTAGCTCTTGATTCTTGTTGCATCACTGTCATCACTCTACGGACTATACGCGCTTTGGATTTTTTCATCCACCTGGTAGACATCAGTTATCAACCAAATGTTTCACAAGTGAGGGAGTTGCACAAATTGTCACGAAACCTGAGATGCATGATCGCTGCTCATTGGAGCCAGCGAGTAACAAAAAAGGGCTAGCCGCTTCAGCGGCGCCTATGACGAGCGGAAGCGCTGACACATGCAGCGGAAACGGGGAAGCAAAAACTAGACGTTTCAATGGAAGAAAGGTAACGTTTCATGCATTAGAGGGAATTGAAAGCGGAGCTAGTCGGATCAGCGGAACCTGTTCCTACTAAAAGCTCGCTATTCGTGCGATGCTAAGCGACCAGGGAGAAGCCCCTGGTCAGGAGCTCCTTTTGAGTCTTCTCCTTTCCAACTGTCCTCCCCAGTATCCGTAATCCTCTGTTCTTCAGAATATTTTAATTTCTGCCAACTCTTGTGTTTTGATCTGTTCAATACTGTTCTGCTCTGAACTGGGCTGCATCGTCTCATCGAGTTACTGAACGTAGGTCGTCAAATTTTCATTTTTCTTCGTTCAGTAAACAAATGAGTGAACAGCTTCCTCCTGTTTAAAAAAATCGTTCTTCGACATAAAGAAAAGAAAATTCAAAGTGAATTAGCAGAAGCCGAAGCAAGGGTGACCTTTCAAGACCCTAAAGTTTCCACAGGAATTTTTCCTCAACGGCTGATTAGTTCCGTGTTACCTAAATTTCAGTGAGGTAATTTTTCTTTTGGGTACATCTACACGCCAAATTTCAATTGAAACCGGTTGGTCCTAGATTCTCGACATTTAAGACAGCTTTCCTGCGATATTTCTGTATGCACAACAGTTAGTAAAACGACCGAACACTGGGGACACGCCTCCTGTTGGGTCTGATGCCAAAGAGCCAGTCCAAGATAGCCGCTCGTGACCGAAGTCTACTTGTGATCTGGGATCGATCATTTCGTCCTCATGGCGGTTCTCGTTCATTGCTCCTCGCACCGTGTCACTGATCCATTTATGTGCTTTTGACCTGTCTGGAGCCTATATAAATCGGGCCTCTGCATGCCGGAGTGGTGTCTTGGCACGTGTTGCTTTCGCCAGTTTGAACTTTAAGATCTGTGGGACTCTCCTGTAAACGACTCTGGCTATACTAGTGTTCTTCGTGTCCCATTCGCATCCCTTTCAACGTTATAGTTGCTAAAGTAGCGACACATCCTTAGCCCATTAGTATGTCCTTGACACCACTGCATAGGCAACAGACAATACAGAAACTTATGGGTAATTGATCAGCACCTCTGACAACAACGTTAGCTGCAAGATTTAGGGATAAACTTTATGAGCACTTGGAGATCAGTTGGTAGCTGGTCAGAATCCGTGTAGCACTATAAATCACGGATGAGCCCGAGGTAACCGAACTCAGTAAAATTAGTTACACGACGTTTTGGGAGATGCGACTACTATTCGCTCTTCCAGCTGGTTTCAACTGATATTATATCCACATATCATTCCCTCCGAACTTATTTCTGTAATCCACTTTCACAAAAATGAAGTAAAGAGACTTGAAACGGCAAAGCTTTATCAAACTCACAGCAAGTCAACATAACGGCACTTATTCCTTCAAATGAACGATACAATGCAGTGGAATATATGACGGAACATCATGCATATATGTCTTCACGTCAATTAAAACATGTGCATCCTCAGTGAGTATCATAACGTGGTGAAAAAGATTTCACGTGCAGAAATAAGCCTCGAACCACAATTTTGTGACCGCTGCATATCCAAAAGGGTGAAAACGTCCGACTTCCTCACGTAGGCCAGGCCTCATTTCAAAGTCCAGGATACTAAAAGAATGAAATGCAGGTGTGCTAACGACTGATGGAGGGTATTTCCTTGTTCTCACACAATAAAACGTTGGTGTGCTCAGTGGCAACGACCATCATCGCAACATTCTATATGTCGATACTCTTCTCAATCAGTAAGTGCGATTTATTTCTTTCCAAGATCCCTCCCTTCCACTTCCTTGAATCCTGAAGTGTGAGCGACTTTTATTTTCATTTCACTGAACTTATCTCCTCATCCTATTATCATGTCTACCCTCACCTCTTCCTTCTCTGACTGTACACACCCTCCACCTACTCCTCTAACCGAAGTTCTGAAAAATGTTGGTTTTTTCTTGACTACCAATTTTCCACATGTAGGCTTGAAAAGAAAATAGAACATGTTTTAGCAGCTCACAACATGATAATAAACAGAAAATACAGAATTCAAATTGCTTCCTTAAACAACGGTGTAACTAGTCAAACTCTTCCTGAAAACAATTTACAGTTATATTAGCAAGAACAATTTCCTGCTAAAAGCCACAACCTAGTCTTACCCGGAAATGCGATATCCATTTCATCGACCATATTTCGGCTCTGAAGCCCAATCCACAATACCCGATCAAACGGCACTTTGAGGTAAGGCTATTTATTAAAGGGGACAATAAATGTCATGCCGCCGGCAAGTTAACTCCATGCCAAATACACTGGCGAGTCTACAATCAAAAACCTTTTGAGTGGATCCACATACAAATTGTGATCCTTCAACTGTAGCTTCGTTTCGCCCACTTAAATTCATGAAATGATTTGCTTTTATATTCAAGATCGACAATGTGCTGGACAGTTTCAGCAATGTATTTTGGACTAGAACATGAGTTCGCAGTTTTTAAACCTAGACTGTCCCCTTCGCTTACTGCCTTTACCATCAAGACTGCTCTTGAACTTCCGAAATTCAAACGCTTGAGGGTCACGAAACTTGGTTTTAATGCTGGCAAAACTGCTAAGGACGTATGACACTTTTATGGGAGAAATGTCCATCTAATGTTGCTGTCCGTTCAAGGACATGGAAATGGTTTTCGGGCCTCAGAGGAACCCGTCCCAATCTTTGTGATACTCATTTATATGGAATACCAACCAAGTGCCGATGAAAGCTGTCATCTAAGGTTATGCTCAAACGACTCATGAGCTTACCGCAGACGTGGAGTGACATGTGGTAGCTGTTCAACATGTGGTAGTTGGAAAAGTGCAAAAAACTTGGAGCGTGGATGCTAGGCAAATTGGGTGCGAGAAATAAGATTCACTATGTCACTTCTTACTTTTTTCTGCTCGCTCATCACCGACTCTTTCAACTTCAGCGTTAAAATCTTATCACCATATGCAGCCTTGTTGTAAGAGGAAAGAAGAGGGCGAAGACTGGTAACAAGCAAAATCAAAGGCGAAGCATGGAACACTATCTCGGAAGCCACTGGTGTCGACGCAATGAGATTCAGGAACAGAAAGCTCTTCCGAAAAACAAGACAATACAGACTAGATCCGCTGCAAGCAGCCGCGAAGTCTGGGAGACGGTCGAGAAGAAGCGGTGAAACAGTAGTCACTAGGTGAAGTTGCAAAACGAAAATGTTCCGACCCGTAGAGCGAAGGTTAAGAAAAAAAGCTTTTCGTGCCAGTCGCAACAGATAGCCGCCTCTTTCATTCATTCTCTACCAGTCTGTGTTCGACGTGCTTATGTCACGATAAGCATATGCAAAGTTGAGTGGCAGCATAAGGCCACTTCTTCACAGCACGACTGGCTAGGCGCCCAAATGTTGGGAAGAGATCGTAAAACGGTAGAGAATACGGTAGACCGATATGCTTTTTTAGCCGAAAATAAACGACCATGAAAAATAACTCACATTAACCTATGCTGCAGTCCAACATTTTTATATATAAGCGTCTTCTGCACAAACATATAGACTTTAGACGAACTCGTCTAGAGGCAGTTTTACAAAGCGGCAAAATAGGCGGTGAGGTGCAACATATCGAATTATGGTCTACATGACAAAAATTCGCGTATTTTGGAACCGGTACTGCTATGAAATTCGGCGCCGTTTAATCTGCGGGCAACATTGACGGATGCCTACGAATGTATTTACACCGTAACATCGGTGACGACGGCATGCACCGCCTTCTCGGTGTCGTCTATCCCACCTCTTTGCTGGTCCTCCTCGGTTACCTCGATGCGACAACTTGTGTTCGACACTGCAAGTAAACAACAGCCTCCATTTGTTATGCAACTTCAGAAGATCCTTTACTTCCTTTCTTCAGTACTCCTTCAGAAATTAACAACTGCATTTTGCTTATTCCTATAACTGTCTCCAATTGCTTAAAAAATTTTCACATCATCAAAGCATGGTCGTGAGGTTCACCAAAACAGCTCAAGTAATCGCGTTTACTAGTGTTGGCTTGACCAAACAATAACGACGAGATAAAATACTACATTTTTCAAATAACAAGGTTGCAAGAACTGTAGTTTTTCAGAATTTTTTATTTCAGCTGGCGAAACCAGGGCATATAAGAAATGAAAGATGGCTGATCCGGGATAATAACGACAAAAATCTAGGCTTACGAAACCGAAATGTATGGACAGACAGTGCATACGTATCGTGGAATTAATTTAGAAAACTTCTCACTTTGGACATGATTTTAAATGGAATTTGCATCCTGTCCAAATAGGGCTTTTCTGAGACAAATGTAGTCGTAGTTTAATGATAGAGAATGCGATTATAAATTTCAAATCACCACTATCACTGACGAATGAGGCAACGAAAGAGGAAACGAATATATTTGAAGCATTTTTAGAGATTTCAGTGTAGTCGGCACGAAATCTGAGAAAAAAGACAGAAGAAAGGAAATATGATACATCAATTTTATGGATAACTTGTGCCATGAACAGCTGCATGGGTGAACGACTGCAAGACCTCTCAAAAGCGCTTCTGTTACAACGACTCTTCGTCTCCGGGAACATTTCCTTTGGTCGTGGTAACAGTCCGTGTTGATCAGCACATTTTTTGGCAGCATCCAGCTGCCGATTTTTAAAATGAAGTACTAATTCCATCTCCGCAACAGTTATGATACTAATTATGGCACTGTTAAACCACGCGTGCATCCTGGACCCCCAAACGTAAAAAAAGGAAAATCTTCAAGGAGTATCGCTATTCATCGGAAGAAGGAGGTTCAGATGAGTTTTAAGTTTTGTGGCAATGAGAAATTAATTTCTGGTTAGTGACGCAAAAAATTTAAATGAAAGAAAAAACCTCATTTATCACAGGAGAGTGACACCAAATTTCCTACCCGAACGAGCCTAAACTTAAGTCAACGAGCAACTCACCAAAACTGTGGCTCACTGAATAGGGATTCTGTGAATGAGTCACTCTCGATTCAGCAATCAAATGCACAATGTTCCTCGCCACATGAACTGTCTGATCGTCTATCAGTACGATGTCGTAGCCAACGAGAAAATTATCGAGAAGAGCGTCAACGTTGAAATTAAGAAAACCGATTTTAAGAGCAACGATCTCACCATCGACGCCAACGTCCATATCCAAATCTGCAATACATTCCCCCTTTTTTTCACCTTCTCAATTTACAATTTATTTCATTACGTTTACGTCCTTTTGTACTTCTACGCGAACCACATTATCGTAACATGTCACAATGATGTACACTCATCGCAACATTATCGTTACACTTTTCCAAATTATCTCAATTCACCGCTACGCGTCGATGAATTAGTCACTCCATCATTTTAACATTCTTTTTATGAACTCAATAAAGGCAGCTGAGTTTGTGAACAAACCAAAGTCCAAAAATTATTCATACGTCACATAAAGTATTATAAAAATGCGCAAGTTTGCCTCCAACAATGTCATTGCATTTTTCAACAGTTCGTTTAAAAAACGCCTTGCGGGATTGACATACAGTATCTGTTGCATGTTTCCAAGTCGAGACTGCACGAAACCGCGGTCCGGATGTGCCATTAACCTTTATGATGAAAACTGTTCCACACTCGGATCAGCACACAGTTCAAAATACGTTGTCATTTTGCGACAAACCAAGGTCCCATAGGGCTTGAAGAGCTTTGAAGTGGGTTGGAAGCATATTTTGGAAGATTCCAGAGCTATTTATATCCATTCAACTCCCCTGACGCCCTTTTCCAAATTTTCCAACAACTGTTCCCTATTAGTAACAAAGATGGAAAAAGTTTGAACACTGGAGGAGTTAAAACCGAAAGCAGACCTCCTAGACTGTCGCCCATCAACAGAATATTGGTGCGAGCTGTGGCCTCTCTGAAGAATGATCTTTTCCTCCTGACAACTGAACCGTTCTTGCAGAAAGTATGAATCAACGGCTCCCTGAATCCGATCACTACGTCCTCATCATCAAAATCCTGAAAACAATCATCCGCCTTTCTACCAAACCAGCATCTGCACTTGTAAGAATACGGTCTTTTCATCAAACCCACTATTTCTGTTGGCCCAGTAAGATGACGTATAGAAAGCGCTGAAATAAGATTATCTATCAACAAGTGAAGTTTTCTCATTATTCATGACTGTTCTGCAATAACAAAAAACCTATATTTTATTGGAATTTCGTTTAGACAATCAAAACTACTTGCACGGAAGAACAATAGGAGCGATTTGTACGTGGAATTCGAAAATTTCCGCCAAAAATAAAAGAGTATTGTTTAACAAATGCTCAGCTGTTTAGGAAAGTGAACTTAAAACTTCTTGCCAAACACAGTTAATGGGAGCTACCCACTAAAGGTTCCGCGTACACTAATAAATCTAAGTGCCGACTTCTTGCACTAAAATCTTACCATCATGTTAGAAATAATATGCACGTTGTCTGGCATCATTCCTAACTTTTTTCTGATGAAAGTATCGATGACATTTCCGATTCCGGCTGAGAAGATTATGAGCGGAACGTGCTGACGATGGAGATCATAAATCATTGCTTCTGCTTCATCTCTGCAATATTATAAAACTCACAGAAAGGATTTAAAAGAAGCTGATTACGTTCTCTGTTGAGAGAATCTGACTATACCATCCGCTGGTTTATCAATGACCAGCCGACAACGGTGCTTTTTTCCAGCTTTCCATACCCAAATGAGACAACTAGCATAAATTTGGAATTTATTTTCAAACAAAACCAGCCACTTCTGGCACCGAATGAAATACGCCTTGTTCCGCGTCTTCGCGATCTTTTAGGGCAATTCGAGTAGCTGGAATTCCGAGAGATCTCGAGCAGAGTTGCAAAACCGGAATTGCGGGAAACTATAAACAATACTTTTCGCCCTCCCATCTTTTTTCAGCGTTCAGAACTACTGAAATCAAACAGAAAAAGGCGTGCGTTAGGAAATTCCCAGACGTTCCCAAGTTAAAAACAAGCTGCCTCAGCGAAATTGGCTCTCTCAAGTAATTAGGCAAAAGAGGTCAAAATAATAAAAATGAATTCATATCGGTCGAAGATTATACCGGTCAACTGAGTCGACAGATATGGGAAAAACTCAGTGGAGGCATGGGAAAGACGCTAACGACAGATAAGCTGTGTGAAAGGCTATTCAAGACATAGCGCGCCTTGTAATTTATTAGAAACGGAAAGCAAAACAAAAATCGAGCGTTGGATAACCTGAGCTCAATTTTCGATGCCTGCACAAAATCTTCCATGGCTCGTCGCGTGAATTTTGCGTCTACAATAAGCGAATGTGCCGCTTTCCACCTGAAATATAAAGCGAACCTTTAGGTGATATTTATAACCAACCGAAATGCAAATCGCACCATCCAACGTCACCATCCCGCTAGCACAATATTCGCCTACTGGAATACTTTTATGGAAAGAGGAGGAGGGGAGGAAAGACTTGAAAAAATAGCATTTTCGTGATATATAAAGATAACTCCTCTCCTCAAAACCGTCCTAGTCTTGGTATGAAATGCACGTTGATGGAAAAAAGATCGATTTGTTAGAGGATGGAAAATTAGATAAATCGAAACCCTAAAAATTCGGTTTTTATCGGAGGAACAACTCATATGGCGTCTTGGCTCCCAAGCACAATATACAGTTAGACTTACACATTCTGGTGAATGTGCTTGGAATTCAGAATTCTTCAAACGTGTTCCTAAAAGATCAATACTTCCAACGAGGATTCCTCGCGGAAAAAACTAAAATCGCTATGTAGTGATGGTAAGAAAAATTCATGCTCGCCAGTTTTCCATATGAGGCGTTTTCTCGGCGACTGACATATGCGGGTCGAATTCGATAGGTAAATATTTCGCCTTCAATAAGGCCACCTTGTTGCCCAAATCGGAAGAAATCGTGGAAGGAGCATCGAATATGCCGTGTGTCGTCCAACATTTTACGCCGGATGCATCGTGAAAACGAGATAATGTGTAGTCGAAGTCAGATATCACCTAAAAGGACCAAAAGATACCTGCGGACTCACGAACCGAATTAACAGAGCTTATATGCTCCGAATAAAATACTACACTGAACTTTCTAAATTGTTCAGAATCTTCTCAAGCCAAATAACTAGTACTGTTACCTTAGAGAGAAAGTTCAGAAACTATCCTGCCCTTGCCTACGCAACCCTCCTTCAGATGTCATTAACCTTTTCTGTACTGATGAATTACAAAACATCTTTTGAACTCAACCCGTATACCAGCAACCTTTTGTTTTGCACTGTTACCATATTTTACTCTTTAACCTCCTGCTCAATGCACTTTTTCTCTATTTCTCTCCTTTCTATGTTGATTGCATATCATGAATTCCGCTACTCATTCCAGGTGGTAAATGCGAATACAGGTAAGTAACCGGTGATGAGCTGTTCTATCCTTCGAGATAAATTATCAGTGAACTTACGATCAACTTGTCGATACCTCCTTCAATAAGCATCGCCAACTTGCGCTCCACCATTGATGGATCTCGTATGCGTACCTTTGAGTTAGTTAGAAGAGTTTCCATTATTTGCTTAATCCTTTGAATATCTGACGCAGTCACCTATAACCATTTAGTGGAGACAGTCCCTCCTTGTCCTCTTAGTGGTGATCTGACGAATGTGAAACTCTCCCATCCAACGCTGTTTGCTTTTGCATATAACTCCAAAGTTGCACCAGTGCAACTTCAAATGTGAAAACTTAATACTTTCTGCCGAAACAGCTACCACTACAAACAACTGAAGTATCCCATGGTATCATAAAAAACCGTCTACGCAAGCAACTGCTCCGCTGTGCTCCTATAAACCGTTTCAAAGACACGAAGAATCTCGCTAACCGTTGTGGTATCAAACCGACTTAGCATATCGCAGCTACCTTTGCTCTTCAGCTCACCTCATCGGACAATTTCTTAGGGTTCCAAACTATGTAGAATAACGCTTTCTCGTGTTATTAATTAGTTCGATCGCTCACACAAGGGATCCCTCAGTGATCCCTTCTAAAACGTACATTACACTTCTCCTATCGTTTGAGCGTTTGTAACGCTCGTCAGCGCTTGGAGATTGACCTGATGATGGTATGCGAAATTATGTTACGGTGAACTTTATAGCTATCGAGTTTCGTGTCACCAGTGTTAGCAACTTCGAGCTGATGCAGCCAAAGAGGCTCTCACATAAACATGCTCACAAGCACACCGACGCAACAGTGCACTACCTACTTTGCAAATAAAAACCTGTACATATGAATGAATAGCGATGACCTCTTTTGAGCGGGAAAGTAGGCAACAACAGCATTCCCAAATGCCACTGTGATACTATTTGACAACTGAACTTGAGACTTTCAAGATACTGCGTCTCTATGCGTCACTCCCTTTTCTCCCGTTTACAATTTGCTAATAATAACCAAACAGCTCACCTGATAGTGGAAACTGCATGAATCGTAATCGTGAAGAGGCGCCGGGTGATAATTAGTGATTCTTGCCGCGAATGAGTCGACTAATGAGTGAATATTGAATAATCGCGCTAAAATAACATAATTTTTTAATAACTGCATTCTGCATACACAATATACTTTCCTCAAAGCACAGTGCTCTAAAGCTAAATTGACCAGAAGGTACCAAAATCAGTGGTGATGAGACCGGATGCAGAGCTTGAGGAGTAAGTAAGTACCAATATGCAAAATCAAGTCAAGCTACCCTCAACACTGAAGTGGATTTAAACGGGTAGAAACGAATTACACCTTAATTTTTAAAAATTAGCTCGAAAATGAACAAAATTAAAGAGAAGGATGAATAGGTAAAAACTTAGAATGTATGAATATCGCCGAGAAATTTGAAGGTAATGTGAATATCGCGATGAAGCAGATGCAACGCACTATTTTAAATATGACTTGATGTAAATGTGAGAATTTTAGTAGATTTAAATACAGATTCATGTGTACATAGGTACACTTCAACGTAGATGTACCTTCAGCATTTTTCATATATTCCTGTATAATGACCTGGACCTTTCCACGTCCGCGTTCCCGCATTACCGATGGGATAATTCAATTCCAAAGACTGATCTAGGAATTTTGCTGGAAAACAACTGCGCACGTCGCACATACATTTTATGAGTATAAATAGATTCGTAAACAGTCTACCTATACTCTGTTGTACAAAAAATGCTCTGTTATAGTCGACGAAACTACCATACGCAGATCTGCGTCACATAGAAGTACAATGGGCGTGTATAATGCCGCAAAACAATTGACCTGAGTCACTGAAGAACGCCAAGGCATGTAATTTTGTAGAACGTCAGCTCTAGAAGTAAAGTGAGGGCGCTTCATGCTAAGAAAAACATTAGCCTCACACCACGGAATAGGGTGACAAAATGGCGAGGATGTATACTGTAGTCAAGAATTTAGAGCTGTCCCAGGAAACGAGACAAGACAGATTACGTTTACCGTTGAAAAATGGCTCCCTTATTAGACGCGTTATCCACAAAAAGACTTTTCAGCACAGGCTTTCATATCTAAGGCTTATACGCACTTTATATTCCCACATATATTGGAGAGATGAATTTGATGGAGAAGATTCTAAACGACGATTCGTGGAGAAATGCCTTTAGATACTCGAATCTCCACTGATCATTTGGGTTCATACCATTTTTAATACTCTCTTCTAACCTGGCTGCTTACATGCCGTGCTACAAGAATGACTATTACCTATAAAAAATACCTTTCACTAGTCAAGCTATACTCACTGCCAAATGAGAGCAGCTTACACTTGCTTCCTGCAGTAGGAAATATGCTGATGTGACGCATAAGCAGGGCTAAACTATTTAATTTGCTTCCTGTCGATGGCACCAAAATGCTTGTTGTTCCCTAACAAACCTACAAATCTTATAAGAATGGAACAACAACATCCCATTTGATGATAAAGAGGAACTTTGTTTATTAACACTGCAGTCGTGTGATGTTAATTGTGTTTCTAGGAGAAGCCGCTATATCCTCTCCGACTTCTCTGCTAATAACTGACAGCTTAACTATGACCACCCTGCTGGTTATGTAAATCATTTACGATGTGAGTATTCGACTTGCACTTCTTTTCATCAGCTTTGTTTCATCGCCGTACTGACACTATTCTTTCTATTTTCTCTTCTGTTCTTTAATCGCTATTATTATTTGTCGCTGAATTCATATATGCCTAGCGGTATGTGCAGAAACAACGATCGCTTCACATTAAAAAAGTGCAGTGCTCGCTAGTGCACCACACATCGATCGGTTCCGTCAAGCAGTGGCATGCTTGTTGGCATCATACGTATTTTTATTGGATTAATCCATGCCACAGTCACCTGTCGGTTTAAGGATACCTGAGTTTTGAGAAATAAGGTCCCACATCGAAATATTAATAATAGCTACACAATAATCCCAGATCACTTATGTGCCGTTATAGCTATACTTCGGAACATTAAAATCCCGAAGATTTCAGTGCTATTAATATGTTTCACTAACATTTAAGAAAACAAATACAATAACAAGAGGTGAGGAAATTGCAATGACAGAGTTAGATCACCCATTTCGGAAAATAGTATTTTTTAACTAACGGTGTGAGCAGAGTGCCCGATGAATTAAATCAAAGAGGTCAATTTCACAGTGTTTCAACTGCAAGAAAGCGTTGGAAAGCTAAGTGTAAGTAAACACAGATTTAACAAATAAGAACATAAGTAAAGATAATCTAGGTGTTAGTAAAAAATGCTCCACTCAGAAATAGCAAAATTTTTGGCATCTTTACCTTCACTGAGTAAATTACTTTCGTTAGCAGAAAATCACCTGTGCTCAATGCAATGAACATTTTCACGAAAGCGAATAAACTGAAGCAGACAAACGATCGTTTTGAACCGCTCCTGTATGCTCTACCAATTCTGCTCCAGCTTCGGCCTCCTCCTCTTCCTCTGTCCATCACCTTAATCTAGAATAACTAGCATTCTAAGAAGAGAAAAACCCCGCGAGAAATAATTACTGAAGCATTTAAATAAATGAGAAAATGATTAAATGAAAAGATTACCAATCATTTCAGTGAAATAGTCACAGAAACCATAAGCTCGAATAAAAGCTCCAAGAAGCATGACGCATGCAAAGCGGATGATAGGGATGACAAACAGCACACAAGCTTATCGCTACCACGAGAGGACTCGTTTTTGGAGGGTCTAAATGCCATTAAAGCAGCCTGCAGCCAATCGAAACTCCTCTCTCACTCGCTTACAAAGAAAAAAATATGAATTGAAAAATTCCAATGTCTCGAAGATAGGTTCAAATAAAATCAAACAATAATGACTCCATGGCTCACACGGCCCACACGGTTAAAAATTTCCACATACGAATTGACGCTCATATGCACCTTTACTTACCATCCTTTTTAAAAAGCCGCATGATGACGCCGTGGGTGTGTATCTATCTGTGTGTCTCTGTCCGCACCTTCAGTCTATGATCACCAGTGGCTACAAGAGTGAGATTTAACATGCGCATTACGTGTATCGACAAGCTGCTTACGATTTACCACTACCGCTTGCTTGTGTTATTAACCGCTGGAGAGGTCATAAAATTTATCGCCTGTCCACTGCGTTTAACAATCTTTCTAGTACTGCCACAACGTTCCTTCATAAGTTTTGTATAACTGGATCCTTCTTATGCTGACTGCGATATTTCAGTTAATTCATCCACCCACTGCAATGAAACACAGGTGTAGGCGTGCACGTTCACTTGTTCATTTCGACTTAGTGATTATTCAGTGCAGTTACCTACACATATGTTGTGTCATGTGCGCAAGCTATGTTGTATGCCCACTTTTAAAGTCCCACAGTTTTCACTATTTCACCACAGTTGAGTGTGTGCCGTCTATGTTAAATTCAGAATCGATCACTCGAAACTTAATTAGAGAAGAAGAGCAAGAACAATGTTCTCAATACACACGAGCGCTAAAATATCGTCAGATATTCGCCACTTCTATTCACTTCCAGTTCATAGAGAATCCAACCTGTGCCAAAAGACTATCACAAGGTAACGCTTAAGGCATTTTTAAATCAAAAAAACGCTGTAATTTCTCAGGTGTTGGTGAAGTCATCAAAGGCCAAGCTTGCTGTTTTATTGCTGGCCACAAGATGGCGACGAACGAAAAAAAAATTTGAGACAAGCACGCCGTGTGATGTGTAGTATATTACTAATCATGCTACGTGTATGTCACCAACAATGTTTTCCGTGCTCATTTCCTACCTTGTACTCTAGAGCTTCTATAAGTAATAACACTCTCGTTTCATGGACACACGGCGATTGATGAAACAGCACAACGCATTATGGCCGGGTGGTGCGTCGAGTAGAGATAAAATGATAATTTATGTTGACGTTTCGGCTTTTTGAGTCAAAATCACAGCACACCAAGCTCAAACACGGGTAATCATACCGTAATTAGAAAACTGTTGTATTATTTTACTCCAGAGTTACATGACATATTACTGCAGATCACCAATATAGGAGTATGCGATTACATCGATGGCACTGTAAAAGAAGTATTCTAAGTTTGTCGCAAAGGAAATGAGACTCAGTGTGACGGAGCACATTCTCAGGGAGAAAACGTTTGCAAGGTGTAATTGGAGTGCGGACTCACTGAAAGAACATAAAACCAATAGCCCAAGAGGTCGTGGCATAAAAAGCCCAAAGCAAATATTTGAACTGAATGAGCACAGCAGTGTTACTCTACTGATGCCAAGGCCAAGTGATTTACTTGCCCAGTTCGACAAGCATCGCGCTAACGACAGATTTTATTCGAAGTCTAAGGAATGAGATAACCATCGCAACACAGCATCCGCCCTTCCTACTCGTCCCACTGATCATGTTATAAGCCACATGACTCGATTATTCATGCCAAAGAGCATTTTATTTATTACGGCCCTGACGTCACTCTAGAGCCTTATTGGCGTGAAAATCACCGCTCTTACTAGACTAACCTCTTCTTTGCCCCCTGGCAAAGCGCTGAGTCTCACAAGACGCAAGCTATAAGGCAATCTTCAAGATGCTTGGTTGAGGCAACGACACACCGATCTGCAATATCGAGGATGCTTACGTCATCGACAATCATCAATCCTTTCATCAACGGCTGCAAAAGATGTCTTCACCTGGTCATCCCCTAATAAGTGCTCCTTGATTTATGTTCCATTTATATCTTAGGAAAATATCAGTAGAAAAGACAAACTTAGAGGACAAACATTTACATAAACGGAGCATAGATGAAAGGGCACATATTAAAGGGTGACCAGGTGAAGATTTTTTACAACCGTTGACGAGATGCGGCAAAAACAGCGGTGTAGTCAGAGCGGTGATTTTCCATGCGAGTCCCATAGTCAGCATCAATTTTATTTATATACACGACATGATTTAACTTGTATACTATTATGTTCTGCTTGGAAATGACTTGATTTTTATCCATCTCCTTCTCTATGCGATTCTGCTATGATTATGGCTCGAAGAGCCAATATGTGAGTAGTTAAAAACTTTATCATCGTTTCATTTAACACATCCCACAATTTTCACATATAACAATGAGCGTCATCTCTGAAAGCTGTAATAAAATGGTAAACTGATTTCACAAATGAGGAGCAATGTTCATATGAGCCTTAACAGATAAAATATCTAGATGGGTTAGATAAACAGTGCATTATCAGACGAGAAGCTGAGTTAATATCAGAAGATTAGATTCCGAAATAGATGGTGTGAGGTCAAAAAAAAGATCAGGAAAGTACATGATCAGCTTATGGCCTCTTTCTTTTTCAGTCAGCGTTATGTCAGAACGCTATTAGAAATTCATTGTTCCGAGTGTCCATTCACCTCACCTGTTTCCACCTGGTTTGCAAGAAGCAGTTAGAATCAACGAGCATATCCAACCACAGATATCACTTCTACTGACGCCCATTCTTTCATTTTTATGTCTCAAGCATTGACATGCGCTGATGATGCTTGTTCTTCATACATTATGCGGTGGCTGCTCCTCAGCATTTTTTTCCAGAAATACTAACTCAGTGCCACTGCTCTCCCACCTGTCACAATGGATGATTCAATGTGGAATGGATGGAAAGAAGATGGAGAGGTGTGAGGTTGGATAATGGTGAACGAAGATGAATGGAAATGATATTTACCGAGGAATGATCGCCTGTCGTTAATAACTGGTTCAGTTAGTTGACATCTGCTTTAATTTCCTCAGACAATCTGTACACAGTTCTCCGTTTTTAAAAGAGAAAAATAATAGCGAATCGAGAACGACCGTCGCTAAGTCATATGCAACATTGCAATAAATTCTTCGGTGATTACTGGAATCCGTTAATAGCTACTCGGACTCGAATGAAACTTTCCCAGGAATCTGATATGTATTAGATCTAAATAAAATAGTCAAAGATGATTTAGGTGAATTTCAGGCTAATCCAAAGCAAAATAAGATCAAATAGTCTTTAGGTTTGCACAGCCCAGTGTAATCAGTGCAGATCTGAATCGCTTAATCTAAATATCGAACTAAGAAAATATTCGCAAATTCTTAATCTCAGAAATTTTAGTGCATCATTAAATATAAAAAAATCACTAGCTAATCGTTCGAGCAACTCTCTACCTCATCATAAGTTAGTGCTGAGATCACGGTGACGGCGATGTGACAGGAAAATAACATTTGATAACCTTACTTGGAAATGTCTAACAATATCTGCATAGAGCGATAATTGTCTGAACAACCTTTCGATATGGCGTTTGCAATTGGGCACTAATTACCATATTACGTGGGAAATAGGATAAACTGTTGAAGGCGGCAAGCATTTTTCAAGGGCACACGCTAATCTGGGAACGTTGAGGTGAAACGGAATAAAACAATCGGTTTTTAGGCCAGTATACCACCTGCTGAGACTTGGTGGTTGAGAAAAATTCTCTAAACGGATTAAAGGAACCGAGAAATGCTTTAAAATTTTCTGAATAAAGTGTAGGCTACTTGGATTCGTCATCGATACAGGTTTGCTGACATTGCCTTTCTTAGCTGCGTGGCACTGCCTACGAAGTTTCATCGCAGCGGTCAAAGTAGATATCATATTGTGCGGCGCATTAATGCACCATCATGTACTTAAAATACCATCGCATTTGTGTCACCAGGACTATACTGAGAAATTATTTGGTAACAGGCGTTGAGTTAAAACTAGTTAATCTGGAAAGCGTAAATCGATGTCAGTTTATAAGATGAAACATCGGGCTTCTTAAAAAAAAAGTTCGATGAGTCGAGGAAATGCGCCTAACAATAAACGCAGCACTCACTGAAACGTCACGGCAGGTTCGCGAAATAGACTATGTTAATTTAAGCGCAAAATAGAAAAGAGAGTATCGCTGGCCTGCAATAAAAACAATGTTTCTCATCACAAGCTCATTAACGAGGAGATGTTGTGGTCGAAAATAAGTATTGAGCCGACTGTATCAAATTTGCTATTGCAGTTTGAAGAAATTATGAAATATCTTCCATCCCATTAGTAAAATGAGAGAATTATGGAATTCGGCCGTGATAAGGGTTATTTTGTTACCGTCCAATCGTAAAAGTGATAGTGAGGTTTTTCTAATTAGCCATTTCTAGACTTCCATTCTGCACTGTATGAAGGGTTCATAGATTTGTGCTGAATCCTAGTTCAGGTAGTTCAAATCTTTAGTGGTGCTGGATTCGATGTTTGTCGTTACGTGCTTATGCATTCAGCGTTACTTTTCTAGTAAGATTGCGCAGACAATTGACTGCAGATGAAACTTTTGTAGGCTGCATAAAACACTGAATATCAGAGATCACCGAAGATTCAGGTTACAGTTGAATTTTCGCGAAGATCGAACTCATAACCTCGAGATTTTAATTTCGAGGGATCAATGCTAATAAGAGCAATCTCAATTTTCCACTTCATCTCAATGTGCTCATAGATTGAAGAATAAAATAACTGCTTGCAAATTATTTTCTCTGAAGTCCTGAGCGAAGAATTTTTCTAGCAATCTCCAGCTTTACGAACATGATTGCTAAGTAAAACGCATCTGCATATGTCTTCCTATAATAACAGAGAAGATGTCACACTGAGATCGAAATTATATCGAAATCTTTCTACTTTCATTAGCTTTAGGAAGACACTAGAAAATGAACGTACTGACCTGATAGATGATTTCTTGAGGCTATGCATATCAACGAATTGGTGCTAACACTGCGATGTTAATTACATGCTATAAACAAAAAGTACAAAATATTGAAAATGTCAAAGAGATCTCAGTTGCTGCATCACAACGGATCGGTTGCGCGTCTGTTCTCATCATTGTTGGGTTCATATAAAAGTCTAAGACCACTTTTTCTTATATTAGCTTTCCCACCATCTGTAAATTTCGATATTTTCGGCAGTATCTGTTTAAGAAACTCTTTGCTGTATGTCTGAATTGCCTCATCGTTGTGCCACCGTTGCATCTTCAATGAAATTCTATAATATTTCTCCGACGGCAACATTTGCGCCACATCAATTATAAATACTCATTTCAAGCATTTATTTACAAACAAAACCAAGCTTGGGCATCAGTTCAGTATGTTTAGTGACTCCCATCAGCATAAAAAAATTGATCAAATACCCCTTATAGACGATATAATTCATAGCACCACTTTTCTACTATGGAATAAAAACTTTAACCAGCGTAACTGAAGATGATGTGGTCTTATCGGAAACGTTTTTTTTTTTGAATCCCTTCCAGTGCTGAACGATTTCAAATTTTTTAAGCTGTCTACAGCTGCGCAAAATCAAATGCGCGCTGTCACACTTTTACACTCTTCTGTTTTTCATGGTTTTATTTCATTTCCGCATCAGTTACGTAAACCATCCCCTAAGGCGACCTTCAAAATTCGACAGATGAAAATGTGTTTGGACATATGAAGTTCTAGTGGGCCAGGAATGCTCCTCGCAACATTATCCCGTTAGAAGCGCAATCATGAAGCATTATCTACCCTTGTCAACTTAAACAGGCTCGTATTCAGAAACTCGATACTCCGTTTCTGTTTAAAAGGTTTTGTAGAAAGTCCTTTGCAATATCGGGTTCTACGAGACACCTGAGCTAACTCAGGCCTCCTGTATTCCAGTTCCCACTCGTGTACATGCAAGAGTTAGACAGACGACCAGCTCAAGGGGCCGCAGAGCTCATTTACTTGCTTTCTCCGCTAGTCGCCTTCAGTTCATAGAAATGGAAACACTAGTGTAACGAGTACGACCGGTCTTGAACGTATAAAAATTGGTATGACTTTTACTGGGGTTGATAAGCTCAGACGAGAAACACTGTTCCAAAAACTAGCACTGAAACAACAACAAACTTCAGAACAGATATTTTTGCACTCCAAATATGGAAACATTACGTTTAATTAAGCAGAATAAGCTGCAGTCATTGCTTCAGCACGTGCGCAGTCGTCGTCGCATAGGAGACGTTGTCTCTGATGATCCACGTTATCTGCAGCTACAGCACTCTTCATCTATCGCACATTCTGACTTTACGACCTATGCGGGTTGACGGCTTTGTCTATCAACAGATTAGATTGAATTTTTGCCGGAATCCTATTCCTGGTCGAAATCGGAAATAGCCGACGTGCAAGGTGTTAACACCAACAGATTCCTCATTTCAAAGTGAGGTTTCTGATGGAACCTACTTAAAAACAGTTAACAGAATGGATCAACTAGTAAGCATGATGCCTGAAGAAAATCAAAGTTTAATTTTATTACCTGCAAAACGCAGTGCGCTGTCGTAAAAAATAACTGTCGCAAACGTAAAAATTATAGAGGAAAAGCTGGAGAAGGGGCTTGGTGAGTTCTGCTTTATTTAGCTCATAGTTTATATTCGAATACAACATTTAAGTTGGAACGACGTGGCGTGACAACTTAACGGATGTAGGTCTCCATCACAAAGTAACAGATGAAGGCTCGATTCCGTCTTCGGGTTTACGCACTTAGCTTCTGCCATAATCTTCTACTGTGAAATCGTTCATCAAATTTAGAAAAGACTAACCGACCTTTCTGGATAAGGAGATGATGTTTTCGGCGAGCTGTCGGACGTGCCTGTTTCAGCTGCCACCTCAGCCCGCTCGCACTTTGTGTTCCTTTTCGTGATTTCAGTGGCCACATTCAGCGTTCGCCCACTAATCAATAAAGACAACGGTTAACGAAGTGAACTCGCCGTCTACAAAACATTTTTTGTCTTTTACTACGTTTCATCGAATACTTCCTTTTACTTCTCTCGCTTCAAGTAATGTGGCATCTCATGTTTATTCATGTGCTGTCGTTAGTTTAATTCAAATACGTTCTCTAATCAATGGCACTGAAGTGAATTTTTCTTAACTTCTATTTTTGAAAGGGTAGTATGTAAAGGTCGAAAAAAGTATTCCAAATCGATTGTCCGTCGACGAATGTAT
The DNA here is from genome assembly GCA_037576465.1 of Parascaris univalens. Taxonomy (NCBI): domain Eukaryota; kingdom Metazoa; phylum Nematoda; class Chromadorea; order Rhabditida; family Ascarididae; genus Parascaris; species Parascaris univalens. The sequence continues at coordinate 27,149,544 of CM075173.1, forward strand.
CAGAAATGTCTCGTTCAACTGTTCACGAGAGAGGATATTGAAAAGAAAAATCCCTTATGCCAGCATGCTGCCGATTATGTGTAAACTTAAATCACTCGTTGCTGAGATTTGGGTCAACCAAGATCGCACACAAATTAGCGGATTTCGCAACCGCATGAAGGAGGATCTGTTTAACAATTAATTCGCAAACTGCAATCATACAGATGCAGTACAATAACTAAAGAATTATGTCGAGAAGAACCTCCTGCATTGTGCAGCAAATGCACATTTTTGCTGAATTAGCTGGACCCCATACGTGCAGCCATTCGTTCTTCTATTTATTACGTTCCTCGCAACAAATACATTCAAAGATAACATATGTTCATTCATTACTTCCCATTTATTGACATATTATAAAATAAGCAATACTGAAATCAAAATCATGTAATTAAAAACTGATCTTTGAGAAGCTATAAAACTTAATATAATGCAAAAAAGGGTGGGGAAAAATGTTCGGTTTTTCAAGTAATGACACTATTTCCCAAATTTGTCAGCCTCGGTTAACCGTGACCACATAAGACCCAAAATGGAGTTAAGTGCAGTAAAGAGGATCGAGTTCTAGGAGGCTCCTTCCTTTCCCATTTAGTAACTTGATAAGAGTTTAAAGGTCGTGTAGAACAGTTTGGTTTGTGACACCATTTCTCAGAGGTTTTGTTACAAGACGGTTGTCTCATATCAATCAATATTCGTACATAAGTAACTCATTTAAGAGGAACTTTTGCAAAATTCAAAAAGTTGCTTGCGTAACAAATGAACAAAAACGAGCAACTTGGAATTAAAGGCTTCATAATTGTTATTCGTCAAATTTACTCGCCCCACTTAAGAAAGACCTTTGACAGGGGAAAGCCTGAAAATTTTCTGGATATACTGCTGCTTCGAGAGCGAACACGAAAGCCTCGGCGTTAAGCTGTTTTATTAAATGCATCAACATATAAAGAGAAAGTCAAAAGCAGAAAACGGCAATTTTTCGACAACACCGAATCATATCCAAGCAAAAATAAAACTTTGGTGTAAAAAAGCATTACAGTGACTGTTACGATTGTAGGCATTGCAGCGTACAGATACGCATTACTACGTTCAACACAACTTGCGGTACTATTTGTTTGCGTATTTTGTAAAAGTCGACTGTCTCCTCTACCTCAGGAAAACGCGCCCCGTCCGCGTACTTTGTTTGATAGATGAAAGTCTCATTCTGCAGCAACTTTCGTATAAACAAGAACAACAATATGCATATCATATATCACTAATCTCATACCCAACATGGCACAGTAACTATGTGGGCGGACCTGTTACAAACTTTAAACCGGTATAAAGAATATAAATATGTTATGACAAATATTACCAGCTCTAAAAGAATAAACTGTGCTCAACATGTGACAATAGCCAGAAGTTTTAAGTACCACCTAAAGTGGTCAATGCGCAGTATGTGCTTTATACAAGTTCGCTGATCGTGAGGGAGAGAATCACGTTGGCACTGTTATGGCCTAATTAGTAAATCCAAAAAAGCAATATAAGAGTACGATATTGCAACGATTAAAAAGGAGGCATAGCTGGGATACTTGTGCTCATCGTCTGTGCCAAAGGATATCTGCATCCGAGCCATCTGCGGCGCAAGCATATGTGTCATGACAACGCTCGTCCACTGGCTCAAATACGTACTGACGGTTATTTGCTTGTACTTGACAGCATTGAATTCTTAAGACACCATTGAATTTCGCAGCGCTTTTGAAATCAATATTGCATATTAATGGGTGATCTATTTTAAAAGTGATATCTGTTGTGATCTAATCATTTTTATGGTTGCTGTTGTCCCTGCGGCTTTCATTATGTAACAAGTTGTACGCTCATATTATTCGATCTTGATGTGTTATTTCCCCTGTGTTTATTTGACCTTCCATGCCTTCATGGCCGTAGCTGACGGTATAATTAGGCTACTGTTTTGCTTGACTGTGAGTTCAGTTGTGCTCAAGAGGCCCCCTTGTATAGCTCCTTGCCCGGTCGTAACTGGCGATCAGGATCGTCGAGAACAGCGTGGTTCGTTTCATCGAGGCAATTATTGTGCAATCGCAAAACGTGCTGCGTAAGTCGTTTCATTGGGTGCGTTCAAGGAGAGAGAAAGTAAGTGAGCCCAGTTGCGACACGAAAGGCGGGAGGAAAGCGCTATCGTGCATGCGTATGCAGCAGTATGGGTACGCGAAGCTGTTATGAGTTACAGAGGGCCAACAGCTATGGTACATACGCCGATAGCTGTGCATAGAACTTTTGACCTCAAAGAAGGTTCATGGGATATATTCAGAAGTCACCTAGAAATGAACTTTGCGACTCAGGATAGCCTTAAATGAAGTTGCCTGATCGCGTCTTTGGCACCAGCAGCATTTCAGGAATTGAGGAGAATGTGTCCACCGCGGACATCCTATGACTATAAATATAAGGAGTGCGCTCCGAAGCTGCAAGAGTTTTTTGGAACTTGGATTATGTTGACTCGCGAACGTTCTAAATTCTTCCAAATAAAACAACTTCAGGATCAGTCGGCAAAGGACTTTGCAAACGTGCATAGAGAACGCGTAGAGAAAAAAACTCTTAGTTGAAGACAGTGCTGACCTGAACGAGGCAGTAGATATACTCGAAATTGACCAGGAGGTCCAGAACATTGTTGAAGCAGAGGTAGTAAGACATGAAGTTGATAAAATTCAGGCACAGAAGAAAGAAGAGCAAAAATGACTGTGCCACTGCTGTGGCAAGATTGGTCATTTCGGTAAAAGAATGTAGGTTTCAAAAGACGACGTGTTTCAGCCGTAGCAAGAAGGGTCACATGGGTAAAATGAGCTGTAAGGGGTATGAATGGGACAAGCTACATTCGCACAGAGGGCATTTATGTAGTAAAGAAGGAGTCCTGTACATACAACATCACTCTTAACGTAAATGGCAAACATGCTCAAATGGAGTTGGGTATTGGAGCCGTAGTCACTACAGTAAAACCATAGTGCTGGAAGAGCATCTCCTCCCCAAAACTGCAGGAGCCATCAGTGACTGTGCGAAGCTACACGAGGCACACTGTCAGCCCAAAAGGGGGAACAGTGTTTGCTCTGAGGAGCTGCTACTCATATGTACGCGCAAAGGACTGTTCCGCTATAACTGTTTGTCATTTGGCGTGGCGTCAGCACCAGCGATTTTTCAAAAAGCTATGGTTAGACTTGGTAACCGACAAGCAGGATTTCGTCACAGATGGAATCTGAACTGGCGACAAGCGCAGTGTCAGTCTGTCAGTGCACCAACCGAGCTAGAACAAAAGACTGGAACCGTCTTTTAAATTGGTACTCCCGTTCTGGGCCAAACTATTTTTTGTCTCATATAAACATGAGCGGTGAAGAAGTCAGTTGTAGGGAGTGGGGATGTAGGGAGAATAGGGAGCGATTAGAAGCAGGAAAGGCCATCTATTAGTGTTATAGGTACGCCAGTGAAGTAAAATGCAAGGAAACGTTTTGGTGAGTATAAGCTGAGAACAATTTGGGCAGCAATTGTTGAATACACCCTGCAAAATGATAAATTTCCTATAAAAAGGAACAAAATGGAAACTGCAGATTGGAAAATAATCTCAGCAGCGCGTATTACCTCACAATCAAATTCCAATATGCCGGAGAAACTTCTTACAACTCATAAATTTGCATATTACTCTCTAATGAAGTTGCCTTCTAGAAGACTGTGCAAAAATGTTTATTTCAGCGATGGGTGGCCAGTTCAAGATTGTGATGGAATGCAGCGAAATCCTGAGTTTCAGCCAGACTTTTATATTCAATTCAGAAGCAATTCTGGACTGGATATAGGTTCGACAACTGCAAGAAACTTCATATTATGCACATTGAGAAAGTGAGGGGTCGCAAAAATGTGACACTTTATGACTGTTAACCAAATTAGAAAAGCGACTTAACTATTGCAGGAAATTCTGAGCAAAGCACTAAATGCGACAGCCGTTACTACCGTTGCATCCAGAGATATGCAAATAAACAAAAGCAAGTTCAAAAAAAAACTAAAGCGAACACCTGTATTTGATGGCTTCTGCAGTTATAGCACTTCGTTGTCCACATGATGACGGATGAGACAGGTGGATGAATAACGAGGTGGGGAGGCCCATTCCCTCAAACTAAATTTCACTTTTCGAAAGGGGCTTTATTTCAAAGACTGGTCGGATGAGTTCCCGTGATAAAGCACCGCGGTTGAGTGCTACCGCAGTGCCACAGACTATGACCCATAACACTCGCTGTAAACTAGTTGAACGTGCTTCGCACAGAGCAGACAACCATCTGCAGCAGTTTGGAAAAGCGACTTCTCGTACGCCTTCGCTCTCCGGTTTTCGACACCTCTCTTGCAGTATCTTTACTCTTTGCTTCTCTTCAATTCAAGACTTGGATTTAGGTGCACGTGGCGGTGCACTCTAAAAAAAGAATCGTCAAACGGTTGTCACAAATAAAAATCTACAACATTTGCTTCAAGAAAATAAACATCTGATGCGGAAGCAAAACCTCATATGAAAACTGCTCTTTCTAAGACATCTTCTCCAACAAGCCTTTTCCAGTAAATTTATATGCTGAAACATCACGCAAGATAGGCGAATGCTAAGGAAACGGACCCTCTTGAGCGACTACGAACACCTCTCAAATCATCCCACATAATAACTTACACCAAGCACCCTATTTCCTTTATCAAATATATCGTCCTTTGCTCATTAATTAAATATTCTTCAAATCGATTTTGAAATCTCATCTGTTTCATCTACAGACCATGTGCACACTTTGAACATTAAAGACACTTTGACCATGAAATTAGGGGTACTTCTTCATTAATCACGGTGAAAAAACGTTGCCACACTCGTCTACTGATGACCACCTGAATTTGCAAAATGTTAGTTAGTAAACGGTGTTATCGTTCGTTCTTCCATAATCTCTTGAACGCTTCCAGCAAAAGTCTCTTTAAACGGCGCGCTGCTTCGGTACATAAACAGGATGCATTTACGGAATGCTTGAAAAAACTATCGATTGCATCACTTGTGGATGAGAAATTGGCGCAGTTGCTCGATTCATATGATACTTCCAGGGTACACATGAGTTAAGAGGCACGCCACAAAATCCGTAAGAATGATCTGGCATCGATCAATACCACGATTAAGTTTTTCCGAACGACTGTGTTTATGGATGATTACTGTGCAAGACTACGCAAAACGACTTTCAGACAACAACTGTCGCCTACAGCAAGATATCAAATTAATAGCACTTGTATAACGTCTGCATGAACGGTAATCAAACACATGCCACATCTTCTTTTTTCTGTCTACTTTATTGGTCAGTGCTCCAATAAAACGTGGAAGAAATGTGGAACTGGCTAGTGACAACAAATGACATTTCAGTGCCACTTCAAGAGTATTTGCATGAACTTCTCAATATGACGTAAAAGCTTTACCTATTCCGTTATTGGCTTGCGGTTTACGTGCAACAAAGTGAACGCTGCTTGACTTCAAAACGTAAGAAGTGTACTAATTATTGACAGTTCGTTGCTTCTCGATATGAATCTAGATGAAAGTCTTGAAATCAGATACAGCGCCCTTTATCAATACTCTGGCACTTATTGCATGCATCGCAGATGAGCAATTATTTGTATAATGATAATTCCTTGCAATTAATATGAATAACTAAGAAGTATTTGTCGCCTATCTGCTTTGTGCTTTTCGGTGATAACCATTCTTTAGCAATTCCTCTATGCTTTTCCACAACCGAGATGCCGAAACCGCTATTCGCTTCTGTACGACAATGAATGCGAGTCTAGATTTTCCTAGAAAGGCGTTGACGACCCTACCTCGAGAAATGCTCACACATATTTTAATTTCAGTAAGGGATTTTCTACGAATAGCAGACTGCTGGCCCATTAATTGATTCGTTGAACGGTAGTTAACGTCACTTACGAAATCACACGCGGCACAACGCAAGGTCTCATCTTCATCAGTTTTACTTGGCTTGAAAAATTGCTGAGGTGTGAAAAGCTGGGCATGAAAATTGCTCAGATTAGACCAACTTGCTCTCGTTATCTGTTATTAAAAAACAGTTTTCTAACGCAGTGCTTTTGAATAAATGAGCAAGGCATGATTCAGATTATTCCCAAACGTTCACCTATTGTATGAGTCGTAACGATTTACTTCCCACATTTCCTCTGACCTTTACATCAGTATGCCCTTGTTAGAAATCTTTTGATGATAGCCATTAGTGATAACAGCTGTTAAGAGATAATAACTGCACATGTGTGATGAATGCCTAAGAGTGAAACAGAGAACTGCTTTCACTGCACACAGCTAAATATATCTAAAAACAACCGAGTTGATGGCGTCAACCAAATCTCGGCGCACAATCCACGCGGTATCACTTTCCCCTGGAATAGGCGTAAAATAAGCAATCGGTCAAAACGCTCATCAGTGTGATAAAGCTAGATGTTGTCTGCTGATTAGCAAAGGAAAATTTCACCATGAGAATGAAAAATCGGCGCAGAATTTTGACGGAAAAATTGAAGATCATCTTAATTCAGCAGGAAATCATGTATTCATTAGCGTAGAGAAGAGGACCGGCATGAAGACTCCAAACGTCGATCTCTCGCCGAGTGCAACAACCAATGTGAAAAGAGCTGATCAAAACCGATTTTTTACTAGTTTCGTTCGACTTAACCTTAGACTGTTTGCTTTTCTTTGAGCACCTCCCTCAATTTGAAATTCTCTGGATGCCTTCTTCTGCAATACCATATTCGACTATCGCAGTAGCCGAAATTCCTGCATATTTCCAGGAATGTTTCAAAAATTCTGAAAACTTATGCACGAAACTGGGTTGAGAATCTCTCCCGGCCGAACCCTCTATCATCCTCTGCAATCCTTGGGTGTGCGCTAAAGAGCAAACCGAATATATCTATTAGTCATGTAATGGTAACCATTTTGCTTTTACAGCAATTTTTCGCATCATGTCTTTGATCGTGTTCGAGCCATGTCAGTGATCCACTTTTGTGGTTTTCATCTGACTGAGATCTATATAAGTTGGGCCTCAGCCCGCCAGTGTTTTCACCATCGACGTCTTTCCGTCGGGCAATGCGCTTGGCTTGTCTCGTCCCCTTCAGTTTGATTTTGTGAGCAGTGGTGCTTGTCTGACAAGCGACGTCGACCGGCCTTATGTCTCTTCGCGTCCCAACTATGTCTCAGTCTCAATGTTGTCGCCTTGAGGTTTACAACAGTAATATAGTCTGATTATTAGCTGACAGTGGTGTGAGCTAACGCACTGCATATTGCTAGGTATAGAAAATTATTGTTTGCAGCAATAATTTACTTGCAGGAACTCATGTAAGCTCATGATGCCTTGTGTTAAGATAAATGCCATTTATTCTTTTACGACAACCAGCTGGAATAAAATGTAATAAATTATAGTTCACTGAGTACTAAATAAGGATGAATATCGGTATTAATCTGGAGCAAGTGATAACAAATTAAGGGTCCCTGCTTTCTTTTCACAGCATTACCAGGTCAGATGCTGCGACGGTAACGAGGTGGACGATTCTGAAGCTTGGTAAAAGAACACACTTTTAACAACACTGGGCCTATCTAAACTTCCCATCGAGCAAACCTGCTTCAACATGCTAGGAATCATCTTAATATCGCCAACCCATACCTCTCAACTCATTAAGAACTGCTTTGATCAATGTGCCTGTGAGGGGGAAAGCACAGTTTCATACGTGGTCAACAAATGCACTAATCTTACCAGAACTGCACCTCCAGTTTACCTGCAACCATGGCCTAGCACTGAATTGGCAATGCCTTCTACTTTAAGACTTGCCACCACCAGATTTCAGCTAGTTCCTCCCGATTCTTTCCACTTCGATCCTAAACCTCTGCTGAATACGACAGCTTCATAAGGCAGTGAGTATTAGGCCACTAACGTGTACATGTTAGACCAATACACTGATAATTCAACTACCGAAAAAAACGAAAAACTACGACGAAGTGGGAAACAGAGTATAATATAGATGAAGCGGCTGTTTTTCGAACTGTTAAAGATAGATGATACTGCAGGAAGTGGTGCCAGTGATACTCAGAAACTGCCTTTTATTCTTCTCTCGCTGAGTGTTATTCACACATAAATACCGATTGCTATGCGGTGCTTTTTAGACACAGTCTCTTGACTGCCACCTAAAAGGAACTGTAGCGTCCTGGGTAAATGATTAACTGTACACTATCTCTGCCATTAGTTTTCCATGAACCACTGCTGAATGTTCGTGAGAAATCTGTAATGTTGTCCAGAATTCAGCCTATCTTGAACGGAAATGTGCACACTTGTAACCCGCGGTCATACTTTTTGCTGAGATATAAGAGATTTCGGACGCTTTTAACTATGCCAGACATTAAATTTCATAGAAAAAGGCGATAAAGAAGCACAGAGGCGAATTGTAGCTACAATAACGGAACACAGAGACAGACTGCGGAAGAAAAAGAACTAAGCGGTACAAAACCGACATCAATATGAGTCTCCAAATGCAAGCACAAAGCTAATTTTAAAAAGCTGCAGGAAGATCCTTCAAATGTTTGTTACACTGATATTTACCGAACAATGCTAACATACACATAAACTGTTGAGTGTAGCATACAAGGCAACCAGGTTGCTACTACAAATCTGGAAGAAGAGGAGAAAACTGAGAATGAATTCATTTCGAAGTAAATCAATGAAATTCTAAGCAAAGGATGTCCACCTTGAATCCATTATGCGAGGAACAGAATATGCTCATGATTCCAACATGCGCAATATGCTGCGATGAAGCAGCCACAACCTTTTTACCTGCATCTAGACCTCTGTCATCTTCCCCGCCTTCCCCTCTCCTCTCCTTCATTCCGAAAGATATTCCAATCCAAAATCCAATTTTTTTGAAGGGTTTCAGCATAACTAATGTGTATGCAATGTTCATTCTTGTATTGAAGGTACGGAGGTATTATCCTTAGTTGTTTCCAAGCCAAACATTTCAGACGTTCATTTTATACACTTTCTCTCAATGTGTAGTAAAAAAAGCGGATAGTTCCCATAGAATTAATGCCGAACAATCACGAGATCAAACCCGTTACTGAATTTCATCGACCAGAATCTGCACTCTGTTTCACATGATTTTCTCAGGACTCATCAATATGTCCCTGGAAATGTCACCTAAGAACACACAATAATCTCGCTCCTCTCATTCATCTTCCCAATCAACAAAGTGCAACACTTTAAAGCACTGGGAAAAATGCAGCATCTGCGCAGTAAATTTGCATATAAGAGCCTATAAAAAGCATTCAATAAGCAAGAAACATTGCAAGAAGCAAACGAAAGATCGAGGCAGACCTGAGCACGACACTCTGCAAAGAATGCAACCCGTCCACCCATTCCTCTGCAGTTCTGTTATCCAAAAGTCGACGAAACATTCTGTGCGCACTGAAAATCCATTCTTACCGTTTTCTTCATTTCTTTACCTATTTACTTACAGATTTGAAGAAAAAATCAGAAGAAACAGCATCGGAAGTAAGTAACAAAGATGCCACTAGCTGGCAGTTTAACGAAGAGAGAAATAGAAAAGAAGATGAGCTCACGCCGCCGAGCACTCATCTCTAAAACATATGGGTGACATCGAGCGAGAAATTCGTTTTCCTTGAAACGTGTGAGAGGCAAATGAATCTCTAAACGAAACACATTGCAGTTTTCTCTCGATGTAACACTATTCTCCTCCCTGCTTTGTCTCAGCGCATATGATAGTGCGGCGTTGCTCAATTTCATCGTCATTATTGCAAATCGGCAAATAGTTAAGTTCTGCCACATAGACTTTTTTAAAGCAGAGAATTTACAGTGGGTCACTTTGAACATTTCTCTGCTAAACAATAGAATGGCACGGCAAAAAAGCAGTTGTAACAAAGAGACCAAAAAGCTGCAAGTCATGGCGAAATCGTTTGATGAGTTAGACCGGAAAATGTGAGCTGCTGAGTCAGAGGTTCAAGGCCACTGTGCACAGCTGTCCTTGGTGAATTCATTTGTGATCGTTAGCTTCTCTTCGCTTTCACTTTCGGTTTCCCAGTGGTGCTGTAAATTGTCAAACGAACTACCTGAGTCGACCTTCATAAAACGACAATCAGGTAAATCATTTGTGTGGTTAACTTGCTAGTCAGTGCAGAAAAATAATACGCTAACGTTATGTCTGGGGGTACTCACGATTATTTGTTTGGTCGTTCAGCCGTTTCATTATATGGTGATTAATTAAGCCTCTTAATTAAATTTCCTCTTATTTGAAACCTTTTTGATATAAACTGAAGGTGGTCAAAACCACTAAAAATTTGCATGGGTTCTTGGAGAAGTCTTTTGCTTGGAGAATGAAAAATTCAACGGCACATCCCTTGTAAATTACCTTATTGTACCACTGACCTCTCCATATCTTTTTATTGTTGTGCTTTCGTTTTCCAGATCAACTTCGTCTAGGAAGTACGAGCCTCAATACAAAATGAGAAGCGGACAAGAAAGACAACTGATGTAAAAATGAAACGAAGGAAATAACGTAGGAAATAACGAAATATCGTCGTAGGAAATAACGTAAAGTGATGAAATGCACTTCTCACGTTTGCAGTTCTTCACCTCCGTCCCCCCTCTATCGGAAATGGAGGAAAACTCTGCAAATTGTATTTCAAGATAGTCCTCGTAACTGAAGTGTTCAGTCTGAACACTAAAAGAACTGTCCGTCCATGTGAAAGAAAACACAAACCTGAGGATTTTTAAAGCAAAATTCGAAGTGAATTATAGGAAACAGTGAAATTTTGCTGGTTTGTAAAGTTGAGTGGGAAAAGCAAGAATTTAAGGAGTTTTGGTTGAACATAGGAATGCAAGGAGGGTAATGATTGAGGAAACACGATTTCGAACAAAACTGGAAAGAGAGGGGGAGGAGGGTATTCCATTCCTAGTCAACCTGCCATAGATGCTGAGCCCTACCAGCAACTTTCAACTTTTCCGGAAAAATGCCAAAAACGTCCGTCTTCGGTTTCCTTTTTCCTGTTGTGTTAAATTTTTAGCGTGAACTTTCGATAACAAAAAAAATCACTTTTGGAGTTCCATTACCTAAAAACTGATTCGGATCCCCAGCTGCCTGCACTGTTAAAGATTAATGGATTAATGCACGGTCAGTATTGTCGAACTCTTGTAAGTAGGAATCATGGAGGTAATGCAGTGGGAGCGGTATTTACCTTAACCAATAGGCCCTTTCGAGATGTTCTTGAAATCAAATAGTATTCTCCTCAGGATGTGTAGTATCACTGGGAAAATGGTTAGGGAATGGTGAGTGATGAAAGTACTCTTCAGCAACTATTTCACATTTGATTTGGGGTCATAGTTTTTGATGTTGGTGAATATAGAACTTATTCAGGCGTGACAACCTCGCAACACATTAAACCAAGTTAGTGCAAATGTGACAGCATTTTTGCCAGCTTTTTTAAGCTATCATTGATAAAATGGCTCGACCACTGCATTCGAAAGCCATAAATGATATCACTGAAATAAAAATGGCCCTTCAGTGGAAACAGAATCTCACAACGAAGAAACCGCCACTTTGTTATCGTACGGTCGAAATTATTTCTACGATTATTGTAAAACGAACGGAAAAGATTGATGATTTGTGGTGTCGTCACCGAACCGTGATCACTCCACTCAAACAGCTTACACTAAAGTCGCAGTCGCCAAAGAAAAGGCCAAATTTTCACACTCGTTAAATGTACCACGGAAAGTCCACAATCAGTGAAAGCAGTTTCGTGGACCAACTAAATTAATGAATTGATCAGACTAATTTAACACTCCCACCGTCTGCGAATCTCTAGAAATTCATGTCTTTCAACATTTTCATAAAGTTTTCTATAAGTCACTGCTCACTTTATCATGCTGGCAAAAAAGACGTGTTTTACGGTGTTTTAGTGAAAAACTGCCACTCGAAACATCGTTGCACAACACTTTTTCATGCGCATCTATTAAATGCTATCATTGAAACCTGCATGTGACCTTGTAGAAGGTTTTGGAGTGGGGCGAGGAGGAAGTGCTTTTTCAGGAGTCGTCATCGAAGAAATGACTGAAGTTTCTGGCTTCCTGTAAACAAATTCACTTTTATCTCGAAAAGTAAGTGGAGCAGGATCGCCTAGTGCAAGCAAGCAAATAAACAAAAGAGTACTGCATAAGAACAAAGATTCCAAAAGTGAGTCAAAACCGATATCATCTCATTAGTAAAAAGTACCCAGCATCACTGCGCACAAGATTGATATGTTTTCAACAAAGCGGTACATGCGGCACGCAACCAGGTCTTGAAATTGAAAGCATATAATGCAGACAGCTATGCTGCTACAAGCTGTGCAGCTTCTTTGGGAAGTTGCTCAAACAAGGATGTGGCGTTACGAACTAATGCCCAAATAATGGTGCAAACACTTATGCCGATTGCGAAACAAATGTGATGCCCTGAAAGACGGTCCTAGAAAATGATTCGAACATAATCGATCCTGATCGAAAATGGAGCGTCCGCAGCGACTTGTTTCGATGTAAAGAAGAACTGTTCGATGTAATAAAGCATTGCAAAGTTCACTCGCAAAGATACATGACAGCGACTGATGCGAAACTTTTCCTCGTGAAGTGTTCTAAAAATGCTTACTTAGTAAAAGCTTGAGCAGCCGCATCATAGGGCAATTCGCCAAATTGACGAACGAGCCCACAGAATGCTGGCCCATCTTCTTTGTAACAAATCGCACTGCTTCTAGTTACGTTCTGAAAACAAACGAAAACAAGGATAAAAGATCGTTTAAAAATCACGTATACAAGTGCTGATTAAATTACCGAGATCATATTGTAGGAATTTGAGGCGAAATACCTTTAAGACTCAAAATTAATCCTCGAAAAAGGGCAATGATAATCGCAATGCGGTGGCCTCAAAAACGTGGTCAGACTCCGTAATCAGAATTAGGCAGAACAAATTCTTTGTAAAATCTGTTCCTAAATACGACTGCAATCAGAACTGTTTGAACAAAAATAATTTAAGGAACTAAAATGGCTCACCACAAGTTAAGCCTACCTGAAGGTAGAGTGGCTTGATCACCTGAAATATAGAGGGTGGCAGTTTATAACTGCAAGTTAAGTGCTTATATTCTGTCTTCATTGAACTTTTTTCAACCTGATGTTCCAAATTTAAAAATTATTCAGCAGCACAATTCTTCAACGGGGTCTAGCCATCACTACAATCACAGGCAGTCCCTTGGCGTCTAATCTAGATCGGGTTTCAGTCCAAGAATCGACTGAATGTGGCCTTAATTCCTGTTAATGCTTCCGCTGTTAAAACCCTCGCCCACCCTTTGATGCACTCATAATGACTACCACTGAAAGAGCATTGTTTAAGACATGCAAAAACCAACGTCGAGGCAGTTACAAAACGCATCATCGCAATTTTTTCGGCCCAGCTGTTTATCGTAACAGCCGTCGTGGACTACGCAGCAGTCGTTGATGGCAACTGAAATTCTCAACTGTTATTTCGCCTCAAAAGTGAATACAACAAACGTTCCGTCACATGACAGTTCGTAGCTTATTATGGAAGATCATCTCAGTGCACAATAATATTACAGTTTCTCCTAGCATTTCAGCACTCCATTCATGCCACCAGTTTCCTTGTTTTCTTTTTTTGCCTCATCCGTGTACGCTCATCTTTTCCCTCCTCAACTTCGTTGAACGAGTGTTTCACTTTTGTCCATTGCTATTTCCCGTCATTCTGCCTCCAGTCTGATAGTCATCATTTCACTTTCGTCCATTATAACTACAAGTGACATTTCGAAGATACATCACTACGTAATTGCCTCTCCTCCTTCTCACGGTTGATATGGTATGTGAAACCATTCCCTTCTTACTCCTCTCTTCCTCCAGCGAACGTGGAGGCAATAAACACACTTCGATCTTCAAACGAAGGCGAAAGTAGCATATACTCGGCAAACGAATGAAACGCCTCTGAGAAGCGGTTAGGTGACCGCTTTTGCTATCAACCTAATTACACCAGCCGATCTAGCGAGTTGCTGAAAAAAAAAAATTGAAACATGCGCAGTGAGGCAGCCATATTTGAACGAATCGACCGCTTATATCAGTCATCCGTAAAGGAGTCTTCAAATTAAATAAACCGCTTCACATGGAAGAAGCAAGCAAAGCAAGTTCCTAACTGTAAAAAAAGATAAAAACAGCGCTCAGCTATTTCTTTCATTGATGGATACAGGCGTTTTCAGACAACGCACTTTCGAAAAAGCGCTTACTAGAAAGAGATTCTCTTCTCGGGTTTCCACGGAACTCTTTGACATATATGACTTTTATTCCTCATAGGACTTTGGAATGGGGATTAAAATGTGCGTGGCAAACCCGGTTATCGCTGAAATCGCCACTTATACTCATTCAGAGGCTTCAATCCTTATCTTACTGGACGAGGAAAATGTTACGCAGAGAAAACGGATATCGAGAAATGCGTTTTTCATCAATTTTGTGCCAACTCATTGCCACAGACATCTCTGCAGCGATATGCAAATTAGAAGTGATCGCCTTTAAGTTCGGGGCAATCTCGATCGATCGTCGATTCGCTAATCAACCTGGTGAAGTCGTCCGTTCCACACTGCCAGTCGATATCTTCGTCCTCATAGGAATCGCCAGCAGCTGAAGCTGTCTTGTTCACTGCTGCTATCTCTGAAACAAAGAAAGCGCTAGTTCAAGAACGGTGCATTTAGTTCAGAAGCAACTAGAATCCTGTTGGAACAGACTCCTGCAGAGTGCTTATCCTTCAAAATGATCTCAAGACAATGCAGGTTAACAAAGATGTAAACACGGAAGAAAGTAGAATGAATGACGCAAGAGTATGAATTGCATCCGAAGAACATTGTTAAGCGGAAGCAATACATACTCCTTACATGAATCGTAATGCTGTAGACCAATGTGTAGACGGAACGTTAAAACGGAAAATGGAAAAAAATGTGTTTGCGAACCGCTTATCGTTAAAGGTACAAAGGAGGCGTTTCACAGTGATTCCGAAAATTTCTTTTTTGCAGTCGCTATAGCAAATTCTTCGCCTTTTGTCATGACTACGAGCGTTGATACGCCAGCCGGGTTATGAACCACCCCGTCCAAAAAAGCTTCTCGCATACACTGCATTTTTGGAAAATTGCGAGCGGCGACAACCTCTAACCATTCTGTTACGGAGAAGAGGTCTTCTACCACAAATACTACCCCATTCCCTTTCACTCATCTGAAATCCTGGCACATTGATTTATGATAATAATCAGCAAATTTGACACCCAATAACGCTCTAAAACTAAAAGTGGAGCGTCTGAATCTCTCCCAAGATACACGTCCACACAAACGTGCCTCCGCTGATTTCACTTCTGCCTCGAACATTTGCCTGCGTACCCAAATTTTCGAGCAAGACTTCATCCCTCTTTCTTTTTTTGCACAAGTCGTTAGCCGTTTCTATGAAAAGAAAGCGGATATTTTTTTCTATGCCGATTCTCTATTAAATTTTCTCGAACATTCCCCTTCGTTTCGCTTCCCTGTCGAAACGCTAATACAGTGCACGCTGATGTAGAAGTCAGCAAGTAGCATATCCATTCATCACAGGCCCCTCACCTTCGATTGTGAATTGCTGCAGATACTTCCGAACTCTAAGAACCCCTGGGCTCATAACTGGAGAATACTGTGCATGACATTTGGATCCGGATGTAGTCTTCTGTCCACATGTTCCTTTTCGTAGCAGTCGCGAGCTTTGAAAGCGTGAAAAATGTAAGTTACCTGGTAAGCACTTACCTCCAGAGAGAGTTTTGACTCCAAATACTTTTTTAAACAATGCCATGTTAGTTACGTGAAGGGCCATTGACCAAGTGCAAAGATCACTGGCGAGGAGAAGCAGCAGTGGCTGTAGGCAAACCATTGACCTTCAAATCCATATAGTGAGTATCACAACCCTCTTTGAAATAAATGCGCATCGACCGAAGGAAAAAGGTGGTTATCACACGATGGATGGATCACGGCTATATGAAAATCTTTCGTTTCGAAGCACCACATCTTTAATTTGAGTAACAATGAACAGTCTTGACTGCAATATTAATCATGAAGCGCCCGATGACAATGTCCCCCAACTATGTGAATGCAGTTGAAGTATGCAGGTAAACAGACCCGGATGAGTTAGACTTGGCTTGTCCAGTACAAAAGTAAATCTCAATGCAACAAGCATTTCATTTCGGAGATGAACTTTCACAACAGACGGTTAATCAACGAGGCTACACCATGCAGGAGAATTTGAATGCCTTCAAAGTGCTGCAGAACTAGCTTAATCCCTTGTAGCGACTATAAAGGGCTCCTTAAATTCAGTCATTGGAAGAACATTAGCCTACTTTGCCTTCGCTATTCCCAATCTCAAATACTCGGGTAAAGTCCTGTCTATACAGTTTTACAGAGTTATTTGTCATTAACAGATTTGGGACTACATTTTATAAATACTGCGCGAGTTTTGATCTACACAAAAATGTGGGCCTGGACACGGAAAAATTTTCATTTCGGTCATCAGGTCCTTCAGTCATGAGCTCCCAAAATATTAAGATGGTGTAAAAAAGGTTAAATATCATCTCAAATTCCTTTCCCTTATGTCTTCATTCAAAAATTTGCATAAATTTGAGCGCCACATGCTTAAGTAACCGAGCCTTTAGTCGGTTACTTCCTGTAATAGCCACATGCTAGGAAAATACTTAGATAAAGCGACAAACTCATTACTAGTTTGTCTCCATTGTAAAACATCGCAATCAATCAACTACCGTAAGTGAAAGGCGAAGCATCAGCAAGCACCTCGCTCACCTTGACGTTGTATGGTGCTCGCCCTCATAGATGAAGCAGTCGCTTCCGCTGTCGTCCAGATGGACACTCAAAACACCAGTAACAAAATATTTCGAAGTAAACGCACTCTTAAAAAGAAGCAAGCATAGAGATTCGACTTCAAATTGCAGCGCAGCAATTCATCTGAAACAACTCACCAAACGGCTCCACACAACTCACGACCGAAAACCCGTTTCTGTTGCTGTGGGGCGCTCCGAGCCGCTTTGCCGCTTTCGTGAAGGACACCCAATATTTTGATCGCCTCACAGTTGACGCTGTTTTGTTTTGAAATCAAACGCTGCCCACATCTCGCTATATTTTATACTATTTTGAGGATGACAATAAATGTGGCAAACGGTTGCAACTGGCGATGTTCTCTTTAGGTTAATAGTTCCGCCTATACGTAACAACTGCGCGCCTTATTTGAAGCTCCATTGTCACAAATCAGTAGGAAGCAAACGGCCAGAAAACTGTGTTATCAACATAGACTCGTGGCAAAAATAATTTCTAGCAGAAAGTAAGGTTAGTAAGAGATAAGCATATTTATGGAGCTAAATGCAACAAACTTTCTTCCCTATCCCTTCGAATAGGCTTTTCTGTTGATAAACGTGACCTATAACAATGTGGTTCCAGTTATGCGAGCAAAATCCCTAACTACAGAATGCGTTGCCGTCATAAAAGCATCTTCTCATTGCTTACATGAGAAGAAGCTGTTATCACAAATTTATCAATATGCATTCCTCCACTTCCCAACTTTGAGAATTTATTGCGCATAAAGTGAAAGTGATTTTTTGTATGGGGTAGCGCGATCGGTGATGTTATGGAGGGAGGGAGGAGAAAATCTCGCTGAATTAAACTTTTTGACTTTCTGAGCCATCGAATGTTCAGATTCGACACTCACAAAGCAACCTAAATAATCTAATAAATAGGAAGGAAATTCAGGCGAAACCGAAATCATCACCTTTGAAAAATTACATCAAACTTTCATCCTATCAGATTCATTATTGTTAATGGGAGAAAAGTTGTGCAATTTTCGCAGGCTTGGTAGCAAAATTTATCGACCTTATTCTGGCTCCAAACAACATTTGTCGAATCAAAGAATACGAATCAGAGCCGTACAAACGACTTGCGACCACCACATGAGGAAGTCGGGTTGCTGACCTTACAGCGTTCCTTTCAATGTAATCAGAGACAACAACTGCTTCAAGAGTATGAGGAAGCATAATGATTTCTGCAATATCAGGTGAGGGGAACAAGGTTCTCACTGATGCGGTAATGTTGTCTTTTGATTGCATTCTCTGAATTTCTGTGAAAAAGCGCGATCGGTGATAAGGTTCTAAATCATACACATCAGAATTTTCAGCCAGGAAATGCTTATCAGACCTCATTCACACAGTTTATAAAAATTCTTTGTGCGATAGTTGTTCATAGTAAAATTTGATGGATTTTAGAAAAGTTCGAATCCGAGGTGTCGACTTCATTTCTACGCTTTTTAAACTAGATATCATCAAAATGCCATGCTGCTGAACACCTAATAAGTTCGCTCGAAGTTTGTGAGTGGATGCCTTAACTGATCAATAATCTCATGAGCACTGCAGCGCGACATGTTCCTTTCCATAACAGTCCGCAAAACGAACTGGTTCACCGGGTGTGCAAAAATATTCGAAAAATCATATTTTAGGCGGTTTCTCACATGGCCACGATGACAAAGGTCTGCTTTGGGCCGTACCAGCCGACAGGAGAAATTCTGACTTGCAAATTTTGCGCTACATTCATCCCTCATTAGTTGAAAGAGGATCGAATGAAAGTAGGGAATGAGGGATCATGCCACTGTAGCTATTGAAGCCTTCAGTATCATTGCAGCAACTATCATGGTTTACAATGTCATAAAAATGGGCACAGGGAACAATCAAATATCCGCAGATATGACGTCGACATGATACTCCTAGGTAAATTAGAACATTTCACTAAAGTAGTCCCACAGATTCAGCAGCAGTGAAGCGTCACAGTCTTCCAAACCGCAAAACCAAGATGAGCTTTAAATGCGAAAACCGTCTCACTCCGCCAAAGTCGCGCAAGAAAGGTGGTGGGTCACGGTCGGAAACGGCCATCCACCTATTACCACAGTTACCATCACACCGGGTATGCGTCGCGAATAAAGCAACCGCTAACAGAAGCGGACTCGCAAAACGCAAAGCGCAATTACATTTTTCCATAACGTCGGCTGTGTTAGAAAGGCAAAAGAAATCGGAATTTCAACACCTATCTTTGAACGAATTTCAGAACTCACTCATTTTATTTACTGTTAATTATTTTATTTATCTCACAGTTCGTCGTCACTCCATGCAAAAAAGGAACTAGTGGGTAAATGTATGCAAATTTTTGTTCATAATCAACTTGAGACGAATAAGCAAACTAATTTCCTATACATGGTGCCGATGAAACACGAAAGTCGGTAACTAATTCCGCAAGCTCTATTCTTAGAGCATTGAAGTCTGGAGAAGACTGGAGCGTGTTGCTTCTCTTGAATTAGTGCTTTCGTCACAGATAAACCAAAGATTCCCACCCTATCTTCAATAACCATATCTTTTTAAACATTTACACCCAATATTACACTCTTGTCTGATTTCACCAAACTATTTGTGGCGTATTTCATTGCATTCGTTTAAACTATCTTTACTTACTGTTTCTTCTATCAACTGGATTGATTATTCCCATCGATCAATGCTCTTTACGAGGCTGATGAGAGATCGACTAGCTGACGGTTCTTTCATGCTGCTGTAATCTGCTATTGTAGACTTGCCTATATGTTATCATTGACATTGTTTGTTTATAGATTGCGAGGAAAAAGAAATCAAAATAAATCACCAAGACTTGACTAAAGAGAACGTTGAACAGTACTAAAGTGGCGGAGAGGAATAATAGGAAATGCGCTGAGGACAGTCGTTTTGTACTTTCAGATGTCGCAAAACACACGGGAAATCTAATTGGTGCATTTCGAGTTGCGCCTTTTAGAGGTAACCTTTTCAAAAGCTTGTCGTTCCTATGGTTTCGTTTGTTGCTGATGGCCTGAAAAAACGAACGAAACAAACGAGAAGCAGGAGGGGATACACGAACAAGCAACGACTTTGTTATGAACTTGAAATCACGGCCGTTCTTATCACTACCTATCACTCTTTAAAATCGTGATAATCACATGCTAGGTAGCCAGCTCATCGCAGTGAAATCATACTAATGCTGTGCACGTCCAATTACAATTAGCGGCAGCGTTCAGATTGAACAGCTGCTGTGAGATTACATAAATCAAAATGATGAACAAAGATATATCATTGAATTTTTAATGCGAGGGCGGCTCATGTCAAAGTCAACAACGGGAATTAATTACGAGAATTTGTGCGATGGAGTAAGAACGCGAACACAGAATCATCGCTGTTGTTTGCACTTATCAGTTTCGAAATTCATCGCTCTTGAGACACATGCTTTGCTTTCGTCTACGTTAACTTTGCTGTCAAATTATGCGATTCTCTTGTCCAGTCGAGTACTCCGACCGAAATGTGCCCTCTTTCCGCTTCATCACTGCCAAGTGCGCACTCATTAGACAAATTTGTCAAGTTCCAGCCAAAAGTGCACGTCTTCCTACGACCTTGTTCACTCGCACATCACATCAGCGAGCGTTTGCTTTCGGCAAATGAACTAAGCAGCCGGTAGATAATTCATTCGTTAAAATTAATCACGACGAATAGAATCCATCACCTAAGTTAAGAATACATGCACACTGCGGACAATTTGACCGCAACTCGTTCTCATTTTCTTCGGTTTTCCCCTATGGCGCTTTCCACGTTATCTCTCATTAGCATTTTTAGCTCATTTTCACTGTCGAATATGCGCTTATTAGCCTTGTCCTGCTTTTGGCAACTGTTTTTCAGTCATATGGGCTTTGTGAAGCTGCCGCACCTCTATTTTGTGGGCTCAGGCACGGAAGCAGCTTACCAGAAACCATCTTAGTCATTATAGCAGTATTCAATGAGGTGAGGATTGCGGAACGGTGTTTGCTTAGGACAAAATGTCGACAGTCCACGGCCACCGAACCATGATTCATGCCGTAATCGCCTGAAGCATTTGTTGCTAGGAGATGAAGCTTACAAAATTGAAGTTAGTGATAACTTAGAAAATAGGTCCAATCCCTTTTGCCTAAAGTCCGTCCTCGCAGCAACTGTTATGTTCTTGAAGTGAACGAGGACAGATGACGGCAGTTATCCTCACAGTCACTTTTTGCAGGCTCAGGAGAGGAACCGTATACACAAGCTATAGCCGAAGAACACGATGTCTGACCCGTAGGTGGGTAGGTAGGGAAAAACGATCCTCACTGGAGAAGCGGAAAAATTTGGGGAACTTTGAAACGAACAGCGAGAGAAAGAGTGGAATGTAAAAGTTATTGTAGTGTTCAATACATCATTTTGCCTGTGACGATGAGCACGAGTTGGTCTAACTTTTCACCGAAGCTATTCATCCAATAGCATATTCTCTTTCGAATTGTCATAGACAACAGCAACGTAATGTGGTCAAACGATTCTTCTAATACCACTGAGCTCCATTATGTATATTTACGCTAAGTTCTGAAGAAATCGCCGATTCCATCAACCAAGAATGGTGAACATTATCCAAAAACTCCGAAAACCTTCACCATCCAACAGGCGTCATTCTCCTCTGAGTCACAAGCGAAAGACTCAGAGAAGAAAGGACAAGGGATGCATCGTTCTTCTCAGTACAAGTCTCTCACACGCTACATTTCGACCTTCGACACTTCGCCGAGGAATCTTATTTTGATGGAAAGGCAACCGTCGGTAATCAACCGGAGACATTCGGTTCCAGCCGCTGTCGACTGGGTGCAACTGATAAGTTGGTGGGTCCCTGCACCTATAAGAACTGACCAACTTTTCGACTTTTGAAAATCCTTTCATGAAAATCACTGCGTTCGTTGGATAGATCGACTGGCCGATGAGGCGTAACCATAACGCTCCGGCGCTGTTGACGTGGGGAGCTCCACTCGTTCAAATGTTTAAACCCTATCTTCTCTCATTTTCGTCATGGGAGTGTCGTGTTCTGACTTGCCACTGCAAGTGTGATTTTCGCTTCAAATCATTTTGTCACCTTCTGTGTGCAATAATTACTGCACAAAACGCTGCAAACTTCAACCATCATTCTCCGACTCCGTTTGAGACACTTCCTGGCCCGCAATTAAAACACTTCCACAACTTCGTGTCTGACGAGTTGCGAAACTGCTTATGAGCGCTGGTGTGCATGGAGTGTACGGCCAAGTAGTGGGATGCCTTGTCAAGTGTGTGAGGAAACTGACCAGTTAACGCCGTCTTTTGATGTTCGCTGAAGTATGTAGAGAAAAGCTTCTTAATGCATGTTCTTCATGAATTAGTCAGCTTCCCAGCGGTAGGACGGTTTTGGAGAAGCAACGTGAGAGTGCCTATGTATGAAACAGTTCAGAAAATATTTGCTGCATTGCATCACGTCCATCTACACTCACTGCTAACAAAAAAACAAGCAGTTTAAGGGAATAATGGACTATGGGACGCTTTTTTCTGTTTCGACGAAATATCCCATAAAAATCGCAATTCCCTCTCTCGTGATTGATTGCCACCATTTGCTCCATTTGCGAAGATCTGAAAGACTGAGGTTCCCAACAATCCGCGCATAAAATACCATTCGCTTACTTCGATATTCTGTTCGCTCCTCAATTTTTGCACGAAATTGCGTATGTTACAGCTGTTCTTGAATGCTTTACATCGATATAACTATGAGGCTGAACAACTTGCTACTGCAGAATCCATTTCACGAAATTGAGCAGTCAGCTTTGCACAACTGGGGTCCAGACTCAATTAATGCCAACGGATTCCTCCATTTTTTATGATTCTTTTTATATACTGGCATAATGGAAATTCTCTTACTGTGGCAACTAACTCTGTTAACAGTTATAATTGAGGACTCTGGCGAGCTGCCGTTTCTGTAACTAAATATGGGGAAAATGTGAAGACATGAAGTGATGCCGGTCTGAAGTGTATAGACGATTTTCCGCTCAAGAGAATGTGTCTGTGATTGAGTCAGTTGTAGGTATGGACGAAAGGTGATTTGACGATGAGTTTGGTTTTGTTATGGACTTACAGAACAACTGCTCTCTCACAGAGTGGTTTCATAAGTAATCATTTATCAGTCACCTCAAGATCTTTTATGTACTGACAACATATGACTGGAAGTTGCTGATTTTAAATTTGACATATACGATGCGTTTTACAGGCGGAAGTACTTCTCGACGGACTTCGCTGATGCCTGGCCATTCCGATGTTACTGTATTTCTTGTTTTTGCATATCACATAATTCCTCATGCCACACCTCTACTCGATAACGCAACATCTGCAGTGATGTTGCCAGTCACCGCAGTTTCTTCAGCAACACTCCTAACCAAGCAACTTTTGGAAAAGCTTTCGCAGTAAGTGCAGGTGTTGCAGGAGGTTCCAGCTTCAGTAACCTCGCCAACAGCGGCAAGTTCCATAACAATTCGCCAACTACTCATCTTTTTCAGCATTTCCGACAACAATTTTTAAACTATCCCCTTTAGCTAGGTCTCCGACTACTAACACGGTTCCATAGAAAGATCACTTTTTTTAGCTTTTTTAGCTTTGGAATTTTTCAGCTTTCTAGCTTTTTTAGCTAACGCGGCAAACTCCGCGACATCATCTGAGCGCGATGTCTGAAAATTGTCAGTTTATAGGCGAAAAGTCCTCTTGAACGATTTGTTACGGAATTCCGAATGCTTCGAGAGACCTCACGGAAAAAGTAGTTGGGCTTCCCCCACGCTGTGTGCGCTACTTTCAAAGTACCCCTCAAAAAGTCATTTCAATTTTCAATCCCATCCTATTCAATTTTCCATACAAGCTCGAGTTCAATCATAATATTTTAATGCGGCATTGATATCACCAATCGGTAACCAAAAGGGGTGCCAGTTTGCCAACAAAATGTGGCGAACACCGAATGCGCATCAGATAACTCGGTTAGGGACTAGCGAAAGTTATTCAGATCCATCAGATTATCGTTGCGTGAAAAGCGTCGTGAACGCAGTGTCATCCGTCTGTAAAATAATCTTTTGGCCACAACCGGAAAAAACCGATAGGGTGAAGACCGAGCCCGAATCTCTAGGACCAATCAAAACCTTATCCCACAGTTACAGTTCTATTGATCTTTAGCTGTCACTACTAGGAGCAGCCAAAAAGCGCATCTGGCTAATGACGGTGTCCTATTCAAAAATTTCTAAACAGATTATTTGTTGCCGCAAAAATCTCTAAGTACTTTTTATTGTAACAAAAGTTGCAGTGTTCACAAGTCTGAAATCGCCATAGTTTTTTTTTGGCTACAGCAAGAGGATGTGAGAGGGTTATTGTTGATGTTACTTCTTGCCGCCAACAAGGTTCCTTCAACCAGCCTTTGAATTTGCGTTATGCGTGTCCCAGTAGAAACATCAGAGGGAATGCAGCAGTTCAACCAGATGGTCATATTTTGTAGAGCACATACTCCAGAACCTAGTAAAATAAAGGCAGAGTGATGACTTTCTTGCAGTTAAATTGCCGTAATACTAAAATATCGCTATACGATGTATATATTCTGTGCAACAATCCGTGTTAATGTCTATTGCATCCTTCAACAGCAGTTCATCCTTTTGAAGACAATAATATATTGGGATTCTACTCAATAAAAGATCAGGTCTAGTACGGATTAAACTGAGGCCGGTGAGTTATTCTGCCACTCTATTAAAATCGGACTTTGCCTTTTCTACAAGCAGTTTGTCGCCGGATGCGAATCACCAAGCGCTTAGCTGCAGTTTGTCGCCATCCGTGCCTTGAGGGTCTCACGACCATACTTGAAAGAAGGTTGGCTATTGCCTGCCAACGGGGACACAGTGACAGTTTCTGCGACGGCGCCTATCGCATTGTATGATAACTTAGGTAGGAGATTTCAGCGTGGCACTACTGTCTTTATATCATAAGACCCCTGAACATTTTTACTGCGAGATTTCACGCGTATATGTGATTTTTACGATAGGCTGCAGCAGCTGCAGTGATCGTAGTGAAGTTCTCATTTTCATTTTCAAGTATCAGCAGTCCTATGTTGTGCATTCTGGCAGGAACACATGCCAAGCTAAACCTTTGCACGGATCTTTCTGAACACGCTGTGTATAGCCAACCAAATTTATGAGTCATCTTTCTTAAGTACATGACTTTAGAGAGGAAAACATAGAATAAGGCTGCCAAAGATAGATGTTAGGCAGTCGTTCATATGCCAATGCTGAGCCCCAAATTGTAGGTACAAAGCTATAACTTCTTCATATGTCACTTGGAATCATGTGACGACGGGCTGACATCTTCAAATCGGAGGTTTTAGAAGTTACGGTGAGCAGTTTAATTTCCATCATTTCATCTTGAAAGACCACTTTCATTGCATATTTCTAGCCGAGAATGCATTTTTTTCAGCCGCATTGCTGTTTGGCTAACTTGTACGTCACCATCATATTATAAGTATTTTTCCTCTCTCTGGTTAGGGACATATGCGTATCGTATATAATCCAACATCGAACTTTGCTCTAGCTTACGTAAGAAAACAACTGCGACGCGTTATGGAACTAAAGAATTTCGGATCGGCTGCAGTGATAAAGCAGTAAGAGATTCAATGGTTCTGATAGTATGGCAAAGAAATTTGATCACTGGGATATAAATTGACCAGGCGGTCGAAGAATGCGTCAAAATGGCTATATCTTAAAGATTATACAAAAATGAGGCTGCTTCCTCAAAAACAGTTAATCCTCAGTTTTATTATAAATAATTGACGTTCGAGACCACTTTAGCTTTTGTTACGGAGACTTGTCATTGTGGAGACTATGACTCACCGTTTACTAAACGCCGGCCATGAAAATAAATGCATATACCTGCCTTATCGTTATGCCGTAGTGATGCGTCGTTTCAGTGGAAATGAACACATATTGGTGACGAGATATGCTGATTTGATAGTGGACATCAATTTCTATCCGATTTCCCTTGAGAGCTCAGTACAGTTTTGCGCCTTTCAACCAATTTTTGGATCTCTCACTACATTGTCCTTTAATCTGCTGTTATTAATCACATCCCGCTATCTCGCGCGCCTGTGAATTTGCGGCTGCTGACGTAGATAAGAGTCATATAAGCTGATTTTTGGCGTCATCTTGAAAAATTGCTGCTTAAATCAGGATATTTGCTACAGTACTAAAAACGACATCTGAAAGCATTTTGCATTTAGATGACATTATATAACAAGTGAATTATTATCTTTGACTTCTTAATTCTAACCAAAAAAATGATGTTTTAAAAGAAATAGGCCCCAAATGAAAATGCATTGCAAAAAATAAGGAAGTAGAGGACACACCAAGATCGTCTAAACCTAGTGAGCATTTGAGAACTTCTGCCCATGTACTGCTCCACTGTGAGTTTCACTGCAGAGTCGGAAACAGTACAGTTTGCTTATTTCCTGGGAAACCAACCCACCCGGCTCTCGAAATTTTTTTCTCTATTGACCGCAGGCCTTCTAAATCGCTTATGAAATTTCGATGATAGCGATATGGTTGATAAGGAATCATAAGTTGAATATGAGAACTTACAAACCTGCGAATTATATCTGCTTTTAACAGAAAGCATCTTTAGGGCGACGCTGCGATATATTGCACTGTACTCTACTTTTTTTAAACGTTCAGGAAACCTCAGCGTACCATATTTGCTGTAAAAATGAACTGAGTACACAATAATCTGGTGTATTGAGCATGATGGCCTTTGGGAAATGCATTCAGTGAATCGCTGAGTAGGTATGGTAGTGATTTGCTTTCAGATACTCCTAAAGGCAGTGACTCAAGGCAAGAGAAGAAATTAGTGGCAAAGGTTGATAGCCACCAAAGAGCTGTGATTTTATTGCTAAGCTCCTTTCCATCTCCTGTTACATTTGACGATGCGTTTTCCGTAGGAACGCACTACTATAGAAGGCAACAATGGAATCTTTCGACGAACAATACAACAGACTCGCATTATTTACAAACTTGCAGTTAATTTCACGATTGGAAAGGAACTTTGGGACATGAGCTTCAAAGGTGAAGTACCTTTTACTGTTGCTCATATGAGTTTATTAGTGCAACCCTACTGCCAGCCGCGGCTGTTTACGATTTTATTAGGACTATGCGCATATCATGACACCAGAATAGTAAATTGTCTTAAGTTTGTTCCATCTTCCGACAAACAATGCAGGTAGAAGTGCCATTTAGCAGTCACTGCATTCCGCTGATAGTGGAACGATTTCAACCTTAAGTAGCAGGACAGCTGTTCCATCAAAAAAATCTCTGTACAGCATCAAAATCGCTGAAGAACCAGATGTATGTGATCGTTAACATCCACGAAAGTTTGCTCCAATTTTTCCACCTCGCGAGCTTGATTTTCAGAACGATTCGTCGACGGTGGTACCCAACTGAACAACGTCGGGTACACTGTTGGCGAAAGGATTCAACGGGATTGTATCTTCGCTCTTTGTGTTCTCCTTCTGCGCACTCACTGCTCCTCGCGCCTAAGCCCTGTACACGCATTGCAGTATTTACGTCTTAACGAGACCTTCTAAACGAAGTGTGACTGCTTTTTTTTCTTCGATTCGTTTGCCTACAGTGAAATCCAGGAGTTCCCATATATAATGTCTACGCTAATATGTTCCTTCATCTACCAGGATTTAGCATAATAAACCAATATCGGACATTCTGGATCGGATCTATCGGGGTTTACAAGTCTATAACTTCCCAGCCACTAAAATTTAGATCTTTCCCAAAAAGCACTTCCTGCCGCTCTTTTCCTGTCATCTCTTTTGAACATATATGGTCCTTCCTATTTTTTTATTGGTCGTTTTTAATTCAGTGCTGAAAGGCAACCCGTCTTAGTGCCATATGCTGGTCTTGTGATATGCAGACGTTCTGCAGTGTTTTATGCCTTCAATAAACTTACACCATTCCTTTTTGATCTCACCGAATATCTGAGGGCACAGTGAAGGAGATATTCCGATCATGGATAGCACAATGTGTTAAACGGCTGCTGCATAAAAACTGGAAATCTTCGCTCGCAATCTTATCACGCCGCCAAGATCACCAATCAAGCACTGCTTGACTGCTGGAGCCAGTTCGTAACCGGGCCGCTCACGTGCGATTCGCCAGTGGCCTTTGCCTCCCTCAAAGTGCGATTGTCAGTTTCCTATCGGTTTATGACATTCCAAAAATAAGATACTGAACACACTTCTTGCAGTCTCTGACAACAGCGTCGTCCTGATCCTGCCACGGAAGGCCACAGTTAGGCTTTAAGACATTTTCGCCATCGTATGCCTCAAACTTGAGCTATCCACATCCTCTTCAAAGGCCATCGTTCAGCGCAGGGCAGTAATGACAACCAGCTGTCTACAATATAGATCGAGAGAGCTTGTTTCATCAGCTGAACGTCACTTATCCTGAGTAACTATAAAACATTAATTTATGGCGGATAGCTCTGAAAATGACTACTAGAGGTCGGTTCCAAGAAACGAGCGCTACCCATTGAAGGCAGCGACGAAAATCTGTTCGTCGGAACTCCACCCTCGGCGTCAATCCAGGTACGTTTAGTTCCTCACTGGAGACTGTTTTCAGAGTGAATTTTCATGAGCGCCAACGAACAAAAAGGGCTTTCTTGCACCTAACGAAATGAAACGAGTTGTAACGAAGAAGCTACGAACTCCGAAATTTCTCATCACACTGCTTTTTAGCAAATTTCGATTGAAAAGTAAAAAACTTCGGGAATAGGACGCTCATGTTCGAAACTGCAGTCTCTGAGGTTTCAACTGAAACAAGTAGGAAAACGAGGTTGAGAAGAGAGAACCGCATGAGCTTTTGTTTCCGCTCACCTGACCAATAAGTTCCATAAACTCCCCACAATAAAATTTGATTTTGATTGTTCTGGCTACTTACACAAATCTTAGAACACTTGATTCTCTATGAACAAGCTGATGTAAAATACAACTTTCTCCTGTGATGAGATGGATGCAATTTTTGTCACTTTGCGACATTTGCACCTCCTATTCAACTTGATCGTTTATTTGAAAGAGAACTTGAGGCGCCAAGTATAGCCCACTGCATGCGATACTGCATACTTCTAGCTGCATTGGTTTCTAGTTGAAGCCATCGGACATACATGTACTTACACAGATGCAGATTGCAGCAATGCGCTATGAAAATGGAAATTTTCAAAGCTTTTAGAAAAGATCACGTCTGCTTGATTTAAGGAGCCAAGATGAAAGCGAAAGGAATTCCCTCTCCCCCCCTAAGAAAACAAAGGAGGATTCTCAAGCACTCGTTCATATTGTAAAACACGTTCATCGCATCTCTACCTCATTCATAACCGACAGATGAGCATTTGCGGAAAACAAAGGCCTACCAGTTTAAGCAAATTTTCCGGAAATTAGAAATCTCGAACGTCTTTGAAAGTTCGCGCACTGGACTGTCGAACAAGTTTTTCTGCACCTGTCTCCATATCTTCAGAACCGCACTGATGAAGGCATAGGAAGCGCCACTGGAGGAACTTATTATACGTGTGTTAACACATTAACTTGGACCCCGGAATACAGTGCGATCTCCGCCACCGTGTCAGCCCTGATCGCTTAGAAGTACCTCGGCAATCGCAAAGATTCCGTGTGTTGGTTCCATCCGGAAAATGCACCACCCTTTTTACTTCACTAATAAAAGTCACTCTCTTTTTCCACGGTTTCAAACAGGATTCTTTGCGCTTTATTACGATCCGCCAATACCCTAACCCTTCTCTCCGTTCCTCCTCCCTCACTTTACCTTTAGTGGTCTCACAGAGCAAGTATGTACACATTGCCACGCCATCAAATTATTACTCAACTCTTTTATTATTCAACCAGTGAATATCGGTATGCGAACAATGAATCTGGCTAAATAACGAATATAATAGCACTCTTCATCAAAACTCTTGGCTCCGGAATAGCTTACTGTACATGGCATCACATTACTGGGAAACGATCAAAACACACTGTGATGCTGCAACGCAACGCAAAATGACAACATGCAATAAAATAAAAGCAGATTCTAACAGATATCCCAACGATAATGCTGTATTATTCCACACTTCTTAGGTGCATTTGTTAAGAGCACATAACATTCGCAGAAAACAACCTCACCCACTGTATAATGGTTGATTGCGCTCTACTTGCTGGCCACTGAACGATGTGACGTGATTTTGACTGCTAAGAAATGTCCCACGAGAAAGATTGCACTGCAGCACCCAACCTCGCCGCTTTCAGAGATACGACGCGGCGAAATGATAAGAGGCCCAAGTTGGTGAAAAAATTTCCAAAAATGCGGTCGCGGTCTTTCTAACCACTTTGAACTTGAAAATCTTTCTCTATCTGATAGGCATTCTTTGATATGGCTTTGAAATCACTCAGACAGCAAACAACCCCTCCCAACTCAAAATATGAACTTTTGTTCTCGCAGTAAAGCGACTCTCGTGACAAAATGAACTGCCCCACCAATCGTTTGCATAAATTTATTCTTGTGATAAGCACAAACTCTTCATTAATTTCGATTATATTAAAGGTTGCGTGGGAACGTGCTGCGGGACAAGACCTTGGTCTATCAAATACTGACCGTATCGAATGTCGTCCTGCTCGGATGTCAAGTATCTTTCACAACCTAATCTGAGTTCAAGTTTCCTGAGGTCCATATACACTTGTGCTCCTTGTAGCCACTCGTGCGCCATGCATTCATCGATCGTTAGGCGCTCTTCTATCTAAAGAATTCAGAAGCTCTAACGTCCATAAAAAGCCATCAACCACTCCTTCCGAGTCATTCATAATCTGCGGAAGTTTGCAATATTACCGATGTTGCCGGAGGCAGCCAAACGATCAAATTTGCCAAGTTTGAAGAAGTAACTGCATCCGAGCAAACAAGCCACTGCTTTGCACTCTATAATGTTAGCCTAAGATAACAGGTCAAGAAGACGATGAATCACACAAAGCTTATTATATAAATAAAGGGTGGCCTATAAACGAATAAAGTGTGATGCCTCTGCTGGACTCCATGGTAGTGTCAAATCGTCAACGGTAAACTTCAAACCTTAAATATCCAACGCATTCACTTACAAATATCGCATAAAGCTGTCGGAAAAAAATGAACTCACGAAGGAACATGCCCTAAACGTTGTGAATGTCTTCTTGCATTGATGAAGCTGCTGGAGATGACCACGGAACTTTGCATCTATTGTTGCAAAGTTGTAAAAAAGAACAAACATTGCAAGAGACAAAAACAATCGGCCTATTTACAGTGCCGTAAGCGGTCACATTTCCATACGAGGATCGTTACAAGAAACAAAGTTGGCAGCCTAGGAATGCAACTGCATCCTTCCCCTCCTCAAACAATAGTACTGAAGAGATAAAATAATGCCGTACAAACTCCCCATACCTCCACTTTAAGCAACCTCTGTATGAGATCGATTGCACTCCGCGATATTTCTTTCCATGGCTCAGCTGGAAACATGAAAGCGGCGTTCTGTATCTGTTCGGAGATTTCTTCCCCATCATTGAATGGAAACGTTCCGCTGAGTGTCACATAAATGATTACACCTACTGACCACATATCCAGCGATTTGTTATATCCTGAAATAAGTGCCTCGTTCCATCAATATTACTTGTGCAAGAAAAAAACGTGCCAAGATCCACACTGCTTCTTCGGCATCCCGTTTCATTCGACGTACCACAGTAAAACTCATGCGTTTACCTTTCCCTCCTTTACAGAAGATTTGACGCAGAAAAGGACATGATGAAGTGTAAGTTCTCGACCCGCGGTGAAATGTAATCTAAACATTGCTCCACTTGATCTGCAAGCAAACTTGCACAGAAGATGCATACATCCTCATTTTCCCTATCTCAGAATGGAGGGAAAACAGGACAGTGGGGAATCCTTGTTCCACAACAGACAGCGTTATTAAAGTTCCGTGAGCAAATCGAACGGAGTCGGTGGCACAAAATATGCCTTCTTGTCGACGGAAGGACGAATAACAGACAACGCCACTTCTGACAGTCTTCTGATGTTCACGCTGTATCACTCCTCATTGCGCTTTTTAAGTGGCTACTCAGGAAGAGGTATATTTAAGGAGACTACCAGAAATGTTGGAAGACCACCATCCTTGGGAAGTTCCACAAAGAAACTGAGAGAACAGAGTGCAAAAATGAGAGGAAATTTAAAAAAAAAAACAGCAGAACAATGCGACAAAAAGTCGATTTTCGAAAACGACGCCTATCTGCGTGTAGATGCGAAGCGACCTCATTTGCTAAACATTCGAGCGAATGTTCATAAAAATTCCTCATGGACCTGCTGCTCAATGAAAGAACTGTCGTCATTCCTTTCGAGACTGATCTTTGCGATAAGAAGACAGAATTCAATTGAAGTCGAACTTTCCCATTCCGTTTCTTTCGGTTTATAAATGTGGCTATCGCTACCTCTCGCAAGTCCCCGCAATGTAACCAACATACCAAACACGGTGACGACTCAAGATTTGCAGACATATGTTGCGCATAAACAACAATGCACTGCATTATCAAGAAGCAAATTAGAGCTAACCTCTTTTCTGCAGCACTTCGGGTGCGAGGTAAGCAGGTGTGCCGACGATCGTTTTTCTTAAACGAGGACGCAATTATAACAAAGCTGTACATTCCCGCAGCAGTACCACCACAACTCTGTATTTCCGTGCCCGCAGAATTTACAAAAAAATCGCCTTCAAGCAAGATGACGACAAGCTCAAGTAATAATAAATAACCTAGCGCATCCACTCTTCACGTTCAATAAACTATTTTGCGCATCTGTCCACCAAAAACTTACTGCTGTGTCATCGAAAAGCGCATTTGGTGAAACTTCCAGTCACTGAATTTAAATTTCAACTTTTCAGCACACACACCAAACACACCACAACACAAGGTATTACGAGCAACTAAATTCCCAACGGTACAGCAGGACTGCTCTGAGAAGTGTTGGTACACACACCTAACGTTCAACATTACCTTAGTGCAGTCATGAGAGAGGATAGGAAGTGAAAGGAAATAAGCGGGTTACGTTTCGCATATTTGTTCTTTCCCAAATTTTGGTACGATCACGCCTATGTACGAACTTTACAATGAACCTCTTCTGCTATTCAGTGCTCCATTTTACAACACAGTTCACGCACATGATACCAACTTCTCCTGGCAAGTACCACCTATGGATTCCTGCTTTTTTAAACTTCTCATGAAACAACGAAGATATGACTGAAAATTGACATTTTGAATATGAATTTCTGAAACTGGATATCAGCTACTCCTTAAATATCAAAACTTTGGTTCTTTGACAAAAGAAGTTTCCGGAGGTGGTGAAACCTAAACAGAGTTTCGAACAAGAATCGGTTTTCCTACTTTTTCCCCGTTGAATGGAGCAAGGCGTTGTCATATCGCTCTATTTACAAAGCTCTGACGACGTCGTCGCTGGCCTTTAACTAGTTCGAGCCCGTGTTATGGCAGAACAATTTTAGGAGCAGCCTTTTCCACTGCACAGAGCGCATTTGAGAGGAATGGAATGTGAAATCACCTGAACTGCGCGTCACCAATAAAACGTGCATAACCAAAGTCGCAGAGTTTGGTTTGTGGGAAAGCAGTTACTAAATCCGACAAGAGAACGTTCTCTGGTTTCAGATCGCAGTGAGCGATCCCCTTCGAATGCAGATAGCGTAGTGAACAAAGGATCTGCATTATCAAAAATTTTGTCGTTCGCTCGTCCAGTCGACCTGCTGCCTGAATATGACATTTGCCCTTACCAACGACATTTGAAGAACTAGAACCGTTTAGCAAATCAAAATAACAATTAGCTTCGATATTTCAATTCGAGCATGGGTCTCTCAGCCAAATCGACTTCATACTGATTTACTCCACTTTTCTTACGTACTTGTGAGCACATTTTCTTTCAATGGAAAGTCGACCAGACTACTGAGAAAAGCTGGAGGATTGCCTTGTTGGTGCATGCAGCAAGCAACTGGCGTTCGTTAGTTCACTAGAAGTCCTAACCAGAGTAAGGCAACGATCCGCGAAAGAGAAGGCGGAAGGGGTTCATTATATCAAAATTAGCGATAGGAAAAAAGCGAAGAAACCACTGCAAGATGTTTTCGTTCCCATCATCCAACACAGAACAGAATTCGCCTCTACTATTTAGATAACCTTTGTGTAATGGGTTATGATAACGCGTATCGACGCTTTAGAAAATATCAAGTTGAATAACTTACACGGTATTCAAATGTCATTAGTTACTGTCTGCCTATCCCCTAGATCAGGTCCCACCATGCAGAAGAACCGGACTCTTCAATGGAGCTCGAATGGGCTTGAAGGTCATTGCGAAAATGAATCAGCGCACTGCGATTTCGCTCACTCTCTTCTCTTCGCTGATCATCGTCTGCTTTTCGCCTCATCGCCACAACGATACCAAAACGACTCCCTATTCATTCAATTCCCTCCCTCATCCCCTCTCCTGCAATTGTGCGTCACCCCTAATTTCTCGAAATGGGGGCGAATTTATGATTTGTTTCCCAAACCACTGCCAAGTGACAGTGGACTTTAAAACGATAGTCGTTGAAAACAAGAAAAGGGTGATGAAGAGTGGCAGGTCACCTCAATATCGAACCAAAAATAAAAGACGCATGGTGGCCTGAGTGTACGGAACAGAAAATTATCCTGTTAAAGGTGCCTTATTGGCGCCACTGCAGCTTGAAATGTAATTTCAGTTAAGGCACACAAAGGCCACACCAATCTCCCCATTTTTGCTACAGCAATCAGGCAAATAACGAATTCTAATAGCAAATAACGCAGAAAGGTAGAGCGAAAAAGAGGATATACCTGGCTTAGGATCATCTCCAGCATGTCACCGTTCATCTTCTCCATGACAACGAAGATTTTGTCTTTTGTTTCGAACATCGACTCGAGACGTATAATACCGCTGTGACTAATAGCCTGTAGAATTGCAACCTCACTGCGCAATGTTTCGACGCCCGCTGAGGATTTCTTTGAGAAACGGTCTTTCGCTATCACCTTAAAACAGGAAGATATCATGCTTCATTTGCGATACCATACCATAACTGCAATTTTCACTCCAGTTGTTAAGCTGCGAGTCTTATCAGTTGAGTAAATAATATGTCTCATAATTGACGAAATCTCCATGAATTTTTTGCATGTCCATGCCATATAGAGGTGGCGGAACATCGAACCACTTCCTCGGGAGAACTGAAGGCAAGCAACGGCAATTTATCGCAATAAGCCCTACACGGAAACGCATTGGGCTGGAAATGCAATTTGCTTTCCCTCCAAATATGTTCCCTCTGTCTAAAATTGCCTAAGAAATTGAGTCCGTTGGCGACATAACGAGCGCAATTTTAAATAACAGTGGTTCCGTCGAAAGATAATATTGTGCACTAAAGAATGTCATTTATTTTTATAAATGTTAACTTTTAGGCTGTACAGCGGATGGAAACAAAGAACATTTGAAATCACTGATCACTTAATTTCACTACTAGAATATAATGAAATTAACAACAGCACAATTCATTAAAAGTCCGAAAAGATTGGGGCCGAATGAACAGCACAGAGCGGAAGGATAAGACCGCTGACAAATTAACACAATTTGGTATTCCACATGGCGTGCTCGAGAATGAGAGTAAGAATTTCCGAGGCTTTTCCGAACGAGGGATGAATGTAGAAGAGATATGATCACTGTGGTGGAGATGCGAGAGCAGATCAACTCAGGAAGCATATTTCATTAGAAGACGAGCTGTCGTGGCTGAAGCGTTTCAATATGGGGAGAGCACAACTTTTACGCTGGCACAGCATATGCGATTTCTGTGAATATGGTAGTGCAGATGCAATCGGTTAAAATCCACTTTCGTGTGCACGCTATGAGCCATTTACTGAGTTACGTTTCTTGGATGAAAAGCTGGAAGTGACTAACCTTGACAGCCACCTCTCTTCCGCTCTGACGATGAACTCCACCATAAACGGTGCCAAACTGTCCCGAACCCAAGGTCTTGTCACTCAAGACCTGAAATTTATTTTAGACTACACAGTAAACTGATAATCAACGAAAACGGAGGGCGTTATCAACCGAACTTATCTAGAGAATTCAGAAATAAAAGTAAAGTTTTTCTTTCCACAATCCAATATCAGTGCTCCAAGCATCTATAACAAGGGTGCATGAAAGAAGCTGCAAATGAATTAAAACCGAAATTCTAGAGAGTGGCACAATCCCGACAAAGTTTTTGCAGAAAACATGCTAAAACCTATTTTATCTAATAGCTGAACTCTGGTTCATAATGCACCAATTACCTTTTGAAGATGAAATTCCGTTTTAGGGATCCGATTTTATCGTTAGCAAGTTGGAATGTTGAAACACCGATAATGTGATCTTTCCTTTCTCCATTACGCCTTATCGCCCACAAGGTCTCAGGCCGATTTTCCTACAGCCCAGAAAAGCCTCTTTTCTACTTCTCTGACATTTTTCACATAACGCCTACCAGCTACATGTAATTGGCAGAGTAAACCATTATATGCTGGATTTTCTCATACTCAGTATTGCGTATTGTTTTTGTTGACTTATTTCGTTGGAGATATTTCAGCCAGTGAGTTCCACACGAAAGAAAATCGGAGTGATGTTCTTTGTCCTTCACAGCCCCCATTCCACATTGCATTTCATACAATCACTTTAATAATCTGGCAATTGATAGTAAAACATTAGTTGAGCATATGCAAACATGTTCATTCGGACCGTGTCACTATCAGAATTTGGAAACGCTGGGTCAATTTCGCAACTGTATTCTTTTCGACGTTTTTGTAAAGATGTGCGATCCCCTAATCGTCCCTGGATGGAAGGGTGGAGGGACCATTCCTGACTTTTTTCGCTGGGACCTTCCTTTTTCCCATCATACTGCTCCCGATAAGCACCTCTGCAGCGAAAAAACATTCACTCTTTAATCTTCCCGGCCCTCCTCGATTTTTCCTGACCTCTATCTGGATCGTGATCTAGTGTGGCTGATATGATATATTCTTAATTCCCTAACTTATTTCGGTCTCCGTCGCTAGCTGTCCTATTAGCTTTTACATTGGCTTTTCATGCAACTGCTCCGTGAAAAACCTCCTGAAAGCGCTCGTTGTGTCACACTGTCTAATTTCATTTGGAAACGCCAACATATGCCGATGAAAACAGACATCGGAAAAAGAAGTTGTGATAACCACGGACGATTTGTTTGTCTTTTAAAATCTTCAAATCTCGCATCCGAAGCTGGAAGGAACCGATTGTTTGCAATATGTAAATAAGTAAGAAAATGGCGTGCCTTAACTCAAATTCAACGAGAAAGAAGAACTGAGGAGACACCAGCAGAAAGTAATAGTGAATGAAAACGTTTGCAGCAACTTGCTTGCTCGGTAGACGGAAGATAGCTCGTTCAATGCCCCATCTGTGTTAGTGTTTTCACCAGTCATCAAAGACGGTTATCAAGTACAACAAGGGTCTTCTAGGTTGTACTTTAATGTCGTATCATCGAAAAGATGTTCGGACGTGAAGATCCCAACGCAGGATGTTCGGATGTGAAGATCCCAATGTAGGATATTCGGACATCCACTAACCGCAAAATGGGTAATCTGTAAGCACAGAGAGACGCTTACCTGATAAAGTTCAGTAAACTGTAGCGCCGGTTCCATGCTAGAAGTATCATGCCGAGAAGGCGGCGGTTGTAATGCTTGTTGCAGTGCCTATAAAAACAGCAATTCATGCATAGTAACTTCATGAAGGATTAAAAATCTAAATGATGCTTTTCGATGCCAAGGGGAAGCGCTCCCTTACCACATAAATGTTCCTTCTGTATGACTGAAGCATTCCGAGTAACTCTGAAACAACAGACTGCAGCATTTTACGCAACGATCCTGAAATACAGCACGGTCCAGAAACAACAGTAAACCGGCGGCGAAAGGTATCTGGAATCTGTAGCCCACAGTAGGAATGATTTTCTGACTGAAATTCTTATTCTATTTTCCGAGCACATATTAGTAATAACCCTATGGAATGAGAGGTTTAACAAAATTCTGAGCTCTTGCTGATTATTCAACATGTCTGCAAAAATGTAGTATGAGCGCACTGCAGCAATTTTTCTTTTTCGTTGCAATCCTCCTAAAAACTACTTTTCCCTCTTTGTAGAACAAATTGAAAGAATGTTTTCGTATATTACCATAAAATGTTACATCTAAAATGAAAGGATGCACTGAACACCACGCTCCAATACCACATACTAAATATAAAAAAGGATGGAACCCTCACTACTCCAACGGATTTTATCCGTAAAGTGAAAACAGCAGTACGAGGCGGGGTCAGATGTTGGGTTTAATTCAATCTGCAATCTTATTTCTGAATGGACAAATCCAGTTCTGAGTCCGCTACTTCTCACGAGTGAATGTGAAACCTCGCACACGAAACATATATGAAGCCTTTATTACTACCTCTACGAATGTTTCAGTCATTCCACCTCCCTCCGCTAAGACAAGTTCACAAAGCATTTGGTACAGTGCCATCAAGCTGCATTCATTATCTTCACAGACTATCATGACGGTGCTTGTCCGTTAAAATCTAGCTTGCCTTCCTCCGAAGTGGCCTAGCGAGGGTGCATGCCTACTGAATATGTAAGTAAATTCGATTATCTGAGAATTAAGGACGGCACACTAACCCGGAACCACATTTGTGCACTTGCATTGGTCTTTCCACTGGCATGTCTTGGCACCTTGGTTGGCGGTGCTCCAAAGGCGTCCAGGTTCTCGCCAACGCAATAGACCATATGGGATGTGGTGCGTATCTCGAAACAGTGAGGCGGGTAACTGCAAAGAAACTCATCAATGTCAATGACCTGTGTCCTAGAAATTGTTATTTGCCGATTTAGTAGCTGAAATTAAGATACGATTAAGTACATGGAACTGGTGGAAAATGCGCTGTTGCTTCACAGCTCACTACGTCTACTGGCTGGAGAAATATTTGAAAAAAATAGTGTACAACCTCAACTGAACATTTATACCTTGAGCACAACTAACTGCCCGGTTGTTCGATAAACTTCACTTCTTGGTTTTAACGCGTCCCTTGGTGACAATAATGTATGGACAGAAGACAACTGCGGACGTGAAATCGCCTGCGAGCAGATCACACTGATCAAGATGTAAGTCTCGTGATTCAAGAGTTGTAGCTGCCGCGTGAGCGGACAGCCAGAAATACACACGCCGACCTAGACATGCAACGCAAATCAATGTTCACAGACATGAGCATCGTCAACATGCACATTTGGAAAAATTTGTAGAATGGGCATGAAAATGGGTAAAATAGATTCGCCTCAAAACTTCAAATAGCGAGGCTGCAAAAGATTCAATGGCAAGGCAAAAACTAAACGATATGGCTGCCCGAAGAAATGGATTTCTTTATCCGTAACATTATGATTCAAGATAGCCGATTTTAGAGAATTTCTCAATCCAGTGAACGCCTTGAATGCTGCGATTTAGTTAGTGGCATTTAAGGATTCCCAAATTTTTCTTACATGTGACACTATCACATGGACAAATAACCTGATTTTTGATGAATATTGAAACGCGGAATCGCAGACGCACCAGAAAGGGGTCGCAATTGCACATTAATGGGAAATGGCTGGTCTAGAAAAACGTTCAAGTTTCTGGAACCATTTTCGCCTCCTACGGTTCCACTATATGGCGGCGGTTTTAGATCTTTTACAACTGCCTTGAAGGAGAGGGCAACATCTACCGCCGTTTGGAAGGATCAGTTTTCATGGACGCAGTCTGAAAGTGTTCCATGATTTGAGTTGGATCTGGAGTTACATTATCCGCCACTAGGATTCACTTATTTTTTTCTTAATGCAGCGGTTGGGCATCATCCGCAAAATGGACTAACCTTTCGCATACTTCAATTCCGGAAAGCAGAGCAAAAAAAGTGTTCCAAGACGGAATGCCTGGATGATCCGACTTAAGCAGCACCCTATTGCACTTCAGAAGTTGTTCATCTTACAGCTCCGTATGCGGACGTACAAACACATACAAAACCGCACTCATGACCCTGCCATAATGCGCTTTGCAAATGCAAATTTGCAACAGAGCCCAACCAACTGAAATAGAAATGACTGAAAACTGACGAAACACAAATGATATTCTAAACAAGCTTGTGTACTCACCTCGAATGAACGGGTGGCCCATCGTAAGGCGTGAGAATGAGAATTTCGCCCAAAGGAATTGTTCGGAATACACGATAAGGATTGACGCCTGCAAAAATTCTGTGTTAGATGAGCCCAATGCAAATATGGCTGCTTGGTATATGAGTGAAACACGAAGAGATTGGTTAAATATGGAAGCGAGGGAATATTTTAGGAGCGAGAACCACTAAATGCTACATGCTGCAGTTGCGAGTGGAAAACTGCCGCTCGTGTGAGCGTCATAAAATCTGAACATGAGGGGATTTACCTACTTAGGACGAGAGACGAAATCATCTTTGCTGCTTTCGCGTATGAAGAAAAAGCAGCAGAGAGCCAAAAAAACATTCCTTTTGTCACCGATAGAAACTATATTTCCCGCTCCTTCGATGACGACATATTGGAGAAAACATTTTTGCCTCAAACCAGTGGGACTCTTTTCTTCCATGATATTCAAATGCCTCTCATTCATCACTTTCGAAGCCCTAAATCCGAGCTTGATCAATGAATGGCGAATACGTTTGACAGATGCAAGCAGTAATGGCAGAGCAGATGATCATCTGCTACATCTCCCCCCACCTTCCGTACATCATCCACCGAGAAATTTCACCAAGCTTTTACCACGTTGCGTCTAAACATGGGAGTGAAACCTCTGACTGATGCATTTTTGCTATACATTTTTGCTTCTCATGCAATTTTATAAACTGGCATTTCTAAAGCATATCATTGTAAAGTTTTGTCTGTACCTTGTATGCACGCCAGTCTGGTGGCCTTAACTTGGGAAACCACTGAAGCTGCAACAATGGAATTTAGTGGCGATAGTATTAGCCACTCGACCACCTCCAAAGCAAAACTTTATGATGATCAGCCGACAACGATAGCAGGTATGGATACCTAAGAATGCTAAAAGCTCGCACGTATGTGTTCTAGTCAGATGTTTTCACAGCAGACGGACGGAGGCGGAACAACTCCTCATAGAAGATATGCTTGGCGATTAGATTAGCTAAGATATAAATGCATTTTTGCACATTTTTTTAAAATTCGTCCAGAACTCATGCATGAGGTCGGTCTGGGGAGCGGAGTGCAAAAACACATATTGCTTAAAAGTGCATCATGCGTGCACGATGCGCTTTTAAGGCCACTCACTGACCATTTCCGCAAAAGAGTACCTAGCGATGCTTTCATATTTCAGCGGATATCTGCTCGAGATTTCTGCAAAACGCCCTCTTCTCCGCGATCTGATTTGGAATGCATCAAATTTTGTGGCAGTTTAGATGTACATAAAGTTGAATGATCAAAGCGAAATTGGTGGGATGTCACAGGAACCCACCCCTTGACGTGATTCAGTTAAATTCTCACGTGATGAGACAACCGGATGGACAGACCATATGAACACATAGCGTGACCAACCGCATCGTCATAATGCGCTTTTCCAGCGCAGCTTTGCGCAACGCACAAAAAATTGTTCCATGGGTGTGAGACGACTGTCTTTATCGGATTTGTGGATGGGGCCAAGCAAAAACCGTCATCACATTATGCTCAAGTTCTGCTTTCTGTTGTGTGTGCTGTTCAATACTCTTTTTGTAACGTGCACTGCTAAATCCTCTTATTGTAATATGCACTTCATTAACCGTTCTGCTCTCTCCTCCCTGACCACCGTAGTGTCATACCTTCAGACAGCATACAAGATGAACTTGGCATAACCATTGGTTCAGAGGTAGTACGAAAGAAGCTTACAGATTCCATTAAAACTGTAGGCTTTGCTATAAGATTGTATAGTGTCTACTGTTTTGGATTCAAATGCGACTTTTTAAGATCGCCTTGCAGTGTCTAACCAACCTTACGAATAATGTCTCATTTTCTCGTCTCAATTTACCCCTTTCTTCAACATTTTTTTAATCCACGCGTTCCACAGGGAAAAAACTGAATGGTAACTCAACCAAAATCACAAATAGCCGCACAACTTCCACGACAGTGCTAAAGGCTGACCATCATTGTATTCGTTGTACATGTTTATGGCTCCACCCGTCAAAATCCAGTAATGCCGGAGGCGTCGATCTGGCTGGTCGAGCATAAAGTGTATCATCCATCCTTCAGCAAGGGGTGCACGAACTGCAGTTCGCGTGGAAGCTTGTCCTGAAATACCTGAGGTCTCGTATGACACTCATTACTACAAGCTAGCTGCCGCACAAAAACCATAACTACCCTCCAATCGCAGTTTCCGAACCAAGAACCGAAACGAAAAGTCCCATAATAAAGTCCGCACATCCCATCATTGCTTGACTTGATTCCGTCTAGACGACCCTCTTTGCGATTAAAACTGAATAAGTGGGTATAAGGCGAAGGTTGGATCCTTTTTCCGGAGTTTGAAACATGGAAGCGCAGTTCATCTCACCTCGGATCGGAGGGAGGAGGGAGGCTAATAAAAGTTTAACACTCTCGGACTACGCTGCAAGAAATTTGCAACTTGAAGAACTTTGAAAGCTGAACATCGGAATATAGTTTCGAGTCTTGGGGTGCAATCAAACTGGCCGATCGCTTGGCGATCATTTGTGCATCACTGGCGAAGCATTATTATTAGCCGCTTTAACCTTCAGCATAGCAAGAGAGCAAAAAAGCAACGCTTCACAGCACGCTGCTCACTGGTCAGTTCAAATTGTCTTTAAATATATTTCTGCTACCAATTCAAACGGCACATTCAAATGATAAGAAGCCAAAACACTAATATTCAACACCAAATAAGGCAACTCTCGTGACAAATAAAAATAGCTATTTTATCAATAAATTTGACTGCGCTTGGACATAGTAGAAGACAGTTTCTGAAGGTGCACTTTATTACGGTTAGATTACTGTTGCAGTACCTTGCAAAGAATCCATTCCTGATGGAAGAAGCTTTTTCTTAGGTAGAACTAGCATGACGAGGAAATTATCTTACCTCATGTGGGGTTCTTCTATGGACTGAAACAACTGCTACTCAAAAATTATGAGCTGCGAACCTTGACTTTAGAGATGAGCCACGAAAAGTTTGTGGATTCGGTCCGAAATAGTGAGATGAGAGGGAGAAGCGGGAAAAAAAATTGGCGGCAAGGTGG
The DNA here is from genome assembly GCA_037576465.1 of Parascaris univalens. Lineage (NCBI taxonomy): Eukaryota > Metazoa > Nematoda > Chromadorea > Rhabditida > Ascarididae > Parascaris > Parascaris univalens. The sequence continues at coordinate 27,192,993 of CM075173.1, forward strand.
ATAGGGGAAGTGGACGCACTGATTTAATAAAGGTCCAGTTGGTCCATGCTTGGTTCAAGTAAAAAGTTTGGTTTTTTACAGGTGATGACTGCACTGCACATTTAGCTCAACATAGTTCGGTGGGTTTCTTCAAACTCTCCTGCTCGATATACGACTAACGCAACGAGAACTACTCAAATCATGTGTTCTTACCTGTTTTGGGGATCTAAAGAGATCATGGTGAGATCTCACACTTCGGTTTTATTTCGTCTTCATTCCCTGTTCTTAATCAAACCTCGGTTATGTTTAGAAGACGAAGGGAGTGCTGATCTGAGGGAATCTCCATGTACCGCATCGAACCTCCAACAAGCAGCACAACAATAAAACTACAGTATTTCAAAGCATGTTGATCAAAGGTATATGAAGCTTGATGTACGTCGACAGCCAAAAACATGGTACCTTGCAACTGTTTCGCCATTTTTCCTACGGTTATCTAGTTTGGTTCACTCATCCCGATCCTGCAATTTTACCACAAAGAATGATATGGGATCAATCCCGGTTTCGATGACATCATATATCAGCCACAAATCATTGCTTCAGCTTCATTAGCGCGTGCAGGAATTCCAACAATCTTAGCACAGCTGACAAATAGTGCAGTTTTAAGCAACGGAGTAGTTGGAGAAATGGATCCGGCAAAAATTTTTAGTCCTGACATTCCCCACTTGTTCCCATCAATTACGTGTCAAAGCTATGTGAGAGAAACAAGATTAAAATTTGGACATGAGACATCGTTCGCTAACAAACACCTTAAGAACTACAACGAAGAATGAAATTTACCAGGAAGTCGCGCAAGAGGGATCATCGAATCCTCGTGGAGACTACCATCGGTCGTCGGTCCCGAAACGAGCGATAAGCCATCACTAACGCTCATCTGATCGAATGATGGAGTTATCGAACCATCTGCTATTTGGCAATTCAGTGGCAAGTGTGCGGCGCACTTTTTGTGTACGTTCACCTGAAAAGGTACAACTGCGCTTCAATTAAAAACATTGTGGATAATCGACCGAGCCACTGTGTTCGACAAGGTTCCAATTGCCGAAACATGACGCAGAATTTCAATTATTGTAAAGATGATGTGTTAAGCTATCTGCATGGAGGATGTTAACTGAAAGATAGAAAAGTGACAGGATGGCATTGCATCTCCGTCTTCTCTATCTTTTAATAATTGGGCAGTCTGACAGCTGCAGACCTGCAACAATGGATTAACTAGCCTAATCCATTACGGTAGGTAAAACCTACTACTTAATGATGTCTTGTAGACTGCAAGTCGCTAAAAAAGTCTTCCCCTTCTTCCCCAAAAGGAACGCTCCGACCCAGCAGATAAATGTGTTGAAGTCGGGCGTTTTCAAACCTATTCGGAAGAAGGAAAAAATTTCTGATAAAAGATTTGGTATGGCCAGGGCTGGGCAATAAATAACGGAACTAGGTGAATAACAACTTTTCTCATAGCATTAGCAGCCTGGAGGATCCCTTAGGTGATTCGAATTATGAGTGCGTTCTTTAAACGAAATTCCAACAGTTGCAGTCTTCATTCACAACCACAAGACTTGTTACTGACGCAAACATGTGGAAAACGATAGAGGGTTCACCTTGCAGTCTCTGCATCGCAATCCCTGCTTCATAAGCCCGATCAACATTTTATCGCATACTTTACACACAGTCAAGGTTTTGTAATTGTGCACAGCAAGAGTGTGTGGCAGTGCAAAGGCCGAACTCTGTGCATACATCGGATCCTCTGAATAGAAATCAACAAATCAATAAGCATAACAAACGATTGAATTAACATGCTCGGAATGATGAACACAGCTAATGCCATCACCTTTGCAGCGCTCTCTTATGATTCAAAATTCACCTATATTGTGCAGTATCATGTGCGAATAATTCATATCGCACAACTTTTCTCGCTCATGTATTCCCCTCGGTCAAAACATCTAGCAATGGCAAATGCTGCATATTGCTTAGTTCAGATTTCAGTCTTATGTGGTGAGATGAATGTCAAAAAAGGAAAGGTTGTCGGCTGTGTGTTAACAGAACAGATCAGCAGTTCGAAACATAAATATTGCAGATGCAGATCCTTAATGCTTATCAAAAACTCTGAATATCTGCCTAAGGAAGTAGAAAATCTCTTTAGATATTTTAAAGAAGCTATTATACAGGACATCAACATCTAGTGTTTACAACCCTTCTATTCCTCATTGCAATTTTTTCTGAAATCGACGCGAAAATGGAGATGATTTGCTCGAAAATGCGCAAAGTGTATGGCGAAGCGATGAATCATTTCAGTTTTCCCAATTCGGGCGAAACTCTTCACAAGTGAACTACGAGTGCGCATTTGCAGCAGTTATTTTCAGCGATATTATAATCGCCTTATTTAATCTCTCATTTTTGTAGTTATTTAAAATATAGAACCTCCGATGGACGACGGCGACAGCACTTGTATATTGTTCTTGGCGCAATTATTTCTCGGCGCGAAGGCACATTTCTTATGGAAGTTGCACCTGCAATTTTATGTGGCGATATTTCAAGTTTTCTTCTCTGCTGGTCTTCCTATAAACAATGATAAACTGCTTTTGAATTACTCAACTGAATGCACTGTTCGCTGCACATATAATAAAGCAATGGAAATATTGAACCTTCCATAGGCATTTCTGATACCCAAACTCCTTTTTTTCACTTTTAGGGTTCGGAGCTAAAAGTGAAAGCTCGTGCCGTACGCATTTTTGCATTCCTAGCTGTTGGAATAACTGATCAATAAAAAAATGTGCATTCAGATTAAACTTCCAAACCAAATATTAATCGAGTGAGCGTTCAACTGAATCTTCAGGAGACTATTTTGCTCTCCAAATGAACCGGATAGAATTATAGAAACTTTGAAGCGACTGCAGAATTTAGATGCAAAATCACTTGTTCGATATTGATCAGAGCCATAAAACTGCAACGTTTCACAAAGAAATGCATAGGACAAATGCTCATTTACAAATGTACTTAAAAATTATACAAATGAATGATTCAATCCGAAAATAAAAACTGCGAATGCCGAAATATTCGACTGCTCATTTTAAGGCTAATTACAGTTACGCTGCTGCGCGTTATTTCGGAAACATGAATGTTATACCATTGAAAAGGCAGTTGCTCAGACGTTCATGACGCTATGAAGTGATTATAAAGTATTCATTGGACAATGACTCACGAGCTTGCCGACTTTCAAATAACTTACTGCTGAACACGTATGACTTGTGTTTGTTACATCAAAACCGCCTTTAAGTTTCGCGGAGGAAAGAACTACCCAGAAAGCCTACTTGAAGTCGTGGTAACAATGCAGCTAGGGATTTCCTAAAAGAGAGGTCCCTAAGTTCTAAATTTGAAAGTAGTAGTTTTGCTTCAATATTAGCTGCTCCATAACACCAACCGACATCTGGCACACTGCAGTCCCTGTTTGATAAGGCCGACAAGTATTTCTCCACAATAATCGCAGAAGGTCGGTGTTTTATAGGAAGTGACGGCAAGTACGTGGGGACGCGTCGGTCGCTCATTGCGGTCGATCACGATTACTTCAACAACACTTCCATTGTCCTACAACGACCTAATTGTTAAAAAACATTTTTTATCATTTGAAACGATGAGCGCAAGACTTTATTTTGCAAGGATCACTAGATAGAGGCACTGCGGCCACGCACAAGCAATTGCGGAGTTATTTTTTAGTAATGAACGGTAGGGTAACTGACTACCACTTGCTGAGATTCCAACGACGATGTCCGTCCAGTTGGTATTCTAAGTCGAGCCTGCGACGCCCTGGTATAGACAGTATTGTTTGTGACAGACAGCACCAATAGATCTGTGGATATTGTACAAAATATGCTATAGTAAGCAGACATAATCTGCATGAAGAACTCTACAGAAAACAATGATTTGGTGAAGATGGATGTTTTAAGCAAAGCAATAGATGCCTAACCAGTTGACTGAGACAACTGAGATGCTGCAGCATGTTCGGCGAATTATAGTCGTGTCTGAAGAGATGCAGTTCTCCACCTGCGGTTAATTTGCCGTCGAACTGCTTCTCGGCCAACTGACGAGCACGGTTACGAAATGACTCGAATACCTGCAACTGATTTCACTTATTGCCACGACCCGCTTATACGTGCTTGTGAGACACCCATCCCCATATGAATTTTTGACCTTAAAGAGTGACTTCTTTCCCACTGTTAAGAAAAGTAATCGGCTTCTAACACACATAGAAGGAAGATAGAAGTTGTGCACGTGGCAGCGGCCATTCCAAATTTAGCACATCGCCTTCCTGGAGAGGACTTTTATTATCCTTTATTATTTACATTAGAAAGACGAGGATTTACATCAGAAGTCGGGGCGCAGGTCTCAACGAGGTCCCGTGGCATGAGATCAGTTATCGCCTTTTAAGAGTCCCGTCATAGGGAGGAAATATACATGAACTCTGAAATCCGATATAAACGCTTGAATTTCATTTGTCTCGGCACAAAGATTTTGAGTAATATGGTAGAAAATATTCAGCAGCAGGCTTTTTTAATGAGGCGCATCACGATCACCGATTAAATCATGGAAACAGAAGTTTCTGAGGAACTTGCTAAGTCATTTTCCATCAAAAAAAAGCATACACTTCTCATAAAATGCTTCTTGCGTGAACTTTTCTTCCCCTCACTTTAATGCCCTTTTGTGCAGTAACAGCTGTAAATCGTACCACGCGATTCCATGTCTGCATATACCTGTGACCACTCAGCTGTCTTCCGGTGGCTTCAATTTGGGGGGTTCACTTAAGCCACAAGTGGGAAATTTGGCAAACTTAATGCACATAATAGGATAATGGATGTCCCTTATCAATATTCAGCTATTTTTATTATAAGTCGAAGCGAATTAATTGTCACATAAGAATGATCAGAACTTGCAGTCCCTTGCGAATATTTGAGTCGTGTAAAGCGTTGTGCTTGTATAGCGTAGGAAAGTCGTGCAAAGCGTAGATAAGTCACGAGCGCACGTTAACTGGGCCTCTCTGGTGCTTCGGTTTAATTACTTCTCCTGTACCGACGACTGGAAGCGTTCTAAGACACAACGTCAGTAAAGAACCTGAGGAGAGTCGGTCCTTTCGAGAACGATAACTTCCTTATGAGAACCGAACTGAAGGGTGATTGATATGCGGCGATCCTCGTAAGTCTCCATCCCGTCGTCGCCATTCATACCGAATAAACTCGGAAACATCCTCTTGGCAGATTCAAAATCTCGCCTCACGCACCTCGCATTTGGACCTGAAAAAATAAAACTTTCAGCTGGCGAGTGAACCTTTCATTGCACATTGACCGATAGAGTTCAGACTAGAGTATCCGCTCAAGAAGCTAATAACATTTCCTACCGCGCAAATGCGAAACAATGCAGTAAAGGAGTGCACTGAAAGGTGCATGGAATGGATACTATGAAACGCAAGTTCATAGAGTGAGCAATAACATAAACAATGAAGATGGCGCCCGGAAAGAAAGAAGGCTCCGGCAGCTACGACACAACCGGGCAATACAAGTATCGGCAACTGTCTGAACGCTTCTGAAGTTGACGACGACATGTCGGCGCTTTGTTTGATCTCGCTCCCATGAGCATTTTTTACGCGATTTGTAAAGTCCGATATGAATTACGCGATGCGAACGATATTTGAATATGGCAATCAACTTCGTTTGAAAAAAAGTGAAATTTTATAGCTGAAGTCCGCTTTTATATTCCGACGTGCAAGGACAGGACACCATCCTCCCAGGCTCCGAAAATGACAGCTTTTCGTGGACTTATTGTGTGACTTATGCAGGTTTTCATTTAGTGTCGCATCAGATAGCTTCTTGATGAGCCGGAGATGCTTTCGCCAGTTCAACGTCTGCTTTCTACTAGCTGAACAAACGTACGTCGGTTGACATCGTTGTAAGCTTTCTCAGCACCATGTTAAAGTACCTTTTCCCTTAAGATACTCACTTCTTTCATGATTCCGACTGAATGGGTTCGTGCAGGAATGCCTTGACAGAGAGTGTAGTGAAAACAGGCATTTTCTGCCCTTTTCAGGAACAAGCTGCGCGCAAATGCGAATTTAACTGAATTTCAAATGTGAGGCAATTATGCCCACAATTTGACGCATTCTTCGCCGTTGTCACTGTTTGCGTAGGTCACAACTGCAAGTTTTCGTCCTGAAAAGGTTTTTCCACTGAAATGATTCCGTGAAGAAGAGAGCATACTTCCTGAATTCTCGATATGAGCTGGATTACCGGAGTTCTTCTTAACTTCAGCGCTTCAGTTGTAACATTGTCAACGTATAACACTATCTTGAATATGGGCAAATGTTCCTTTCAAGGCCTTATTAAGGTTGCTCCGTTTTCCTTTGTTTTCCGATCACAACTGTTATACCCTGATATCTTCTTTCAACGAATTATTTTTTCTCTACTGACGCCTTTGCGCTTAACAATGAATATACTTTTCAAACACAGTCCCTAACAGAGCTCCTTCGATTTCGAGCAACTCTATGGGGCATTTTTCTGTGCTGCAGAGGGCACGACTTACTTTTTCAACGTCCCTCACAGAGATGACGAAATTGATGACGCTTCCACGTGCTCCGTTCCCCTTAATCTTTTGTAGGGAGGTGTTTTTAATGCGTTAGGCCCTTGCGTCCCAAATTTTGTGAATCGCCTATATGGGGAAGCCTCATGAGAAGAGCATACAGGACGATGGGATGGCGATGAATTCCGAAATGTAATTTATAAATCGATCAGTAATTCCTTCACTGTGGACACCGAACTCACCAGCAAACTTTTCGGATCTTCTCACAATTAAATTGTCGACTTCCCCACCAGACCATGCATTACGTTGCAAAAGAGCACCTTTAAATGAAATACAATGACTGGTACTACCGTGCTCTTGAAATTTTCAGCCATTAGAATGGAATATAACGACTGCACAGCATCAACACATCCTCTTTGCAGAAAATACCCACATAAGATTGCAGCTCCTCAGAGTTCTTTCAAATAATGATTCTTGGCTTTTAGCGAAGCTTTGGTTTTTCAAAATAACAACTCTTCATTTGAAGCCGTTCAAATAATTTCAGCTTTTTATACGTTTGATACAACACGAAGCATTCGATATTCGGAATGATCAGCATTCTCATTCTGCTCAGAATGAGGATGGGGAATCACCCACCTTAGATGCCATTTAGGAATACCTCATAGCCTCACGTGATCGCCAAGATAACATTTTAAAGTTTTCTGAATTCTCATCTACGCTCTCATTCCCTCATAATATGGTCACGCAATCACTCAAAATGTATCAGAGAAGAGAGTTTGAATGTTACTAGTCCCATAATTTAGGAATGTAAGATCTGACCCTCCAAAACAGCTCTTAATGCAGCACCTGTCTTCTCTTTCACCAGTCTTCCGTGATCGACTTTTGAAAGTCGAATGGATCAAGCCAACGTGGTGAAGAAAAACACTGATGAATCAGAGGAAAAGAAACAAAGAAAGAGTGTCGAATGAACGTGAACGTTGTATCAGGAACTATTCAAATGCGATCAACGCAGACAATGAATGGAGTTAACGATGGACCACCCCATATGCTGACTTCGCAGAAACCCGACTTTCTTGCTACCTGATTAAATGTGCTCACCTGCACTGGTGGAATCACAAAGTTTTCGGGAACATTAGGACGTTGACATACTGGGTGACATCAGTCACATGCGAGTCTCTGTGGAGCTTCCTGAGCGCGAAGTTGCGACATCCTATACTCAACAGGAATGCTGCTTCGCACCAAACGATCCATCAATGACGATTATTTCAACCACTTTGAAAACGAAGGAGGAGGCAACCACTCTTTTGGGATGGCGAGTGGCTTCTTAAGCAAAAGCGAAATGAACACATACTTTCAGGCAAATGGAAGTGGAACAAGAAAGGGGATGTAGAAAATTTATACTAAGCTGCCAAGGAATTGTTTTCAAGATGCGTTTTAGAAATGTTGACGGGATATGGTCTCGCTTGACTGAAACGATACTCAGTTTACGAATGATCTCCAGGACGCAGCGAGCGCACCAACGAAATCCACACCATTATCCTATCGCGCAAAAAAAACACTCAATAGACCGTTATCCTCCATTAAAAAACTGCTTTAAATACCTCAGAAAAGTCTCACGAAAAATTGAATGGAAACCTTTGCGATACACTTCTGCAGCAGTTGAACAGGTCCTTCATGAAATTGCCAGAATATATCATGCAAGCGTCATCTAAGGATGAATTGCGACGTATAATTAAACATGCAGATTTTGTTGAGCCACCGGTCGGGCCACTAAACGAGGAATCATTCAGTTGAAATTCCGTTAAGTAAGCGAGTCTGGTGCGCACTCCAATAATTCAGCGATCCAACTCCACAAAATACTAGCCGAGTGCCCAAGCCACTAGCTAGAGGACGAAAAAACCTGCGAAGAGATGTATGCACGCTGCAACATTATTGCACTTTTGACATAAATAAGTGAATTGAACGAAACAGGAATCCATAAAATGTTAGATAAGATCATCCGCAATCTCTCCTTAGTGGTGATCACTGGTCAATGTGATTAAAGCTTAAGTTCAGTATGCTGCATCAAAAGTTCTTTCTCTTCAAGGCAGCAGTTGAACTAAGGAGGAATTTGTTGAGCAGAACCAGTTTCTGTAGACACATGAACGCAATCGGCGCCAACAATTGCCTGCCTTAATTTTGAACAGTGCTGAACGTTTTGGGCGTTACCATGCAAGAAAAGATGCCCGAAAACGTTTCACTTTAGAATGTTGCTTTTCGGCTTTTGGACTTCCTCTCTGCATCGCATATGACTGTGATCAACAAAGAGAGAGAATCCTGCGCTGAGAGCTCATTCACGCCTTCAGAAGAATGAAACCAAGACTGCAACGATAACCTGTTTTACTCTGAGCATTGCAGTACGCCCTATGAGCGAGATTTTCAATTAGCAAAATCAACCTGCTGCTTCGTCGTCGTATTTTTCTGTCGACGCGACCTTTTACCATTCGCAACCGTGTACTGCTCGGAGTACAACATACTTCTGAACGAAACGCCACTATCTTCTATTCTCCTTCAATCTTTAATTTGAGATAGTGGCTCATCTACTTAGAACATTACTTAGAGCCTTGAGGAATTCTCATATTCTAGAAAGATATTAGCAATCAATGTGCGAAATTACGAGCGAACACTCTGTGGTCGATGCATCACAATCTGCATTACTTTTTTCTGTACCATGTATAGAAAGTTCCCTTTGCTATGCAGCACACCACGAAGGACAACACATCAGGGCAATCTTTATACCGCATTGATGAAACAAAATTCTGCAAAAGCACTGCACACTGTGCTGAATTTTCAATATTGTACCCCTGACAAAGAACTCTCTTATCGTGAAGCGGTCTTCTACTCTTCTGATGTTTCGAGATGACGCTTTCCCATATGAAAGTTTATATACTCAGAATGAATCATTCTATCCAGAAAGTGCACACAAAAATTTGTGTCTTCAAACATCTTGACATGCGGCAACATGAGGAGGAAAATTCAGTTTTACACCATTAATACATACTGAAACATTGCCAATTTGCCTTGTTTATGCGAATAAAATTGTATATACTTCTCCAAATCAAACTAAGCATAGATACTGATGAGGACAACAAATCGGTAGCTACAAGCCTTGAGTGACGACGGTTGCAAACGCTGACCAATCGATCGTCTCCACGATAGGGAATGATCCCCGCCTCCCTCCGTTATGACAAGTGTTGAATGCATCCCATCGATATGCAGCACGATCCATGTTACAAAAAATAGCATCATCCTGTTTATTAATTTTTATAACGAGGAAAACCCATCAGAGACTCAGTTGGGAGAAGCAGGCGGAACTTTTGTAAGTGCTGTTCTCAACATGGTGAGCGTTACTGGGTCGATAAGTGAAAAAGAAATGCAGCAGAATAAGATAAACAACATCGTTTAAAAATACAAACTGGTACTGGTACCATGTGTTCCGCACAAATGCAACTGACAGCTTTGCTTTCTTCAAAGCATAACAAAAATGCGGAAAGATACAAGTGAACTCGAATGATATTTCGCAAATTACGCCAACATGGTATATATTACATGACGATATTTAGGCGGACAAGAAATATCCTGGTGAGCTTTTGGCCGCAATGGTACATTAGTTCAGGGCAACGCGCGTGACCTAAGCCAACAACGACAAAAAGAGAACTTTGTTTTGCAATGATCACGTCCTTGTAAGAGTAGGAACGAAAAGCTATGAAGAAGATAATTAACAAAAAATGCAATCCAGCTGACGAGCATAAATAAATACGGCTTTTATATACTGCACATGTTAGAGAGATCATCCAATTCTAAGCGGCAACCAAAACAGAACAAGTTACAGGCCACAGCTGCGCTATGTAAAAAACTTCTGACGTGGAAAATATGTAAAGCAGTGCAAATTTCATGAACGAGAGAATCATATCGAGTAGGATTACTGAAGTGTACGTGTAAGGTAAACTCAAATATGCGTTACAGAAGGGTTTCAAATCAACAATAAGCCGGCTTGCTCATAAGAAGGCTGCAAACAGTCCATGAGAACACTTTCTACTTGCGTCATATCGCAGCACCATTGCAATTTCTCATATATCAATAGGCAGAAACGATTCAATTTGGAAATGCCGTAGCGCTTAGCGAAGCTGCAGCAGAATGACTGCATGCAGCATGGAACACAATCCATAGCTAATGTGCTTCCGACTAAGAACGTTGGCGATAGCTCTTTCCATATTTTTGAGAAATTTCAAAAAGAAACTGCTTTATCTCCATACGTTCGTCGAATGTTATACCACAGAAGCAGACTCTGAGGACATCATAAATTATTTAATGAAGGAAATGAAACGGCGAAACGAGCATTCCTCGGGTGTGATTTCGGATACAACTTCTAAAGTGAAATACGAATGCCGCACGTTTCTCACTGATGATTACATCATCGAAAAGTATATTGTGAGCTGATCATAGAGATACCGATTAGGGCGGAAAACTTCCCTACGAAGCGCGCAAATTTTGAGCATGAATCCCCACAAAGAGTTTCAGAAGGTCGCTAGACATCCTGGATGCGAAAGAATTTCAGCGGTGGGGAGAGGAGACCAGTCATAGCAAAGATGGATACAACTGGCACATGACAATGGAGACGATAAATGAAGACAAAAAATGAACTGCTGCCCTTCGTGAGGCGTTGAAAACGAATAATGATGAAAAAAAGTAGGTGAAAAACGCGAAATCATCGTTCCCTTCTTATGTTGTGTGAATTGCACTCTTCTTGTCCTCCCCTTGCTCATTCCTTCTCAATATCCGTCAGGCGCTAAATTCAAGATAAGCTTTATGCACGCCCTTATTCCATATTTCACATGTGCCCATCCTTTTGTATGCGACGAAGAAATTCATTCACTCAGCAACGAACCGCTGAATACGAATAATTAGGCGATCCCGAAGAAAAGTGACTGAACAAGCGTTTTTGAGGAGACGACACACTCATATCCAGAATACTGTGGATGTAAGTGCGCTTACATAAGAAAACGCGCTTCTAAAGCACAAAGACGGATAATACCAAGCGAGAATGAACTGACGAACTGAGGTTTTAACCTTATTCACGATGGGAGCACATCAGTAATCTACTTCAGTAAATACAACTGAACATGATCAAATAAAGGCATCATCGAATCCTGCATCCACAGAAACCTAATGCAGGTTTCTCAATGGCAGAAGGACTGAATTAAAGATTTGATATGGTCAAGGGAGTCTGCTTTCTGTCTGGTATCTCGATTATCAAGGAAGTCGGAATTACAAAAATCGAGCAAGAATGGCCGTTCATAAAAAACCTTTCGCAAAAAATTATGCGAACGCGACTAGTAATGAAGGCGCAGCCCAGTCGCCTGCAAAATATTTCCCCAGAGAGCAACGTCCAGAAAAGTACCAACCACATTGAAGCAGTAGCTTTCATTTGCAAAATTTCCTGGTTATGGCTGCAGTTACGTGGATGGCGAGTGGATAACTCAGAACAAATACTATACCTTAGCGGAATGGTATAAATGCTACGGATTTCCGAGCAGTGCAGCAACTATTATTGCTCGTTAGCTGCGCATCATATTCAAACAGTACTCTCCTAACTGACTGCTCTGCTATCTCGAACACACGGCCTACTAGGTGTATGCAAAGGCGTATGCACACGAAGAGGTTGAAAGGCCAATGTAGATAAGCGTAATTTCAAACGCCAACATGCTTCCGCGTCTCTCAGAGAATTCATTACGAGACTAACCATCACGCTCGCGCGCACGATCACTCAGAAATAATGTGCACAGGCGACGGATCGCAGCAAAGCTGGGATAAAAAGTACCGCCTCCTCCACTCATTAAAGTGGTAACAGTGGGATGGATGGGACTCACGAAATTTACATGGTCCTAGGCTAGAAGTGATAAAAATGTAGTATCTCTGCGATCTTTTACAAAATGTTTCAGATAACAGCGTGCATGCACTTCAATAAATTGCTTCACTGTGTATGTTTTCGATTATTCTTTTTCCGATCCTTAGCCTCTCAATTCAACGTCTCTTAATGGTCATGACTAACAGAAGACAAAAGCCAAAGAATAAAGGCAAACGAGAAATATTCAAAACACATGAAATAAACTGCCGACCAACATCAGAGAATCGTCAAGCAGAAAAACGGATCAAAAAGGCTGCAGCGCCGTTTTTCTGCGATTCCTTTAGACTAAATAACCACTTTCGCTGAACTACCAGCAAAAGCAACATCTGTAAATTCACTTATATTTTCTATTCCCTTGCTCATACAAATTTTGAAAAATACTCCTTTATGCACAGATACGCGGGGAACGCCTGCGTCCTTGTCTCGCAACTTTAACAGGAAGGCATTGGGATCAGACAAGCGAAATGGTATGAAGCGCAAGCGCAACATAGGAGGATAATCTACCATATAAGCCACGTTGATGAGCTAGAAGTGAGCAAAGACAGAAAAAATTGACAGGTTTTTACTCCAGTCGTTTTTCCGAAACACACATCTGCTGAGATGCAAATAACGGATCCTCCGTTATTTCATACAAGATTGGATTATATGAGAGAATAGTTTGACTGAAAGATGAAGGCGCCGGTAAGTTGGGAAACTGGTTCAACAAGAAAGCAAAAGAGCTGATCGCATCGGCTCCTCTTTCAAACTTTTCAGTCGGCGAATGCAACTCGACCGTCGCGAGGTAAAGGTTGTGTCAGTTGCAATATAAAGTTTTTAGCACACTTGATTGCCCACGTTCTTTCAAATTGGATGGGTCGACACGAATGCCAGTGTTGGAGTGCAGTCACTGATGTGATCAGCCAAGTTCGTGTTTCGGTTCTAACGGTTTCCGCGTTCAAACCACCTAATAAAACAAACAAACGCACGTATGCCAAGCGTCGATGTAATACAATTAGGAAGCGTAGATTTTTGAAAAGCGGATAAGGAGCGGAAACCACGAGATCAGCGCTATCAGTGGTACTTTTACAACTACATGATGTTGTAGATGCACCATCCAAAAGTACAATGTGCGCAACATACATCCATTCAAAAGTAATTTGTAAAAGACGGAATACCAACAAACTTTTTAGATAAGTGCAACCAACCAATCAAGGTATAAATAAATGACGACTGCTAATGCTCCGATAATACACAGAAACCGAACGGATCACCGTGGACGTATTTGCTCGGTCAGAGGGCAGCCTGGCGGCGAAGAAACTGCGGGTGATTTTGCTGGCGGGGTTGCTGTGGACGCACGCTCAGGCAGCCAAACCAACACAGTGCAGCGAGGGAGCGACCGACAGCGCCCAACCGAAAACACAACACAACACCAATCGTTGGTGACTGTCTCTTCGCGCAACGGCATGAAATTGCGCTCTTCAGCGCACTGAGCTGCACGAGGCGCTCAGCCGCCTGCCATGCACCACAGTGCCGACTTTTGTTTTCGGACGCTTTGCACTATCGCATCATGAATAAAAGTTCAGCCTTCCTCAAACCCATCGAGCCCTTTACGTCCTTCGGTGGAAAATGTGCAGCACATTGAATTTGAATGAAGAAAGTCTGTGACTCTACATCGAGAGTGACTCTACAAGTCATTATTTTGAAATTTTTACGTGATGCATAGAATAGCCTAGTTCAGAAAGTGGATCATTTTAAGGCCCCCAAAATAAACCCAAAATATTCTGGAACTCTACTTCGTCAAGCATTTCGTGTGGGAAAATCCGCCCACTCTGCAAATCTCCGGCAGTAAAGTTTCGTCCTCACAGAGATATCGCCCGCAATTAATCATTATTGACCTTGTGTAAATAAAGTAATAACCGCTCATATCATAGAAACAGGGCCGAATTACTCAGCTACAAAAGAAGTGCGAAAACCTGTAGCTGCAATTATCACAGAAGATGGTGCTGAAGGTGACCGGGACTGTCGACATTGCAGGAGGAGAGCGACGGTCGTTATCAGCGCGGAGAGTAAATCTACTCCAGTGCAAAATACAGTCTCACTGATCCTTTATCAGTACTACTTACAACTACATCTAAAACAACGAACATTAAGCGTACACAATTTACTTTGACCATATTGACACTGCAGCAGTGCCTACTACCATGCTTAGTATCCCATCAGTTACTTAATACTATGTTTGAAAAAAAACATGCGCGAGACACTGCATCTGATAGTAGTTATTAACAGCTTCTAGGGTACTTCTTACGGCTAACATTTATTTAGTTTAAGCCGCAGTACTTGTGATGCTGCATGACATACCGCGACTTGCAACGCTCGAATACTGCCACTGCTTCCTCTTTGTTCTGCAGCTAACACTCTCCATTCTTCACTCAGTGTTTTCCAGTCGCTGCTAACAACTGCCATCGCAGCTCAATTATTAGTACTCATATGCTGTGAACGGTGGAACTACATATTATAAAACCCACTCGTCCACGAGAAGGTGAACAGTATTTGTTTTCATAGAGGAGCCACAACTGTCCTTGTGAAGAGCGTTTTATAATGCATCAGTTCCGACAATGCAATCGAGCTCTCACTTCCACACTACGACCTTCCGATTTTTCGATAATGGATGTTCAAATTAACTCGTTATAAAGAGTTCGTGGAAAAAATTTTTGAATTATTCAATTCTGCTAAGATCTAGATGCCTAAGGGATGCCTGTCAGATCGAGAGTTCCATGTAAATACTGTCTGCTTCGAGAAGTCTCCTCTAAATTGGTAGCTTCCTTTGAATTTTGAAAGTCTGCGTCTTTACAGATGGCTATCTAACCCTCCTTCCTTCAGTACCTTCATTTTTCATAAAATTAAGAACATTTCACTCTACAGGAACATAAGTAGTAGCTGCACCTTTTCCGCGAGCTGCGCTGTTGCCGAAACTTGAAAATATTGCTCCGAAATGATTCGAAAAGGTCCTTCCAAACTTTTTTGCCGATATGGGAACCGACTTTCCAAAATTGCTCGTCAAACTTTTGGGTCTAAGACGACTACGCGGACACGCAGCCAACACACCAAATTCACCCGAAGACATCTCATATGAGTGCTGAATAATCGAAAGAGTTATCGCCTCTGCTTTATGTACAGTTCAAAGTTTTATTTAAGTATCGCAGGGAAAGTATTTTATACGTCAGCAAAATATCAGTCTTCGGGAAGTTGATCAAGAAAGATTGTAACTGCATACTCTTGAGATGATTGAGGCGCTTTCTATAGAGAACACAGAAAAGATTCTCACCAAATGAGAGGAAACTTAAGCATCTGCATCGAGTTTTCCAGTAAAAACCTGAAATTTTTTTAAGGAGGCAGCTTGAAACTTTCCAAAAAATCCTTATAGATATGATGGAATAATATGACCCTCAGCGGAAAAAAAGAAATGTACCTTTGGAATCAAGACTGCGTCAGTACGCCACAACTGATGTCAGGAAAAGACTCCACAAGGGCCAGTGTCGCTTGGGGTCTGTTATTGGTGAAAGAGTACCTTGCATGAATATGGTTTCCTTCCATCTTGTAGAACTACTGAAGGGGAATGCGGGCAAGGATGGCATGAGATTTGCAAGAAGAAAGACACAATGTCATTGATAGCAGAAAAGCCGACTGCAGATAAGTTGAGGAAGTTCAGCGACGAGCTACATGCAATCACGATTCACCATAGAACCTTGAGCACTACTACAGCCAAGTTGTACTGCTGCATTCCTGAACAAGCGTACATAGATGTGCCGATGGCACTGTGTGCGTGATCTTGTGATTCGGCTGCAACTGTTTAGAATCTTCATATGATATTAACTGATACGTGGTGCAAGATCAGCCTTTAAAGAGGCCATTTCCCGTTGCCACTGCAGAATGGACAGAAAGAATCACTTTCCCTTGTCACGATTCGATCTCTATAAGAATGCAGCGGATTTGGCACTCGCAGATAGCGTGAAGAGGATTCTCGAAGGTAACAAGCGCGTGTAAATGATCGAGTGGTTGAAATCTGTAAACTTTAACCGCTGCAGCTGAAATGAGATCGATATGATCACCTGAACTCGTTGAAGATCAAGTGAGCGTACACAGGCAATGCGCCGAGCAACCGCAAAGTGACACTTGTCCCCCAACAACAGCAAGTGAACCTTTGAAAGAATCTAACGTGTCCACGCAGCCATCCAGTTCGTTACGACTGAGAGTAATTTAGAGTGTCGGCAGTTAACTCCCTAGGCACCGTACGGTAATTCTTGGAGAAAAGCGGATGACTGATCGCTCAGTGGACAATCATAATGAAGTTGGCTGAAGCGAGTTTTCAGGTTGATTGTAAGAGATGTGCACATGCATTCCCTTCGCAGTTTATCAACTGCCATTCCCATATGTATTTTATATTACACTGGTACATCGAGGAACATTTGCATGCGCACAGTGGCGGTCGTTCGAGGTCTTTCGTATTCTCCGGACCTGAACAATCGATTTCATAGCTCACCAACCAATGATAAAATATTGGGATAAAGAACTCATATTTCAGAGGCATAACTGCTCATTTAAATTCTAACAAAAGTGATGTCACCAGATGTCTCTGCAGATTTAAGTTCGCAAAGCGGATTATGGCAACGCCACTTTTTATTTGCACGTATGTGTGAGCTGATCTGTCTATCTGATAGTTTCAACTCGGAAGCCACTAGAACTGGATCTATGAAATCCATCATGAAATAATGACCTTACTTACCAACATTAACTCTGCAACTTTGCAAGCAATCACAGACACTTACGCACCTAAAAATTTGCCCCCTCATTTTCAACCTGCCGGACCCAGCGGCATCATGATATTCTAAAGCGACCGTAAAAAGCAAGTAATGTTAGAAGAGAATAGTATGATACATATTTCAGTGTTTTAGCGCACCGTACACAACTGGATACTAGAATACAGAAAGACACAATGACGGAACTCAACAATGCTTATTTCTGTGGAACCAACTGGTCATAATGCGAAGAAGGGCATCCCAGAGGTTCATTCTGATGCTGGAATAAGAGGTTTCTCTTGCAAACTTGCCATTCCTCTGGCGCCAGTGACTACAGTGAGTCCACGTGGAAGACTGGATTTCGCAATGTGTCATCTCAGCTGAATTTGCCGGACAGAGATTCGACAGTATAGAAACGCATGCATTTGCGAGGAAAATGCTTGAAAATGAGGCCCACGACCAGAATGAATCCGAAGACGTCAGAGACGTCAAAAAAAAAAAAAAACACAGAACTGCAGCGGGTTGGTTTCTGTCTAATATCTGGGGAGGACTCACTGCAGTTAAACTTTGACTGGAAGCTTGTGTTACGGTCGATCTAGAAAACTTATTTTGATATGCACAGAAAGTCCAGGATCATATTTCTTACTCCCTGAGAACTTTGATTTGCACTGCTTATCGCTTTCCTCTTGGTTTGTTCCAAAAAGTGGGATGAAATAAGCCGGGAAATAAATTAGACGCAAAAGCAATTCCCAGCCGCGTAAAGATGACATCGCCAGGGTTCGCCTCTGCGCGAAAAAGAGCATTCAAGAATATGCTTCGGAGCATGGCACTGTCAAATTAAATTCCAAAGCACTAAAAAATGTCCTCTACTTTCATCTGATCGGCTGTGCGAAAAACATTTTCCTTGAAGACCGATCTTCGTGACAATTCTTTTTCTCGTCGGAAATGTGCAGGTCAACCTTTATGAGAGTCTTCAAACTCCTACCACCCCACAGAAGGTGATAGCAGATGAAAATGTTCCAAGTTACCCCTAAGGGTGAGCTGTACCACGAAACTATACAATCGTGATTCCCCCCGAGTTGAAGAAATAAGAAAATCAGTATGAACTCATTACACGCATTTTAAGCATAAGGATATAACGTCGTTGTGATTGGCATCTTCATATTTTAGTAACGGCGAGTAAAAGCACCATAGTCGGCATTTTCAGCGGCATTAAGAACTGTAAAAGGGACTAGCTGGAAGAATTCAGGCAAACTTGCCAACTTTTCAAGAATGCATGCAAAAGGACCGTCCACATGCTTCAGCGGAAGTGAGGAAACTAGTCAAGACTCGTTCTGCTAATTCCCAATAAAGTATTGCTCCAACTCGAAGGCAAAAGTGGTTCCGTCGCAAGAAGTGTTGATGTGCGAGTGGCCCTGTTTAACAGAACATATGCGTTCTGGAAAGTAGAAGTGTCATTCTACGAGTCGATGGCCTAAACGGCTGCAGCGGTCATTTGCCGCGCCTTTCCAATGACCTCGAGAGACAAATAAACTATCGCTGAGGGACCCAGTGGCATATACACTGGTGCCCAATGGGGAACGATTATTATTAACGGCAATTCTGAGCAATTCACGACTGCCAAGAAACTGCAGACGGTTGCGTAAGACAACTGTTGCGCTATAACGCAAGAAAAGACTCCAAAGTATTTCATGGGAGCTACCGCGTTATTCTGAAGAACTAATGCGATCAAATTTTCTTGTGTGCCGATTATAAAAGTTGATTCTTCCTAGTCTCTTTCTTACTTCCTAATCTGTGACTTCCCGACCTTCCGCGAATCCTGAAAGCTGGTATAATGATTTGCAAGAACTAGTCCTTCGGAGAGTTTCTGAGCTATTCGCTCCGGAAGAATTACAACGCTGATAATCAATTTGCATGGACATCATATTTCCTTAAGGGCAGTTATGTTAGGAGGAAAAAGGCTCACGAATATACCACCAGACATAGTACATGCAAACATAGTACGCGCTTCTGCACTGCACTCGGTTGACGAATTACTGCAGTCAGGTGCTATGGGATGATAAAACGTGCGTAACTACGTTGCCTAGCTGAATCGGTTCCCCACTGAAATCTTTTAAAGAACATTCATTCGCTGTATGAACTGACTCTTCCAGTACAAAATAAAAATCCAGTTAGGCTACATTACTTTCAAATGGTACTATGTACGCGTACATATATGTATATATATATATATATATATATACAAAATTAAAGATATATAAATAAATAAATTAAATATATATACATATGCGAATTCCATTCCAAGCGAATGGCTGGACAGGGAGGGTGGTGCAGGAGGCCACTGGGTGTTGCGCAATATGCTCACCTACCTCTAGTTTTCATAATCCCAGTTCCTTTTCTTCGTAGCGACCAAGCGGACCAGAGAATCACAACATAAAAAGGTAGTCGCATGAGAATACATACGAATCCGCAGAAGTGCATAAAGAAATTCACGAATAAACTTTTGCAAAAATCAATTTCCTTCGCGAAAAGCGTTTTTGGAGATCTTTTTAAGGGTTCTCTTGAAGGGACCGCTCCTCATAAGCACAAAAACTCTACGAGGATACAGCTGAACTAGCAAGTTACGCAGGCATTTGAATTATTCAAACTTGGAAGATCGAAGTCTCGAAAGTGGCTATCAACATTTGGAAGTTAAGTGGATCTCTGTCGTGTGAAACGAACTACAATGATGAGAAGTGCTTCTTCAAAAGAGCGGGGAAAATATAAGCAAAACTTAATATTGGCTTGAAATCAAAGTGAGGGTACATGCAAATATTAATCAACGCGGTGGTGTCGATGCTGTAATTACTGCTTGTTATCTTTAGCGATATGTAAGCAAATTATATTACCATAAAAAACGTTAAACAGCACCAAATCTAACCGCATTTGTTACAGATTCACGTACATCACATGATTTGGCCTGCAATTTTGATGTTTTTCTTTCTCTTCCCTCTGTTGCGATGAAGAACTTTCTATGCGGCCAGCTTTCCCTACGTCTAATTTTCCACACTAACGGTTCGCTTAAATTTTTCGTAATCATTGAGCAAGTTACAATACACTCATTTTTCACAAATCTAGCAATATTAGTACTGATCCTACTTGTAGAAGCATTCAAAAAAGCTTTAAGACAGCGAACGATCCAAATTCCCTCTGGATTTTCTTTCCCGTTTGCAGTCGAAATGTCCCCAGCTCTTCTTCTATGAGAAAATGAGATAACATCAAAGTTACATTAAACAGAAAATATTTTATTACACAGCATCCATATGGCTAGGTTTCAGCTGCACAATAAAGCGTTTTCTTTTCATGGGGTGTGAAATTAACAGAACACTCACACTGACTCTGAGTTTGGAGTAACTTATCTCCATCGAACTTGAAACACTGTTGAGAAAATTCAATTTTTGTATGCCTAGAAATGTTGGGATCACATTTTCTTCATAAAATGCCAAAGAGGTCAGATTTCATGATGAATGAATGGTCCAGGTTCATTTCTTAGGTGGTGTTCGTTCAACTTTTGCATTAAACAACGAAAATCATCATCACTTTGTAACAAATTAAATGTACAGCACACAGATTAGGGCCTTCACAACAAGAATTTTCTTCAGCACCATCCAGCTGTTCTTGGTCGACTGCATTTTGTTAGCGATTCCGATATGCATCTCCGTTCACAGGGTGCCTCATTCAGCCGCTTCTGACGCACAGATGACGACTGCTCACATGACGATTCTAAAATTTTGATGCCCTTTTACGATGGTGCAAAAATGCTGTTTAAATGCGCCAAGTGGAAGTGTTTCCATCAAAATGCATATCCATCTTCAAGGAATGAGAAAAAGTCCATTAGGAGTGCCCCTTCACTGGGAAGTTTTCAGTGGAAAGAAAACAAGGTTTTATAGTGTCATCGTGGACAATGGTTTTAGCTCGTCATTGACGGCTACTGCCACCGTCCGCAACCATTGGAAAGTCTTTTACACTGACCAATGATAAACATCATGGCGCCCACACAAACTCAGCGCCCATCGCACCATAGCAGGTAAGAGGAATCCACGATTAAACACTGAATATAAGCAACAATTTCAAGTGTTTAAATGATGCATCGAATGCTTCTTCATGCTGTTCAGGGAAACGAGAAGGAAAGAGAAGGATGAACTTTCGATCATTAGGACGATGACAACACTGGTTCTCCGCAAGCGATATGTAATATGCTGTCAAAGATGTGCATTTAATCGCAGAAAATGCTGCATGAACTCACTGCAAATAACATGAATCCGTACCCCTGGAAAACCTTGATACCCTCGACAATCGCATATACATGAGAATGGTAAGAATGAACATCACAGCACACAAGGTTCCAAGACACGAAGCCAGCATGAACAATCCCTGACGACTGATTGCGCATTCAGACACATCGCGTGATTTCTGAGATAATTCTGAAAGATGATTTGAACGTGTTACCTCCGCATTTGACAACGATTGTGGTTTTCTCCGACGCCAGTGGAGAAAGTCGATGCAAGAAAAAGTCGAAACTTTACAAACACCGTAAGTTAGATTCCTTTGTGCAAGTGCATTTGCTGTCGCCGTGTTGTGCTTATACCTGTCAGTTTGAAAATTTCAAGTTCAAAGAACACCAAAGCTTGAGGTAAGGAATTAAAGGGGCATGACGACTGTCACAAGTTGGTCCCCTCTGACATATTCCAACTTCATCTACCTATTGTGAAGGAGATCATAAACAATTTGCCAAAAATTTGCTTGTGTTTCACTTAGGTTGGATTTCTGTAAGACATCGGTCGAGTGACAGAATAAACGCAGCAGCATACACAGCGGAAGCTATGGATATGTGCTTTGAGTTCCGTTCGCCGAACTAATTTGTCTCAAAGGACCGCAGCAAAAAATGAAATATGCGTAAGCTGGTCGTCTAATGACGAGCTTTTAATGAGAAAGCACTCGAGAATAAACACTTCCGAACTCGTTTTCCTTTCGCTATTGTCACCTTCATTGCATCGCACACTTTTCAACATAAGCAATTCGTTTACGATGTGAATAAGCGTCTGCTTATGAAATGAGTGGAAAAACTGCTGCACTCACAGAAGTCACACTAAGAACAATTGTTCTCTGCGTTCGCTGCAAAATAACAAACTCACCAATGAGGTTACTACGACACCACAGCCCTTTCACTGAGCATGAGGGCTCGCTGGAGAATTTCCTACTACGCCACAAAGGGAAGAAAGATAGCTACCGCCGCTGAAGAGAATCATACGGTTCTGATAAAGTCACTCCGTGCACAAATAGTTCATGATTGTGTAAGGGAATTTGTATTTTTAAGTAGCGTATCATGGAACAGTGGACGGAGGATTCGTTGCTCGGATCAAGGAGCCTTGACGCGCAATCAAGCTCGCGTTTACTGAAGGCATCTGAAAGCTTCACTCTTGGATAAGGTAGACCTTAAAATACTCAGACCTTCTGATAACGGTTTAGAGGGGAATGTTGAGTGGTTATAGATGATGAGAGAGCAGCAGAAGCTTTGCACTTTGAGATGAACTCTTAAACGTGGCATAGATGTCAAATTCTTTCTGGGTTGTGACAGGTTTCTTACGATCTCCGGCAACCTGAGAAAGCTTTACAGATGCATATAAGAAATGAAGTTGCTGAAGTCCCAGGTTCACATTATGTCAGATATTGCACAACGATGGATTACTTATTCCCATTTGTTTTGCTCAAAACTTCAAGTTCTTAGCTCAAATCATGAACACTTTTCTCAAGGATTGTCTTATGTTTCTTGTCAGCGTCACTACATGGGAAATGGCTTCATATCGTGTTGGCTTTCAACACTGCGGTCTGTACAGACGACAAATCGCAGGCACTAATGTTACGTTCACGAGCTGTAGCAAGCACGCGTTTCGGAAAATTTCTTCATTCTTGAATAAACATTTTTCGCCCATTTACGATCCTATCGAACGCACACCTCATCGAAGTGCCTAATAAAATTACAAGCTACATTCGCTCATTGAAAAATAGCTGTAAATTCCGAAAAACACCTCTTTCAGCTTTGGTGGCCACGTTAGGCGGCTCTTCGTCGAGATCATAAATAAGCAACCGTCCAGCAATCATCGGTGGTGCATTTGGATCAAATGGTGGCTCTGCCATCTTTTCGTTGCGAACATCTGCCATTCTTTTAGCATCGTTTTCAGTATCAAGCGGCTCATCGGCGAGACGCGGAGAGCCCCATGAGACCTGCAGCAGGATGGTTATGCTAGCTGGGCGTTGACTGATGACGATTAAGCATGTCGAAGTAAGGGTGAAGTTTCATCCTTCACCTGTTGCGATGCCCATTTGAAGAGTAAAGATATTTCTCTTCTTTGCTGTGCTTGGGAGGGAGGAGGAGAACGAAAGTGGAGCATCCCCGCCTCCCGATCAAGTTATCTTTCTCATTGGCAATATCTGCAATGCCTCACTCCACGCTCTGCTCTCCCTCCTCAGCAGATGAAGTAATCTGCTTCAAAAAGTTTATTAAATCTTGAAGTGAACATCAGTGCGCAAGTGAAAGGAATCTTGGTACTGCCATTGCTGCGGGATATGGTGTTCATGTCTTAGTCCCGTCCAAATTTCAAACTTATTGCCTTCAGTTTGAGAAGGGTGGAAGCAAGCGGTGGGGCGAATAAATAATGCGGAAAGAGCAGACTGAAGAACTCCAGCTTTCCTCTATATGCTCTTCTGACTTTCAAACCCGCTCCGTTTATCCATCCGCTCTTTGCATGGAATGAAAGCCATCTTTAATACGTCTCATTCGCCTTTGTTTTTCCTCCGCCAAGATCGAGGAAGGAGGATTTATCGAAATTCCACGACGAGGACGTTCTCGCATTTGGTGCTCCTACCCCCGCCTCACAACGCTCATTCAAGACAACGAAACCTTTCACATCCGGAAGAGGAAAGTAGGGGGATATTTGAGAGGAAATTTGCTCAAATAGTTCAGCAAAAAACTGCAGAATAACTGACTACTTGCCGTAATGTTGCATCATAATTCGAAAACCAGGTGTGGATCAGCGTTGAATACAAGCGCTGCAAACTACGAACATAACTGCAAGCCTCCTTGTGTGGTGAACTTTTATTCCTGTCAAAGTCACCTCTAAAATTTCTTCATATTTCCATCTATACTCCGCCTTTATGCCTTCTGTTGAAATGTGTGAAAGGAATGCAGTTTATAAGTCAAATACATGAAGTCTCGAGAGAAACATAGTGTGCAATTTGTTTCGGTTGTTTTCGCTACGAAAGTAAAAAAGTAAACTTCTTTAGAAGAAAAGCAAAGTTTGTTGTTTCTGCAACGGATGTGCTGCACTACCTTATGATTTCTGTCGAGTTCTTACAGACAAACCAAACTACGACAACTGCAGTTCCTCAACACCCACTCATCATTTCACTGTTTTCTGATTATTCACGACCGTACTTCCATCAAAGAAGTTGCATCGTTGCATCTTACGCATTTGTGCTCTCACGAGGGACTGTGTTGACTCAGATGCCTTTTGCAAGGACTGTACTGTAATCTTCGAATGAATGAACGATCAAATCAACGAATCAACGTGCTCGGATTCAGTGACAGCACGGTTGTGAATCACCACCGTTTTACTGCAACTTTTACTAAGAAATCAAGTTCTGCAGCAAGAATCTGCCATTCTGTGCTATAATTAAAAATCTCTGACAAAGGGTTGCAATTTATGCCAAAAACGTCATATTGTAGAATCATGATGGAAATGACTTTTTCCGCTTCTGTCAGCGATCCCTTGGACAAAAACGAGAAGGGGGCTCAGGATTACACAGTCAGAGGTGCGATCCTGCAGGTCCAAAATCTTCTCATCTCCCTAAATACTACAGCCGCGTTTGCGATGGATGCAGTTGACGATAAAGCAATTCAGCCTCTCACAAATCCGATGTTTTGTCATTCAGCCACCACCTCATCCCTAGTTAGAACCCTTCCCCTTCCATTTCTCTTGAAAAATAAGTGGTCTTAGTAATTCTCATGACTAAACAATGAAGGCTAACTTCGAATAAATAAAAGAGAACTGTTCGAAGCATTTATGACTGCTAAGTGAATCAGCTAAAAATACAGAACTCTCCGGTCGACCTCTGCGAAGTCAGAACATTTCAATTTTTTGAACCTCATCACTAGAGCTTTACTTTACTTGATAAGACCACAGCTCTTGCGAAATGAAAAACGAATAGCTTTGTCTGCTTCTGAATCCAAGTCATAACATAAGCTCACATTTGTTTACAAAATTAAAGAATAATAAATCTGGGAAGATAACCTGCATGGAGTCAACATTCTGACCAGCGATTCGTCGAGTATTGTTTCGATTGGCTTGATTTGGCTTTCGCTTCAGCATGTTCGAGTTTTTCGGCTTTACCTAAATTACTGTAATTCCTAACAGCCAAATTTATTGTCAGAGTCTTAATATTTCAAAGCATTAACAGAACCCACCGCATGACCACTGTGCCTTGGAAAAAGATTTTAAGAGAACCTGTCGCCTCGCGCCGACAACCCTTCTACTTAACGATGTTTGAGGAGAGCACTGGCCTTGGCAGTTTTAGGGCGAACCACCGTACTAAGGAGACAGCGTCATAAGACAGCATAAAATTCTACGGAGTTACGTAATGAATAGACTGTTTCTGAAAAACCTCAATGTGAGAAGCTGAAGAAAGCAATATTACGTGGTTCATGAGCATATCGAAGCCTTGAAGTAACGCCCTACGGTCCTCCACAGAGTCTCTGAACATTCTCTGCAGAGAGTCTGCATTAACGTCATCAGGCAGATTCGCAAGGAGATCATTGAGATTTGCCGGAATCGTCACTCCTTCATCTTCGTACTCCGCATATGCACCTATGAAAAATTTGATGTGTCGGTTTCAATATCAACAAAACGGCCAATGTATTGTTGCTTTATTTGTGAAAGTCCCTTACAGAAATTCGAAGCGCCTATTTGTAGAAAAATGCACATGTCGTTTTACTTGTTCACTTTCTCATCCCAATATAAGCCTCTGGTTATTGTAAAAAAGAGCCCTTCACAAGAATAGCTGTTATGCGTAATTGCAGTAAAAGCAAATCTAGCCCTGAATTCCGCTGGCATCGCAGTTACGCTGGAAGCATTTCGGATTTCTTTGTAGCTGTGAAAGAATTTTAAATCCTTCTCCTCGTTCGACACATTTTGTTGAGGCTGAGAGAGGGGACATCAAGTGAGAATCATCACCTGAGATAAATAAGAAACTGATTCCAAAAACTCTTCACAAAAGCCACCAAGATCGTCATAGTTCCGGTCAGGATTCGATTGCTTTTGGTAATCACATGCAACAACACTATGCGTTCAGAAGTGACCACTTCGCTTTAGCGAGTTTTCATCTGCTCAACGTATTAAGGTGACGCCCTATCCCTGCCTGAGCACGTCTCTCTGTCTGTCTGCAGCGTCGTAGTTTCAGTATGCTGATAACCTACGATGATGTTACGAAACCTAGTAAGTACAACCGCATTAATCTAAGCGAAACTTTTACAACTAATAGGGTAGCAGAAACTGTCCATAATATCCGTATGAGAAAGCACATTATCGTTTGCGTATTTGCATTATCCCAGGTGCAACAAAAATTACAGTCGTCATCTCACTCGAATGCCACTGAGGCTGGAGCTAAAAACTTCATCGGGTATGATAAAGATCATAAATTCTGAACAAATTTTCTACAGTCTTAAAGTCGGGTCATGAGCCTCCGGTGCGGCCCTGAAACATCTAAGCGGATTCGATCGCAAATTACATTGAATAATGAAAGCTTCTGGAAGATTTATATGGATGTCTATTGTACTAAAACCATGATGCAGAGACGCTTACGATCGCGAAAACTAATCAAAAATGACGGACAATGAACGCTCGATTGCCATCTCACATAACCTTGCACGTTGCTTGGTGCCCCAGCATCGACAACTGCTAGATGAAGTCTCATTAAGCATGTAAGCCGAGTCCCATAAGCCAGCTAAAGATAAGCGAATCGTTTGCACACTGGCTCTATACGTTAAACAGCGAGAGTTCAAAGCGACTGTGCAGCATGATGCTCTCCTACTTAGCTGGGGCCGCCTTTTAGCATTGCTCTGAAAGGTGTTTCGTGCTTTTCCATGCTCTCGTCCCATGCGAGCAATAGCAGTCATCCAAATAAACCAAAAGTTAAAAGTGACCAATCCATAGGATGTTGAATTGAAAGTATTACTCCTGGTCGTTGTTCCGGGAGAAGTGCTGCCGTACCTTTGTTCGACATATGCCTCGTTGGTCTCAAATATTGTTGTCACAACTGCCTGCAATTTAGATCTGACACTCACTGACCAGGAACTCCTAAATTGGTTGATGATTTCCTTCAACGGGGACCATCATAAAAGAAAAAAATGTACAAGATAAACTGGTCGGCAGAACAGTGACAAGTGGGGAACTGAGGAGTCTGAATAACTTGTTAAACCACATAAAAACAAGAGGTTCAATGCCGCCTTTCCTGTAGCTATATGCGTTATTTTAAAGAAAACGCTGCTGTTCATAAGGAGGACCAGTTTCGAAGCTCTGTCTTTGTAGACGTCAGTGTCGACAGCTTTCTGATGATGTGAAGATCCTAGGAGGTTTTACGCGACAGCAGTGCGAGCACTCTGCTTTTTGCCACTAGTGCCGGCAGTGACGCGCTTTAAGAGATGAGATCGCTGTCTTCACGAACAAGCTCGGTGGCGAACGGCATGCCGGCGCAGTTTACGAAGGAAATAGAATCGGTGAGAGGAAATAGAAAATTAATCCCATCATACGACCCAATGCGTGGCGGACAACATTATGTAACGTTATTACGTCAAACAAGAGCGTAGAAGCTGCGAATGATGAGAAGAATGAAGTGGGAATAACTTTGGTTGTGATGAGAGAAGTCTGGAATTATTTCTAGTGAAATTTTGTATACGCAACTGTAACATCACGCCAAACCCTTTCACGACTTGGCAAGTCAAGAAATTCCACCACTTCTTGTCTTGGCTCAGCCAAATGGTAATGTTTCGAATGATTTTGAATTCATAAAAAGATTAAAGTTACCGTAGGGCTCCGAGGTCTTTCGGTCGTTGGCATAGTGTTGCCGAATATCGCTTTGTGACTTGGCCCGTAGTGCAACCTATCCTTTTCGAAAGCGTTCGGCACAGGGAAACCTGGGCCAAAAGCTGTAACCTGCTCCTTCGTCTCGTAGTCTTCAGCTGTACCGGTGATTCCATATGAAGACGGACCAGTATATCTGTGGGAAAATGATGGTTACCTATTTATGGAGGGTGGCATTGTGTGCGTTTTTACACCTCACCTATTAAATCGGTCAGCTGTACAGTTATCAGAAATAGTGAAATACTGCTTCATATCCTTATACTCGGGCCGTCGCTCACTAGCAGGCAGCCTCTCTCTGGGAACGCACAATAGACTAAAATTCTATTTCAGCAAAAGTTCCCGTTGCTCTCAAAAAGGACAGCAAATCGAACCAGTTCACTTCGACTATAATCCCACAGTTTCGGGTCCACAAGCAGTAAATTTGACAGTCACTATTTGATAGATGGCATGTTTGTGACAGCAACTGCTTACCATATCTGAATAAGACGAAACGTTATATTTCGACAATGCAATGCGCCGCCAGTAGATATGATATAACAATTTGCGCATTACATTCATTATGTTATTATTTTCATTAGTTCGTTATATTCGATCGTTATATGGAACATATTTTATAGAAAGAGAGAACGTTCGTTATGTCATTCCGTTTCTTGAACGTTTTCCTTTCGAATCGAGCCTAACAGACCCTTAAGATTATGAACATCGATCAGTTGGAGCTTTCAAACATGGCTGTAAAGGCGAAATATTCAGGGAGAGTGGGGAGGCGGGATGGTGTTCGAACCTGTTTCGAAAAGGGTCCGAGTAAATACTGTCGACTACTTAAGATAGCTCTAAAGTGGAACTGTTGAAAAAACACTTGCGTGCACGCGTACAGACGTCACTTCATGTTAGAAACTGCAGAAATATACATTAAATGGGATATTTCAGCAACATTCAAACGCCAGCCGCATATCAGTCAGTCTTTTTTGCGCTTTTACGGATTACTTACATGAACTATGATGTGAAGTCACTTATATGCGTATATATGTGGATATCCACCACTTAGCACAACACTCTCGGCTTAGCAATTTGCATGAAATTTGTGGATGCGAGACGTAGCGGCTGACTTAAATGCCAATTTCCTGGCGGTCTGCTCCACTAGCCGTTGCCTCCACTTTCGAAGGCTCTTATAACTGCTTAAACGTAATGAGAAACAATTTCGAAGGCTCTTATAAGTGCTTAAGGCTTCGTTTCACGCACGTCGACCGGCCGAGTGACCTTTGAATCTAATGCTGCGCACATTTTTTGTTTTTGGCATGTGAACCCACTTGGTATTGCAAATATGCATGTCGCTGTGCCTCCTTCGACAAGCTTCTTTACCTGTCGAAACAGTTCCTCACCTGTGAACTAATTTTCGAAGAAATCTGAAGGGGCAGGAAGTGGAAACATTATGCGTAGTTCCTGCTTACACGACTGTGAGATATCCATTATTGGACTTTAATGGTGGGTTTTTGCGGTAGCAAAAGAATTCGCGTTCACAGGAACTTCACACGCAGATCTTGCAAATGCATGAAAAATTGCACGTTAATGTGCATATGCAAATGCTATGCATAGAAGATATGAAATCAGAGTTGCTAGCATGGAGCAGAATTTCTACAACGAAGGTTCGATAGTTCGTGAAATTCCCAGTGTAGTGGTGGTTTGTCACAAGACGTTTCAAGTTTTGCCGAGAGGGAAGAAGACTAGAAAGCGTGCCTTACTGTTTAGATTATTTACCAAAATGAAGCCTTAGAATTAACCAAATTCGACAGTGAGTTGTCGGCAAACATAATCTTGATGCTTTGGTAACTAACTTAGTTGCGTCATGGCTAGGCATGCTTAGCAGATGTCAACAAAACGTATGTAACAGATGTCAACAATGTAATTTTCCTAGTTTGTTGTCATATAAGATGAAAACACAGCAACATACTGGAATGGTTCAGTGGTTCTTCTTGGTGCTGCCGATTGCCTCATATACCCATTGCGCCTGAAATCCTTTGATGTTTTGAGTGCGCCATCGTCGTAACCTTTTCCTATTGCGTTTGTGTCCATTTCCTCCTCAATGCCCTCGATTTCTGATGATTCACCTCCAGCGATTCCACCAAGAGTCATCGATGCGCATGTGGGTGGCTGAAAAAACTCCCCTGGGTTCTGTGAGGGATGCAGACGAAGTGTGTTTGGAAGAAAATGTTGTGTGGCCCTTACTTCTCCACCGTCTCACAAAACCTTTCTGAGAAGATGCGGGCACACATGCTGGAAACGTTTTCGCCGAAGCATGCGCTCTTGGATTTTTTCATATTACGAGGCTTACTCTCAAATGCTTTGTAAATTACATCCAGACATGAAGCAGATTCCTGCCGCTTGCATCATCGCCCTTCCATTAAGCGTGTATTCTAGCAAAGTTGATTATGCACGTTGTTCGAGATGTTACACCAAACTAGCATTATATACCGTAATTCCATCGCACATCCCAGCCTTCTTCATGCACATCTGGATTTGGCAGAAGAACCAAACACCAGGCCGGTCAGCGAACTTGAACACCTGCGACTCCGCATACGCCCTTTGGAGGTCCGGCGAGTAACGTATTCCGGTTATAAGAATCGGGTCCACAGCACATCTGCAAACCTTATTTCTCTTGATATTAATTTCAGAGAGTGACGAATGAGAATGCTGGTATTTGGAAGGTCTCATTTTCACTACTATCGATGTAAATCCTTATCGGTTCATTTTGCAACTTCGCCAACAATTTTTTTTTTTTTTTGTGAATATGTGTTAATTGTTTTTGCGTTGATTTCTTGCGAACGTACAAATGACCGCGGACTCGTGAGCGATGTTTCTCTTCTACGCTTTCACTTGATGGCTCGAGCCTAGTGCGATATTACTTTCCAGAGATGTGAGAAACTAAGACAGTGAGTGTTCGTTCAGAAATACGCATTGCAGTTAGTTTTCGGGGACTGCAAAATGAGCAGGTCGTAAACACAGTTGCTTTGATGCTCAACTTGGAGGACAGATTTGGTAACGAATGAAGGAAGGAAACAAACTTGTGCCAAATTGGTGTTAGAGGTCGACTCTGTGGCAAAAGTAAGCGACATTAAAGCAACAAAAAGAATTTCAGTACTGCTTAGACGTAATTTATATCATGTAATCATGAGCGAAAAAATACCCCGTCATCTAAGAATCGCATATAGATCGAAACATAATATGGCAATACGACGTGGATGTTTCTTTATGACCATGGAACAATAAGAGATCGGATTACTCAAACATAATTTGCAGGACACATTGTTCATGACGCCAATGATCTATTAGAATTTTTTATGCGCAGTTTCTCAGAAAGATGCAGCAGAAGGTGGTGATACATTGAGCAAGCAGCTCCCCCTCGCCACACGCCTCTCGTTGTTGAGTTTCATACCTAAGAAGCAATTCAATCGTTTGTCCATTTGTCCATCGAAAACACCTATCTTTCCTCTCTTATCCTCACCTCATAGTTCAAAGAATTTTACGTTAGTTCCATTCAATTTATTTTAATTTCCTAATGCCCATTTAGCCATCCATCTGACTGTTCAACCGTCTGTCATGTCTGTATAATTCCTCGATAAGAACTATGAATTATTTGCAGAAATTTCAGAAGTACCCTTTTGAATCGACAACGTCTGCCCTTTTGCCGAAGCCGTCGGTAACGTAACAGTTGTTGATTAGAATGCCAAACATTTCTGCAAAACATTATCAGCGGACTTATCAATGATCAACGTTAAGGAACAGTAGCTGCATGATATTACAGGTGAAGAAACGCGCTGGAAGAACTTGCACGATATGAGCTTTGTATTCCCCGCTCACAAGACCAACAAGTTTCGCAAATCACTGCCAAGAAGTAAATTATTGGACGTGATGCAATAACATCTCAATTGATCCATCTGCGCGCAAAACTTCTGAAAAAAATTAGTTTTCTGTAATCTGATTTGTTGCAGAACATGCGGATTTTTGGCTCTATAACTGCTTTAGAGAATGATGAATTACGTTAAAGTATGAAGTCATCGCCCACCGATACTACACCAATTAAGCCTCAACGCTCTAGTTGTTCCCAAGTTGCAAATTCTCGGTAGAAGAGTGCATACATACGCGTGCCGATGCACGCGTCCATATACAAAAAGATAGCCCCACATGCGTGTACGCCTGTGAACACACCACACAACAGACACAAACACACATATTCACGCAATGGAAAGAGTAATCTTCGTTGCCACCCTTGTATGTAGCGCTACTGCCATTTAATTTTTGGAGCTGTTATGTGGGGGTTTGGATGGCGATCGTTATGACGGCGGATGGACAAAGAAATAATTCTTAAAAGAAGTACCTGCAGCTAATGAATTTGAATTGAATTCTCTGATGTGAATCTATGACCAGCTTAATCAAAGTCAAATTCAATAATGACGAATACTGATACGCAATCTCTTTGAAAGGGTCGGTCAAATGCTTTATATTTTTTCGACTAGCAGTTGACTAGAGATACGTTCTGTGCGACACGTCTACCTCACGTGCTTTTTGTCTGTTCTTCATACTGTACCTTCCATCGTCGTATATGCCAATAAATGTTGGCTACTGGTGCCGAAATGCTTGAACCTAATGAAGGAATTTGTGCTCTATTTCAAGCTTAGATTTAAAACAACATAAAATGGGTACGGTCGTCGCAGTGCCACTGATGAAGTACTTTATCGCCAACACGTGCAAACTGAATTGGAATGCCAGCCGGTTTGCCTGAATCAAGATCGTCAATAGAGCTGGCATGGATACTATAAATACATCCCGGAATCGTGTGCCTCGCCTCCACCTCAGTTGTTGGTATCATACTGCAAGATTACTTTATCAGCGTCTATTATCATAATGAGGTCAAGAAGGTGCCTCTAAGGCTCATCGAAATAACGACTCCAAATCATTATTCATTGAACAGCGATCATCGTATAAAACATCTTGTATACGATGATCGCTGTTCAATGAATAATGACAACAGTATTCACTGACAGATGGGAACCTGAGACATTGCAGGTAATGTCGTCTGTTTCTGTTGCTGCCAAGCAATATTTCACATCTGAATCCTCGTCCTGCTAAAACCTCATTTTTACCAGTGATGTTGGCTCTTACTTTTAATATGCTTAATGTTTGCATCCTGTATATTCATTTCAGCAAGAACTGGCAAGCTTGCAAGTAGCAGCACACGTGGTATGTCCTTCTCAACATATCTTCGTGGGCAATTGAATTGACCGGTCTTTTAGACGCCGCTTGAGATCACATCATAGTCGTCTTGCTATTCCTATATTTGAAGGCGACAGTGGCACGTCGGACCCTCATCATGGCGACAGCGGAGCTTGAATGAGTCAGCATATGCGGTGTTTTAAATTAGACCATGACATATTCTCTGGAATAAGCGCATCTTAATCTTATTACGATGTTTTCCGCAACGCAAAACGACTGCTTTGATTACCTAAGTTGCAGTGTGCGAATCTGTTCAGGTTATCACTTTTTTTGAGATCGAATATCTTTTCAGGTTTCCTTTCTATGCAAGCGTGAGAAATGCCACAGACATCCTCCCTTTTCCGGCAGTCTGCAGTCGTTTGATGGCTTGCCAGTGAATGTTATAAGTGGGGGAGGGGGCGGGGAAGGGGGGAGAGGAGGAGGGGACTGCAACCTGGCTAGGAAATTGAGAGTTCGGCAAAAATAATAAACTATACAACACCACTATCAAATCTCTCGCTGAAGTACCGTTGTCTTTAGATGAACTTCGGATTTGGGATTTAATGGTAATGAACAGCTGTGGTAATAGATGCAGCTTTTCATTTCTTGTAGTCTAAAATCGTTTAGAGGTATGTGATGGGCGAATCCAATGAAAGTTACAATGTGTCATCGAATCGAATGCAATCTAAGGTTCTAACATTTTAATGACGCTAGTTGACAGCCTAGCTAGAAGTACAAATTTATTCAGCCGTTCTCAGCATTTAAGAATAATATAAGGACATCATCATTTAAGCTTTCTCCATTAGCATCATCAAACCTTGCAACACTCAGGAAATGACCGGGAAACGCACAATGACCCTTTCGTTTTGCAAATTCAACGACGGAAAGCGTTGAAAAGGATCCCTAAGGATGAGTGCAGAACGCTTCCTGTAACTATTTCGCAGATTTGCTGGCTGTGTTTCGTAAAAATCCCTATGGAACTGGAGACACTGCTCTAGTGCCGAGTTGGTCACTGGTGAGTAGCACCGGAAATATGACCCCGTAATTTGAATGACCCACTTCTATGCGTAACCATTTGGACTCTATTCTGAGAAAATGAGTGACTGCTGTCGTACGCACTGCCTTGTTCACGTTCTGAAAACGGTACGCCAATTAACATCAGCCTTGCGATGAGTGCGAATTCTTGCAATTTCATCGCGCAGTCTATGCGACGAGTCAACAGCGATCGCGGAGTTGCATTTCAGTGAAAGTAATTTTTTGATAGGCCAATTTCAATCCGCTGCGGAATGAAAGTAATTCCAATTAAGATGCAAATTCATTCTACGCCTTTCGTAAACTTGCCTGACAAAAGCTCATTGCAAAAACCTCGTCTTGCACCTATGCCTATATTTGTCAACCTATTAGTTTTAACCCCAGAGCCTCAACAACTACAGCAGAGGATTTGGAGGACACTTTTTACATTTTACAGTGACTTGCTGTGAAACAACTCACACGTCAACTTCGACTCATCGTTTTTGAAAGAAATTGTGGACGTTCGAACGCGCTAAAAAAATTGTGTACCTTTCAGATCAGTCACATTCATTTCTCCCCATATCAGGTCGGAAAAAACTGATCTCTTGTTTACAGTTGTATCACTTAAAGAGGACCAATCAGAATCCGAAGCCTTGATTATGCATTTTTTTTTTAAATTAGCAACCTAGGAAGCTGAATACCTGGGTGGTGGAAACGCACATTCACCCTGCGTCCGTGGTGCTTGATTATTGGACAGTCATTCGGCTTGTCGATAAATTAACTACACTTTTGCGAAATCCACAGTTTTAACCTATAAGACTAACCTACCAGCGAAAATCCATTCATCTGGCCTATGAGTGAAATATAACTCGATTTGCTTACTTCACTGAAATGCTGAGGAACAAAACTCGTTCGAAATAACGCTGAAGAACGAGGCGTCTGTTTGACAGAAACATCGAAGACGGAAGGAATGAAAGAGCAGCCCGTCATATTTTTCTGAGTGATGAAATGCTATGTATGTAACCTTCAAAAGATGAAAATCATAAATATTGTTCTTCAAGTACGTACAGCTGCCCTGTGCACAATTCACGCACACCTTACCGAACAAAGTCACAAATTGTGCAAATCCGGAGACGAGCCACAATACTTTTTTAAGCGTTCTTGCAGTTCCTTAGGCCTCTCATAATTCAAAGTTTAGCGGTACTCTGATGGAAAATTCGCCGAAGAGCACCTCTCGTTGATCCAGAAAGATAACAACATTGAACTTCATGAGCTTTTCTGTTCCACAGATTAGAGAAGTCTTCATTATCTCACGAATTCTCCACTGTTGTGAGAAGGACCGGTAATGAATAAAAACGTATCAATGAGAGATCTGTTACTCGGTGTATTGTTTCATCTGTTTCGAAATAAAGGTAAATTCGCATTTAATTTTCATGATCAGTGTGCCAGCAGACGGGGAACGATTTATTAGTCTGTCTGAGGAAAAAACCCTGGAATATACTTCGCTGAAAGAGTTCTGAGAGCATTGTCATATTCAATTGACTGAAATTCTTTTGCAACTCGCATTTCCCATAACCATTGCTCGACTGATCAATTAATTTCCTCTATGAGTTTCATTCAGTGCGTATTGTCATCACCGTTCGCCTATTTTTGCGACTCTTTGAGATGAAAATGATTTGTGGTGCAATGGAAAGGACCCGTTTGGAGAAACAGAAAAAAGAAATAATGCAAAATTCTCCACTTGATGCCTGTAGTTGCCAAAATGACCCCCCCCCCCAATTCAGACGCAGCTGCTCATTATATGAAGTGGTTCCTATGATTCATAAAAGGTTTGCATTCATTACTAACCGATATCTGCTATACGAAAAGATTGGGTGCCACATGTCGCCTAACGAAGAAACGATTGCTGTTGGGATGTGCAGCCATCGTTTTCCTTGCTTTCAAGCTTCTCCCTCCATCCCCTCTTTCGAATTTATTTCCACTTTTAAAAGCTGTGGTGGCTGAGTAATGGACACGTTCTGAGAAAACGTCCTGGCTTCTCCTTTTCAATATCCTAGAGCAATTTTTTGTGTCAAAGACTTCTTCTCTTATATAACTCAGAAAAGAAGAGCGTTCAAAGCTTCTCTCTTCAAAATATGCAAAAGTGAGTTCTCGATTATTTTTTGTTTTTTTTTGCACTAAAATACATTCCCCCTTTCATTGAAGTTGAGAAAAATTAACGATAGAAGTGGTGAGGGTAGCATCAAAAATCAGCCCTTCACAGTGGAGCAACCCACGTTTGAGTTGTGGCCATTTGCTGCTCAGCAAAGTAAAGGAAAAACTGAAACATGAGACTTGAATATGGCAACTTGCGTCAGCCGGCACAGCTCTACGAAAGCTTAAATTCTACATCTCAACCATTGCTGAACGCACATAGCTGCGAAAAAATAATCTAACAACTTAAAACAAAACGATTTTGGTGAATTGTAACTTCGGCCAACGTGCTCATAAAATCCTCTCCAATGATAACTAAAAAAGATAAAAATGTTCATTTATTGCCAACCCCATTTCTGCTGACAAGGCACACCTACTAACTGAGTGAGGAATGCAGTGCGAAATTAAGTCGCACCAACGCGATCAATAACGCATATTTAAAAAGGAGGAAAACTGAGGTGATGCAACAAGATAAATCACTAAGATATAACCATTAAGATATGGAGAGAGACATAAAGAATGTTGAAAATTCCCACCTGACACCTAATTCGGCCGTAAGTCCTCTGCTCGCTTCCTCAAAGAAGCATTTCACATGAAATGCTTGGTCGACCTTCGTTATGAACATCTAAAATGTTCTTCGACGGAAAAGCGGACAGAATCAACGGTCCAAGTACTTTTACCTTGGAGGCACTGTCTTTTGAAATAGTTTTTCATCTCATTAATGAGCGTATCTATTTCGTTCTCCGCGACTTTCTGAGTGTCCATAGCGATGAGGCAATTAAAGAGCGAAACGAGCTGTCTGATGTCATCATGTCTCACCAAAACCGCTAATTCTGTCCCACAACTGATTTCACTATTTATGCTATTTCACTATTTCGATTTCAGTCCCGACATTCCTCCGCACAATTCACCCACTTTGCCCGGCCGTCTTCGTTTGGTTAATGGTAATACATTTTCATCATCAAGGGAACATGATGTTCAATTCGAACTCATTTTTAATGCTTGAACTGATCCATGAAGTGAACCTCTATATTACTGTGCACATCATATTACAGATGCAACCTCTGCACATGGAATAATGTTGATTCAGGTCGCACTGAGCAGCTCTAAATTATAACCAATCCGACGATGACTCCTCCATTTTATAGGTCGCAGCAGCAAAGGAGCGTAGTGAAGTAAGGTGCAAAGCAAAACTCGCAGTTTTTTGGTTCACCTCATCACGCTCTCTGTCTTTCCACCAATACTGAATCAAAATTGACGTTTCCTGAGGAATGCTGAGTAACGCAAAACAAATCTAATATCTCACTGCTAGGGAACGTGAAATATTTACCATGTGAAATGAGACAACGAGAGTAATACCGTAATACATTCCACGAGGATCTACCTGAAAGAATATCAACTGCATTTTTCTTTGCGAAATTTTTCACTGCTTTGTGAATTTCGGAAACTCGCTGTCAGAGAATGAACCGCTTATGACCGCACACCACAGCAGTTCATTTCTTTCTTCTGATATTTTCAACGTGTCGCGATTCTTACAGATTTCGAAACGATGGTAATATGACAATCAAGTCGGAGGAACTCTAAAACTGACCAAAAGCAATAAATACAAAAAAGTTGTGCAGATTAGGTCCTCTCTTACTTTTGTTATCTTTTGAGGAGTGCAAACCTAACCACTCTGGCAGTGAATGCACTTTTGAAGACGAAGGAAGTGCCCCTTACAGTGTCTACAGATAAGCATAACTTCAAAGCTATAAAATGTCGAAATGATGTTTTTAAGACGAAAATCCCTTATGGCCTCCAATGAGCCAAGTTAGATATTCTAAAATATGAGAAGATATAAGCACTGTTTTAATACTGATTATATATCTAGCACAGAAATGCAAGTTTTATCTGAAGCAGTGAAACAGTGATAAAACATACCGAACGTAAGCTCTTCATACCGCACATTCCAAACCGCAGATCCATGTGCGGTTTTTTGGTTCGCTCTCTGGCGAAGTCATCCTTCGAGCAGTCTGGATTATCAGCCTTACCTTTTGCGTATATGCGACCTTCAAACTGGCCAAAGATCTATCAACGCTGGATATAATATCCAGCCATTCCGATAGAATTCAAAACATACTTTAAATTTCAGTTTATTGAACGCCAGTGATATGTGATAGAAGAGATATTATAAATTTTCTGTTAGTCTCAGCAAGTTACCCAGTAATGCGGGTTGTATCTTTAAAGGATGTTTCACTATATATAGATCTGCAGTAAGGCTATTACATCTCAATTAAAACACTCTAGCGATATGATTTCACTCTTATTTATAAAGAAACGATGCTTGCGAGCATAACCAAATGGGAAGTTTGCATGCCGGCCACATTTTGATGAGTGTTTGTATGCGACAATCAGATGGTATTCGCTTATCCTTCACCTTAATTCTCAACTACCACATCCAGCAATAGTCTAATCTCGCTCTATTCAACGAGTTTTTAGGCAAGAGATATCGCTAGACTCTGCAATAAAAATTTTTTGAGATATCACAAGCGTTATTTCACGTACAGGTTTGAAAGTGACGTGCTATATTTGACGGTAATATTTAACAGTATGTGATACATATAAACTATTTGGCACCAGCTACATTTTAACAAACAGAATCAGCTGCATATGAAGCACGGAGAACAAAAACCTGCGAAGATTTTCCTTGTCTTAACGAAAACTCTGATTTGATCATCCAAGCATTCGATGTCCGGATCACCGATAATATCGTTGTCAATGCTGATCGCTGTCGATCGAGGATACATTGTGAACAACTGCAATATTCAATTTTTGTAAGTGAAATTAAACACCTTGGGAAAAGACAATGTAGACTGCCTGGCAAATTTTAAAAATTTAGTCTACCAACGACAAATCCCTAAATCGAATTCACGCTTTTCGTGAAAATCGCAATCGAATATCTCAGCATTCGTTGCCTCAATCGGAGAAAACTCCTAATTACGAAAGTGACTGCGTGATCTTTTATCTGCTTCATTCATCGACGAGGAAACCCGATTCACAATTTTAGGATCCAAAAAAATTAGTATTCATTCAGTGTATGACAGAAAAAAGTGGTAGGTGAAACCAATCTGAATAAACGAAAACCATATTTCAATTCAGTGCCACTAGCAGTGGGCACTTTGAAATTCTCACTTGCAACAACTTACGGTGAAGAATAAGACGGCAGCGAGCAACGAGCGCATCGTGTAGAACGAGATATCCCTCTTCCAATAAACACTCCCAATTGAACGTCTCTTTCAGAAATCAGCAATAACGCTCACAAAACTCACTGAAATAATTACTCACCTGTTACCGTTAATAGCAATAAGCAGCTGCATTCACACCCTCCAGTTCACCATATTCTTCAGTGGTTCTTTCGTTTCAATTATCAATAGCAAATAACAACGGAAAATGCTTGCCTTGTTTCGTAGTCTGGCAGTATTAGCCAAAAGGCACTTACAATGGAACATTATCAGTCACGAATACCAATTTTAGGGTGATTCATAGGCTCGGTCCCACTATCAAAATTCATGATCTTCCTTGGGGCTTATGAGCTTATTGTACATTTTATAAATTTGTATTGTAAATTGGGGCTAGCAATTCATGAGCTTATCATATTGTAAATTTCATCCTGTTGCATACTAAAATTGCCTTGATGAAAAATATATTAGTGCGCGTTAGCGAAAAAACTACCAAAAAACGTTTCAAGTGCAATGTTGGATGATATGAAGTAAGCAGCCGTTTTGTTGGCTTTCTGTTCCTTTCACCATGTAGCAGGAAACGAAACGGTATGTGAGAACGTGACATTCGAAAAGATGTTCAAGAA
Source organism: Parascaris univalens (assembly GCA_037576465.1). Lineage (NCBI taxonomy): Eukaryota > Metazoa > Nematoda > Chromadorea > Rhabditida > Ascarididae > Parascaris > Parascaris univalens. Next base: position 27,233,775 of record CM075173.1, read on the forward strand.
GGGTCCTAAATGTGTCGAGTACGCCAGACGCATGAGCTAAAAATGTACAGTATGTTCTGCGTTAAATAAAGGAAATGTCATGCTTTTCAAGTGAGGAAAATGTTTAAGAATAAAGTGATAAAAAGGAGCCAGCTACGAAATGAGCAGGCGCATAGATTGCTTAATTTGCCAAGCTTCAAATTGCAGCAAGCACTTCTTCGTTCCAAAAAACAGGAATTTTGTGAATAGCGAGCGACGGTGAGAAACTTGTTGGTGCTGATGCTTAACGTTTTAAAAATGAATTACGAGCAGTGAAAACAACTACTTAAATACTATGCTCATCAGCAAGATGCATCGAAAAGTTTATAAGCAGTTGTTCAACTTGTCTCGATTCATAAACTCATGCAACTGGGGCAGGAGCCTTCTGAACACATATTTAATGGCTGCAGCTTGTCGTCTGTTTCTTCACATCACAACTTTTAATTTCAATGTACCACTCCAGCAATATCTATTAGTCAATGAAGGGAAGTCTGCGAACTGGAATCGGTGATTTCCTATTCAACGAAATATGCATGATGGTGCGACAAATTACGCTGACAGATGATCAACTGAGTGAGGGAGGAATTAGAACAGCACACTATATGCGCAATAACAGTGACACAGGTTATTAGGCAGAGCGCAATACTGGACGGATATTTCACTGCTGCTTGATTGCAGCGATTCTCATTCGCATCAGACATCTGAATGCAGACGTGAACATGCTTAGCTTACTCTAAAAAGTCGACAAAATATATGTTCCTTCTATAGTGACAGTCACCGAACTTAAATACTTTTACATATCGCTGAAACGTTTCTCAGGAATCTTCTCTCCTTTGGTAGCACCTTTTTCTTCAGTAGAATCCAAACGAAGGTAACTATTCTCATGAGAAAAATCTGTAAATGTGAGTAAGGGATGTATGACGAGAAGGCGGCTTGGTGGAAGCTGAGAGAAAAATATGATCTGAGCAATCTCTACATTATTGACCAATATTCTGGAATTCCTGCAATGCGCGATATTTGAAAGCAGACAGAAAATTGCAGAACGAAAATGCAGTGTACACATTAGTTGAGAGTCTGTGTTTATTGAATACCTTTTCGGGTTTGATTCTTCTTATGCAACAGATGCAACTGCAAGAGGATTTCCTATCTCTGCTGTGTGGATCACAGTGAAGGGGTGAGAGGTATGAGGAAAATATTGCGGCACTTTTTGAATTAACGCGATAAACTTTCGGAGCGAATTTTCTCATGAAACGACGATGAGACTCCACCTCCTCAATCTTACAAACTTTCGATGCAGGCTTTCGAAAAGCGGCATAATATCATTAGGAAAATTGCACAGAAATCACAATACAGTCAGTCTTTGATGCGACGAATGGAAAGAACTGCTCGTATGGCATCTATTTGAGCATACTGCAATCTCATGAAGCACAAACTTTTTGGAATATTTCTGTGAGTGGTGGGTAATTCAATCAGAACTTACATCGCATGCGGAACCCCGGAGTAACGTATTTTTCTAAACGCTTACATATGAGAAGCCTGGATTTGAAGAAAATTACCATTTTGCTTGATGTAAAGAATGTGGCTATCCTTTATGTGAAGTTTCTTTTGAAAAAAACTCATGCAGCTCTCAACAGAGAGAAACTGACGCCCGTCGTTACCCGAAAAGATAATTCCAGGAAGCACACTCAGTGGAGACGGAATTCTGTGCTCAAACCACCGTTCTACTCACTTTTTTTGCGCAAGGTTCCAGTAAATCATCGACTTGGTACTAGTAGATTTTGCGCCAACGACATTATGATAGATAGTGTTTTGTGAGCATCGAAGTAGTGTTATATGCTGCCTACAGGAAGACTTGTTGTCCAAGTCAAAACGCGTCGCCAGTATTTTCTTCCGCTCAAAACGAGCACATACGAATACAGTTAATTCAAAGCATAGAATGAAAAAAAAATTTGCCAGGTGGCATACTGATATACTGCTTCACACAGAAGCAACAGTTTCCACTGCGTTAAGGAGCATCGTAATGTAAATTCCGCTATGATGCAATAGCAAGTGCTACTCCTGCACTGAGCAGTAACGCTCTTGCTACTAGGGTGAAGAATATCTTTTAAGTTCACTCTTCGCGGCAATCTGCTTCAACCAATTCCCTCAAAATCCATATTCTTCAGTTACAAGATACATTAAGAAGTGACCTACGTGAAACATGCTTTACACGCTAATACACCATTTAGGATGTCCCTTAATATCTTCTTCCTCCGATTTGTACAAAAATAACCCTCGCGGCACACAAGTGAGCGCAAGTAGCGAACGTCGCTAACGAAAATTTCTTATCTAATTTGACAAGTTCGGTCTGCGTATATTTCAAAAACCCCATTTAAAAATTTTTGTAGTGAGTTGGATGCTTGGAAATGCCCGTGACCCAACCGAAAAACATCAACAATTAAATCTTTCAAGAAATGGTTTTAAGTGTATTTACTGCCAATAGCAAGCACTGTCAAAATTCGACGGCAGTCTGACACTTCCGATGCCATTCAATGACCACTATCTTCCACTCTTTAATTAACTCCGAGAAGTGTCATGCTTCAAACCTCTGCGAAATCTTGCCGCGGCTTAAGCATCTCAAAGACTGTCTCGCAAATGGGCCAAAAAGCACTCTTAGTTGAGGTATTGCAACCAACTCTGCAAAAAAAGCTGAAAAAGCATCAAACGTTTGAGCTCAAAATAGGGAACGTGTGGAAAATTTGGCGAAATTCATTTAAAATCAACGCAGAAATTAAATGGATATTATTGGGAACGAACTGAGGGCTCATTTTTCGATTATTAAGTCTGGACACTCACTTTCTAAATTTCACGCTGATCGGTAAATCGGCTCTTGTTATATGAAGTATAAACGTCTGTAGAACGCGATTGTGACGCATCGCGCTCAAGAAGCATTCATTAAGTTCAGGATGAGAATCAATGGGAACAGATCATGCTAAATGGAGGAAGCTCTCAAAGAGAGGCAAATCCGAGCAGAAAAGCAAAGCAGAACCGAATAAAAAGTGAAATTTCTGTTTTGGCTTACTTGCCAGATTAGGCAGCTCACTGAAAATATTCGCTACAGGTCACGAGGAAGTAACTAAAATCGTGCAGAATGACATGTCGGATACCTTGAAGTGCTTGTTCTTTTAGAAAGTCCGAACAGTCGCAGTGGTGACTGCCACAATGGTTTATATTTCTATGAGATGCCCAAACAAGGAATCGTGATTTTATGAGAAACGGATACTTTCTTTTTTCCTTCTACTTCAATCAGCATTATTCATTAATGCACAGTAAAAATATGGATGAGAGAAAGTGAGAGCGTACTTGTAGATATGCTACTGAAAAAACTCTGTTTCTTCGAGTTTTCAAGAGCCATAAGAACCGATATTCTAACAAGCCTCATATCTGAAGGCTGTTATCGCCAGCACTTCTTATGCACCTTTATGCCTCTGACAACGCTTCAACTGGAAAAATCTGACATGAAGATGCTTTAGGGCCCTAAAAGGACTTCTTGCTGTTTAAATCAGAGGCTGAGGAGGAGAGCGATTAAGTTTTGGATTATAGAAACCTAGAGATTCCTGTTCCTCAAAATTCTTTTGCTTAAAGTAAGTGAATATAGCAAGAAACATTTCAAGGTTGGGAAAAAACTGTAGTAAAAATGAAAGCATGAAGGCTCGTAAGACTGCTAGGTCAAAACGGCTCAGAATGATGCTTTTTGACGGCTTTTTGACTTCGTTCAAATCTGTATTGGAACTGAATTATGCCAACATAGGAGCAGAAAGGATTTCGAAATACGCTCTTGCAAAGAGGAAAACGCCCAACAATTGGAAAAGTGCGACAGAGCAGCTGGCACGAAATGCTCTTTCGCAATCCTCTCATCTGGCCAGTGGCTTTCAGGAGTCACTAGGTAAAACGAAAGTATGCCTTCTGATGCTTTCATGGTAGTTTGCCACTCTGCTAGATGCATCTCCTTCTGAGATGCGATGAAAATGAAAACTGGATATGTGCGCAATGCGCACAAACCTTTCAACTGTCAACGCCTTTTAAGGTTGATGAATGAAAGTAAAAGGTGGTAAATGAGATGATCCATTTTTGTTACTATATTTAAACTCGTGCCCCAGGATACTATATATATAAACATAATATTGCCTAATGCGGTTCGTAGACGCAAATCTGCACAAAAGTCCTTGAAACAGTCAAGAAACTATTTTTCATTCAGTGCTGTACGCACTGAATGAAAAACAGCAGAAACGCCGATTCATTGGTCGTAGCCGTTTTGCTATATTATCAAATCAAAGATGAAAGCAAAGGTTACATCAAGCAGTACCCGTTCTTGAAGCGATTTTAGTGTCTTGTTTTTAAAGGAAGCACATGACGGGTACTTCTAAGCGCTTCAGTGAAAGCGATTTATTTGGAACCGCTACCGCCGACTTTGCACCGATGACACCGATTGTGATTATTCTAAACATCATACCTCTATAATCGAAGAATCATACAAAACAAAGTAAGCTCTCCTCAAACGTGCATCAAATGCTCTCCTCCTCCTAAAAGTAAAGTTTAATTGCACCGAAAACATCCAAAAAAATGCCGTTCAATTTAATACTCACAGAGCATTCATTTTCTACAAGCAACGCTAAGCGCAAAACAAGACATGCAAAAAAGTTTGCACGTTGCAAGTACAAGGCATTCGGTCGTCGTCCACCGTTCCAGCATTCGACTGCTCGTCGCAACAAGTGGCATAATCCAATTGAGGTATGACCGCGTAGTTTTCCTCGCTGTCACAATTCGAGCCTCATTTTTCGCCCCTCCCTTAATTCGACGTTACAGCGCATTTCCAGCACACAGTCGATCTATTCAGTCTAAGCGCTTCAAACTCCCGGCATAACTTTCACCTCGTATAATAACTGAGTACTGAAGCATTCGAGGAGTGATAGACTTATGAAACTCAATCTAGCGCTCACTGTTTTTCTGCTGTGATGGAATAGAGGTATTCAACTTTTACAGACATAAAGTATAAAGGAAGTCGAGGAAGATATGAGGAAGGTGGGCAGAAGGGATTGGGATCGGCATATTACATTCAGCAGCACTAATTTCTTATAGTTCTCACTGTGCTCAGTGAGAGCATTTATCTGGCATCAAGTTCGAGGCCCTCACGTCACCTCACAAGCATTTATTCTGGATGAAATTTCTACTGTGACAATTCATAGACAGTGATTGGGACACGTCTGGATCGCTCTTCGTAAACACATCAGCAAGGAGTAGCATAAGACGCAGATGCTGATTTAATGTTTTCGGGTACTGAATTAATGGGAAGCACATTAATTTTGTTAAGAGCAACTTAAATGGAAACGCCTGATATCAGCTGCAAATATAATTAACTGTGAATCGAAGCTGGTAATCTTTTAGCTCATCTTAGGTAGGACTCAAGAAGAGCCAAGATGACAATTTGGAACCGTAATCAAATAGAGCAGTAAATGGTTCGAACATAATACACGTAAATACATCGATTCACTATGTTCGATGCACTCTTCTACTGCACATGTCACTTCTGAACGACACAAAGTTTTACTTCCAAGTTTTCTCAAAAAGTTTTTGCGGAAACAATAAATTGATGAATTGTTGTGCTGCCCTCACCGGGAGTTCGCATGTCTGCAACACTCGATAGCGTACGTGACACTATTTCTTAATGTCGAGTCGATGTAGGGAATTGGGAGAAATATGTTCAGTGATGCGCCCACTAGCCTTTCAAATATTCATGTGTATCAATAATTATACAAATGGCAACGCACCAACGAGGGATGAGGGCTCTTTTTGTGTGCATTAGCCACTTTGGTGCACGGTGAGGCTACACCGTAGTCTTCGCGAGTGACTTTCTTATACTGACATTGCTGCCGCTATTAAAGTGGTAAGAAAATAATGTGAAGCAAGGGAACCCCGTAACGATGATGAGTAGATGGAGATTTGTGCAAAGGTAACGAAAATTTTGAAGTCGGCATGTTAAAAAGCATTAAGATAGTAAATTAGCATCCACAAACGAGATAGTTAAGCAAAAACCGAAATGCACTTGAAAGCGAAACGAAATAATAACGCGTTTCGAGTCCGTTAGGATTACGCCATGTTATAACACCGTCATGACCCTTCACACTACCTAATTATTGAGACTGCATGTGGTATGTTGTATGCCGCAACAACCGCTCCTAAACCCAGTTTGCGACTTCTTGCAAACGTTTAATTCATCTGCAGAATTGTGTTGGCCTGCCTCAAACAGACGGATCCAAAGGCCCAAAGATTTTGAACTTCCCTTAAACAAAATATGGCGACGATTTTAGATGCGGTGCCCAGCGCACTATCCAAAGCCCTATTATCACCTAGTATTTGCTGAACACTTCTTCTGGCGCGAATTCAACGTTGTCCGATATTTCCGTGATGCAAGCTCAGCAGGGAATTAGAAATGGCTAGATATTTACTGATGTTTTCTAAGTCAAAACCGTTCGAGGAATTCGGGGTCTGCTCATGCTCGAGCATGCTGCTACTGATGATAATCTGGGTCTTAGCAGCAAAAACGTTCTTAATGAAACGCGAAACCAGCAAACTGGTTCGGTCGTGGCTGGAATTCGCGTGTTTTTGTTTGTCTCCACTCATCAAAGCCCATTTCCTTTGCCAGTTACAGTGAAGGCGCCTTGAAGTCCTATAAACGATGCCAACACGTTTAAGTTGAAAACGGTAAACGATGTAGCAGTGAGATAACAACTGTTTTCACGGCACGTTTCATGCCTCTGATCAAAATACGACGGTTCATCTCCACTACACTTTTTCTGTCTCTTTGCTTCACCTCCAGTTAGCTCCGCCTCAGGTATAGTGATGAAAGCAGTGCTGATAGTTTATCGATTGGCTGTCTAAAAGTGCACCATCACAGAGTTTGATGTTTTTCGCTTCAGATTTAGTACACTTCAGCCTTTAAAACATTAGCATCAACCTTTCTTTTATCACCAGTTTTATCACTATCATTTTCATCATTTTTATCATCATCAGGTTGCCTATTATCGAAATTTAAGTTTTTCTCAATTCAAGCTTTTCAGTTACTTTTGCCCCCCTCTACAATCACTTTCAGACCACAGAGCTTTCATGACGAGCTCGCACTCCTACAACCAGTTGTTATTTAATAAAGAATTAAACGCACCGTGATAAGGTTGTCCTCCAGCTGCAAGAATTTGAAGCGGCTATCTGCCGCCGTAGCTGGATGCGATAGCAATCGCCCACGGCGAACTTTGTTCTTTTACATCAAGTTTTCCTAAGACAATTCATTGCGCCGATTTGTTTGTTCGGACACACATGTCCGTCTGTGTGTTCCAATCGCCGAGATCTCTTCGCAGTTTTGACTCATCAGCCACAAGGATGTAACCTGTATGTTTCCCTCCTTCGCAGGTGACCCTCCTAAACTCTAATTTTTTCATCTGACCATTATATTTTAGAATATTCGAGCAGCTAGTTTGTTCGACTTACAAGCAGCAGAACTGCGCATCCAGTCAGCACCCCAGGCGTCTTTTCCCATTTGCTTTTTCTCGCGTGATCGCAGCAATTAAATAGCAATTTTGGAACTTATAAACTGTCGTTTAACAAAAAACTTCACAGGTGAAGTGTTTTCACAGATGCAGGTCAACAGGAGAAGAGAGATAATTTCATATTTTATGGAACCGTCTATTCAACTGAACCTGTTTACCTTGCAAAACGTCTTCCAATAATTGCAGCGATGAAATATTATACGATTTGAAATCATCACAAGATCCGCCTAGAGAGAAATTAATAAACGATTCCACAAAAAGAGCACATTTTTGAAACTATTCTCGCGTGTCCCTATATTTGGTGGCTATTTGAGTAAAATCCTGACGGTGACATCCCAACGATTTAAAGATAAGACCCCACTTCCCAAAAAACATTTTCAGAAGGACGAATCTTAAAATGTGAGCAGGAGGCGGAAAAATTTACGACAAGGTTCGGAGAGATCACGAGATACGAAAAGAACTCCAGTCATAGAGCGTGTTTTGATTACTCGAGGAGACGTAAGTGCAGATGTTGTTGTAACCGTGGAATCTCCTGTTTCACTCGAATCAAAAGTTTCATGACAAATTTCGTGTTACTGTCTTATTGACGGTCAAATTGCTGAACTGTAAAGGTTAGGAAGTGTACACGATTAGACTGCTAACGGAAGGAACCAAATCACGTTTAAAAGAAGCTCGCAGGGTTCATTTGAAAGCAGTTATTCATAAACAATGAGACATTTCCGTTGCCTTTGCATCTGTGACGCATTGGTCTCTAAAATTTCATCAAATTTGCTCCTACTGCATCGGATGCAGCAGTACCGAAGTGAATAGGGATACAGTGAAATTTTCGAAATAGCCTATTAATAGTGTATGCTCACTCTTAATCCGCTGTGCGGTGATGCGAAGACTTGCAAATGCACTCAGTGGTTTCGGCGAAGTGGTCTTGTTTGCCACATTTTCAGGCGACCACCCTACCTTCATTGCATATTTATGCATTCTAATTGCAAATACAACGTCTCATCCTCTCCTACTTACTCCGTAGGTTTCTACAATGCCGCCATGGGATCTGGATTTCTTTAATTATTATCCTCCATCAGATTCACTTCATTCTCTCACATTTCCGTCAATAACATCATTGTTTAGTTTTTTATGCACCACTGTAACCGTTTTTCTGCTCACCTGATAACGTATAAATCAATTTAACGCATAGTTTCAGTTAAAAGCAGACACTATCCGCAATATTTTTCCATGGTTTTCCAAACAAATGAAAATCGAGCACTGTAATCTCCCATTAGATGCCGAACTCTTGATATGAAGCAGATGTGAGCCCCAATTCCGTCCAGAGAGGAACTGCAACGCTTGCTGACGACGTTTCTTACGCCTAACAGCACACCATCGTTTGCCATGAAACGCATCTCCGCTGCTGCAAGTTAACCCTCTTGAACGAAGTGCCTAACGTTGCGCGCTCCATTCGGGTTGAAAAAACATAGTCTCTGCCCCATTTCTCGAGAAACAGTCCCTCGAATCAGCGATCAGTTATCGTCCGTCAGCTCGCTTGGGGTTTCTTTTCTGGACATTTGTGTGTGATTATCCCTGCTGATGAAGAATTCAAACTACCGAATATGTGAAAGTAGTTGATGTCATTTGCCATAAAAAACCGCCAAGAAACTGGAAGCCGAAGAGGTCGCTCCCTTCCTGCTGAAGTGGACTGAAAGGTTCTGAGCATCCTCAAGTCAAGATCCGAAATCGTAGATGTAAATTTTGTTCAAGGAGTTCAGTTTGACTTGTGACGCACATCAAATACTGTTTCGGAGCCTTTTTATCGCGTATATTACCAGTGTATGTTCAGTGACCAAAAAAGCCATCTGTGGACGGAGGAAGAAAGAATAGGGAGGGGGAGGGAGGGGGGGGGGGGGGGGGGGGGACAGAATGGAAAACAGGGAGAAACTTCATCGTCAGTTTTGAACGTATATTTGGGATTGGAATTGGCGCCCACGTATGTGGTCAAAGTCTCTTCGCACCTGCTTTTAAATCCTGCAGTTGGCTTCGCTGTCGTCACCATATTGTTATTAATATCGGTGCATTGAAGAGGTGCTTCTGGTTGGTTGTTTCATAAGACAAGCGTTATCTATCGCATATCGGTCTTTTATTTTACAACTCAACTTTTGACGTCTGCTGAAAACGTATTGGTGACACCGATTTCTGATAGATAAACTTGTGATTTGCACGAAAGCTGCTTGGGGTTGCAGTCATTTGCGAGTGAGAACAACGATTTTTCCACATTTATCTGCTATTTGTATGGTCTTAACAGGCGTTTTGGTGCACCTCGTGTAGTCCCGAGCACCTTCCCTCTCCCCGTCCCCCCACATTTCCGGCCTCAGTCAGCATCATTTGCTACTTCGAATTGCGCTCAGAAACTGCTCCAATTCACCACTCACTTTCTTGCACCACGTTGCATTTTTTAGAAGAGTTCGTTGTGTCGATTTCACTCTGCCGAAACTTGATATTACATCAGTGTTTATCAGTGGCACTTTTTCGCACACAGAAGTGTTCCTCCTCACTGAAATGCTTATCGAAAGTCCGCGGACGGTTTGACTTGGTTGCTCGCGTCAGTTTCAGATGAGTGCAACGTATGAAGCCTTTGGCAACTTTCCGTAAAAGTATCGTGTAAGAAGCGATTTACTTTGAACCGTCGATGATCGCCTTTGAAAACGGATCCTTTGAACTTGTTGCCATTGCGAGAGTAAAGCTGAACAACTTTTAGGAAGCCCCTCTCTGGAAATCAAATCCGATCTTCGACATAATTTGACACATCGCTGCAGGGAATCGGACCTCGCAGACCCTTTGGAGCGTCTATTTGTCTTTTTCCAAAACCATCTGAAGTTCCTGACTGCTCATGACAGCCGGGAACTTCAGAAAGAGAGTGAATGAATTTATTATTCTCATGCATAAATCAGATATAACGGCGTCGTCATCGGTGTTGACTGTGGCATTAATTGGGAGAATCAGCCGATGCTGCAGACTTTATTAAGCGAGCAGTCACAATCAACGAAGATTTATCTCCGTAAAGTAAACTCATTTCTTGTACGTGTTAAGTCGTTTGGCCGCGCACACAGATCACTGTTTTGCTTTCGGAATCATAAGAAATTGTATTTTATGCATCGTTACGGTCCCTACAACATAACTGCTGGGCATTCATCGTGGAGCCGTGTCTGTCGTTTGCAGTGTTTCTAGAAAAATATGAATCCAGCAACTGAGTTGAAGCATTTGCTACAGTTAGCTCATCAATAAGTGGAGGCATTCGTGTCATGCGAGCGAGAAGGGCTTTCAGTGCTGTCTTTATTAAATGAGCAGTTTTTAAGAGGGCCTTTCATCGCTTTTGCGGGAACGCAAATGTTAAAACTATGACATGGCAGTCCTTTCACGTCGCAACATTACCACTCAGCGAATGTCAGAGTTGAATGAATAGCTCTCTGTTGGTCGGGGTTATTATATGTGATCAGTGCGGACTGTTGATTATTGGCATGGCAGTTCTCATCAAAAGTGCTTATAAGAGCATCATCTCTGAATTCATTCCATTCAATCTGCATCCCGCGCTGCTGTTGTGGTGAAGAAGAACCAGGAGGCGAAAGGTACTTGGTGAATTCTTCGGTGTCGATGCACCAAAAATCCTCGCACGGGAGGTAACAATTAACGAAGCTCGTCGAAATGTTCACTTGTGCAGCCATCTCATGGCGACATGTATTCTGTAATAAAACGCGGTTTTACTTTTAAAAACTACTGGGCAAAGGGAAACATCGTCATGGGCAGGTATAGGATCAGTTTGAATCAATTACTGGGGTTCATTAAATAAGCTCACACCTCACTTCATGCGAATCGATAAACTGGGCGGACAGAATTTCAAAGTCGAAAAATCATCGTAAAAGGCCATAACCTTCGAGTTCCATTAAACTAAAGAACGCCACCGTTCTCATTCACAGCACTGGCTGGTAAAGAAAAGACTGCTTCAGGTTTAAAGACGATAAAAATGGGCTCGTAGTGCAGTAGATATTTGAACATGCTTCATTTTCTGTGCTTTTGATCCCGTTGAGTTTTCCTGCAAATTTTCAGCCTTTATACCCTGGTGCTCACCAGAGTCTAATAACTAAAGTCCCACGACAAGGAAAGAGTAGTTATATATCGTTTCCTACTGACAAACCTACTGCTGATCTAGCAGACTCCTTCAGAATTCTTTGTGCAAAGAGACTCAGTTGATAATATCGAACAACATGACCTCATATTCGCGCAGGTGAACACTGCACATCGATTGTGAAAAGTGTGACGCTTCTGAAAACAACAACAATATTTGACGCTGACGCCTGATGACATCCATCCCTAGATGTAAGCTTGCGTACGCCCAGACGTCTATTGCGGATAACCTTGGATAATTTATCTTCATTAAAAGAGTCGTGATGTACGTAAGCATGCGAACACAGATCAAATATAATGGCCTCAAATGTACTGCACGTCTCGCCCTATGAGAGCCAGTGGCAGCCCCGTAACTAAACTGGGCGTTTCGAATACTTTTACGCTGTCCGTCATTTCGCAAAGCCTCATTTGCTGGCAGTTTTAATCTAAATTCTTACTTCCCCGTCGGCCAATGGCTCTTTCAACCACAATCGTTTGTCCCGAGAACTTGCTTCAAAACTTGAACCCGCCTGCCTAACGCTAAGGTATGGAAGCCGGCATAAATTTCGCCTTCAAACTCATAAAAAACGAAAACTGGTGGATGAACAGTTAGGCGTCCGAACGATGAAGTTTCCCACTTCGAGAATCATAAAGACAGTCACACCACTCGCATGACCGTCGTAAAGAAAACGGTCCCAATTTTTCGAGTTTCTCGTCGTCTTCGTAAATTTTAGATTAAGCCGTAGAGTACCGCTTACTAGCATGGAAAATTGAAAGAATGAAGATTCATAATAGGATCAGGGAAATTCTGACCGGCATTATGGCAACGTCATCCTTTTGCAACAAACGTTCAAAACACGTTTTCTGCTCTTTCCAAAGGAAAGATGTCATTCATAGCTAACAAGCAGACCAGTTAGACCATAAAAAACATTGAGATGCTGAATGTGCCCGAATTTATCAACCTGAAGGAAACAACGGTTACTGCAGCAATCGCCAGTCGTCAAGACAGCCACTAGGTGAAGCAACGATTTGGCTATTCCCCACAGGTTCTCAGTGTTTTTTGCATGAGGCAAGCTAAAGTGCCTCACATCGCAAGCAGTGTGCTTGTAACAAAAGTATGATTATCTGGCAAAGTTTTGCAGGTGTAAAAGGGGTTCTTTGAATTTATACAGTAAATAATGTAGTGAACAGGAAGTTGGTGGCCCTACAACGACGGTAATTCTGTTTTTCGCACTTGGTTCAGCAATGCACTGAGAACACTTTGGACCATTTGAAAAATGCAGTTGTTAAGCATAAATAAACAAAGCCAACAAAAATTTGTAAGAGAACCAAGAGAACTTTTACCGCACCTCACATCTCCTCTAAAGAACAGAGTTTATTCAAAATTTCTGATGATCTGATGTCGGAAAATGCTGACTTTTCTGCGTATTTAACTGAATATTTGACCAGAGCAAATTTTGTCAAAGCTCAGTGAGTAGTTAGGTAAAGATAGATTCCCAATTCATATTGCAGATGGGAAGCGAACCGATCTTTAACCTGAGCCTAAGGTCGAGAAATTGCTAAATTTTCTAGTCCTTTGAAATACTTTTAGTGCGAATTTCTTTCAGGGATTTCATTACTGGTCTGAGTTAATTGAAGATATACCAACATGCCGGTCTTTCAATACAGCTACATCTAAAGGTAGGAAAAACGAAACAGCAGTGTGGAAAAACATTTTCCTCTCTCATTACCATCCTTCCTTTCGCACAATAATTTCGGCGCATGAAAAATTTCGCGCCTCCAAACGTCGCTCTTTTGAACGCCGACATTCGGACGATTTTGGCGGATCGGTCTACGTCTACTCTCTAAGCATATAGGAATATTCAGAAAATAACACATAACATGGAATGCTCATTCCCATCCCAGGGTGTAAAGTACTGCAGGTCAGTTGAATGGCATTTTTAATTATCTGGGTTACTTTTCATGAATAAAGACATCTAAGATTCCAGCAAGACTTTTTTGTTCCGAACTGATGAACGCAAAACTGCAGAATTCTTTCATGATAGGATAGCCTTTGTAACATAACTAAAGAAAAGGTTTGCCAGGGCCGAAAAGGTTTGCAATTGCACTCGCTTAACCTTTAAGTCCCATAAATTCAATGTGAACACCTAACCATCCATTGGTTAACTAATTTTTCTGCTCGAAAAGTTCTACTTTAACAAATCATTTTTGTGGCTCAGGCGGTGAGTCACGAGTGTCTCGTGCTCTTTGCTTCAGTATCTCTGGAGTTGATGCTTCAGACAGACAGACAGACTTAACGCAACGTTATCGTGACTCACTAGCGGTGGACCGCTTTAAAATGAATGAAACGAATGCATTAATCGTGTGATATCAATAAGAAAGGGAATGAAATGAAAAAGTAACAATATGTGGGATGAATGAAGAAATAGTGTACTGTATTGTTGGAGAAGTGGTTTGCGTTTCGGACGATATTTGTAGTTGGGGTTCTCCTTGAGGTGCTGAACTCGAATAGCCTCAGCCTGTTGCACGAATGGTTGCTTCTCCATGTGAGACATTCCTTTCCATCGCTTACCTTCAATTAACACAAATATTAATAATGTGTACAATATGAGCTTGATTGGCACAAGAATACAATATCTCTTTGCAAGAGCTCACTTTAAATGAAAAATAAAGCATCGGTGAAAAATAAAAGTTCGTGAATCGCCAATACTACCATCCTGGAGCTACGTATATCAACACTCTTGAAGCCGCAGAAAGAGTACGTATGTGTCGATCTAAATGTACGGTGAGTGAACACAAATAAGTTTCAAAAAAATGCTTTTGCGCGCATAGTCACCTTCTTGGGTATGAGGTGAACACCGAACATCACAAAGCTTTCAGCACTTTTATTTAAATAAGCGATATATTGAAAAGCTTCCTTTCTGATTTTCTGAAATAACTAACTACGCAACCCTACAAATATCTCTTCGGAAGACTTTTTTGTGCAAAAATGTGCTGTGCTATGCGCGTTTCGCTGTTTGTAAAATATCCTATCGGGAAAAGTGGCCCTTTGACTGCATTCTGAAGGCTTTTCACTGCATTGGTAGGCTTTTAATGAGCAAAAAATATCCGATTTGCAAAATACTTCGATTAAATTTAAGCGCCTGATGATACTATTGGCTCCAGGGAATCACTACATGCAGAAAATGCAGAAGCAGCAAAGATCAACTCTGCACACTGCTATCCTTGGAGCTATAAAATCTGTTTTCATATGGTTGCTTCAGGCTAAAGTTAAAGCCTTCAGAAAGCGCATTTCCTTGATTTCCTTCGCTACTACCATTTGTAAAATGCAACTTTTAGTGACTGAAAATGGGGCTCTGCACCGAAAAAATGAATCATGTTAACATATCACTGAAAATTTTTCCTTCACTGTTTTAAGATGCTTGCATCACGTTTTGCATGCAGCATGCACTGAACCACCCCGCAGATCTTGAAAACGATGTGATTATTATGCTTGTCTCAAATGAGCTGCGTATAAGTCAGCTGACATCATTCAAAAGAAATATCCAAGAGGATGAAGGAACTGTTCTTAGGAAAGCATGGCAAATGTACAGGCCGAAGGTATGATTCTCAATATTTCCTTAAATTTCAGATTCCTTCCTGGGCAAACATTCTTCCGCCAAATGATCAACACTCTACCAGAGAAAATATTTTAATGGGTCTCAAACTTTGGATGAGCGTGATGCAAATTTCTAACGTCGTCAGGTGACTCTGGAAGCAAATGAAAATCCCAGCTTTCTTATCGCCAGAATAGAACTTGCTTCAGTTAATGCTTCACTTACCCAAAATCTTGCTGAGGTCTGCGTTATGCATACCCGGATTTTCCGCAGCGAGTTTTCTTCGCATTTTACGTGCCCACACCATAAACGCGTTCATCGGTCTCCTCACTCTGAGCTCATCCCTCTCTGAATCAATCAGCGCTAGGCTTTTCCTCACTTTGCAATAGTTTAGACTCGAATTTCAAAGTGAGTTTTGGTGGACACATCTGTGTTATGCACTTCAAGTATTTCGGCTTGTTCTGTGATGAGACACAATCACACTGCCTTCGATTAAACATAATTGGTCTCGCAGTGCACGAATGCTAAACCTCATCGTCACTTGCGCTCCACTCATCTACACAGCATATCTCTTCCAAAGTGCATTAAAATATCCCTAAGTTGTTCCTAGACCTAGTCGTAACCAATATTGCAATGGGATTTGAATGCTCATTCCGGAATTATCTGATAACTGTGGAATGTTCAAGATAACTCCTGAAAATGTATAACAAACGAGTGAATTGGAATCCGAAGTGAAATATGTTGAACTAAAATTTTGCACACTTCGAAGCAAATCAAACTTGGTGAGGAAGGAAGACAGGATAAGACTGCTCCTCTTTGTCTCCATTTCAGGGGTGTCAACTCTACACACTCTCCACAGCTCCAGTGATTAGCGTAGCAAGTAAACATAGTCGGCACCAAACCATTTACAGAGACACGCAACAGTTCAGCGATCGTTAAGATGCTGATGGCAATATGTATAACATCAAAGAACCAAAAGTCCAACAAACTCCTAAGGCTTCGCGATCAATTTTCTTGAAGATGAGGATTATGCACAAACGGACGGGAGGAAATCTGCAATGACGCTTTGCAGCGCAAGAACAATCTCAGTTGCAAGCAAACCGTCATTGCACAGTTCATGGTGCTTCGTTTTGAGTGCAGAATTATCATTTAAGCACCGATTTTCAGGTATTTCTTTTAGTACTTCGCCCGAAAATATATAAAATGCAGAGATGTGAAGAAGAGATGTAGCAAAAACAGTTTCTGGGGTGCAAAATCGTCTACAGCACTGGCTCGATGCACTCAAGCAATATTCCAAGAAATTCTGAAATCCTACGTTAGTTTTCAATAATGTTTCAGCAGCTATAATACAAGAACTCAGTGAGCGCTTCGAGGACCAACTCGAACAGGAAATTACAGAGAAAATTGCGATGTTGGTTAAGTTCGGGAAGCCGAATGCTATAAAAATATCTTATAGGCGTGCTTGAAATTATTGTATATAGCGAATTTCGCTCGAAGGATATCTATAAGAGCCACCTGAAAATCGGTGCCCGGTGATAATTCAGAGTTCATTGCATCCACTCGCCCGCTCCTGTTCGAATTGATGCTTTCAGCCGTTTGTTGTTCTGCCGTTCAGTTTGCTACTAATTTTCCACCATCTTGAATGATTTTCTAAGATTAAGAGCGCATGAAAATGCAATAAGAAACCAACTGATTTGTTTCCTTCTCGTTTTGCACTGTTCGCATTTGCAAACTCCTTTGCAACGAGATAAATGCTGATCATTTGGTGTCTCTCTGTCGTAGTCGAGATCTAAACAACGCAATGAGCGGTCAAGACGAAAGATTTTACTCCTCCTTCGACAGTAATGATAGCAACCTTTTGGCGGTGCAAGCAGCACTGAAGGTATATTTCATTTCCACATGAGTGGTGCTCTCAGTCTTCACCGAACATCTCAACTCTGGGCTCTTTCTATGACCACTTTTGTGGTTCAATCTTCACTTCTTAGCCGTTGTGTTTTGAGCAAAGAATAAAACGGTGCTCAAAAAATGGAATAGTTGAAAAAATTTACACGCCTATCACCGTGCTCACAACAGAAACGTGCAATTTAAACAGCTGCCAGCCGTGGAGGTAGTGCACTTCATCCGGCACAGTCCCATTTGCGTAGTTGGTGTGCGCATGTCCCTTGCGGATTTCCTCCTACTAAAACGGCACTTTTGTAGAAAATGATCCGTGACAGTCCAGAACTGTAGTTATCAGAAAATCATCGTCATTGATTTCTTAATTGATCTCGTTTCGTTCTTCTCTCTTGATGAATGCCGTTAGTCGGAGGCTTGTGACAATCAACAGTCCAAGCCTTTGTTCTCTTACCGGCCCACATTGTGCAAAGAGAAAAATGAGGATTGGGGAGTCTCAAATAAATGGCAAAAAAACCATCTGCACCCAAAATCTTTTGGTATTCGTAAACCATCGACTATTAAGAGTTCATTTCAACGCGGAATTTTCGGGTAAGTAAAAATGCGCTAGGAAACCTGCAATCCTCTGTCAATATCTTCGCTTTTCTGTAATCGGAATAACGACTACCAGCTGAGAAGAGCCCGATGTTCACGGCTTATCAGAACTTGTTGCGGTGGGAGATATTGTTTACGTCGCGTCCCCACCAACGGAAAGTCTTTTTTCTGAAGAACTAAACGTAAAGTTTAACAGCAGCACAAAATGTGGCCTTTTTTCTGTGAATAGGAGTCAGATTTACGAAATGGCGCTATCCCACCATTAGATTCTACTCCTCAAATACGTTTTCAGCTTTGACAAACGTCAGTTATTTAGAGAGGAATGCAGCAGCACACTGCATTATATTTAGGGATACTACTGGAAATAAAGCGCAAGGTCGCGTTACGTTGTACAACGATAAGGAGGTTTATCCACGAAGTCTTTCTGAAATGAAGGTCTCGTGTTCTTTATTTCCAACCTATCAGTGTCATATGCAATGCAATCAAGGAGAAGCTCAATTCTTCATGTTTCTTTCTATGGTTGAAACAGTTTAGGTGATCGATTCTCTGAAAACATGCTGCAGGTGCTTCAGACTATGTGGATAACGCAACAGAAGAATCCGACGTTCGATCCATCTTCCTCATTTTTGAACAAATGGGTTCTCTTCTCTGGTATCTGTTCTGGATGTTTCTTGCACACTTTCCATTCACCTTTATTGGTGGAAGTGGAACCAGCGAGATTGCAGTAGGCATCGATGAACGCATCCGAGGACGTCATTCCCCCACATTTGAAGGACTCGTTCACTGCAGAGAACATAAGATATTAATGATATTATTCATTGTTGAACACTGTTCAATCTCTAACGTAGAACGAACAATCGGAACAATACATCCTGTGAAGCAACTTACGATCCTGATCATAATCACGATAACCTATCATGCACAATATCAACCGTACTACCTATTATCGTAACTATTATGAGCGTTGTTTGCGAAAGAAATAGAAGACCGAAATTCCAAAGAGCAAAATAGCAGCACTTCGATCTTTCGGTGGTCGGTTCTGAATGAATCATCGGTGCGAAATTACTTGATCACTTTCTAACTTCAAAATCAAAAATTTAGCGTCTGATGTCAGATGTTAACGACTGCCATGCAACCAGACTCTTCGAAGGTGTGCAACTTATCCTTAACCTGAATCAAATACCACGTGGTATTTAGCCGTCTCTTCATCTTTTCCCATCTTTCAAGTACCCCTTTGCAGCTCAGTTCTGCTGAGCGACTTTCAGAGTGAAGAAGCGAAGACGTGGCTGCTGCTGGATAAAGGAAACATGAAAGCCTCGAACGAAGAAAATTTTTGAGAATAACCACAGATTTGAGAGAGAATCGGCATAGCCGCACTGATTACGCAGCGAAATGTGACTAAAAACGGTGGCGCAATCAGCGAGAGGGGGCACCGGTGGCGGAGATACAAATGTTGTTGAAGGACGAAGTAATGGAAATGAAAATCTTTGAAAGTGACAGTCTGAAGGAAATTCCGCGTGATGCAGTCGAGTGCTGGTGCCAAGCACGGAGCAGTTTCCCTGCCCAAACTTCTCATTCATATTCCCCTAAGTGAAAGAGCTCACCAAGCGGACGAATTCCCTTGCGCGATACGGTAGGCTTTTCTACAGTGCTTCAGTGATGGCATAGCGGTCAGATCAAGATGGCGTTCATTGTGTGAGTGCTATAGATGCTCATAGTGAAATGATGTGAATAGCCGGCTGCAGAGTACACAAGTTTTTGTGTAAGTGAAAGGCTCTGAGCAATAAGATTCATGCAATGCGTCTTTCCACTCCTTCGACGCACCGGCCTATGAATCTGCACTGCAGATATAAAGTAGATTTCTCAGCACTTTATTACGGAGCAAGCCCATCGAATAAGACGTGAACTGTTACGCAGGACGTTCATATAAAGTCTTCATTGTTTACATCTGTGCTGTTGTGAAGATAACTGAGGATCTCCGAAAAGGCTAAACTAATAAAAAGCAATGCATCTCATCTTTTATAAATGCAAGAAGTATTCGGCAAAAAAGACTAAGCTATCGAACATTGCAGCTGATTTTCATTTCGATTCTGCTCTGAGTACTGCTCAGTTCCATGAACAGGGAGACAAAAATAAACAGAAATTAAAGTGAGAGAACAGGAGCGGTTCAACGAAATTCTCTCTTAGCATTTCGTGGAACGCTTCACGAACGTTTATGAATCTATCGTCCCTAAGACACGAGCAACCCGCTATCTCCGTAAGTTTACGGCACAAATTTAAGAGAAATTCGCTCGAGCTGAACGATTCTTCAAACCACGATGGCCGGACTACAAATATTAATGTGGTCGTTTAGGTAACCTAAATCTCTCAATAGGGAGCGGGCCACAGCCATTTGATTAGCTGCACCCTCACTGAGACGAGTAAACCAGTGCCACGAGGGAGAGCGCGCTGTTGCGATCAAAAAGTGAGTTATTACGGATGAATTATGACACATTTATATTCTTCCTTTGATGAAGGAAGGATTTCTCGAAAACGCAAAGAGCTCAAAAATTTTTCCAGCTTGAACTAAAGAAAACGCGCAGGAGTACTATCTCTCGAAGACCCCTTCGATCAACCGAGAAGTTGAACCGTTCGTAGTGAGCATTAAAAAGCATGGAAGCATCTGGCGATGATGTGCGAGAAGAAGGCGGAGGGCCGAGCAGCTGCAACGCCTCAAATGGCAACAGTTCACGTGTTTTTTCTGCACATTGCCTTCGTTTATTCGGCATGACACCTGCATTTGCGCTGCCCTCAACACTGCCGTCAGATAATTTTAACCCCTACACACATATGTGAGATGATACCTGATTAACGTTCTGATAGTCACTGCGGGAGAATGCAACGCCGATATATCTCGATTCAGATGCGACCACACCAAATGCATTGATGTCAAGCAGCTACGCTGTGCTCATTCTCTGGGCGAAGGAGCAAGAAGATAACTGTTATATCATTTTTATGCACTAGTCCATCTATAAACTCCTTCCATACACTTCGGTAAAAACGTCTGTGGCTGCTTCAAATATAAGGAAACTTTGACATGAAGGACCTCAATATATTTCCTTTTGCTCGTGTTGTGTATGAAAGAGAAAAAAAATAGTGGAGGCAACCATTACTTCAGTCCTGGATGAGAATAAAATACGAGAAGCCAGGGTAATTTCTGAAAAACTCGTTTACCGTTCGTCATTTGAGTTCGAAAAGATTCCCTCTGTTGGCAAAGGCTCCCCGATTTGCACGCAGTTTGTTCTTCTCGAGAAAAATTTCTTTTTCAAGACTCCATACAGACTAATGCTCCAAAAGTACGTGGTAAAGTCGTGTCTCCGCGTCTGTATATGAATCTGCCTGTTCGGCGCTTTCAGTGCACCGACGAAGAAGCCAAATTTGGAAACTTTTTCCTCTGCCATATCTCAGGTTGGAGGGTCACCTTCGGGAGGGTTGCAGGCATTGAAAAGACTAAGAAAATAGCCATTTTACATCAGCCAGTTTTCGACCTTCATTCAGCACCGTCCGGGGCCTAAAAAAACGAATCTTTGTGGAAGATTTGCATGGATAGCCGGATCTGCTAAAATGTGGAGATATTATTTCACACACTTTTTTTTGTTGCGAACATTTGGAACACTTGGACAGGCAAGCAGAATGCGAAAGCACATTTTATGTAAGATGCCAGCATTTCTGGCACGCCCGTTTATTGGCATCCTCAAAAACGATATAACGACAGTCACCCTGATGTAGCCAATCCATGGAATGCAAATTTCCGTTAACAATCATATTCTCGACTTAATGCCTAAAAAGTAAACTTTTAATTTGAAGATGAAGGATACCCTTCTCAAACCGTTTCACATGGGCTCAAATGGCCTCAACCCTTACGACTAACGTTATATTGGCAACTTGCGTTCTTCACTCCTTTCAAATTATGGAATTCCCATGACAATTTGCTGAGGACAGATAACGGCTCCCTTAAAGCATTTCACTTGGAACTTCGTATGTTTCCAAACTTTATGAATACCTCGGTGATTCAGAGACTTACATGAATCGCTATCGACGCATGTATACGAAAATTTTATGCATCCTCACCTGTTGCAGAAAGTCTAGACTTGCACTTTACCCGAAAATACACTTCACATTTTTGCTTTTCCTGTCCTATTTTCCACACTCCAAACATCGTCAGCATATATAACTGAGCTCATAACAAAGCCCTTATCCACCTTATTGCCTCAGCGTGCTAGTGAACCTTGGTACTTCATCTGCTGAGCACGATTATCGATTCATAAGAGAACTGCATCAAACGCGTCAAATGACCGTCTCCCATTTATGACTTATTGCAAACGTGGGATGGTAGTGGTTGTTTCGGACAAGTCCCAGATCACACTTCGAGCGTACCACCTGTCCAGACAAGAACCGACAGTAGTATGATTTACCTGAAAATCTTAATGTTCAGTGCGCGCAGAAAAACAGTGGCAACTCTGCTACACAAGAAATTACAAATTCCAGCACTTCACTTGCTCGTCAGACTGAAAAAGCCAAGGGGAACTTTTCAAAAAAATTGTTTCGAACCTCCATTCGGAACTTTGGCAAATTAAGAGGATGCGCAGGACTTAAGCACTAGTCGAAGACACCTCAAGTTGAAGGCATCTCGCGCTCTTGGAACTTCTGCGTTATTTTGGAACAATTATCACTGTGGTGGCGAGGACGGCCTCACTTCTCCTTACCTGAAGTCCGGTGTATGAATCAGCGCTCTTGCTAGAAGTGAAGACGCTCTCCTTCGAGAACGTGGAAATTCCTGCAGATGCAATGCACTCTAGAAGAAGAGGTAGACGGCAGAGTGGACCTTATTAAGGTATCGTCCTAATGGCACAATTGCCTCAAAGCGTTGTCTACGAGAAATAAAGGGATAATGTTTGCAACCCAGGACATACACAGCAATTTTTTCACTATGAACAACGCTGTAGTGTAAGCTGAGGCTGTCCCCACTACTCGCAACTTGGTTACCTCACACGACGAACTATCAAGTTTCTAGACGAAGTGTTTCACTTCTCGCAACGCTTCCTTCCCAAAGAGGCCTGTCTGTCCACTCAGAAAGAGACCAGAGCTAGTCGGGGAGGCATGAGGGCATGAAATGTTAGAATGCGGACGCGCGTGATTCATCATCGCCACGCTGTTTTTTGTGGCGAATATGCGGGCAGTGCTGAAAGCAAATATCCTTTAGCGGCACTTTCGCAACATTACTCTCCTCTCCACATACAAAAATTTTCATTACGTTGCCGAGGCGTCTCGTCGTAGCTGCATAAGACATCATCATCTATACTAAACAAAACGATGCATTTACACAAGCGTTTCGGGACAGCGCAACTTCACCCACAACGTTACATATCGCTGATCCACTAAATGCAGTCACTCCTTAACGAAAATGTAAAAAGCACGTATAAGCCGACGAAACTACAAAACGTTACGGGAAGGCGAATATCGTATTGTGTGGAACAGTGATGCATATTGCCAAGGCTCTGGTAACTCGCCAACCTCAGAATGCTCTACCGTGGATGGCAGCTGAACAAGGCGGCGATTCGACATCATTTTCCGAACCATCCCAATCGAGGACACTGTGCGATGACGTGAAGACACGTGAACCACACAGATCGAGCTGTCCCTTTTCTACCCGCGATCCAGGTAACCAACGTGAATTGCGCACTCCATCAGTTATATTTAGAAAATGTCCTCTTCCGTAGACCATGTGAGAAGAGGAGATGATTGGCCTTCAGCAACAAGGCGCAGCCGGCAGTCGAATACAGCCGTGAAGTAACTGTAAACGTCAATGTAAATAGACTTTGGAGACCGAGTAACGCGTGGGCAATGCGAGCTTCAAATCACTGTGGGAAAGTTGACGGTGCTCTTGTTGTGTCTATGTTCGAAGCAGAATATTTTATGGTTAAAATCAGTTCATATGTTAGTATAACAGTTCTACAAATATGTGAACTTCAAGGCCATCGAGCTGCTAATAGTTCCTCTGAGTGAACTAACGCCGCCGTCTGCGACTGAAGTTCAGAGAAATCGTGGGAAATGCCTAAAGTAGTCGACAGTCGTTTTCGGTATGCGAAGGCAGAAAAAATGCTGATGAACCAGCGATGTCGAATCACTGTCGGATATTTTTGAAGCGTCGACTTCTCGGATGTGTCTTGAAGGTATTTCTGATAAACAGTTGCTCAGCAAAAAACTGCGTTTTGGAGACGGTCACTAGTCCCTTCTGGGGGCATATATCAGGAGATCATAGAAAACACCACTTAAGAATAAAGCAGTCTAAGACAAAAAACCCAAACAAACGAACATTACCGCCGACGATATACAGGAGGGGACGTGGTGAGATCATTCAGCTCCTCCCTAAACATGTTCGAAGTATTGATGAGCAAATTCACGAGCGCATAAACGAGCACCAAACGTGGACTGTATTACAAAGTTTTCCACACCATCCTCTTGCCGAGGAAGCACGCACAGAGCCTGTGTGCCCATTTGTCGATCACTTCGAGGCATTCTTGCTTCACCGCAGATTTTACTTTCGGTGATGAAAGCTCCAAAGACGTGACCAAAGCATCGCTTAAGGTCAGTGAGCAATATGACTGATCCTTTATAAGGTTCTACCCGCACCACAAGTGTATTCGGACAAATTGGCGCTATGGTAGCCAAACGGTTTTGATGTGGTCATCTGCCCAGTGTTATAAGAATTCACTAGATTATATGATTATCTGCAAACGTCTTCTTGGGCCTGCGCATCTGCAGAAAGAAGGAACTGAGGTGATGCTGGGAAATTCAAATATCGAATGAGGAGACCTACTGTGCACCGTTGGCAACCTGCTGAAACGGAGGTCAACTTCCAATGCATGCTGCAGACCTTCAGCTGCTTCGACTATATTTTTTGTGATTAATTCACAAGATTTGGTGTCTCATGCCTTCTATTGATGTCCAGTTCTTGCGTCGACAACTAGTGGGACCTTCGATAAGCAACCATGATTTTAGGCGAGACTTCTGCTAGGACGAGGGACATGGTAATCCCGGATAACAAAACCTTGAGCTTCGCGCTATAAGGATGTTATGGCTTAACTTTGTCATCCTTTTCTCAGTTTCAGTTCTTCAACATAAGTGACATTAACTGAGCTGATGAGAAAGTAGAAGCATATCAAAACAAGAAGTTAAGTATACCTAAACCATGAATCCTATCTGAGGATATGCACAATACAGAAACCTAATGCACTTTCTCCCTGCTACTATTTCGCGTATCCCCTTTCCAATCAACATGTCGTCGTATGTGTTGCACTAGGCAGAACGTTCGGCACTCCACATCTATCATTTCGCAGTAGGAACGACGGCTTCGATTCTGGATTTGTATCAACTATTATATCAGTCCGTTTACATATCAAGACGTACACTCAGATCGAGGCCTTCAGGTCATACCAGGCTGCTGACTCTAAAGCAACTTACTCACTGAACGATTTATTAAAAGCTGCTTCATTAACAGAATACAATACGAACAGCCTCATCGCGGTAAAGGCATGCATAACACAATATAACAGTACACTTGGAGCGTTGAGCTAAACAAATGCCATGCGAGCGACCCTCCAATAATCCGCCCTGACTAGTCACAAAGGGTGGTTTTGCATGGAGTCACTCGAAATGGCAAAAAAAGTTGGAAAAATTATGAGATCAACGAAAGTAAGTGCAACTAAGTTAATAAAAGTCGAAGCGGCTGGAACAATAAGTATGTCAGCTTGTTTATTACCCGAGCCGACTACCCGACTACTCGGGTACGACAAAGAGCCCCGGCCACACAAAATCCGATTAAATAACGCTGACGGTCTCGCTTCGAGTTTATCATATATAGGACAAAGCTACTTCGAAATGTCATGATCTTTCGAAACCGTCAACAAAACTAAAACAATGAATGACAGTGTCAACAAAATTGGAGGTGACATTCATATCAAATGCTGAAGGCCGATTTCATTACTCTGTTCTTATGGCTGGTGACCTGGAGACATGCAAACGCCCTACACACAATTGCACACACACAGCTGTTGACGTGCAAAGCGCAAAGTCGGTATAAAATCACCTCTACGGCCACATACCTACGAACACGCATACGCAATTGAGCGTGCACATATCCATCCACACATAAACGACGAGTGCCGCTGCACAGAATCATAAAGGAAGCAATGAGCACTAAACGATGCCATTAACCCCATATTTAATGAGTGAAAAATACGATTCCATTGGTGAGGCGATTTCGATAAGCCACTTTCAAAAATAGACACACGCAGATCAATGGAGAACAGATGAAGCGGAGATTGCTGGGGACATCGCGTCAGCCCGGATCGACCTCTCCCCTCCTCGAGACCTTAGAGAGTTCGAGATTCGGATAGAGATGTGCTGGTTTAGATCCAGCCTGCTCGCGGCCAACAAAGTCTCTCCACTTAGACCAATACTCGCGCTGATAACGCTCATTGAACAATTCGGCCACATTTACGACCTCTGAAAGCTGATTGTAATTATGCTAATAAACGCAAACAACGCTCTCGTATAAGGCGTAAGGCGATGGATGATTCAATCCACCGACAGAGACCAGTGGCCTTAACCGGCCGGGCCATTATTCCACATTCAGTGCATTGTCGGTCCGCAGAATAACCATTATATATATTCATGGCATTTGCACTGACAGGCGCCTCCAGGAGGCTGTTAGGCTTCTCATGAATGCATGCCTCAACTTTTGAAGGCGGGTAGCACTTATTCGCTAAGAAACATGAGAAACACTGCCTCAAAGAATGAGTGGCCAGAACATGTGCGCACTACAGTGAAAGTGAGGGAAGAGACTCTCATTAGCTGAAAAAGCCAAATGGGGCATTCGAAACATCAGTTAAGCGGACGTGAGTGGGCGTCTGCCTTCACAATGTAAAAACAAGTAATGGCCGCAAAGGTGCTACCCCAAAGTACCTAGTCTTGGCGATAAGCCCAACATTGCAATTCGTCTGAGAGCCTTTTAAATCAAGCATTATCAAAAAAATTCCAAATATCAGTGACACAGATGCAGTGCATCAAATAACCTTCTGTTATTCTATAGCTTTGATAAAAACGTGAGAATGTATGCTGATTCCTATGAAGGCCTTCGCACTGTTCTTTAGATAGAGGAAAAGGGATCAGAACCACATAATAAACAGTCTCGCTCTGAGAGCTCGATACTTCACTTTGCGAACAAAACTATCAAAGTGGTTAGTTGTGTGGCGCATTTTTGAGATAATGTGAATGAAACTGGAGTCCTTAACGAGGGGAGCAAGAGAGGCCAGTATTGCAGCGGTATCCACATATCCTGCTTCTGAATTTTTGATTTCGCCTTGGCACTTCCCTTAGCGTATATCTGGCAGAAAATTTCTTCTTTTACATCCTTCAGAAAGAGATAAGCTCACCATCTGCCGACCACATGTGGACCGCTTTTCTAGCTTTCTTCGGTAGAGGCGAGTTGCTGCGACTCATTGAACGATAACTCTCTGCTGGGGATGCACTTCCGGTTGAACGTACTGACTGAGTCGCTGAACCAGAACTATTCCTGAAAACAGCGCTAGAATAGTCTCCACCACAGCGGATAACTTGGTGATAAAAACCATTGATTCCGTAAAGAAAATGCATGGGGTATGGATCCTTTACAGTACCCTCCTTGTTTAAGAGTCTCTTTACATGGAAGGAGGCTGCTTTTGCAAGAACAGTGAACCCACCTCATTCGAATCATCCCTAAAATTTTTGACTAGGTAAACTGCACGCATCGCTGTTTTACTGCTCTACTTCTTCAGATTTCACGCACTTGACCGTAAAAACAGCGTCCACTATCAAGTTTCCCATCATCGATCTTTGGATTATATTCTCTCCGAACGAGCCAGTTAGTATTTGTCGTCACCTAGCACTCTTCACATCATACGTTTGCAAAACATAGGGCAAAACCATTGAGCTGCCGTGTCAAAAAATAACTGCACGTTGCTCTTCAGTGGTCGGTGACCACAGCTGGAAGATCAGGACGTTTAAGAGCAATCCTTCTCCCCAACATTTTTTAGTTCTGATATGTCCGTCAACATTCGTTTTTACCCCTCGAAAACCCCAAATCGTTAAAATGCAAAAATAATTTCGAAGTGCTCTCATATCGTAAGATACAGTAGCAGACGGAGAAAAAAAGGAGAGAGTAAAGGACAAAGATAAGGAGAATCCAGGGAGAAGTAAAGAGGTTCCCCTATTGCATAGTTAAGAGAGCTGTCAAATCTCTTTCTCTCTTTCCCTATAAAAAACAGGGTCAAATCTAAAGCCTTTGGTTGTTGGAGGAGAGAGAGACAGCGGAATGTTGTCAGGAGAAAGTGTTTTGGCTTAAAAAATCCCGAAACAAAAAGGACAAGGATGCCTTTTAAACAAACAGAATCAAATCTGGTATGACTTCTAATTGTGAACTGAAGCTTTGCAGTGGGTGACCATGAGTACAGAGTGACTCATTCATCTGAATTCCCCTCTATGCAATAGAAAGGGGAACGATTAGCCACGCAAAACGGAGCACAACTGCCGAACAACTTATGTGATGCATAAATGAAAGAACTTGAGGGAAAACATACGTGTGTTCAGTTAGGCTGACATCGTCAATTGAAATGTGTGTGGTGCGATCAAGGCCCGAGATCTGCAACCAGCTGACATTTGCACAGATGTCCGAATGACCACAACTACCGTTAGCAAAGTCTCGCAACGTTAGTTAGCGGGTGATTACAGAACGAGATAGAGAATCCCCCTGGATGGGCCATACAAACGGTTACGATTACAGCGCGAAGCGTTTTCGCACAAATATAGACAACTTAAAGGCGAGAAAAAGACGCATGCGAAAATCACACTGCTTTAAATGGAGTTATAACACTTTAGTATTCAAGAAATGAACTGGATTAGCGAAAGGAGACACCAGTGAGGAACGATTCCTGGCATATTCAATATGAAATATCGAAAACCTCTCGTTTCTCCTTAACAGCACTACCACTGCTTGCGAAAACCCTCAATGCGAAGACTGAGCCTACCTGAAGGAACATATTGAATACTTCGAGGTGACGCTCCGAATGGTTGACATAGTTACGCAGATGACTCAACAACTCATCACAAGCTAGCCGAAACTGCTCATCTCTAAAAGAGATTCAATAATCGCCAGGAAAGGGGCAGAGAAATTCTTTTCCTTCAACTGAAGCCCAAAGGTAAGCGAACCTCAAAACAGAACCAAAAATGAAAATGAACAGGTGTTCAGAAATATGAAAGAGGCACATAATGCAGGCGTAGCCTCTGTAAATATGCTCACCAATTCAGAAGTACTGCAAAGTAGAGTGATATGAAACACTCCAAGTTTTTCGTGAGACCTCTCCACCAGATCGCTACTTTTCGAGTTCCCTCTCCTCCCCTAAAATCCTCTTCCCGCATCACGTTACTGCCTGCTAGAAATGACTTTTCATCGCAATCACATTGGTAGGCTAGTACCGTCCGCACTTCTGATAGTAGAAGAGTTATTTAATCACAACTAATGAAAGAGTTGTGTGCTCCTCGCAGAAACAACCCAAATCAACGGAGGAGAAGTCCACAAGAAAGAACAATATTACCTGTGCGGGAGCGGATCTATTTGTCTCTTCAAATCGAAAACTATTTAATTAGAAGTGACAAATTTTGTGGGTATATTGCACGGCACATTGCGACCTTTTACACCACCTAACTTACCAACGCCGAAAAGAGTTAGTTTCAAGAAGTGCAGGAAAGTTGCGTGCATTTACCCGCTCCAACTGAAGAACGGTGAATCTTTTCAAAAGGGATCGCATAGAGGGTTTGAAGGCTCTTAAATTATTTGACGGACTTCACTAATTACAGCAAATTTAAGCACCCGGCTGGTCACGACAACCCAATGTAAAAGTATGTGCTGTGACAGCTTCTCCAACGCATTCTCTCCACTTTTTTTTCAAGCAGGACATGCTCCTGCCAACAATGCATTCTTAGCTTGTGACATCAGCAAGGTCCAGTCATGCAATCCGCTTCAAAGATCTAGAGATCCACTCCAAAGATCGCACATACCGTACCTATGATCATGCAGACCTACGAGATGAGTCTTTCAACTGCTAAAGATAGTTCAAAATACCCCCTTTTCCATGCGAAATTCTTGCATTCTTTATTTGAAGACGAAGTTGAAATCAGTTCAGTGAATTAGTTGCTCGAGGTGTAATTTACAAACTGCATAAGACAGCTCCTCAATTGACAGGCACAAAATCAAGGGCAAAGGCTTCATTGTCGCTTAGAAGTGGAATTGGGGGAGGAGGGTAAGGAGGGAGGGAAGGACTCCACCCCAACAACACTGAGGCGTAAATCATTTATCCCCAGGCTACTCTCTCGTTTCCATCCTCAGAAGTGGACACTGAGTCGGCTTTCGCTGTCGGCTCTTCTGCAGAACGAATGGGCAATATAATGAAAAGAGATAGACGAACACACTTGTTGTTTGGGCTCTTAAGTTTGTTGCAGCGAATGTTTTTTGAGGTGAGCAGCTCCTTCGAGTCTCTGAATGCGACCAGCGCGCAGATGCATTCTCTGCACTTGTTCACATCGCCCGTCGATAGTTCGCTTTTACGCACCAACGACAGCAACGGTTCGAAACGCTGCAACACCAGCACTCTCCAGAGCCACAGCAAACAACGGTGCCGTCAAAGTTAACAAACTGCTGTCTTTTGTTTTCCAAATTCCAAATAACAAGTCTGCAGCTTTTTTCACAAGTAGACAGAAGTAGATGCGGAAAGGCAACGACTAGCACCTCAAACAAATTGATCTTTCGCAAGGGTTCTCATAGATTTACCTGAACAGGCTAGTTTTACACTATTTCTAATTCCAAACCTATGTGTTAACACGCCTTTCTCGAACAAGTCAGTCGTGAAGCACCCTCCTCCTCCACTCGTTTTCAGGCTTGACCACGCCCAAGCAAAGGTTGAAGCTGAGAGGACCAATCAAGCTCAGGAAATCAGTGAGGTCTAATTTTAAAAAACGGGAGTGCCAGTAGGCAAAAATGTAAAATTTTTAAGACAGAGAAGATCTTACGATGAGCCTCTGACCATTCTGAGGCCCAATTCCTTTATGGGCATGTTTCAGGATAAAATCAGCTGATGCCATTTCGAACCAAAATTA
Organism: Parascaris univalens; assembly: GCA_037576465.1. Lineage (NCBI taxonomy): Eukaryota > Metazoa > Nematoda > Chromadorea > Rhabditida > Ascarididae > Parascaris > Parascaris univalens. Next base: position 27,264,832 of record CM075173.1, read on the forward strand.
TACAATCAACCTAGATTAAGCAGAACGCTTGGCAAAAAAGCTAAAAAACTGCATTCCCAGTGGATGCCACAGATGGAACGACAATTTCTATCAACTGAGAGACTTTTTGTTTTTGGTTACATCTATTGCACAAATGCTCTGACGCAGAAACGCTAAAGTGCGCTTCCATTTCCGGCATCAACAACAGATTCTTCGGTTGTCGGACATGTTCGATCTCGGCACAGGCCTCAGATGACAGCCGACTACATCAAGCTTGAAAGCTACAATCTCTGCTTTGGAGTAACGTCACTGCTCCAAAGGAAAACTTCGCCAGAAAACATAAATGAAATGTCTTTCACATATGACGAAATACTGCACCAGTCTGAGATACTTTCCCCAAAAACTTCAGACCTACGATACTTCTTCTTCACAAGCACAAGAATTATATGACTTAACGATGATTCTCAAAGACGGATATATGTTCGGAGAGAGTACGAGTGAGGCCGATGCCGTTTACAAATTTCGAAAGTGAAATGAGTTCCTGGCAGAGATGGGAAAGGAAGTGTGCATTAGAGGAAAATTAGAGTCGGGTTCACTGTCACAAATTCTCTTTTCGGATGTCAGTAACTTATTGCAGTTCGGTTTTCCTCACAGTTTTATATCAGATGAAACAAGAGATTCACATCCGAACAAAGAAACTCCCACCTTCACCTTTCACGGCTTCAAAGAAGGGGTACTTGAAAATTTACAACTTTCATGCACTGTGATTCGAGGCACGAAAACGTAACTGTAGCATATGCACTCTCCCTCCTATTTACTTTTCATGAGGTATAAGTCTGCACACTGGGAAGTTGTTTTAGTGATTGGCTTCCTTTACTGCCATTTAGGACCGTGTAGGAAGCAAATAACAAAAGTCGGAGACACCACTGTACCGGAGAATGAGATCAGCGTTTGGCACTCTTAACTAGGAATAGCAACACTGGGCAGGCCTATGCTTGATTTTTCTACTCGAACTCTCTTTCACTGCCTATAAGAGATAGACACTCGTGTGCTACCATTTCCCCTCTCCCTCTCAATCAGAACTCGAAAAATAATTCTAGAGAAGGCGACTTTCACAAAAACAAACCTTAGGGATATTATAAATGAACGTGTCACACAATTTGATAGGCCAGTAGCGCGTTATCCGACGAAGATGTTTCCTCGCTCTTTCATTATAATGTGCTTGAGTGTTCACTGCGATTATCTCTGAAAATAACGTAACACGAAAATAAAATGAGTGAAGTTACCACAATGCTGAACTGAATGTTTCGGTGAAGAATAAAACAATGCACGACGAGAATAAATGCCCGCCTATAGGTTACCAAATAGAGGTGCTCAGGTCCGCCTGTAAAAATTTGACGCAATTGAAGGGATCGCAAATTCTGAAGGTCCCTAATTTCTCCACCGCGAGAAATTTGGATATTCTTTAAGGCGCCCACATTCAAGGGTCCTCAGCCAACGCAGCATTCGAGATCATACAGTGACGGGTTTCGGTCGTTCTTTCTGCAATTTTTGCACATGCCGGGAGTGGACTGAAAGCAGAGCATCTCGTATAATTTAATCGTTTCTCAATAAAATAAAACTGCAGTTAAAAGCACTTCAATCGACAGCAACAGTGCCAATCAGTCTTTTCTCCAGCACACAGTTATCAACCCGAATGGCGTCACAACCACTTGCATCAATGCACAAGCCCTTTTATGCGACCACAGTATTGTTGCCTGTGCTTAGGAAATTTAAAACAACGACAACAACGAATAGGGATCCGCGGATGTATGCATTTGAACTGCAACTGCTCATACACACTACCCTCGGCTCACAATACAAAATCATACGCAGTTCTAGGGAGCTGGGAGCAGTATTCAGTATTAGGATGCTGCACCGCATGCTCGCAGAGGAGCTTACTCTTTCCGCACTTTAAAGAGCCTTTCGAGGTTATTTCCTGCAGGCTGAGGGGTTGAACTTTCAGATGGTGAAATGTTGCGAAAAGAACACCGTGCACTGACAAGTATGAGCTGGCTTATTCAAGAATATGATGCAGGACAGTATAACACAAAGGTTTAGTACTTTCTAGTACAATGGCACCATTGCCCGCGCAGTAGTACTTCAATAGCCCCACCGCACAGCATTATAACTTTCAGTCTCACATTCAAGAACATAAACCGGCAATATTATTCAAATAAAGAACAGCGACACATATTCCGTGAATATCACTAAAACGCGCATGCTATCGTCAAAACAGTACTGCGAATCGTCTGTGGTGCCCCTTTCCCCAATTCAACAGAATCGCCGTAGTAAGTCGGGTCTTCGAAGGGCAATCCGCGGCTGCAGACTAATAAGAGCAGAGAAAAAACGGAACTTTAACAGCACATGAAAATGTTTTTGTTATCAGATTCGAAGATTTAAAAGGAACCTTTGGCCCGTTCAGCTTATTTACCCTATTTAGCTCATTTCCACTGTTTAGAGCCTCCGGTGTCAGGAGTTTCTAGGCCAAATTTCACACTCACCTCCCCAATCCCCTCTCTTTTGTCTGCGAAAGAAAAAATTACTGAAAGAAAAAATCGACGAAAAATTAGCAGCGCAAGTGGAATGAACTCGAAGAAGGAGATTCCAAGTGTAGCTAAACCGAATATTTGATCGCCTGTGTCAAAAGAGCACAAATACCACTACGTAGTGCCGTTATGAGAGATCTGACATCAGGTCCCTCGGAAGCATGGAAAAGAGCAAAAGAGGCTCAATTAACAATATGTTTTCCTTGCCCTCTTCTGAAGTCGGATAACATAACCGAGAATCCTTCATAAGTGCTGCGAAATCAGAAACTCGCAACGTCGCCGCTTTCGGAAGCTTTACTTTGTTTGCGAGTTCGGAGTCATTCAGAACTGCTGAAAAATTGCAGTCGTTATAATCAGATGAGATATTTTTCTCGCTTACTGCTTCGAAGGTGTTCAGAAAATTGGAGATCACATCCACATTCCGTGAATTACATGTATTCTGTTGCAGCAAAATCGGTTAAGGAAGAAGTTGGCAGCTGAAAAAAACGGAGAACTGAGAGGTGTGTGCGTATTCAGCATCACTAAAAAGTGAAGGGAAATGGGTTGATGATACATATTTGTTGTGAGTGACGACTCAACCCAAAACTCGCACAAATAATATGTTAAATTCTACAAGCAAGAAATAATACCAGAAATTTGACGGTTGTAAAAGAATGGAAGGCAAAATGAAAGAGCTATGACTAATATGATGGCAGTGAGCCTTTCATTCGCCGAGAGCTGAATAAATGACATTTCACGATAGGGTCACACACTGTAGGAAGGCACTGTTAGTCCACGGCGTCATGTGGTTTTATTGCTGTAGAATCACCGCTTCGAGTCGTGGGAAGAGAAACGAGTGGCGAAAGTGAAATGAGCTTGGGAAAAATATCCAAACAATAATGAGCGAAAGCCAATATGGAAGTAACAGCAGTATAACAGCGAAACCCTGAGAAAGACTGCATAAAACGGCAACGAAAATAAGAGCCAGGGCACTCGGGACCCTCCCCTACCTATATTCACGCACCTCACCCCACTAAGAAAACAAACTTAACTTACCGTGTTTGCCAAGCCACACCGTGTGCAAGTAAATACGTCCTGCATGAGATATCAGTAGATGCGATATGAGTTTCTGACCAACATTTGGCGCTATCGTGCAGGGAGGATGGACGTCGTGAGTCAATACCTCAACGAAGCGTATCATATAAAAGAAATTCGTATGACGACTCACAACAACATTTGTCCGTTCAATTGACATCGACGGTACGTGTTCATTTCAATCGTCCTCATCACCGTCGACGAGAATTAAGTTTCGTGTGGCAATGACAAGGACCTGATGACTCATTAATTTCAAGAACGTAAGCAGTGTCGCTGAGCGCTAACATCCCTAGTCATTACATTAGTTCTTCTTGAAGAACAACGATAACTTAAATGTTGATTCAAGGGAAGCGATGAAGAGAAATTAGACACATTAAAACGATGAGCGGAATGATAATTACCTGCTTAAAATATGAGTGAACTGGAAGATAAAGTCCCATGAAACGAAGGCAATCCTTTTCTCTGTGCCAATTCGCCGATATATCAAACTTTAGTGAGAAAGAAGCGGGCGGAGGTTTGCCTGTATGGCAGCTCCATGCTAAGTTTATTGATTAGAGTGAAGAGGGGATGGGAGGGGATGATCATTCGCTCACCTCCAGCTCTCCCTATGAAACATGAATGCCCTCCTAACTTCATTCAGTTGAATGCACTAAGGAAAAAAGCGCAGCAATGCGAAAATCTGAATGACGTGCACTAAAAACAACAATGAACTGCTCGTTCATAGACTCGAGAGGTTTATTAAAAAGTCGGAGGTTGGAAGGTCGATCACTTCCCTTTCTTCTCCCTAACAAACGCTGAGCGATTTCTATCAATACTTAACCACGCACCCCCTCCTTCCCTCCTCCAATAACTCGTCGGTTACGAGGATCTCCTCATCCCTGTCGGTGTTCTGCTTCTCCTTCACACATTTCACTTCACTGATTCATTTGCTGCTTCTACAGCAACGGTGAATCAAAATCAAACCATTATTGCGAGCCGACTTACCTCAAGCATGACATTGCGGTTCGCCAGTAAATAAGAGGTAAGGCACACTGAAGGGCGACTGTGAATGCTTGCTGGTGATATAGGAAGTGCTGACACGGTATGCACGAACTGGAATGATTAATTATTAACTATTTCACCAAATGGATAATGATCGAAACAAAGCTGAATTTCGTCGCATCTGAATATAACTTAGCCCGAGCAATTCGCTCGCGTTACGTTAAAACGACGCATTTCTTCCCTATTATAACTGGATGATGAGGAAGTTAGGTGTCAAACGAGCAAATCAATTAGGCGATGTTATCTCTCGCTTACTCAGAACGAAAGCCAAATTAGTGTGACCTCGACAAGAGAGAGCGCTTCTTCGAAGTGTCTCATTTAGGCATATTCTGATCGCTGCTCTCATCCAAATCATTAATCTTTTCATAGTTCACTTCAAAATTCTTATTTATTAATAGCCTTTTTATTTCCTACGAGGTTAAACTTCATCCTGCATGAGGTTTTTACCTTTCGCACCACTCTTACTCTTCTCCTCATTTATGCTGATCCAAAATAAAGGAAGCTTCCCATCTCCGTCAAAAAAATCGATGCACACCCTCTCAAAAACGTATTTTCTTAGCGAATATTTTCATACGTAAGCTTGAACCTACTAAAACCTACCACGCTTCAACGATTCATGAAAAAAGCAATTGACCACATGGATGCCGAAGCTGGAATTATCCACTCCGCCCCTCCTACTTCCTACAGTCATACACACACCTTCCGCTGGGAAACTCACTTATAGGACAAGTCATTCTCTTCTGCAAAACCAATTAGAAAGTAAGATTCAGGAAAAGGACTAAAGGCTGGATCAGTATTCATATGCAGCTAGTAGTCACTTGACCAAATATTTGAAGAGGAAAATTGAAATATAGTCGCAAACTGTTCACCTGATCCCATTTGGTCTTTGCATTTGGAGTGCTCCAAGCAAGCTTCACTGTATCGTAAGGACCCGAAACTGAACGACAACGCAATTTGGACTCTGCTCCGACGATACCGCGCTCCTCAAGAAGCCGATGGCTACGCCTGGGATGGAAGATCTCGACGTCGTAATTAGCCGATTGTCCCTGTTGTGCTTCCTCCTTAAATATGCCACAAAACATTGCACCACCACTGCCATCCATGCGGAACGAGCAGTTATCACTGTTTTCAAAACAATCTTGTTGACCTTTAATATTACTGCCCAGGTCGGCATCTTATAATAAAATTGTAACGATAGGCGCCATTATTATTTCCACTGAAGACAATTATTCATTCCCTGAGCACAACCAGTGTCATCGTTGTAGACGTCTGTAATATACAGCAGCTATTCACTAAGTTTACGGCATCAACGAAGCTTATAAAACTGCAGTAATATGAATGCCTATGAATTGCACGAGGATAATGATACCTATGGAAGACGTCTAGGTGACTTTCAACGGCAGAGATCAGTTCACTCCACTGCTTGACTTCGATCCAACAAGTGGTCCGGGAAAGCTACTTGATACCCGCAATCAGTGAAAAACAGGCAAGTTGGTGTGGCAACGCTATTTACCTCAAACGTTGTCACTAGAGCGGTGGGTTGATGACAGTCATTTCTAGCATAGCGCATTGTTAGAGGTGCACCCTTTAAATTCCCTAAACCGGTTGTGGTTTCATACCGACTACAACGTGAGATAAACGAAGAATATATTTCTGCTCCGGGTCAGCTCCTTCCCAAAAACTTCAATTCTTTCATCAGGAAACGCAGCAAACAGCTGACCATAGTCACTCTTGTCAGAAAAAAAACTTAACTTTTGAAAGTACACGTGTCTCCTTGCAAGCATCTTCAGAGGGAATACGTTCTGAGTGTTTTTTCCACCCCACCCCCGTATTACCCCTCTCCTCTCTCCTTTAGAAGCCTTGAGCAGACTGCAAGGGAATATGCTCTTTAAAATGACACAAAGATGAAATGGCAGAGATATGATTTCAGCCCTCTCCGATCTTCAAAGACAACCTTCATAGGGATGCTGGTAACAGTGGTTGAGGCGAGATCATAATGCTCTAAGACTACGCCATGCACAACCGACGCAAGTGCTTCGTTTGCCTCTGATCGGACGACACTATACGAGAGATGCTCGTTTACCTGAAACTACATCGCTGTTAATGCTATCGACATCACTCACATCAACGAATGAAACGAAACAGCGAGGCACAGAAATGCTGCAATGTCTGCAATAGCTCACTACGAAGGGATAAATAATCGCTGGAATGTGGAGGTGATCACAGTGAATTTTGAGGCAAATCTGAGCCGAAATTAAACAGGCATTTGAAGTTTTGGATTTCGAGCCTCGAAACGTTTTAATCTGAAAATATGGCGTTAGATTCTTCTAAACCAAAGATTGCAATTCTGCATTTACACAAGCTCTCCGAGCAAATCACGTAGAATATCAATATAGAAAGTTCCAAGCTACGGGGTTTGAAACCATTTGTAAACAACAACTTTCCCCAGCAATTACGTGAAATACTTTTTAAAAACCCTTCAAATTGCGGTTGGCCGGCTCAACTAACCTTTTTCAACAAGGCCATCTAATTCCTTTGTGAAATTCTGACGACAGAGAATAAAAAAGCACTGCACGACTAACCTTAGTGAGAGGTCTACGACTTGATGCAGCAGTGTCGTTCTTCATACTACCAACCGGATGCAAACTGACCACATATAACTGCACGTGAGATATTGACGCAAAACTGAAAAAGGCCAACCACCATAAAACACGCATTATCGCCTCAAATCAAACTAAAAATATGAAAAGAGATCTTTTGAATGACTAAACGACCACTTCCCCACTCCTTTCCAGATCTGAAGGCGGATGTGAAGTAGTATCACAAGCAAACAGCGGCCGATTTTGCAACCAACTGGTGGTGATGGAAAAGAGGATAAGATTTGTACATCGCCACAAAGATATAAGACCCCTTCTGTACACCAACGTGTTAAAACAGAAGACCCCTGACCTCAGCTCTCGGTATGTTAAAATTTCTTGACGTCAAAACCTCATCCCAAAGACCAATTTTTAAACGAAGTAGCAGTGATACAGCCATATCTCCTGTTTTAATGATGGAGAATCGCGCTATCCCCACCTTCGTCGGGAGGGAGGGCGGAATGGGTGGAGAAAGAAGGCGGAGTTGGTGCAAAAGGCGGTGGGAAGTTCACGTCATCGATTCAGACATATTACAACTTGAAGGGAAGATGCCACACTGTCCTCCTTCCTCTTTCCTCTCAATTATATGGAAGCATAAATACAAAAGGCACTCAAATTTTAATTATAGAAAGAAGGAGAAATCCGAATGACAACGGTGATAGGGTGGACAGAATGCACTCAGAAACAATTACACTGACAAGTGCGTCGATCAGAGTTCGAGACGCAACTCCTCGACTCATTTGGTGTCCCCACGAAACTGCCGCTTCTTCTCGCTCTTTGTCATATGCAAAAGAGAAAAGTCTGTCAAATTTTCTTCGAATCTCTTCATTTAACAGCGAAAACGAGACAAGCACTTATATGCAAATATCTTCAACGAAAAGGCGCCCTCACTTTTTGTCGCCGTCCAGTGCACTGATAATTTTGTTGCGATTAGTTATTTCTTCACTAACATGTTTCACGATCATCGACACCTCCTCGTCACTGCAATTCTTGATGTAACATCATCATGACTAACAGCAATCACAGCTCAAGCGGTATATCCAAAGAATAGGACCTAACCTCTCCCCTCTACTTCACTCACCTTCCACTCATTTCAAGAAACCTTTCCTGCACCGCCGTACATCCAAGCCTAGCTCATTTATGGAAGAACCTGGAACCAGGGATTATAATTTAGAGAATCAGTGGGGTATGGGTGCGCAAAATGTGATAGTTTCTCGCCGAATGAGTGAAGAGAAATCTTTAGTCCAAAGCTGCAGCTCTCTACTTAAGTGTGAAAAACTCTCCGGCCTCGAAAACCTCCCACATGTGAAATGCCTTCACGTGCTAGCATATGCATTCACATGAGTTAAGCGTCCCGTGTAAACATGGCTTTCTCCTCTTCGAAAGCAGTCACATTTGAATAATCAAACATGCAGACTGCACTTCCACAAACCTGCGGTCCAGCAAATAGAATACGAAAAATGGAATAATTCACAGAACCCTCCTTCATGCGGCATTCATCCTGTGATTACTTCACTACCTGTGCAAAATGTGAATCACCTGTTAATCGTCGTGAATACGACAATGGAGCCCATGTTTGGAGTCGACTTTTTCACCTCTCCTTCGTCGGTACTAAACCAAGAGCGCATTGCATGAGGGAGCACCCGCTTCATATGACTGAAACGGGTCTGCAAACGCGACACATACAATCCGCCAACTACATAAAGGTCTTTAGCAATGTTCTGATGAGGCTCTAAACCTTTACGGGCAACAGTGATCGCAGTGCCAACAAAAGTTACTAATAAATTAAACAGCAGTAATACGAAGGAAAGAGTAACGGAAGCTCTTTGCCAAAATGAATAACGGCCATCAATTCGTGCAATGTTTCGACGCGTAGGGAAGTCTCATGCTGAATATGAAACACGAAGTCCAAATCGCTTACGAGCAATATAAATTCATAACTCTGCGCCTTCATGTCCGAATGACTCCGCTAAGGGATGAACATCCGAGCTTCAACTGCAACATGCATCAACAACAGCTAATTAGTCATCGCCTCCTCTCACATAAAAGCTTAAACATTGAGCCTGCTCTCCCGATATAACCACTTAGCGAACGGATGTTACGGACTTCGTTATATCGCCCATCAATTCCCAAACTAATCCATTAAAGCTAACACTTTACCCTCTCCAGTAGTAATTTGCGGTAACTATTCCTGAAAAATATAATCAACAACAGAAGTCCCTCAGCATTATAAAAATCGTTGGACCAGTCTATCTTTCAAACGCAACTGCTTCATGAACTGTAATCTGTCCGTGGAGACCATCTTCGCCACTTGCAGTGATCATTCAGGCTGAGCCGTATTTTAATGTAGGCCGCCCTTTGCCTGCTCATATTTTGCTAATAAATGAGCATATTCCTCCCTTCTCCATTGTTAACTTTCCGACAACTTTAAGATTCATTGAAACTTTGGAGACTTCCATGTCATGTCAGACCCACCATCAGGCTGATGCCACGTATGTGGGCAAATTGCTGAATTTTGATTGGGGACCGCTCATGCCACAGTTGCGAGATGTATATCAGCCGGTGACTCCTATATCAACGTAAGCATTCAACCATCACAACCACACTTCAATATGGGCTTGTGGTCATCCAAAAGACCATGATTCGCGCAGTCGAAGTGACCTCATTCCATACCCGCCGAACAACGGAAGAACGACTCATTTCAAGCGAGTTTTCAAAACAATGCAACTGCGACGGGTGCGCTTCATTGCTTGCTGGCAACTCGCGAACATGCTGCTCGAGGAGTGACGCTGCTCAAATTGTAGCAGGTCGAAAATAAGGAGGTAATTCTGCCAGGATCGGCTCCGAACCATTCATCACATCATTTTGGGCGAACCGCTAATCTGACTAAGAACTGAGCCAAAAGCTTTGCACCTGAGGGCGATTTTTTTACCACTTGGAAAATTTCATTTCATGCAGCGCTTGTTTACATACTCCCAATTCTTTTCTATGCCTGCTTACCGCAATAGAGCGGCTAATTTCTCCGAAATATCAAAGCTGCTTCCTAGTCCAAGCCTAGCTAATCGACTGACGAAGAACAACCAAACAGCAGCAAAACAGTTCCCGGTTAACCTCTGAAATCAGGATGAACTTTGATGAGTGGGCACATATAAAATGGTAGCTGGGTGAAGTGCATGAACGATCACTAAATAGTCCGTCTTGCAGATATGAGTAGCTAATCAATAACTTCATAAAAGCCGTCTTTCTTGCTACGGTAAACTAGTTAGGTGCTGCACATCTCCGGATTAAAAACATCCAGATGGAAAAAACTGCATAGATTTACATTTCTGAAGTCCTTGCTTTCCGCCGTGGGTTCAACCTTGAGCTTTTCCACAACGCCATTCGTTTTGCTTCTCAGCGAAGCTCCTCTTCTAATTATTGGCAATATACTGCCACCGGATGCGTTCGGTGATTCGTTGCTTTTCTCGAAGATACAACGGTGTTTCTTTTGCAATTCACTGAGTTCACTTACAGCCTCGACAGCCATTGAGATTCCATTTATGATCGAACTTGAGGCGGCATCTGCTTTCGCGTCGGGAACCCCGCACGCCGACAATGAAGAGAGCAGCTAAAAGACGATTTTCAGTAATTCCTGCAATCAGCCAAGCTCTGATGCGTGGACATATTTAGGTCGAAGTGGGTGAAGGAACAATAACTCACAGGTTTGCGAGGAGTGATTCACTCTTAATGCACGCATACACCTCGACTTGCAGTAGCCCTCACACTGCAAGATGATACCCATCACCTATGGCCAGTAGTTATATTTCATTGCATTGGAGATTTGGACGTCTTGCATCCAACTGGCAATGAAGTGACACCGACATCACAGCACGTATCTATGCCTAACATTCGCCAACTAATGTAAGTTTCATCCAATCTCTTGGATGATAATTGCATGAAGGGATAGCTGATACAGAGGGAAAACAGGTGTACCCAATTAAAAGAAAAAAGGACTCTAGCGACCTTAACAATTGCTTGGCCCTTATAAGTTCAACTAAAGGCGAACGCACACATCCAAGAAGCCCTCCAAAACAACAGTTCCGCTCCTATAACATTAGGTCAAGGCGAGGTCACTGTCAGCCACAAGCAGCAACAGCATAGAGATGAGTTGCTTTGATCGCTCTCTTCATTAGTAGAGTTTAGTCAATGCAGGGTGGATAAGCTGTCGAGAGTGCCAAGAAGGTATTGCAGTAAGCGATGAACTTGTAATAATGGCACATCACAGCGCAAACAACTGCAACGAGACCGCGCTTGCAAATTTCTGCCGAAGCAAAACGTTTTCATATACAGCGGCCAACCTGCGCCTTGTGTCTCTAGAGCATACCCATTTGCAACACTAACGAAGAAACGTAAATATCAAACAGTTCACCTCGTCTTGCTCGACGAGCTTGTTACCCCAACTCGGGGCAAGGAATCTCGCGACGAAATCCGATATTACAAACCGGATCAAGCGACTTCCATCCGGATATATTTCATCTACTATTCTGCGAAATTCGAGAGCCGATTCTGTGGCACATGTCCATAACGTCTTACCTACGGTCGTTCCAACACGCAACTGCCCGGTCGCTGAATCTTTCACCATAATTTCCATCTTCTGGAAATCAGTTAGTGATTATGAAAGAAAATTTCTCACAAGCAATTCTGTCGATTTTCTTCCTCAGGAATTAAATGGTGCTGCAACTGCATTCCCCTTCCCTTTTCAGAAGTGGGGAAGCGCAAATGTTTCGGAAGCGACGAAGAGTTGAAGGGATAGAAAGAAGGAAAAGACAGACCGAATCTTCAGTATATCTCGCTGGAACCTTTGCAATTTGGTAAAAGTGCGTATCAGTTACAAGACAAATCATCGACATCTAAAGCAGAGCTACTTGCATTCGGCAGATGGCGGAAGTGAGTAAGGAATGGGTATGAACAAGAATACAGAGATCACATGTGCAAGGTAAGCCCGATACAGACTTAGGCTGCGCTTGAGCGAGTTTTACTGCGGAACATCTGAAATCAACAGGGAATCTTCGACTCCAAGGCGATACGGCAACGTTGATAGCTGACGACTAATCCTTGGGCATGAAATAGGGCAACACATCCAAAAGAGGTCAATCAATTCAGCACGTAATATGCAGCTTTTCAATCGCGAATATTATGCTTGTACACCACATCAGTGAACGTTTTACTTGATGAATGCAACAGTGAATAAAGTTTACAGTTTCACGGGCACTCTTTTTTCCAGCATTACTTGCGTTGCGAAAAACCCTCACTTCTAAACCACGCCAACTGCGAGCTGACTGAAACTGCTTTCCGGTAAAAACCCAAACTATCCAAATATTCACATATATGAACTAACCAATATTCGCACAATCGAAATTAGGTGGCTGAACCTTGCAAGATGCCTGCAACCTGGAATTTCAAATCCTTCCATGTCACCGTGCCGGGGCAATGACAATTTCACGAAGAAACTGCTCTTCATTTGGGAAAAACGAACCCCCTCGAAAAAATACCTTTGCATATATCTGAAGTGGATAAGAACGTTCTGTAATATCTATAAAACTTCTGCTTTCGGTCACCTCTGAGTCGTCACGTGCAAATATTTCTCACGGGACTTGGCACTATTGGTGTGATAGGAGTCTGCTATTCTACGACGGCACCCAGTATTCAGCTAATTTCTCACGCAATTAATTGAAAAGAGGGGTAGAAGAATTTTTACGACGCTCTCTCAAAGTTTAATCTGTACATAAACAATGCGCTTGTGGTGACTTTTTGACGACACTACTAGTTCAAGTTACTGGATCGAAGTAACGAACACTGTTGGATGAAGCAGCGAAGTTCGGAGAATGGTCGAGAACGATGACCGTCTTGTGGTCAGATCCTATAATTACGTTCCGCGGTACAGCTGCCTCGTCCATAGTCCATAGCGCAGATAGTGCGTCAATGTGATCGGAAGCAAAGGCGCCGCCCGAAGATAAAGGCATACCAGTTCAAAACAGCTGCAAACAAGCGAAATGAAGCAATTAAGCAGGACACCGGGACAGTATGCACTTCAACAAATTTCTACAAAATAGCATAAAAGCAGAATCATGCCTCTGACGGCTGCTTTCATTACGCAAGCCATAAAAACTTCCGTGACAACATTCCTATCCGCCAGTCAAGAGATCCAAAGTAACAATTTTCGTACCAATACAGGTAAATGGAGGAGTACAGCAGGGAGATTGCACATCCTCCCTGCTGTTTAATGAAGCTTTACAGCTTGTGTTCGACTAGCTAAACAGGGAAAACAAGGGGGTGAACGTCGACTGGAAAGGACTTTCGCACTTGAGGTTCGCAGAAGACATCGTCTCGAGATCAACTTCAACCAGATAAAGAAAGTGCTAGGAGAACTCAAAGTGAGGAGTGCGACAGTTCCGTCTACGATTAAATATCTCCACAACGAACTGAATGGGGAACCGAGAGCTGAAGTCGACCACTGTCGTGAGAGGCGAGAAGACTGAAAACGCGAACGAATTACCTAGTTGGGTGGATGTGTAAACATGAACGGGAGCGGATGTGGGACGCATGATCTGACAAAGATGGAAAACATTTTTGGAGCATGAAGAGCTTTACTGTGAAAAAAGTACCTATGAGCCTCGGGCGGAAACTTTTAAAAAAGAGTAGGGCCAACAATTTTGTACGGCTCAGAGACACGGGTAACACCAAGGAAAGTGGGCAAACTACTGACAGTGGCAGTGAAAAACACGACGGGAACCAAAGTGATGCAGAGGAGAGCCAATGAATGGCTCCGAGTGCTACAAAAAGTGACTGAGGCCGGAATGAGGAAATTTACGGGAGCACCGAAAAGTGACGACTGGGCAAAAAGCATGAGAGAGTGGACACCACCGATCGGCAAAAGAAGTAGATGCCAACCTGCCTTGGAAGCGATATGAGGGGATATTTGAAATGAATAAATGCCGCATGGTTGGGACGCCGAACAAAGGAAGTTTTCTAGTCTGATGCTTTCAGAATCGGTTGATTCCGCATAACAGCGCACTGTATGCTTCAAGAAAGATTGTGGGAATTCGTGCAGCCAACTGAGTTGGAATTCAAAAATGGGATGGCGCATTCGTCTGCAACTCTACCCCGCCGTCGTCTCCCCCATGCAGTAAATTTGTTCGCAAATGCTCTACATAAAAACAACAGTGAAGATGCCTATGATGCAGTATTTCGAGCCAACTGCTGTGTGCGACGCGAACTCACTCGAGTACTTAATTCGCGAGCTTCCCCTGGTCGGTCCACGAACACTGTTGTCGGAGGACGTCGGTACGTGGATGGTACGGACCTTGCACGGACCGCGCTTGTACCTGCGATTTATCGCTGCGAAGGTAAGTCCTTATTGTTGCACCATGTTGTTTGAGGCAATCTAGTTTTTCGCAACACGTGTCCGCACCGCCTTTTAATAACAAGCAATGTTTTTTACCAACTGGAAAGACTTCTGGTGAACTGCGGTGCACACTTAGTGGGCAGACCGCAATAATCTAAATGTTACTTGAAGCTTGACCAACTGCCGCTTATAACCACACCTTGCGAACAGGCGCAGAGACAGAATATACACTAAACGAACCAGTCAATACCTTTTTTTCACTTATCTTGAGTGTTGCCTCGACCCAATCACAAATTCTGAAATAAAAAGAACTTGCAAGTGGTACCACCCGAACTCCGCCACAAGCTGGATCTCAAGATTGCGTTCGATTAGCCCTTCAACAACGCTTCGGCCTCTTTCACTCAACACCTTCCCATCCGTCCATTTTAGAATGGTAGAACTGTTCCCTTTGCTGTCTCCTCATTGTTTTCGCTGCAAGATTTGAAAGACATTCGAAGGCTCTCAAGCAACAAATAGAAGCACTAGGACAATCGCTCCTTAAGAGAGAGGAAAGAAGAGCATAGATAGTCATCAAGACCATAGATAAAGCACATCCTCACCTGGCCTATACCACCAAAGGTGCCCTCACACTTTTTGAAGTGAACAAATTGATTGAAAACACCAAATCCCACCCGCAACTCTGGTATGTGCGAACGGTTGTCTCTTGCCCTGGCTATTCCGATCGTTTCCCCTCCTAAGTTGCGTTTTTTACAAGCTGTCTAAGCCGTCCGTCCAGGAACATTCCCTCAAAGTTAACAACTATATTTGCAGCGATGGTACGTCCAAAAGATCAGTCTCTGCTACTTGGGTTGGCATGTAACGCTTAAGCAAGCTAAAGACAAAGCACGAATATCCAAGCAACACTTCTGGCCGACATGCTGCAAAGACTATGGTGCGAAACCTCGTTCTGCGCTTGATGGCAAGAGTGAAGCAACTCACCTATCATGACAGCGTCACCCTTAGGGACTTTTTTATTCATGCTATAAAGGAACTGCACATTGCATTCATATGAGGGAGGAGAGAAGTAATGGAGGAAGGCAAAGTAATCGGCAGGAAAATATGAATCTGATGAAGTCGTTTAGGCGAAAGATGGAGGAAGCAAGAATGAGCAACCATGCACCTGAGGTATAGAGTGGAAACGTTGCAGGTGCAGATGGCGCTCATTGTTCCAGTCACAACGAGATCTCAGTTAGACCGATTCCCAAGCATCCGCGCCCTTCTCGCAAGAACCTTGTCCCCACCTGGAAGACGTGATTACTTTACTGTCCGGGCACCTTCGCATATTACACACATCACATGTAGATCATTGCCTTCTAGACTAACCTAGATCCGTTCGCTTCTTTTTTGTGCTTATTGTAGGTCATCTTGCTCACGAAGCTTTTGAGTCTCGGCGATGAAACCGAATCATTCCGAAGACCTCCTGATGCTTCACCTCTCAAGAGTCCCTGAGGTCGGAGATCCTCGAGCTCCTTTTCGTCGAATGCTTCTGAAAGCCCTATAGTTTTCTTCAAACTTATGAGGGTAAGTGAACATAGGCTGACGAATACTTTCGCTGTCTCAGTCGGATAGTAGCTCCGCTTATGTAAAGTTGCTTCAAATTCCCCACTCCCGTAATTCTATGAATACTGCCCGTGGCTTATCATTCGCCGCACTCGCTAACAGTGTGGTGCCCACCGATTTATACGCTCTCTTCGAGGACCCGAAGTGGTAAGATCTTTGCGATTTTAATGTTAAATTTGCTATTGTCATATTCCTCTCGTTTATTCGAAATGCATTATTTCTAAGCAGAAATGCGAGAGAACATCCTTCAAAGAGCATCGTTTGCAGCGAGCGGCAAGTTTGTCGTCCGAAACATTCTCACTCGTTTACAGCTCTCGAGTGCATTTAAAACGGGAAAATATAGAAGGAAAATTTCAGCATCGAAACTCTCTTGCAGCTTCCTTGGGACAATTTCCAGGTGACAGTTATACGGCCAATATCTGATACACTGTGACCATCCGGTGGAAACTGTGCGCAAAATAGACGAGAGGTTTCTTCCATCGGGCTGAATGTCCCTTTTCGGAAAGGCAACAGGGCGTTGTTTCGATCCTTCTTTGAATGGCGACTCGGTGGAACGTTTGAATACGTTTTATTGCTACGTTTGGCCTGAAATCTGTTCACTGGCACTTGCCTTCGGCAGGAAATAAAACCCTCACTGAACACCGTGTGTTGCGCTCGTTCAATGAGCGTTTTGGAGCGAAATGCAGTTAAAGTTGGCTCTCATCAATGCCGCACAATCGCCTCATCTCCCGTTCATTCCCATTGTTGCGTTCTGTTTTGTTCTCTTTCTTTCTATTGTTCACATGGAATTTATGTTTTTAGTCGTTGAAGCATCGAAATAGAAATATAAGAAAGCGTTTTCTCATGGAAAAGAACGAAAATGTTAGTAACAGAGACAACTTTGAAAGGGCATTTATTATTGCTTTGAGCAGAAGCACCTATTGTCGAACTCACTGAATCAGAACGGTCTCTGCATACATAAACGTCCGATGCATCTGAGTAGACATCAGAAGTGCATTGTGTCTGCAGCAACTCAAAATGCTTCTTCATTTTCCTGCGCTCTTCGCCGCAATCGCCATCACATCTACACGAGGATGTACTCCGGGCGGACCAAGTGAGTCGTCTGCTTTCGTGTCGTTATTGTGACCTCTCAGTCATAATGCTCATCGTATGGAAGTTTTTTCAAGAGTACTCTTCAAATTCGTTCATAAAACAGGAGCGATTTATTGAAAAGATCCGCAAATATACGAGACAAATGTGTGTCGAGTTGAAAAATGCAGCTGCTCAGCTCATGTAAGAGCTGAGTTCCTTCTTATTCATCGTCAAAATCAGCCATACTGAAGTTGACGTGCAAATTCTGCGACCACGCAAACACGAAGCTCACTCTCGAAGTGGATTGAGCTCTGACAGCTTTGACAGAGCTTGTTTATTTTCACACAGCGATGATCAAGAAACAAAACGAGTGATGCGAACGTCAGCATTCCATATATTTCAAGAGCACCCATATATAATGGCAACTATAAATGACTTGTATTTTGTTTCCAACGAAATGGGCTCTTCTTCAGCAGGAATAAAAAACATCCTCTGAGGAGCACGACTGAGTGCTGCAAAACAAGCAACTCGCACATGCATAACTTGGGCAGGTAAGCGGAAAGCCTAGAAGCGTGCACACTTTCATTTGGATACTCGTCGTTTGCAGGGAGTCCCCAGCTTATCCCCTCTTACACCTCATCACCTTCCCCAATTCGCCTTTCGGTGTTTAGCAGCCAAACTTTTCAAGAAAAACTCCGTCCAGACGAGCCGCACGTATCCTCGCTCTTTCGATCTGCGCATACTTCGCACTGCTCCGTTTCATTAGTGCATCCTATATTTTCGCAGTTCGGTGCCTTTCCACTGTTTCTGTTTTTTGTTCCCTTTATCGGCTGCCCCATTGCTCACTGCGCATTCGCCTTATTCGGGTTCGTCAGTCCTTATTACGCTTGTTATTCCAGTAACAACAAACCACATATCGTATCTTAACACAGCAAGTTTCTTGATGCTGGACGGTCGCTCAAAATACATTTTTAACTGCAGACGACAAATTTGGCCAACAGGGCTAAACGTGGATAGTTGACGTAGTTGGAACATGGTGCACTCATTTGCTGGCCGACTATCCGTACATAGTTCCGCCACCTTGATTTCTTTAGTAAGTGAAGAACTTTCTTAGATAATCCGAACCAAATATCGCAAAGATTTCATTCAGCAGTCATCATTTTTAAACGGTTCTGGCCTTCAAGAGCTGACCTGAGGTGTTCAGTGATCTGCAGTTCTTTCAGCTGGTCCTATGCAAACGGTAACAGCTACTGTGAGAGTCTATCCGTTACTGTCGTGGTTGTACGCTTCTAGTGGGGCTACGCGCACAGATATATCCCCAAGCTCGACCGCAGCTGATGCTACTATCAAAGCGTCAGTATTGGCCGTGGTAAGTTCAATTTTCATAAAATTTTAGCAGCTCCCTTCTTCGACCTCATGCTATTGCGAAATAGTGTATCATTTGAGCAGCTTGAAAAGGGCAGTCTATATAATTTTTGAAGACTCTGGGGTGCGAACTCCAAAAATGAAGGGGAAACGATCGCGTCGGGGTGAATTTGGGATGCGATCTCATTTCTGGTCAGAAGTAGCGAAAAAATTCATGCGACGGCAGCGGTGGAGTTTAATTGTGGAGCAGAATGAAGTGGAATCACTTTTCCCTTTCAGGAGTATCATAAAACATCTTCGGATTGATGTGCAGTACACAACTGCTTAGATGAGGTTTCATGAACTTGCAGTGAACGGTTGTTTCGAAGCTGAAAATGACGAAAGAAGAGCGTGAAAAGGGCTTCGCAAGTGGTACGCTGGTCTCCGCCTTAAGGGGTCCAATAAATATGGTCGGGCCCCTGACCCTAACGCGCACATACATCGGAGAAGCTGGCTCCGCTGCATTCATAGCTAAATGTGACCTCAGTCACCTCACACAAATCTTGCTTCACCCAAGTTGAGGAAGAAAACGGACTGATTGGGAAAATCAGCGATCAGCGCTGGTCCCACTCATTCTATCATTTGATTTCGTCCTCTGAAGTGTCATACATTCCCATCTGTGACTGAGATCGAACTTTTCGCTCTAGCCTGTCCATGCCATGTTTCGTCATGTGTAGTTGACTGGGCCTAAATATACACCTACGGCCATCTCTGCCCTGAAAGTAAGTTTCCTGTGGACAAAACTTTAACTTTCTTCCGTCTTTAAAAAGCAGCTGAAAATATCGCCAGTAAAGTACCTTTCATAATTTGTTCTCACTCTTCTCTGCTTTGAAGCGACCTTATTCACTCTCGGTCACTCGAACACAGAAGGTCTGTCTCCAAAAGTGATGGACCATTGAAATGCAAATGCAGCTCCCGTCCCACTTATATATGAGTGCTTGTCTCACCTCTCGTCTTTGGTGGAGAGTTATTTCAGATGGAAGGAGCACTTAGAGCAGCAGGTATTGACCCCGGCAGGGTTATGTCGTATAGCGCAACACTGCCACCTACAGAAGTTCCGGCTACTAGCTGCGTACTCGCCATGGGATTGGCAGCATTCAGGATGTGTACTGGCGGACAGACAGGCAACGTGGCCACTTGTGGTGGCAGTCCCACGGGCTGTGCGGATTTAATTGTGAGTGGCAACTTTATAATCAAGATAAGAGGCGTGCTGACCAATGAAGAGAAGATGAGACTTCAAACTGGTCTTTATGAGATGATATTCGCTAAGGGCATCTTCCTTGTTGGTGTGCCTACCATAATCTACCAGTGAGGTTGCCTGTATGTAAAGTTGAAGTGACATATTCTGCAGCTGTGATCAGCAGCGTGTAGCAGTTATCACTGCTCCGCATGGTGCAATATACTTCTCCAGGGCGGATCCCTGATATTATGTGCAGTTTTTCATCTTTGCAAATGACACGATTCTGCAGTTGTCGTTTTCTCCTTTTTTTCGCGTTTCATATAAAATAAAAAATAAATTTCTAACTTTTTGATTGTCTCAGAAATAATCGATTGCATTAGTTGTTAACGTGTCTTCAGAATATTTCAATAATCCCACACAGACGTTCTATCGGTTCATTAAGCACTAGCCCCATGCACCTCTAGTCCCGAACTCACATCTTCTCAGCGCAAGTGTCCCGAACTCAATCCCGCGCATCCTTGCCAAATTTCTCACTCACTTTACTAAGCTTGATTCCTTCTTCGCAATTTGCAGAATTTGAATTTAAATGAGAAAATTGGCTGTACAAGCGTGAAGTATTGGACAGATAACTGGGTGGTCGAATTGCGCAAATGGCCGCTGAGAAGTAAGGTCGGCTCACGAAATTCGCACGCCGCACAGCGCCTTTCAGCAGTTCGCCTTTATTGCTCTATGGTTTTTTATATGTGGGTTATATGTTGCCTTATTTTAACGTCTACCATGTGGGCGGCGGCAAGTAGCCATTAATTATCCATCACTCTTCCCACAACATGCATTCGCTCTCAGTAGTCGGTACCGAGTCCATCTTGGGTGGGTCCGGGATCCTAAATCGAGCTTCCTTCGCTCTACTTCATTTATTTTCGTTTCACTGTCAAAAAGTTCAGCAAAATGACAACCTATTTTATCATTTGGCGGGTGCGACGGAGATAACCTCGACGATGTTTTGCATTCCTTCAAATTCCCATTGCCGAAAGAGGTCCATAAAGTGAGGACAGTGTGCAACCTTATTGCTCCCATTTTCGATGTTCGCGCCCTCCACGGGACTTCTAAGATTCGGAATTGCGGAAAAAGGAAACGCTCAGAAGCTTTTACAAAGAATAAGCACACTACACATGTGCAAGTCCACGGTGACTGCATCCACGGAAGGAAATCGATGTTGTCGTAGCCGATACATTGTAGAAAAACAGCGCAATATTGGCAGTTAATGCCTAACTGCATCAGAATAGCAAAAAGTCGCGGGGAACAGACTTGGCACATACCAGACCTATTATCGGCACAATGCCTTCTATCTCCTTCATCTAGCATTCGAATCAGCGTTTTCACACACACATTGATATCATAGTTCGGTTTCAAACGCGGAAACATGAAAAAATGGGGGACATAGCGAGAGGAAGTGATGTGGAGCGATGCCTGGATTGGAAAGGAAAGCTTTCAAACCTCTCTGTCCACTTTCGAAAAATTATTGCGAAAAGGATGTCATATCTTTGAACGTGTAAGGGCACATCTCACCTGTTCGGTTGTTCTAATTCGCAAACGGAAAAAGATTCGGCAGGTAATCTGGCAGTTCAACATCCTTCACGCTCTTCTTCTTCTTACTGGGTAATGGCATCCTCGCCGCGATGACAAATTGGCGTGTGCAATGCTCAAATTTGTCATATGCTGGGGCCAGAATTTGTGCCTATGTCTGAAGTGGTCGATCATCTGTGAGAAAACAACCTTGCTCGTGTAATCAAGTGCAGAAGAAAAGGGGAAAATGTGTGTAAGGGAACCGGCATGGCACACAACTTCACAGCTCTGCTTAACAGACCGATCGATTTCAATATCTCCATTGAAGTGAACCTGTCAATATCTTTACTAAGCTACCACTTCAACCAAGCAATTATATCCATTGTTTAGCTTGCTGCAATATGTAGGCAACTGGCTGGCTATAAAATAGTGGTAATTCTAGTGCCTTTCAAAGTGTTCATAACTCTTTTCGAAGTTGATAGGGCAACTTTGGAGTAGTAGTGGAGGCAAGTGAAAGAACTGCAGTCAGGAAAAGAAAACCGGGAGCCGTGTTTTGACCTGCAAGAACCAGCGGAATGACCTTAGGACATTTTTCCACAGGCTCGCTTGTCTCGCCAGTTGTAGGGGTAGAGCCGGGAACGGGGAGTGCGAAAAAATAGTGTCGAATAGGGCACTAGCAAGTTGACTCTTTCAGCTGTTTTAATAGAGGTATAGGCAGCATTTCTTTTGTCCCGAAGCCATTCAAGACTGAATATTCGGAGCGTTTCTGCTCATAAGGCATTTGGAAGGGATCCGGAAGTGTTTCACTGAACGTGTGTGCGGTAACTTTTGCATCTTTTCATATTCACCTCAAGGATAATAACACCAACCGTTGCAATACGCATAATGTTTATTCGATAATTGCAGAATAAAATGAAAATGCCAAAAAGTTAACAACAGAGATATAAGCCATTGCCAAAGAAGTGAAAAGCGTTAAAAGATATATTTATTGTACAGCAATGAGTAGCGGTATGTATGCTTCAAGTTCACGTAAAGAACTCTGATCACTGTCACAAGCCGATAAAATTTCAATACGCTCCTACCTCAAGCCACTCAATATGCGGAACTGCGGTGAGCCGTAATACTGCTATTTTTACGGTAAGAATTCGGTTGGAACTCACAGTGGTACCGAGAGCAAAGCCCGATTCAGGGAGTGAGGGGAGGGAGAAGGGAGCATGGATAATTTGTTAAAAGCGATTCGAGCGAAGTCAATATGCTCATTTCCGATGGCTTCAGGTCGGAAATTTGTGGATAGACGGTTTAAACTAGTCGATAAGATGTTGGGAACTTTCGGGAAGATAGTTCTTGGATAGCTTGTCTGAGCACACCCCTTGCCCTGCAGATGCGACGACCGCACCTGCGCATTATATTCGAAGAAGGGATGTAGCAGAAGGAAAACACTCGTTCAGCCGTTTCATGTGAAGAGCCCGCAGGCACATTTCGGCAATTTTGAATCTTTTATCGTATGTATGGCTATAGTTAGTCTTCTGTTTGAAAATTGTGTAGATGAAAATACCATTATGGCGCCTAACACAAATAATGAAAGATACTGCAGCAAAATCCCCTAACATTTCACTGTGACTAAATTCAACCGCTGAACTCTCAGCCATTCATCAGATGACGACAAAATTGCGACAAATAAATTTATTTGCTGGTCTATAATGGGACGACAAATCTGGAGGCCTTGGCAAAGAACTTACCTATGCCGGATAAGCTGCCTGCGATATTCGTTTATTCAGATGAAAAGGAGCAAACAAGGAAGAAATATTCTCGAGTTGATCATTTAGTACATGATCATTACAGAAGAATCAGCTCGTTTTTGGAGGCGTTCGAATCCATTATAAAAGAAGGCTTTTTTCCAGGATCTGATGAAAAAGGACTTAGTATATTGCATTTGTTCAAGCAGGGCACATTTATCCAACGGCTTCGTCTTTGCTCCGCCGAGTCGACGAAGTTATTCATGGTTCACCACGCTTCCCTGAATGTAACTTTCGCGTTGCTTCCCGGAGGTTCGAGTTCGTAGAGTAGTTCCGAAATCTTTATTCTATTTGTTTTATTTCAAAGCTTCGAAGAGAGGACAACTTTTAGAGAATTACGTTAATCACGAAAGGAGAGAAAGGTGTCAAGCAGACAACGGAAATAAATAGCCAACGTGAAAGAAAGAAAACATCCGTAAAGCAACGTAAGAGCATCGGTGGTTTCGACGTCAAAGCGAATTTTGAGGGAAAACGAGCGATTATGCTAGTTCTCAAAAAGCAGATCACAGGCTAACGCGTCACCCAAGTAAGAGGGAAGCAATGCAAGATATTGTCTAAAGTTTTATAGATGTACTGAGTATGACGTCCACATCGACTACGGAGAAAGGCGAAATGACAGGTCTGTGGAGAAGTAATGTTGGAAAACGTCCTATATTTTGTAATTATGACCGCATCGAACCTGAGCCTGCAACATTTCAGAGATTTCAGGTTGGAAAGAGTCATCGTAGCACCGTAATTTGCGTGCTGCAAGTCTGTCGAAAAGCACTGACAATGAAGTATTTCTACATATTTAACGATTTGTTGTTGAAAACCAAATAAGGAGATCATGCAAGAAGCGGGTGAGCGATAAACGATCATGCCTTCTGATAATGCTGAATGCATCAAGCTGCTGCCTCCGGCAGATTCTCAGCTACAGCAATGCACTAAAATAATGAAAAGCACTCTGAGGAAAAAAGAAGTTCACCCTCTAGCACGACAAAACATCGATGCTTGAAAGGTGATGCCAACTGAGTGGCACTCTCCATGAAAAATATGAGGCTGCCATAATTTCAAACATTCGACTGTTTCATTTTATTCTGTGAAAAAACCAGACAGGATCATGATCATTTTTGAGGCAGTTGGCAAAGAGCCGGGAACTAAATACAATGAGCTCTTCTCGCAATTTCGGTGTGAATTCTCATATCCGACGCGTCACATAAATTGCAACACTGTGAAGCACCGGGCAGAAAGCCGACCTCTACGATGCTTAAGAAATTTCAAGGGTACTTTGGATTCACCGCAAGAAAAACCATTCGTCCTAATAATGAGCCTTTTTAGAACTCATTTTACGGTCGCCTAACGCGGATTGTTCCTCACTTTGCACCTTCTATTTCGGCCCTCACTTTCTTATCTCGCATCCGGCACCGCTCTATTTCCACCTCCTTCAGCGGTTTTTACCTTCTCATCAAGTTTGACATTTACGGCAAGAATAATGGGCAACTTTATAAATCTCTCCTCTTCCTTTTAGGCATCACATTTAGGACTTGTTAACAATGGGAGATGCTGCGAAGTTTAATTACCTTTTCCTGTCTGCAGGCGATCTTAAAACAGTGAGGAAGCCTAATGCACATGTTGCATAATGCTTGAATATGAGATATAAGGTTGTCATATTGTTGGATTTTTTATGTCTCGCAGCTCTGCAGTTGGTTGGTGCGGTGAGTGAGGCGCTTAGAGATGTGTCTAACGACGGCTTTTGCTTAAAAATATGCAAGTCCAAGCACCTTTCTACCTACTGGCATATACAACTCCTCGTCTGTTGTTCATATTATGAGGAAATTTACTTGAATTTCCCTGGTATTCCGCTTGCGAAAGTCATTTCCCTACTCCCTGATTACGCCATTTGTACTTCCTCGGTATTTCTGCAGTTAAATTTCCGTCGGTTCGGATCCGGCCGGGATGCTACCTTTCTGAGGAAAACACCTGCCGCATAAACCTAAAACTTTCCCATAGTTCATGAGGTACCTGCTGCATAGCATAGTCACATGTCCTTATTTTCTGGTTTCCTAGGGCACTGCTTGGCCGTTTTTATGCAGTCAAATGGTTTTGTCTCCTATTTTTGAAGTATGATCAGCTCCAACAACTAGCAGTGCACCTATGACGCATGCAGAATAACGCAGTCGTTGCTGCCAACATGAACTACACGAATGTTGCAACAGTCCGCCGCAATAATTCCTTGGAAACATTACGTTGTGGGAAGCCCGCTCACGAACAGCAGAACATTGCCCAAATCACCGAGAAATTTCACAGAAAGGTGTTTATGAGTGCGCAAATACCGCAGTTGTTGTCCTAGTGAAGTAACGGCGACCTCAAAAACACTTAGATCGTCGGCAAGTTTCCAGACAGCCGCAGCCAACGATTACTGAGTGATCGGTCCCACCCTTGCTTTAGGCGAGAGAAATAAGAGAAGGGAGCTAATAAAAAGATAAGAAAATCTGGATGGATAAATACGCTTGGCATCCTCTGCACATGAGCACTGAAGAGAGTACTTATTCAGCAAATTAGATGAAACCGCTCTGAGGATTGACGTGTTTCTTGGTGAGACGCTCCTCCCGGCACTTTCTCGACAGATTGTTGATTTACGACAGCAACGGGATTTGCTTCGCTGCTCTTTTGCAATTCTCTTTGATTATCAGCGCAATCATCCTCTCCTCGAATATGGTTCCATTTCATAGACAGATATTCATATCCTGTTTAGACACTGATGAGTCTTCTGATGCAAAACGAGTGCTCTCAGTAGTGTGTCACTCTGAATCTACGAAATGCCCTTTAAATGTCCTATTTACCAATAAAAGGCCATCACTGCCGTTTGCGCTTCTTCAAATATTCTTTACATCAAAGTACATGTAAGTGAAACTGGTAAAACTGCAAGTAAAACTGGTGATTAACTCCTTCACAAACACAAAAATATGTCTGTTCAGACGTATGAAGCTGCATCACATATGGATTGCCCCCTATATACCAGTTTCAAAGTTCCTTTCACTGCAGCCATTCCTAAGAAAAGCAGTAATTATTAATGCGCAAAGTTTGCACCACCTATCGCCTGATTGTGTTGGCAGCCGAGTTCCCACCTCGATGGAAATCCTTTAGAAGGATATCTTCATTACACAGTTTGTAACAAAACTCCACAGGACCTAAATGGGCATTAAATGCTTATATTGTTTATATATTGTTTACATCTGCAAATGTTTATATTCTCGGAAGCTGTTGTGCGCGTTGCCGGTTACTCCTCACGCTGTTCTCGAATAAGCTGTTCCCTCATCATCTGGCTGCGAGCGACGAGCGTGCACGTGAGGCTCTTATTTCCTATTATTCGTCCTTCAAAAGAAACACATACGAAACCAAAGCAAATTTATAACTCTTGGTGCGACATAAATGGCACTAACAACACATAATGCTCATGATTAACGCGATACAAACGAACACAGCAAGAATATCAAACGTGATAACTCACAACGGCGACTGCTGGACACGGTAAGGGGCAATCATTGATGATACGGTATATGAGCGGGGATGTCGAGATATTCCCAAATGCTCGCAAAGTGTTGCGTTAGCAAAGCTTTCAAATGCTCGTGTGCGGCGTGAGAGACTCGAGGAAAAAGGTGGAAAGCATTTGATCTGCCCACCTATAATTTGTTTCCCTCACTCCTTTTACGCCCCATAAGCTGAGTTCTCTTTGAGAAGAGAGTCTGCGCGAAACGTGTGGCACCTCTGCGACAAGTGATGTGAAATGATTGAACGCTGTTCGCAGTCAGCATTGGCTGCTTCAAATGTCGTCTTTAAAGATAGCAGAGATGCGCCACGAATCCTCCAGAAATACTATTACTAAACTGCTACAAAATTTTGTAAGTGGCAGCGTATGCAAAAAGAACAATATTTTCGTTCATGGCACCACATTCCTAAGCAACAGCTCCGCTTGCCAAAA
This sequence comes from Parascaris univalens, assembly GCA_037576465.1. Lineage (NCBI taxonomy): Eukaryota > Metazoa > Nematoda > Chromadorea > Rhabditida > Ascarididae > Parascaris > Parascaris univalens. Next base: position 27,292,108 of record CM075173.1, read on the forward strand.
CGAATGAACTCTCAAAAACTGTACCCTCCCAATCGCAAACGATTTCGTGCAAAACTGATCAAACTACACCAGAAAGGCATTTCCTCAACTGCTTGAAAACGCTGAAAGCGAGTTTACAGATGTTTGACGCACTACAGTACTCGTCATGCATCTCGAACACGCAGACTCGTGATTGGTAGAACTCATGGACAGCATGCCGAATAACACATGGCTTATCTCTCACTGATGGCAATGTCCTGTAGTCAAGCCGCCTTCCTTTAAGAACCCTTTTCAGACCAATGGACCAGGGGGTTTTGAGATATTCCGCGGCAATCTGTGAACTAGGCAGTGAATCCTGAGCGGCGTTGAGAAGGTTGTGCATCATTTCGTAAAAAGTACCCCTGCCTATAAATGGCCTTTGAAGCGCCACCTTTCAGGTGGCTGCCAAGGGTACATATGCATAAAACTAACTTCACATACAGAATTAAAGAGTACTTTATAGCAGTTCCTCGATAGGATTGCTCGTGCTGCTGCTATTGACGTTTCTCATAGTTGCTCTAAACTTGCGTGGTGACGATATTTATTCAGACCGGACACACAACAGTTGGTTAATTGCTACCGGCGGTGGTCACTGAGCGTTTATTCTTCATTCTTCTATTTTGGAACCAAATCTTCACTTGTGTCTCCGTTAGATTTAATTCTTGCGCCAACTGATATCTGAAATATTCGGAATGAAGGCTCACATTGAGCCAATTCCATGTTCGGAAAACTCTGAACGGATACGTAATTAGATGGTCACACAGTGAGGTGCTCTGATAATCGAACGGATTCCCTAATTACTTTACAAGTGAGAACGAATTCACGCTTCGTTTTTCGGCTGTATTGTCTTCCTTAGCACTTCACCGCTCCTCAGTCTTAGGAGAAAACCAGCATTTCATTTATTTTTGGAATGAATTAAAGTTATGCGCTTACTAATACGACCATCAAATTATTTGCTCTTTGAGAAGAGCCATTCACTAGCCTCAGGATGTGCTGTTTGCTGGATTCTTATAAATAAATTTCTTCCGTTTTTGGCAGCGTTATAGATTCAACAGGAACCTTCGAGGTCGAGACAAGTAGCGGTTCTCCGCAAAATGCTTCTCCAACTCGATAAGCTGCTCACTGGTGAAAGCTGTTCGCGGACGTCGCATCTTTCCCAAAGTTTGCCAAGCACCCACTGAAAAACTGCACTTTCGTTGCCCAAAATAGTTTCCTTGACTGCATTCCACAATAAACAATTTCCAGCGATTCAATCACCCGCCGGTTGCTTCCCCGAATACCACAACTCAGTTTTCAACTACCCAGTCATACTCAATCAAACTTACAGTATTAAAATAAGGAAATTAACTGTTATGCGAAATTTGTTACGAATACCGAAGGCGTGTTTCCCTCAAAAAAGGACTACGCATTTACTTTTTTCAGTGACATTAGCCGAGATCCATTTTAGGAATATACGTGAGGAATTATAAAAATGCGCTTCGCGTGAGCTGAGAAACAACACTCGATATGAATTCGCCAAAGCAGCCAACATATGTGCTAGCAGCCCCTTCGACACCTCTGACGACACTTTCATTACTTATGGATGGGGAAATCAACTCAGCATTGGCAACGAAAAGGTTAAGAAATCTCAATAACGCCATGACAGAAGTGGACATCGTCTTCACCGCCTATACGCTTTTCGTTGCTCACGTGTCGTCTCTCGCTTGTCCCCTCTTGTCTTCATTCCCATCATAAAATCACTCTCGCCATTATTCTCAACTCCTCCCTTATTTTTTCCAGCACGCTCACTCCCACCTTTTCCGCTGGTAAATTTCCTTTACTCGCCGAACTCCTTACCTCCGTTCCTCACTTAACTCCAATAAATTACGTGAGGAACACAGGTAGTGAGAGACGTTCCGACGAGCGCCCATTCATAGTCCGGAGAACCAGTGAGATTTAAATGTTCAGATAAAGTGGTTAATTTAATCTTCGGCGATGGTAGTTATTATTCAAAAACTCGAGAACTTACACGTAAGGGCGATGTGATCGTAAAGGAAAGGAATATTAGACGCATGTAAGATTGGATATGGCAGTTGGTCGATAACAACCGGCGAACTCAAAGGCAGACTTGAATGTGCCACATTTGCAGACACCGATGCAGTCTGACGCGTTGGCGCTGGCTGAGGAGCAGGACTACTCAGTGTATGAACAGGTGCAACGGTCATCATGTTGGTGCTCCTCGAATTCTGCACTGTTGCAGCAGAAGGCTCGAAGATGCATGCTGAAAGCGGTCGTCAAAATCGTAGTGCATATGAGAGATATACGCGTAAAAAGAGTCCTAAAAGGGCTCTTAACAAACGATATCCGACCGTACTGGCCACTAATTCTCATGACGCCTTCACAACGCGGTCCTTCGCTACAACGACTCACAAAGGCGGCACGTGGACTGGTGCAACGAACTATACGACAGAAATTGAAGTGGATTTTCGCACGTTTTTTAAATTCCTCGTATCTGCTTACACTGTCTGCAGAGCTTACTTCGGGGATATAAGTAGAAGAGAAATAATACTTTAAGCGAACACTTTACCACTTTACTAGATCCACTAACCTTCCTTTTCTTTAATTTGAATCACTTTGCGTTGTGTTCTCTCTCTCGCACTCTTCAAAGCCCCCATCCTTGTCTAATTATGGATACAAGTGCATACAACATTCATGCAGTTGCAACAAACGAATATGACTGCAACTGCTATGCACGAACACACGCAGGAGGAAATGAAAGGCAGATGGGAATAACTTTTGGCGAATGAATCGTCGACTGCTCTCACCTGCTGGCTCTACAGTAGACTTGTTGGTGTGCAGAAGAGCGTCGATTGAACCGAACATCGTATTCGAGCGAACGTCTGTGGACGACGTGTTTGCGAGCGATAAAGAGGCTAGCGAGCCCTGGCAGAAGCGAGCTTAGCTTCTTAATTCCATTATCCATTCATATTGCCCCAAGTGGCCGCTCATGAATTTAGCTTCACAACAAAAACCAGCACTTACTGCATTCTCATCGTCGTCGGATGTTACTCACGAACGCATATCGATCATGCTCTCTCACTTGCCTCATCCTCCTCTGTATCATTCCCACTCTTCGATTGTTTTCAGCGGCGATATAACATCGGCCGACATGCGGGGAATTTTGGTGGAAATTTTGTGCTCATTTCAGACGATTTTGCCGGCAGCTTTTAACCCCCGGGGAACTGCATTCACTTAACGAACAAAATCGGCACGCTTTTTGCACCCCACAGGAATGGGTGCTGATGAACGCATCAACACGGTTCAGCTGCTCCGTCGGTCGACACATGATCGACGAGCCAAGCAAGTGGCTACACACATACGCCACGCCTCTCCACTAGCCGATTTGACAGATGACTGATTACGGTAGCTGCAATAACCGATCCTTCGTTGTTTTCTCGTTGAATAGTAACTTTTCATAGTATTTGTTGCTCGTTATTACCTCAGAAAAAGGTAACGCAGATAAGGGAGTTGCTCAGTCTTGCGGATCCTGAGATGAAAACAGACACGTACAAATGAGTACCTGAAGTATACACGTACTTGAAGCGGTACTACGTGCAAAGAAAAGAATGCTATAAGTCGATCAACCAAAGTATGCGAATTAAATGGCGCACGATTTCAGGATCTGAACAAAAGGTGGGAGAAGTCTGATGTCGCCGCAGATGTGATCGAGGAAAGCGCAACAGCACAAAAGAAGTGGGCTGGCCACCATTCGTCAGCGCGACCTCCGAGACTGAACGCAAAGCGGATGCAGGTTCAAGCGCAAGATGCGCCAAGAGGTGGAATCACTCGAAAACTGTTACAATCTCACGAAACATCCTATTACTGCTAAACAACTAACTCTTCAGGCTTATGCATCTCAGAAAAATACCAAAATCGAACTTGGTTAATGTGCTGTTGATGTTAATGAGCGATGGAGAAGTTTCTTTGAGTTTCCTATTCATCTCCTTTTGATTTCAGGTTTGATGGTGGAGCTAAAAGGGGGAATCTGAGTAAGCTTTGTAAGTCTGTCTAGCTTATCGAAGCTCACCACCTCATGCTACCTTTATTATATATTATTGCGACTCTCTGCAGCTGTCTAATTTGGAGCTGTATGTTCGTGTTATGGCAGGCTCGAGCAGTAAATTAATGAGTGAGCGTTTAGCGAACGTCCGGAAAATAGCTCCACTTAAGAATATTCAATGAATGTAGAATACACTGCATGAAGTAAAAATGTTGGCCTCGCTTTTCTTTTTGGATTCATGCTGATATTGTTGGTCATTTCGCATGTTTTGCACCTGAATTCCCGTAGGGACTGTTCGTGAAAACTTTGGAGATACGAAAATGCTCATATTGCAGGCTCCCTTAACCCAGACTTCAACTGTTTGGCTGCCAAAAAAGTTTTTCCTCTGCAAGTTTCCCATGCTTTCTTTTAGTTAAACACTCTTGATGGTCATAAGGACCCTAGAAAATGAGAGTTCCAAAGAACTCTTGATAGTAAAATCCGTCAACGTTTTTAGAGATCGTTTACATATGCTTGGGTGTCTGCCCGTCTCTATGGTAGTTCCCTCCAGCTGACCTATATCAACGAAGCGTGATTTGTGTGTTGGGATTGCGCCCAATCCAGAAATTGTACTTTGTTGATGGCAGAGGTCAAAACGCGCTTATCAGCTTTCATCTGGGTTGAGTAAGAGCCGTTGTTGCAATGAAATTGAATTACCTGAGTGATCGCAAAGTTGCCTCCATTTGGGGACGTGGACCGAACAAATTTAAATTGCACAGTTGAGGTTCATCAAGCACGACAGGAAATATGTCTTTGCATTCCGCTCACCAGATCAGACCATTTACCTTAGTGGGAACGTGGCAGCCATTTCATGCCAGCTCCACACCCGTCCGTTGCACTAACCCTTCCTAAATTTATTTCTTGCAAGAAGGAATGAATTAGAGAAGGCGGCTCACAAAGAAACTTAAAATATGCAACATGCAAATTCACTAATTATGTTGCAAGCAAGCAGCGTGCGTCCTTGGGCGGCGGTAGCGTTTAAACGTGTTCACCACTGGGAATTGAGAAAGAGACTTGCCGCAGATGAAACAACTGAACTGAGGATGCCGTATCTGCTCAACAAGCGCACTGTGATAGTCGCATTCAATATCATAGGTGTTTCAGTAATTTCTATGCTATGCTTATCTAAATGTTATGTGTTGTAGCACAGTACCTGTCATTTCTTGCTCTAAACATAAGGTCACAGCGACTCTCATCGGAAAACGGTAATTTTATAATGCACAGCAACTATCTCGCCTTTTAGTACGACCTGTTTCAAAAACTCTTGAATAAATTTTAGCTTCGTGGTGAAGTTGGATAACTTCGAATAAAGAGGCGCTAATCTCTTGATTTCACTTCGAGCATCGACCGCAGCCTTTCGTGCTTTCGGAAAGGACTATTGCAGCGGCGTACTCTTTTCATTATGTGTGGCTGTGTGCCTGGTAGTTCGGAAAAGGCATCCATCAAGGTTCAAATGACGAGCTTGCATCACACCAGCCACCTCCTGCACTTCATTCAAGTTAGTCCATCAATGGCGGTTACATTAAAGAACTCCGTGCACATTTTACATCCCTCAGGTGAAATTAGCAACGGAGAAGTGAGAAAAAGCAGTGGGAGTGGTCAGGACGCATTCTTGCAACCCGGCCACCTTCTCAGTTAGTTTTCCGTGTCACCACAGGTTAAACACATCCATAATAATTCTTCCATGCTTCGTTGTTCGAAACGCTCCCACGGACCTCCCACACAAAGAATCGTCCTCTTACAACCCGATGATGTGACTGAAAATCCACGAACCTAAACGCTCGCAACTTTATTTCCCTTTGAACACCTTCAGCTTTCTCCTAGCATGAACATTATAGCGAAATTTCTCCTGCAATATATATTTTGTCGACTGAAAGCCGGGATTTTATCTTTGATGGAAGGGGTAGACACACACACATGCACGCATACACACACGAACACATCACGTTTCCAGAACGCCGTTTTGCGAAGAAAATTGATGGTGGCGTGCGGAGGAGATCCCTTATAGGTTTTCACAGACGGTCAGTCAGTTAGGGTAAAGCATTACACGCTTTTATTGGCGACTTGCACAAACGCTCGGTGGACTCGCTGAATGTAAAAGCGCGTAACGTGCCTGCTGTTTCGGCGCGTTCTTCCAACAGAATGAGGCAAAACAAGGTCATTAATTACGTTTTTTCTCCGCTTTATGTGTGATGTGACATCCTATGTGATACACAGTCCGCAGGGCATCCGTATAAACAAATGCGCCCCGAAATTTGAAGAGAATTTGTAGGCAGCCGTATACACTCCCTTACTTTGTTGTAACATAATACGGCCTCGCCTTTTGGTTTCAAATAGTACGACGGCACACATACGTATATACAGCTACGCGTACACATACATATACGCGTCAGTGGCACCGCTATTCGTGCGTTTTCTGCAGAAGTGGAGGAGCACGCAAAAGCAGTCATTTAAGCGATCTTCGAGATTCCCTCGGCGCAACTGCGGACCGCCAGAATTGCGGCGTTCCACGAGATTAGTAGTGTGTTCAACCCATCCGTTTATATGGATAACAAAATAACAGCGCGCAGAGAATCGTTTTAGAAACGTTACGGTGATGTGTGGTCTTGCATTTTCACTCATAAGACCAGAAACCTAGACGAACTGCAGGCAGTTAATAAAATGTCCGCAACGATGCGTTTACGTCCTCTGCGGTTCGACCGTCTCTGGTGGAGCGGTGGCGCCTCGATCATTCTACGAAGGGTTTTACGCAACACGCATCAGTTCGTTCATATACGTGTCCAATCGCAAATGCGACATGTTCGGTTCGGCAACTATCATACTCAAGGTCATGAAACTTGGTGGGGCTAGTGCACTCAAGTATGCCAAAAGCCTTTTATGCAACTTTGTAGTCTTTTACCAAGTATACCTTGTAGTCTTTTATGCAACCTCTTCGCACTAAAAGGTCACGGATCTTTAAAGAAACAAGGAGGTTGCACGATCATGACAAGGACAAGTTTTTCAGTCCATATTGCGTGTATTAGAAGTGACCGATATTTCGCAGAAAATTTTCGAGAGCACTATGACGAACTAAAATATGAGGGCATAATTTCACTTCTTTTACATCTGCTAACACTTTATGAAACTAGTTGCTCAGAGCGTCAGAAGCAGTTGCGCACACTGTATCAGCTTTAGTTGCAGCCTTCCTGAATTGTCGTGCACTAAGGCTGGTGAGCATCCACGATCCGAATTTTCGGCGCATTTGTCGCTTCAACCCCATGCGAACTCGATGGGCCAACAAGCATATGTGACCTGGCATGGCAACTATACGAGGACGACTAACGAACACACACGCCGACTAGCAACAACGACGGCAGCCTACTTGTATCTTCGACTGCGACCCTGAAGGCCTAGGGAGGTCGAAATTTGCACGGGGAGATACCACATGAAGATGAAACATCTGTGAGCATAAAACCTGCTACATAAATGATCACTGCGTGCATAAAACTGGTTTGATCACAACTGAGCGCTTTTTAACGTAGATCACTCGTTTACACTATGGTATATACAAACTTCCAACTCAAACGTCCGCTACTCGTAGACGATGGAGTGTTACTGTCTGCCGGGTTTGGTTTTTATTAGCGGTGTGCCATGGATGTTCTAGGAAGTCTTTCCAGGCGATGAATTATATTATGGGGAGTCCATAGCACAACTGTTAGAAGCACTATCTCGAAGCAGATGTTCATCAGCGTAGCGGTTTTGTAATCGAGCGCTGTACACAGGCACGGTCCCCTCATATACCCCGTGACATGGAAGATATAAAGAGCGCGCAGCGGTTTTTCATGCATTTGACCTGGCTGAAAGTTATCCATTTAATGAAGGTGTAAATCACAACTCTGGTCAAGAAATCTTCCAGCAGTGTTGTTTAGAGTGCGAGCGTATGCAGCATGTTGTGGTGTCCGACTGTTTAGATCGCATCCGATGAACTGTTTCCAGTTGGCACTCGCCGTTCAGACTGCAATGCTCTCACCGACTCAAGTTCCCCTTCAAGTTTTATAACTCAGTTTTATAACTTTTATAACTCTAATTCGTTTCAGTTCAACGCTATTCTTGTCTAGAATAAGCTCCTGTCACATGCTGTCGATGAAGGAAAATAGCCCGATTACTTAATCGCTTTGGAACTCTTCATGCCCATCTAACTGACAATTTCAGTACGAGGATATCGCCATATCTTTCGTAAAGTTGTTTTTCATCGAAGTGCAACTCATTTACAACCTGCTGACGTGATAATGAAGTTTTCAAACTCCTCCAGCATCCAACCATTCACTGCTTTTTATTTATGCAAATAAAGGCTCTTTAAACAATGTCAAGGAAAAATGATGCGGTTTCTTTCTTCGAGCTTCGTCGAAATACGTCCTCGAGCTCCAGTTGCGGAGGTTGGACAGTACCAGTCATTTCTGCTGTGGCATACCTTCATGGTGACGAAGGTAACTAGATACTTCTGCTGTGGCATTTCCGCCGTCAGGCACGTATGCCGGCGGAAGCACATGGTTGTTCCCAGCCCAGTTTATTTTCACCGACTCTGTCAGTAGTAGGTGTCGAACCAGTGCTGCGATGGTTATGCCGAGTACGACCATTTGTTTTATGCAGCAAATCTACCGACTTGGGACTACCCTTAATGGAAATTGAGTACCTACGGGGGGTTCATAGAATACTGAAAGCTGTAAGCAGCATTTCCACCATTACCGGTTTTTCCACCACAGTGCGTTTCGCGTTCTTTGGAGAGAAAAGTTCGTTTATTTATAACAAAGAAACGTCCACGAAAGCTGTCTGCCTGCTACTTGAGTTTATTCGCTTACTGATGCCTTGCTCCGTTGCTTATCCAACTTGCAGGCATGCCGTTCGCTTCTCCCCACCTGCCTAACTGCATCATTCTTCCTTCCTCGAGCTCGCGTCAGTTTGATTCAGCCTAATTGCTCCTGCCAACTTGTCCTCTTCCTTCAACCGGAAAGAAAGGTGCACGTGTTCGATCGGAAAACTTCCGCAGAACTGCCTCTTGAGGTGCACAAAAAGCAATTTCGCCGCCAGTATATATGGTAATGAGCAAAAAAGAGAATAAGATGAATAAACCAAACCTCATAGAAGTGTAATTTGAATGGGGAAAGTTGCAGTTAAGGTGCCTTTTCGAGTTGGAGGTGAAAAAAATTGAGGGGAATCGTCATTGATATTTCTTGACAATAGATCAGGTCCCGTTCATTCCTCTCAGCGGAGCTACCTGGACTGAAAGCACGTTCTTCGGTGAAAGTGGACGAAAGATTAGTATCAAATCAACCTATAAATAAGAGCTGGAAAATGCGATGTTCTTCGATGTTTCTTTATTTTCATCACTACAGATAAATAGGCAAAACCATCCTGTGAAAAAGCCATCAGCAGACTTTGAAATATCCCAAAGAAGCGGCCACATAAGCGAAGCAACTGTCTACTTATCTGCTCAGTTCTTTTGAAGGAACTTTGAGGGAACCTCCACAGGAAGAGATGACTTTTCTGTCCACCATTTCAAGAACGAGGGTGGCGGAATGGCATGAAAGAGGGTGGAACTATATCTGTCGTTTTCCTATCTACTCTCAATGACGGAGTGCGCTTGGCAGCTCCTCAAAACGCTTAATTCATTGCTCGCGATTGTATTAGCAAGGCCCGATTCTAATGAGATTCCCGCACAGTCATACTTCTATCTATCAAAAATCGCCGAATAGGATCAAGAAAGATTCCAGTTCCAAAATAAAGCGGCATTCTCTCCTTTCTTGCTCCAGCCCACTAGAAGGAAATGACATTTCACTCTTTCCCGGAAAACCGCTAAAAGAGATCTGCATCTCTACAAAATCTGATAGCCATCCATCCTTTGCAACGTTTGCTTAGCTCTTTTATGAACGGAAATTGTCTTCTTTCTGTAAGCAGCGTAAAGGGTTTTCCTCCGATTGAAAATGCTCATAAAACAGACGGCGAATGATCGTCAGAAAAGTTTTTACTGAGCATGTTGCACTTAACGGGTGCTTTCGACCGGTACCATAGCACGTATGTCGTATTTGGTTCTGTGGAATGTGTCATACGCAGAATTTTGTTTTAAGCTGCATATTATTTGAAGAGGCAAGTACAACGGGGAACTGGAATAGAGAACAGATGAATTCATTGAATGGACAGCTGCAATATGTGTTTATTACAAAGCAGGTGCAAAGGACATAGAGTAGGCCTCCATACGAGAGAGAAGGGATGAGCTTGTGTAAGCAAGATCCCATTTGCCTGCATTTTTCGACAGATCAGACGAGTGTGTTTTGTAACAAGCTCTTCCAAGCGCAAAATCTTTGTTGGAAGAGAATTTGTGAAGGAGAAAACGGATTTCAGCTTTGGCAGTCACTGCTGTGTGAGAGGCTGATCCTCCAGTGATGATCCTCATTGCTATTTCTACGCTTAATAGCGTTCAGCATCAACGCACTCGAATTTCTTCGCACAGTCATGATCGTAAACATGGAACGGATGATGGCCGCTCTGAGGTTAATCCCCTTTAGAAGCAGGGCCAGTACTTTAAGTTTTTATGGAGTCAGTCAAATGCAGAAACGAGCAACGATTCGATGTATTTGGTGTGTGAACTGTGCTCCATCTCTGAAGGACGAGTTGCACGACCCCAACTCAGCATACCGTTGAACGCCGATGCTGGTGACTTGCTAGCGATTAGGAAGGAAACCATTAGCCGTGTTGTGTGTGTTACGCATTGGCGTCCCACACTTCAGGCGATATTGAGAACCAAGCGGAAATATGCACCTCGAGAAGGACGCAAACACCCAAAATAGGCATGGAATTTCATATGCCGTTATATTTGAAAACATATTTGTCACTAGCTCTGAATGTTGTTGATATTCGGCCGTAGAGCGCATTTATTGTGGCTTTCTTTCGGAAGTTCACACTCGAATGTTCGTGGGGTGTGATTCTAGTGGTAGGGGAATATGTAAGTGCAGATATTTGTGACCTGTCGAGGTTCTTTATTTTATGGGCTGCAGTGTGTCGCCACGAGCCGGATTCTGCTAAGTTTGCACGTGACATTCCTCTCTGAGGAATAATGAATGCCTCTTGTGGTTCGTTGCGGCGTTTACATACTTGAGCATCTTTGACCGAATTACATACTTCTTAGACAATTGCGTGCACCTGTGATCGAAGGGTTTCTTGGGTAATCTCGAATAGTAGAAATACTGCTGCAACCATAGGGAGATGACTTATAAAGTTAGGCAGTAATGTCACACAGCACGTCCACACTGAGTCAGTTTTGCGAATAAATCCCTAAGATGCGACTGGTGTTCTGAGATTGTTGACGCGTTAAAAGTTGACCATTCATTGCAGAGAACTGATAGAATGCCGCATTATACCATTTATTGCAGCTTTAATGAGGTCAGTTTCACTGATGGATCGTTTAGTGACAATTCGGGCGTATCATGCAAACGGTGCTTCTAGGTGTAAATAACCAGAATTCTACTTCATAATCATATGAGTTCAAGTTCACACCATCTCCGGCTGAACACTGACGTCACGTGCAAGCGAACTGCACACCGAGATGGGCGGTGATGAGCGCAGATGCGGCGGGCATGCTTCCACGTGCCATGTGCTAGCACATAGGCTTGTCTGCGCTGTGCTCCATAGGGCGTTGGCGAGGATTCGCTTGGTTGACGACAGTGGCACTGCTAACAGCTGCTGTTCGAGAGGCTCTGCTCGTTACCGAAAGAAAGTGCCCTACTACAGTCGGTTTAAACGTCCCTCACTACTTCCACCGATCGAGACAGTTATCTGGCCAACCGGGCGGCAATTTACTGCCGAACTTGGGAAGAGGAAGATTCGTCAGCTTATTGAAAAGGTTCGTTTCATTTTTCGGTCATATCGCAGCAGCAAAGAAATTGCGTAAGCATGCATAGTATATTTGCACAACGAGCACAAAATTGTGTCTTCAACGATGGATTAATGATGTGACAGGTGAGCCGACGCGCTACGAGGTGCTCTTGGGTGAGGGTATCCTTGGGTCTTATTTGCCTTTATGTCGTTTACCGCATATTTGCCATAGAACTTCTGTTATCTTCAATATCAGACTTCGTTTATAAAGTGAAAAAAGTGATTTTAGAATCAATGAGACAAATTCTCCTCCGCCCGGTGGGGTAATAACTGATTCTATCGTCGATTCGCTTAGGGACCTTGGCAAAAAGGTAGCCCTCGTATCCACAGGAGCAGCGACTCGAGCATCTAATCACGTGATGGTCAAATTACAATACTTACCCTACCCCAACAAGCTTACTGCCATTCTGTGCGACTTTGGTCAGATTGTTGAGAGGATATAGAGACGCAGTTCCCGTCAAGTTGGGCACCAGTAGGTGCTGAACACCTTGGGAATTTCTTGACGAAGACACCGTCCAAGAAGTCGGCTGAAGAACTTCTATGCTTCCTTCAAGCTTTTATCCACACGTTACATGTTGACTGTCGAAAATTTTTCCATCTTTCCTTGTTGCAAAAGAATTCTGCGGAAGACCGTCGAAATTTGTCTCCATTTTCCGCACAAATAACGAGAAAGATGTGGACGGATCAGCAAAAGAATGAAGGGTGTCATGCATTCTTCTTTCCTCCAACCCCTCCACCCCTACCCCCCTACCGCTTAACCAACACCTTGTATGTATACTTACCAGTGCGTTCGTTGGCTAGCCAAATAAGCATATGAATCGCTTTTAGCGCGAATAGTTCAGTCCGTTGATGAGAAGACTGCATGCTGGATTAAGTGATTGAGAAGAGAGAAGTAGAGGTAAACGTGTGGCTTCTGAATTTAGGTTACTTTGAGTGTGCAACAAAATTCATAGCGTCGCTAAGCTGCCAGCGGAATAGCAGCATTTCTGAGCGATGACCGGCAGGTGAGCTCATTTCATCACGTTCAGGTGTGTATGTCATAGGTCAAGTTAAAAAATAGTGGAAACCTTTGAGTGCCCGGAAGTTCTTTCCATTGCCATGAATTTTCGCAGTCAATAATCAATAAGCAATGCTGTGCAACATTTGCAGCTCATACTTACTCGCCTTTGGCAGCAAGGCATTTTCGATATGCGAACTTGCTCTTCCTTTTAACACAAAAACTTCGTCGATGGCCCCTCAGCTGGACCTCTGTTTATTCACTTGGGTAGTGAAAGAATCTTGCTCATCGAGAAAGTGCTCTTCAAGAGCATTTTTAGGTGATGTTATTGTTCAAGGACCGCTTCATTAATCTTCAGCGCACTCCACTCCACATATATAATTTACGTATTTATCAACTGGGGATATAATAGAAGTCAAAGAGACTGGATGAGGAGTTGCTCCTTAAAGCTTGAAATGCCCTATCGCCTACTAGATGAGCCTCCTTCAGTGCTTAATTAAAAGCAAGCAAGTGGTGAGGTCCACCCGTCTCATTCTCCGCGACGACTTTTATCGCCCTGAAGGGCATCTTCTCAATGAGTGCATCATTGACATCGGTAGGCCAGTTGACGCCTCTCCTTTCTAAACTGGGGTGAGAGTCGCTTTCCACGGCCGCTTCTTCCCCACCGCGCACATCGTTTAACGTGCTTCATGGATGTCACACTTGCTGGTTTTCTTGAAATAGGACCCGTTTGATTAGTGGATCGTGAGGGTACTTAATTTCTCACTAACTAGGTGACTGGACTCTAAGTGTGGACGGCTGCTGCTTGTGAAGAAGACAGGTAATTTCCGCTTAATCCGGCTCCATGCAGTCCAGATAACGAAGTTAAGTGGACATTTAAGAAGGATCGACGCATACTCAAAAAGGGCTGTGGAAGTGTTGTTCAGCTGCTGCACTCCACGTGCGCAAATCCGCCTCAGGGGTGAACAGTTTTCAATTTACGTCGCCCCAATACATACTCTCAAGTGTTTTTGCCGCGACTTTCATTCTAATTTATTCTCGCCGCGCTAATTAAGCAGCTGTGCTAGTAAGTTGTGAGTTTGCATATCACCTGAGGGCAGAGTTTCCACGACTCCACTTAATGCAGTCTCTAACACTTTCCAGAGATGGGCTTATCCGTGCTCACTGCGATATTCAGTAGACTCGTTTCGACTGGTCGTTACAAATTCCACACTAAGATACAAATACTGCGTTCGTTGGACAAAAGGCAAGAAGACGGCGAACGTTTACTTCAATATTGATGTGAAACGGCATCACCTCGATGACGTCGTTCGCGTCTCATACACATTCGAAGGAGGAACTGCCTTGCACACGTTCGTTTATAGACGATATTTCGTACTTCGTTCATCTATATCCGCTTGGAAAGAGACTTCATTAGCTGAGATCTTCAACGACGGGAAACACAAAATTGAACACAAAGAGTGCCCCCGCAATGAAACCTCCTTTTGTAATACTTGGGAAAGCCGCGCACAATAAATCAAATAAATTCACGTGAACGGCGGACGCCACTAATGGACTTGAGTGAAGTCAATTTGCTCTGCTGAGCGTTCATGGCTCAAAAATGCATTAGCGAGCGCTCACGTCATCCATCCACAAGTGAATTTGCGACTGCTCGCAAGAGCGGCTTTTCCACTTGCAGTGCCAACCATAGTCCGGATAAGAGCTAAAAGGCCTTTGGCCAGCTGATGTTTATATCTGAACGGGCGATGAACTCACAGTTTTTTTTTCAGGCCACGCTCTTCGCGCTTCCATATCGCATGGCTGCGGTCTCTCGACAGATATGAATGAAGCTCGCTGCAGCCGTAATTCACTACTGCCTAATGCAGTGGTCACCGTTGCGTCAGTTCAATATGTTGACGCCATTCGATTCCGCCCCTCTCTGATGAAGACAAAACTGACAGCATAAAAGTTGTTTCCCTTTTCTGTCAATGATGTTTTAAGCGAACGTTGATCCAGAAAATCGTGAGCGACGAGAGGAGGGGAGATGTCGTTGCTCGTTGATGGAAGCACTGCTTCTTCGCCTCCGATACAAAGGCAAACTTACAGCCGTCAGCGCCAGTATTAAAAAGCACTCCACGAACATATAAGAAAGGCAGTCGGTACATCGCTTAAATAATAACTCAACAAGAGTACAATATAAACTTTAAACCCTGCTATCAACTCCACGAATGTGTTTGCAGATCGACGAGCCAACAGCGTGGCAGCGCCTTGCGCTCAGAGTGTCCTCAAGCCAACCTGCTCCTTCAAGCCTTTTATTAAAGTCAATTTCAGTTTAATTTACTGCAATTCTGTTAGTGTGGAAGCAAAAATTTTCACATAAACTATAGGCAGCGATAATTTTATGCATCGACCGAAAGAGCTGAAATAAGATGGGCGTGAATAAATACGGAAGAATGCCAAAGTAACGTATTTGCATCGCACTAAGCGCTTTCATAAGCTAACGAGATAGTCCTCAGCAAGATTCGATTCCTTGCGACCCCATCTCCGTAAACTGCATTTCGAGCGAGTGCACCTTGGCACTTTAATCTGCAAAACGAATATCGAGACAGTTCTTATCTAACGATTTCCGTAGGGAACACGTTCGATCAATAAGCAACTCCAAAAGCGGGCGGGTCGGATATATTCTTTCATGTGGTCACCCGCTCTCGACTTGCATGAAATAAATGCGATGTGAAAGCACAGTGTCGAGGAGGACACTGCTGAAAAGAATAGTTCTGCACCGAATTAATGCGCCAGCTCGTGTTATGATAGCACACTGCGTCAAGACTGAGGTTTGCTCTCACACTTTTCAATTTCATACGCAAAGGAAAGCTCGTTGTTGCTATATCTGAACTGCGAATTACACAGAAAACTGCATATCGATGGCCGCCCATTTGTACGCTTCAGTGCCCTTCAGTATCACAAACAAGCCAGGCTATCGTTCTCTCATCCTGTGGGCTCACACCTCACGCAAAAAATACTTCTTCAGAAGGATGCCACAACTACAGCTGAACCTAAGGTGATCGTGTTCTATAATATTACGTCGCAGCCTTACTTATAATATTGCGTTCGCGCCTGACTCCTGATCTTGTTCTATCTTCAGAATTCTCTCTACATGCCTAACAATTAGGAAAGAAAAAAAACCGACGTTGTTCTGGGGTTGAAACAAGCAGGTAAGTAAGTAAGAGTTTTCATTTGCGAGTGGATAAAGAAGACTACGAAACGGCAGCAAGAAAAGGATGGCGGAAATATATCATTTTCGCGACTGAAAATCGACTTGCGATGTATTTGCATTTCCTTTTTCTTTACTGCTTCGTTAGTTGATGTAACGCTTTGCTGCCTTCCCCTTCTTATTTGTAAGTCTTATTAATGTAATTGAGCCGAGCTTATTTGTGCTCTGTTTTCGAAAAATGTAAGTGTAGGTGCTGAGCTTGCAAACTGACGGAGGGCACGAAAACGATAAGGTGCAAATCGTCGAGAGCAACCTCACCTAACCCCTTCCACTGGAGCTATTTCAGCGTCACCGAACCCATACAGCTAAAAACTTGTCGTTCAGAGGTCGTTTTCGGGCAGTTTGCACGAATCTCGCCCCTCATATTGGCCGTGAATCGATGGAGACAGTTTGTGTATTTCATTTATTTCAAAGCATCGCTATTCTGAAAGAGAAACTTGTTTAACTTGCATCCGTTTTTTAGAAACACTCACTGCAATATCCGATATAAAGTAAAAGTGCAGGAAAGGTATAGACTATGCTGAGGATGTTTTCTTCTTCATGAATACGTCGTCCTTAATTTCCTCGAATATGGGTAGAGGTGTGCCATCCGAGTACAGCTGCGAGCTAAAATGAACACCGCCAGTGAAAAGGACGGTGAATGAGATCAAGAGAACCAACTCAAAATAGTCGGTGTAAAGGTGTGCAGCTGCGTTCAGTCAAGTTCAGTATGCAGGTGAACTCGTTTATTCACCTCAACCCGCAACCTCTCCTTGCTCTTCTAACTGCCCCTTTGTAAATCAGCCTCCACCTTGACAACCACCTGCTACCTGCCCCCGCCTCGTTCAAATTCAGCCGAGTCCTACAGCATGCGAACTATTTCACTTGTTGGCAAGCAAGAAGTAGCTGATTTCGTCGGTGATGCGTCCTCAGCTTTACCACATTAGAGGTCGTTATACTTTAGCCACAGGCGCACGCGCACAGGAGAGAGAGGTAGGGACCGTGCGCGTCCTCAGAGAGCGGCGCGGTAGTGGTCACTCGACGGTGCCAGTAAATGTCGGAAAGAAACAGAATTCCAAAAATGAGTTTCGGCGCATTTTAAAGAGTACTGAATGCTCTGTCAGAATCAATAATAACCTCGGAAAAAAAATCAACTTCCTTATGTGAATCTGCCATAAATTTCAACGTTATGCATTATCCTATGCGTTATTCTCGTCGATTCATGACACTGCGTTCTCATTGGTGAACTGAACTGATGACATGACCCTCGATGGTTTAATGAAATCACCCAGTGGTTCCCAAGTTGCACTGCACTCTCTGTTGCTCTTCATGAATGGACCTTTCATGCGATTGTTATATGCGTGGGGTTATGAATTCGTAAGTTCCACAGTTTCAGGTTTCCGTCACTTAATTTCTTTCCCGTATAGGCATATCGATAACGGCCATTATAAGTTCGCTTGATGGTAAAAAAAAACCAGTCGACGCTTTCAGTGTCTAATTAATTGCACTGACATAATTTGACTGCATGCAGCACTTGCTCTCTAACATAGACAAGTCAGGATTGTGAAGGAAAAAGCAGCTCGAACGCGAAATGCTCCTAGTTCGAGGAACGGCGAATTTGATATCAGGCAACCACAAGCGGTTACAAAGCAGGAAACCTTCAATATACGCAGTCATTTGAAGCACGCTACTTTAGCTAAGAAGTCAATTCCTACGATGTGGACATCGGAAAGAAGGTGGAGTTATCTGTAAGGGTAGTTGGTTGAATAGTCTCAAGGCTATTAGGTGCTGTGCGGCGCCGGCCAAAACAAAAAAGGTTTATTTCAAAAAAGAGGAAAACAAGAAACATTGATGCGATGGATCCTGAAACACTGTGCTCTCTCGGCGAACCTTTGTAAAAGACCACAAATGAATCACAACAGCAACACCCCAATCCCCCTCCGTTGTACACATCCAGTCTGTCTCAATGCGTTTATGGCATTTATTGTGTGCTGAGACTCATTAAGGCGCTGGTATGCGATTTGATCCTTCATGTGGTCGCCGTTTCCTCTGCTTTGTGGGAAGTCAGTTGAGCCCTACATATACATCAAGAGCACTCTTTGGAGGAGTAATGTAGAATGGCCGAATAACGTTTAGAAAAACTTATTGTCTTACGTGCAGGTTACCTGTTCACCGACTTGTGTTCATTCCATGTCGATCACGAAACCAGGAGAATCAGCAACGGTTGTCGTCTGAGGTGTTGGCAACTGTTTTTACATCCAGCATTGTCGCAAGCAGTTTCTCGCATCCGAAACATGCTAAGAGATAGCAAGACAAAATTTGCGCATCCGATAATGCAATCCCTTAATTAAGCCGACAGAAGCGGATCGGAAGTTTGTTAAAGTCATAAGCCGCATGCAGTGCTCAGGAAGTTGATGGGCAACGCATTTTTGCACAGTGCCGTTAGGATGCCAAAGGCAGCCCGAAGCACGCTTATTTCGCACAAGACGAGCTCCTAGTATGGAACGTGGCGTTAGCGTCAAGAGAGAGCGATTCATTTCGGCTTTTCCGAGTACTTGCGTGTTGTTGCATCAATGGAACGAAACATCGTCAACTAGAAATCCGATCGATCCTCATCACCTTCACTGCCGCAGAAGACTGACCTTTGGACAGTTGTCGCTTTACATGCACAAAACAGTTCACTGGTTCAAAGGCATGCCCAAGCAATGCTTTAAAATTGAAGCTCAATCATAAATGAATGTGAATAGGTTTCAGAGATCCACGGCCACGTAAAACCGTGCGGATGAAGTGCTGTAATCGGAAAAGGACACAACGCTGAACACTGTGGATGCTTTGCGGTAGGGAGGCGACACTGACTCAATGGCAGTAGCGCGATGCTTCGACTTAGACATCTGTATGTGCACTGCGACGAATGGAGTCTGGCAAGGATGCTTTAGTTCGAATACTCCAAACAGCCGTGATTTCGTTCATTTCATCGTTCCCACCATCGATGCAGCTGGCAACTGTTCGATCTACAGCGATCCTGATCCTTCTAATTCAGTTGCGGTTTGTGGTCGTTTTACGCCTCCTCGCCGCCACCAGAAGATTAACTCAGTCCATCTATAGTCATTTAACCTGGCTACGTGACCAGTCCAGTTTTGTACAGAACGTTTGTTGATACTTTCATTCGCTCTTCCACTGCTCACTTGGTCGCTGCTCGTTTGTTTTCTTCAGCGAGCGTATTATTCTACGCTCCGCAGCTCACAGGAACATTCATGGCTGTCGAAGTGCCGGGTTCTCCCTTCACAGGCATTTTTATCATTATGTCGTAATAGATATCGCTGAGCTTGGTGGTCTAGCCACTGTGCTCTTTTTCATCTGCCTAATCCCAAGTCGGCTTTCATTCGCACGTCTATCCTAAGTGTTCAAACTGTTCCTCAATTGGTTATTTTCACTATAGAGCTTCATGGGAAACTAACAACAGACCGCTTTTTTATCCGCTTAGTTTTGCATTTGGAAATGCTGAGCGTGATTATCTTAGCATTCTCGTTGAGCCGGTCCCGTGAGTGCTGCAAGTTTTTTGAGTCATCGGCAGTGAGAACGAGTTTTGTCCGCAAAGAGGAGCATCCGGAGTTATTCTCCGAATATACTGAAACCGTTTGCAGTCAACATCTTTCTCAAGGGACCTTCGAGAGCTGATGAGGATTTCGGAGAGCAAATCTTCCTTTGTTTTACGTCTGATCCAGTTGACAAGGATACTTCGAAGAAATAGCTTCATCCTGCCCGATAAGCAACATTCCCTACGTCCTTCTCCTCGTTATTTCGTCGAAGATCAGCAGCACATCGCGGGATATGTGCCACAACGAGCTATCAACTGAAGTAACACCAAACTCGCGATGTTTCGAGATAGAGAGAATCATTGTTTAGTGTTCGTAATTGAAGCACCACAAAGCTTGCACTAGTTATATAATGTCTCTAAGCCATAATGACTGTAATATTTGAAAGTTCTGTTGTTTGCTTGACATCTCTGAAGAGACCGACGATCTTATTGTGGAACGACATCTGTTGTTACTTCGAATGCCGTAATTCATCGAGCGATTGCTTTCTTAAATCACTCGCATAGGTCAGCAGTGTCAACATATCAATCTCTGTAAAGTGTGAACTTCAAGTCTGCAATTTGTGTCAACGGCGCGTCCCATAAGAAGCCGATCTCATAGAAAATTCCTTACTTTTGTCTCAGCTTATTAGTGATTGTGATAGTCTTTAAAGCACGTTGAAACTCGTCTATCGAATTTGGTTTCCTAACGATGTATTTTCATATTCATTACCGAGTGACCACTACCGCGCCGCTCTCTGAGGATGCGCGCAATCTCTCTCCGTCTCTGTTGTGCGCGTGCGCTCGTGGCTAAGTGAGTCGATCCCTTCTTTTAGATCACGAAATTGGTATTTGGCGAGTGAAATTTGTGGCAGCGGTCGGCCTAGGAGACATTAAAGGAGAATATTGGTTCGCGATTTGTGTAGACGTTTCTGGAGGGTGTGTACTGCTTTGATCTGCTTCCGGAGTGAGCCAGGTGCCCGGTACGGAATCGGATCAGTTTGTTATTTCCTATTTTTCTTTATCCATTTAATGAATGAATCAAGACATCACTTATGTGCAGCTCAGGATGCGTGAGGCTCAATTCTCAAATACGGCGCTCCCATTGCTGTCGGACTCAGCAGTGAGGGTGCAACGACAGAGGAGGAACGCTACCGGCAGCACTTCTATCGTTCACTCGTTTTGCTGCCCGCTTCCGTTCAAAGAGCACTTCGTTTGCTGATTGCAGAGGAACCTTCACCGTAGTTGAGGTTCATTCTGCCATCCATCATCTTCTCTAATTGTGCAGAAATTCTATGAAACTGTTCTTGATGTGGCATTTGTGCAATCGTTGTGTTCACTTTGATGTCTCGGGCGTGCCTCGTCGCATTCAGTCGTCATTGCTGCATATCAGTGCTTTCAGTGCCATCCATGATGGGGTCGGGGGGATAGTGAGAACGGGATTCTCCTCGTGTACTGACATCCGCCCGAATTGGTGGAAGTGCGTAAGGGCACATATTAGCAGCATTCGTGCAGCGCCCTCTTTTGTTATTTCGATCATTTCGGCAGTATATTTCTTTTCAGAATACCTATGGATTCCATTATTCCCGGCGAGTTGAGTGAGTGTGCATCGATTGTGGTACTTGCTAGTGCCATACCGGATGGTTAGTGAATGTTTCTCTTTTCGGCCTTTTCTCAGACCGGAAGGTGGATGGGTTTACGACGGTTGTTAGAGCATTCACTTCGTGTCCTAGAGAGTGCCGCTGTTGGGAGCAGCATTAAGCGTAGATGTTCAATATGTCGAACGTGGGGTGCGTAGTAGCAGTCCTGTTTGCTGCGTGGTTACGTGCGCCACTTTAGATGTAAGAAACGATGTGAAGACATGAGGTTAGTTGTCAGTGTGTGTATTAAATCCATCTACGCAGTTCCCAGTTTTATAAAAATGTGATCCGGGTAGAATCAGAATTCCTCGAAAAGTGGAACCTTGATAATCGAATCTCGAGCTCGAGTTGAAGTGTTTTGGGTGCAACAGTACCTCAAGCCTGCAAGTGAACGATATTTGATCTTCCTAAAAAACTGTACAATAAGGCTGTTAAATGGTGTCTGAGGTAATCGAAGTTTGACATTGGTATATTTTGAAGATTTATCGAGCACGTTGAGGCGACAGTTCGATGTTGCGAGGTCGCGGTTCGCTCTCGTTGACATTTGCGCCGTGCAAGGTTATATCTGTTTCTATATTGCTTTGCCCATTACTCAAAAAATTCTCATTTTTCTCCATTTCGTTTTCCCGCGAAGGGAAGCCTCATTTTTCTTGGAGAGTGGGATTTCTTTTGCCATTTTTTAATATGTGGCTTCGTTCTCCATTCTTTCCCACATGTGTCTCCATCCACCTTTGAAAGCATCGCAACTCATCGCTTCAGGTATTGGAAGATACTTTATACGTGAGAATAATTTGTGATGCATAGGCGCATGCCTGCAGTTTGCTCGTTGCTTTTTAAGATAGGTGTGCAAAAAATTCAACGAGCATTATGAGGGAACTAACGCAACTTTGCACTCGTCAACATTTTTTACACGTTCAGAAGTATTCCGCTCGTTTCGTTTTCGCTCGCGCACTAAGTTGCAGTCATCCTTCCTTGTGGAGAAGTGCTTATCGGCGGAGGTCCATGCTTGCTTGCAAATAAGAAGCCAGCTGAGGTGTCGAAATAGCCCCCATCCACAAACATGTGTTCTTTCCTCCCCCTTCCTCATCCCTTGTTTCCCTGCAATCCGGAATTGGTTTCGGTCTCCGCTAATGAGTGCAGCGGAAGAGGAAACTCGATTGGCCTTTGTTCGCGCACGAGCATGAGTAAATTCATTTCGTCGAATTTTCATTCCAGGAGTAGCGTCGAATGAGACGATTTTATATACGATATTTAAACGATTCTATTCCGACTAGCTTGGCGATGTAACAGTGGGCGGTATCAGCTTTAAGCGGATAAATGGCTTGTGATCATTATATTCCTCTCAGGTTGAGATAAGATCCCAGAGTGGAGATAGAAATTCATTAGCGAATTGGAAATTGAATTGAGAATTTTGGATGTTAGCAGGAAATTGCTTGATAGCTTTTTACAAAATCGTTTTCTTGTTCCGAAACCTACCTCCAGATCTCTCACCCTTCACGATTTTCAGCTGTTGCCACCTCACCCTGAATTGACATCAAGATTTGCAAGTGTTTCGCCGCCTCGCATTATTTGGGATGCAGTAAGGGAAGCTTTCTTCGCATCTGTCTGCAAACCCCATGCCAAATTTTTCATCCGCTCGAACATATCGTTGCTAAAATTAATTTAACCTGTGAGAGCTCGTTGAACCACTCGACGAGTACGAACGATGGCTTTGTGGCTTCGCAGAATTGCCCTTTGTGTGGCACATTTTTCACTGCTCTCTGTCATATGTGATGTGTTGGTGAAAAGTGCATTCAGTTGGGAGAGCACAGTATAGGAAAGAGCTTATTTGGTGCGCTGTTCACGTTTATCACCGTTTCAGATGTGGATAAGAAAAGAGAAATGTACGATCACGCCATTGTTATCTGTGGGGAAGAGGGTGATCCATTATTTAAACTCCTGTCTGCCGCATTCTTATCGCTGAAACCGAAGGGAACACTTTCACTTCATGCCTGTGGTAATATTTGCAAATACCTTGGAATATTTATTCTTTTGGGTCTGTCGAGTTGAAACTGCATGCTTAGTTTTGCATGAAAAGTCGTTGAAGGCATATGGCTATGAGAAAAAGGGAAGATGATAGGTGTGGCTGCAGGGGAGGGAGGGAGAGTAATATTGACATTGGTAGAGGAGATTATACCTTAACTGCTAGAAGTGGGAGCAGTGCTGTTAATTTTTCAGACTGATTCTAGCTTCGATTTTCCATCAGGTTTTGTTTTTCGAATAGTCCCACTTTCAGATTATGATCGTTGACAGTTCTCTCTTCTTCCCACTCTTGGCACAAAGTATAACCAGCCCTGCCGTTATTGACTTGATCATAGAATTGCCATATGGTTGCTTGAATATTGTTAGAACGAAGCATTCCATCTTCTACAATTTGCAGGTTCCAGGGATGCTGTTTGTCGAGAGGCGCGCCTGGCTGGATTTCTGGATATCAGAAGTGAGGAGTCGAGAGAGTGGCACTCGATAACTGCCGTGAAGGTGATTTGTGCTGTTGTTTTGCTTCACATAGATTTTGATATGTTACACTTTTAAAAGTTTGCTTGCAGGTTTTTTGATTTACGCAATGCAGTAGAGATAGCATGGCTTAACTTAAATATGAATTCACAATTCGTGCAATTAATAAGACTGTTTTAATTGAGTCAGGTTAACTGAGTTAGTTGGTCAAGAGGTTATGAAACAAAGAGCGAATGGAGGGGCAAATAATAGCCATCGTTTATCTGTTCGTGTTGCAAAATTGTTTAAGAAGTCTCCGCTAACTAATACATCAATTAGGAGGGAAAAGTTCAGCGCCAATGATGAGGATCATCGTTCCGAGAGATAGATCATATTGGCGTTGCATGTCTGCTGCCTGTTTGTTCTCTATCCACCTTTTGTCCTGGCTCAGACAGCAGTGTTTCGTGATGCAGTTATTGCCGGGGCAGTGTTCATGTTGAGAATTCTGAGGAAATGAGCTTCATTTAAAGTAATTCAAAAATTAATGAACAAAGGCCGTAGAAAACGGTCGCCACGAAGTATTTTCAGGCAGTGTACTTGCTGATTATTGCCTGTTTACGCACAGAACCGTAGGTGAGTACACCCACCTCCCCACCATTCACGGTCGAGAAATGCGGTTCTCATGCCGTAGTGAAAGTTGCTTTGACGATGCACCGTGGCAGAGTTGATTTCTGCTCTCTCGGGATGTTTCTTAAATCTTGCTGGCTAAACAACATTCGTCATCGACCAATGCGAGATTCTTCCGTGACATTACAGCGGCGAAGCGTATCGCCCTTCGAAAACGATAAAAAACTGTTCATCAGTGTTATCTGTTTGATATTCGGCCGTCTGCCGTTTGTGCGATCTGCAGATCAAAGAGAAGAAGATAAAAGAAAGCTGGAATTTGTGCATATTCGCCTCTCGTGCGCTCTCAATCATTACAGTCCATCGAAGAAGGTCTATCACGACATGTAGTTGTGCAAATGCACTTGTCATTTAGAGCTTTTTTAGAAAATATTTCGATATAAGTTGCAGCCATCGGTGCATGTCGGTGAGGCATTCTCGTTGAATTTACCATCGAAGGCTGCTCCAGCGAAGATATGGAACCTGGAGGGTGATGACGATCTCATCGACGAAGATGCGCTGCTTGAGGAAGAAGATTTCAAGAAACCAACAGCAGCCTCATTAAAAGGTTTTTTGCAGTGTGCTTTTATCACGTTGCTCTGACAACTCGTTTTGCTTTTGTTGACCGCATCTAGTCGTTTTTATTTATCTGGGGACTCATCTGGGGATAAAGCAAGCCATGGTGACGGAATTTGTGAATGTGATGATCTCTCGAGTCCTTTCGGTTTTATTAGATTGTTAGAATATGGAAATAAGTTCTTCGACTGTAGGTTAGTAGTCCGTTGAGGGCCGCGTTAGTTGTTCTTTTCTGACTGTTGACGAGGGCAGTGAGTCTCGAGACAGGTGGGCAATGAGTCTCGAGACAAAGTGCATTTGTTTCACTTTGTGTGCGGGCTTGCTTATTTATCTGAACATTGCACACGCAGCGATTTGCGCTTTCTCATTATCACTCTGTAATACAGATTTTTACCTACCAAATTGTGGCTTCGTTCAATTGTTCGCTGAGCTGTTATTTTTCTGTAGTCGTACGACATGATTGGTTCTTCATTGAGATTAGTTTCTCGATTCGGGATGCGCAGACCACTTCGATGCAGTTCGCGTCATCAGAATATCAGTTCGTCGCACATGTCTCCGAAGTGTTTCTAGCCACTTGTGCTGCATTCGACCAGCCCTAAAGATGTAGCATAAAAGTTTTATTAAGGTGGAGTTCTTTGAGAGTGAAAGGAATAGGGGATCTCCTGCAGTGTCTACTTGCTAATAATGCCACTGAAGTTTTCAAATAATTGTAAGGGAAAAGATAAAACACTGCGAGGTGATTTGTATGTTACCTCCCATAACATCACTAAGTTTGATAAATTGAAAGATGTGGCCGGCGAACTTCGCATTAATCTGTTATTAAGGGTTCATCGTATGAGAGATGAATTAGTCGCATGCATTTAGTAGAAATTAGTGCACCAAAATTGGTACATTTCAGTGAGTTGTGGTGAAGTCGCAGAGGGCAAGAAGAGGCGTGCATGCAAGAATTGTACTTGTGGCCTCGCCGAACAAGGGCAAACTGAATTGGCCGCCGACGCACCGAAGTCTTCTTGTGGAAAAGTGAGTGAAACTAGTGGTGGCTAATCGTTTGCGCCTTGCGAGGGAAGAAAAATGCTCATTTCAGAGTGTCCCGTCTGATGTTTGACGTCTTCTCTAGTTGGCGTTTAATTTTAATACGTATCCGCAGTCGTGCGTGATAGGCGCAGAGCACAGTGCTCTTGCGTGCGGGAAGCATAATTTGCCATCGGCGTTCATTTCGGGGGTCGTAAGTGCTGCACAGTGGGAACAACAGAAGTTAATATGCGCAGTTTTTTCATCATTTGAGGCGAGTTCTACTAAAGGGTAAAGTGAGAGCAATCCAGTGGTGCTCGTGATTTTTCCGGCAAAAAATCGTCTCGAAAAGGATACATCAGATGAGAAAAAATTGTGCAGCAGACAAAAGGCGCCCCTCTCAGATCCACCGTTATTACTAATTGTGGAGTAGATTCCTTATCCCACCTCTTCGATAAGAAGCAGCAACGCTTGTCCTGCAAAATTTGTTTTTTATGGAGCTGCCAAAGAACTTCCCTCAATTCCCCCTCCCTTGTTCATTGTCTTTCCATATCTTTCTCTGTGAGGGCGTCAGAGGCATTTTACTAATAATGCCCTTTGCGTTAATGTATGACTTTGAAATGTTGCAGTGCCTGTGGCGTTGTTTAAGAATGTTGATTAACGCAGAGTATTTAACGTCAGTAGTTGAGTCAGTAGTGCAGCTATTCTTTACTGCGGGTCCATTAAAGTGAATAATTGATCGCGACGTGTTGTGGTATGTTTATGAGTGGTATCGTACACCTTCACATTTGTTGGAGTACTTCTATCACTTCTTTTTATTTCGTCTTATTAAGCTCCAGCAGTGCTGATCGATGTGGGTTTAGCGTTGCGCGAATAGTGGCTTATAGCTTACCTCTGTAAGACCAGGCTTACCTCTGTAAGATCCATTGTGCAGTTTATGAAGTTATTTCGCTCATTCGAATCATCGATGTCGCAGTTTTTAAGGAAACTCGTATGAACATCCAACAAATCTCCCAGTTTTTGTTGATGCACCTTTTAGAACGCGGTGCGAGGCATTCTTACTGCCTCAAGCAATCCTGTCGTTTACTATAGAATGTCGGTTGCTTCGAGCTGACTGATCGTTGTGTTTCAGTGCGGTCTGGGAGATGCATTCCGATGCTCCACATGTCCTTATCGCGGATTGCCGCCTTTCAAACCAGGAGAAGAAGGCAGAGTGCTGCTGGGGATCGTCGATGACATTTAGCACAATGGCCTGACATTGTTTTATCAAACTGTTTACATGCTTTTCGATATGTTGGCTCTTCATTGAAGCAGCAATGAGCAAAGGGGGAAAGAGAAGAGGGACTGTTAAAAGTAGTCTCAAAAATCACTGAAGTCTCATTGAAATATGTGGAGACTGATGCAAACAGTGACATGAAAATGTGAATGAAATAAGAAATGCGTTGCGGACATAGCTGATATGTTTTCCTTAGGTAACAGAAGGAGTGATGGTTGCCTTTGAGCTTTTTGGTTCTTAGCTTTGGCACTTTGTTCTAAGCCATGGACTTCATTACAAGCGATCTTATTTTCAAGTCCATTGATTGTATGGGTGACGAGACCAAAGACGGTGTCGCATTTTGCGTCATTCACAAACTGTTCAGTGAGAAGGATACTTTGAGGTCAGCATATTGTTTTAATTATATCTGAGATGAGATCTTTCAGATATATTCCGCTTACGCAAAATAAATCTTCGGTTATTATCACTTTTGATTTTTGCATAATGTTGGTGAGCTTTGGTGGATGGTTAGTAATGCAGCTGTCGAGTTCACACTGCTAACAGACTGCATTGTGATCACGGCGTGATTTAAAGCAGTGAGGGTTCGTGGGAATCAATATTAATTCATCAAGATTGCTGGACGGAGACCATGCTGGATGTGGAGGCTCGTTTCCCAAGAGGTGTTTTAAGTGCCGTGCTTTGTAGTGAGTTCGTTTGCGGCAGTGGTGATAATTGTTTCGCTGTATAAGCTGAATATACCATGCAATGCGTGGATGAAACCCTTGCGGCCATAAGATTATTCTTCGGGGTCGAGAACTCACGCGTGTAATTTCATTGTCAGCTGAACGCGGATTCATCTCTTTTTCCTATTTTTTCTCTGTGAATTCCCTCAGCTGTGTAATGTGCTGAGAGAACGAATAACTGAACCAGAGGGACACCAGTTATGGGTGGCTGTAATGTATGCGGCGTAAATTGAGGGTGAGGCACGTTGGCACAGCGTGAGGTGATAGTGTGATGTGATGTGCTTCGATTCGGTCGTTTCGGCGTTGCCGTCAGTCTCTGCAGTATTGAAGTCACGTAGCACTTTTTATGTCACAAGTTGCCGAGGGTCGACGGTGTTGTGGTGTCCTACTAGTGGGATGTAGTGTGTAATGTTGCTGCTGTGATGTGGAGAGAGGTTTTGTCGTGGCGAATGATTGATGTTTTTGTGGCAGCATTGATGTCCACAGTTGATTGTGTTCTTGGGGCAATATTCTCGTTTCCGCTGTTTGTGTGTCCTTAAATGTATTTCTCGAGAACAGAGCTTCTTCACTTAGTTCGCGTTTGAATTTCTGGGTGGATTGCTCCCAATTCCGTTACCACACTTCATGGATCTACGCTCGGGGCACTTATTCTTCTGATATAAATGCAGTGGTTCACCTCAAAAAGGCAAGCAAAAGACGCATTTGTAGTTTCGTGAAGGCGTTCGAACGCAGCCTTCGATTGATCGCTGCATAAGTCCTCATTCATAAATTACTACTTACACAGTTCTAACTGTTTCTGTGATGTTCTTAGATGGTGGGGTGTTACTGTGGTTCCATCGATACCGTTTTGTATTCAGGTAGTGATGAGGACCATCGGGAGGATGAAACGGCATGTAAAGAGGCTTAGAGTTTTGTACAGTAGAATCACGCAGTACATGAATTCGTAGCAGTGCAGTCACAATTTGGATCAGGACTTCACCGCCGTCCATCCACTTCCACTGTACTGTAGATTCCGTGAGAGGTCTATTAGTTCTTCGTAATATCCTTTTTTTCGAGGACGCGGATTGTGGGGAAAGGCACTGCCGATTGCTGGATAGAATTAATTTGTGTGTTCGACTCTTTCTTAAGGTGTGGGGAATATTCAGGTGTGCTCAACGGGAAAGATGTCTTTGTAGTTTTGCGGATGGGGGAGTGAGCGGAGCGGTGTTCGGAAAGGAGTTGTTGTATGGATATTGATGCAGGAGGATACGGGGAAATCGGTGAGTGGCTCACTTTCGTGCTTAGGCACATGTGCTTGTTTCGTATTTGAATAGAGTCGACGAGTCTTCCAAAACTTCAACGAAAAGGTATGTTGAAGTTAACTAAAGCCTGATTGTTGGCAGATTGTGCGGGTATGCCGGCGAGTGATTTCTTGAAGGACCTGCCGTGCACAAACAAGGCGAACTTCTCGAACGCAGCCAAGGACGCCCGTACTAAGGTTCGTTCATTTGTTTTGTTAGGGAGTGCGTGCGTGTGAGGCGGAGAGGGCTGTGATCACGCTCGCCTCTGCGTTTGCTTCTATCGATTTGTTTGTTATCTCTGATAATGCATATTAAATGGAAGGTGCAGCCGTCTACCGCATGGTTTAGCTCAAAGCGGATTGCCCTAAGCCTTAGTCGGATAAAACTTTTTTTACTTCGAACAGCATCCTAACTTTCAGAAGAGGCCGAGGGGTATACGTTGTTTGGATTCTCGATTTTACGACCACAACAAAGTACTTAGAGCACAAACAAAGAAGTAATTTACGCAGGAATGTTCAAGAAGTCGGTGTCGATATTGCGTGGCGTGGACTACATTTGTGGGGTCTTGTAGACAGATGGGTGCTCCATCATGGTCATCGGCGGTCTTACTCTTCTCTTTTTCACTAAATGAGTGTTTGCTCCCATCCAGGTGATAATCAGTAGCTTCATTTTGAGGGTTGACGAACTGTTGATTCTTTCCGCTCTTAAATTTAAATCACCGTCTTCATTTCGGAATGCGGTAGTCAGCCACTACCCATGCCCATTCATTTATGCCCTTCGGCCAGTTCCAGCCTTGCGCTCTTTTTGGACTAAAAAGAGTTTGGGTACTCGGAGTCGTGGAAGTTCCTCAAGTAAAAGCGTGGAATGAAGGCTTGCAAATTAGCAGCACGAATGAAGTTGGTTGGACGAGTGCCTGTGAATGAATTATAGTGGTGCCTTCAGGGTTCTATACCTGTTTAAGGTTAGCTGCAGCTGCCATCTGCAGTGAAAATAGGTATTTGGAGAGAAAAAATGCTGATTGGAAAATTCTCCGACGTCATGGCAGAAGCGGGACGTCTTTTGAGCTGGGCTGACTGTGTATACCGGAGGAAAAGGCGTGCTAGTATAGGTCATTCGGGTGTTTACCTGTTGTCGGCACGTTTAATAGGATAGGATGCAATGTGGGAAGAGTGTATCCTAAAGAAGTTTGTTCAGAGGGAAAGACCGAAGGTGATCAGCAGTGTGTCGCCGAGTGAGGACGAGAAGAAGATCATCTGTGACAAGAAGCCGTTGTTGATGCATTTCCTGCAGACACAGTGGGCAGCACACGCGACCACCTCCACCGCGAACAATGCTGTAACAGTTTGGTTTGCATCCTCCTCTGCAGTCCACCTGCTGCCTAATCTCCCTTGAGGGAATTGTGATATACTGCTGCGTATCACATATACGGCATCATTGCTGTGCACTAGATAGGCTAGGCAACTTCTTTTTAAGATAAGCAGGAGCGCCCAAGGAAAGTGTTGGAACGCTTTTTGGAGCTGTGTGCTTTTTCCATTTGATTTAGCCGAAGCGACCGAAGCTTTCACACTTCCTTGTCCAGTGATTGCCTCCTAGGAGATTATTTCTTATTTCACATGTTTCTTTGTAGTTTTTTTCTTCAGATACCTGGTATGAACGTCGTATCACGACTGAGTTACCTCTCCCTTCTTTGAGATTTACAGCATTTCCTCCAAACAGATAGTAGCACAGATCTGCGAGCACTGGTTTTCGACGAGTGGCATCGAGTTCGGAAATGCTCATATCACGATTATTTTTAAGGCCCATGAAGTTTCTCCAGTAATGCCGTACGAAGCCTTCTATGTATTCATAGTTTTCGGTGCTGGGGTATTTCAGTGAAGATCTCTTATTCATTTTCATCGAAGCAACGATGGAATAAAACATCAAGTGAATGCGTATAACATCATTTACGGCGATCATTCAGTGGCCTGTGAGAGGTCCTCCATCCCTCTTCCCTTTCATTCTGTCCTGAAATTGGACCCGTATTCAGCTAGGTGTCACGACGAGTACAGTTCGTGTGCTAATCATGGACGAGACAAAGTACTGCCAACTCTTTGCTTTGCAGTGGTCATTCCTGCTCTCTTCTTCGCTCAGTTAAAATGATCGACATTAGTTGTTCCACACTATGTTGACCATTTTTTAAATCATATTCAAGGCGGTGATGTGGTCGGATGGAAGACAGCTACTAGCAGGCGTTTGCAACTGCATAAAGTTTCCACCGCAACAACAGTCTTCATTTTCAGAACATGCGTAATGGTCGTGCAGAACGTAAACGTACGTCGGAGCCATCTGCTGGTGAGGAGAACGAAGCCGCCCTCGTGACACAGACCAAAACGCGCAGAAGGGAATGAAGGAATGACACATCCTCTGCATTTAACATTCGCTCTCGGAGTGCTCATTGTCGGTCAAGCATACATCGCCTTTCGTTATCGTCTCCCCACTCTTTGCGCTGAATTCGTTCACTGCGCTGAATAATAGACGGAGAGCGAAGAGGAGTGTTTGTTCTTTTCATTCTTCGGCCGAAAATACCTTTTTGTCACGATACGTTAGTAGCTAAATAGCCGAGGTAACTATTGAATTTCAAGGATGAGCGTTGCAGTCTTAATGTCCTCACTCGTGTTTCTTCTCAAATCCTCCAAAATCTGCCTTTTTCAGTTTTATTCTAAGGGTGCCAGTACGTAGAAATTTCGCTGATCATTTGTGATCGATATTTTCTGCTTCTCTTTCTTTTCCTTCCTTCGCGTTTTGCGTCCATATTTCTTTGGCTTATGATATCGCTTTACACTGCATTTTCGCTTCAATGAATTGTATCCCTAATGTCTTGTCAGAGTCGGACCTGTTCCTTCATGTGAACTCTCTTGCGGTCTTTCGTGCACCCATTTATTGCAGCTGGTCTTTATGCACTTACGAGCTGTCTGCTGTTAAATGCGATGGCTGTTTGATATCACTCTACACTCTACCCTCGTTGCTGCTAAATGGCATTGTATTTTCTCTAAGATCGCGCTTGTCTGCCTATGCCGGTATTGTTTTACCTGTTGAGTTGAGAAGGGATATCGCTTTGTCGATTATTTTTTTGTGTCACTCCCGATCTGCAGTGTTTCTGCTCTCGTGAAATGTTGTCTTTCCCTCAAGCAATCATTTTATCGTCATATAGGTGGGTGATTGTGATTGGCTCATACAGGATAAGGGATGACGGTCCTTTGTGGTGTGCGCGATACTTTTCCTCGCTCATCAGCTGTGTCTCACTTTCTTATCCCAACCTCGCATGATTTCGCGGCAGGTCCCGTGCAGTTTGGGTGGTTGGCCTCCGTGCACTGATTGATTAGACCTGTCCTTGATCAGCAATCCCACTGATTAGTTTTTTCACCACCATCCGCGCTGTCATCAGAAAGTGATAGGGTGAGTCAGTGGTTCGGATTTTACGAAGCTGTGGCTAGTTGGCGACAGCTACTCTTAATGAGATATTTAGGCTTCGGTAGGCTCATTCTGGAGGAAGGTGGGAAGCCGTTAACATTGTGTTGACTGTACTGCAGTATTGGAAGCTGAGTGGCATCGTTCTTCCTCTCTCTTATTAGAGGAACTCTCCAGTGTATTTACCACAGACATTGTGTCGATAAGACAGGCGTATCAGTGCTAAATGCTGATGAGTATTTTTCAATCGCGAGGCGTTCTCCTCGTCTCGAGCCGTTATTGCTGAATGTTCCTTTTTGAAACTACTTGTGATCTCGCTGTTGCAAGCTGCATCACGGTAACCCGGCGAAAGCGTTGGGAAGCACGTCGTGAGGTGTTGCTCATGCTGTGCAGTGCTCTAACATCTGCTGCATTGCTCTCAGTGCTCAGTGACGGCCATCTAATATCGCAGGTATGCACGAAGGTGTTGCTGTACTGCCATATGTGGAAATTATGTGTCACTTGTGCGACATTCTCTCACTGTGATCCATTGCTTGATCGAGCCTCGCACAGGGTCTGTGAAATATTTCATAGGAAGTTAGCGAGGAGGTGGCGAAGAAGAAAAAGCAATGATAAATACTCTCGAGTGCTCATCGTTTCAACGAGTTGGTGTGATGGCCGGAATCAGTTGTGCTCTACTGTCGTTGTGGTAGCTCTCAGTGTTGTGGAGAGTGAATAAAAGTGGATTTCGCTTCTCGAGATGCGATGCAAACGGTTTCTTTGCTCCGTTTATGAGTCTCTGTTTCCTTACAAAATAACTGCCGCTTAAGTTGAACGCTGACTATATCGGCGACAGAGTGCATGATGAGGATTTCTGCCCTTTTCCAGAATGTTAGCTATGCAATGGATAGGTCTTGGTGACTGTATTTTGTGCGCGAATGAGGATGGAATGTTTGGTTGCTGATCAAGGACGGTGCTCATAGACGAGAGTCTGGCAGGCCCTGCAACAAGACGCGCGTTGATGCGGCCTTTAAGATGGAGAGGAGAAGCCGAAGGCCGAGGAGTGGAAATATTCTCTCTTAATTAATTTTTTTTCATCACTGAAACGATTTAGATCATGTTTCATGTATGGGAGTTTCCAAACGAAAATATGAAGTGCTAAAGTTAGGAGGAAGGGCTGGCGCCTTGTGCACTTCGATTCCCATCATGAGACCTTTACCGTCTAAAAAATAACCGATCAGAAACAAGAAGGGGTGGAAGTGGATTCGTTTTCCGACTGGCCTGGGTACCTGTTCGTTGAGATTCAAGTGGTCTTAAGTGCAGTTCAGTCGGTTAGGAACTGTGTACATACCTGAGCAATGGCGGAGGTGCTTCTACTAATTAATGGGTCAGCGCGAGGGTTAGTCACGGTAATCATCTTTTCAAATACGTTTTTTCTAGCAAACTTCGACGGAGTAGTTCTGAATTGCGTATATACATCTTATATATATGAGCAGTTTACTTCGCAGAATCGCGTGAGAGATTCGCATGTGATGCTTCGCATTCCTGGTTATGGAGTTTGCAGAATCATCAGCCGTCCATAGGGGACGGCTAATGTCGGCTAGTCTGCTCTTCTGCTTACCTCCTACAGCCAAAAAATTCGTCGTTATGCGCACGCAGCGGTTGCTTCACGAAATGGCCTCGAAGATTTCTTGGCAAGTGAGGTTGAGAAGACGATCACTGAACTGAAGCTTGGTTGTTGTTGCCATAGATTGCTTGTCGATCTTGATTGAAGCAGGTGGTTTGTTTGGTTGGTTGAAACTGCCCCTGGACAATGCTCGCATGGATGGGATTCTTTGCTGACAACTCATTTCTTTCCCCGCGAATGTTGGGCCTGATCGATGTGTGCTGGTTAAGTCAAGATGACGTTGGGCTATTTACTGGTCACTGATTCTCTTCGATAAAAGATAAAGCTTGTGGGTATGGATGCATGTGGGGGATAAAGATGCGTTGTTTGAGCATGTTGACTGATGCTTGGATTCAAGTTTAGGTCGAAATGCGCCCTCGAGGCGCGATCATTTTCTGTGGTCAAGCGGTGCGGTCACCCGAGACTCGCGATTTGCGAAGGGCACTCGTTCTATGGATAATGCGTCCTTGCAGGCTTCCAAAGGCACTAGTAAATGATGTAGATGTCGCCGTAAGTGATAAAATTCGTTAAAGAAATTGATGTGGTCACTTGTTTTGAGGCAGCTATTTTCTGATGGAAGTGGGTGACGAAGAGGGAACAGCGACTGTTTCGTGTGAGTCAGAGCAGGCTGATATTAATGATGGATACGGGAATAGTGACAGTGGACCGCCGGTTGGTGTTGGCAACACGTTTCAGACTGCATTTAGCGTCACCAGCAGAATATTTCGATGCATGAGCGCGAGAGAACTTCTAAACGCGAAACTGTAAGTCAGCAGTGTGTTTTTTCCGTATCACTCCGAGGGACTGGATGTTGAGATCGTCGTTCTTCTTTTCACTTGCAGCTGAAAACTTTGAGATTATTCGCTCACTGTGAATACCCTAGAAGTGCCTCGGCATAGAGAACGGAGAACAAGGAAGCTGTCCATATGGACGCCTGCAAATGCTGTTCGATTTTGACCCGTCATTTTTGCGCCGCAATTGAGTTTCATTGATTTCACGAGGCACTTGAAACATAGAATATGTACGTCGAGTCACCTCTACTCGACTTCTACGAACTGAATTCGCGTATTTATGTCGTCGAATGTGTTACCTCGAAGTCCTTTTTGCAAAGATATTCGCCGCGAATATGCATCGATTGCTGAACATTTCTCTCCCTTCTAGAACACCATTTCTCGCGTTCGGTATAACGGAGCGCTTTTGGCGTTTTCCTTCGGCAGTATTCGTGTTGCGAATTTGGGAGTACTCAGATTGTTCGGGGCTCGTTAAGAGGATAACTGCATCGGGAGGCCAAATATTGACCTCCCGGTTCCAGTGGATCGAGGTCACACGTTGATAAGTGCACCGTAGAAATGCTTTAAGAGATATTTCTTCGTTTACAGGTAGAAGACGTTAATGAGCACTTATCAGAGCTCAATTAGGAATTATGTGCTATTCAGGTAGCAGCTTACCGTATAATATAGCGAATGGTCTAACGGGCACAGGACGTTTCAGTTGAGAACGGAAAAGCTTCTTTAAAGGACGAGGCACTCAAAAATCCTAACAGCACTTCAAAAGTTGCGTGCGTTCTCAGTGAAGGGACATCTCCATAATAATGCAGCATGTTGAGAACACTGAGGCTAATAGCAGCCTTCCAGCGACGATGTGGAATAGCAAGGATGAAGGGCGCTGGTTTGAAGGATTAAAGGAGGGTTTTGTTGAGGGGCGCCTTTATAACCTTTCCCACCAACAAGTATGGAGAGGGCCTCAATTTAAGGGAGTATGATGTTGCGTATCTTTTTTAAGCGTATGCAAAAGCTGGAATCATGCCATAGAACAGATTCTGATGCGACGATGCAAAGTGGTTGGGTTCTTCCACGAAGCACTGCCAGCGAAATCGGGTCGAGCATGTCCGGATACTAGCCTTGGCGCCTATTTAAAGGTTTGTTTTCACATTTTATTGGTTGAGAGCGAAGCGAAGCTGTTCGAGTGAATTTATATCCTTCCTCACCTCACTTTCGCTCATTATCCATCCAAGGAACTGATTTCCAGATGAGGCAAGGGACTTTAGTGAGAGTTATTTGTTCGAAAGGGGCATGCATATAATATTTTATCCTCCGAACTGCTTGTCTTGTTTTGGATAGCCCACTGAGTCCGTTGGCTTATCTCAACTTAGTGGCGCGTGACACGCACTTGACGACTGCTGCTTTTTCTTTTCTACAGTGAGCGTTTCGTGATTGCTTATTTGCTATATTTCTTGAATACAGCATGCAGGATTAGCATTCATTCTCGCTTAGCAGTCGAAGTTTGATATGGCGCGGCATTTGCGCTTCTTTCCTCTCCCTACCTCTTTTTCCCCACTTTGTCATCGGATCGGTTTTGCGAAAGTTAGGAAAGGAAGGTATATGGTAACGTTCGAATAGTGAAATAGGCCACTTCGCTGTGGCTTGTGAGGATATCCTCTTCGCGTTTCATTCCACAGTTGCAGTGGCCGGGCGTATCACCGAACCTCCTCACTTATGTGGAAAACGAAAACGCGCTCTTCTGTTTCCTTCTTATTTTTTAACGATAAAGGAATCGTTTGTTTCCTCAACGTTATTTATATATTTGAACGCGTTTTTTGGGCATTCCTTCGTTGACTTCATTCGCACTTTTCGATGCATTCCTGAATGTTTCACTAGGAAAAAAGAGGCGATCGTACAGCGATGGTATTTCAGAAGGTCAGCATTGTGCCGTCGTTGGTCTTTGCGTTGCAGTGTACGAGGGCGAGGAGTTGTCTAGTGGGGCGACACACACGTTCGAAGTGCCCTTTGCGCGATTCTTTACCTTCAAAATGTCGT
Source organism: Parascaris univalens (assembly GCA_037576465.1). Classification (NCBI taxonomy): domain Eukaryota; kingdom Metazoa; phylum Nematoda; class Chromadorea; order Rhabditida; family Ascarididae; genus Parascaris; species Parascaris univalens. The sequence continues at coordinate 27,329,460 of CM075173.1, forward strand.
CTTCTGGGCGGTGTCGCACATGACGGCATTTATGGTGGGCACTTCGCCGTTTTTAGCTTCCTTGTAGCTCGCCTGTTAATGTTTAATAGCCGAACATCGAAGGGAGGGAAGGATTCTCGATCGAGACTTGTCGTCTTGTCCTGTCTGCGCCTCGTGCAGTTTTTTGTTGTACAGTTTGCCACTGCCGCCTTCTCTTTATCCTACAAAAAGCCATTATGCACCACAGATTTGTCACTGTTTACCTACTGTTCCTCTATAATATATAACTATCTCCCATGCTTGACGTATAATAATTATCCATTTTCTTTATCTGCATCATGTTTATATGCGTGATCAGTAGTAATATCAGTGACTTTGAAGGATGGAGTGGTGAGAGTGAAGGCAAGGAAGGAGTACTCAAGTGTGGGTGTGTGAACGAGGCTATTGCTGGCTTCATCTTTTCCAGTGGCCTGCTGTCGCGCTCCGATGTTCACATACACTCGATAGCAGTCACGTAAGAATTTTCGCTCTCAAGTGCGCTTTAGTGAACAATTCAGCACTAAAATATGTGTGCGACTAATTTTGCACTCAGTTAGGTTGCTTAGGGAAAGAAGTATAGATATTGCGCTTTTAAAGAGCAAAGTGCATTGCCGAATATTAACCGAACGTCTTGTGGAATAACATGTCATATCCACTCTCTCTCGAGGTATGTTAAACGAAGCAGCCGGTGTATTTCGCTTGCTCTCGGAAGTTTTATCCCTCAAGTCGATAGTCTTTGTCGCTGAAGAAGCAAGATAAATCCGTGCCTGAGTTAAGGTAGGTAATTCGAGGAACTTGCAGAATTTGTATTTGATATGGGCGAAACCGATAAGCAAGTTTAAAGACTCAAGTGCTTCTATTTTCATGATGGGATGCATCGCTCTGAAGTTACTGTTTTAAATTCTTTCGGGCCTCCTTTTCACGTTCTTCCTTCCAAGTTCCAGACTGAGGCTCATGCTTGGATGTGACCACTAATTGCGCGATGTGAGCTCTCATGCATTCACTAAACGTCCTCACTTAATGCAGGCTAATTTCTGCAAATGAAGGAGGTTAAATGGGGTTTCTTGTGTCTCGAGTGAAGCAGTGATCATTGAGGAGCTTTCCTCTTCTTCTCGAAGCCACTCATCTTAAAATACACTCAGGAAAAATGTGAATTGTGAGATGTTGTGGGTGGTTACAGGAATGGTTATTTAAGGGACACTGTTGAACAGATGGTATATTCGTTGTCGCCCGCCAAGAAGAACAAGGATTCGTTTTGCTCTCTATTTAGCCTACCTCGAGAGGTAACTTTCCTTTTTTTCTTTCTTTACCTTTATAAACGTATCAACTTAAGTTTAAAAAATCCGGTTGACTGCACTTCGACGAACTCTTGGCATGAACGGGTGTAGTGGACATACTGCTGAACTCGAGGTTGCATGCCTGTGACGTTCCCATATGCGTCTGAGGGCGTTTTTCTATCTTCCCAAGGAAGCTCACGTTTAGTATGTTTACTTGGTGTACGGAATGTTTTTAATTCATTGCTCCTATAAGTGTGGTATGGTCGTCAGACAGTGGGCTTTCGGTAAACCTTTGGGTATGATATAGGGCTTCTGTCATCGTCTGCATTTGTGGATCATTTAGAAGGGTCACCGGGAAAACGTTGATTGATATAGATCATTTCCACAAATATTTTCATAGAACTTCTCTTAAAACCCTTTGCGTTATTCTTACATGAAACCTCTAACGCGACACTGATTTCTCAGAAAAGGTACAACATGAGTTCATTAGGAGTATTTCCCTTGATAAATTCCCACTGAGCTCGCTTGGCACGATGAGCTGGTTCATTGCTAGAAGCACCGCAGTAAACGGCGTTTTTGATTATTGGTTGCATGAAATAATGAATCCCAAGCACCGCATTAAGTTGCACGTCTACATCTCTTTACTTCACTGCTTAATGGGTAAAATTAAAAGCACTGTGGACGTCATAGCGGTGCAAAAAAGGAAGAGACCAATCCGCATCCTAGCCTAACGTATGGAATTATGGCCAGATTGCACATAATTGGAAGAGACCGTATATTGCTAAAAAAAGCAGGGTCGGGGGAAGACTGTTGTAATGCCGCACCGACAACAAATAATCTCGAGGAAAATCACGCCACAGCGAGAAATATGGCAGTCTCAAAAAGGTCACATTTGATAGAATTTGTAAGGTGCCGCAGTGTCTCTCAACCTCTCTGACAGGCACCTTTTAATGCCTTCTGAATGCGAGTGATAATTGAAGAATAGCATGCATCGTTAAACGGAGCACTCATTCGAGTTTGTAGCGGTAGTCGTATAGGGATCATCTGAATTTATCTTTCCAGAGATTTGTTTTTCCCGAACTGAGCTCATATGAGGGTTTTTTCTTGTAACCGGCTTTGACTCTTACTAGACCCGAAAAGGTGCTGCAACGATGCTGGGCGACTTGGACTAGTGAAGGGGTTCCCTAATTGTGACGAGCCTGAAGTGTACCACAGCTCGTGCGGGGCAGAGTGAGGATGGATATGTCATAAGACATTGTTTCTGTTGATCGTGAAGGTGACATTGCTTTACTGTTGAGATGAGAGCAACTGCCTCAAATTAACGCATCTCTAACGATTGGTTGTTGTACTCCCATCGTTGGAGACTGCGTCATTCAAAGGTCGTAGTTGTTGTTCTACTAGGGGAGCAGCTACTTGTCGTTGTTTTTACTGTAGAGCTTCCGGAACCTCGCGTCTCCTCTCGAGGATGGTCTGTTCTACGAAGTAGTGGGCGAAAAGAGCTTGCTCGCCTTCTGTAAACTCCAAATCACGTAATCGTTATATTTGTAACTTTCTTTCACGGTTGGGGAACATTGCATTTTTTTGTCTGCTGCCAGCTTTAGACGGTAAAATAATCTTCACAGATAAAGTTTGTTTAAATCCTAAACAGTTGGAGAGATTTAAGGCTTCATGGCATAGCGGACTGCGACGTTTTGAGGCGGCAGTAGTAGAGGTAGTGGTAGTGATGGGAACGGGGTTCAACGTCAGTGTCGTGCTTGCGGAGACAGTGGTCGAAGAGTGGGGAACTGTGGCTAGAGACCGAATAATGCTGCTTTCATCTCACGAGAATTGCTCACTTAGATGGCGACTCCGCTGTCACTCTTTCAGTTTTGAGCAGAAAAGGCTGCTCACATGAGGAACGATCGATAACCTGTTCAAGTTTGAGGTATCTGCGAGGTATGTTCAAGGATAGTTCTGCACCGTTTCAGCGAATACTGACGAGCGCCGTCATGACGCTTTCAAGGGAGTTATCGAAGGAATTAATCAAGAACTATTTCTAGGAGGAGATCAAATGTGTGATACTGATTGGACGGGAATCTTCTTCGCAACAGCTCGAGAAACAGTTGTGCAACTGGCTGCTGAATTTGCAGCCGCAGGGACCCGACATCGCCCTGTGCGGTGGGGCATTGAGCTTCGTCCGAGAGGAACATGTGATCGAACAGGATGACGTCAGTCCGGTTGTTGGAAGGTCACTTGAAAAGTCATTCTTTTAGTTGTTGCACTTACTCGTTTTCTTTTGTTAGATTTTTGGTGATGCGCCGCATTACGCATCGCTGGAGCAGTACAGTGGAACTAATGGGATTGAGTGTGCGTGCTCTGCCAAACAAGAGCTCGAAGTTCTGCTTCTCGTTGCCTTAAGTCATGATGGATTTCCTCCTGACGATCTTACTAAAGAAGACTTCACTTACTGATTTCAGCTTTGATATTGCAGACGTTTTTGGAAGGAACAGCGTTACAAGTTCGTTCACATGGTGGGTCTCTTATTTGGCGGCTCTGGCGTGCGAGCATCTTCCTTTGTTATTCCTCCACATATTCGCAAAGAAGAACTCATTAAGGAATATCTTCTGGAATGGAAGGTTTGTGCATTCAGTGTTATCACTCATTTACAAATTGCTGCAGTTTCATCGCATCCAATATGCTACTTGCAGCAGTTGAACGCTCTCAGTCATTTCACCGTTTGCAGCACAACAGTTTAGCTGTGTACGTTAGACTTTTGCAGACTTTCTTGCAGTCGGATGTACAAAGTCGCTGCAATCAGTTATTAGAGTTCCAGAAGTTCAGTTCTTCTTACGACTACGGATATGATTTCTTGGGAAAGAACACTGCTAATGAAATTCGTGAGTGGTGCAGTTTTTATTAAATGCGGGATACATTTAAGAACTCGGTGATCGACACGTGGCCCTGCACTTCAAACCGCATCGCCTTTCTCTTCAGTTGTTGTGGGAGGCAGACGCATGTCAACGAGGCTTATGTGTTCAGGTGATATAATGTGCTTTTATTAGTTGCATATAGTTTGAAATCGCATGCAGCTAGAATGTCATACAAAGATCGCTCGAATTAGATAGAATCCTATGGTTTGATTAGTAGTGCGATGTATTCGGAGTGGGAGTCAGCCTCCACTTGTATAGTGGTAATCGAGGGCGTCCAGTTTGTCGATTAATCATTTTGACCGAATTAATTCTGGACTTTCCACCCAATCATGCAACATTAACAATATTTGCTCGACAGCAAAAATCCCAACCCATTCACTCGGTGTTGCTGCCCTAATCCTTTATTTTCTGTTATTTCCGTCCATCATTTAACAAAGAATTCATCCACTGACGGTGTTTATTTCTGGCATACTCACTGTACGACGACACTGGAATGTTGCAGATATATTTTGCTATTTGTCAAGTATGGACACCGCCTGTCTATGCAGTTTAGGACGACCGCCAGTGTATTAGGCAGACGCCGAGGGAAGAAGTCACGTGACGAGTTTCTAGTGAAGCAGTGTGATTGGTGACGGCTGATATTTTATAATGATGGTTTGTGTTTAGATGTGTGTTTCCGAATATTCCAATATGCGGGCTGAGGACGTACGGTGAGTATGGAATGAACGTGCCGGCACAGCCGCTAAAAAGGCTAAACGGAAGCGATAGCAGGAAGAGGCCGCATGTTGGGAACGACGATGAGCGGGAAGTCCTGCTAACGTTTAATGCAGTTTACGCCGTCATTTCGATCGACTGAGTGTCGAGTGCACATATTCGATGGATGAATGAACTATTTGAAGAAAGCTGATATGTTATCGATAAGAGAGGAAAAAGTAGCACTGTGACGGGTTGAAGGGCTCTGTGCTGGGAACCAGTGGGAGCACAGGGAAACATCGAAGTTGATACGGTAGAGGACTAGGGGATCGAATGGGCGAACAGGTTTTGTTCTGGAATTGAGTATGAAACAGTTTCAGGATGAAGTATATTCCCATGGGTGAATGAGTGTTAGAAGCAGTGGCTGACGTGCTTATCGTTTGATCTCTTTGCAAGTGTTTTCATGTAATGTGCTATGGAGTTACTAACTGTGAAACTGTGTGCATAATTGTCGTATAAAAAACAACCCAGCACTAGTCAATACAACATGCTGTTGCAAAGGGTACAAGCTCAGTGTCGCAAGTACAACTGGACTAGTACGAGGTGGAGAAGTATTTATAACGGGAAAAGGATCGACGAGACGACAGCTGCATCTTTGCTTCTCGATGCCCTTTCCTCTCCACATCTGCCGTAAGTGAATCACTTCGCAACACATTCACCTGCTTCTCTCACAATGCACTAAACAACAGTCCACAATGGAATGTCGATAATGCAACCTCGCCATAAAACTGCCTCTTCCTTGATTGCGGTGTTCTTGAGGAGGTGGCGATGTCCTCATAGTTCCTGACATGTCAGCAGGCACTCAGCAGGAATTGGTTTCAAGACGGCGCGACCGTCTCAGTGAGTGGATGACTTTGCTTCACCCTCTATAGCTCGAGTTAATCAGAAGTGTTTGCCGCAGTATGGTGGTTCCACCAAATTGTGCACTAAAGGATCCCATCCCGTATAAACCGTCGTTGTTAGAATGGGGAGAGATGCGGTATGTTCGAGAAGTTCGCACTCCTGCGCAGTGTTTTCCGGCGAATTTCAAACTGCAACATGCTCTTCGTTTCACTGCCTTCAGTTATTTCATTTATGTCGCTGGCCGAATAGCGCCTCCCTTATAGACTATTCCGCATACGTGCAGGAGTCACCTTAATTAATGTTCGTTCAGTGGACATATTTAAGACGACAGGTGTGCCGACTGCATTCCCTCCGCTTCTTAAATCTATTCTTTAACCATCTGCTGAGCTGCCGGTACTTCCCAGAAATCCTTCACCTCTACCTAGCTTGCCCGAAAACAGCGAGTTTAACTGAGCTGAGTCTACATCAGGTCCTGCCCACATCCTGCTCGTGATCGTCGACGAAACCAGTGTCGCGCCTAATAACTCGTGAAACGTCAACCTTCGCTGGTTCCAACCAGGTAGAAAGTACGGCAACCAAAAGCGCGGCCATATTCAACGCAGCGGTCGAAAATCAAAGAATGGGGATGCAATGTTCGAAGCCTCGTGTGCGAACTACGAACGAATGCTGACAATTCAGCACGATACAACGCTATCGTGCAATTCCGTTGTCGCTAGGAGGTTGTGACGACTGCTGGGCAGGATGGGTGAGTTGCGGCTAGAAGACGTGCTAGTCAGGTCGGGTATGTGGAGCAGATGTGTGAAAGTGTGGGTGAGCGACGGGAAGTGGATGTATTGACGAGGTGATCTGGGGGTGTCCGTTTTTTCGACGTTTTGAAGCTAGATGGCCTTAAAATCTCTCATAACACGAGGTTTTTCGGCTTCATATTCCCGCTGGGAGCATGTTGAAGCGGGTGTACTGCAGTTATTCCCCATCAGTTGCCACCTTTCCTAGGCATCGGCAATACCCTTCTGGGCTGCGGAGGTCATAGTGCATTGGGCTATAAGAGACTGCTTGATCTAACAGTGATCTTAAGTGTCCTTGCACATCATCACTGTTTCCGATGGGAAGGAATGAAGTTGCCACAGGTGGGAAATTCGAATGAATAACTCATTGAAGTTGTATGAGCTTGGGAACTATGTGTGCTTTCAACGAATCATCTGTGGAGGTGCCAGGACAATCTCTATAACGAAATGCCAAAGAAGTGGAAGGGTTCTCGAATAAAATAGAAAGAGTAGGCACTCTGCGTGGGAATAACGGTTTTTGGCGAGTTAAAGGTCGCTAACAAGCGAACATTTATGGGAGACCGGACTGTGAGGGAATTTATGTTATGGCCCAACAGATCGGTGTTTGAGAGGCTTTCTATGAGTGCGGAAAGGCGTTCGTTAGTGGCACTCGTGAAAGCTATGCTTGAACCTCGCCCCATCAACATCCATTTCTGACTGAAATTGGGGTTTCTCTCTGAACAGTTAACGACATAGGTGAGAGCATTAATTGCATGCGTTAATGAAATGACAGTCACTGTTATGACTTCACTGCTTCTCACAGAGGTCTTCAGATTCTGTACTCTGAAGCATGGTAGGTGGTGATCAATATCCACTGTGACCGTGCTCGGCACTTTGTCCATCAACGACCGCGTTATTGTTTGTGGGCTTTGGCACTGTCGACCGTGCCGTTCACCACAGCCGTGTTCAACATTAGGGGAAGTCTTTCGCAAGCTTACTGTCCTCTGATTTTGTGGTAGTGTTCTCGTGAGTGCTCCCTTGCTCGAATTACGTTCCAACCGGTTTCCAGAGGAATTTCAGTTCCAAGCGATTCCTCTGAACGGTTGCTGCTTAGTCAGTTTATGTGGACGCAGTATTTTCACGCAGCTGAGGAGTTATTGCAAATTTATGGGCAGTGTCTGCAACTTCCCCATCAGAGACGCCTCCGGTCCTCCCTCGGGTGTTGCTAACACAAAGCTCACGAGCATCAGCTGAGCAACGTCAGTAAATGCGATTCCTTTGAGAGATCTGAAATACTCCTCCACAGCCCCTTTCCGCGCTTCACTTCTGTTCGTTAACTGCTCGGTGTCATTCGCTTTGAGCACTGTTTTCTCTTTTCAGACCTCTCGACGTAAAATGAAACAAAATCCTTACGAAGTGAAAGAATTCGAAAATTACACTTTTGGATCTTTGCTGGTTGAGGGATGGACGATAAAAAGGTTGAATGTTTTGACTATGGGGTGAGGAGGTACGTCGATATAACATTCTGTTCTAGAACAACAGTGGTTTCTCCGGTCGTCGCTATGGAATCCTTTGAATGCACCCTTTATTATTTAAAAGAGTCTCCCATCCGTGGAGCCGGAGTTGTCACTGCTGTTAGTCTCGGCGTTGCTGTGCAGCTCCGCTCCCCAGCACGGTGGCTGCTATCTCTATATCTCGCGCTAGTTTCTTTTTATGTGTGCACGGAAGGGACATGCTCGTAGCTTCGAGCAGAACTTGCTCAGAGGGTTGCGGACTGTGTGAAAGACGCACTTTGTTTTTGATGCTCCTACCTCGATTGCTTGTAGCCCTTAGAGCCCATCCAGGTGGTTAGCATGGGTGGACTGGGGGTTCATAACTGGATGCAGCCAGAATCTGATATGCAGTGTGTGTAGCATTCTCATAGGGAAGTTATTGATATGAAAGTCAATTTCGAAGAACTCTCCACGCTGGAGATGCTTTCATTATAGCGCTTGTTTATTCGTGTGAACGTTGCTTGTAGGTGCAAGTTTTCGTGGCATCGTAGCGGCTGTAATCTCTGTAACATTAAATTATTCCAGAAATTGCTGGATATGAGCTGAAGGCGTAATGGACGCATCGAAGAAAGAAACGTCGGCGAGCCGGACGGCCAGCGAATACCTTGCAAAGTTGAGAAAGAAGGGCAATGACGAGGGTCGTGTCAGGGTGGCACGACAGCTTTACGAGTTAGTAATTGTGCTGCATTTCACTGACCTCCTGCGACCATTTTTATCAAAGACACAACTGACAAAACCGTTTTCAAGTTACGGGTGGATGTGAGGGCTACTTTCAAATCCGGGCTTTTCTCTCTGCATAGTCAGTTCTTGTTTACTTCGGTTCCGGAGATTCTCGACGGAGCTGAAAGTGGTGTCGGATGGGAGCTGGAAATTGCTGAATCCTTCTGCTACTGAGGCTGCTCGCTTTCACCACTCCTTTTACTTGTTTTATTTCACTTTTTATTCTTTTGCATTCTGGTGTTCTTTCAATCTGCGGCACAGCCTGTCACTGGGAACTATTAAGCAAGTATCCGAGCAAGACTATGTGCTTCTGTTCAAAAGTCGAATGTTATCTCTAGCGAGTGATGGATGGTTCCGGTTGTTCTTCCATCCCGACCCTTGCTAACGGTGTTCGTTGAGTGTTTTATGGGTTAAAGGACGGTTTGCTGAGGAGTGCTGCAGGGGTCAGGATTGTGCTCGGAAGAAGACCGCTTCAACAATAAGAGTGCATCATAATGAGACGATGGGTGCAAAGCAGATCACTGTTTATATATTTCAACATCTATCAGACGATAAAGGTTACATAAATGTGAGGCACATTTTATTAGCCGCATCGGACTGAGGGAGATGCGTTCCCCGCTGCGTCGTCTTGTCAGCCACACTGCTGATGTCTCCCTGCATTCTTTACTATATCATAGCATCCGTGAGTTGTAGTTTGGGTGTTTGAGTACGAGGGGACCTTGGCTAAGAAGTTGTCTATAGGGTTGTTGTGGTGACAGCCATCTTCTGCTTATCAATTCTAGAGGGCGTTTTCAGTGGATCATTCAGCACTGCCTTAAACGGAACGGCCATAGTATTGTGGTCGAAGTCATTAAGCCGCACACGCAGTAAAGCGTTACTCCGTGATCTGCAGAGGTTTCAAGGGAAACCTCCTTCTTTACCGTCGGTTAAATAATCGCAGTAACAGCTGGTGACGGTGGATTCTTGTGGCGCTTCATTCGCCCAGTTCTTTGCTTTTCTGTTGTCTTATTCCTCTCACTGCAGCCTCTTCGTTCTCCTGTTGCCAGTGAAGATGTTTTGCAGCTTTATCAACAGCGATCTGAGAGACAACAGTCCCCAATATGTGAACGAATTTATCGCGACATTCGATGCAAAAGTCGACCAGGTAAATTATTGGGATTTGTGCTCGAAAGAGACCCGCATTTTCGTTCCGTGACTGAATATCACTAAAGACTGAAGGTTTAACTGCCTTCAGATCTGACGAAAACGCTTGAATTCACAGTGGGAGAACGTCAGGTATTGTTTCAGTTATTAAACTCACGCGCTATCTTTGCTGCTCTTTCTTTCAGGGCAAGATTTCTTCAGCCGCATCGTTTTCCTCTTTCCGCCTTTTAAGGTCATCACCACATCTCGCCGTATTTTATATACGATGACTTATGGTAGTAATTAAGAGTAGCTCGTGTTTGATGCGTAGGGAAGGAAGGGCGGCAGTGCTCACTTGTCATCTTCCAAAATTGGTAAAGTCGGGAGGCCGCTTTGTGAGGTGTCATTTTAAATCGCTTATAGATTGAGAATTTGCGAGTATCCCTAAAGTATTCAGCGGAACAGTTTTGTGAGGGGCGTTGATGCCTACTCTAATTCATTACCCACTCATCACTCTCTCAAATATTGATTCCATTCGTATGATTGAAGGAACCTTGCTTTGGCACATTTTATAGCGATGAGTGTGTCGTCACACTCCACTCGAGATGCTTCTTCCACCTAGTTTGCTTGTTTAATGTATAATAGTTCGCTTATATAATAGAGCGCATAACAGTGAGGCGATCTATAGGAGCAGTGAGCATCGACTCCCTAATGCCTCTTCACTATAGTACCACAACAACACTGGGAACAAAGCATGTGAAAAAGCAACAGTAACAGACTCGAATATATTACAGCTTACTCCTTAAAAACTCTGTAGATAGAAGACTGTGCATCGAGCTGCTTGAGCAACCCACCAGCTGGTTCTAGATAGGGCCCTATGACCGTCAGATCATTTGTGATGCAGTTATATGGCATGGTGGAAGGATAGCACAGCTGCATTCGTGATAGCACAAAGCGTGCTCTTTAGATTGTGCGGCTAAATGGGTTTGGCGGATGGCCCAAGAATCACTAACTGCAGTCGCATTTCAATGAAGTCGTTTGCACTGTGTGCTTTAGCCAGCAGGTTGAACGGCACGAACAGAGAACTGAAAACGGCTTTCATTTCTTTTAACGCCACTCCTTTTCCTTTAACTCCGCTCCTGTGAGTACGAAAAGACGTGACGTTGAAGCTTATGGTCATTCGTAGGCGACAGCTGTGTTCGAATTATGTAAAGAAAGTGGATTGAAATTCTTCATTGCTCCTTTCTACTGATGCTCAACTTTGCGAGTGCATCGTTCCATCGTCGAAGATTCGAAAGGTGGATAGGTCGCAAATTTGAGTTTATGGGAGTTGGCATCTCGTGAATATTCTTGCTTTCAGAGTGCGATATACGAACTGATCTCGAGCTCGGATAACGACGAAAAGAAAGCAGGCATATTGCTAATTGGTGCGCTTGAGTTTTCTTATAAGTTGTAGTCAAATGGATGTGCAGAATATGCTTTGTCAGTGGCATATTTCAGTTTGCTTCTTAGTCGTTGCTGTCGGATGAAACGTTTAGAGGACTGTGAAAGAGTTTTCGTGGGTGGTGATCGTAAGGCGTTTTTTCAACGGGAAAAAACTTCTTCAGAAAGTTGGTTGATATTTTGGAAGAACTTCGTTCGAGCATAAAGGAGGATTCTGATCGCTCTATTCACCCGCTTTTCTCCTCCTCCCTCCAACTCCTCCCTCTCTCCATCCTCGCACCCTGCTTATTCACACCATTGTCCCAGGTCATTCTGCAAAATTAGTCGCTCACCAAATCTAGAGCTTTTGTTTTAGTTGATGCCTTGACCTGTTTGATATTGATAGTGATATGCTGTGCATTGACCGTCAGCAGTCATATCGAAGCCGTAATTGCACTGCAGTGTGTCTGGTGGAAAGTGCCGGCGATGAGTCGAAACGGGTACCTCGCTTTGCGAAGTACCTTCTGAAAGCGTTGACGAACAGCGATGAAACAGGCATGAAGCTGGCGGCAAGGGCCATTGCGTACCTCATCCAGACGTCCAAAACGTTTGCTGTTGAACTAGTCGAGAAGTCACTAAATCAGGTTTAGTTTCATCGAGTAACCTCTCATCCGCACATGGAAAGCCTAGATTGATCTTTGTGATCATGGTGGTAGGTGCTTTATGGCAACTTTGGTTTGGATTCGCCATGTGTTAAAGCATTCAGCTGGAGCATACAACAGCTTGAGCAATATTAACTCGGAAAAATCCAATCGAGTATTTGTCATTGACTCACCATTTCCGCAGAGCTCAATCTCGATCGATAACTAGCTGAATGTGCCTGATCCTTGATCCCAATAAATGCCGACATTTCTCTTTTTGTCTCCACTAGTTGGGAGCATTTATAGGTGCTAAGTATTTTCCTTCGTGACCGACTGCGTTGCTTGTTAAAGAATATATAAGTCATAGAGGGAATAGGTATTTTTATTGTGAGCGTCTTGGCATTGAATCCCTTCTACCTCCAAGGTCGCTGCTTATTTCATAGGAACGCGCAGTGAGTTTGGACATTGCAGCTGTCCGTATTCTCATTAGATTCGGGAAATTTTGATTTGTAAATGCTTTATATTTAACATAGTAAACACTTCGAAAACGCGTTCTCTATGCAGGTAGCACGTTTTGGTTTCATTTCCAAGAAGAAATTGCCCATTTTCGTTACTTTTTTGAGGTATGCGAATGGCTGGAGGAACCCGAACGGCACGAGGCACGTCGTCTCGCAGCCGTCCTTCTGGCACGTCAACTGGCACTCTACACCTCCACGTCATTCTTCTTACGAGCGTCTCATTTCTTCAATAATATCTTCAATGTAATTCGTGATCCGAAGGTAAAAAACCTTTTTTCTGTGAAATCAGAAATCGTCTCCCATTTCCTTTTCATTTTTATATTTCCTCTCTTCTCATGTAGTTTATTTCTGCAAGTCTTTGCATTTTTACGGCAATTAATTGGATATTTCCTGATATAACGAATCTCCATTTCCATCAGTGGCTCACGGTGAAAAGCAATAAACCGATAAATTTGAGTGTAATGCTGGATTACGGGTTGGAACTCAGCTGTTTATGTTTATGATAGAAGTGCAAAAGTTTGCTAAAGGTGGTGCGGGAGAATTTCAAGAAGAGTTGAAGCATGCATGAATCAATAGGAATTTGATGGTGCGTACACTAAGGGTGACTCAGGAAGTGAGCTGTGCGAAAGTCCATTGAAATGGGCGATATCTTTTATGAGCAGTCACTGCGTCGATTCAGGTCCACGTTCGCGTCGCTGCTGCCAAATCGCTTCGTGCGGCGTTAACAGTTACTTCACAAAGAGAGGCCAAACAGAAGTCCGAATGGTATCGGGTATGATGTTTTCGATGCTTCTATTAAATGTCTTCAATGACAATCGATTGGGCAAGGGTTTCGAGTGCTGTTCTTCGGGGAATTTGATACCTTCTATTCTGAGACATCACATTCAGAGAATATAAAGGGAGCGTTGAGGGTATTTAATAATTTATTAATCAGACTACGTTACTGAATTGCTCATGAACCCGTACTTACGGTAGTTGTGGCTTGCTTAAGAAAGGGCGGACGAAATATCATCTGAAGGTTTTTCGAAACAGCCTTGCAACACTGAGTCAAAGGAGAGGGGGGAAGGGGGGAAGGTGAAGTTGAGCATTTCTTGTGTATCGATGAGGTGGCTTCGTTTCGTTGTTTCGTGTTGAGTTCTAAGTGCCGTTTCCAAGAAACGCTTTTTAGCGCTTTTTCGAAAACATCAAAAGTCAGGTGGTATAGCATTATTTGTTATTTCTGTAACAAATTGCATTATAGCAAAGGAATCACCAAGACATATTAGCTGATCGTTTAAGCACTGTTATGAAGAGGCGATAGCGTGTGGAGCTTGTGAAAACTTGAACCGTGAGGATCGTCAGCATGCAATGCTACTCATCCTTAACGAATTGCTACGAATCGGCAACGCGGCGGCAGAAAAGGCGAGGATCAAGTCATTAGGACGACAGCCTATTCACAATGTTCGCACCGTAATCGACTCAAACGCCATTGACTGGCTCACCGAGGAGATCTACTCGGCGACGGTCGATAGCCGCACTGCGAGAATACTCATTGCCGAGGAGTTTGCCAAGGTAGCGCATTAGCTGCAATGAAATTCAGCGACTGTTATCGACCTTTCGTTCAGTTTTCAGAATATTCTTGAAGATCGTTGTTTCACATCAGCATTTGCGTTTTACTCCTTTGCTACTCATTGGCTTGAGGTGTCTTGCGGCACTGGCTTTCGCCAGGACTGCTCCGTCAGTAATCCAGCCTCTCATTTGACAGGCAATACTTCTTGTTTAGCTGTTGTCCAGCAGAATTTGGGCTTCCACATATTTGGCATCTTCAAGGAAGTGGCCACTTTCCGTGTTTCCGTTGCAATGGGTAAACGTGGGATTCAGCTATGGACTGTCGTAGATTGCCGTCGAAAAATTTGAGATTTTGAACGTTTTTGTGTTAGCGATTAGACTTAAACTTTTAACTGTAACGTCATCGAGAGGGAAGCTGTTCGCTTTTTCAGTAGGAAAATTGGGTGTCACTTATGATAGTGTTTACACGAGAACAAAGACGGCCACAGAAGCTGTCCTTGTGGGCCATTATAAAGGTTCTAGTCCTTTTATGTTATCCTTCCAAATGCGCTCTCCAAAAAGACGTCGAAATTTGGCTTTTGAAGACGATCTCTTTTGGAATTTCCTTTAAAGTTTCCACTGATTGTATGTAATTATTGAAATTCTTCATATTGCTCATCCTATTACTACTTTCTCGTGATACTTAATAGCGGAATAACGGTAGAGTTACGATATAAGAAATGTTCTCAGATTAGCTTTTAACAGATTAGTCTGCTTGTCCGATATGGAAGGTCTGGTCATTGAGGGGCGATGCATGATTCGAAGACTTGCAGCAGCGGTGCCACCTCGTTTTGGACTGCATTGTCTGTTAATCATATCTAATAATAATGGTTCGACACAAATTCGCTGCTTTCAGTTATGATCGATTCGCCATGTTGGTTCATGCCCTGTTACTGCTTTTAGAACGTTGTTGATGTGGGGATGCTCACTGAATAAGGAATGATTGCATGTGCGGGATGGGGATTTGCTGCAGAGGAAGCAGTCAGTGTAGCGTGCCGACTTGCAAAGGTTGTCTGCATCATCTCCCTTCGCAGACGCATACCGTATTAACTCACAGAAACCATCTGTAATTTCCAGATTTGCAATATTAGGGTCGTTTACTCTGTAGGAGGTGTTTTTATCCCTCTTTGGCGATGGAGCGTGTTCCTACAATTCCACCGGCGTATAGCGATAGAGGGTGGAAGGAGAGACTTTCCTTACCAAGAATCTTTGTAAATAAAAGAAGTGAAGAGGGAAACGAGTTCATTTTTTCTCATGAAATCTGGTATTGAGGCACTCGAGCTTCCCTCTTTACTCTTGCCATACCATGCAACCTTAATGATTACCATAATTTCGTTTACCGGATACATGTTTTTATAAAGTTCAGATATGTGAGGTGTGCAGTCGTGCGATGTCGAGCCGTCCACTTTACTGCCAGACAGTTCTACTTGAAATCCTTCCTCGGTTGTCGTCGTTCCAGAAGACGCAGGACCCACACTCGGAATACTACGAAACTACATGGGTTGACCCGCTTCCAATGTTTTGCTATGCCCTGTCACTCACTGCGAAACATCCACGTGCACTTCTCGCAATTGCCCTGCTGGTGCTCGATCGCCCACTCGAATTGCGTCCAAAAGTCGGGCAGTTGCTTACAGTCATTCAGCAGATGCTGCAGGCCGCAGTAAATAAGTAGGTTCAGTTATCAGATCTGATCAGACTGATTGCAACTCAACTCTGGTCCCTTATGTTTGAGATCGGAGCGTCTTGTTTTTCACTGTCCTCGGGGAATTGTGTTGGATTCGGTTTTTTCGGAAGACTTATTCGAAGGAATGCGATTTAAGTTTTGATAGGAGACGCACTTACCCACCCCTTGGAGACTTGTAACATTCTCTTTAGCTCGAGAGATACAAATGGTAGAGAAAGCGCTCAGTTTTGAGTTTGTGAGTATGCGTGCAGTGGAAGGAAAATAAGAACATAGCTGTGTCATGGTTTCACACAGAGAGTTCATGATTTTCGAAGCTAATTTTCCACCATTGGTTCTTCCTAGTCTCACACTTTCCCTTATTTTCCTAGCGAAGAAAAGTACCATTTTCTAGGCTGAAAGGCTGAAAAGTGTTCGCGACTGAACGCATAGGTAGGCGAAGTATCTCCAGCAGCAGTCCACTTTGCAGTGACAGCGAGTGCATCTAATTTGAATTGATTAGCTTAAGTGAATTGCTCATTGTCATTTAAGAGCACAAAATTCCATCTTATTCATCCTAAACCCTTCTCGGACAGCATTGCTTCCATAAAGGATGGCTCTACTGCTAACATGACACTCTCACGGAAACAGCGTTCCCGAAGATAAGCCTCCTAATATAGATGTGAATGGAGCTTCGCACATTTGTCACAGAAGTCAGCCTTTCGTTCTGTATGGATGTTTTTCAGACGCAGACCACTCGATGAAAACGTTTTCATGTGCCTCACATTGATTGTTCGTGCGTTGGACGCAACTGTGGAAACCGAAATGCGCGCTCTTCTTCCTCTCATTTTCTCTACGGGACTTTCCAAAGGCATCAGCTCTTTTAACGTACCTCACTGATATAAATTTTGCCCGATCAGGGGATATTGTGAATAGAGCTCAGTTCAGGTTGGGTGAAATGGGGAAGGGGAAGGGGGAAACTTTCGTGACTGGAAGCTTCAAGTGCGGGATCCGTTAGATTAAGATCAGGCTTAACTTATGTGGATGGAATTCTTCAGTTGTTTCAGAAAGAATTCGGTGATTGCAGCCACGGAATTTCCTGATGGACCGTGAATCAGAAACAGTTGGGATGAGTGTTTTTTATAGAATGAGTAACTTCATCGTCTTCGTGTCTAGTAGTGGGGGTTTCTGTTCGTTCTTTATAGGCATATGCAGCTGAGCGTGGAATTTAGGACGTTCGGAGGCTTAAAGAAATGGGATAAACGAGGAGTAATTGGTTGCTATGAGTGGGAGAGACAGGGAGGGAAGGGCATTATTCATGGTCACACCTTCTATCTAGCTTCCATTTGACTGTTCAGGTTTGATCGATGTAACCTACGAAACGATGCAGTGTATCCCAGGGTTAAAGACGGATGTGCAAGATGGCTTGCTAAAGGAGTTGTGCCAAGTGCTAATGAACCGCAAACTACCGAGCAAGTTGGATCCCCCATCAGCTCCTCCCATCCCTCCATGTGCTGTGCCAGTCACCAACGTCGCGCTTACGAAGCTCGCGTTGGCTGCACTCGGTAAATTTGATTTCCAGCGACACGCGCTTCAGATGTTCATCAAGTATATTGCTCACGTAAGTGCTTCTTTAATATTCCGAAGAGGTGCGGTCTGTACGAAGCAGTTCTCAATTGTATTTTTAGTTCGCGTGTCTGTGAGAAGAGGAACGAGAGGGAGGAGGAAGGTGCCACTGGCAGTTTGCGTTCGAATCGAGATTTCGGCGCCTCTGTCGAGATCTTTTTGTGCAGATATGAAGCAGCCCGTAGGGGGTTGCAGTTGTGGGGCAGCTCCACAATAAGTAGAATCCTTCACCGCAACGGTGAAAGCTTGCAACCAAGTTTCCATTTCTGGTGTTCTAATGTTGCTTAGCGTTTGAGGGTTATGTGGTGGGCGAGAATGCCGAAGTGCGGCTCGCAGCAGTGGAGTGTTGTGCTGAAATGTTATCTCCTTTCGTGAGAGTCTTCGAGGTGGTTGACCGGAAGCAGCGTGCAGATGTTCTCACCCTTATTCAGGGCGTTCTCAGGCAACTTGTGTCCGTTGCTGTTGTCGATCCTTGTAAGCAACTTCCGAAAGCTTTTTACACTATTTGATGAGATGGGGATAACGTTGTTCATACAGACTGTGATGGGAATGGATTTTGTAAGGCTTAGGCCCAGCTCGTTGATGGGTCAGTGCATTGAAGAAGCGAGTGATTGAGCGGTTTAAGGCAGTTATTTGCGGGCAAGAATCCATCGTTTTGGCAGCATTTACTGATTTCTATGACGTCACATAAGACGATGATTCTGTTATAAAGCTAACGCCGCGTTAAATGAAGAATTCGCATAAAAACTTATATTATTGTGCATCGTTTATAAGATGCCTCATTAGTGCTTCAACCGAAGCTGAGAAAGGTTATTAGCTGCAGCCAGAAGTTTCATTTCTGTTTCTTGGATAGGGACGAATGTTAGTGGAAAATGTGATTCAGGAAGAACAAATTTTGCATGTCCGATACCCTTTCGCACACCAGTTCCCCCACTGAGCTGCTGCTGTGGCATTTTTGCACTCGGCTTGGGGGTTCTCTCATGTTCGATGAAAGTATCGCGTAACTTCTCTTCCAAATTCTACCTATGAATACCTGCAGCGAGTCGTTACTCGCTGCAGGCTTCTCTGCTCGAATCGTATCTGCTGCCTTCTGTTGCAGTGTTTTGTATGTGTTCAGACAGAATCTTAATTTCTTTTCACACACGAGATTGGGGCAAATAACGCGCCTGCGATATTCTTTAAAAGAGGTCCTCTTCGCTCTCTAATTACAATGAGTTGTCCTGCAGCTGTTGAAGTGAGGCTGTGCGTGCTGCGGTGCTTCAAGAACGCTGATCACTCATTCCTATCACACTTGGCACAGGCGGATATGTTGGAACTTATCTTCATGAGTCTTCATGATGAGAAACTGGAGATACAAGAGGAGGCGGTCGCTTTGCTTGGTAAGCTCGGTGATCTGAATCCTGCGTTTGTTTTGCCTAGAATGCGCAAGGTTCTGCTCGAAACGCTCTCGCAACTCACCAACAGCAGGGTTGGAAGGTTCGTTTCTTTTTCCCTTCTGATGGCTTTTCTCTTTTGTCCTTTCCATATTGTGTTTGATCTCAGATGATTCCACACTTCGCTCCACTGCCATGTTGCTACACAAGTTCCAACAAACACTTTTTTCCTCGGAAAAATGCAGATGAATGGTAATGTAACAAGTGGTAAAGAGCAAAATCCTCCCTCTCCCTTACTATCTGCCTTGATTTCCCACTCAAAGGGAAGATATCTGTCCATTGGCATCTCCATCGGAGCTCTCATCCAATTTGCTGTCCACAAATCGTCCCCTTAGCTTCATAATTTTGCAGTTGCTGGGTCTTGCTAATGTAATGTGATGTTCTTTAACTCTCTTCGTGACAGTTTTAATTATGTCCCTCTTATCTATATTACCGTTGTCGTTCGAATCAGTGTGTTGCGAATTTTTAATGGATCTTTCGCTTCGGATCGCTAAGTGATTCGACGAAGATAATTTGTACAGCAACCCTGTTTTGTGTTCTCTATGAATGACGCTCGAGATATGTTTCTCGATTGCGTTGTGACCGCGGAAGTATACCCCCAAATATCATCTCCACTTTGTTCACTATTCTCTTCCGCTCCTCTTTCACATAGTCGTTTTATCTTTGATCTCTTTTCTGTATTCTGCAAGGGTAAGTTTTGTTTTTCCTTTTGGTTTGCCTGCCTTCATAAGTTGAATCTCGAAGATTTATGCAAAAGCATTTATGGGAGGTCTTTTGCCTAAATTTTAGTGATTTGATTCGATAAACAAGCGAAGATGCAGCTATTAAGTTTCGTTGAAACATGTGGTTCGAGATGTATCGCTGTGCTCTCTTTGTTCGGAGTTCTTAGAAGTGGGATGTTGTAACACGGAAAGCAGACTCCCTCCCCAAGGATGGCTCTCTCCTCTCATCCTCCCTGCTTTGCAAGAGGAACATGCAAATAAACACTCGTTTATTAGAAATGCGCCCTGTAAGTTCTGTACTTCAGTTAGATTTCCTTAAGGGTACTGTTTCACCTGTGGATTCTCCGCTTCTCTTTATCTTTATTTTCTTATTTTATTTAAGCTAACTGCATTTCTAATCCAATTCATGTTCTCTGCTCTCATTTCTTTACTATACTGAATAGCAGACGGTAGCCGGGTGGAACATATCGGCAACTGAGATCCAGCGTGAGATCGCCCTTCCGTTCCGTTATTGTGTTGAAAGTGCGTTTCAGGTTGGAGGAGTACAGTGCACGCTTGATAGCACAAATAGCGCACCTATCACCGAAGTTTGTGAGGCCCTATATGAACCCCGTGCTCACCGCTCTTATCCCAAAGCTTCGCAGTGACCTCAGTCATGTTGATGTAACCATACAGGTGGGCGCCAAGTTGCTCAAGTAATATTCGCTGAAGTTTTTATCTTTCGTTTGTTGAAAGTATCTGAAAATGTCGTATTTGAGGGCGTTAAATTTTTCCTTCGAGTTGCTAGCAGAGATATGGAAACGAAGGAAGCCTTGCTGCTATGGCGATATTTCGTCTCCGCTGCAATAGCGTCTCTTTTAAACTCCTTCCCAGTGAGGCGCAAAGGTTGCAATTTTGCCAATCTATTTCTTTAACGGGAAAGGATTACGGCTTCAGTATTCCATAATGTCTTTTCTGGTGGATGGAGTGTCACATGATAAGAACGAGGGCTTCATTGAGATCCTCAGCTAAGCTATTTATGATCCGCTGATTTCTCGAAATCCGGAGACAAATTCATCCAGCACTTTGTTATAGTAAACATGCAAATTGATCTCCTGACAAGTGAGAATAGCCTTTGACAGATCCGCTTATCGATTCGCGGGATATGATAGAAGCAACTTCATTCTCGTTCTTCTCTTTTTCTCCCTTGTCTCCTTTCTCCCCTCCCTTTTCTTTTTTTGTACCTCATTCCATTCTCTTTCGTTCTCTCTCTGCACGCATCGACTTGCGTGTTGCCTCAAGTATCTTACTGAGACGAGGAGAGGGAAGGAAGGTGGGTAGCTTATCTTTGATCTGATTGCTTCACGAGGTCAACAATACGCATTTCCTTTTTTATCTGGGTTGTCGTTGAGCTAATATGAATGGATCAAATTTATTGATACATCGAATTCTGGTTCCCGTTTGAACCTGTGGTTGTATTGTTAAAATCTGACAACCGCAGCCTTCATTCATCGATGCCTTCAGTTTCGTCGAGTTATAACACCGAGTACTTCATACTTTTCACTCGAATATATGGTTACTGATAGATAAACGAAATGAATTGGATGACGTCGCAGGAGATCACAGCTGTTTTAGGAGAAGGATATATTGGAGAAGGTCCTGCTGCCTGGTGCGAACTGTTATAGAATTGCCACACTCTGGAGTGTTGGCAGGCTGTGCTGACAAAGTCGTTCATTGTCTTAGTCTTTTTAAACGTTAGCAAAGGTTCATTTGTTTCTTTGGAAAGTGCTTATTCACTTTGTACTTCCGATCGCCCGACGGGAACTCGCTGATAAAGTGAGCTGATTCTGATGGGCACAATTTGCTGAAATACAAACAGAATCACGTAGACAAAAGTCGCTGAACCTTTATTAGATTGCTTCACTGCTGCCAAAATTTTTGTTTCGTGTTATGTGAGATTTCGTAGGTTTTAAACGCAATCAGCGAGCTTGCGATAGCTGGTGGTGCGGACTTGGTGCGATCTATCGATACACTGTTCGGGCCATTGCTTCAGTTCCTTCAGGATTCCAGCAGTCTCAGTCGGCGAGAGGTAATCCCTCTCCAATATTGTTATGTTGTCGGCTAGCATAGTAACACCAAGTGTGAGGATATTAACAGTGAAGTAAAAGAGGTGGGATTTTTCGGGATAATTTAGTTGCTTCGGCTGCAACGTTGTGCTGCTTCATTTATGATGTTTCTGTTGTTGCAGAGGAAAAGGGAAAGTGAATATGCAGCAGTGAAATTGAATATCGGTAAAACGGTCGTTTCAGAAGATTATTTTTGGCATTTATTGCAACCCGGCGGTTGAAGTAAATGGAAGGTGCTGGAGTAAGGCGGGTTTTCATTTATGCAAGACATAGAGCGGCTAATGCTAAATTATAGGCGGCGTTGCGAACGCTGGGACGTTTGTGCCAGAACACGGCATATGTTGTTGATCCATATCGCGACTATCCTGAACTCCTTGATGTGCTTCTTAGGCTGCTGAAGACTGAAATGAGCGTCTCCATGCGCAGAACGACAATGAGAGTAAGTTTCCTTCTTCTTTTCTTCATTTACCGGCACCACTATGATTCTAAAAAGGAGACGACAGTCGTTTATTCGAAGGAAAGTGGCAGGAAGAATTTGGAGTGGAGAATTACTAACTTTGTTCTGTGTCTTGTTGCGGCCACTGCCAATGTGCTCATTCCCCAAATCTAGTGACCGGACGCAATGAAAAAGCTTCTTCCGTTTTTGGGACGACAGGTATTAAATGTGGCTGGAGGAAGCACTTCATGACACCGAGCAGTAACCTTTGAATGAAAATTGCTCTCCTATTTACCTTTCGTGTTCTTCGTCGAGAAATGAGTATGTCGCCTGTATAGCACACGGCACGTATCCACCACTCATCCCTCCCATGATGTAGACTGGTCATGAGTGCGACGTTCATTTTTCCCAGGTGGCACTTGCGCAATGAACGAACTGCCCTCGGCAGGTGTGCCGCGTCTCTTTGGAGGGAGGACATTCTGTCATTTAACGAGGCGTTGTTAAGGTATTGGGTATAATCGGCGCTCTCGACCCTTACACATATAAGGTGTTCATGGGGATGGTGCCGTCGGTGACGTCGAACTCGATGGCACTTTCTCTTCCATCGGTACTGATGAGCCCCGACATGCGAGACGGTAATTTCTAAAAGTTTTGAGAGTAAGATTCTTTTGGGTATGCAGGGGCCATCTATTCAACATGTAGCGTCTGCAGTTCTCTTTCCAACTTTTGGCGGCATCTAGTGAATGGTCATTTGGAATTGTGAACCGCAGCATCGTGATATTGAGCTGAAGTAACTGTGATCGCAACAGATGCGTGCTCCCAATCCCTCCAACAGCGTGCTTGCAGGGAAGAACGGTTTCGCAGCATAGTGATTATAGTACAGTAATTTCTCCTTGATAAAAAGCTCTAATTTTGTTGGGCATTGAATATGACTGACCACCTCAATGTAAAAAATATATGGTGGTAAAGGTAAAGGTACAGCATCAAAATCACGGTCGTAACGTAAAGTTGGAGATTGATCTCTGATGTATCAATGCATCGAGTTTGGCCCAACTTCGAATCACGGCTAGGTCGCCGTCAAGGGCTGCAATTTTGAGCTGTTTAGGTAATTGCCACAAATCCTTCGTTTTGTTTCCCGTATTGCGCTTTAGAGCTGTAGTCCGCTACTGAGACACGTTACTGGAAGTCTGTTCGGATGCGTTGATTGAATTGACTGGCATGCTTGATGGTGTTATCCAAACAGTGAGATGAGTGCAGCTTCTTGTTACATAAGTGCTCACTTAAGTTCCCAAGGGAAAGGAGAGAAGGGAAACAATATTTCCAAAGGAGGAGGAAGTTATACTTGACATTGAGTCAGTTGAAAAAGTAAACTGTTTATTGTGAGCAAGCAAAAGCGGTGGAAGAAACAAGAAAACCCCTATCCCACATCCGGTGGTACTAGCGATTCTTCGCATGCATTGGACGGAATTCATTGCCATGTGGAAGTTTCGGACGATGTGTAGGGTAGAGTTTAGAAAATGTGCCTTATGCTGAAAATTGCCGTTTAAGATATAGTGCAGTGGTTTCACTATGAGCGCTGCACACTGAGTGAATTCTACCCAGCGTTCGCGATAGCGAATCTCATGCAGATGCTGAAGGATGAGGCATTGAATCATCTGCATAGAGACATCATACAAGCACTTCTCACCATATTCTGCAGTCTCGGTGCCAAATGCTCACAATACGTCGAGAAGGTAAATTCAGTGCTTCAGATTTAATTATGATTTTAAAGGAAGTTTGAGACGAATCAAGGGCAGCTTGATGTTCTCCTATAAGCGCTACTTTAGCACATCAAAGCCGCCCACTTTTCTCCATAGCAGGTGGAGAGTACGTTCTGTCAGAAATGCTTTCAAATGCTTGACGACTGAGGGTTCTTGTGCTTTTTATCCTCCTCTATGATTGTGCTAATGTTATATTCGGTTGATGCTGAGGCTGCATCGAATTATTATCGGTTAGATTACCTGCACATTAGTGGCAGTGATTTGGTTTCATCAGAGCTTCCATCAAACTTCCTTATTTTCGCAGTATTTTATTAGTTTTACGGTGTAGCAGTCATAGTTTTATTGCAGGTTGTACCACGGCTGATCGACGTGACCCAATCTGCATCTCGACCCGATCTGCGTCAGTATTTTTTGCAGCAGTTAGCGAGTCTCATTTCGACTATTGGCCTTGGTATGAAGCCATATATGGCAAAACTCTTCACTCTGATTGGAGTAGGTTCTTCGTTTATTCACCTTTATAAATATGGAGTAAGCTGTAGTGATGATGGTATTCTTTAGTGTTGTAATTCTCTCCTTTACGCAGTTTCTAGCCTGCCTTAAATATCTGTTCAGGTCGACAGCAATGGATTAAACAGTGGCAATTTTCTTCTTCGGCAAACTGAAGTGGGGATTGAATTGTCAGGGCATTTGCTGTACTGTCGCTGTTTTTTTGCTCCAGTTCTGCAAATTTGACTCTAAAGTTGGCTTCAGGCTATGCTGTGTTGATACTTCAGGAAGCGTGGAATGAAGACGCAAGCATGAAGTTGACAGTGATCAATGTGATGCAGCAGGTGGGCGCTGCATTTGGGGCATCTTTCGCGCCCTATGTCGCCGAATTGTGTCCGTACTTGTTGAAGGTTTTCTACGCGGATCGAACCGTCGATAGGAGTCTCACTTGCGCGGTGACTTTTTTGGCTTCTTAAAATAAGTTTTTTTTTTGCATTAGTTGACGCCTGCCATATGCTTCTAGGTACAGGTCTTTTCTCACTTGAAGCCGCGCGATTGATTTTCGGTCAGATGGATCGAAAGTAAAGCCCAATCTCTTAAATACACTCTGGCTTCACCTAAATAAGAGTTTGCTATATAAACTCCAACTGCAGTTGGTAAACGGCGATGCTAGCGATCGATGCCGCAAATACTCGGGGTAGCTGTAAATAGGCCTGCTTAGGTCTTTTACCTTCAGATGACCACGCTCTGCCATTGAATGCAGTGACCGGCATGTCTTCATTTCATATTACGATGACCGACGTGTGGAAGTACTGTGCATTGGGGACGCTGAATGCAAGAAAACAATAGTTCTTTCTCGATTTGACTTTTCTGTAGTGTAAAGAACTTCGTTGTCCCAAATTTAGTGATCTAACCTCGAAGAAGATGTAACTGTAATGGGTTTCTGTATTTCAGCGGGAGTTGGAAGTTAATGAAAATTATCCAAAGAGGGCGGAATTGACGATTTAGTTTTCGTGTTGCTTTATATTGCAGATGAAATTGTCCAGCACCGAATTGTTTCTAGGATGTTGGTGAATTGGTTTTGCAGTACGCTCAGCTGAATCGTCGCTAAGCAAGGAGTTTTCTGGAGAAAGAGACTCATTCCTGAATTATTTGATTCTCATCAGACTGCGTCGTTCCACGAAGAAGCAAATGAATTTCGAAAAAAATTATCTGTGCAGAAGCATTTATGACTGAAGAGGTATTTCGAAGAGGGCGTTTCGATGTGTTCGTTCTGAGATCGAAGTTTGCGCCTTGCATCGAGCTCTTTATTTTTATGTGAAATAATTGTGCAATCCAGTTAGTCATTCGTGGATGGTCCGCCAATTATGTACATCGCGATATCCGACCGCAGTTTCGACTTTGATAAGTGAGTAGACTTTAAGAGTCGTATGACGGACAGTAGTATTCTCGTATGCTGAAAGCACCCCAGACGTTGTCAGGATTGGTTGAGGTCAGTTCTGTAAAATGTTTCACGTGAGCATTAGGAAAGTTGGAGCTAAGGAAGGAAAGGAAAGGATTGAACTCCATTCTACCAGATGGGGACGTGGGATCGTAGAAATTTTGCCACTTAGTCTTCAATTTTAGTCTACTTTTGATGTTCTTTATTGCTGAGCAACAATATTTAAGGCATTAGCGTGTGTGGAGTCGATATCAATGTGTTTGGCTCCATACGTCCATCTCCTGCTACCTCCGATTCTGACTATTCTTGACGACACGAACGTAAAGAGCGATGTTCGACGAGCGGCCCTAGATACGGTCTGCCAGATGAGTGGCATGATCTGCCTCACAGATCACGCTCCGCGAATCATGCAGGTCTGGCTGAGGGCCATTTCGATGCCGGTCCTTCAACAGAAATTGCTGCAGCTATTGGTCGCAGTTGTCAGACAAGTGAGCTTTCTCATTCTAAGACAGTATTTATTTCTATAATAAAGGAGTTTTCTTCAAAGTATGCTCTTTCTTTCGCATCCATATTTTCCATCTTCAGAGTATAGTGAACACTCTCAGGAAGCAAACTTTTCAGCGCATAATTTCTTCTCTGCGAGAAAAGGGGTAATTATGAATCTCGAATCACCTCATAAATGGTGTATGCAGCAGCTGTTGACTACGAACAGTTTGCCACACGCCAAGCAGTTCTCATATATAACCATCAACTTACTGTTCTGTGTACTGAGGGTATGCAGGTGGACTGTTACTTTGATTTATTTTCGACTTCTCGCTCCTCTTATGTGGTCTGCTTCCAAAGTTGAGACAGTTTGTACCTCGTCCCCTGTAGGCAGAGAAAAGAGGTTTGAAGAGGAGGAAGCGAGAGCTGTAGAGGTATTGTCGTGTTTCATTTCCCGCTTTGGTCCGTTGTTTGTGGTACCCCAGCTGTAATGCTGATCGATGGAAATGCAAGGATTTGCTCGCTCATTACCATTTGTAGTTGAGTTAGAAGGATGCAGTGCCCGTTGGTTATAAACACGTTTAGATGTGGAAGCAGTTCATGGTGTTTCGGGCGAGTGTTGACCATGCGTTGGCCCGTAACGGTCTCCACTGTGATGAGTATTTCAAGTAAGCGTTGATCCGATGTTCTTTCAGGTGGTCTGCATAAGCCTATCCTTTATTGATGTTTAAACTCTTTCAGCGTTCTCTTTCTATTCTTCACTAATTATTTATTTTTCATAAGTTCAATTGCTTTAGTTTATTTTGCACTTTACAGCGAAGTAGACGTCGTTGAAATGCTTTGGTTGAGGTTGATGGCGCAACTCGATAAGGGTAGTGCGGCTGCTCCTCCGAAGCCGGCCGCATTCGGCATTGCCGCTTCGAAGCCGACTGCCCAAGCAGGATCCGCAAGGTTGGAGAAAGGACAGCGAATAAACTTCGAAGTGCTGAAGAAAACGTGGAGTGTCTCGCAGCTCGTTTCCAAAGAGGCACATGCATTCACTTTTGTATCTTAACTGCATTTCAGTGATAACTGTTCATGTTTAGAAGTGTATGAAGAGTAATGTGGTCGAAGTACTTTTTCCCATGGAATGGGGTGGGTATTTGCACTGCGAGAGATAGGCTGCGTTGCCAGTGAGGAAAAGTAGGCGCTCGATACGGAAGTTTTCACAATCGATCTAACCCGGGGTCACGTGGCACCTTCCCTTGATTTCAGTTGAGAAACAGATTGCTGATACGTAGTGAGACCTTAGCGTCATTGTGTGTAGCATTTTTCGCTCTCTCACAACAATAAACGAGCTGCGAAAAAAGAGCCGCTTTAGGCCATACAAGTTTTGGAACATTCCTCGTCTAATTCCCGACTTCATCCTTTTCGAAGCAGATCGCTTCTACACTTTCGCCTTGTCTCAAACGCTTTCTAGGATTCTTTATCCAGGGTCACTTCATGCACCGGCTTTGGTTCCTTCTCGATCTCTTCTTTCATGTGGAAACACCGCGTTTGTAGCTCTTGAGGGAACAAGAAAATTCATAAGAAGCTAAATTGTGCGAGCATCCAAATAACGAGTAAGTGGACCTCAGTGGTGTTGTTTTTCGCCTAAAACGCTGAATGCTGCTCCAATTTGGTGACCATCGGAACAAGGTGTTGATCTCGACTAGAACAGGTTTATGCTTCACTGATTGACGCTCTCGAAAGACTTCAAAGGGCCTTGCAGCGGGTTTTCCCAGTTGAACGCGAGAGTGTGACTTCGCTATTCCTTGCTTTTCCAGTAGCACAAAATTACAAGACGATGTGAATCGTGCAAACTTGCAAAGAATGCTCGCTGTTCTGGGCAACAACATTGGCGTCACGATGCCGTCGTTGAGGGAAGTTTATAGTTAGAGCATTATCTCCTTCTCGTTAGATGAAGGTCGATGCACTGAAAAGGCATTGTCATATAGTAAAATGGGCTTCAGGATTGGGATCAGTGGCTTGTGCTTCTGCGAATTCAGTTCATTCGACAGAGTCCTTCGGCAGCATTACGTGCTTGTGCACCTCTTGCCGACCTGCATCAACCGCTCGCCAAGTTTCCTTTTCTCTTTCAGCTGTTTAATGTTTCGTTTATGGCTTTTGTTGAGTAGACCTTTGGTCATTTTAGGCCAAAACATAACTTTGGAACATTTTTCTCAGTTTTCTACTGAGGTTCTTCGTTCTTAATAAAAGAAACGTAAAGAAATCGAAAGCAACAAATCAAACTGCTAAATATTCTCGCTCCTCATTCGTCTTCATTTCCCACTCTTCGGACCGTTCTTGAATTTCCCTCTAGCAGAGTCGAACCGGATTTCGCACCAGAAGTCGACCCATCAATTTTTCAACTCGTCCTTCTTGTACAAAGAATCAAACCGGAGCTGTTGGAAATGAACGGAAGAAGTGATAATTTGGTGGATTGGGAACGACGAGTACGGCGGATGGGGAGGGTAAGCCGGCACCCGAACAAATAGTGCAGTTCCTGCAGTGTTGTTGAGGATATAGGGTGGCGGCCCGTTATCATTACACTAGATATTAATTATTCAACCTATGAAAATAATATATATTACATAGCTTTATCTTTTTTCGTAGGAGGGAAGTTTTTTATTCTTCTTCAAGGTCGTTCATCTATTGCTGAAATCATATCTGCGAGATGTTCGATGAGATGCCATTCTTTCATATAGGGACCTCTTCAACGCAGCATTTATGTCAGTGTGGACGGATCTGGATGAGATTCAGCAGAGGGATCTCGAAACAAACCTCAAGATGGCACTTGATGGCAGTCGACACACCGATATTATTCAAACAATCCTGAATCTAGCCGAATTTATGGATCATTCCGAAAAGGTTCCCACTTCGTCTGCAACTCATTTGATTGTTTATCGTTTATGACTTCAGAGAGGTCAGAAATGCTATTTAAAAGTCAGTGATGCGATTCGTGACGAATCAACTCCTCCAGGAAATTAATTTTTGAAAATGTCAACGACCGCTATCGGTTACTGGTTTCGCCTCTTCTACAGCGCAAATGAGGTTGCAGAAGTGTTAGAAGTTTCTTTCAGGGTCCACTTCCGGTTGGGAATATGGCGCTAAGCAAAAGTGCCGAGCAAACACGCGCTTACGCGAAGGCACTTCGCTACACAGAACTGCATATCAGGGAGAAGTTCGCGAAGAGTCCTGATGCCGAGCACTGCACAGCACTCATAACGTACCACGTTTTGCCCTTGGTTTTTTGGCGACTAGTGCCTGTTTTATTTCCACTTGTTGCTTAATCGGGTGCATCGTTGTAAGATGGAGGTTCCGAAAGTGTTGAGGGGGGGGGGGGGGTTGAGGGAACTGTGCAGTATCACGCATTATGGTCGGCTCAACTGCTGAGAAGTGAGGTTCTAGAAATTAGTGGACTGCGAGCGGTACTTTGTTTGCTGACAGGCTTGCACCATGTGTCAATGAATTGCTGCGAAGGTATTTCCGTTGTAAGGATATAGCCTTCCTTTCGGTTCTTCAATCATCTCACTCAGTGCTAATTCATATTACGCGTTTTATTTCCAGTTAATCTTCGTCCAGCTGTAAGCAGGAAAAATTTCTGAATAGGCGTTATGCTTCAACTCATCATGAAGCTTCCAGCGTTTTGTACATCGGTCGGATCTCAGGAGCTGAGAAATTTCGTGTTATAGCATCCCTTTGCAACTTTTTGTTTTTCCGAAAGTTTTGGAACATCCATGCCATGTCTCGCATTCCATATGGCCGCGTCCACGTCTAAATTTGTATCCTACCGTGTCCCCTCACCCACCCAATAATACCGAGTCCAGCTTTGCCCTTTGCGTTCGCTGTAGTGATCACATTCTTCAGGTACGCAAACAAGTTGAACGTTCAAGAGGTGGCAGCTGGAGTGGTTGCATTGGCCGAAAAACACAACATGCAGATCAGAGTAATTTTCTAAAGTATCGTTTGTGAGTGCTGTGGGGGGTGCCTTGTTGTTGCAGAGCAGTGTTGTTTCGACCGTATAATGCACTCACTTCTGTGATAAATCGAATCTCACCCTTAAATTATTTGAAAGAACATTTTTGTCGTTCTGTCGTCATATTTTTGTCTACCTCCATCTCCTCTTTTCGAGGTTTTCCGGTTGTTTGTATAAATTCGTCGCCAAATGTCTGCAATTGGGCACTTCAACTCGCCTCGGGCTGCAGAACTTGTTTCCCTTCTTGCCGTATGGGAAATATTTACTTCTTTATAAACTATTACCGTTCCTCCTCCCCTCCATTTCCCTCACCTTCGAAAATACGCTCGCTTTGAAAAGATATGCATTTGCACAAACACGTTTTCCCGTAATAGGCAAGACTGAGGTCGCATAACCTGTTTTCCCTTCGTCGATTAGATGTCAGTTTCAGTGAGTTGAAGTTCCACTCCTTCTTCTCCTGTGCAATCGCGAGCAGTTTTTAAGCACACTGTGGACTGCGAAGTCTCTAAAATGAGGAAATAATGTGCTCAGTTTGCCAAAACGGAATGATTGCATCAACTTCAATGATGAGAGGGCGGTTAGAGGTTGCGACAGTTCTCTTACGTCTTTATGGAGGATTTTTACCCATTGTTCTCATTACGAAAAATCACAATGAATTATTGTAAAACGACTGCCTGTGGGCAGAAAAAGAGATCCATGCGTTGCTTTTACCAATAATCGATCCCAGGACTCCATGATTGCAGCAGATCCTAATAGGAGAGGCCCGGTTCGGCCCCGTACTATTTAAAAAAATGCACAGCTTCGTTAAAAATCCCTTATCGGTGCATTGGTGATCTGTGTTAGATTAATTGCACTCCCGTTCGCGAACGTATTTAGATGCAAGGTCGGTGGTATGAGAAGTTGAATGAATGGGAAAAGGCGTTAGAGATGTACGAGGCTGAGAAGACAGTCAGTGACGAGGTATGTTCATTTCCATTCTTTTAGCTCTTATCTCACCTTCAGTGGTCATCTGCTTTGTTTCATTGCCATCATTCAACAGAGTGATTGAATCCTCATATATCGATTGCAGAGTACTCATTGTGGGTCTGTTGCAGAGAGACTCCGCAAAAAATACTCTAGATTTTTCGAGTGGAACGATCACTCAGACGGCATGCGACATCACAACTTTTTGGCGAATCATCGCTCGTTCGTTGGGAATAATTGAGGGGGGGGGGGGGCATTCTGCACACCACACATTACTTAAATAACTTTATGTTTTGCAGTGTTGCTGTTTTATTCTATTATCGGCATAATTTATAACAATGCTAAAGACTGCAGGATCTCTGCGCCTTCAGATATACTTTTCGCACTTTTTCACTTTCCCTTTTCATTTGTGGAAGTTCCCTTTTGCCGAGATTTCTACTTATAATCTTTATTTGCCGATCGTCATTGCCCAGTAGATACGCTGAGGCTGACTCGCATTGTTTAGCTGGATGAGTGGACGCAGTTATTGGGAAGTAGTATCACTCACTTAATTGTGTTTATGCATTCGAAGAGGGATGGGAAAATGCACCGAAGGGATATCGTTCAGCTTGCAATTCGTTGAATCATTATTTTTTGATCCGATGAGCGGTTTATGTGGTGTCAGTGGAATTTTAAAGCAGTCTGTAAAGCGCATTTCTAAGTGGAATGCATGTTGTAGTGGTTGCGTCTCTGCGTGGGCATCTGAATAAGTCGTCCAGTTTGTCGATCCTTGGTCGCAGTAGAGGGAAATGGTGTATTATAACCGAAACAACCATTATTTCAAGGGAAGGATAAGTTTATTCAGGTGTATATGCACGAAATGCGCTGTATGGAAGCGTTGGGACAGTGGAGTGAACTCAATGTCTTCAGCAAGAAGGCGTTCACCGAGTTGGGGACAACTGTGGAGCCGGAACGCAAGCAAAAGATGTCAATCATAGCTGCACGAGGCAGCTGGGCTGTTGGTGAGCTCAGCTTCTATCCTGTTCGTTCTTTTGTTCTCCAATGTAAGGTCGTCTATCTGTGGTGGATGTGGCGGCAGACAGAAAACCATAAATCCTCAGCACTTAACCATTTGTGGCTAATTGTTTTGCTCTGATGTTGTGTTGTAAGTCACGCATGTATTATGACTGATGTACGTAGATGAACAATTGATGCAGATGGTGGGCTTCGATTTTTCAAAGCTTTCTCGCGATTCGAAGTGGCTGCATGTGCACTGATATCGTCTTCTGTTGCGTCAGTGCACTTTTGCGACGTCAGTGTCAGCTGCTCCTCACAGTTCGTTGTGTATAAAAACGTCTGTCTTGATCTCTGAATGCTTTGTTGTGTGCTTTTCAACTCGTCGATCGTGGTCTAAAGTAATTCATCCATTCATATGCCATTTCCTTGAACAGGTTATCTGGTCTTTTATATCGACTCTTCGCCATTATCCTTAGTTTTAATGTTCTAGCGTTTTCGGGTTTTTACATCTTTATTGTTGATAATTCTACTGTCATAATGAACCAAAGGAAAGAATGACTATTGCAGGTGATTGGGAGACGATGGATTCATACGTGCAGCAAATCAACGAGAACAGTCAGGATGGCTCATTCCTTCGGGCCGTGCTTGCTGTTCGTAAAGAACAGTTCAGCGATGCGCTAGCTTATATCGACAAGGTATCTATTTATGCAAAAAATGAGGATCCATTTCTAGGGATACATGGTATTAAATACTCGATAAATTAAGACTTATTAGGACTACTATTCTCAAGTGGATCCTCATATTTCGATATGTGATTGACCCTGATAATATTCGCAACATTTGTGGGACACTTGATATTTTTCCGAGAAGGAAGAAGAGATGTTGAAGGTTGCTAGAGATGCGGATGTGTTTGAGGTGCGTGACATGTCAGACGCAGAACTGACCGCAATGGCATCGGAAAGCTATGAGCGTGCTTATGGCGCGATGGCTCTGGTACAGCAGCTCACTGAGCTCGAGGAGGCGATCGAGTACAAGATGTGGCCTGAAAGGCGCGCCAGGATTGGAGTTGTCTGGAGTCGTCGATTGCAAGGCTGTCGTCAAAATGTGGAGCAATGGCAGAGATTGCTCCTCGTGCGGTTAGTTTTTTCTTCGCATTGAACTTCCGAGTTATTGTTTCAGAATTTTCTTTTGGCTTTAACGTCTGCGCTAGTAGGTTTCTTCACTTAGTTACGCCGCTGTATAAAGCTGACGCTGATACCGTAATTAAGAGACATTCCTCCTCCTCTTCCATGGAAATTAGTGATCTCATTGGTGCCTTTCGAAATGCAGACCCCACTTCTTGCGACCTTTCGAAAAGCGTTCAAATTTTGCGATAACTGCTGTCTTGTTTTGGTCACTCACAAGCAGTTGTTGTCATACTCATAGAAATAAACATATTTTCTCACATATGGCCGGCTGCCATTTGATGCTGAAGGACCATCAGCTTCGTTAATCATCTTACCCCTTTTCCTTCTTTTGACCTCTCCTCGCCTCTCTCCCTTCACTCTTTATGCAATGTTTTGACATATACAAGACGGAACTGCGTCAGTCAAGTTGAAACGTTGTACGTTTGTGTCTGTCTGATTGTGCGGCTGCCTTCATCGACTGGAAATTGGATTATTGAATTTCTTCAGTAGAGTGTAGTATATGTTAAGGAATTTCTTTGTAATATAGTACTCGGTTGATCTCCTGAATGGATCCGTTGCCAGTCCATTGACTTCAGAAAGATTTGCAAACATTTAGAGATGCTGAAAGACGCGCATACATTTTCCGCTGTTGTGTCGATCGGCTCGCCCTCTTGGTGAAACGTTTGCAACGACAAGCAGTGTATTCAGAGTACCAAGAAAATACTGCGCGCTTCTTATTTGTTGGTAACTTGTGGTGTCGCTTGCTTGAGTGAACGGGATCAGGTCGTGCCGCCGCCCATTTTTTAAACAGTTAACTTCATTTTTGGCAGTTTTGAGTGTTGTTACTGAAATGAAAATTTAGTTCTTTGGTATTGTCGATGAAGGAGATGCGTCCTCTGTGGATCAAATTTTCGTCGCTGTGTAGACGGCAGGGCAAGCTGACAATGTCGGAACGCATTCTAAGCAGCCTACTGGGTTTGGGACAGGGTGTGAAGTTGCACGAAGTTGGTTCTCTGCCCATGGATAAACCGTCACTCGTTTTGGCCATTTGTAAGCAGCTGTGGATCGAAAAGCACGAGCAGCTCGCATGCAGCACACTCGAAGCACTTGTTGCGCAGCTAGAACGAGACAAGGTGCGTTGGAATTTTTTTGGTTTTTATGTCGCAGTGAAGAAACATTGCTGTGTTATACCTGTTTCTTCGTCCTTTTCTCCAGCCCCTTGTATGTGCTTGAAAGGAAGTGATTTGCTGCTCGATGAACTTATTTTCGGAAGTGACCATATCCAGAAAAGTTGTGCGTTTTAGCCTTTAGTCTCTTTAAGTGCTGCGTAGTCATCAAAAGTAGAGCCTCGAAAGCGGGATTTTCGCCAAGTGCGGAAAATGCTGGGAGTTAAAAGGGAGAAAGGGATGTGACTTGCATCATTGTATGTTAAAAGAAAGCGACTTCCATCCAACTTGTGGGAAAAACTGGCCTAAGAAATTCGTTAGTCTCTGTTACTTCAGTCGTGCAGTTGAAGCAGCATCTCTACTGTGAGCGATATTTGTGGCAGGCAATTGTCAGTTAGCTGAATTGTTCAGCCGCTTTAAATGACTCACTTCAACTTCGTAAAATTTTTCTCCGAATCATTATTGCTGCAAAACATATCGTTACATATGTGTCTGAAGCCCAAACATCTTTCAAGACCAGCAAGTTTCGTGCATCTTTGTGAATGTTTGCAAAAGTTCCGCATGACCCGCGACCTTTAACCAACGTGCTACTAAGGATGGACGTCCTGGTAGTACGGTGGGAACCGCTCGAATGGTTGCAACGGCAAGCGGTTGATGACCGATTGAATACAAGCGGTGTCGGCAGTGTGGGTGGGGTCAAGGGTATCGCAGCCTAATTATATGAACGAGTTGTGTTTTGTGGTTGGTACTTCATTGCCGTTGTTATTTGCTGGAATATCAACATGGAAAAGAGCAGCGACGCCTACTTCCACCACCGTTTTGTTGCCACCACTGTTTTTATTTTTACTGTGAAGCTTGAAGTGCATTGAGTGAGTGCGATGGCAAGTGTGGAATATGCAGATGAAGAGGTTTGCAGGCAGTAATCAAGATGAATGAAGAAATGAGTCATCTAGTGGCGAAATGCTGCCTCAGGCTGGGTGAGTGGTTCGACGTGATCTCATCGACGCGCACATCACAGCAGCCGCTTGTTGCTGTCGGGGTGCCGCCATCAGCAAACCCGGTCATGATGGGCGTTGCATCCCTTATGATTGGTGCCAACCACCCATTTACGTCGGCACCTCTTCCGGTTATTCCTTCGCCGACACCCAACCACGCGATGAAGTATTATTCTGCTGCAACCAACTACGATCCAAATTGGTACAAAGCATGGCACAGGCTCGCTTCAGCCTACTTCAATTCGGCTATGTATCAGCCCAAAACCGAGGTAATCTTCCTTATAACGGTGACTAAACGGTCAGTTAATTGGTTAGTGTTTTGTTTCTCTCGAAAAATCCCTGCAACTCAGTAGCAGTTTGGATGCGCTATTTCCCACATTGCTGAAGGCGGTGCAGGTAGGCCGTCGTTCCCGTGTATGAGGTCCTTCACTATAAAAAAAGGTGCATTGGTGAGGGTGAGGGGAAAGTGCCAGCAGAAAGCATCTGTCTCGGTACTGGGACGTTTCCGTCTTCGGAAGTATTATTGCAGTGGTGTTTTTGCAATGACTCTAATTGTCACAAAGAATGGCATAGATGGGACTATGGAAATGTTTCCCCTCGTTGAGTAAAGTGTTCCTTCTGCGCGTAATGTTGTATCAAGTGGTTGTGAATGAGTAATCCCCTCTCGTACGTTGAAATATCAGCGCTGAAATCGTTCCTGTGTCTTCAGACGTTTTGCATAAGCTGAAAGGTAAGCAAAAACCGTTACATTGTGTGGAATAAGGAGTTCTTTGTGAGATTGGGTCTTATCTGGCACATCATTCCACAAGTTGCTTACCTATCACAATGATGGCATCGTTTAATGGCATCCTAAAGATTCACCATTTCAACCCAGAAGAGTTGTGCCATACGGTCACGCTGTTTTTCACCTTCTCCCCTGCCAATTTGATAGAACTGATAGTTTGATGTCATGACTACAATTATCACTGATCTTTGTTAAATGCTCGGGCCATAGAGTTTCATAATGCTCCATCCTCGTTTCAAAGAATGAGGGATTATGAGCTCTGTTTGAAGCGCTTTAAATCGTGCAGCTCGAATCGAAGCGAAGCCCTTAGTTGAAATGAAAGTTCATAAAGTTTGTAATGAGTGTTTGTCGGTGGAGGGAGCTTTTATAGAGGAGCAATTTGCAATTTACGAATCTCTAAAAATGGTGTAAATTTACATTTGGACTCGCATTTCTCTATGGTTGTTTGAAGGTAGTGCAACCGATGCCGGCCGCAGTGTTACCTCCGTTGGCACCAGCCGGCACCTTTGCACCCTTATCACCGATAAATGGCAAAACAGCAGTGGATGTGATGCTGGGTCCGCAGTTACCGATCAGCGCACCACTTGGAGTTGCCAGTCAGAGCACAATTCTGTTCGCTGTTCAGGCGGTCAAATGCTTCGTCAAAGCCATCACCCTCGCAGAAGGTTTTTAAAAATTATGCGCATTAACGTATTGGTTCCTAAGTGGAAGGTTGTTGGAGGCAGATGGGTCCACTTATCACTGTTTGGTCGTCGAATACAGAAAACCTAAACTTTGTCAAAATACTAAGTAAGTTCTATGCAGGAGTCATCGGATCTCAAAGGTCGCACATAGACATTTCGTCTCAGCCCAGTAAAACTCGAGTCTTCTGCTGCATGGATAGCTTCAGGCTATAGGTGCTGTTTCGTCAGTTGCAACTGATTATTTTAGACTACAGGTTGTAAATGCAGTTGAATTACTGAAAGGTTTTCTTCCCAGTTAAGAGGGGATACGGATTTATGCAACGAGTTGTGTGTGTGTTCTGTTCGTCCTGTAAGCAAGTTTTAACGACATCGTGGCAAATTGTATAGTTCGCTCGGCTGTGCTCGCTTTCTTCTCCTTTCGCATTTGTATTTGCCAGCATATTGAGTTGTGCATATCGCCTTCTTCTCTTCTACACCAACATTTATTGGTGTCAGTGTTTTCATAGTGAATTGGCATTAATCGACCGTCATGTGCATTGCATCGATTGCACACGAAATCTTTTCAGGTTCTCGACTCGAGGATACGTTGCGATTTTTGACTTTATGGTTCAAGCATGGTGATCACGTGGAGGTGTTCGAAAACATTCGAGAGTCGCTCAAGATCCTGCCGGTTGAAATGTGGCTCGAGGTAGGGCATTAGTGCACTCTTCGAGAAAGATAGACGTGTCGCATTTCGTTTTGTTTTTTCAAGGCGATCCCTTTTATTCACACAAAGTGAAATTGTTGTCGCGGGATGAGGGATGGTAGGGAGGGGAGGAATATTCGAAAAAAGCAAGGTTAGGGGGAAGATGTCCACTGATACTTTCAAGGAAATGCAGAAAACTATTTACTCTAGCAGCGATGTAGTTGTTTGAATTGTCATGAATATTTTTGAATGGGATCAAATATTTTTGATGGTTAGAAGAGGTCCGGTTTCAGCTGTTGGATAGCCAAAATGCCCACCATTCTAAAGCATGTAAAATAAGTGGTCTGAAGGGCTTGATTCGTGTCACATATGATAGCACATCCCCGTCGTCCACTCACCACAGTTTTTGCGCGGTTTTGGAACCTTAAGTGTTTGATTGCCCCTCTTTATTAATCTGAGGACAAAGTGTTTGATTGCTCCTTTGAGGATTTGTGCCCAGCAACCTCTTCGGATTTTTTGCTTATACTGTTGCCCCGCATCAGTTTCCTTTCGTCGCATTGCGCATTTTGGCTCATTGTACCATACTTGCCCTTTTGGTGTTATCACCTTCTGGGCAGGTCGCTAATTTATCTGCTGTTTGTCATTCCCCTCTCTTGGGGAAGGAAGAAAGTACATATTTGTTTTCATTTATGCTGGTTACCATGTCAGTGTTGTTACTTTGCAGGTGATCCCCCAGCTGATGGCAAGGTTGGATTCAAAGCACAATGTGGCCCAATTAATCAAACAAGTTGTGATCGATTTATCGAAGGTTCATCCTCAGGTATCTATATTTTGCTGTTTTATGTATAGGTTGTAGCTTTATAGAGTGATTGGTTTGGAGATTTCGGGGTTGATTGATTTGCTATGAGTTTTCAGCACTGTAAACTTCAATAGAGACATTGCTGCACTCATTCCGATACGGTTATTTACATGCAACGGGTCGATGGGTCAGGGGCGTATGTGCGATCGTCTATCCCCACTATTCCATTAATGGTTGAGAGGGAGGCATTCACCAAATCCTAGTTTTCACAAGAAAAAATTAACCTTGCTTTTGACGAAGTTATTTGAAGAAAAAAAAAGACAAGGGAACAGCAACGAGCTGAGCTTCAACCGCGTGCAGCATTTTCTAATTCGATTACCTCGTAGAAATGTTCACATTGATGAGAGAAACGCATCCATAGATAATGCCTCTTTCTGTAGCGCTGACCTCATTTCTATACATTATCTTTCAAATATTCCCGAAATTGACTTAAAGCACAATGTTTTCACTTTTTCTTCTGTATTTTCCAAACTTTTTTCAACGATCGGCAAAGCGTAATGCGGTTTTTTCACATGCAGTTCAAGTGGCCGTGTTAAGAACGCATTCTTATCACCGCGATTTGATGGTATGGAGAATTGAACCACAAAGAGTTCTCGGAGAGTCTCCAACAGAGAGGGAGGAGCATCGCATCCTGAATTGTTGTTGTTGCTATT
The DNA here is from genome assembly GCA_037576465.1 of Parascaris univalens. Classification (NCBI taxonomy): domain Eukaryota; kingdom Metazoa; phylum Nematoda; class Chromadorea; order Rhabditida; family Ascarididae; genus Parascaris; species Parascaris univalens. The sequence continues at coordinate 27,368,686 of CM075173.1, forward strand.
TGGGAAGCAACATATAGAACACTCTGAGCGTAAACCGGACAAAGAGGCAACACGATGGTCGAAAGGCCGTCCTCAATAAAAGAAAAACTCTGATTCTCTCGAAGTGAAAATGAGCGCACAGACTCTAGACGCCGAAACGACATCAACAGCGGTTTTATTCCACACTCGCACGATCAGAAAAAAGATAGTTGTAAACTGAGCTTGAGGTTGGGACTTGCGCAGACAGCTGGAAGCTATATGCTCGCGATAAACGGCGTCGGTCGCAGTGAGGGAATGTGATTCAAATGCTTTGTAAGGGTTACAGGATAACCGGTGACAGTTTCTCAGCAATAGGACCATATGAGGTTTGCTAGGCTGCAATATTCAAGCGATTTCACCGAATATGCACAGAGAGATATCATTTTTTGGGCCATATGGGACCTGAAAGGTTCTTGAGAAGTGCTCTTCTAATTTTTCGTCGTTGAAAAATCTGCTCAATCTTGCACGAACTCTAAAGTTCTCGGGAACTGCTGCTCAAGGGGAGCGTTTTCCAGTTTCTTCGCTTATTGCGAAAGTGGGTTATTGTTGTGTTCCAGTCATTGGTGTACGCGTTGACAGTGGCTGCGAAGTCGGCGAATGTTCGTCGATGTGCTGTCGCCAAGGAGGTTCTTTCCATAATGAGCGACAGTCAACCCGTGCTAGTCGAACAGGCAAGGCTGGTCAGCGATGAGCTCATTAGATGTGCCATTCTTTGGCATGAACAGTGGCATGAAGCACTTGATGAGGCATCGAGACTGTATTTCCAGGTGAGCCTTTTCATCACTTTGTCTTTTCTTGTAGCCTATAAACGGTTATTGGTGTGCCGTAGAGCCCAACAAATATCGTACTTTATCCAGTGCAAGTCAAAATATTTGGCGGGGAGACCACATTGGGCTGGCTCCTTTTGTAGTAACCCGGCTGGACTCTGAAATGACTTTGTTCTTATTTGGGTTTAACCATGCCCTCTTTAGCGGCCTAAGTGAATTTTTTCTACTACCTCAGTTTTGCCCTCCATTTAGCTTCATCTCTTTATAAACTGAGTGATCTTTTATGGAAATGATAACGGTGAATAGTAGTGCTGGACGGATGGTTGGAAATTGTAAGCATGCGTATCCGCAGTTCGCCACTGACTCTATTGTGTATTTCATGTGGATTTGATCGTGTTTAGGCTGGGCGGTGTTACATTTCTTTATTGCTGCTATTTACAGTGGTACTCGAGGTTACATAGTTATTTTCATAGGTGGTTTATATTTCGTTGGGAATTAGGTACTGCTTTGTAAGCATAATACGGTCTAGTTAGTGACATCTTTGCAGGACAAGAATGTCAAAGGGATGTTCGAGCTGCTCGAGCCGCTACACGAAATGGTTGAACGAGGGGCCACAACTCTGAAGGAGCAATCATTTAAACAGGTTCCGTATGAACTCTAATTCCCCTCTTGTTAGCGGCGAAGTCGGGTCGGAGTATTCGAGAGAGTTGGAATGCATCGAACGAAACGGAAAGCATCAACTTGTTTGTGTTCTCGAGCTTACACAGTGCAGCCTCTCTTTCATCGTTCTTTCTAATCGTTTCGGGCCATTTTTACACATTGCACCAATGTGCGTTCTCAACGTGCATTTTAGCATCTCATCGTTGCGCATTTATTTCCCTCTCAACATCTGCAGCAGTTTCCATTCGGAAGCTGCTGATACCAAAGATGGGATATTTATTTGTATATTAGGGGCCATAAGATGGTAGCTCTACCAGATTTCAACTTCATCCATCAGTTCACAAAGGGTTGTGAGTACTTAGCTGTGGCTGTGGAAATGTGTGTATTTTGCTCCATTCGGCTTTTATTTAGCTTTCATTTGGTCAGAAAAGACGTATTCTGTAGAAAATTTGCATTGGCGGTGGAACATTAGCTAAAATACCATTATCCAATAAACTTCAATTTTCGCTGGCAAGTTTTCGGTCAGCTAAGCGGAAGACGAAGGCGCATATCGTATCAGTTCTTCTATCACAATCCTGCATTTGTTTTTTGTAATCCATCTCCTTATGCTGAAATGGATTTTTCGTTTCTGTTTATTTTAGCCACCAGCCTTATTGTGATCTTTATAGGGTGCTAAGGGAAGTTCTTGCCATCCACTGGAAAATACGCTAGTGGTCAACGTACGCTGACCATCCAGTTTAGAACTGAGTTTGTTGAGGCCGTACGACGACTGATTAATCTGTTCAGTTGTCCTAATCTTCTTTAAACGGACTTCCAGACAGCGAGTGAGGAAAACTTGAATTCTTCTCCCTGCTGCAGTTTTAATACTTAAGCGAATAAAATAACTGTGTCCGTTTCTGCGGTACACTCTCGGCTGTCTACTGTTATGACGAGAGTGATATGCGGTGTTTGGTGGATAGAAAAAATGCCCATCTACGATTCCTTCACTTTTTAATGAACATGGAAGATGCCATTTGTTGGATGTGATGATTACTTTGCATTAAGAAGCGGTGATAGAATACGAGCATGCTTGTACTTATCTTCAAGTTTGAAGGGAGCGTTCTTTTAAGACTATCTGTTCATAGACATACGACAACGAGCTGAAGGAGGCGTGGAATGCGTGTCGCGGATATCTTCGTTCTCAAAATCTGAAGGAGCTGAACCAAGCTTGGGACTTATATTACATTGTTTTTCGCAAAATATCCAACCAGTTGCGGCAGCTGACTTCCCTCGATCTCAACTACGTATCTCCGAAGTATGAATCACTCCTCTTATTTGTTTTCATCTCCACTATAGAGTGCTTGTATTCTATTTTTTAAAGAAGTCAACGCAGAGGACAACTTTGCATTTTGCGCATACTGCGCTTGTTTCCGAGGTGTTCTGAAAGAGTGTTCAAGTGATGTCCTCCCTAAGCAGCAGAGATGATGCGTCGTTGGCTTTGTGTTTCATTTTATCGCAACAGTAGGCGTATAGTGCTTCATCTGAGCACTTCTATATTCTGATACACATTTGCAGTGTTTCATCATTTCGATGATGCTTTTAAGGCTGATGAAGGCTCAAAACCTGGAGCTTGCCGTACCAGGAACCTACGATCCGAACGGCGCACTTATTACAATTGCATCAGTGGGAAGCCGTCTGCAAGTGATTAGTTCAAAGCAACGACCAAGGAAGGTTATTATTAAAGGTTTGTTTCCATACCATTCCATTCCTCGTTTATTTGTTATTTTGCAGATTGTGGATGATTATGTGCCAAAGAACCCAATTGAAATTACTGTTAATTTGTCTTGTATGCCGCCTTCTTGCTGGAAATCACATTTGTGCGCATTACGTAATGAATTCACCATTGCCATGAGTACCGTCATATTGGTACTATAGGCGATGCCGTTCTTTTTTTCACTGATTCATCCGGGCACATGCACTGTTCACGGCCACGGGCAAACTAACCATTTCACCTTATTCCGTCGTTATCGATTTGTTCTCGTTACCGCACCCTTCCCGTGCCCACTTTTGGAAAGGGAGAGATAGATGTTTCCCAAACAGTGACCCATCCGCATTCCATGCTGTCATTCCCTTCGTTATGGTAGTATTATGTGTCAGTAATGGGTATTAGAGCATTGTGGTATATGCTGTTGTGTTGTCACCTTTGTTCACTGCTAGTAGATTGTGTAAAACATTGTGTTGTCCTCACTTAAAAATACCATTTTTAAGTGAGGCATTATTTACAAATATTCACGTGAGTCTATATAATACAGATGATCTGTATCAGATGTTTAGGTAGTGATGGGAAGGATTATGCATTCCTCCTCAAAGGTCATGAAGATCCACGACAGGATGAACGGGTAATGCAGTTGTTCGGTCTTGTGAATACCTTGCTTCTGCACGAAGCAGATACTTGCCGTCGTAATCTCACCATTCAGGTAGAATGCTTGCTGATTTCATTAAGTGCAGGGAAATGAAATTGAAGGAGGTTATATATCACGCCCATCGATGGTAGTTTTTGCTGTCCGCAACGACCCGATAAACATTCGCTAATTTGGACACTGAAATGTCTGTGCGAGGCATTGTTGTTCCACAAATGCATATTCGCAGACAAATATTTTCAGTATAGAGTTGGGTGCTGCAAGTTCTGTTTGATGAGCTGTTTTAAATGTTTTCGTGCTGACTTGTTGGCTGGTCGAGTCTCGTTCAGCTTAACTTTATACAGCAATAAAACAAACCTCTGTTGGTATTTTCTATTCCTTTGGTTCAGCTTCTGCGTTCAGGTACAATTACCTGATATATATTATGCGTCCTAGTTCATGTTATTAAAGAGTACATTCATAATGCAATGTACAGTCATCTTATGCCACCATCAACTAACTTTCAGCGATATTCCATAGTGACTCTAAGCCAGAACAGCGGATTGATCGGTTGGGTGCCGAATTGCGATACGTTGCATTCATTGATCCGCGACTACCGTGAAAAAAAGAACATCCTGCTTTCGATGGAGCACAAGTTGATGCAAGCGTTCGCCACGGACCTCGACCAGCTTACTCTCGCTCAGAAAGTTCAAGTCTGCCTAAATCTCACTGACAACTTTCTTTATTAACCTCTCATATTTTTCTCATACTGTAAAGTTATTTGATTTTTCTGAATAATAACCACCAACCGGGTAATCCCATTTTTGCGCCTCAGTGGAATGGTGCTGTGAGTGATCCTACTTTCTCAAATCAGTTATGGCATTTCGGCATATGTATACACAATTAGTTTAGTTCATGCAGTGAACACCCACTGGCATTCTTTGTTGGAGTTCGATGCAAGAAGTCTTGTTCAGAACCCCGCAAACTTTCCCGAATTCTGAGAACTCATTTATATTTCATCCAAAACGGTGCAAAAGTTGAAGTTCAAGTTTTGATGGGTCACGTAATTTATAACCGACGACAGCATAAATTGTTGTTCGTTCTCAAGAAACAATAGGAAGCAGGCATGAGGCTAAGGATTGCTGGCCAGTGTTTTTTAATGTGTTCACTGAGAACAATACATCGGCGTCAGAAAATTAGAAGATTTCATATCCTTCGAAGTAATGCATTGCTCTCGTTTTGGGATTAAGTTGCTACTGAAGAAAAGAAGAAATCTACAGAAATTCATCTCAGGATGTCAAGAATTATCTCCAGGAGAGCAGTAAGTAAGGCACTGTTGTGATGTAAGACCCATCACTTCACATTGATTGCCGCCACCATTTGCTGGTAAGTCGAATAACACAATCGCACTGATTCACAAAGAATTTTGTGAGGGTCTTTGTGAGTTTCTTCAGGAAATTTGACGCGTTTGTGTTGCTGACTACAGTCGATGTGCACTCAGAATTTCTTCTCTAGTGGATTTTACGCTTGGAGCATTCATGGGTTTGCATTGATCGGGAACATTGCGTTGCAGCGTTCTTTAAATGTCAACAATAGCTATTTGACAGGAGCTGTTTATCCCCTCAAGTCGGTCATTTCAGTTTTCATTGAACACCACAAAGTAATCTCATGAAGGCGCCCACTGTGAATGAATAAGAATTTAGTGGGCGTGATAAGTGCTAGAATGGTTCTTGAGAGATGCTGGAGACGGTGCCTCTAGAAGCCCACTGAGCGTTGTCTTTTATATTTGAAGAGTAGCATCTGATGGTCGCTGCCATTTTGTAGGTGTTCGAACATGCATTGGAGATGACAAGTGGTAACGACCTGCAACAGATTCTTTGGCTCAAATCACCCGAGTAAGTCTTCTCATCTATTTTTGGGGTGCGAGGAAGCAGCGAAAAAATTTGAAGGTGTTGGTGCGCTTGAGCATTTTTCTTTTTATAAGAAAGAGAGCAAAGCTCGAATTCCTTACAGCAACTCGCTGTCATTTATTGCAGTAAGCTCACTTTATAGAACAGACATTTCGTTACATATGCAGAATACTCGTGCGAGGATAGTGCTGTTCACAGGCGCAAACCTGCAGAAGTACGTGAAAGTGAATATGTTTTGTTGGTTGGACATTTTTACCACCGGTCAGTCTCATGGAGTAAAAAGCTTCAATGAGATCATCTCATGTGCACTTATGTGAGACTTTTTGTTTATAGTTCCGAAGTATGGTTCGAAAGACGCACTAATTACACACGTTCGATGGCGTGTATGTCGATGGTCGGCTACATTCTTGGACTCGGAGACCGGTATTTTGCTTTATTTGGATTCAAGAACTCCTTGTCACTCCGACTCTCTGTGACCTTCTTAGAACTAGTGTTCCAGTTCGTGTTTAAATTCCGATGATTCAGACGGCATTGGTCATGATAGTCATGCAACGTTCTGACTTCATCTATGAAAAGGAGGAAGCCTTTGTTCTGAAAATGTCGAAACCGTCCAGGTACTCAAAAGCGTACTCACGGTTATCTGAGACTGATCTGATCTCGACTTGTTCCCAAATGGTAGGAGCGATTGCTACCGTTCCTGTTTGCTGTGGTACTCTTAATAGATCATATAAGTCCATTTTTATAGGCCAAACAATCTTTTCTTGCTTCTAAGGCAGCACTGCAAGGGGTTTTTCATTGATCCGGACCTCAGTGAAAGGCAGTGAAGTTATGAATGGTGATGTATCTCCGGTTTGAGGATCCGCTGAAATAGCTGACAGCGCAATTGCACAATATGTTAATGCAAACAACTTTTTTTGAAATCTACTTTCATGGCAGGTTTTAGGGCTGCAGTGAACGCAACGTGAATTTTTTATAGGCACCCGTCAAATCTCATGTTGGATCGGGTCAGCGGTAAGATCGTTCATATCGACTTCGGCGACTGCTTTGAGGTAGCGATGACGCGAGAGAAGTTCCCCGAGAAAATACCCTTTAGACTGACCCGAATGCTCATACAGGTCGAGTCAGATCCATTTAACTTGATTGAGTAAAGAGGTGGATGCTAATCCTAACAGCTAAAAGTTAACGGATTTCTTGAGAGAAATTATTTTCATATTTTACTAAACTTGAAGCTCTCAAAATCGGCGAACGAAAAATTTGTGTTTTTCTACTTCGGGGAAGTCTAAGAAGGTGCTGTGGATAGCGGAGGAAAGATAGCGAAGAAGACCGCTGGAGCACTGTGTGCTGCTGAACACGATTTGATTTCATATCGCGATACCATTTTAGGTGAAAGCGTTGCAGTTAGTGCACGTTTCCTAACTGCTTCGATACAGGCCACTCAATTAACATGCTTCGAAATTCACTGCAAACTGCGGGCCTTTCACATACCAAGTGTCTATGATCGCTCTTCATTTGGAATTGGTTTGAAATTCATCACAGCCGAATCCATTTTTCTTACGTGGCAGATGAAATAATCTCTGTGGTTCGTTAAAATCGGTTCATCCGTAATACTCGAGAAATCTCTAGGCAATGGAAGCGACCGGCATCGAGGGCAACTATCGCATAACGTGTGAACGAGTGCTAAGAGTTCTACGCTCAAATAAGGAGAGTCTCCTTGCTGTGCTAGAGGCTTTCGTCTACGATCCGCTTATCAACTGGCGACTCTTGGAAGGTTGGAAGGATTGCTTTTTTTCTTTAGGGTGGAGGCAAGGAGGGAAAGAGGGATCTAGGTACAAGAGGACAGTATTGCGTTTTCAAAGATCTGAGTCACTGCCACTCTCTAACAACAGTCGGCATCTGTTTGGTTTTGATTCGAAGAAGTAATGAATATTTTCACTTTCAGTCACTAACATTCAAGGAAGCAAATTTTCCGCAAACCTCGCTCAAAATGTTCGAAATCTGGCATAGTTCTATCAAAAAATTCCTTAAAAAGTGTGAGTTTCAGTTAGTTACGAAAAATGTCACCAGGATCGACAATCTTCATTTTGGCATTGTTGTTTGATCGCACTAGCAGAAGCAATACTTTCAGCCGGTGGGAAGCGAGCGCCCCCCGAATCGCAGCAAAGAGACGGCCAGCGAGACTCGAGGGCTGAGAGGTCGTTGAAAAGGATTCGGCACAAACTCAGCGGTACTTGCTAGTTTCATGAGCGCTCAGAGCAGTGTCCTTCTCTCCCCCCTCCTCGTCTACAGTTTCAAATTTAATCTGCATCAATATATCACATGTGACTGTCATCAACTACTGCTTTCGACTCGGTGAAGCCGATAGCGCCTTTTGATAGGAGTTCGAAGAAACTACCAGATGAAACGTGATACCTTTCGCTGCTTCATTCACTTTCAGAAAGACTTCTCCGAAAGCACTCCCTGACATGTATCAGCACCTCTCAACTATCATTATAAAGTACAGTCGATAGGAATGAGCGTAAATTCCTGTCTCCATTTGAAATCCAGCCAAATCGCTAAACTGATGGCCGGATCGCTTCGGTTTCTTTCTCGCACTTAAGCTTATTCCACGAAGCGGTGAATTTTGCTATAATCGAAATTTCGATAGCTACGGTTGTCTGATGACCCAAAACGCTCTAAGCAACGATAAGCGCATCAACAGTGAACTTCTGACAAGAGATCGCCTCTTTTCCAACACGATCATGGAGTTTGCAACGTTTTTTATGGGATTTGCTGGTTGGCACTTATGTTATGAAACGCACAGCTTGCTGTAGTCTTTTACGCGAGTGGATTTTGAATGTCTTTCAGTTGATTTTGCTGTAATCTACGCACTGAAGATTATTCTAATCTGACACCCGCATATTATATTTATATCGATATGTCCAAAGTGAAGTAATGAAACAAACACTGTGTGATGAGATTAACACGGGGGGTAGCATTTCATTTAGGAAATTCAAAACGCCCTCAAAGTGTTATGCATATACTTCGCTCTGATAACAACATAGGTTTCTTCATTCGTTGTTATGCTAGGCAGGTATTGATAACTGTGTTGTTGGATATGGGTGCGCAACATTGTAAAATCCTTCGACAAGCAGTCAAGTTAATGCGTCGAAATTTCAGGTCGTGATTTCCAGCCGAACGTGCAATACGCAGTACCGGAGCAGGTGAGTCGGCTCATCGACCAGGCCACTTCACCAGAAAATCTCTGCCAGTGCTATATTGGATGGTGTCCGTTTTGGTGACATTGATGGTCAACTGTCTTCCGATTGCACCTCTTCGTGTTTCTTATAGTTTCATGTGTACAGTAATTTGGGCTCAACGAGGACAAATATGTTTCGTTGCGGGAAAGGAACAACTGTGCTATCATACTCGAGGTAGCCTTTAGGTCAACACCATTCACTGAGAGGGATGGGATGTGCGCCAGTCTTTGGGAATGTCACAAGAAACTGAAATCAGACAGTTCCAGAGGCAAAGACTCACATCCTTTCATTTCACTGGTTCGAAGCGCAAGGACTTGAAATTGCCTCCCCACTATTCCACTTGGCTTCGAAGTTAAAGTTTTTGCATTTTTGTTGTCTTTGTGTGGATGAATAGATTTGCCCCGTGGCAAATTTCGGGATGTATTGCGTCATCCAAAGGACTTATATTAAGAAGACGAATGTGTAAGAGGGGGAGAGGAGAGGTGATTGGAAAAATTTGAGGTGGTGGGAATTCATCGACTGACAGTGTTTGACCTAATTTCTAAACCATTTTACTAGGTTGGCAGTTCTTTTTATGCTGCTACGTATGCAGTAGTTATTTACAAGACTTTTTCTGTGCTCTTGGAATTCAAATAAGATCACGGAGATTGTCTGTTTTCCAGGACTTTCGAATCATGGGCCTCATCAGGAACATGAGTCGAGCGCGGTTTATGTGAACTTTGGGTAGGGTGAAACGAGATTGCGCCACAATTTTTGAACGTGTTAGGAAGAATAGTCGAGAATATTTGTGCCCTCCAAAAGGCAAAGAAGGTGATTTGTAGAAATAATGTGGTGCTTGTTAGCTTCGTTTATAAGACATCGTTAGACTTTTCTTTTCCGCAAGAGGGGGTGAGGTTGCAGTTGCAACCATTGTTATTGCATCGCTTGTACATATGTGTTTTGAGCCCGCAATGCCCAGTTCGTAAAAATAGGACGGTTCCTGGCCACAAGCGGCAAAGTACGTCTTGGAAATTGACTGTAATATAAGTGTGGATCACGTTAGTAATGATGTGTACATTGTTTACAGTTGCAGTAGATTAGAACCGATTGTGGCCATGGTCTTGGCTTCCGGGCAGGGACTCAGGAACTCTTCAATTCAGCGAGAAAGTGTGGGTTCGATAAATGCGTCGTTGTGCTGACATTATTCGCTCACTTTAGCGGTGAAAGCACAAGTAGTGGGAAGTTTTCCCCGACTTAATTCTCTGGACGGGTGCAACCTACTGCAACGTTCTTCCTTTTAGTTAATTTAGTGGATTTCAGTAGGTTGAATATTTAAGCTAATGTTTGTACCGTCATTAGTAATAAAATAAGCTGTTGTGCTTGTGACTTATCTTTTGAAGTGAAATAAATCCATACAATGAGTTCTTGCGTTAAAAAAAACTTCGCTGTCTCAGAAGTAATCAGATGAACGGAACGGTAGTTGCCAGATTGTTGAGTGGTTCAAAGATGGGGCAGCACACGGTGTGTACCCTTCGAAACAGCACGACGTTGTTTTCGTCGCTTCTGCTTTACCAACTACTGGATACGATGAAACAATTTTGAATTTCGCTCCATTTGCCAGGAAAACGGCATCTGAACTGTATTCTGGATGAAGCAGTCGCTTCTTGGTGGTTTCATTAGGTGTGGTGCAGAAGAAAGACGAGGGGAGTGACAGTCGGAGAGCAAAAAACAGCAACATCCCCAGGACACGACCGTCAGAAGTCGCCAGATCTTGCTTCGACAACAGTGGGAAGGCTTCAATCCTTCCTAGGTCCCGGTTTTTTGAGGCTGCGCTTTCGGAGCAAGGGAAATTTTTAAATGGAAGTGTGACCGTTTCGGGAGGTGGAGCACTTCCTGGGACGGTCGCACTTCCGTTGAAAAGTTCGCGCTGAAAATGCTTGCAACAGCCGAGCTTGAAAACTTGTTGTGATTTGTATGGAAGACGGTTATAGCTCCACCTTCCACCAGACTGCTTGGACTTGTGTAAGAAATTTCCTCTATTACGTCTATCTCCCAACATCGAAGATAGTAGAAGTTAACTGGTTGCACGTCATCTTCGTACCATTTTGGTGCATTACAAGCATACACGCAGCAGATCAGTTTCTGTGCCTTCAAAGGGTCGGTGGTTCATTGCCATGCGACATCAGTTTTGCTTTTATTTACTGAAATATTTCGTTCGTTACTGACACCAGCTGCAGGACTCGGTTGGAATAGTAACACGATCCGCTCATTTAGAGCGAGGTTCACTTCGAGCACAACTGAGTGGATTTTGCAGTTCGACGATTTGGGTCAGGTGCGTCATTCATGCTGGTGGGATTGCCGAACGCTGACGTAGTCAGCCGATCTTTGGGTTGGAATGCTGCATGCAGAAGGGGGAATGTGCTAAGGGGAAGAGGAGGGCTGCGAACTTCAAATAACGAGGCACGTAATTGCGAGGAGGAGCAGCTGAGGAGGGAGGGTCTGTAAATTTCGCTATTTTATAGAAATGGTGAGCTAGCCGCTTCAATTTGCAAAGGTTGTGAAATGAGTTACCTAACTAAGTCTGCAATGTATCCAACATGTGGGTCATCTGAATAGCACTCGTGTGCTTCTAGAAATTTGGGGAAGGCGACAAAGCAGTGATCTGTCGAAAGGGGATGGATTAGAGGACGTTGACCGAAGTCATTTGCGAGTTAAATCCGCCAAAGCTTAGTTCCTTCAGCCCATGACTCGAAACTGTGGGTAAGCCGGAAATAATGTACGGACACGCAGGTCCAACGTCGTCCTAATTAACAGCAGAAATCGTTGCTGTCCGATTTTCCGCGGGCAATTCAGGTCTTGCAACGAAGTCACAGTGAGCGCCATCCACGGGTGGCAACATACGTCAAGTTTTGTCTCGCATTCAGTTGTGACTGGAGCGAAGGCATGGTACTTGTGTTTCCCATTTCAGGTGCGTCATGTGTCGCCTCCACTTCGCTTCACGTCGCCCGTCTACTATTTTTGTGTTGTTCTAATGGTGGTATCATATGGTCACCGCACCGTCGTTGTCGCTTTGCTGTTTATGATGGTCTTTATTACCGGAATATTATGAATATTTGCATGAGCGAACTATGCAAGTGCCATGCGTTAGCAGTTCTTCAAACCGACGGATCGGACAAGCGGAACGCTGACTGATTGCGAAAAAAGAACCGTCAGATGGTACCCCGACAAGAGCAGAGATTTGCTACACGTTTTATTTTTTCGGCATACGCACGGATGTGGCTTTTTGCACTCTCCTATTTATGTAGGCACAGTTTAGGGTGGTGTTGAGAGTTTACTAGTAGGGCACAGGGGAGGGAAGTATGGTCGGGACTCCGTAACCTTAGCACATCACCAGCCTAACTCGACCTTTTTATAGGAAGGGGCAGTTTCAGAGAGGGTATGAACTGGTTCTTCGGGCCTTGTGCATGACCGTGACTCCAATTCTCTGACAAGCAGGGAATCCCAAGCTGTACGACCACTTGAGTCTTTCCTGCTAACTGTTCGCAGTATCTCGTTCCTTGAACACAGTGAAGTGGGGAGAAAGAAGAGGCACTGCCGCTGTACGACGGAATACCGGAAAGGTCGCAGGGGAAATGTTTAGCGTAAGCAGCTGAAAGTTTCAAGGTGGGAGGGCACCGTTCGCTCTCGGCCGAGGTTATTTGCTCCACTGTGGAGTGTTGACTTGTTCTGCAGACTTTAATAAACCTGCGATGTCTCATTTAAACGGGTGAAGCGGGCTTCTGAAGTGCCCTCATTCGCGTTGATGACTGAATGCTCTTCTTCCTTTCGTTAGACAGAGAATGTTTATTTTGTGTTCTCTATGCGTCATCTTTTGGAGTGTTCATTACTCGATGGGGGAGGAAGTGACCGTTACTTAGGATGTGCAGTTCTCGGGAATTATGACGACGAAGTATGTGTCGAGGCTCTTCTCCATCTCATCGCTCATATTTTTATCACTCCTAACATCTCATCTGCTCTGTATTATGCAGACGTGATGAGGCCGACGTTGAAGGAGTCGACTGTACGCCAGTGTGTGAGGCTGAGGCACCCGAACGCAGCACGAGAGTTTCCCGATGATGTAATTAAACTGCTGAGATGTTTGGCAACGAAACTAATCAAGGAGAGTTTCCACCGGTTTGTTTTCCCTCTTTCGTCTCGTAGAGGTCGTCTGCCATGCAGGCAGTCTCGTAGGTGGTGTTCTGGCCGCAGAAAGGTCACTGACCGGTCAGCTGTTAGTATGTTTCTTTGCACGTTCAGAGGTTCCCGTCTCCGAGCCGTAGTGAATAGGTTGTTCGCCTGTCTTGCGTGAGCAGCATTTGTCACACGCGCATTATCCATTCATTCCGTTGCTGTGAGACCTGTTTTGTGCATTCCGTTCTTTCCTTTAAACGCATTTGGAAAAGTGTGTAAGAGGTGATGTTACTGCAGTCGTTTCAGCTTCGGTCATTTTTCTGACTTCTCAGCTGAGAGGTGTGGCGGCGTCATCTTTTAGCAGGTGATTCCAATTCAGAAATAGGGTTTCATATGCATAGGAAGTATTGTTGAAGCAGTCTACGTGACATCGGCATATGATGGGACACTTTAGTTCGCTTCGCTAGCTACAATCACTGGATTCTTATCTCAGAAGGGGCAGCAGTCCCACGCAACATTGATTGATGAACAAATCGAGGAATAATTTGTGTGCCACCAGAGTGAAGTTGTGGAGGATGTTTGCAGTGGTGTTCACATGATGAAGTAATTGCGATGGCTGAGCGGAAGCAGTGGTTCCATTTTCACTCCTATTTGATCATGAAAATTGCACTCGATCTGGAATATGTGACGCGAAAAATTCCGGCTTAAATAATCGTTCATTTTATGAGGGTTTTTTGTTTAATATTCAGCATAAACGAAGGAGAGAAGACAGATAGAGACATTAGTCGGTTAAGAGTCCCACGGTATTGGTGAGCAGAGAAGGCGTTTATCTCGAAGTGACATGCGGTTGAGGGGAGCTGCACCGGGATCGCCCCACAACTTCGACAGCTTCGGTGTGCGGCGCTGTGCTTTTTATGCCCGTCGGTCAGTTAGTCTAGCTCTATGAAGTGATTTTCGTTCCTCTGCTTCTTTGAGTGTCTCCCTGGAGATGCAGCTGTTGCACACTGGTGCTTCTGATAAACCAGGTAAGTCACTTGGTACTTCAGTTGGATGCTTGTTCCTTAATGAAAGCATTATTGCAGGAGTGCAGCTAATGCATTAGATGGATGTTCTGAGAAGGTCACGATGGAGAATCTGCAGAAGACGATTGCGCAGATCATTCTTGATTTTGATTTGTGAATTCATTGTCTGTAAATAAACATTCCTCTTAGCGATGATGGATTCGGCAAATGTCGTTTCAGTCGACTATTATCGTAGATTGTTCATCTGTGATGAATCCGAAGGGGGTCGCGGTGCTACAATTTCGCGGATATGTATATATTCCGACTGTGAGAATTCCGCAAGCAAGTTTTTCTTTGTGGGAGATCCAGGAAGCTACTTGCAACGTTACAGTGCTTATCAGCTGTTGATTATGAAGAGGTCGCTGTGTCACACGACAGCGTGGAATGAGGTGAAGATGGCGGTGTCGCTCGCAATTTCTGCGCCAAAGTACCCCAAAGTATCGCTCGCATTTCTGCGCACTGCTTTAATCCAGTCTCCTCCCGCAGCATTTCAGGACGGTCGCCGATCTTGTTGCAGGCCGGCTCTTGCCTTCCTTTGCGATGCATCCATGCCGCAATTCCATTCTTTATTTGCCACAGTACTGTTTTTCCCAGTCATCTGAAATTTTTGACCCTGCTGTTGTGAGGATGTCTCCTATACTTAGTCGTCCGCTCTTGCCAGTCTTTGGAACCATTCGTTGGCCATCTACTGTTCCTTCCGTCCCATTATGGAAAGTATAGCTATTCATTTATGTTGTATATGAAAGAAAAGGAGAAATGTAGCTCTGAGAGGTATATTGCGGTGTTCCCCGTAGACCTCCACAGGGCGGTGTATTTCATGGAATTGATGGCTTTTTCATAATGCGCGAACAACGTATGTGCATGCAAATTATTATTATCTCGTCATTCGGGCCAGTAAAGTGAGCGGGTGGTTCTGACTAATTGTCGGCTTGTTTGGCATGTTCGAGTTCTTGTTACCTTCCGGTCTCCTGGAGCGGTGTTTTCCGAAGAAGCTTAGAAGGAAGTTGAAGGTCCCCCAATGCAAGTGATGTTGGCTGACAGTTTTTGACATCATGCAGACTGCATTTCTTCGGCGGTGGGCATGTTCCCGCGTGGTGCTTGTTTTGTTTCTGAGCGATGCTCGACACACTCCAAAGGAGGGGTTTTCCAAGGCGCATCTGGATAACAAGTCAGCGGCGACTTTTTAGATCAAGGGATCGGGCGAACTGCTTGCAAACATAGCAAGTGCATCTCAGAAACGTCCCGACATGCTGCTATGTATTCCCGTCTCCTCGCTGGTCTAAGTTATCTGTTGATAATGCCCGTGCAGGAGCACCTTATTGGATTACTAATTCCGCTCCCTCGCACAAATCCACAAAAGATCCGTTTCTCGCGACCTGGCAGTGTTAACTAAAAAAGAGCAAATATGAAGTGTTCGCTAAGGCAGGCAAGTTGTGTGGTTTCCTTCGGGTTTGAATGTGAAACGTGGCATAGAAGCGGTTCTGTCATATCTGTCGAATTCCGTAGTGACAGCTTCAGTGATTGTTGAATAGAGTTTATCGCCCCGTACAGAGAGGAACTTGCGCCGCAGTAGCATCAATATGCTGTTACAAAGCTGCTTTTCGAAAGTGTTTAATATTCGGATCGACGTGGGAACGTCGGCGACGAGTGGTGCATAAAGCACAGGGCTCAGAAGTTGAAAGTCTTGTCGGCCCTGCAACGTAGTTTTACTGGAATCCCGGGAAAATAAGTGAAGAGAAGCTTCACAGAGACTGACCTCATACGCTCCTTCGAGACCGGATATCCTTCACTTGTCAACCAGGCAATCACATGAACGTAGTAATGCATCCGGAACTAACTGATCGAACCGTTCGCAGAGTACGTGGATGGGTGAGGTCGATAACGTCGTATACTGTTTTCAGTTATGAGCCGTTGTCGAAGCGAGCAAGTAAAGTAAAGTCGATCTGCGAGGGGACATGGAAACTGAGGGGAACTATCAGGAGTAAGTGCCAGGATAATAAGGCGATGAAGAGGGACGCCCAAACCGCCATCTGAAGAATGAAAGATGAAAAGATGGTTAATTAGGTAAAGGAGTAGAGATGACAAAACGGGACGTGCATCCAAGCAATGATCGGATGAAGAATTTGCATGCGAACAAGTGGGTATGCAGATAAGCAAATTTGTGAGGCATCGACGGATTTCTGCTCCCACTTCTGCAAAGTTTAGTGGTTCCGGATCGCACTGTTTGGACTGCATAAGCCGTATCCATTCGTGAAGCGAGTGTTTTGCCGACATGGTGGCAAGCTGTCACGCTTCTTATCGCGTTGCTTGCCCAGATGGGTATGTCTACTCCTTCCCGAAGTCGTTTAATCAGTCTCTGTTCGATAGCGTTTGACTTGTCGTCTGCTGATCTACAAAGAACCTCTGGGTGAGTTGCGAGAGCTATGATCACTCAAGGAAATGTGATTCCTGAAGGTTTGAGGTTTTAAGAGAAGACACAACTTTTCTAACCAGATACCGAACTTGGAGCTGCAGTTTGCTTTCATCTGAGGTGAGGTTATGGGGCTGTAACTGCTTTTGTCATGTTTGCCGTTGCTTTTCATGTTTCTTCACTGAAGGTTTACTGCTCACCTGTGGCCATTGGCTTATTGCCGGAGCACACAGCAGCGCGTAATTCGGCAGGTGCCGTTCGTTTGAAGGGAGGGGCTTCCTTCGGGTTAGTATGTCAGTCAAAGCTGAATTGGATTAGTTAGATTCGCAAATATTCCACGGCCTTTCGTTGTCCATTCCACGAGATCAGCTTTTGCTGGAGGTGCCACCCTCCGTAGCGGTACTCGCAGGAACTTGCCTGTGATGCTTTGTTCATCTCAACAACATTCTAAAATGAACGGGAAGCACCAGGAGGAGAGATGTCTCTATGCTGTGCTTATCTTTGAGTGCCCTACAGCTAAGAGAGTTAACACAGTTCGACACTAACTGTTTTGCAACTGCTTAACTGAGATCATTCGATTCGTGTTTTTACCGGCATCCATCGTAAGGAAAACCCAAATACCAGAGAGGGCTCGAACCCCCGGGCAGTTCCGTGTTCTTTTTCTATTTCATTTCCTTCATAATGTGTTTTTAGGGGCGAATCTGGCGGAATGACTGAACTTCTTTTGGATCCGGGAATCCGCACGTGGGTCTTCCTTCCTGTCATACTCATCACCTTCCTTGTCGGTATATTGCGTCACTATGTGGCTCTCATTTTCACGTCGAAAAAGAAACTCGAATTACAACAAGTACAGGATAGGTCAGTAGATCGCAGTACTTTGCAAAATGCGGTGTATTCTGATTGGGCGCTTCATCCGGCTCTCAGTGGAGGCGTGACCAGTTTAAGCGGACGCGGCAGTATCTCGGTAGGATGTAAGGAGGTTATATGCCCGTACTTTCTTACGCCCTATATGGTGTAGTAAAATGTGAAGGTTGTCAAGAGCGGAGATGCAACAGTAGCGTTCATGATTTAAGATACATTCTTGGTGAGCTTACCCTCGTAGCACTCTCTTTGGAGGGGGTGGGATGTGGCCGCAAATTATAGTCTTATTCCGAGCAGGCGCCTCATTAAGAAAAAAATCGGCGACGAGTGACCCCCCTTCCCTAATGCTGTATTTTTCAACTGTTATCTTTCTCTCGCTCACAGGGGGCTGGAGCGTACTAATGGACGGCGTCGGACAGCAAAGTCATTAGTTGCACTGTTTTCGTGTGCGGTCGGGAATATTAGAGAGAAACAGAATCACTGATGGAAGTTTCGCCTTAGCTGTTGCGAATCCCTCATTCAGTTCATTATAACATCAGAACTCCCCCCTCGAATCATGTGCTTGAGCAACAACCTTCTCGCTCCTGGTTTCCAACGTCACAGCAATATCAGCGAGTTCTTCTTAGGACTGTGTAGGGGGAAGTGGTCATGATGTAAGAGTGAAGGCTTGCGGGGCCGAGGACTAAGAAGTGAGTGACAACCTCGGTGCGGCTGGAAGGTTTCCAGCGATGCGAACTTTTTTCTTGCAAGTCGAAAAGACTCCGCTGATCGCGAGGAGACAAGTTCAAAGGAGTGTTTGAACGGATTGTTCTAAAACCCACCAGCGATTGCATAGCAGAATGCGAAGTCGAGTTCACTCTTACTGCACCAGAAATACGTATCCCGAGGTTTATCTTCTCACGGGTATTTGTCTCTTTCGGAAGCAACAACGTGAAATACATGCCACGTTTAATATATGAATTAAGGTGAGTTGGCCAAATTTTATTAACCAGATTTCTTGCTCACCTGAAGCGGACGCTTTTCGGTGTTCGCATGACTTCTGATTGAGCTCAACGTTCATGCCGCCAGATCAATTGAATGGTGTTTGCAGCCAGTATCTGATTCGGTCGCGGCTGCTCCGAGAAAATGGACGATTTCTTCCGAAGGCGTCGTTTTATATGCGTAAAAACTTTCTGAGTGGCGACGAGACGGGTTACTTCACAAAGGTCTATTATTGTTCCTTGATCGTCCGTTGCTGTGATTTGATTCGATCGCGGTCACAGTGATCTCATTTCATATCTCTTAGGCTTGAGCATGTCCTTCTGACAATTTCAAGTTCTCAACGATTCAAACGAAAGCCATGTAGTAGGAGGGAGAGGGTGTTGGGAATTGCGTTGTGACTGCGTTGCACACCGAACTTCAAGGTAGGGAGTATTACGAACTTGAATATCGCTTCATAGGTCACAAAGAAAAAGTTGAATCGTTTTGGGAGACGGTAGGAGCGGCCTTTAAGTTTGAAAGTTTGTACATATCCGATATGTTTTTTTATTTCGTATGGTAATGGAGCCTGAGGAGCGCAGTGCGACCGCCCGGGTTGGTTACTCACTCCTTTGCACTTATTCCTTTTTTCGATTGTTTTGTTCTAGTACTGATATTATTACAATGTTGAGTTGCTCGGTCCGTTAGGGCGCTGGATTGTTGCTCCATTGTAGCGTGAAAGGGATGCGAACGGGGTTCTTGGGATGGAGTGAGGGTCGCTGAAGAGGTTGGAGGTGATGTAGAGGTGCGCTTCTGGCGAAGATTTTGCTGGAGGACCGCACCTCCCAACATACCGCATTTCTTCATACGATTTTATTAAGTGTTTCGGGGCGTTTCCTGAAAAGGAATGTGCTCTCTTCACACTCCGTTCTTTGCCTTTTTCACTCTTATAGGTTTTTTACTTCAAACATTTTGCTCATTTTGGGAAATTTCTATTTTAGTGAGCGGAGGATAACAGTTGTAATGCATAATAGCACTATCTCATTAGCTGCTTGAAAACGCAAATTTTTATTGCACTCTCGCTTTTGCGTTCGCACATTCTCTCGAGGAGGGTTTTGTGCTATTTTTGGGTTCAGTTATTGTTTTGGAGACCTATAAGTGAGACGGATAGACGCTCGCCTACCAAGTGAAAGGTGAAATGTGCAGATGGGCGGAGGGCAGCAGTGTTCTTTCGGTGCGTGCCGAACGTCTAATGCTACCCCGCAGAATGCGTTAGTGAAAGAATCCTTCAAAGCTTGTAACGAAGTCGATTTTAAGGCGATGGAAAGACCGTCACAAATGCAAAATCCTATGGCCGACCCGACAATGATGACCGACATGCTGAAGGTTGTTTCACTAAATTACCTAAACTAAATTACTTCAAACGTTACTGCTTTATTTTTTCCTTCTTGCAACCATCCTGTCCCAGGTAGCAGTGTCGTTGCGCTGCGTCCTTTCCAAGGGGGTATGAATTTGAAGAGCGCCTCCTCAAGGTGCATCTATGTTTTCATTGGCGCGTATCTGCAGTTCTTTTTATTATATACCCTAAGAATAGCCGTAGGACATCATGTTTGAATCATTCATATATCCTGTTGACTGCATAGTAGGTTGCGAGAATGCGTCGCATTTAGGACAACAAGTGTAATATACATGCCAATATTCTCTGCGTTCTTTAGATAGAGGAGAGGGGTCTTTAGAATTGTTGGAGCGTTTTGTGCGTAAATAAAACAAGAAGGTGTTTCAAAATGGTCAAAGAAAGTCTTCTTCGAGTCAAGTACATTGCTCCATTCTGAAGGCATCCACGTGAAGCATATGTGGAACACGTGGATGCATTCGGCAGATTGCCCTTATTGTGTAGAAGGTGAGGATGAGGGTGAGGTAGTGTGCTGGGAGGAGAATTGAGCGCTTTTCGATATGTTGCAGGGCAATCTGCTCAATGTTGTGCCGATGATCATAGTCGGAGGCTGGATTAACTGGACGTTCAGTGGTTTCGTCACGACCCGCGTGCCGTTTCCCCTCACACTTCGGTTCAAACCGATGCTGCAGCGAGGTGAGTCGACGTTGGTGTCTGCTGTTGTGTCGCATTGTGAGCCTCGAACCTTATCCATCACAATGTGTATTAACCCATCAGCTTAGTTCTGTGTAATATCGAGTACGAAGCTTCCTATTGCGCACTTCATATAAGTTTAATAAAACGTTGACGTACGCTTCAGGACTTGAGGTTCAAACTCCGCCGACCTCAGACTGGTTGCGTTGGCACTGAATGGCGCATTCGTTTGTGGAATAGAGTGAAAAGTTGGTGCGAAGTCATTCTAAGAAAAGATCATATCACACAGTGGTAGTAATTCTCAGCGCTTCTGGGCAGTGGATCCTGTTGCGGCTAGGGAGAAGTCCCTTTTTCTGCCTGCCCTTGCAGAAAACATCCAGTATCCGTACTCGAAACTCCTGCCTTGTGACAAAGAAAATTGGAGCACGTCGCTGTTTAGGAAGGAAGAAAAATACGGCAAAAAGGATAAAATCAATTAGTCTGTATAACATTATAGTTGAAAACAATGGAAGCAGATAGCGGCAGAAGTAATTCAATTGATGAATGGATAGAGCAAAGAATAGCGCCATTTGAATACACCATCCATTCACGAGAATGTTCTTCATCTGCTTGTGCTTTTAAAGGTATCGAGCTCGCCTCTTTGGATGCCGCCTGGGTTTCTTCGGCGTCGTGGTATTTTCTGAACGTGTTCGGTTTACGCTCCATTTACACACTAGTGTTGGGTGAGGACAACGCCGCCGATCAGTCACGGATCATGGAGGAACAGATGAGTGGGGCCGCGACGGCAGTGCCTCAGGATCCCAAGCAGGCATTCAAAGCCGAGTGGGAGGCTCTCCAAATGACTTCCCATCAATTCATTCTGAACAGATGATCTCATCATCGGCCATGTGATGATTCTCTTCGCTTTCCTAAATGATCGTTAAATTATTTGCATCTATCGTCCCTCAGAATGCTGCTTACTTGTATTGTTACATCAAATTTTATTTGGTAATATTGTATTGTAGTTTTGTGTTCGCAGTTGCAAGCCCACCTGATAGGTCATTGTTTGCAGCGAAGTGAACAGCAATTCAACATAGAGCTCAACGTGTTTATGAACTAGTTGGCACTGCTTGCTTATGTTAATAGATGTGCTAATTTGAAGTATTTGACTAATTC
Organism: Parascaris univalens; assembly: GCA_037576465.1. Classification (NCBI taxonomy): domain Eukaryota; kingdom Metazoa; phylum Nematoda; class Chromadorea; order Rhabditida; family Ascarididae; genus Parascaris; species Parascaris univalens. The sequence goes on from CM075173.1 coordinate 27,390,334, forward strand.
AAAGCGTTCACTGGAGTTGAAATATTTTTTACAAACGATCGTATGCTCATTATTTGAAGATCCTGATGTGCGGAGTATTGCGGAGATGGCGACACAAATAGTGAAAGAGAGGCAACTTCGTCGCAGATTTCATCTCAAAAAGTCGCCGCTCTCGTTCGGGAACGTCCGTGGTTGGTTAGAGGAATAGGGTTCCATTTACCTTAGTGCCTAAATGCAACGATACTGCTTATTCGGCTGTTATAGTCTCTTCTTTCTGCCGCTAATGCTGTAAAGTTCCGTGCTCGTACATTGTGTGCACATACACGCACTTGGCGGTGGATGCTTCGATACGTTCGTTTTTGTATTGTTCACACTGCGTTGCACCTTTGTGATTCATTCTGTGCATGTGCAGCTTTATTTCAGCACCTTTATTTATGAAGCGAAGAGCTTGCCATGAGCCTTTGATCATATAAGCGGAAAGCTGGCAGATGAGCGCAGCTTTGAAATACGGCGGTCGGGTATGCAATGGACACAAGTTGTATTTGTCCGCCCTCTTGCAGAATATCGTCGGCAGTACATCGCTTCGAGCAACTCGTGCTCAATTCTACAGTCACTGAAAGCACCTTGAAGGAGGTCCGAATTAACAGTCAATGATGCTTTCTAAGTGTGCATAGAACTTCACCCTAGCATGGGCGTTACTTCACTCCTGTTTTGTTTACTAGCGGGAGGTGGCCGGAAGTGAAGGGCATTTAGCTGAATGCTTCCTGCAAAGTGTGCAAATCCAACTGGTCGGGCGATCGAGACAGCGGTCATCGGAGAAGCTCTCAATGGATATGTACGTTTGCTTAGCAAAGCGATAAGGAAAATCTGAGCTAGTCGTCAGTTTGCACACACATGTGTTCATGCGAAAGATCGGCAGTCATTCGTTAGGTGATTGTGGAATTGCTTCTCTTTTCGTCGTGTAAACAACATCCTTAAATGTAGTCGCTCTTTCCTGGAAGGTTCGGTATGTTAAGGGAGCAGCTGACCGTGAGTGCACATACATATGTTCGTTAAGAAGTATTTCGGGATGTTGTTGCTCCCTCGCTGACTCCTTATTCTGCACTCTTCAGTGTTTTTGCAGAGACAGTTTGTTTGCTTGTCGTTCTTGCTTACACCTCGTCTGCTTTTTGCAAGTCGTGGGAGTTTCGGTGATGAGCCCGGCTGACCTGAGTGAGAACGGCACCTGTGCCCATAGGCAGCGTGTTCCGTTTGAACGATGACTTCGTGAATGTAATAACACAGAGACGTGATACTAGTCGTGCCGATCGGGATAGCTCGCATCTGTCTGAGCAAGTTCTCAGTGATTGGTGAGCATGAAACAGAGGCAAGCTCCGAAGGCGTTGGCGACATTCTCAGTCGAGTTACGCCGAATGTGCCACACCGGAGAGCGTTGCGCGGCTCTAACGCACTCGTGTCGTGCTTAACACAATGTGATCAGTGGGGAACCATCCACTAGATGTGCGTTTTTCACCTCATAGCTAAGGTGCTTGGTTTCAACGAAGTTTGACGCATTCGAGTGTTTTACTGCGATCGCTGGGCCCGTTTATTTCATATTTTGTCGGCTAGGGATGTCGTCGGAGTGTTTTTTAGCGCTCATTGCATCGTCGTTGGTCTCGCGTTTTGTTCTGGAATTGGAAACATTGCTCGAGTTGTATTTCGTGGAATTTCAAGCCTCTTATAAGCATTTGGAAACCTTTATCGTTCTCCGAAGAATGTGCTGACATGCCACTGCATCAGCGCCATAAATGCTTTCGCCGAACTTGTGCTTTTGCAGCATAAAATACATCGAAATGACGTGCTTTTGTTGTGGCATCTTCGACCTGTTCACGCTGTGCGACATATCTCCCCTTGTTTGACGCAGAGGAGGCGTACCGTTGCCTCGCCTAAGCACATTTCCCATATCGCATTTCTCTACTCTCATCGCTTTTTCACCTCAGCAAACATAAGCCTCATTTGGCAAGGATGCATTAGTGTTTAGACATGTTGCCATGCCTAATTCTTAAATATAAACGGTCTTGCTCGTGACATTTTATTTCTTACTCGTCAGCAAGTGTCGCAATTGCCCCGCCTCTCTGTTGGCACAAACACCGTGGTCAACTCGCACTCGTCAGAGTTATTGTCGGGCCCGCTTGTGGCGTTTGAAGTCATGTTCCTCTTTCGGTACCACATGCTGCCGGATAAGTGATCTTAGAGTTTGAGGATATCGGTGAAAGAGGGGTTCTTGATGTGCGAGCCTCGTTGCTCGCTATATTTGCAGGGGCACGAAGGGGAGGGCGAGGTCGGTGGGAGAGGTGTTTCACATCATGTGAAGGTGCAGTCTCGGGTGTGTGATGTGTGTTTGCGGCCTTTCGGTGACGCGGTCGCAGCCGTGTTGCGAGCAGCGCGTATTTTTCAGTTTCTATTTGGCGATCGGTAGGAGTGTTGGACTCGGTGCATCACTTCAGTCGACTTTAATCGCGTCATTTCGTTGAATTTCTGCTTGGATAACTCACTTTAAAGAACGACAAACTGGTGAGTTTCTTAAAAGATTTGTTGCTCGTCATTGGCATTTTTCTCCACCTACTTTGAGATGTGTTCTGGAGGGTTTTTGAAGTTAGGGCACCGAAGTGGTGCATGAAGTCGTTATTAGTTCGCTAAAATGCAGTATTCTCGTTTACGGCATTATGTCACAAAGTTGTGTTTATGTGAACGTTTGTGCTGCAGCGGAGGGGATGTCGTCGTGAGGCAGAGAATGTAACAGGGGCATGTTATCTGTTGAAGAGGAAGGACATCCTTTTGCAGTGAATCTCGATATCATGGACTGCTGTGCCACACTCACTTATCATTTCCCTCACTTTGTAAGTGAATAAACATTTTTTTCACCACTGCCTATGTCCCTTATGATGCACAGAGAGCCGTTGCCACTTTCCCCTCGCGTTTTCTTTTCGGAGAGTTTAAACTCTTCTAATTGGCATCCGCAATTTACGGTCATAAGAAATATGGAGTGCCTAGAGACGAGCTATTCCACCCATCAAAATGGTCCCAATTTGGTGGAAATATGAGGAATACAATGAAGCCACTTCAGTATGCGATGGTCTGATTGCCGCAGATTGCTGGCGTCTTTTCTGAGATATTCTTATTTTGATATTGAGAGAAGTGCACGAATTTTGTTCTTGCCCATATTTAAGGAAGAGAAATTGAGATATTTCAGTCGGCGCTATTCAATTTCCAAAGCTTGATCTCGGTGATTCTGCTGTTGATCTGCACGTGTACCTATCTGCGCGCGATTGCACCGACGTTGATCGATCGTAACAAGGAGGGGTAAGAACGATTTTTTGTAAAGTAAAGCTGTGTGCTGGATGGGCCTATTTGCTTCCACGCAGTTCTCCCTCATTGCGTTGTCGCTAAGTGACCTCCCACCTGCCCAATTTTTTCAACACTACACATTAAGAGAGTCTGCAAGAGGAGCGGTTTGCGGTTTGGGTTTATGTAATGGGATGCAATTTATAAGCAGATCCGTTCATGGTTGCAGTCGCATGTCATTTCAGTTGTGTGGCTTAGAATCAGTAACTGTATAGCAGGCAGAGTACTAGTCTAAGTCCGATTAAACTTCCGTCCAATTCGATTTCGAAGATCAGGTTGCATTTCCTGGCATCATGATCTTGTTTCTCATGTAATGAGACTTCCCGTGCAGGTTGCACTGAGCCGAAATCCTTTAAAAATCTATGAATCTAGTGCATTTTTGCACAAATTCGATTGTTGGCAAGAAATTCGCTTATGCTCTTAATTTGGCTACATGGGTACATAAATAGCTGGTTCGTGCAGATTCTGAGGTCGCCTCCCTTCCACCTCCATCGGGTTGGCGAAATGGAATCCTCTTAAAATATATCTTCCTTACAGTTTTTTCAGACTGGGAAGTAGAATTTGGTGCCTTGTCCAAATGCGTGATGTGAAATGCTGTTGGATTGAAGTAGTGACTTATATTTCGCAACAAGATGAGCTGTTTGGTGTTACAACGTAACCGGTCAGCATATTGAGGCATGACCGCCACGCTTTCTCTCAGCACAAAATCCTATCGCAGGTCTCATGTTCCCATCAGGTCAGGCCATCCATTGATTGTTTAAGCCAAATAAGAGAAGTCGTTGCAGTTTTCTTGGCTTGTTTTGGAAGTGTGCGAGGATAGGAGAGCGGCTGAGTCCGTGGGTGGCGTTGGCTTGCTTCTCGATGGCTTTTGTCTTGCTCTTCCTCTAGCGTATCGCAACAATGGACAGCCACTTTGGTCATATTGATGAGGTGTGCTTCTTATCATTTTGCCGCTTTTCCGCATCTTAGATCCTGCATCATGTTGACATCAGACGAATCTAGGCGGAGAGAACGGAAACGAGCAGCACATTCGCTAATTTCAACAGAATAGGCAGCCCTTTTACTGAAAATTATGGACGGCAGCAGCGCCTTCTTTAGTGCGACGCATCGTTACTACTTTCAATTCGCTTTCGCTGCCCATTTATAATTTATCTCGTTGCAGCAGAGTCGTTTCACTAAGGAGTTTCGACTTAAATTCCATCGAAAACCCACTACTTTCCCTTTAGGTTGTAGATATTTTCTTCATAAGAGAAATCGGGCTAGATATTTGAAGGTGAAACCGCAGGGAAGATAGAATTGGAGGGGAGGAGCTGGTGGCAGGCTTTAATAAGCGTAGAAATGAGGACGCAGGAGTTAGTTTAGGAAGCAGTTTGTGTGCTGCGCGCAAATATTTCGGTATAAAAACAAGCAGATATTAGCAGCACTTGCAAGAGATTCGCAGAGTTTGCATTCGCATCCTTCATACCAGTCCTCGCGCTGCAGTACGATGCTCAGCTTATTAGGAATGTCCTGTGGTGGATGCAAGGGAGCCCTATTAAGTGGTAATGTTAAAAAGCATTTTGCAACATTCCTGTTGCAAGCGAGGGACGATTCAAAGCATCTCTATCACGACTCGGGAAGCAGTCCGACCGGGCATAAAAAAGATCATAAGATATCTTGGAAACCTCTTCTGAATGTAAGATATTGAGGAAGAAGAGGCTTCTTCTTGAATTTCTGGAAAGCTCTGCTTTTGCTGGAAATATAGGACGTCTTTATGAGGCATGAGCAGTTAAGTCTCTTTTTTATCCATCATTATAAACCCGTTTCAGTTAGCGACCAATACTTTTTACAGGTGGAATTTGAGCTAAGGAAACGACTTCCTCCAAATTATCCGAAATCAAACAATGATGTTTATATAACAAGGTGAGTGTTTTTTGCATCTTTGGTCAGAAAATATATGTGAGGAAGGTGCAGCCAGCATCGTTGGCATACATTTCCAGGACATTGCACTGAAGCATAAAAAGTGGCAGCTCTTCCGGTTAGTGTGGTGCAGAGCGGTTAAGTAGTCATTGGTAGATTTTTTTGGATGAAATAGAAAGTTCATTCGCAGTTGTGTACAGTGCATATCCGCGAGTGAGCTGTAGACAGGATTGATTAATCCGCGAAGTGCTCTTCTCTCATCACTTTATCGTTCCTCGCAGTTTCTCTGCTTGCAAGTGCGATCGGCATGGCATGTGGCGATTAGTTATGATAAAGCTAAGGGAAAAGGGTCGGCATGACAAGTTTCGTATTCATTTCGTAATGGTGATACTATAACGTAGTGACCACCAATACAAGGTAATATTCCCGTTTTTAAGGAGGTGCATCGATATCCATACGTTTGATAAGGCATATGGATGTCGTGGCTCGGGCTGCAGGTTAAGTGCACCAAATAAAACGCCGATCCGTACAAGGAATTTGTCACATTCGCGTTTATAACAGCATGCCGCAGCGGGCGAATATTGTCTATGATAATTCTCAGCCAACATCCGTGCAGTGTGTTTTGTTGAGTATATTGTTATGTGGTGAGTTGAAATCAGTGTTGAAAATTTGCAACTTTCAGACACACCTCGCTAGCGGGACAACGTCGTCGTGTGCAGCATCTAATGGATTCACAGATGGATGAGGTGGTGCTGCACGGTATCGGCTCAGCGGTTAGCCGCACCATCAATCTCGCACTCCAGATTCAGAGAAAATTGGCTGATTCGTTGAAACTGGACATTAAAACGGGCACTCTCAGAGTTGGTTTTTATGTGTTGCTCCACATAGATTTGAAGGTCGGAAAAATGATCCGTTGTAGATTTCAAACGTTTAGTTGCAGAATACGGATTCAAATTTTGTCGCTGTTTGCATCATTGAAAATACGTTATAGCTCAGCATAAGCATCGTTCTGCTTCACTAGAAGCAGCGGTAAGTGTTCGCGACAGTATAATGTCGTTTTCATCTAAAGCTGCCACCGCTACGTCAAGATGCGATCCTCTTTTGTGTGAAGAAATCTTCTCATATATTCTCTCCTTCGTCGGAAACAGTCAGCTCCGTAAATTGTCAGGTTGCCCTCATCATCAAATTGTATTCCACCGCTTCCTCTCACATTCACTCTCGCCTTCTTCGAGAGGGAAGAAGGCGTCTTCCCCCGACTTTTCTTTAGGTATACAAACTTATCAAGATACAATGCACTTAGGTTGTGCGCATCGCTTTTTTGTGCTGTAAGCAGCAGCTCATATTTCGCTGTTTAAACTGATTTCCTTCGATCAGTTTCCTCTGAATGTGCGTCCCTAGTGAATGGTACAACCCCCTCTTCGTGACATATATAAGCTCGTCATCTCGAACATCACCTATCACTGGAACCGCCATATGACGTATTAGCGGGTTAAATTCGGAAAACTCTCAGCAGATTAGATTAAAGAAATGGTAGCAGTATTAGACCGAGAATATCTATGTTCCGCTCTAATATACAGCGTGTGACTAATTCCCCTCCCTCTCCACTTACAAACCCCTGTCTAGTTCCCGTCTTTGACAAGTGCATTGATTTCAAAAGCTGCTACTGCTTTGCTAATATACACTGTGCGCACCCTCAGGCTGTATATGTGGATGTGAACTGGGTAGAGCGCACTTTTCGATGGCACGAAGCAAAGTGCTAATGCAAGTTCGTGCAGCAAAGGGGTCCATGGAGGTGGGGTCTGAGCTCGATGCATTTAGTGGTGAGTCGTTTTTGCGGTTTTTTGTTGATCGATCACGGAGGGCATCTTTCTGCAGTTGCGTTAATCTCGTTCTTTGCAGGTGACAGATGACTTGTTTCCTCTCTATGACGAAGTGGATTTCGCGTCACGTATTCGATCGATTTCGGCTGTTCACATTCGACTGTCGAGACGCTCCTCTTGATTACTCTCAGCTGCTGCCAACTTTTGTTGCTCTAGAGATCATTTTTAATGTCGGGAATAAAGGTTGCGAGTGCTTGAAAGGAGCGAACAACTCAAAGTCGAAGTGTCACTAATTCGCTATCGTTATCTCTTCTGACTGCATTAGTGCCGATCGAAGCACATCGACACAGTGTGTGCCAGCAGTCCCTGTAAATTGGTGGGAGCTTTTTGAAGCAAGCAACGGGCACCTCTATTCTCGTTGAAAACAGTTCATGGAGACGAAAGAATGCTGCTGGGAGTTGATCGCCTCTCTTCGTGCTTCAGTTGCCGACCTTTTGGTATGTGGCCATTCAGCTGGAAGTAGAAGACGGTCCAGCGGCTCTTTTCGCATTTATTAACCCTCAAGTGAAGTGATGGGAATGAAGTTACTTTTGTTCCCTATAGAATGGGAGGTGTCCTTTAGTCGTTGATTGTTCAGTGCTGCCACTCACTCAGTGGTGGCTTGCAAAGTGGTAATCGAGTTATGTGGATAAGTTGGTGCTGGTAGTCACTGAAAATAAGGAGCAGGCGGAAATGAAGGATGAATGGAGCGGAAAAGGTGCAGCGATTTTACGGCGAGGTGTGGCTGCTTCGACGAATACTCTTTCCAGGCGTTGGCAGTGAAATTCACCGCGATGTTATGTCGGTGAGGTGATGTGCATGAATTGACCGATGAAGCGATTGCTGACGTTCTCCCGCAGATGTGTCACCACGTTTGCGAGGGCACCTCGCATTGCAGTTGTCGGTTCGGGACCGGCTGGTAATTCATCTTACCTCTATTGCAGTGAAATCGGGCATCATTTTGTGGGCAGCTGACTGTAAGATCGTTGTTTTCATATTCTAATCGTCATCTCTGCGCAGTACCATTCAGTGCGGAAAGCCATCTGTTCTTCGTAATTGTTTACGTTGTTCTGATTGCTGTTTCCCTCCTTCATAGCAGGTCTTAGAGAGTGCGTGATACCTCCATCGAAGTGACCTAAAGATCTCTTCTATAATTAGGCTCATTGATAAATCCGTGTATATACAGGCCGAACAAAAGAGGATCGCTGGCAGCAAGTCTTATTATTTAAAAATTCTTGCTTAAGCGCTGCATACTTTGGGTTCGACGCTGCTTTATGATTACGTTAAGTGAGGCACCGCACTTCAGTGATTGTTACGGGTCATCACTTTATTCAAGTAGAGCAGGTGCAGAAATCGGCTCGCTGCTAAAGACATTTTTTATATTGCGCAAGAAGTTAACTGCGAATGAGGTTGATTCGTGGAATGTGAGGCAAGAATTGACCTTTTGATTTCGCAACGGGGTGGAGGCAAACTGTGTTATGGCATCGAGAAGGGCGGTTGAGGGTGGGGGCCTCAAATGGCTGGGAAACGACGGCAGTTCGTACTGAGAGAGCGCGTTCCGTTCGGAACAGCGCTTACACCCACACGCTTAACAGCCACCTTACAGCAACTCGTCCGTGGGAAGAGATATCTGCTGGTACTGGTTGATCCATGCATGAGTGTGATATTCACTAGAGCAATTTAATTTGTCGCAAACTTCGCCCATCCACTTGAACGATTACGCTTTTTGCTAATAGAGCTCGCGTGCAGCGACAGTTGAATGTGGAGTTAAGCTCCAGAAACTGATTCATTCATTTAATTCAGATTGGATCGGTCATTTGCATATCATATGAATTTGTTCTGCTACTCATAAGACTTGCATTTAACTGTTTCCTTTCAAGCTGAACCTGAATTAATTTTGGGGGGACGCGCTCCAGAGTCATCGATTGCTGGCTAATGTCAGCTGAACTTAAAAGATCGAAGTTTCTTTCGGAGTCAGGTGGTGTGCTACTTCTTTGTAAATAGTTCCGCTGGAAAAAAGCAGGCAGAGAACTGGCCGATGCATGATTATTGCTCATATAATCTTGCTTGGTGCAAATTTGGCTCCAAGGGCATGTTTAAACATCTTTGGCTCCAATGTCTGGTTGTCATCAAGCAGGATAGCAGCGCTGTGAACTTTGGATGGTGTAGTATCGACCTCTTAACACCGCTCATTTTCAGTGTATTCCAGAGCAGATTCTCTTCTTAGATGATATGTTGAAGTATTGCTTCCAGGGATGTATGTATGTGCGGGAGTGTTACGACGACTGCCTCAATGCGAGGTGGATATCGTTGAGTGTAGTGCGGTTCCATACGGACTGATCCGTTATGGAGTGGCACCTGACCATCCTGAGGTGAAGAATTGCATCAACAAATTCGATCGAATGTTCACTGCTAATGCAGATAGGTTAGAGGGCCACTTCAAAAATTTTATGTCGCATAATGCTGTGCGCTGTCTCTGCTTTGTCATCTGATGTCTTTTCGTTTGTTTTGCCTTGCTTGTGAATGCATGGAAGACATTAACCCTCAGGAGAAGTATCGCCTCTAACATTTCGGGCACCGCACCGACTGCTGGGGAGCCACATAACATCGTTGACACTAGTGCCTCGGGGCTGTGGTTCGTTTCGCATGCACTCGGACGTCGCAGCCGAGTTTTGCATGCCGGAAAAAGTCTCTATCGTTTAGTTAATGACATTAGCAGTTTTGAAACTCCAACAACGAAGACATATCAGTATGTTGGGTGCTGCACTCATCGTTCTGGCCTGTAGTGATCGAGTGCGGTTGACAGGCTAATGCTGTTATAGTAACAAATGTGATCGATGATGGATTGGTTGTTGCGTCAGCGATGATTTATTTGGAGATCCGCTGTGCTTTCCTGTTTATCTTTGCGAGACGGCGCCTCGATTCATGGTGTCCATTGCCGTTTCGCTGACCACGTGCAGGAAAATGACTGTCATATGCGGTGGCACGAGGGATAGTTGTGGCTGTACAAGCCGGAGGATGGGAGTCTTGTGTTTGGAAGGGGAGGTAGTAAAAGGGAATCAGGTGGATAGCTGTGCACTTTTTAGGTGATTTCGGCGTTGGATTGGACGGTAGAACGGGGCTGGGAAGACTGGAGCATGTGAATTGGTTTTCAGGTTGCGCTTATTTTGCAATGTTTGTGTGGGCAGAGACGTAACATTCAACGAGCTGTGCGCAGATTACGATGCAGTGGTGTTGGCATATGGAGCGAGGAGACAACGGAGGCTGCTAGTGCCCGGAGTAACGTCGAGGAACGTGTTCTCGGGAGGCGACTTCGTCTCTTGGTATAATGCCCTGCCTGGCGCACAACAACCAAGCTTGGATTGTGAGACCGCAGTGCGTTGATTTTTTGGAGGCCTGATTCTTCAAATTCAGATTGGGTTGATGTGAGAGCTGTGTTCGCACATCGTTGAACGATTCGTTCCTTTCTGCCGCCATCACAGTTGTTGGGCTAAGGTAACAGTTGATTGCCAAGGGTCATTCTTATCAGTTACCGTTGTGGGATATGGTTTATAAGTTACTTATTAAATTTGTCGACAGCTCTTAGAGAAGAGTGTTCAGTAAATGCCAGATAAGGTTGAGGAAGGTGAAGACTTTAGTAGAGAGAAGTTGAGGCAGAATTTAGGTGAACAAAATGATCGATTTTCACTCTCTCAAACCATCGATTTCTGTTCCACTGAAGTGTTCTCTGGTTAGGTTTCTCAGTTTTATTCTTTGATAACAGGTGGTGATCGGTGTTGGCAATGTCGCGTTGGACTGTTGCCGAATTCTGCTGTCATCGGGACAGAAGCGTCTCGAGCAGAGTGATATCCCTTCAAAAATCCTGAAACACTTGGCGCAATCGAAAATCAGCACCGTCACAATCGTTGCTCGTCGTGGCCCTCTTGACGTTAGCTTCATTTAATCCACCCAAACGAGATTCGAGGAAAAAGTCATAAGATCATTATACTCTATTTCTTTGTTACCTTATTCTGCAGAGAAATTTTCTGGTATCTTAAGAAACTGCTTCCTCAGTAGCCATCATGCAATAAATTATGGTTAGGAGGATAAGATAAATCAGACGATCTAACTATTATGATCTCAAATCGTACATGATCTCTCGGGAGAGTATGGCAGAGAAGAGGCACTGTCCTATGTAATAATGCTGCAATTTTGCATCCCCACTTTGCACCATCAGACGTTCTTATTTCCATTCTTTGATATGTTGATGCTTTAAAGAGACATTCAAAAAGACACAGAGGGGAAGAAGGACAAAGAAAGGTCATTAAATGACGGATATGATAGAGGAAGGTGAAGATTTCAGTACAGGTAAGTTGAGGAGGAAGTTAGTGGTTTAAAGGAACAAAATGATCGATGAATATAAAACTTCGATGAGATAGACGTGCTTATTGTTTTCGAGAGTAAAACTGAAGATTACCATTTCTCGCATTTCTCGATGGAAGCATTAGTAAGGAGGAGAAAGACAATTCTTGAGTCCAATGTCGGTTAATGAAAGGAGTGCTACTTTTGAAATGCTCAACGCAGCTCAAAATTGCTTCTCTTAACTGACAGAAGGGGACATAGACCACTTAACAGCACTGCAAAATTCCCCTTCCCTAAGGTAAGGAATAACAGAAGCTGAAAGAAGCAGGGCATTCGATCCCAGCCGCTCGAGGAATGTAGGGGATCAGACCTTGTCTTGCTATGCACTGCAAAGCTGAAAAGTAACGAGGTCAGCGCGACAGTTTCATTTTTGCACGATGTTCAGGAAAGAAGCGGGAGTTCTCCTCCGCAGTTCTGCTCAGCTGTTGTTCTGTTGAGGTAATCTGTTACAGCTTTATTGCAGCATTCTGTGGTATCGTTTCTTCCCGAAATAATTGCTTTTAAGGTATCGTTCACGATCAAAGAACTTCGAGAGCAAATCGTAATGCCGGGATGTTCGTTTGCGATGGAACTCAGCGATATCGATCAAAAGACGATAAACGAATCGTTTGACTCTTTGCCGAGGCCAAGAAAACGGCTTGTGGAACTGATGATGAAGAACTGGAATCGAGATGCGCAGAGGAAAGCTAGGCATTGTCAGTTGCTTTTTAGAAGGATGCCAACTGAGGTAAGCCAATTGGTTAAACGTGACATCAGTCATCGACGATTCTTGAGCACCGTCTCTGACTATGTTAGGAAACCTCTTAGATGCTCCGAGAGACCCACGCTTAGGCGACAACGAAATAATTAAAATGATAAAAGTGTAGGCGGCGTGAAGCGTCCAGTGAATGGCCGACACTGGCTCCAGAGAATGGCTTTCGATGGAATGCACAGTTGGCTACTGCTGGAAAACGTTTTTCAGTTCTTGCTTAAGGAAGCGCTTCCTCGTAAGGAAAATGGGTCTGGCAGCACGTGCTTAGATTTGCCCACAGATGGAGAACGCAAACTATGGGGCCCTTGTTGATAGTGACAGCAGTGCAGTTTAAAATCCACCTCGTTTAGTAAATGTGAATTCAGGCGGTGTTTGAGCTGATGGTTTCGCTATTTGTTTTCAGAAAGAAGAAGAAATGTGCCTGTAAGTTCTTGTTTTGGTGATTGCAAGTTGGCTTCATTTGCATCTCTTTGCAATAATTGACTATTAAAGTAACCGGCAAATCGAAGAGCGATCGGTAGATAGCCCTTAGAATGCTAGATGTCCGTAGTAGCGGGAGCGCACATTTGCAGTTGGGCGTGAGCTGCAGTGCACAGTGTATATGCATTTGCACAGGTAATTGCTGATGATGCCGGCTGGGTGAAAGCAGTGCGCGTGCGAAATTCGCAGAGTGGGGCACTCGAGGATCTTCCTTGCGGCTTACTTATCAGCAGCCTCGGCTATGAGAACGTGCTACTCGATGGAGTGCCTGTGAATGACGATGGTCATATCAAGATGCGCGATTCAGTGCGTGTACATATAAACGGCGAAACACTAGTGTACGCTTGTGGGTGGTGCGCACATGCTCCTCGCGGAACCATTTCTGATACACAGGTTACTCCTAATGCTTTTTCTATACTTGGAGCGTCGTCTTCCGTCGAGTAGAGATGGGAAAGAGGAGTAGGAGAAGTGGAGTTACATACACATTGAGTTAAAAAATAGCAAGAGGAATGTGTCGGACGGAGAAGCTTTCGTTCTTCCTGTGCTGCGACTGCACAGCATGCTAATTGGCTTTGCAGTCACATTCCGGCACAAAAATTTGCGATTTCATCAGTGCGTCCTCGGAACCTCATTTATTAGCGCTTAACTTTCCCTTCAAAGATATTTTAAATGAGTACTCCTTAAAGTTCTTTTCTATGAAAAACGAATGTGAAGGGATATTAGCAGACGAAATGTCAGAAATGCAAGTGGATGAGTGCAGTAGAAGAACGAATTTATTGAAATTACCATACCGAGTTTCATCGTTGGAGGTATGTTTATAAGTCAGAACGATAGCACAAAGCACCCCATCGTTGCTGTGAAGCCTCCACATATATTGCTCATTTGTGAATGGAAAAGCCACTGCTCTCAGCGGTGGAAGGTAATGTTTGCTGAATATTTGCAACTACTCTAGCTGAATTGTTTCATATCGCTCAGGTGGATTCGGCTAACGTGGCAACAGCGCTATGCTCCGATGTGCAGCTAAAGGGCCTTAAGCCGAACCTCGAGAGCTGCCTTCCTGAAAGGCTGAGGTTAAAAGATGTTCGCTTTACAACTTGGCAGGAATGGAAAGCGATTGACGAACGCGAGGTGCGACTCGGCAAAGGTCATGGGAAAAAGCGCGAGAAGGTTATGGATTTCGAAATACCTCCCAAGAATGGAGAACTGGACGGTGCTAAGCAATGATGCGAAATGATATCGGCGAGTGGATATGAAGTCGCCCACGAAAGCCCGCTTTTTTGGAACAGTCAACTGCAGATGTTGGATTTTAATCTAAAGGCGACAGAAACCGGACGTTTTCCTGCAGCTTTGAAGGATGTAATGGAGGGAAGTCCTTCGTTTTTTGGAGAGGAAATAATTATTCGCGGTGTGGGCATGTCTTTTAGTGTGCTGAAGAGTAGCGTTGAGGTTTTGAGGTCTCATCGCCCTGTTAGAATGCACATAGACAACTCGCTCTTCTATGAGTGCGACGGATGCTCGATTCGCCCACGATTTCTGTTCTCTTAAACCTTCAAATAAACGTTCTAAATTGTGGTTGCATTCATATACATCTCATAATTGGAACGCAGAAGTAGCATCTGCAAACGAAATCCTGGAAACGCTGTGAAAAAAAATTCATTTTGAAATTTGTCCTGAGAAATTTAAGGGATTCAGCGAGGCCGGGGGAGGGCGGCATTTAGTTTGTTGCTTTTACCTCAGCAGGTTGCTTATTGCCCGTTGTCTTCTCAGAGGTTTCTGCATTTTGTTGTTTCCTAAGCGGCATAGTTGGGACCTTCAAGTCAATGCTTTCGCAGTTGCAGATTTTGGAGGATGAGCTGCTGCATTGGAAGCGAGCTTGGAGAAAAGTTTCAGCCGAAATATTGATGGCTGTGTCTCTTTGCTGCATATATAAAGCAGTCGGCGCTTTGTTTTAAAGTGGAGGCCGTCTGCTGCATTAGCTCCACTATCTGTTGCACATTAGCGAAGCATCAGAAATGCTCCGGAGCATCGTTCAGCTTATTTTGTAACGTATCGGTGCGTAAAAGTGCCCAGGTTTGCCCGCAGATCAGTACATCTCTCGGGTGGCCCCTTCATTGGGCAGTGAAGGTACTAATAGCGGAGTTTAATCTCCGTGGAAGAGGTTAGGGATACATGACGCTCTTTGCTTCTGAATACATTGGTCTTCAGGTGTAATGTTTTTAATTGTGCGATACAGACAGTATAGACTGTTGCACGTTGAGGTGTCTGGTTGTGTAACAACGCTATTTTTGATATATCGTTTGTATTAGCGAAGAAGTATCCTCGATGCAATTTGTTATTCTCGGTGCGGGGAATGCTGGTCGGAGGTAACATGGGAATCGTTCCTCCGTAGCGATGAGTCGACGCCACTGAAACCGTGGACCGCTTCGATGGAACAAGTATATTGAATTTAATCGTCCTCGTCTTCAGTCGGACCGTTTCAGTGCTGCACATATGACGAGAGATTTTGTTTTTAAAGAAGTTCTCAGGTAGGTTGGCACGTGAACATTTTCCAGTTGCAGTAGCTGAGCCGGCGATCCGCACGCACGCCGAGTGCGACGGCAGAAGGCCTTCGACGTGCAGACTGTCTAGTAGTGTTTCCTTGAGAAGCCAGACGTCAGTAGAAGCGGTTTCTTGTTCGTAGCGAGCCTTAGCAAGAGTGAGGTGATCCGCGAGTTGTGCGGTGACTCTAGCTTTCAGCAACTTGTAGAACGTCGCTCCTTTGACTGGCTGATTTGATCACATGATATGGTCCCTTGCAGTTTTCTTTGTTCGGAAGAATAAAGAAAGTTGCAATTAAATGAGGACATATGTAGTGGTAGAATATGTATATAGTGCTAGTGGTAGTGGTGGTAGTATTTAGGATTGGAACGGAGTTTTGAGGGGACGGGAGAAGTAAGGAAGGAAATACAAGACTTGTTTGTGCACCTGAACTGTATAGGCGAATGGTTTCAGTGGATCGGATGACACCTCTCCCGTCGAATGAATCGAAACGACTGCCGAAGCATAATAAGCTTTGTCATATGCGAACTACTCCGGAGCCGTCAAGCGGAACCACTTCTGAGTAGCATCTGATATCGACAAACTCTGCTCGCTATCACCTGTAAGCATTCGAAAGCTGTCTCGGACAGCGTAGTTGCTGCTTTATAGCTCACAATGAAATCAGTTTTCATTTTCGGTGTTTTGATGCCTTAAGATGGAAAATCTTCAGCCCAATCTGGTAGTGTGGCGAGAAAAATTCGGGGAGAGGAGGTGGAGGTGGGAGTCGAGGTTCAGGTCATGCCCTATAAATTTCGTCTTCTTGCTTCTGCGGTCAGCGAACAGGACCTATCGCAAGCAGTACGTAAACATGGACAAGAGGTCGCCATAATGCGTTCCTGTAAGGATTTTAGAAGGTAGATGGTGAGTACGAAGAAAAATGTAGAGGCGAGTCATTCCACGGCTGCTCCTGGAATTTAAGTTCTGGGCAGGATAATGGTGATCGCGAGAGACGCAGAGTGAGAGGTTTCTGGAGAGATTGCAAGAGGAGAAATATCGGAGATTAGTCATATGCAGGTAATAAGTTACATTATTGGGGTGTGGACTGTCTGCTGAGTGCATCTGTGATGTCGGGTGCGCAGCAGGTCGACCTCACTCACTCACTCACTGCAGTCTTTTCATAAAAGTCGGTATCGACGTCCACCTCTTCCCGAAGTGGCCGCCCGTCCATCCACGGAGCATTTCATTATGCACTTCGTTTTCTGATATTTACCTTCTCTCCCTTGACGTGGTGTATTTGCCCACAGTCGATAGCAATACTTTCAGAGTGGAGGATGGAGCGGTAATAGTGCTGCAAGCATTCTCGGCGTTGCAACATCACTCATATGCGAGTTGCGTTTTCACAGGAGTGTCGTTCTGCTCGTTGCTTCGAGATGGGTTTTGTGATTGTGGCACTCGTTGCTTGGCACTTCTTACTTCGTTGTAATTAAAGTTATGCTCCGGATTCATATTGCCCTCTTAAACATCGCGAAGTGGGACTGGCTGGGGGCTGATTGTCTGATGGGCCTTGAGTTTAGCCCATCTCTTTACCTCCTGAGTCGACCATGATTCGGTCGCTCCCACGACCGTGAGCGGGTCGAATTGAAGCCATGACTGCTGTAGTGCTTCACTCAGTCTTGGAGGGTTTTGACTTGTCGAACCCTACAGACCACTCATTCGATTATTATTCAGTTGAAAAGCACAAGGGTGAGCACCTTCACGTGACCGTAGAAGAAGTTCGGTAGATTCAAACTTGGACTAGACCTATATATCGGTGAGGGTCTTGATAGTGGCTCACTGTAAGCTGTTATGGAACAGTATGTCTGAAGGGGCTGTAAAGCTGAAGCTGCATTATCATTATGTTCTTTGTTCTCAGTCCACCTTTGGCTTAATGGTCGCACTCGTCGACCACTACAACTTCAATTTGCATTTTTCATTAAGGACTGATTTGTAAGGTCTCTAACTGCAGATGCATAAACAAGTCTCGTTTTCTACTGACATCCTCGAGAACTGCCATTTAGAAGGCATTTTGGCACTCCTCCACCTGCATTTCCACGAATGCCGAGCTAAGGTACGGCTCCCAGGAAACGTCAACCAATTCCCTAAGAACGCCGTCTCCGATGCAGTCATGGCGACTCCCTCCCCTTTCAACTTCTGGTCTCTCTTCCTATGCACTGCTTGTTACAGCAAATCCCAGAGTAGTAAGTCCCGCTCGTTGTTCATTCCAAATTCTTGGGCTTATATGCGTCGGTTTTCTTTGATTCCTCGGAAGGATTGCTATGGGTGTTTCATTTCCAAGTATACTTTCACATCAGCCTGGACCTCACCTTCATTTATTTGAGTATCTTCCTCCCTACCCCATGCACTCTATGCTTTCAAGATTTTTTTGCCCGCAACGCCTTCTCACCCTCTGTCGACGGCCAAGTTCGCAGCTGTCCCAGTTGAACTCTTCGAGGTTTTGAATTGCTGCTTGAAAAAATACTTCGCTCGATGGGAGTGAGGGAGGGGAAGGCGTGCAGTGCGTTGTGTATGTGTGCATACAGAAAATGTGCCAAGCATGCGGGTAGACGAATCTTCCCGGAAGTGGTCGTGTTGGGTATATGCGGCTGTTGTACTGGGATATCCGCCGGTGGATATTCTCAGTGTGGGGGTCCGGCGCTGACCTTATCTTGTTGCTTTGTCGATGGTGAGCAGTCTCTTGCAAGTAGGGGTGGATTTCTCCGGTTTTCTCATAGAAGGAGGATTTCAAGGATTGGTGAGGAGGGTGGTATGGAGGCAGTGTGATTTTATGGTATAAACGATTTTACTCAACAGTTGGATGTACATTGTGTACCTTTTTAAGCACTCAAACCGTCAGTATCAAAATTCATCTTTATTCCACCGGTTTATTATCGTCGGAGCTGGTTGGAGATGTCGCATCAGGTATTCATCGTGGTTTAAGCAAGTTGCTGAAGGTTTGCAGACTGCAGTTTGCGTGATGAGGTGTATGGGTTGTCCATTATGGAATCTTGGTTAAGGGTAGCCGTGATTGATTCTATTTGTTATGAGAATTAATGCTTCCCACGGCTCTATCGCCCTCTCTTGGCTATTTTGGCATTAATTTGTAGAAGATGAATACTTGCAGCTTGATGGCTCAGTTAGACGATAAGATCTTGGACGGTAGAAGTGTTGGCTACTGTAGTAGCAGTGAAGAAGAGGAGGACTGTGGAGGTGATGACGAGGGACAGGTAGCGATTATGCAGGGCATTCGCAACACAGGTCCGAAAGGAGTGCTCGACGATTGGAGGTCATTTCGTAACGAACAGAAACAGCAGCAGAAAGCCGTCTTCGAGGAGGTAACTTTTGATAGAAAGGGATTAGAAGGACGTTGGACGTTTTTGTCTCTTCTGTGCCACTGTTTCGTTTTGAGGGATGGAGGGGTGAACTGACAGGATCAACATTCCCAACTGTGATACAAACAAAGAAATTCCTTTTGAAATGTGGTGGACCTCTCGAATTCTTTCGTCAAGGAAGTACAGAAAAGTGTCTTTATTCCATCATTAAGCCATAAGTGCCCTTCCACGACTGCTGCATTGTGTAATGTCCCACATTCTCCCTTGTCCCCTCTCTCCTTGTAAACCGAAGAATGAACCTTTTATGTCAATTTTGACGGGTTATATGGAGGGTTTTTATGGTTACTTGTGGAGCACTGAGGGGCGGCGTGTGTCGTAGTCTTGAATGCAAGGTAGGTTGCTACTGAAATCTTCGTTTTAAATATGATCTTTGGTTGGTGCGTTACTTTAAAATACACTCCTGCTACCCTCTTCTTGCTCAGATAAAACAGACAGGAAATGAAGGCAACACTGCACTTGTGCTAACGGAAGACGTGACATTTCCTTGGGAACGTGTTGCACAGAACGAACTTCTTGCAGGTGATCGCCGACGCAAAGCGTGGTATGTTGAGTGGAAATGAAGAGGCCGTGGATGAGGAACTACAGAGGATTCGCGAGGAGAGACTACAGCATTTAAAGGATAGAGTCGCTTCGAAAGGAAAGGTTCGTCATTGTCGGGTTGGTGGCGCATAGAGCTTGTTTACATGTGCAGTCACAGTGCACTGGTTGACTGGCCTATCTGATATACTGTAGAGTGATTAAGCTTGATGCAGGAAGATGTCCTACCTCTGGTCGCTAGTGTGTGGGCGAGGCGATGAGGAGGTATTGTCGACATGTTGATGGGGAAGGCTTCCTAAGGGTAAAGCGGATTAGACAGAGAACCGACGTATACAAAGCATGCACACATACCATAGAGAAATCACAACGGCAAGAAGGCAGATTGTGTAGAGACGATCACGTAGCAGTTTGGAGCGAAATGTGATCCCGGTGCTATGCTGTAGTGTAATTTCCATCAGCCACATCACTGCGCCTGGCCATGACGTGGCTATATACAATTCTGCAATACCACACACCGCTTGTGCTGAGTGATCACCACGTATTTAACCGAAGATAGTCGTTGAAAACACATTTGGAGTTGAACGTTGGGCTTCTTGCTCACAGCGACTCGTGTTAGCTTCGGGAAATCACACAAGGAGCGCCACCTATATAAAAAATAGGAGGAACGTGGGCGCTTTCGCAGCATGCACACTTTATATTCTCTTATATCTCAAAAAACAAAGTCTTTCCAGTGAGCGTTTTCTTGAGTTTGCAGATTCTGAAAGAATAGTTGGAATGTGATTAGAGCGTAGTGACTAGAGACTTGTGGTGTCTTTAAATGCCAATATTGGGGGGAGGGGGACAGATATGATCATCTAGTTTGAGGTTCGGAAAATTCGATCAGATACATGTCAGTGTTCGATACTCATGGGTTTTTATAAGAACGCATAACGACATTATGGCACGAAATTCTCTGCTTCCATATCGAGTGAAGTGATGATGTATGAAGCACCGCCCATTTGATTCTCGAATCATGAGAGACACGTTCGCAGGAATCGATTTCAAGCCGGCATTGAACTGCTTTATGTGTGAACGAACGACATTTTGCAGGTGATTGAAATGGAAACTAAGGAACAATTTCTTGACGCAATAGAGAAGTGTCGGAATGCATTACTCTTGATCCACATCTACGAGGAAGCGGTGGATGGTTGTGTAACGATGAATTCGGTGCTGTGTTCACTTGCAGCCAAATATCCTCAAGTGAAGCTTGCTCGCGTCAAGTCCTCTGTTCTGAAAACCTCAGCCACTTTTGTAAGTTTGCAGCAGTGGTTAAAGTGGCTTCTGTTAGCATACGAGCTCGTATTAGTTCAGTTGGAGTCGTTCGAGCCAAGTTTTACAGCAAGTTGTTGGCGTTGTAAGTATCAAAAAGTGAGACTTCTGTAAGTCTCTCTTAATTCTTTTCATTTTCTTTAGATTAACTCTCAGAGACGCAGATTCCTTTTTTCCTCTTAAATGACGATGTTTGCAGAGTTCGAATGCTCTCCCCACTCTACAAGTCTATTATAACGATGCGTTAGTGGGTAATTTCGTGAGAATAACCGACCATCTCGGAGAAGACTTCACCACTTCTCAAGTTGTTGCCTTCCTTTATGAGTGAGTGTTTTTGAGGGTTTAAATGTTAAATTCTGTTTCCGATGAGCCTGTGAAGAAGGTAATAGAATATTTGACAGTGTAAAACGGAAAGGTGGGACATAGCGATGGGAAGGTTTATGAATGCGCTTCATCTGTGCTGTCTCTGCGATTGCTGCTTCAACGAGCAGTATTGCCCTCTCACATTAATTGTTTCGAGTTCACATATATAAATGTCCTGCACTGCGCTTTGATGAACGTTTCGCAGTTATATGAGGTAGAGCTCAAGCTGCAGCAGTTGCATTTTTTGATTGAATGCGATTCTTAAAGTGATTCACTCTATGAGAGACGGCTTATTGTAATGTTTCTTTGCTGTTTTGCGGAGAAAGGTGATAGTATCGGAAGCCTAAAGCATTAAGAGACCGACGTTGCAAGATGGAATGTGAAAAGTGTAGGTTTCATGAAAGAGATGTGCGGATTGAATGGGAGCACGTTTCGAGCATTAACCGTTGATGCGTACACCTCAGTTATGCGTCTCACCGAGACGATACTAGAGAGGGATAAAATAGGCATTATGAGCGTGTGTTGTGAAGAGGAAAAAAAAGTAAAGTAGCGAAAAATATGCGAGCGCAGTGTTGGTTATGACTGTTTCGTGAACAAGAAGACCTTAAGTATGGGGCGCCCCTCCGCAGTGTTATTTCTTTTTCCACAACGAAATAGATCCTCCTTGATTGCTATTTCCGTTTTTCTATGTTGCAGAGGTTTATTCTAAATTTCAAGTAATATGTACATGAACGTAAAGTAGTGAAGTATTAAATAGAGACGTGTGGAGATCATTAGGTATAATCGATGTTGAACAAGCCTTATACATGTGCTCACTCAACTATTCAATAAGGCGAGATTAATATAGAAGAAGCTCGCAGTGATAATGTGTTAATAATTGAGCAAGTATGGCAGTAATCAAGAAATGACCGTTATGAGATGATATACTTGATAAACTATGTAAGAGCCCTCATAAAAGAGAATCGTAGAGCTGAAGATGCAGGTAAACCTAACCATTCTAGTGCTTCCAAGTTTACTGCGAAAAGGACATAAAGAAACATCAAGGTGGGACAAAACGAAAGCGCTCTTGTGCCAGTCGACCTGTTACGCTGCGTGCAAAGATGGTTTCTTGAAAATGCCATACAACAATCGGTGGACTTTGGCTGTAGAGCGGAACTTTAAGGACTTTTAAGGGTGACGTTGCGTTCTCCGCGTTAATATCAATGAAAGAGCTTTCAGAAAACTGCGGGGCACATTAACAGCATCCAGTTCCTCTTTAGTTTCAACATGTTCTTTGGTGTGCTCGCCAATAATCGCAACGTTTCCTTGCATAACTCTAATATAAAAGGGTAATTATTGTCTCATTTTTCCGCATTTATATTTCATCTTCATTGACTAAAGTGGATGAACAGTTTCAGACATGATATAGATTTGACGTTGAACACCAGAAGCGACGAATAAGAGCTCTCAGTTGGTCGGTTCGGTGCCAAAGTGAAGGCGGTGTGTTCTCTTTGCAGTGATTTCGCCGTTCAGTGTTTCCACTTCCTTCCACTCCCAACACTCTTACCGAGGTTTGAGTGCTCGAGATGTTTTATAACTTGCTCTGCAAATGTTTCGGTGGAGCTGCCTCGTCGTATTTGGTTAATTTTGCGTGTTACCTATGTAATTAAATGTTTCTATTTATAAATTTTTCCTTGAAGGAAGCGGGGAGACCTTGAATGGTACTTGGCTCTTTCCTTGTGAAGGTATGGTCATCCTTTTGGAATTCACTTCCTTAGGTGCTTCGCGAGACTCATCGATCTCTATATGCGACATATCCAATAATGGCGGAACATTTGCAGTCAGAGGCTTGAGAGTAAAGAGGTATTTTCCTCTTTTGAAGTGTGAGTTGAATTAAGGGAGTGAGAGGGCAGTAAAAGTGATCCCATTATGGCCAAGCATGCCACTTGACAAGAGAAAGATAATTGTAAGTGGAGGTCGCTCTCTGGCTTTATTGAAGACGCATCTTTATTTATACAGTTATTGTCTATGCCGATATAATTTTTTTCTGTAATAAAGAAATGCCTCTTTCATTCAACACCATATACTTTCGGTTATATTCGTTCCTAAGTGATATATACCTTTTGTTATTCGATATGCTCAGCTTGAAAGACCTTATCTTGCATTCCCCTCAGCCCGGTCGCCTCGCCTCCCCTCTGCTCCTCAATTTTCCTGTCTTTCTCTGAACTGGAAGAAAGTGCTACTAGACCTCGTTTGCAGCGCTTCGAGCTTTAAGTGGCACATCGCAAGATGAGGCGTCGTGCGGCTGTAATGGAGTCAAGAGGTCAAATCGTATTATTGCGGTTAATAAAGTGAATGAAGCGTAATAAAAGTGTTCATCAAATGCTATGATAAGAACGAAGCACATAAAGAAGTTGGAGATGAGTTTGGGGACGGAAGTAGGGCAAGGGATGCGTGGATGAGCAGCGCTGCTTTTTCTTAGGGTAGTAGTGCTTCTCGCTAATGGCTTTAATTAATAATTAATTGTTCACGCTGTTGGTCCTTTCTTTGAACCCTTTATGTCTGGTTGTATGAAAACCACTGAGGAAAGGTGCTGAAAGGTGGAGGTAATGCAAGGCGGGTAATACTCTTGATCTGCTATCAGAAGCGGCATTCTTCGCTGCTATCGTGTTAGCGACACTTCGTCTGCAGCAGTGGCTTCGTCTAATTCTTCTCTGTGATTGAATGAGCTCACCAAGCGAGTTTTCCTTTCCAACAAAATAACTGCAAACTGCAGTTTTTATAGAGGGTTTACAAATTACTAAGAGCGAGTCTAGAAGTAGTTGGCAAATAAGAACAGGATGGCTCTAACCATCATAGCATTTTGATGGCATTTGTTCTGAAGAGAATTGTTTCGTTGCAAAAACAGTGACAGTGATGGTTAAATGCCGAATGGTTATATATGTGCGCCTTCCTTAGAATGGTTTCCTTCGTCGAGCTATAAGTAGGCACCTTGGCAGGTGATCTTTCTCAGCACGAGCTCGGCCTCAGAGGATACACTTGTGGTGTTTTTTAACGTTAATTTCCTGAAATTGAGGTCATCCTACTTTCGGGTGGTGTGGGTATAAGTCTAGCAGTGATAGGAAGTCTGTTGCTGAACTTATTATCTTGTTCTTAGTTTCTTTTCTCCTTCCCTGTGGAACGTATGGACCTCCACAGTTTTCTTAATGAAGGTCACTAATATATGATCCGCATAACAGCGGTCGTAGTTATTTCAAAGGTGTGCAAGTCTATTGATTAAACGTCTTGCAGTGGAAGGAGGGCACATGGATGAGGAGAGGTATCTGTATGCCCCGCTGGGATTGATGTTTATCACGACGAGCGAGAATCACGAACAGGTCTCGTTCACCTATCCTTTTTCGTACGATCAGTCGTCGACTCGATCAGGCTGGTTATCGTTACTTTATTTGAGCGCTTTTATTACAATTTTCCCTCCCATATCACTAGTGGGCTAAACTTTAGTTTGCTTCCCTCTCCATGTAATTGATATTTGTGCAGATTTGTGAAGCGCAGATGTTCTCCTTACTGCTATTACAAGCATTTTTGGAAGGTTTGACACGAGTAAACAACAAACGACAGTTGTCAGATAATTGGGATGTCCGCTTCTCTAAGATTAATATAAGTTTCTTGCCCACAGCAACACTTCTGTGTGTTTTTGCGTCGATGGATAGTAAATGTCTCACTCAACGAATCAGCAGTGTTGTTGACGAAATATGTGCGGAAAATGTATATTTTCCCAGACGGGATTAAATATGCCGCAACTAAACTCATTTCGCAGTTTTGGTTAAGAGTGGGCCTCAGTATGGTCTCAGCTATACTCCTTCCCTTTTCGTTCCCGTTAGGGAATCACCAGATGGACTCCTTGAAGCATTCGATTGGGAACGTTGTTGATGTATTGCTGTGGCGCCTCTGTGATAACTTGCAAGATTTCAGCGAAGTGCACCATCACCTGATCACCTCAGATCTGAGTAATAAATAACGATATGATTTTAGAATTTAAAGTACCAAATTTCGCTGCCCAAGTTTGAGACACTCAATCACTCACTGCTTGATCGACGCGTCGCCTAATCTCATTTGAGAGCCATGCGTTAATGTTTATTGGATATCTCGAGAGGGTGATGTTTTGTTTGAGTTTTCAGACGCCGAGCATCCTTTATCACTTGAACGTGGCACTTGCGCTCCCATGTAAGCTGTTTCGATTCCCAATCGTTATTTGCTCTTCTTCATTGTCATCCCCTTCTCTTCCACGTAATTTTCATTGATGGCTTTAAGGTGCTTATTTTTATAGGGGATGATCCTCACTCGTATTGCACAATCCATAAACTTTCTATCCTCAGGTAGGATAATTTTTGGAATCTGATAATAGCGTTAATTTTATACCGAATGTTCTCCTTTCAGATTCTCTTCGGAGTGAATTTAATTGCGAAGACGTTTCATCGTCATTTAGGTCTTAGCATTCACTATCCGATGATCCGATCTAGATTTACCAGATTTGGGATCAGTTGTTGCGAATCTTGCATGCTCACATCATTTGTTTTTTGTTGATTTCCGCTTCATTTTGCATCCAGAGTTCTGTTTTGTAGAAAACATCACACTCCATCTGTATAATCTCTAGACTGAGCTGCAGCTTACCCGTTGTAACTATTGCACAAAAAACCATAGATGCGGTTGGAGATTCTCGTTGAGAAACCCCGAGTTTCTGAGTAATTCGGAGAGAACGTCTTCAACGAATGGCTGAGTATCCTTGTGTGCTCAGTTATTATCACCATGTATCGGATGCCGTTTCACGGTCCATGCTCACTTCATTTGTTGTTTGAATCCATCTCTCCCGTACTTCATTTTTTTTTCAGTTGTTTTGAAAGTTATCTCGTCACTTGGTCCGTAAAGCTCATTTTGCGCTCGCATGGAAATGATATAGTTGGCAGGGCGTAGACTTCTTTCGATTCGTTCTGTAAGGGACGGTATATGAGATGATGAGCACGGAGCACTGAAGAATATCACCAGAATGGCGTCAGCATATATCTCAGTGAGCGATATTAGTGGCCTTTTGTGGAAGTTATAAGCAAAGTGACAAGCAGCCCCATCTCCATATCGCTCCTCTCCGCTCCTATGTGAACTTCGCTTTGATGTTGCCCCCACTGAGCAGAAGTTGTGTTCATTTATCGATTTTGCCGTTACTCTTTCTCCATTTGCGTTATACGTCCTGTCCGCCCCTATGAACGAATGAATAAAAATAAGGAATGTGCAATTCAGATACTGAAGTAATTTCAAGTAATCCGACGAGAGTAATTTGTGTATTATTGTTTTTCAGAGAATCAGATCGCACCGACTCACAATTGTATGGGTGGGTTTGACGTTCCTTTCATCTCTTCTCTCAGCCTTTATCCTCATGCAAGTGCTTTTAGTTTTCTTGTTCATGCGGCTGGTTGCATTAGTGAAGGGAAGTGAGTCGGCATATACAGCTAAGGGACCAGCTGTGTGGATGCGTTATTACAACTTTATGTCCGTGCCTGTATTTCTCTCTGTGAGGCAACTTCAGCCCGGGTTTTTCTGAAGGTGGAATTAGGCGGAACCTGTGTGACAAATGGGTCTTCACAAAGCTGGGTACCCGTACGCCATCCACGTTGCTAAAAATCTGAGTAGTCGAGTTGATTAAATTGTGATTCCAGATCAGTCGTCTCACGCTATCATGAAGCCAGGTGGTGAAGTGAGTGGAGCGCGAAAGCGCATATTATGTGTTTTGTTGCATTGTCACTATTTTCTACCTGCATAGATCTTAGAAGAAAAAAACGAATTTAGTGAATTTTAAGTTCAAAAGGAAGTCTGTTGTTAGGGTCTCGGAAGGGAGTCACTGGATCAGTTTTTCCTTTCAATACGAAACCCTCAAAAATCACTCGTGTTACCCTTTTCGGACGTCATTTCTTTATTTGTTTCGCTGAACGGTTGACACATTCACTTCTTCTCGTTCCATTCTATATTATTTTATTAGTGTACCGACCGCCATTCTTGCACACCTTTTGTCAGCGAAGGGAATGTGTGATGCGCCATTCGAAATCAAAATCGACAACTTCCGTTTCGCGGGATTTCCCAGAACGGTTCGTTTTGTTTCGCGCTCATGCTCTCAACTCTTGTGATCCGTCTTTATCTTCGAGTTCGTCGTTTCAGTATCGATAAGGGCTTTCGTATTTATTCAGAAGTATTTTGCAAAAAAAGTTGAGATCGATTTGGGAGAAGGGAGAAGGGGAGTGGAATTTGATTCCCACAAATGCCGTAAAGCTCGTTACTTCCCGACTGTTGCGAAGGGAAAAGGAGAGAGGAGATGTTATATTTATCAAGTCTCTGTTGTGCTACCATCAGATATAACACGGTAAGCATATGCAGTTCAGTGACCCGTTTAGAATGATATAGTCATGGCAGTATTTTAGGAGATCAAGATAAAACGGGACCGGAAATGAATACATAAAAATGCGAAGTGTGGGTGGAATAGAATGATAGAAATTCATGGTTTCATAGAGCATTTAACTGATGTGAGTTGGAATCGATAAGATCGTCGGTGAATTGGGCAAACAAAAGCAGATCTAAGCGAGTCGCCGGAGAAGTAGATCGTGGCTCCACATTGCAGCAATGGGAGGAGAAGCTGTTCGGGTCGAATTTGTCGGAGAATTCACTAGTCGTTCAGAAGCACTCTCAGAGCGTTCGCGCGACTGCTGGTCGAAAGCATAAAACTGCTGGCGAAACTTAACATCGATCTTTTTCAAACTGGATTCTGATTCAAACGCTTTCTTCATTGTTAAACATATGAAAGGCACGTTATCTTCTTGAAGGAACCGTAATCTGAGTGTTCTGTCTCGAAGTTTTGTGCTCTGCGATAGTTTGCAGCTTCGAATAAGAGTCAGCTATAAGGTGGCTAATTCTGCGGAGAATGATCGGTGTCGAAGGTAGTGTAACAGTGTCTTTCCCACTAAGTGGTCACAAATCTTCAATCTGTTGCTTTTCTTGGGCCACTATTCACATCTGCTTGACGTTCTTGCCTTTCATACATAGCAGACTGTCCTAAACGGAGGCTGAACGCGAAGGGAGGTTGCTGTTATACATCTCGCATCTGAAGCACTTATTTTAGGAGAGGACTACACCCATCCGTACAAGGGATTCAACGAGGCCTCTTTCTTTTCCTTTGCGTTATTGGTTCTCACTGTGTTAATTTTTTATACGTTCGTCGTATGTTGATAGCGCAGCTTCACAATACATTGGTAACGCTAATCAAAGATCCATATTTTGACCATTTGCAATTGTAAACTGTTTGCGCCAATCCTTACGAAATATTTCATCCACTGCAACTTCGCACTATTGCTTCCAGGTGACTTAGTAGAGTCGTTTCAGGTGTCGAATCCAACTGCGCGTTCTCCGCATATATTCCATGTGGTCTTTGTACTGGTAGCGAATGCACCCGCGTATCTCGTGACAGCTTTTCAGACCCTCAGGTAACGATCGACTTTAGGGACGTACTGAAACTAGCGCTCCTAGCAAAACATTAAAAACGTGTATTGAGCTGTGCAGTGCCTGCGTGGTTTGCTGTGTAAGAGGTTGATGCAAATGCGGGCTGCACCGTAGTCGTTTTTGCACAAAGCGGAAGGATGAGTGGTTCATAAATACGCTTGTCTCGTCTTTGGCGTGTTTTTGGTTTATTTGAGTGAACGAGCTAAATTAAGCCGGAAGGTGGCCCTGGCGATCGATGAAGAACAGTCACGCTGCGGATATCTAGCCGACCAGATGACGACGATGTTGAACGAACATGATAAAAATGAATCATTACCTAACGGTTTGCACTTTTATTTGGGCAGGAAAAAATAGTGTACAATTGAACGTTTTAATGCGGTTTTCCTTACTTTTATATAGTCATCAATTGTCCGTCGCTTGATTCATTCTCCCTACTTTTTTTATAAAGAATAATATTTGGCATCGGCATTTTATTGCCATACTGAGGAAAGAAACACGATAAGCGCAGGTAATTATCAGTGATTGGCAGCATTATTTCAGAGAGGTTCGGTGGAGAGAAGCCCATGAATTGCTCTAAACTTGGGGTGCGTTTGTGGGAGTTACCAAAACGTCGGGAAAACGAAGAAGAAAGGTCGTCTTTCCCACCCTTCTTCCTTCCTTCATTCGTGCCTCCTTCCCTTCATCCCACTCTGTCTATTAGAAGATGGTTCCAGTGTACATTTATTTCTCCAGACTGACGTTTCTGTTTAGTGTATCAGAAAAGAAAATTTGAATTTAAGCTGACGACAGTTTTCCTTATCGCGAGATTCTGGGCCAGAGCTCATTGGCTCAGGACCTCCGTGACATATTCGATGATGTGAGTGATTATGGAATGGTGCATGTGTTTATCAACGATTGTGTCGAAATTGGATTCTGCATCGAAACACGCGCACACATTCACGCTGGACTCACTCCTAAGTCGCGGTATGTGCTTTGTAATTGGTAGATCCATCCGTTGATATCCTTATTCTTTCTTTCTGAGATATTGGCAGTAGAAGTTTGATGGTACAAGATTATTTTTTGCTTATGAATGATGCTCATATTGCCGAATATGTGCTTGAAATTCTGGGTGCATATGACGTTTAATAAGTGGTTTTGTAGGCGGGTTTGTGAATTGGAGAGGCTTTGATAGGGTTGCCGCAAAGGGCTCAAATCCGTTCAGTAATGACCGAAACGATGCTCGCAAAATTCTCCATTTTTGCAGCGATATAAATCTGCTACAATTTATCGTCTGAGTTTTTTCCACATATTGCATTTTCGTTTAGAAAGTCGCGCACAGGGCTAATGTTTAGTTTCATTGGGCATTGCACCATTGAAGGCTCTCTCTCTGTATACAAACAGAGTTTTCTTGAGTCAAAGCAGAAGCACTAGTGATAGTTCTAGTTTTCGATCGCCGATATGTAACATCAGAGATGAAAGTACTCGTGTTTTGCATAGCAAATGCATCATGAAAGCGTGTTCCCGTGACCTCATGTTGTGATGATACTCATACATCACAGATGAAGATACTCATACATCACTCCTTGTAGAGATAGAGGTAAGTTGCCTCTGCGGTAGAAAGGAGGTTAATTCTGACGAGTTCGTGAGAAGCCAGAGGGACTTGTATCCATTAGCTGATATTTGTCTTCTCATTTGAGATGCCATCAGGTCAGTTCATCTTTGCGGATATTTCCTATCGTTTTTACCTTACATCCAAAAGATGGGCAGTGCGTCATTTTGCATTCTTAAACTCTTCATTTGAAGACCATAATCGGAAAGGACAAGAATAAGCATGTGGGAAGGGTTCTTGGAACAGCCACAGAGGTACTTATTGAACAAATCAGTTTTCAGTCAATAATGAGTTCACTGCTTGTAGGACTGAAGTGGAAGCGATAGTGCGAAAGATTCGGCCGTATCATGGCATTCTTTTACTGGAGGAGTCCATCCCCAGTCCCGATTCAAATCCTTCCGTACGCCTTCTCCTGAAACATTGTGAGCCAGATAGAAGGTGTGTTGTGGCGGGCTTACTGTGATATGTGATTTCGAACTATTGTGGAACTTTTTACTTCGAATGAAGTTCATGCTGAGCATACTGTAGCTTTTCCTTAGTGGTCGTTTTTGGATTGATGGCAGTTCGCTTCTTTATTTATTCACTTAACATTTCTGAAGTATTCAATGACTCGCTCGAAAAAAGGGGATCAGTCCAGACTTCTGAAACATTTCGCTTGGAAGGGTCAGTTTAACTGCAGTTGAAGATTGACTGGAGCTGTGCGGGACTGACCTCCGTTGTTTATGTTTTCTAAGAGGTCGATTTCCGGATCTGACACCTGCAGTTACTTAAAATCAAGTTGTTGATATATCACATTGAAAGGAATCGGAGTATTGCTGTGCTGAGCTTATTTATGTAATGTCATCAATACTTCATTCATTTGAATTATGTAAAATGAATGGTGAATGCATAGGGAGGGGGTTATACATTTTGAAGTTTTGGAAAGAGAACCTTGCACCGAAACCGTTGCGGTTGATTTGATGGATTTCCTTTCAGCATAATCGGTGTCAGCAACGCGTCAGGTCTACCTGTGGTACAGGTACTGTTGGTTGTACGCCATCTTCTGCTGTGGGCACGAGCGGTCATCATCTATCCATTGTGCAGCAGTAACGTCTATACGTCGGCCACTCACCCTAAACCACTCACGAGGTAGCGTTGTACCATTACTTGCTTCTGTGAGCATCCGTTGAAAATCTTTCAGCTAATATGGAAGGGAGGAGAGGATTTTTAATGGGGAGATCTTATTCTAGAGCAGTTCTCGAGAACGAGAACTGAATAAAAAGATGCGGAGAAAAAGATCAGCAGCCTCCAGATGGGAACATTGGTCGAGATAGGAGCGCAGACGACAGGATCGGAGAATGCTTTTGGCAGAAATTCTCGTGACTTATAAATATCTACCTGCACCGGTGTTTGTTTAGTTATTTGCCCATTTATTTATACATTTGTATAGTGACGTATATGGATATGTGGTTTAATTGAAATATGTCACATATATATGTATTGTTAGGTATAAATGTTAGGCATATGAATATTAACGTTAACATATATATATATACATATATATATATATATATATATATATATATATATATATATACAACTGTATATATAAAAGTTGCATGAACCTTAATTCCACCGTAATGCAAAACGAAAACTGTGCAGAGCAGATATCGGAAACTGTCTTCGGTAACAGCAAAGTTATTCAGCTTCGAAAGAGGCTGCTTTTCGAAAATCATAACAATTCCACTTTGTTCCAACTGAGTGTTCTCACGGCTCCATTTTTCGAATGTGGCTTCAGACTGGTAACGACTTTGGCCTAGGTCGCATTAATTAGAAACCCAGTTTGACCTTACCAAAGGGAAAACTTCATAAAAGCATCTCAGGTTGATTTTTTACGTTACAAGTGAGCTTTTTACTACCTTTTGCTAGTCACTTTTTCGATCATGTAGAAATTTTGAGCGTTTGACGCTCCCCGGAAATCTGCCTAAATTCGAGGAAAGGGGTCCATAAGCATTCCGCAGACATCTGGAGAGTAGAGCTTTCTTTCGACATTTTATGGTTTTCTGAATTTGATGCTTGAAAACTTTTGCAATTCTCCACTTTCTTTATATTCGCATACGTAGCGTCGTAAAGTTCCGGCAATGTTGGTCGAATCTGCTTATTTCTGTAATGAGAAATCTGCTTCCGGTTGCGATGTTGATTTTGAGGTTATGTAAACTGCTCAGGTGCAGATTTCGTTCTGCTTTCGTCTTCATAGATCGGGTGAATGCCCTCTGTTTCAGTTTGGCCGAGCAGTTCGCCGAATTGTTCGACAACGCCGAGCTGGCGGCAGTACTAGCCGAATTTTCACCTCCGTGC
Source organism: Parascaris univalens (assembly GCA_037576465.1). Lineage (NCBI taxonomy): Eukaryota > Metazoa > Nematoda > Chromadorea > Rhabditida > Ascarididae > Parascaris > Parascaris univalens. The sequence goes on from CM075173.1 coordinate 27,422,680, forward strand.
ACGTTGGCCGAATTCACTAATGCATCGTTGCATTCCGTTGAGGAGCAAGTAATGATTATTTCATTCCGTGAAATGTGGCAAATTATTTGATCATTACCCATAGGATGTCTAATCGATACATTTTTGTTCTGACAACGGCAACTGCTTCTTTTTTGACAGTAACCACAATTTTTTTGTTGAATGGGCAGATTAATTGCATTGTTTCTATGGTCACAATTTAAGAAGTGTGTTGCACATAGAGCCTCACTCCACGTGATTGTTCGCGAACTTTTCGATATTTCATCGTTTGCAGTGAGTTGTTGGCTTCCCTGCGTCAAGCCAGCTATAGCAGTCCAATTTTGCTCTCGGAAAGCAGTGTACTATGTGAAAATGATATGAAATGATAATGACAGTGCTGTTTTGCATATGAGGTTACGCTGAAAGTGAATGCTGTCTAAATATTGAATAGGCCCCCCTATGCCACAGCTGTGACTAAGATAGCCGAAACTTGGCTGAGATGGCTCGCAGAGCTGAAATGTTTTATTATTATTCAGACGTCGAATGTGTTCGGTGCGGATAACGGTTGGATTTTTTTCACTGTAGATGCCGAGGTGTCTCTTCCCTCACGGGGCGATCCGCAGTTTCCATTCATTCAGCACCTTTCAGCGATAAGGTGCAGCTTCGTGTGAAGATGTGCTTGCTTGAGTATTTATTCTTTATAAAATAAGTTAGTCTTTTCAAAAAGAGTTTGCATTCGAAAGCTCTTCCGAGTTCTTGCATTGAAAATCCACCATGTGAGATAGTTTCGTGCAACATCGTCGCTGTTCACATATTTAGCACGTGGGTGATGTTGAGATGCATGTCTGGATAGGAAGTGAAGTAGCAGTAAGAGGGCTGTAAAAACGCGAGATCATTCTTTGCTCCTGAAAAGGAACTATCTTCTCTAGGAATGTGAAAAGAGCAAGCGCAGGACTTCCATTCCAGGGAATAAACAAACTTCAGAAAGGGTTTTTGCGGACTCTTGCTCCATCTTTCTTCACTCAAGGAAGTCGCTTCAAATGGCTGGCTGCCATGTACAAACTTATCGGCAGTTTTATTCCCAGTGTTTCGTTTTCGTTCATTAGAGGAGATCTTTACACATAATATCGACTCTCCTTCGGACTTCCTCAGTTTTGAGCTTCCGCAAGATGTGATTAATGGTTAACTGAATACGGATGTCGAAGCGAGGAGTTTCCCTTATATGAAATTTCAAAGTTCACCCATCGCAGTTGCCGGTTTCCATCCAATTAGATGTTGCTGCTTAGGTAAAGTGGTTTACAGCGAGTGCGGTTACGTATGGTGGCGCGGCTCTTACGAGACGAGTTGATCATGCAGCTGCATACGTTCCTTTATTTGCTGCCGCCGTTTTCGAACGATTCAACCGATGTGTGAGTGCATTGTTCACTTATTCTATTGAGGGTCATCGAAAGTTTTCAGTTTTTCGCGGTCTCTTCATGCACAAAACATAGAATTCATTCAACGGTAAACGATGTAATGAGAACCCTGATCAATTACCTGAGAGAGGCAGGAGGGAGGAGGTCACCGTTTTTCAGTAAAAAGGGTTCGTTTGCGACGGTGGCAACGTTTTCGAGTAAACAGTTGTACATGTGGGCAGTTGCAACTGAAGCGAGTGAATGGTTTCGCCGCAGGCACATTTCTACAGTTGACTTACGCATTAATGAAGCCTATATTAGTTATGAATGTCATGTTCTCATGCTCGAAGTAACGTCGCCTTGACGATCACCTTAAGTGTTGAGTTTTTAGTGCAGAAAAAGAGACGCATCGTTAATGCTTTTCATGATAGCGAGTGTTTGTCCATCGAGGGATCCCGTCTCAGCTTTGATATACCCTACCCGATTTCCTTGCTGATGTTTCCATCTTGATTTCTTTTTTACAGGTCACAATTGAAGTCAATAACAGATGACGGCATAAGGGAGATGATAGTGTCGGCTCAAATGACTAACGAAATCAAAGGCAGTATTGGCAGGCTGTGCACTTCACTGTTGAAGAATTCAACGAGCGAACAAGTAGAGAGCACTCTAGCCTTGTTTATCCGGTACTCTTTAAATGCATTATGATTACTATTCACAGCGTTTCAGAGAATTTGTTTATGCTCTTGCATGAACCAAAAGTGTCTACAAATGTTTACTTTGTATGGCGTTTGCCGAAATCTGCCTTTGCCTTTATCAACCCGTGGTTTACTACGTCGGAAATCTAACTGTTAACCGCCGACCTAGCCGCGTTATTCAAGGGTGGACTTTGTTTTTCCAACGTTCAGCTCGTAGCGGTCTTTGAGAGGATCTTGAGCGTCAGCAGTGCAGGTATGGGTTCCATCTAGCCAGGAAAATGCGTTTCGCTAAGAGTGTTATATGCTCCTGGGAAACGTTTTGGAAGCAGACGAATTTGAAAGTTTCGTAGTGGGCGATTGAATCGTTCCTTATGACTCACTGTGTCGAATTCCTATCTTTTTAATGTTCGCATTGTTTGCATTCTTGTGGTGGTTGCTTACAATCGTTCCGTTGTTTTTCGTCTTAACGTTCTTCGCGCACTTCGTTGAGTGCACATCTGTCCTTTCCTGCATTTTCTTCTCTTTCATTCCTCGCCTCTCATATAACGCTTATGAAGATGTTTTGTAGGGGATTATGAATAAATGAGTTAATGAATGTCTCCATTAAGAAGCATAGACAAGTTTTTACAAGGATATAAACTTAAGTTTGGAGAGCGCAAATCGGTCGAAGTCCACCTGGAAGAAATACTGTGTTTTTCCACTTTTTGACGAGTCGAATATTGGCATACGGTTACTGAAAAGTTTCCAAGAAAAAGCTATAGACTGCCTTTGTGGATCAAAAGTGTTGGGGGAATAAACCGCCGTCCGCGAGCATTATAAAAAGCCCTTGAGTGGATCCTTCTTCCCCGCTGCGGGTGTTAGTGACTGTAATATTCTGGTGGTTAGGAGCTTTAGGCTGAGTGAACGGTTTGTGCATCGAAATACTGCTGTGTAATATTTGAAGTGAAAGCGGTGACGAGGTCTGTATTCGAATGTTTGGAAAAATTGCTTAAAGTGAGATAATGATTCTTGAAGAAGTCTAATAAATCGGCGAAGAGACTATTTGGAGCAAATTGAATCATACCAATAGATTCTCCGGGATCACTGTAGCAGAAAAAGGCAATCAAAATCACTCTGTTTGGCAGCCGACACAAAGAAATAGTTTCCCCCGTTGATTATTGATGTGAATGCTTACTAACTATTAGAGTTGTGTTATTCTTCAGTCATTTCCAGACTGCTACCTTATCTGAATGGAGAGCACCACATCGAGGATATAATGTACAGAATGAACCTCGAGAGGTCGGTGATCGTGCGCGTGCTCGACACGTTCGCATCTGTTTTGGGCACATTTTCGCGACCCGATTTCATCAGCGAATAATCGCCTTCTGTGGTGTTTTCATTTCTACGAGGTAATTTTTTCATGATGAAAGTGTACAGTAAGTTTGGATAATTGCCGTCGAAGCGAAAAATCTGGAAAATTGTCCAGCAAATGCTTCTCTATGCTTCATTCCTCCTCTAGTTGATGCGGCAAATCAACAAACTTCTAGCAATCAGTTCTAGTAGGTGCATTCGGGATTCTAAAAGGGGCGGAGGAAGTCAGGATTTGGGCTCAAGAGTGCAGAAGTAGAACAGGCAGATTTCGTTTAGGGGACAACCCATATACACTGCCTTGTGTATAGAAGTTTGCGGCTGTTACGTTGCCTATAGTTTAACAAGTTAAGCAGTGAGAATTCAGTTGAATTTTTCGGCTATATATGACTCTCTCAGCGACTAAGAAAACGTAACGGGCTTCCCACTCCGTCGAGAAAATAATCCCAACCACCAGTATACAGGCAATGCAGTAACGGGAAAGGCGACGTATTTAAAGGCGATGCAAAAGTCTCTTTGTGTCCGGATGTCGTTTAAATGGATTTCAACGATCATTTCATCTACAATTGGAGAGTGACATCTAATATAGTTCATTGGTTGTCACTGTCATCCATTGCTTTAATCAGTGAAGATTGAGGTAATTGCAGCACATTTGCGATGCAGTTGTGGGGCAGCAGTGATGACATTTTCGCATTGAAGGAAGTCGCTTTTCAGTTGGGCTATTCATGCAAACGTGGCCAGCAATAGATCTGGTAACACCGCCGTAGCACGGTTTAACTTATGCCGATCAAACTCAGCCAAGAAAAAATTCGAATCAAATCCAGAAATTGATAACAATGAATTTTGAGGACTCTTCACTCTATAGTTTCAGTAACAAATGCTTATATCATTTCATAATATAACTGCTTTCTTAAGCCGAAGAGGAAGATGAAGGAGTTCCTGCTTTTTTGCCTTTCTTGGGCCTTATCATACTAGTAGTGCATGCAAAGGCGTGATCCAGCCACGTTCCATTTCCCATCGACTATCGTCAGGTGAATACTATCACTTACACGATGCATCTCTATCTATACCGACTGTGAAACGCTTTTTTCAACCTCAACTACTTCTTTTTCGTCTCTGCCCCTCACCCAAGGATGTGTTGTTCTCATTTAATTTCTTAGTAGGCTGAAGTGGGAGCAGTGAATTAGAGAAGGAGCAAAATTGTAGGCTTGAGGTGATTCCTGAATTCAGTCATATCGTTCGTTGATTTTCGAGAATAGATTGTGTATTTTCTAAAATCGATTCCTTGCCTGATGAATTTCCACCATTTCTGTGAGGAGAAAATTAGCAACCGAAAGGGCGATAACCGTGAAGAACTTGAGCCTCGATGTTTCGCTGTCCTGACGAGGCATTGATCAGTTAGGCTGCCCATATGGGTTCCAGCCTTTTCTCAATGTATTTTCCACTGCTCTTCTCACTTTTTACTTCTTTTCCTCCTCATATTGATGACTTCGCTACTGCGATGTAAATCACCCCGCAAGTGCAACTGCATTTGTTGCGCTGCATATAATCTGAATGGAACCTTAACGCTTTGTGTCTGAATAACTGCGATGGTTTCGCTTCTTGAAAGTACTGACCGTAGTGGGTGCAGAGGAGGGCGGAATGTGTTGGGTACTGGTGGAGGCGATAAATGCTATCATGGGGAAGCAAAGGACAAAGGCTCGAGTTGGGGCTGCTTGTCGCACTCTTTGGTTCTACATCCTTCAGTGATGCCGGTAATGGTGCTATGAGCGAGTGCATAAGTGCAGCTGCGGCAAAATGCAACCATATCGAGTCTGAATTGCTTGATTCACTGTTTTGTTGATGCTTATGTGTGTTTCTTCCTCCTCAAATGCTCACCGTTCATATCTTAGATGGAAATGCGTTCAATAAAACGTTTGATACAAGACCAGTAGCGTTTTTCGTATTGTGAATGTCGTTTGGCTCGTCCCTAATATTTGAACTGCGTCCTCTCGTTCAACCGCTGCTCATTTCGAGGGCACAGCGTCGATTTTAGTGCGTCGATCGTAACCGTAAGACTGCCGTTTGATCGCTGGTTGCAGGGGCATTGCAGTGATGTTCTTTGCGTAAATCAGGAGGCGATAGGTGAGGGGGAAGGATAAGGGGAAAAGCGGAATCATTTGTAGAAAGCACTCTGTGTGAAGAAAAGTACTCAGCAGCACGCATCAGTGACATGAATGAGTAGTAGGGCACTGCATTGTTACTGGCTTCTTTCTTTACACACGCAGCATCTTTTTATGGTATATAAAACGATGCATTTCCGTAGTAATCAGTAACCGATGTTACTTGTAAAGAATAATGCAGTTCCCACTAATGGATAAAAAACCGGAGGAATGTGAGAAATATCGTCGATTTGTGGATGAGCGATTGGAGGTGGATTTGGCGAATGTTACAAAGCGCGTGAACAGGATCGTCGAAGAGATCAGAGAGTACGAAACATTGTCGACGGCTATATCGAAAATAAAGGTTATTCTTACTGCTATCTTGATGCCATATTGTTTGTTTGATTGTTAGCTGTTTTAAATTGATCTGGAATGGCGCATCTTAGGCCAAATGTGCCGTGGTGTGAGGGGAATCCATCCTCCTCCTTCCCACCTCATTTTTATTTCGCTTCCCATTTCTCCTGAGCCGCTATTTCCGAGCGTTTTTAGTGGTTTACGCAATATTTCTGGGGATAATCGTAATAATCTTATGAAAAAAAGCGTTCCGTTCGATAATTTGAATTCATTGAGGCGTCGGGAGTGAAAGAAAATCTGGAGACACAAGTGAGTATTGGAAAGGACGTCTTTTGTGAAGCTGTTATGTAAGTTTATGCATTTCTTCAGATTCTTAAAGCAGAAGGTATTGTTGTTTGCGGGTGCCTTCATCTGTTCTTTCATCTCGACGGGTTTCTTTTGCTTCTTTATTTCTGTAGCTTAGCGGACTATATGCTTATGAAATTTTGTGCAAGATTCGATTCGATTAAGCATGAAGAGAGAAGGTAAAGTGAAATAGAGCTCTTGGGGCTAGTTTCTCTTCGAATCCTACTTTTTATCCCAGGTGGTCACCATCTTTCGCTCCAGAATGTCGTTTTTCTCCACTCCCGCTGTGGTTTACTTATATACACTATTTATAAGGTACAAAGAGCAAGGAACAGGTTGCCCATTCTCGAGTGTTTATTGAAGTGTGAGTATGGCGAACGGTTTCAGAGGACGCTGTGATCGGGTCATTGTGAAGTTATGCGACGATATTTTCGCTGAGTTGACACTCGAAAGAGCAGAGGTGATCGGCGCTATGAAACTGTTCATGTTTTCCACTTTGCAAGTGACCCCATCGCCCAATCACACAAACCGCTGAAATACTTGTTATTTAACTTTTGAAAAATTATATAGTTTTCGGCAAGTTGTTGCAGTAATTGGCGATCGGCGAATTGAGCACTGCTTGCGTCATGATGCCATGTGAATATTGGCAAATTGAAGCATTGCAACTCGGGATCTAGGTAATTTTCGTGAGCTATCTCCGTAAGTTCCCTGCAGTAGTAAGATGAGTAGTGCATGCAGCGATCATGCCATTATTCTTCAAGTTGATTGGCCGATAGAGAAGTGTTGCCTTGGCCGATCATAACCCATTCTTGTCCACTATCTTGGAAGCTGTCTTCGGAACAAAACGAATACTGTTATTGGTGAATTTGGGTCACATCTCGATTGACTGAATAGGAAAAAAGGCTTCAGGAGAAATTCGGCACATAGCGGCTTAATCGTTGGTATATTCAAACATTGCCTATAAAACGGAAAGGTCCACAGAAATAGATATAATTCTCACTAGGGAGCTAACTGACTGGTTATTGAAGATCTTGAGAGAGGAATCGGTTATGATCTCGACGAATGACGTGTCGGGAAAACTTAAAAATAAACTCAGAAATAACGCGTCGTTTTGCATTTGCAGGCATTTATAGAGGATCGCGTAAAGCTGCTCAACTCGCGCTCGGAGATTCTAGAGAAGGAAGCACATTCGATTCGAGCTCGCATTCACTTAGTTCTCGCCTCGCTAGAACAGCTGAAAGCCGTGAAGTGATAGATATAAGCTCTCGTGCTGCAGTCACTTTGAAGAGGTTATGGTTTTGCAACAATAAATTGGCTGCGTCCATCAAACTAAGAGATCAGTGGCCCCAAACATTATATTACATTGCGAGCGTCGTCATCGGCGTCGTTCAGTTTCCAGTTGCTTGCATTTCGTGGTATCCAATGCGCAAAGTTACTTATTAAATAAAGATATCTACATATTCTGCAGTGAGGAATATTCCTCTAGATTTTATTCCGATAGAGATTTTGAGACTTGATTTCTGTCTATGAGAAGGCTTCAGTCCCGTTCCCTTAGTCTTCCAAAATTTAGTTAATTCATTTGTGTGTGGTGGAATGTTTATAGTGTACAGATGCGGCGGCTTTGTATTGTATATGTGGTGTCGTTGAAATATATTCACTGTACATAGGACAGGCGAAAAGAAAAGGTGCAGCGTCGTCATCTGATAGAGTCATGTCTTCAAGTTATTTCTTTTCAGACTTCTCATGTCACTTTCTTGTAATTGTGGTGGGACAGTAACCGCACGAAAACCCACTGAAATAACTCCCCACTGAGACGCTACAGTCAAACTCGTTTTTGCTATTGGAAATGTGGGGCGTAAAATGTTGTCGTTGGGAGAAGGTTTAGTTATGGTGGCCCCACATGTTGTTATTATTGTTGTCGTTTGATAAAGGTTCTTATGCGATACGTCGCGTGCTCCTTGGCGATTTGTTTAAATCAAATCCGCTACTTCCTCAATGTCCACAGCCTCCATTCTTTCATAAATGCACTCACAGTATCGGTAGATGAGGACAGCCTGATCGTCTTTAAGGGAATCAGGTCTAGCTAGCTTCACCAGCTGCATCCCACCTTACTTTATGAAAGCAAGCAACTATTGCCTCTGCATTATTTTTCGAGACAGAAGGACATGTGGAGAGGATTTAAAATTGCTTCTCCCACGCAACACACAACGGTGTCATAGCACACCAGTTGTAGTGCCACTGTTGAGTGGTTCATCTCCTAATCGTTCCTCTGACAGGAGGGACACGTCAGCAGCGAAAACGCCGATTAGCACGTTCATCGCAATGTCTTTGTGCAAGATGCATTTGTACATGAGCATATCTGCGCGTGCTTCATCTCAGGAACTATTGAAACGAGAGACGGGGGATCTGCTGAGCCAAAATTACAAGGATTTTGCTGAAGTAAAATTATAGTCTGCTCCGTGCAGTGATTCCAGGTAGCAGTTCTCAAGTTGGTGCGTCAGATTTGAAGTGGAGGGCAGGTCCTTAAAGGCACCTAGGAATTTGGGTACATTTTAGGGTAGGTAAGGTCAGCAACCTTAACACACATGTTTAGGAGCGGTTAGATCAGTTAAAATAAGGCTGCATTTTCTCTCATATTTTACTCGTTTAGAAGGTAGTGATAATGGCCCGCTTGAACAATAAAATTCCAGAAGCGTATATCGTGAGATTCCTTGGTGCGCTTCCAGTGCGTCCAGAAGTCGTGCAGTTTTCTAGTGCGCTTTATAGATCTTCCACATGCTTTGTGACAAGAAAGTTGCTTCGCTGGGCAAGCAACGCCATACAGCGATGTTACCCTTCGTTCCCGTCCTCAGTGTTACTGCTGATGTTGTAGGTGCCGTACAGCGACTTCGTTAAGTGTTTCCGATAAGGGCCAGATGCATCTCAGAGATGAAATTTTTCGTGCACAGTTTGACTTTGGCGTTCTCACAGAATAACACGTTACAGGGCGGTACCTAATTAACCGTTTAGCAAGACAGTTTCAATTGAACAGCGTTTATGCTGCTCCTTGAGATAAACTTTCCAAATAAATGATATTCACTAGGATTTTCTGTGGCAGTCACAGACAGCGGTAGGTGTTATAAGCTAGGTAATGCTCTTGTCTCTTGTAGAACTTCACACAGTTTGTAGAAGTATTCGCTGTGGTCGTCGTTGCAAAGGAGCAGAGCGGTAAGATTTACAAGTGGCGCTTTTGTCATGGCGCGCAATCATTCTTCTGGAGATAAGTATGCTAAAATATTGATGTGCACAAATCATCCACAGATTTAGGGGAGACAGTAGTGCACCATATCATGTGGATCTTATAGTTGGTTCAGGATGAGGCGGAAAGTGAAAGCAGTGAGGAAGCGAGGGACTTGAAATTTGAAATAAAACGAGAATAGGAAGTGAAGCAGGAGGAGAAATGGCGAGAATGCGCAGTCAGGAGTCGGTGTGTTGAATATTGCAAATAAACCCCGACCGCGTTGATGCGAGTTGCATCAGTCGAAATATCGGTGTGGTGGATATCACCCTTATTGCCCACTGCATGCGATTTGGCATCGACAGCATGTGATCACGTTAACACATTGTTTTTAATTTTTTGTAATCTGAAGTGAATCCTTTATAAAAACCTTTAATGAAAGGTATGTTTAACCTTGGCACAACCCTTTTCCCTTGGAACTTATGGAACCTTGAAGTACAAGATGGCGAGTCATAGAAAGTAGCGCGAAATTTCGTCGCAGGTTGAAGCTGGAAGATAGGACGATGCCGCCAGGTTGACCTAGCTCATCCTGCAACAGTTCTCAGGTGGCTGTGGCTTGCTCGAATCCAACGAAGGTTTGCTTGTGAGGATCATCAGGCAGAGGGGATTACTTTTGCTCTGAAAATTGAAGGAATGCCTGTGTGTCCGCTCTGCGAGTACACTTCGGTCAGATGCAGCAGTGTTTATTGGATTTGGAACATGCAGATAGCTTCACGTGGTTTCTGCGTTATCCACGTTCCCAGATGATAATTGGGTTCGAGCGAGTGGGTGTTAGTCAATCGCGTAACCACAGGTGTGCTGTTGAACCCGAAGCCATGCATTACAGCTATCTCTTAGTGTATTCTTACACTGCCGGAGAGAAGACCTGGTCGCGCCCAGACGAATAGCAGTTTAAAGAGATGTACACGGCACTTTAGCTCACAACAACAGGTGTCTGCACATCATTTAAGAAGCGGACCACTTAATAGAGTTAGTTTTTTGCAGTTGTACTTTCATAATCCTCTCTCATACTTATTTGCATCTGCGATTAGTGTGATGTTGTGGCCTGCAGGTGTTTATGCGTCTGACGTTCCCAGCTTTTGAATTTTACTGTAGCTTTTGCTTTACTCATGCCCGTTGGTACTGGCTGCATGTTTTGTGCGACTGTGTGCCGCATAACTTTTGCCGGCTCCTCTGGATACTTCCGGACCGTGTCCACCGTCGAGTTTTTTAGGTCATAGCGTTTCCCAGTGCGTTCATTTCGAGAAGTGGGACCGCGCAGTCTAAACTCATCTTGCTTAGCAATTTTCATATGGAAATTTGATATTTGCTTGTAGTTGTTGAAGATTATGATGCTTATATGATATATGTGTCCTTAGGTTGGAAGTAGCCCTCCATAACGAGATTTCATGGATGAGGAGTGCCGATGCGATGTTAGGATATGTGCTGTGAGCACCTTTGCATTGAGCCTTGAATAGTAGAGAGTTTTCCCTTGAATAGTAATATGGGTTATGCAGTTGACTCGTACTGCAGAGGATTCGTTGAACGTCGGGCAATTTGAGGGCGATGACGTTGTATATATGCCGCATGTGGAAGTTCTAGTATACGGGTATGACCCCCTTGTTTTGGAACAACACAAATAAATAACCTATTACAGCTGTCACAGAAACAGCCTCCTTAAGGCTTCTAACAGTGATAAGTTAAAGGCAGTGAGCAGGTTCATTCGGCGTGACGTTGCTAGACACCGGTATTTTAATGCACCTATGTTTCGTTGTTCAAAAAGACCTTGCGGGTGTAGCAGTAATATATATGCATTATGAAATTACTTTCCCAAACTGTTCCCTGCATTAAATTTCAGGTAAAGGTGCACGTGGGAACTAATAAAATGCGGGTTGCATTTACGAAAAGTGAGTGGATGGCTGTTACGGTGCTCTATCGCAGCGATCGGGTTGAAGACTTGAGGCGCGTGGTTGCAACTCTGCAGACGTGGCGTCTGCGCATGGGTAATTCGTTGCATGTTGCGGCGGAGATGAGTGAAGTGCTGTTATCGGCAATTCTCGCCGATAGAGAGGCAAAGACGAGTGACTGGCTCGCCGCGTTCAATTTGCGATTGCTTTATAGTGCGGCGGTGATTCGATTTGTGAACTACGTGAATGAGATGTGTCAGCGCAGAAAGCCGTCGCAGTTGATGTCGGTGCGTGCAGCAGTTAGCATGATGAACGTGCCACCTTGGGTGGTACAGTTGAGACACGAGGCAACTCATGCACACTTACCGCCTCTCAAGTTACTTCGTGAGGCAGTGTGTTGGTGTCGAGAATGGCTTTGGCATAACCATTGGGAGAAACCGATTGATGAGGCGATGAGTGGTGAGCAGCAAATCGATGCATCGTTACCCACACTCAACGATCGTATCCTCACCTTAATGGGTACCTTCATCAAATATCGTATGCAGCATCCAAACGGCGACTTCAGGCCAGATATGGGCAGCACAAGCGACTTATTCCGGCAAATAGAAAAGACGGTAGTATCGAATATGAGTGAGTTCGTAGAAATATTTTTGCTCGATGGCTATTTGATTATGACGGAGGCCCAGTTGAAAGTGGCAGGCTTTGATGGGGAGAAGGGTGATGCAAGTGGTGTGTGGCATGTTCCAACGGCATTGCAGTTGTTCTGGCGACCAGTTTTGTCTGTTTTAAATCGAGCGAAAGCACTTCCCGAGCTGTTATATCAGTTGATTGCTGCATTGAGCACTTCACATATCAGTGAGGTTAGACGACGGCAATTGGTCGGTTGGGCCGACCGAATGTTGGATGCGTTTGTGCACTCTCAGGTGCTTTCTGAAGTTGAATGGAAACGGATTTTAAGGGCGATGTTTGCTGCCCGAGAAAGCTTCACGGAGCATCATTTGGAAACAGTTTCTGCGAAAATTGGCTCACTCAGTGGCAAAAAACGTCGCAGTTTAGAGCAACTTGTGGGTATGTCACCAATTGGGGCAAAAAAGCTGCGCATTGAAACTGCAGAAGGGGCGAAATCGACGAGTAGAGTGGAGATGAAAACTCTAGCCGATCTATATTCGCTGAAACAGCAGTGTGCACCTGTTGGCGAGGACGCAACTCGAACGACGCCTATTGGTGACGGATGGATTCGATGTGAGGCGATGAGCTGGAAGGGAGTGCCGCTTGGATTAACACCTCATCAAACGGCCGATTCACTCATGCTTATTATTGACAGTGAAACGTTTATACCACATAGGCATTGGCAGTCCTAGTTGCGTCCTTCGAAATGTGTCGCAGTTTGGAATGTCACTTTCTGCACTTCGTTCAGGGAACAGAAAAAGCGATGAGGGACAACACAAAAGTACACTCACATCACCTCCCATCTTTAAAGGTATATTGTCGGAGCGAGAGTTCCAGTTCATTCGCATATTGGCGTTGCGCCCTTTCGAAAATGCACTTGCCAGTTGACTTCCACTTTGAATAAGGCTGTAAATGGAAGGGGATGTACGATGTTCACTCTGAAAACGCACATTTGTAGTGTTAGTTGCGAAGAGCCGCAGAAATAAGCGCTCATCATTGTTGCCGTATTCGACACGCTGCGTGTTTCCTTTTTTGCCTTCGTTGTGCTAACACAAACTCGTAGATTCGAGTTCGCTGTGCTTCATACGTGGGAGACATGAGAGGAACCCGGTGGCCTGCTGATCAAATCTCCTCTTTCCCTTGATTATGTACATGTTTTAAAATATTTCTGTGTGTGTGCTGTTTATGTTTATGATATTTGTTAACTGCAGTTCTCCGACGCTTCCGTTGTTTTTTGTGAGCTCATTTCGCACTCTGTCTCTTTTGTTTGCTCATTCGATGTCTTTGTGCGCATAGTGGATTTTTATTTCCGAGCATAGACCAACAGGTTCCAAACTAATGCCTTCCTTAAGTACTTTATGGAGGAGCGAAGAGATTCGGTTGAGCAAGGATGCGTACATTTTATGTACTCATTTTGTGGCCATCTGCTCTTCTAAATTCGGGTACGGCGTTTTAATCCGAAATAACCTTCGCAAAACAGTTCATTTTGGTTTGGCAGTTGCATCGGCGTGTAAGAATTGCCTAATGAAAATTGCTCTGACCCAACATGTGGATATTCAATAGTCGAAGTTCATGCTCTCTACAGATTACTGCATGGCACGTTCGTTGCTTTGTTCGCCGTTGCTGTTTTATTCGGATCTTTTGTTATATCTCACTTTAACTGTTACTTGCCGTCGAGAAATTCCGACTTACGTTCGGAAAATGAGTGATTAAAACATCTCTACCTATGAAGTTGTATGATGGCAACGGACACGACCCACATTTACTTGCTCCGTTATGCGCTTCTTTAAACCAGAAAGTGCAGACATTGCTGATATCTTTTCATCCCGTTTTCGACTTGCATGCACAGTCGGATGCTGCTGTGCTGTCCTACAAGCGCAGAGTGGCTTCGATTGAATTCAGCTCAACGCAAGCACAAGAATACATCAGAACTCGGCATGCAGAACCGGTTTTCATTTCGCTAGAGGGGAAATTTGCTGAAGGAGAGCTATTTGCTTCCCTCCCATCCTCCAACGCTATGCGGGGGTGGGGATCATTGTAAAGGATGCTTGGATTAATATGTTGTTGTCGTAATGCGGGATCAACTGACAAGGAAGGGAACCTTTTGCGTTTGAAGTAAACACTGCTGCAGTGACTTATAGATAGAAAGCTCTCGGAGAGAGTTTCAGTGGGGGATGATGTGTTGTCGATTGGGCACAGGTGTGGTGGCTGAACTCATCGATTTCTGTAAACGGCGAAGAAGGAGACGAAAGACGGCTACTGACGAAAAGGAGCGAAACTTAGAAGAGACGGAGTGCAGGGGTCACTAGCAGTTCTTTTTGCAGAAGAGCACTTAAATACACGCTGTTGAGAGTAATTGATTGGAAGCTGTGTGCGGTTATTTCCCCGCTCCCAGTTGTTCCATTATTCATTATAGATATTTACCGCTCTTCCTTGAGCGGGTCTCATACAGTTTCCATCAAGTAAACAGTTCCCACTACAGGAAGAAGGAATCAGATTTTGCTGTGCTGGGAAGTGCTTTCGGATTAGCTCCATTTCTTGATCACTAACGTCAAGCGTGCAAATAGCAGTTTTTTTTATCGGAGCATCCGTCGACGTCCTCCTCGTATAAAAATACTTCGCAAGGGGCGGATTTGTCATTTCGTGACTTTTTAGCACTTTGTTGGGCCAAAGGAGGTCAAAGTCGATTGCAGCCAGGAAGAGTAAAGCAGTGCTTTGGGAATCTTTTACTTTAAATACTCTGAGCGTGGAGATATCATCGATTTCATCGCTCCCTCCATTGATGCAGCTGTCAACTCTGCCATCTTCCGCGATTCTGAGGCCTCTGCATCCAATTTACTGGATACCGCAGAGGGTCTTCTCAACTAGTTGGTGGTCTGTTGCCGATAGCTAACGTCTCTTGGATAATTTCCAGAGGTTTACTTGGTTCATCATTTGTTGTTTGGTCTGGCTGCGTGAGTAGCCTGTCTCAGTTTTCTTCTGTACGTTTCTCCAATAACATCCTTTACACCGAATATTGAACGCAACTCTGCTTTTGTGATGATACTTTCGATTCGCATTGTCGTTGCTGGCCGGTTGTTACTAATTTATTTTTTTCAGCGGATGTGGTGTCCCACGTCTCGCACGCCTAGAGAAGAAGAGAGAGGACCGTGGAGTTGAAGAGTTCTGCTTCTACGGATATTGTTGCCTTGTTGCCTTCGCATCTTGTGGTCTCTGCATATCCCTATTGTGTTTGGGCGAATATGGTCATTTGTCGAAGACGTTCTTGAGCTTGGTGAAGGCTAGCCATCTCGCTCTTTTTTCTGCTTAGCTGTCGACGTAGATCATTGCTCATTTGCGCAGTCTGTCCTGGGTACAGCTAGTGTGCCACGAGTCTGATGTTTTTGGCGTCGAGTTACGTGGGAAACTGAGGACAAAATGCATTCTTCATCACTTCTTTTTGCCGCAGTGGATGCTGAGCCCACTTTTCTTGACATTTTTTGGAGCTGTGAATACTGCAATTTTTTTTAGGTTATCGGCAACGAGTATCACGTCTTCCACAAAGAAAAGCATCCGGAGTTCTTCGCCGTCTACATTGAAACCACCTGCAATTCTCGTCTTTCTCAAGATTCCTTCTAGAGCAGATGAGGCTTTCGGGAAGGAAATGTGTCTCTCTTATCGGCCTTTCCCGATTGTTATTCTTATTGATCTTTCAAAGAGAATGATTTCGGTTTGCCACTCAGGTAGTGAATCTTTAGTGATGCGAAGATACACTGGTTCCACTCCCTGATCGAAGAAGATTTAGAGTACGGTATTGTTTTCCACTGAGTCGACAGGTTTCCTGAAGTCCAGAAGGAATAGACAGAGTGGCATCTGGTGGTTTCTGCATATCTCTATTACTTGTGTTTGGGCGAGTATGATCATTTGTCGAAGACCATTTTCGAATATCTGCATCCTCTCGTCTTGTGTTTTCACCAAGGGTCGGATTTTCTATCCTCATGAAGCTTTCTCCCAAGAACCTTGAGTTTTAAAGCATTTCAGGAATTTTAGAGACGGGCCCGATGATATTAGAAGGCATAGTGGATGGATGATACTAAATGCCTCTGAATTCTTAAGAAAGTCTTGACACTGGAGTGCTTCGAGACGAAGTTTAAGTCTAGTGGGCTATTGCTGTGCTTCTTGCACACTTTAGGAAGCGGAAAAACGCTAGAAATGGGTAGCATGTGGTTTTTGCATTGCGTCGGTACTGTTGTTGACTTCTCTGCAGCTGATAGAGCATGCGCAGTAATGCATTCGCATCGAAATCAAACGGATCGACATCGTGAATCTCGTTTTCTAGACCAACCTCATGTATAATGAGATCCGGTCGCTCGTTGAACAGCATGAAAGTCACACGGCTGCAACTCATTCGCAGCTCAATTGAAAGACGCATACGAATCTTTTGCCGCTCGAAATTTCTTGCAGGTTAACTTCGAAAGTCAACAAGTCCATGTGGGAGGCGTTGCATGGGTGGGAGAGCGTATTGCTCTGGCGTAGACTACAGTCTCCCAATTTTGCAACTTTTGCTTTAATAGTCGTTAAGATAGAATTAAATGCTGCGTAGATGTTCGTATTGGCATAGGCAGAGTTTGGCTGTTGTATGTGTTTATATATACACACGAGACTGTTGAAGCGCAAAAAAGTAGCGAGGCTAAGGATCTGAAAGAAGGGATTTGCGAATTTAAGGCTTGCAACCGTTCTCTACTGTGTGACTTGTTGACGCCCAGAGTCGGTTGGTAATTTCGAGAATGAGGAGTTTTTGACTTTCTGGCCGGAAGGGTTGGTCCTTTGCTGTTCTGTCGAGTTCTTAAATTCCCGAGTTTTGATCAGGAAGTTTGAATTAATTTGTCATCTGATGACGAAGCGAGCGTTTATTAAACGCATGGAATGTGGAGAAGCGAAAAAGTAGTGTTTCATGTGTTTCCTTGCAAACTCCCAAATTTGCTGCGTGGGACTGTGTGGGGACTGTGTGCTCGACCGCTTCGATCACGGCCTCGTTAGATGCCAGGGGTTGCATTTTTCAGTTGTAGAACGAAAGCACATAAGTTCTATGAGTGAGATTTAAAATTTGAATCAAATTGCAGTTATGTAAATTGCAGTTCGTCGGCCTAACGCAAGAACTGTTGTTTGGTGGAAATTCTCGGGGGAACGGCTTTTTGCATCCATTCAGCTACGGCACTGTGCATTGTCGTATAATGCAGTTTTCTCCCCTGATGTTCTTCATGAGTGTGGTGTATTGGTGCTGTTTTATAGCACACTCTCAATACATATTTCATCCTATACCTATAGTGATTCTTTCACTGCAGTCTTCTTTGTTCTTCTATGCATTACGATTACTTTTATCAATCTCTCTTCGCTGGAAAAATTCCGTAAAGTAACATAAAGGCTGCTTTTAATTACCTCGGTAGTAAAGTTTTTCAAGGAACGCTCAAATGAGCATGAGGATCGCAGGATATTGCTCCTGAAAGTAGTACCTCTAATTTAGATGGAATAATATGAGCAAAACAGCCTAAAAGAATTCTTGGGATAGGGTAGTTGGCAATGTTGGACGGGTGCGTGAAGGGAACGAAGCGAGGTTTCCTAGTCAAAATTCGTGTTTCGAGATTTTTTTTCTCGTTTACTTTCTGTTTTTCTTCAGAAATCCTAAAAACCGAAATGTGAAGTTGAAATGCGAGATAGTGGAAGAATGAGAGGAATCAGTTCGGAGGATCTCCTCTTCTCTACAGAATAAAATGAACCGCAGATCTTGCACATTGTTCGAATCGGCCAGTGGGGATATATCATACTGCATTTTGTGAACGTCATACCCCATCAGATAAACAGTTCGTGAATTTCGAATTTTAATCGGCATCACTGCTTCGTTTGTTCTGTTTATGTTCAGAAACTGATGTTTCGGTACCTTCCTTTGGAGGAGGTACAGCCTTTACTGCTACCTCGGAGAGCCTACAATTCTGTTTCGCAGGGAAAGCATTCCAATAGAATTTGACCATAAAATTTCGTTGTTGTTAGTAGCCGCTTTCAACACCTTAAGAAAACATTCGAATGAAGAGATATGGCGTCCGCAGTGAAAAAACGATTCGCGATGATGATGATGATGTAGAGTATTAACATTACCTGTATTAAGCATATGTTTTTAGCCCTGGTGAAGTAATATATGCTCGTCGTTGAAAAATAATTGGAAGTGCAGCAAAAATGCCCAAATTTTGCCAGCAGATGAGGAAACTTGTCGTTTTGAGAAAGGTTTTTAGCGTAATCGTGTAAAGCTACATACTATTTGGAATTTTGACAGCTGTTAATTCCGGATCAACAAAACATCAGCCCTGTTCGCAGTCTTTGTCTATTCTTCGAAATGCGAGATGTTCTGGTGACGCTTCTTGCAAGGCGGCAGTAGAACCAGTGCTGAGCCTGGATTCTACTAGTTCGATTCAAGTCACTGCTAAAATGTGCAGATAATTTGTCATAAACTATGTGATATTTCCATATAAACACTTGTTTACATGAATGACATTTAAATAGATTATTAGCAAAGTAAGAGAAATTCAACCCCTTGTTTCGACCATGCTTTGGTGTTTTTTGAAGCAAAGAATTTACCCGACGTTCTGAGTCGATAATTCATTGGAGGTTGCAAGTGTTTTTTAGTGGCATGGTGGAACTGAAGAGTTCAAGTTCTGTAAACATATCGTCTGGGAAGTTTTATGTGCTGCGGCTCTTTTGAAGTGTTGCCAGCCGGGTGGTCCATCCGTGGGCCGAAAAAATGAGAAATATCTTTTTCGAACAACAGCCGCGCAATGATTTCTTGGAGGTGATAATCGCGTTGAAATTTATCGTCGACGGTCGACGCCACAAATTTTCCAAACGTAAGTCTATTATCACTTTTTAGTATCGCGAAAGTTTAGATACAAGTCTGCGTTGGCGTCAGCGAACCGTTTTGTTCAGCTTCTGTATTGCTCTTTCAAGTTCAAACGCACTTCACGACCTAGCACAAGAACTTCAACAGACAAGAATTTCCAACAGCAAAGAAGCCTACAGATTTTACGGTAAAGGAAGCATGTGACTGTATGGAGTGTAAAAAAGGGAAGTGTGTGATAATGAGGAGCC
This sequence comes from Parascaris univalens, assembly GCA_037576465.1. Lineage (NCBI taxonomy): Eukaryota > Metazoa > Nematoda > Chromadorea > Rhabditida > Ascarididae > Parascaris > Parascaris univalens. Next base: position 27,441,901 of record CM075173.1, read on the forward strand.
CGCGAAGTTTGTGTATGCTGGTAATTACAGCTACATGCATTATCCGTGCTATGGACAGACGAGGTTGTTTCAGATGTTGCTTGGAACATAGCAGACTAATGGTTAAAAAACTATTTCACGCAATGAGGAATGCCATCTGGATGCAGCAAAAAGGCTTCATTCGTTAACTAATCATGCTAGCTATACTGCCGACTTAGTCTCGACTGAAGTCGATGCTACCTGTAAACTGATGGGAATTTCCTTCAAAAAACAAAGTGTGGAGAGGGATTCAAGAAAAACTCTGACTATTTTTACGGGTGAGTGTGCGTTGTATCGAGTTCTGTGAAACTGAAGAGATTGTAACGGAAGTCAGTGCCTATACGTTGAAACATCGATGTCAGTTACAAAGCAAGTTTATTTTCTTATACCCAGAGGTCCACTCATTCTTCGTATCCCAAACGGAAAAACCCAAAGCATCGCCATTAACTAGTCGTTTCGAACATATATCTCATGAACCATTTCGTGAACTCACTTATACTTTTCCACCTGAAATATGTCTTAGTTTTTGCCTGCGTAATTTAAGAATCAGAGCATAATGGTGAGCGATGCTTCCAGAGCTTCGTTCTGTGGGAGCTTTCGCTCAAAGAAGCATTACAAGCCAGGTGTTGGGTTTTTTTGGCGAATCTTTTCAATTCAGAAGGACGGATCGACTGCGCAATTGAGTAATAGTAGAGCAGAAATGTCGGATTTGGGTCGGAAGTCAGAATTTTAAAGCAAAGCAAATCCGCTAAGTTCACAGAAAATTGAGCACTGGTTATGAATTCGGCTTTTGACATCCTGCGCTATAAATTCTGCTCTAAAAAACAAGAAATTGCCGACTTTCCGTCCTAAATGTTATTTGGACTTCCAGTTAATCATTAAACATTGTTTACGCTGTGGATTTCGTCCTCAAATTGCTACCAGTTTTGTTTCCTGATGAGGTCTTCTACAGCAATCGCTTGTCAGCAGCTAAACCTTATGTGAAATTTTGCATTCATTAAGAAGGCAGCCAAGTATCATCATTTCAGTATGTCGCGTGAGTGTTTCTTTATCCGATAATAACGTTTATGACTGGCTGATTGGAAAGGAGAGAGCTCGTGGAAAGTAGGACAATAAGCGCTTTTAATTCGAGCGCTGTGGAAGCGTCATGTTAAGTGGACTAAAGCACTTCTTCACGTTGACAAATTACATTGAACGACTGCTGTTTGCTACTGTAATCTAAATTGTGCTTCTAATTTTTCTCATGGGGAACTGCGTGCTGCGAGGGGAAACTTTTGCGGATTAGCGCCACTCAAGTGGTTTATTATCACAAAGCGCTGACTTAATTCCCTTTACGTCATCAAAAAAATTTCCTTTAACATTGCAGAAAATAAATATTGATACCTTATTCATTAATTGGTTCGCTTGGTGTAAAACTGCTAAATGTTTGCTTCCTTATCAAAAATTCGATGGAGGCAGCTGAAACGACGCGGATTTATAATATTCGCTTGAGAATATCGCGAATGCTACACGTTTCTCATCCTTTTGGCTGTTTCGCAACGATGCGGATCCAAATTAATTTGAGTTATGACTCGCATTTGGATGCAAACCCATCTAATATATACTATGAAATCATTAAACTAAATTATTTTATAGATATTGTGAGAATGTTCCAGTTTTTTGTGCTCAGACTTAATTGTGCCCAATCTTTCGATCTGTTAAAAACCAGTAGAAACCGACGGATGCCGGGAAAAACCCCATGAAAACTGGTTTTCTGGAATTTCACTATTGCTGCGCCGATAAAGAAACGTAAGGTGTTCAGTAATGGAAGGTGTTCCAGTTTATGCATGTATTATCCGGCGTTGAAGGTGTCTAATTCTTTATGTGGCAGAGATTTGGTTCATAAAATGAGCACTAGAAGTACTCGCGTTGTTAATGTTGCTAGCCTTACTACCTTACTGACAAGTAAAATCTTTCGCACTATGTATTTGTTTTTAAAAACAAGTAGTATTTTAAGCCAAACAAAAATAAGCGGCTGATATCTGAAAAAAAGCATCCCTCGATCGCTGGAAACAGCGTATACAAAGAATCGCTCTTCGAAGCGTTTTTACACGTTCGACTGCTTTTTGATGGACTGTCAACAGAATGCATTCATCTTGCTGCTGGTATGTGTCACTTGGTTTGCTAGGTGATTTACGAGTGCGCGTTGGCGATACGATATATGGCGTCTTGGCAGTAATTACTTGCGAGAGAAGAGCTAACTTCCAAGTGTTGTGATATGGGAGAGAGATGAAGAGTTATTGCCGAGGATGGATGGCGTCGCTTTACGTTGCATTCGCTCCCAAGTCTTTGTTTATCTACGGTGAGCTTGAGTTTTCAGTGAGAAGTTGCCTCACAGAAATCACCAAAAATAAACAATTTAAGCTTGAGGGCGACATCGAATTGTCTCCAGGACAACGCGTGTGTAAATTTCTGCACCCAGTACTTTACTTGGAAAATGTTATTTTGAAATCCAGAGTACTTGACGCGTCAGTCCAACAATACGATTAATTAAATTGGGAAGGACAACTATGCGGAACTATTTTCGTAAATGAGTGGTGAATTACGGGGTTTATGCTCTTCTGCGATGCTGTGCTTGCAAATTACATGACAATATGATGCTTACATCCGTACGTCTGTGTCTATTGGTGATCGGAAGTCTGTCGGGCACTTTCAGATTATGAATTATCGATGGCTGCGAAAGTAAGGGAATATAATGTACCCTATGTTTCTTGTACCGGATTTCAAGCCGAGCTATCAAACTTTGAAGCGAATTATAGGGGCACAGAGGCGGTTGAGAATGTGCATCCGCTTAAACTTTTTTTTAGGAAAATAGTATAAGCGCAAGGATCACTTGAAATGTAACTGTATCCCCTCTCCGGCACCCCTTTCATTCTCCATACTTATATGTGAGGAAGGATGTTTAACATGTTTAGTAATACTTGCAGAATGAGTCGATTCGTAGAAAAACTAGTTTTTAGAGGAATGTATACAGTCGTAGCAGTGGACTTGAATGGTAGTTGCGTTCGCTTGAAACACACTGATCAGTTTGTATCCGCTATTTTTATTCAAAGCTAGCTGGCCATGTGAGCCAAACATACAATCGCAAATCATGGCAGCCATTCCGCAGTTGTTTTCTCGTCATCCATGTGTAGGCGTTTTTATGAATTTTTTTCGTTCTTTCAATATGACTTTACATTCAGGAATCTTACCGACGTGTTTTGGCCATGCATTGAGAATCACGTTTGTGGCCAACGCGTACTATCAAGCTGGGTTAAAATCTGAAGATTCTTGAGGCTCATAGGATAACCGATTGACTCTGTCCAACTTCTCTAATCTTCGTTGAAAAATATTACCACTGTACAACGAAGACTCAGACAAAGAATAAAGAAAGCATGAGCTCTTCTTGCCATTCCTTTTTTTGCTAACAAGAAGGGTTAAACCACCAAAATTCCTTTCCTTGCACTTACTTTAAAACCGGTCCAAGTGATAATGAGAGCTTTTGTTTGTTGCTCCCTCAGTGCATTACTGTCGTCCGATGGACGACGCTGACATGTCTTTCAGTCTAGAGTGTTCATGACGAAAAATAAATATCCATCATGATGGTGCAAAATGACCATCCAGCGGAGCCTGCCGTCGAACCCCGCATTTCTACTGCCTCTAAAAAGTGAACTCAAAAAGACCAGGAAAGGCCATCATATCACTATAGGTCTCGTAGGCACAGTTGTCGCCGTCCTTCCTTTAAGCAGTAACGGACTTTTCCCTTCAGCAGCTGTGGAGAAATTGGATCTGCCACCCACCAAGGTCATCTTAACCTCCGCCGATTCTTCGCTTATAAGACAGCTGCTCCTCTAGATCGGTAAACAACGGAAAGTGTGAAATTTTAATTAAATGTTCAACCGACAGCTGTGGCGTTAGGAAGTAGCCGGAGCCTAGATGTAGAAATGATCCGAAGCCTTGAAACTGTGGTTAACTGTCAGCGGACGCAATTGTCACTGCACCAAACCAGTCCCCACCACTCACTAATTGAAGTTGCTGCATACAGGGATAACAAGGTTAATATAATGGAGCACACCAGTGAGGAGATTGGCTGTCGGTAATTACTGCAAATGATATTTAATTGGCGGTGTCTCCGGCGGCTTCTTTGGCAGTCGCCAAGCTGGAAACCTAACGCCTGTTCTCGTTCACGGTCGCATACACCTCCAAAAAGAAACGCGAGTGCGGCACGTTTTGCCGCACTGTGCAAGCTGACCACTCATGCGCACATTATCTCATTGTACACTTGCGCTATGCATAAACCTACCGTTGGCCACCTGCCAATGCGCATTACAGTTGATTTGAAGTTGTAGCTGTAGGAGTGTTAGATGATATAGTGAGCACTTCCGTCATCGGACTAAAATTTGTCGTACTCGCGTTTCTTGATGTCTTCGAAAGTGCAGTAAAATGAGGACAAAGTGCATCCATGGCCAAAATGACCATCGTTTCCTCAGTTGAACGGGCACTCCTCAAAACAAATTTCGTTCAGGTTTAAAATCGTCATGTGGAGCTCCTAGATTTAAACTCCTACATGGTACTGAGGATTACTGAGTTTCCTAAATCTTGAGGTTGGGAATTCAGGACCTCAAATTTCCAAATTCAGACCTCGAAATACGGTGAAAAGGTAATTTCGCGAAGCATGGGATTTACGGTCTGCAGAGCAAGATTTTTTCCGTGGGTCAATGCTAAATCTGAAAATATTAATGGATTTTCATCGCTTGTGCCAGCAAGTGAGTGCTGGACATAGGTGTTTTCAGTGAGGGTTCGAAAGTTGGGAATATAAATGTTTGGGGTTCAGAAGGTCTAGAGTTTTTGATGTTTCTCGACAATGTTCGAGGTGGAATTCTCAGAGCTGGGAAATCGCTGAACGGAAATAATAGCCCTACACTTTTGCTGATATCTGAGCGTTGATAAGATAGCTGCAGCAAGCAGTGCATAAACATGGACACATTCAATTTGTTCATTACTGTGCACTTTTGACGGCGAATGCAAACGATCCGGCTAGAAGATTTTGTTTCGTTTGTGTGGAAAGTATGAGATGCATAGAAAATGCTGCTCATGAACACGCAATGAGGCAACGAATACTCTCTCTCCATTAACACATCGAATACTTTAACAGGTGCTGTGTGAGCCTTTGCGGGTAGGAGAGTTCTTTCCTTCCCATGCTCTTCCACCTCCGACTTTCTCAACGTCGCTCTTCCCTATCACCTATTTGAACTGCCAACGTTGGGTCCACGAGTCTTAAAAAGAAGACATCATAATTGAAATTTCGGTACTGTTTCACCGTTTGTAGTAGGGGAGGAGGGATTTCCTTTTGCATAAAGAAGCCACATTTGACGCTCTGTAGATGTGACAGATATTACAAGAAATGTTCTTTGACAGCTTCCTGCAGCGATGCTCATCACAGACGGAGATGTGGAGGGTTGTTCTGAGACGGGACCGTGAACTCTGCGTGATAGTGTGCACCGAATCATTTCCAGTATCCGTTTATGAAATTTTTATAGTTTTTTTAATGCGAACACATCGGCATGAACCTCTCCCTCCCAAAGAGCATATACTGAAGACCCCTCAAACGAGTGCTGCTGAAGTAGGGAACATAAAAGTGCAAGTGGGAATTTGCAGAAAGCGAGCCGCCATGCAATTCTCCAATTTAAGGCACCTCACATCTGCCACTATGTCTTGCACCTCGTTGCGCAACAGCTCCCTTAACCTCTCATCCCAACTGCCGCCACATTTCCGCAACACATGCACTCACCAATTCCGCCTCAATTAAATCGGTTTGGTTCCTTTATGCGTCTTTACCTACCGTATTTGTTTTAAGAGAAGCCTGTTCTGTCGAAGTAAATTGCTTGCTACCATTTCGTATTGCAAATCTTGAGAGATGATGAGGCAGTGATTGATCATAGAGACAAACATCAGCAATGGTGACGTTACTTATGATTATTTTCTTGTTTTTTTGACTCTTTGTCATCTTATTTTTGACGTCGCCATGTCTTTCACACAAATATAAATTGAAAAAAATAAATGAATGTAAGGAGGTTGAGTAGTGGATTGACCAATCTAGAGACTTCGCCTAGAGCGCCTCTTGGTACTGCTCCCATTTATTATGAAACAGAATTTGTTATATTATCTGTTGTCCCGAAAATGCAGCATTTGAAAGGATGGCATATCTTTTTTTGAAAACTTATCGCGAAAGGATATGAAGAAATGTAAATATGATCAAAGCCCGCAAGACAATTTAAAAACTTGGAGGAGTAAAGCAGTAATCAAATGGTCTTTGCCACGAAGACGCAGTTTTCAACCTGATCAACATGGGTGATCCCCTCCCTTCAGCTCCCAGAAGATAATGCAGAGCACAATTTCTGTCGCTTACAATATATGTGCTATCAATTACCCGATGTTTTAGAATTTAGCAACCATATGGTCATGACTGGCGCTGCCACCGCATCCTCTCTCTCGCCCTTTCCGTTGAAGAGGATGGAGTTTTTCGATTGCTCCACCTGAGTTTTCTTTCTTATACTCAACAATAGTCTGCTGTCTGCTTGCTTGGCACGAACCTCTATCCAGCCGCCATGACTCATGATCATTAAGTGCGTTTTGGAAACGTTTTCAAAATATGAGCCTATTGTAAGCAATCAGTTTTTAAAGTTGGTCCTCCGAGTGATGGCAAGAAACCAACCCACTCTTTACTAACAATAAGCGACGAAACCTTGCGGAGATGGAAAAAAGAGGCAGGTACACGGAAAAGGATCTCCCTCTATATAAAAGCTTTGTATAACTCAAATCCCAACACATAATTCTTAGGTATGTCCACATACCTACAGATCTCATCTTAAAAGTCCATATCGTAGAACTTCATCGCTAAGCTTCTTGGACACATTTGAGCATGACAGTGCAGACATACTTGCGTCTCATTGCATTAGTGGGACCTATATCAACTGTTTAATGCGCTTTTCGTTAAACTCCAAGTTTATACCGAAATGCTAAAAGCTGAGCTCCTCAGAGTCTTTTCTCCAAAATAGATCGGAAGGTTGTGTTTGTGTTTTGTAATTTGAATTCTCGGGCCCTGCTTCACTGAAGGCCTCAGTCCTGAGTGTGTTGTTCGAACGGATGTGTTATGCAGCTGTGTTGTTGATAGAAATGACATGCAAGTGAGGCCAGCATGCTTATAGCAGCTAATCAACATGGTGCACATGCTTGAGCGGTCACCGTTACAGCTGACCTCTCGAGATTAATTCACCCAGCCAGCACATGTCGCTCACGCTTCGCCAATTTGTTAAATGCACACCGCAGCTAAAGCATTCGTTCGCTTTCCAGAATACCCAGAATAGCACAACTTCCTGGGGCATCTAAAACAAATTCTGCATCAGGGCCTAATTCACTGGTTTCCCATCTCAGTGGCCATCTTTCTGAACTGCTAGTTCACAAAAGTTGAGACCCTTAAGTTTACATAAAAGTATATAATTCGTGGTCTGAGGCCTAAACTGCGGTACTCTGACTCGTACCCTCAAAAGAAGGCTGTCGAGGATTTAACATATCTGTGGTGGGAATTTAACAGGTATGATATGTCATTTGTTCGATATTTCGCAGAGATTTTAACACTTTACGTCCATTCGCAGTAACAACGTTATGAAGAATTTCGGTTTTTTGCAAACCCACAGGATTATCAGAAACGCTTTTCGAAAAGGAATCTTCATCGTTTCTCAATCAAAAGGAAGGTCGGAATTTCCATCCTAGCTTCTAGTATAATCAACCAATAGGTGGTACTGGTGTTTAGCTCAGATGTTTACACTAATTCATTGAGAGGAAGTGGGTCACCTAAAAAGCCACCACTATTGAGAGGAAGTAAAAAGGAAGAATGTGAGCATGTACCTACCAAGGTCATGAGAGCTTCTTGCCAATCACAGCGCACTTATCGTTGTTTATATTCGAATTCTATAAACATCCAGCATCTTTATTAGTGCGTGAGACTGAATTCCACATAGAGACATACCTTTGTACTGAGTAATAAAAAAGGGACACTTGTGCCGAGAGTATTTTGCAACACAAATCTCGCAGACCAAATCTATTATGGTAAGAAAAGGGGCGGAAAACCTTCGCACTATAAGTGTTTTCGACAGCTCAGGAAAGTAAAAAATCATCCTCTTATGATCTCAGTTCTCACTACCTTTTTTTCTCTTTCCATTCCACCTCGCTAGTCAAGATCAGAAAACCCTTACCTGGACTGGTGCTGTGAAAAATCGAAAACCCCGATCATGCTCGCACACACGTCCTACGAAAAGTGGCGATCCAAGCGGGCGGGTTGTTCCTGTGTGCATTTTGCACGCCTTTGCAGGGTTTCAAATTCCAAGTCCATTAAGGGCATTAGTATCGGTTGTTTCTCGACTTTCGCCCAAGCCGCCGCGCTTAGTGTATGTATGCTCATCGGCTAACCCGGTCAATATTACACGACTTTCTAGCAATACGATATCTATACTACGCAACATCCTACCCACCGCTCGAATTCGTTTACGTTAGCGATCCCTGATTCAAAAGTACCTTCCAAATTCAGGTGGTCTTCTCTTCCCTTACCTCGTTTTATGCACAGTCTTCTCATCCATGCAGCTCATGTCTTTAACAACATTTTTATGCATATACGCAGGTTTTTGCAAACTAGGTTAGGACCTTGTCATATGTAAATATGTGTCTGTGTGCGCAAGCACAGGCACGCGCTGTCCGCGTGTGTTTGTGCATATGAATTCGCAAATGCTTTTGCGTCTGTGTGCACGTATGTGTGCTCAAGCTAGTGCCACTTTAAGGTATATAGAAATGCGGACCGAGCAGATTCGGCTTAAAAAAGAGTGTTTTTTGTTGAGGATTTGCCTTACTGGCCAGATAGGTATTAGTAATAAGTTGTCTTACCGGACGTTTACTTGTTCTCGGATATTTAGAGGCTCCTTTGTGGATCGAAATGCAACAAAATACCGCGTAGATCTCCTTAACTCAGTTTTCCACTTGTCTGCTGAGTGTACAAGCAGCAGTGAGAACGATTTGCCATGAATAGAAGGCAAAATGGATGAAATCGCACTTATCTTGTGCGAAGACTTCCAAAAAGACCTTGCTGCACGGTATAATGTAGAACAGTTTTTATTTTTTATGCGTTTCTGAAATGCAGTGTTCATTCTGAGAGCATCGTGGCTGCCTGCGTACGTGTGTGTGCATGCTTGTTTGCAAACTTTGGCTGTCAGCATCCGCTGAAGTTAAAGTTACAAAATTAGTTGAGTGTCGCACATTTTCAGACGGCTTTCCTACCAAATTTTAAATAGGTGTATGTTAACTAAGGCTAAGAACCGTGGATATTTAAATATGTAAATAAATCCGCATGCATTTTGCACCGTTCGGGTTGCACATATGTAAATATTTCTTGAGTAGTGTGGCAATTTAAAATTTAAGATCCTGATAGAGCATGCGCGCTCGCAGATAAAATTGTGTCAACTTCATTGCAGCGGTTTGCCGCTTGCTTATTATATGTCTTTAAAGGCATCGAAAACATCATCAAAATGAGCAAGGAGATAAACTGTGGCGCATTTGTTGTTCCAAATTCTGTGCCAGTCTAGGATTTAGTTCATATAACTTAGCTATAGAATTCGAAATGAGAGGGTTTCTTACGCTCTATAAAGAGCGAGAAAAATGTTGAAGAGATGGTTGCGATGGAGAAGCAGAGGTGCAAGCAGTTCCCGTTGCGGAATGGAATTGTTTCAAAGAAGAAATTCTTGTGATGGCCCGATGGTTGCTTTGTTGTTTTGAATAAATCACCACATGTCACCTCGCACACTGAACGCACTCAACAGTTGTCCCGGAGCAGTGCATCAGTGCGCCATACACTGCAGCAAAACTGCATATATCAACGCAAACTTCTTTTTCTGTTGGGAAAAGGCGCTTATGCAAATTTGGGCAACTGAACATCACTGAAGCCTGCTGGATTCAAGCGTGCCATTCCTCCTCAGTAAAGTTGGCAATAGCGGAAATGTGTTGCAAAAGGGCACCTTTTATGAGGGATGAAATCACGTATATGGTTCAGTGAACGGCCTGACTGTTACACTCATGCCGAAGCAGTGCAAATGATAGGATGCACAAAGCTGCTGCCGTTTTCTTTATATAAACGCATCAGCATAGAAGACTTGCGCATATGTTCAAATCGAACACATATACCTTTCACATAAACTTGCAACCATTTTACGTTCGATTCTCTACTTTCAACATACTCATTCATTAGCTGAAAAAATGTGTGTCAAATGTAATTTCTCCAAAGTAATGACAAAAACATCCCGATCCTTTGAAAATGTTCAGTCCTTTTTCATAAATAAATCATAACATTCCTCTTTAGCTGAGCGTTTTCAAAGTTCAACCGCTCTTGCTCCATTTTGCGCCATTTTTTGCTTGTATTTCTTTCGTACAGAAATCATCTCATCAGATATTCGAGGCTAGAGAGCAAGTGATTAAGAGGTGAAGATGCACTCGATACCGTATTAGGCTTTTCGTTAAGAGCCCATTTCCGAGAATGCGATGTCGAATCCGGTGCTAAATTACGCCCCCAATTCGAAAACAAATTTGCATTTGAGAGGATGTGGATAAACGCATTCCCTAATCATCGTTCTAATGGATTGACGTCGTTTTTGTGAGGAGCAATAGGGCCGGAAATGTGCGATCGACGCGTTACAGCCGAAGATTACAGTGTGTTGTCGGGAGCAATTACCATCTTTAACACACCTTAAGAGAGTCACCGACCTTCGGCCACCGTGTGCAAACGTCAGCTCATTCGCTTTTCAAGTGACCGCATATTGCAGCTGATGAAGACTCGTCAAAACGTAGCTTAGCCGTCGCTGTTGTAAAAATCTCACAAATACGTCATTCCTCTGACATCCCACGACGTGGTGCATATTGTGATTATATTCGATGAAGAGTCTATCAAAACTGCTCTTTGATCTCATTAATTCGATAAAAGGCGTTGCAGTATTCTAAAAGCTTCATGAAGGCAGTGGTCTTGGTTTGATCTCTATCCATAGGACAGAAATATGCGGTTTTATTGGACGAAGTGATGCCCCATGACACCAGCAGCCAATCCCCCCTCCTTTTCCTCTTCGCATCCGCTACCGAACTATAATTAGAGCGAAATGGGTGCTACAGCGTTCATCTCGAGCAGATCAGCCTTTTTCGACCGCAGTAGTGTTTGTAATGCTGAACCGTCCTTTCACTGCTAATGTAAACCAACCCACTTCTTTTGAGCATATTTGTTATTTGATGTTTCAGATGAACGCTGTGTTCGTGCAACGATTGATTGCAAACTTGGCCTTTGATTGCAAAAATATGCGGCAAAAGAAGGTCAACGATAACCGTTAATTGTATCTACCAAAATTCTTCAAACACAGCTGACTTGCTATTAACTGGCCACGAAAAGGGTCATAGGAACAATAATAATTTCTGAAAGGAAAATGCTCTTTACCGTTGTAAAGGGCCTACGCACTGCTCTTCACTGGACTCTCGGGAGAGCATAGCTCCATACTTGTGAATAAGGTAAGAAGATTACTATCATAACTGTGGAATCACTTACACTTGTAGATATAGCAATACTAAAAAGAAGATAGCAATATTACTGCCTCTTCAACCAGTGGGCCCTTCATGAAGGAATACACTGGACTTGCGACGAAACACTAAGAACAGTGGATCACAACATAGGCGATAGCATGTTTAGATTGTTTGAGCCTGCAATGATTTTTTGCCTCTTTGATTGCCAGTGGTCATTAGCAGTTGCCAGCCACTAACAATTACGCATTGCCATCATTACATTCCAACTGACTATCAGCTTTATTGTTATCAGTCGTTGTTATCAATCATCACGATAACCGTTGCTTACTATCCGTTTATACTTACGGTCGTTGCATTAAGATGGTAAATCGCGCGCTGTCCCCTAACGAAATTTCTTGTAGTCAGCCGGTTTCTTTCAATTCAGAAAATAAATTGGAACAGAAAAGTAATGCGCTAGTGATCTGAAAATGCAGTCACACTATTCCTTCCTCAAATCTCATAGGAGACCTCGTAAGCAGCAAAGTATAAACCACTGAATCGAACGAGTTAGCGCTGAGGCAAGTCCCACGAATACAACGACTCCAAAATTCGAGTGAACTCGCTCCGCAGTCTACAAAGTAGAAAGGACTGACTAAAAATTGCAAATCAGTATTTCGGAGGAAATGCTCTGCACTTTTGTATTATGAGCATAAAAGATCTTTATTTTTGCACATCATTGACATTACGTAGCGAATATAACACAAGTCAGCAGCAGTGCAACAAATACAACTGCATCTATCCTTTACACACCAAAATGCAAACAAGCGACGCCACACAAACAAGCAAAACATTCAAGCGACCAAGATGCTTAAGATGCATGGCAAAAACACTGCTGCACGAATATGTGCTATTCCCACTGACATCACGTTATTCCACATAAAGCCGTTGTATTGATGAATGAACTTGATTGCTTTTAAAAGAAATATTTGTTCTATAAAAACGTTGGATAATATTTCATCTTTCTCGAAATCATACAACGTCACTCATAGGCATAGCAATTCTATTCAGAAAAGATTGCAATGCACTGAAATTTTCGGAGCTTGAACTTATAGTCATGCCACCTTTCCGGAATCCACAAATATACGGAAAAGTTTACTCGAAGATAAAACCTATAGGAAGCACAGTTCAAAAATGGGAATATATCGTAGGAATAGCAAACCGACGAAAGCGTTTACTCAAGGACGACTTCGTCCGGAGAATTTTGTAATTTAACTTAAGCTGGAAGTGGCGATTTTTTTACGAGACGTTCATAGTTTTAAACTGGTGATACAGGCCCGCTGATGGCTGGAAGACAGCACACTTGAAAGTAAAATCGACACGGAACGCTGAACAGTTAAATGCCAAAGAGTGGAAATGAATAGTCGCTGATGCAAAAAGCGACTTATTAAACAAAATTGAGAAATGCGCCTCCTTTACGCACTGAAACGAATTTCTACAATATTCTTTGAGATGGCCTTCCATTAACTTATCGCAATACTGCAGCTGAACCGATATAGCCACTCCGAACTGCGGACTGAAACCGAACATTTGAATAACCCTTGCAAAGTGTTACCTCGAACGAGATGTGCTCTCGCATATTGAGCTTATAGGATTTTGCAGTTACTATATATTTGAAATGCAATGGAATGCGGTCGTTCTTGATGTGAAGACAATGTTCCTGTCGCACCAGAACGTTTTTCAGATGTTGGCTCTCTCACCCGACCCGAAAACTTTCTTCGCAAGGTGAAATGCGATTCCTACGAAATTGAAAAATGCGAAGTTAGCCATGAAAAACAAGGATACATACATTGATAAGAAACGCAATAAGTTAATATTTAAAAGAGGAGTACTGGTCCAAAAAACAACATTTCGCATATAGTCGGCCTTGAGAAATTCCATCTGCTCGTAGAGATGACTACTGTTTACAAAGCAACTGTGCATTCGGCAAAAAGATGATTTCTTCCTCCACATTGCCGAGTAAAAATCAAAATGCACCAACGTAGTCTCTGTGGAGTCGACGACGCAAAATTGTGACGCAATAAGCAAGACCTTTTTCGGGTTTAGAGCAGTCTTTCAAGCCTTTATTGCCCTATAAAACAGAAATCACTTGCCGAAGACCAATAGGAGTTCCTATGTATATAAAGTCAAGCCGACCACAATGAGCGTGTGAACAGTGGACCATGTGGAATGGAATGGTGACCGGTGAAGCTGTGACGCTTTCCTCAGCAGCAAGAAAAAATACTGCTATAAGGTAATAAACGTACAACGCGATTCGAATATGGAATAAGAAAAATTTTACATGATTTAAATCAGCCACCATTCGCGACTGCGACTGCGGCAACCGGCACAGAGCTGAAGAGTGAATAACACAAAATCATCACAACCTGCTTAAGAAGATCATTCGTTCAGAACAAAACGGAACAAAGTGATGAATCAATGAATAGTCATCTAAAACTAAGAAACTGAATTAGCTCCAAAAATAGCGCAGCTCTTGATCATATTTCGCCCCTCTCCTTCCAACTGCCCTCCCTTTCTCACTCAAATGTTTGTAAAGGATATACTTTGTCTGGGAGATATACTCACTTGGCAAAATATGCCTTATAACAGTTGTACAAAACCTATTACCTCGCCGTTTACTCTCTCTGATAGTGGGCGGACAGTTGTGAGGTATTTTTCTGGAGATTAGCAGGTGATACAATAGTACAAGTTGAACGGGAAAACGGAATATAAGACGTGAGCGTTTCGTCTGCTTCCTCACATTAGCGTTTGTGAACATTATCAGCATGAATGCAAACAAAGATAAACGAAAAATTCCGGTGCATATAATATTGATAATATACTTCAAATTTGCGTTCTTAGTCGTGTTTTAACATCGAAACGGTTCGACGATTGTTTCTAGGCTACGATAGGCTTCTAATTACCGTCTCTTTTTGCATGCATACTGCTAGAAGTCTAAACGCCCATCGGTTTACTTGGTAGGGATTACTTCAGAAAGAAGGAATATTTTCGAAAGAATGCACGACCTACATCAGGGAGACAGTCTGTGGCTTCAATAAAGAATCAAAAGGAATTATGGAAGCATTCGCAATATTCAACGTAAACGACACTTGAGCATAGTGGAGAACAGTTCGCATGTGAATTGAAGTTCCAAGCGAACGACAGAAGAACGTTTGTTTCGCAAACGAAAACGATTTTAAATTGTTCGAAAACTGAAGAGGAAAACAATACTGCAGATGAATATTTCGCCCATATTCAATAAGCTTACGCTTATTGGCGTAATTTAATAATGATTTCAATTTAAGGCGCTGGCACAAATCAGGGCGCTACAAAAGGCATTCCAGGTTATTTTCAAATGCCCACAGCTATTCGGAACAAGAAGGCGATGACAGGTCTGATGCGTTGATCTGAGGTGAAAAATCGATTTCGGAGTCCATGTTGACCGTATAGTGACCGGTCGGGATACCGTAGCCGCCCACCTCGTTCGAAAGGTCCGTATATGGTGCCGCAATCTGCATATTGGAAGGTTTCTTCATTAATGATAGCATTAACGATTTGTACAGAATATGCAACGACAGCACGCAATGAGCAATAAGAACGGTGTTTAAGAACAGAGTAGTTCTCTGTTAGAATTCTCAAAAGTGTGGCGGTCTTGCACTTCAACCCCAATGCCTGCTTCATCCGCACTAACAAGCGGAAGTCTGGTTGAATACTTCTGTAATTTCGAAAGCTGAATGACCCTAGTGGCAATATATTTATATTTATCCGGTTGACCAAAGCATCTACAGAACTGGACATAAATGCAACCTCTTCTTATCAGCTTTTTGGGAATTATCCACCACGTTTATTTAAACGAAGGACAAAGGATCTGAGAACCAATATAAAGTATTCAGCACATGCCAAAGTTGTAAGCGACTGGTTGCCTTTTTCGTATAGTAAGTAAAGACAAATGAAATAGTCCCGATGGCTGCGAACGAGAAAATCCCTCCAAGAAATATGTTTCAGCATTGTTCTGTAAGGGCCTTAGAACGCTCGCGGATATTCCTTAAATGCACACTCTTCTCAGAATGTGATGAAAAAAGGTTTTATGAAGAAGTCGACCAGCTCCTTCAAGTAATTTCCTGGCATTCTACCCGCAGAATCATTAGTAATCCCTTGGCGATAATTCTGCATATCGCTGATATAGGGTTTATTCTCTCGACGTTTATAAACATAAATTCCATCATCTTTTCAGAACTTCTGCTGAGTCAATTTTTCAGAAACTGTTATGTTCAAGTACCCGTAAACATCAATAACCGTCCTTTTGGCTTGTAAGGTATACAAATTTTACGAGTGCGTTTGCGTAGCGGATCAGTGGCTGCGCGCATCAAGAAGCACTTCAAAGAAGTGCGTCAACGAACGCTATGATTGGTTGCAGCATATATTAGAGCAGGTGCTGATCATATGTCAGCATCTATGAACACAAAATGCATCCAGCTGCACGTCATGCCTTTCACTACGTAAACGTAAAACTGGTTGATCCATGTTTCCGGTCACATCCAACTATTCAGTAGGTTTTGCATCCCTACCGAGGACATGGGGTAACCCAACCAGATTAGAATTTTCCACCAAGAAATAGTCGAATGTCGAGCAACGAACTCTCGTGCAGCTTTCCACAGGACTGATAAATATGTAAGGCGCTCAAAGCTGAATCGATAAGATGAGAAAAAGCACTTTTAGTCTTTGATACAGTTTTATCCTCTCTAGTTTGGCCTCACATGTTCTGCCAATGGTCCGGTTGCTAACCATTTGAGCATAGGAAGAAGGCTGCATAGCAGGGGGAGGGATAGGAGCATGCGGAGGCATCGCCCGACGCGGATCCATCGGGTCGACGCTTGTCCATAGTGCTGGATTCTGTGCATATTGATGGATGTCCACTGGCTGTATGCCCGCCAGATTCGGATCATGGTGCGTAGTCGGTGATGCGGCTATTAGAGGTCCTACACCGTTGACACGCACTCCGGTGATAGCACGTTCCTGAAAGCGCTCACTCATAAATTTTCAAAGGATCACTGCCTACTGCATAAAACTGTCGACATCGGCAATTCTCATAAACAGTCAGCACCTATGCAGATTTTGTGAGCGATTGCACGACGATGTTAATGCCTGCTTCCGACCGTTGTGATAATTCTTCCTAAACACCACATAGAAAAGGCAACATCCAACAGAAAGTCGAATTTGCATGCTACATCATTAAACGAGTTATTAATGTTGCACTCTCTTCCAGTATTCCCTGCACCCAATTAACACACTCATAATAACCTGAAATCCTCTCTAATGCCATCTTATGGAATAACCCTTCACCATTATTGGGACAGTTTATTGAATAGTAGTTAACCAAAATACATTAAATGATATTTTGAAATTTCAGGAAGTCTCATCTGGGGAGTCCGAGTTTTAGTGGCGAATCTTGAGAGAGTAACAAAAGAGCGCTTCACCGATCAATAAGAAAATGAACTGAAACATTTACTTACCACAGCAACCACTCTCCCTTTTTATCAGCAACCAATAAAAAACATTTTTCAACTCATAGAAACTTTTTCAACTTTAAATGCTATTAAAATTCGATTCCTGGCGGCGTGCAGTGCCACCACACGATCAGTGGTGAGAATCGGCTATTCATGAAATGCTATAAAGTTCTGCCTTGTAACTGTTTCAAGAGTTGAAGGATCAAATTGACGCAAGTTACACATCTCATAACTTCACTGCTAGTTGACACCTAGTTAAGCTACCCAACCGACGAAACGCATATCCACATAGGCACCATGCAAACATATTCGACTTTCTTGATGCAAATGTGCAAAAACGCATTAAAAATCAGGAATACAAGCCACACATGAGCCGACATATGAAAGTTAGATGGAGCATGTTTTCAATTTAGCACTGTGGAATCAAATTTATGTGGCGAGATATGTGGCGTTTAGAACGCAAGGATTAGTGCTATGACGACATAAAGAAACGAATGGGCGCCACGTCTTTGTAAAAAGCAACGAACAATCCTCCAGTCGAGGAAGCATCGCAGACGTTACGGCACAACTACATCCACCACAAGAAAACCTCCGTCCCTTCACTGTAAATGCGTCGTTCAATAATGTGCGACCAACATACATTCCTCTCGTCTCAAAAAATTTCACGCTCAGTGTCTATTTTGGTAGGGAACTTTTCCGCAAATACAAATCGAGAGTGACGTTCAACTGTGTGTTCTCGTCAGAATGTACTTAAGGCACTGCTGTTAATTTACAGCCGAATGTCCAACAAAACTACGTGTCGTGCGTGCATGGTGGCCGAGTGACGCAGATTGATGTCTCACAACTGCATCGAGGTCACTGCGAATGAGTAAAAATAAATGCACATTGTGAGTGAGTGGTGACACCTTTGAAGTCGCGAGATGCAATGCAATACAATATGGTGTATTCATGCTTTCGAGCGCACTGTTTGCGCAGTAAAAGATCTCGCGACAAATCCCTACCACGCCCGCATACTGTCCCCCCTATGTACTCATCCATTCATTCTTTACTCCAATTCATGTTATCTGAGAGGCATTTTTATGAGAAGCCCAAAGATTAGCTCATTTCGAAACCGAAACTACAAATATTTTTTTGCGTAACTGCAGTAATTTTGGATCGGATCCGTGCGAACGCATCAAATAACGGGTAAAAATCCATAACTTATGTAATGGGTGCTGCGTTACTCCTCACATCGTGAGGAGTAACGCTTGAAAGCATGAACACACCATGATAAATCACTCAGTCCACAAATACGAATGCCAATGAGTGGAGGCAGGGGGTGGGGATGGGGGTACGTCGAATCCATTCACATACAATATAGCGTCCAAACAAAAAGATATACAAAAATGACTCACGGATACTAAACTAATAAGCCTTGAAAAGAAACAGCAAGCAGAGATAAAGTAATGAAGACATTAGAAAATCCAAGTGAAGAATGCAGCCGGTAGCAATCTCCATGCAATATAATGCGTTAACCCTACTGCGATTAGCGTAGTTCATTGAATATGCTTGAAACGAGTCCCGCTTTTATTTGATGTGTTTAGAGGTTACAACAGGCAATAACAAGCGTTAAAGCTGTTATTGTTACAATAGAGGAGTGGCGAGCATCATTTCTTAGAGAGAAATCATTACTACGAACTAGCTTATTGTTACTGGTTAATATTGTTGGTGATGACAATTGACCATCCTGATGAAAACATGCTTTAAATCCGTCCAACAGTACATCGTAATTGGATTCATACAGTATAAACCACAATCTTGGTTTACAATCAAGGCGTAGTGCAAATAGAAATAGTTCGAGCTTAACAAACATGATGTTTGGAACAGGCGCAAGAAGCAAAAGGACATGCGCTCTTGAGATCCTGAGTGGCGGATCAGCCGGTTTCACTAAGTTCGTGCAAAAAACTGATTCTCCTCATCAACCGATCAAAATTGAAAACACCTAACCGATGTTTTTTGAGCACTTTAGGCCTTCTTATCAAATTAGTTCGTATTAAGATTATATGTACCAATAAAATAAATGTACTAAAACTTGATAACTTTATCTTCAGCGGGTTCTTGATCAAAAGTATCAGACAGACATAAACACGCAGATGCACAACTGAGATATCGTCATAATGAGTTCTGCATGCGCAAGTTTACACAAGCACACACAGAAATTCGTCAAAATGGGATTCTTTAAGAAAAAGCTCTAGGAGCTTTCATCCATTTATCGCTGTCGGTGTACTCCATAGTTGCTTATACCTGCACTATCGTCCATCAGCAAAAAAAAGTAGAGAATGGAGTAAGAACTCGCGCAATATGCGCATTAGCAGTCAGTCTACTGGATGCATCCATTAGCAGAAACCCTATTAACTGCTTGACCAAAACTAATGTGAGAATCAGAGCGATGGAAAGTACACGATATTCCAGGAGTTCTTGAATACCTACTTCTTTCTATGATGGATAGCGAATACTAAGGATAGCACGGGAGTTCGCTTTGCAACATGTTGTGCTCGCCACATTTTGTAACTGGAGTTGCAGTTGCTCAAGAGTTGAAGCTTTCGGACAGCTATACATAATTACATAGAGACACCGACGCATACGCACATATATACGCACGGATAGGACGTTGCCATAACGTCCTCTTTTGCTTTGAGGAGATAAAAAAATAAATAATTCAGATAAAAAAGTCAAGGTGACTGAGTATCTCGAAAAGAAGACTTTTGCCAATAACGACCCGTTGAAGGAACTTCAGTATGTAAAAAATGTTCCGACACAAAAAAGTTGTCATAACATAGCGACCTTACAGCCACTTTCAGCCTAAACGCCAAAGAAACTGAAAAATGCCACTCATGTCAAACCCTTTAGGAACTTTCTGAATGCCTGATATATGAAGTGTTATTTTTGAAATTCTTATTGCTCATAGATGGAACATCCCTCTCTCGGTAATGGTAGTATGGCTGTTGAGTTCATGAAAAGTGAGCGAAGTGTCGCGTAGCAGGTTCCTATGTTTGGACAACGCATAGGCTGTGCCAGTCATATGTGCGTGTGCTGAACGGCTGCCGCTCTCAATAAACGAGCCACCTTTCACACTTCATTCAACGAGACAGTACTCGATGTATGCCTAGCGGAAGCCGCTCGTATCTCCAGCACAGAAAGGTGTTTACATGACTCGTAGACAATCTGTCGCGCCTACTTGACCTGCAACTACTAACGCCGATTTCTTAATGAGAAAATAAGCATGCAATGTTCAAAAAAGCTTCTTAACTCGTCGAAGATCCTTGCTGCTTCCTTTTCAAATGAGAACAACGCTCATTTTACGAAAACAAAATCATAAACATATTTGAGCATTTAAGCAGCATTTCTCAATAAAATTAGTCGACTGGTCGATGACTTATCCATATTAACAAAACAAATCTAAGTTATGACAGAGTGTCGCCTCATATATGAGCAGCAGTGGTTCATATTGAAACAGAGCTTGCATCTGGGAGGCGTCCAACCTGCCCGATGTGCAATTTTGCATATTACCAACTAATTATTCTAATTGATGACGGCACTTAGTGGTGACTGGCGCCATCAACTGACATCAAAAGTCATCGCAAATTTGTGAATTGGCGTGGAATTCCTCTGCCCTAGAAAATATACCTTCCATCATATTGCCTCTTCCTAATTCTGCGTGCCGTTCGCCTATCGGATATACGCAAGTGACGTAGGTTTGGAAATACGTAACTGCTGCTTCAACTCAAAACACTTTAATATGACTTAATTTTAGTCTTCACTATGACTTTAGAACTTGCAGAGCTTCAGAATGCGGCAAAAATATCAAGTAAATCCAAAAGAGGCGGCAAGAAACGGTTACCTGAAATATAATATTTTGGCTCCTTATTGCTCTTGCTGAAAATCAGCGAACATTTCTCATGTCGCTTTCTCTCGAGCTACCGAAACCGATGGCCATACGATGCGAAGAGATGAGCGGTACCAGTTTTCTAGACAGCAATTTCATCCCGCAAACAACATCACTTTACATGAAATCCAAGTGCCAAAAGAATACAGTAAGAGTTAACGACATCTTCCTGTTACCTTAGCCCGAAGAAAATCTACTACGAACAACAACTGCTACTGAATTGAACACTCAAGATAAACCGAAGAAAATATGCGAGTTTAGATGAATAACTCAGGCTTTTAGGGAATAAAAAACCTTACTAGCTTCCCCAATGCTTGGTGAATTCGAACTAACATTTTTATTTATGACATATCCGAAAAGTGAAGATGTCTTTGTTAAATATGGAAAACTGTACAGTACAATGTTACATGACAAGGTTAAGTGATTTTTGTAAAGTTGGAAGACCCATATGAATGACGCTCTTTAATCATTTCAGTTACTGCATCTATGTGCTGTTTAAATTTCCTAATACAGAATTTGCATAAAACTTACATATCGGAAGGCGTTTCTTCATCTTAAAAGTGATAAGTCTGCGTGAAGGTCACAAAAAGCGAACATTTCATTTGATGGGGATTCATTATTTACCCTATCAGACACCGTCATTTGACATCCCATTAAACAGCTCCTTGTTCGAGTACGTAAACTACCACAGAAGGAATTGCCATTATTCAGTCAGGTATCACAACATTACTTGTTAATTATAGTCGGCTCAATCGTATGCTGCGACAAAAATGTTCACAGAGATGTGACTAAAATAAAATCACTCTGTATGATTTTCATTTGTGCAATAATTAGCCTCCATCACTCTGCGCTTTAAACTTCAAACAGAAAATGGAACAACGGAATTTGTGCTCTCGATCAACATTCGCCGATCTTATCGAATATTTTTTCATCTTGGAATCCTGAGAGGGCTCTTCTTATAAAAATTTGTCATTGGCGAGTCGAGCAAAGCTTCCCCGAACGCACGGTGCACCTTGACGGCTCTATAAAAAGTGGTGAGCACGGAGCAGAAAAATTCACATTTTCGCTGTCCGGCTGTTCCATGCTGCTATTTGCCCCAAGCGAAACCAGTTGAAAACTACTTCCGCGGGATGCTTCTTTCTGAACTTCCGGTTTTTTTGAATCGAAGCAAGTGACATAATTCCAACCCACTCTAATATGATGAAGATTAAAAAGACTTCGAAAACACTGCTGAACAAGAAACCTGAGACATTTGAGTTTTACGAAGTTTTTCTTTGCCAAACAGCGCCGCTATAAACCCTTCTCTGTCTATTCTAAACAACACTGGAAAGCGGATGCTACCTATTCGAGCAATGATCATTTGCAAAGGGAGCAGCAAATCGACAGCGGGCAGTGCGGTTGCCATCATGATTCGTTTTGTTTCGCTTGGCGGCATCTGAATAGGTCACCGTAATGCCGCATACGATGGAGCACAACACCCACTGAAATAAAGTCAAGGGAGACAGACGCGCAGCGAGACGCTAGAAGAACGTTTTTACAAGGGTGCATCGGTATGCATGAATGCACAAACTACTCCTAGAAGAACCTGATTTGTGACAGCCGACGAGCACATACCGTAGCGCATCAAGCAAATCACATGCTTCGCTGCGCACTCCACAACCAACAACACCTCTGCCCAACAAAATGGAGACAAAACTGCAGCATTTACCCAAGGCTGGCACACTACCTTCACTAATTCATCGAAGTAGACTCTGCGTACGTGGAAGAAATAATTTTTGTCCCACTTATAGTGAGCCACACGCTCTGCTCTTGCAAGGAGGAATAATTCGTACTCTGACAGCGAGTCTAGTGCAGAAGTTCTCGAGGAATTTTCAGTAGACAACTGAACTAAGAAATCGACAGCCTGAGCAAGAGAAGTTTCATCTGACTCCACACATTTTCTCAAAATATTTTCCTTATGCAAAGAATGAAGGTACATAAGAATTCTGGAAGTGGAAGGGAACCGAAGACGATCATAAAGCGTAGTTCTCGCGCTTTATTTTGCTGACATTGCAGTCAGCCATCGTCGTAAAACCAGTGGAGAGGTGGAGGGGAGAGGGGAGAGGGAACAGGGTGAACAGCTGATCTGAGGCATCCAGAGATACGGAATCGAAAGTACCAAAAGTAGCCATTATGGATTAAGTCAGAAAGTTGCCCTTACTGCTGATCAAAATCCCAACATTTTTGATGTTTTTAACGCTTTTGTAACATAGCTTTGTAAATGGGAACATGTTGAGGCCGTTCTATTTCAGGGCATGTGCTTTCTGTGCGTTTTACGTACTGAGTGGGCATTTTGCAGTCGAGCATGCTGCAAAGCTGGCGTACCACAGGAGCTGATGAAACAAGTTTTTTGCACACCGCTGAACTCAACAATCATTTTCACAGCCTACTAGGAATATAGCAGTGGCTCTATGTTTGAAATGATTCTACCAATACATTAAATTTCTAGCAAATGGAGTTTTATGTGAGCGGGCGGGGTGTGATAAAAGTTTAGACAGCGCACATGCTGTTACTTTACATATTTAAATGTCTACGGCTCTTTTAAAATTGATGCATCATCAGCTTCACACCACGCTCACCGAACATCGCAGCTCCAATACCAGCGACTCTCGAGCAGAAAGCTTTGTGGATGGAGAAGACTGCTTGCTTGATGGAAGGAACCAAAAAACTGCACTTTTGTCAACAGCTTTGGCACATTTCCCTCCTTATTTTAAACGTCTGGCAAGGAAAGATAGGAAGAGACGTAAAAATGGGATGGGACAGACCGATTTGCCTGCTGAACTCCTAACTGCTTGCTGCAGCTAATTCTACCACAGGAATTCTACTGCAAAGCAAACGACCGTCGCACACAGATCACATTCAACTTCGAAGCTGATGCTATTCTATGTTCCTCAGCGCTCTGAAAAACTCTCAGCGGTGAATGAACGGTAGCTCTTGCAATTCAAATTTCGCTTTTTAATTGTGTTTAGTTTTACCGCTACTTTTTATAATTGTGATAAGATTGTAATATATATTTTTTTAAGGTATGACATCGATAAAGCAGCGTGAGCGTCCCCGAAATATGTGCACAAGGAACAGAAGAAAGAGTGCTTTTTAAAGGCAACCCGGCAACATCGTGACATTAGAAAAGTCGTGCCGCCGACGTGCAAGCGAATGGCACTTCACCTTAGTTTTTTGGATGAAAACCAAAAGTGAAGTATTGGCTCAAAGAAGGCCGCCATATAAGTACCTCTATTTCCGCTCATTGTCGTTCCCCGAAGACTGCGACAATCTTCGAAGTCACTTAATGCTACGACATTAGTTAAGAATTGAATAATATATAAAGGGGCTGAGTAAGAAAGTTAAGGTGTGTCTATTCGCAAAGGTGGGAGGATTAGAGTGCACGTAAATGTGGAAGTCAGCATTATCAGTTAGCAGGTTCTCCCTGGCATTTTCTGACCGTTTTTTATTTACTATCTATAGCCCTTTTGTCGCTCTACCCAGATTCGGGAGTTTCATGCCATATGTTGAGGACAGCCGGAACGCAACAGAAAAAATAATACAGTGATTCGGCTCCCAGCACTGTCCCACACAGGGCAGACTTTCATCTATTTCAACCCGTTCAATAGCGCTCCTTTTCTGCGATTTCTTCGAGATGTAGTAGGTATTACTCCCCTTCTTATCTAGTGTTAGTAGCCATCTTAAACTGGCGAAAATCGTGAATAAATTGCAACGGGATTTTAACGACTGTGCATCATCGATAAACACTGGCACTGACTGCATGGTCCCGCCGAGAAAGCTGTTCGTTCGCCACTTGAAGCAATTTTTGGATAAGAGAAGTGCATAACGATCAAGCTGCCATATTCCGACCATATGGCAAAACTATGTTTGCGCTCTGCATTGAATATACACATACACACAGATGATCAGTAAGCAGACACCTGCTGGCAGACGAAAGGACATCGCGGGAGCGAGACATGAGGGAGATGATGCTCTGAGGGAAGAGAGGACCGACGAGCACCGGGTTCGTATGTTCAGTATTGGTGCTTGTGTTTGCGGAGAGTAGTTGCTGCATTCGTGCAGTGACGAAGGAGATGATGCCATTATGCGCGAATGCGGAACACATGCGACGCTCCCACACCTCTAAGTGCTAGATCAGCCGATAATGACCGTCGTCCACCCTTAGCCGCTCTCTCTTCATTAATAAACACTGGCCATCGCATGGCATCATCCCACACCAGATGCCAGCTGCTGCATAACCTGCTTTCGAAACCACCCTTAAAAAAAGCACCTACTTTTTGAACTTCTCAAACAAACAGACACCATAATCGTTGCTATTTCACAGGGTGGAGGGAGTTATGAGTAGTGAGAAAATTATAGTGTACTAAGATGAGGTTTTTGCGGAGTGTAGGGAGAGGAGGGACTGCTGAACTTCAGCAAAACTGAGGTGACAATAGCGGATAGCGACGAACCTCCCGAAACGGTTAATGATTTCCAGAATGCCTCGACTTGTTCGCATTCAGCAAAGATCAAGACCACTCCACAGCTGCTATCGAATGTCATTTATCACATGGATATTCACTTCAATGTAAAACTATTTTGACGACAGACACTACAGCCAAATTTTGCGAGGAACGGGTAGAGGTGCATCTGGGTTTCTGCTTTTCGTTAGCTACGAAAAAGCTAAGAAAATCAAATGAAATACCCTCGCGGAGGCATCAAATGGCACTGAAAGAAGATACACACCTGAATGAATGAAG
Organism: Parascaris univalens; assembly: GCA_037576465.1. Taxonomy (NCBI): domain Eukaryota; kingdom Metazoa; phylum Nematoda; class Chromadorea; order Rhabditida; family Ascarididae; genus Parascaris; species Parascaris univalens. The sequence goes on from CM075173.1 coordinate 27,467,763, forward strand.
TCACCACAAGGGGTTATTTCCACCACTTCTTCACTGTAATCTCCTCATTTCACGTAGAGAAATAAGAACCAAAATAACAGCGAATGACCAATGTGGACAAAAGCGACACACCTCTGTGGTAAAATTTATGGAGATGGAAATCTTAGGGAGATGGAGGCCGCTGCTCGAATGGGCAAGCAGTCCGGGGAATGAGAAACTTTTACACTCCATTACACGAAATATTTCTTAGCTACATCAACAGATCCGGCCACATGTCCTAATGCATGTTCAGGACTCATTTCTGATTAGCACGCTTGCATTTATGTTACTAAACATTGCAAATCCCCACAGCCACGGAGAGATCCGCTGCCGACTCCGTATATGTGTCAGCGCACAGCAGCCTTCAATTTCGTGAGCACGCACGCTCGCATAACGTCACGCGCATGCGTGGCATACGGTAATCGTGATGGGCACACAAATTGAGCTCTGTTGGCTATAGTTTGCATTGCGTGTTATGAAGGTAGTCATGTTTGTTGGTTAATATAAAGATAAGCATTCAGTGAACGGAGGTACATTTTGTAGCTATGCCATCCTCATTTTCAATTTCACATCCTTCCATTTGAGCCGTTCGTAACCCAATTTTCTGTGAAGCATAAAATAAGAAACCCGCATATGAAAAATAGCCGAAGCTGAATTCGTGAAAGGGAACATCGATAATTAGTAAACGACACAAGAAATAGCAGGCCCTTAGAAGCGCTATTTATTTCCCGCCTGGGTTGGCTCACTGCTCGCGCTTAATTGTTTTACTATAACGAGGAAGTCTGTTTGGTGCTAATACTCGTTACTGACGACAGCCGTTAATAAATATTGGGGCAATGTAAATCAGAGAATAACGCTGAAAAGCACTGTGTACAGTAGAGTGCTATTCTACTTCAACGACTGCAGTACAAAAACTTGCTCGAGGTTGAGATTAACTGCGAACATTTTGCTTGCTTCGAATATTTTAAGTGGTAGGCTCTCATGCTTGGTAATTCAGGCAGACAGCAACGACAGAAACATGTCATATACCTCAAACAGCACAGCGGATATATTAAACGTAGCCAGCGCAAGTTGAATGCATGCATAATCATTTTTACTGAAAAATGCAAAAATCGGCTCCAACAAAACTTTAATTGCCAACGCAGTGGAAGTGAGATTGCGAAATCCAGTGAAATGCCTCTGATTAAATGAATGTTGGGTCTATCTCCATAGGTGTGTTCAGGGATTCCTGCTTTCTTCCTGACCACGTGGAAGGAGATTATAAGTGGATGGATGGATAATTTAGCAAATCGATAGTTCTTTGGAAGCGGCCAGTTTTACTGCAATTTCTAGGAGTGTTTATAACAACACTGAATGATACATGGAGGTAGTCTTAGTTGCTATTAGCAACGAGCGCATCCCTGACTCATTTACCTGCTTCCTCGCTTCGCAAGCTTATTTAGCTGCCGTCCATCCCAACTTCAAACCATGCCTATGGACAACATAGGATAAACATTACAAAGCGCGGATGCGTTCTCCTTACTCTCTGAAGTAACCAAACTAAGATTACACCAAATAAACGCTAAATAAGAACTAACTGGAATTTGCACTTAAGAACAGCATTTTAGACTGACGAAAATCCTTTCAATGCTCATGATGAGCAACGCAGAAAATGATCGTTTATCGAGACAGAAGTGAGAGTTATGTCGGATTTGACTAAGATCATTTCGAACACCTCCCCTCAACAATTTATAAAGATATAGGTTGCTCTTCCTTTGAAAAGAGCTGCATCATGAGCAAATGTTAACTCTGCTGATCTTCTCTAAGTCTCTAGCGAAGCGATAAATTTATCTCATAAAGTCTGCTAATAAATTTCTGCACTGCAAATCACCTAGTACAAGCAAATCGCGCCAGATCAGATGGCAAGAAATGCGCCTTGGTAATTTGCTCAGTTGCCGTGAAATAGCTGGAAATAAAAAAGTAGATCGAGCAGTGGTATGAGTTTTAATTAAATGTGCAAATCTTTGGAAAGGAATATTTGTTTGTTCGAAATTCGATGGGTGTGGAACGAAAATCTAATCGGTGCAAAACCAATGCGACTTCACTAAGTCTGATTGCACAGAATGAAAGACGATATTTTCCTGCAGGATAAGTTGTAGTCATCAAATTCCACTGCCGTAGTTTTGATGGTTCCAAACTAAACTACTAAACAGAAAAAGTATATCTGCAAACGCCTATGTGCAGAGAGGTTGACGTTCTTGGGTAAGAGCAAACAAGTTCCCCTGAGAGTTTTCTTTCTGCACAGTCTAATTTCTCGGAAATGCATCCCATGAATATAGAAAAATAGATTTGTTGCCAAAAAGAAGAAGTTTACACGTGGATTTCCAATGAAGCTGTTCCGTTGATTAACCTTCATAGCAATTTATTTACACTGTGGGAGTGCTTAGAGGAATTTTTGTAATCGGATTGGTGAAGTTGGTCGAATAGTTGGAGAGGTGAACAACTTGAGCTGCACACAACACTTTCTAAGTTGCCAATGAATCGGCCAAGAAATTTCAATGTTACTTCTGAACATCATGAACTCTTCGTTTAGAAATGCTCACTTTTAGCGTTCCTCAAGGATGAACAGTAATTAAATACTCGACTCATCCTCTATAGGAGAGATGACAAGTCTAAGGATTCCCCTCACACTTTTTACTCATTGTAAAAGGACTCTTCATTGCTGCGCTTGTGGCAAATCCTCATGCAAGTGAATTACATCTCCCAACGGCTTTATTTTCTCGTTCTTAGCACTCCAGACGTTTTCAGCTGCCATGTTTCCCACTTTTTGTTAACTGCCATATGATTTGCCAGTATAAATATATCGTCCCACATCTAAATAAGTGTGCATTCACTAGTGGAAATATATTTCCCATAATCACACTCCTTTGTAAACTTTGACAAAAAAAATTTTTAAATCGTAAGCTGCTACTGCAGCACGTTGGTCACATAGATCAAGAGATTTTGCTCGCTTCTCCCCTACCCTCACTCCGCTTTTCAGGAATTAAATGTCGTGAAGAAAGACGATTCAGACGTTAACTAGCTGGCAAGCGGCCATCCGTCGAATTAAAAATTTATCAATGATCTATCTATATGAGATGCTTGCAAAGAATCAATCAAGACCTTTAGGGGAGCTAATGCGTGCAACGTCGAGTATCTAGGTGACCGACAGAGCGAACCCACAAAAATGAAATATGAGCGAATTCAGGCGATACTAAAATTGATTTCTGCTTCGTTCGCATCGTCGCATACCTCATTCGCAAACACAGCGGGCCAATTGGCGCAGCCACCAGTCAAAGCTTTTCGGAGATGAATGCCTCGTTCAGCGTTCAAATGTCTCATCCAGTGGAACTATTTTATATTGTCGGAATGCAGTTTATGCACTTTTTATGAGGTAATCATATCGTTGCAAATACAGAAGGGTGTATCGAACGTGACATATGTTTTTTCGAAACATTTTCCGCATTAAAATATCAACAAACCCAATAATGCGTTCAAACCAGCAGAGGTCTCGAGCGGAAAGCGTGCGTGAGATTGATTTCCAATATGAATGATAAACAATCAAGTGATCAGAACGAGGCTGCATTTCGAGTGATAACCATTTCAGTTCTATCCAATAATGAAAGTCTAACTATGTGGCGGATTATGTGCTGACAGTGTTTCGAGTCCTCTAAAACTAAATGGTCACGTTCAAAACGTGATGCCAGATAAATAATAAGACTAGATTTACAAATACTGATTTCCTTTAGATCCACGATTATACGCCTCCTAATTCCAGGACAGCCGCTGACGACAACGTTCACGTGGACGAATGAACAGACGCAGATAGATGCACTAGCGATCTGTTGCATCACGACAACGAAACACCGCAAACGCGGCAATTCATTTTTTGGCCCTTGTGCATAAATCACGGTCCACAGAGCGCACAACTCCACAGCTACACTTTTACAATATACCACCCGACTTATACTATCTGCGCCATGCAAAATCTCCAGATGCATTATAAGTATGCGTGCAGTAATTCACGCCACTGAAAGAAGAAATGTGAGCCAGAATCAACCACATGCACGACATCATTGCGCTGATTCGCTGATTACAGATGAATAAATATCAGATTTTCAGGTAAATCTATAAAGAGTTATTTAAAAACGGTTGAGGTAACCTTAAGGTTAGGATAACAGCTAAACATCAAGCTAACGAGCCCTTGTACAATCGCAGTAGACATTCAATAATTCTTTAACGTTAGTTCCACGATGTGAAGCTTGGCCACAATAACGACTACTTATTACAGTCGATGTCGAGAGGAGAAACTTCCTCGGTTCATATAAATGCTATCCTTAGTTTCATTACACTGATATATAAAATCTATGATTTAAAAAAGCAGCAGCTACATTCTCAATCAACCTCAAGAGAAAAGTTCCCGAGAATAAGGGACACCGTATGCCTAAAAAACAATAACACAGATGCAGTGCGATCGGCTGGCGCACTTGGCAAGCCCTTTTAAATTCAAGGTCAATTTGCTTTCTCGCAACAAATATCGCTGCCTTCTCATTCATTACCTCAAAATTTTGCAATTTGCATGCATGGATTGCTGCATATCCTTAGGATTTTACTATTTTCTTTAAGTTGTGAATATACAGCGAGTGAAGGAAGATGTTTGTGACACCATAACCGATGGCTGTTGAATGCGACGGTTGGAAATAGTCCGTGCTTCCTCTCAAGCAGAGACATTTCTCGCCACCGCCGTGTTTCCCCTTCCTCTGGCGACTGCTTTATTCACACCCGTCCCCACCAGTCTAGCACTTCGCACAAACGCCAATCTAGGTAACGAAACTAGGAGAGTGGACAGCAAATATGAGCAAGTGCAGAGGATTGTTTTCCAAGCAAAGTCTAACGGCTCTTTGTAATTTTCTGTAATACAGACGCAACGAACTGATCGCAAAAAATACATCCGCACTTCAGTTTGAATGGAGGAGAAAACGGAACGAGAAAGCAGGAATTACAAAGTACATCTAACGTGTGATCTATATGAAGCGGTAAAAGGTGCGCAAAGAGAAACTCTCTCTCTTCAACCAATCCATTCACAGAATGTCACCTTCCAATACTCTTTGCATGAAAAATTACCATGGTTGTGCAGAAGATAATTATGTCTCCAACTTGTGGACGTTAATTGCAAGAATTTGTGCTCCTTTTCTTTCTTCATCGAGAAGGAGAATCGGCGCCCTTTGCTGCGGCATGCAATATCGAAATAAAGAAATAAACAAATTAATTTTGCAAGCGAATATGAAGAATGAATCTTCACAGTTTGATAGGAAGGTTCAATTAAGTTCGAAAAGATGAACAACTCATTCACAACACCCCTCTGGTTAATGTGATGGGAAGTTGCAATCGCCAAGCAATACCAATAATGGGCGCTTGTGGCGATTTGCTTTCACTTCGCGCACCAAATTTCTCGCGCAAATCGAATCCAGTCTGTGTGTTCGTGTTGTTTGTGTCCGGGAAGGAGCATCAAGAGCGGCGCACCAAACCTGATTAGAGTCATTAAAAGCGAAAAGCAGATTGATCGAATTTCTATTGCCAACAGGAACCCACCGCTGTTAAGCGAAATAAGCATGGGACGCGTTTTGACGCGAATTGATATGCAAACGACGGCATATGGTAGCTGAAACCAGCTAGCTGCTTGCCCTCTCCAGTGAAATTTGTTTCTTTATTTATAAGCCTAGCAAATTTGCTCTACAAATCGTGTCGTGCAGTTCCGACTCGGACTCACTACGTCATCTGCAGCTGTGAAGTTTGACAGACGTGATGCATTTAGTAACTTCCACGATGATCAATATGTTCCGAAAGAAAAGTTATAAACGCTTAGACATGTTAAAAATTTATATGCACTGCATATGGAAGCACACCGGTCGCACTGCAACACTAGAAACCCATCGTAGGAAATTTGTAAACGCAGCTCAAATCAGCTGAGATAAAGAGACATTTTTTCGCATGTTACAATCTTTCAGCTTTTAATGTTTCTTCGATGGAAGGTTTCTGCACGCGTTTGTTTGGATCCCGAGAATCTTCTACGGCAAAGGGAAATCTCGATGAAGGGGTGGGACGGGAAGGGGAAGAGGAAAGATGGGAGCAGGAGTGAGTAAATTTGTTTTTATCTTCGAACGCCTACAACTTCTTCTGGGACTGCAAAATCAATGTAAACATGAAAGAAAGGTTTCGTTGTAGTGTGCGTTATGATCATCGAATTATGCAGCGCTAGTTTCAGTTGCCAACTGAATAGGATATGTAGACGCAGAAACACATGCTTGCACAGATATGACTCCTCACAATGCCCTTTGAAATGTAGCCTGCAAAAGCCAGTCTCAAACTGAAATGAGAAGAAATGGCGAAACCGAGAGGGCCACAGCTTATGTGGAAATTCTGGAAAGACAGCGAAGTTTTGAAAGACAGTAACGACGTGGATTTATCCAGGAACATAAGTATAACGCGGCGCGTACGCAATTATACAGCTAATGGTTTTCGGCACTAGGCCACTGCTCACAATTTTAAACCTTTCAAAGGTGGCGACTGTGTCCTACATTTTCAAAACACCTAGTAGCAGGCCTCGTCGTAGCCTTACGTGACAGAAACAGAAAACCGAAAAACATAAGCAGCTTCTTTTTGCTTGTGAATTCGACAATTAAGGCGCAAATAGGACCGCTCAGGGTAGTCCTCGTTCGCGGACAACCACTAAAACGTTCAATTAATAACCTGCGACAAGAACTCGGAAACTGGTCTGTAGCAAGAAAGCGACATTCCTTTTTGGGCTGATTTTACCTCTTCATTGATATTGCTGCGAGCAGTGGCTGAATTGTCACTTCAATACAACAGTGCACGAGAACCTCCAGAAAGATGCAGTGAAGCATAGTGGTCTTGATCATGAAAGCGAATCTATTTGATTAAAGATGCAATGCACTGCGTTAATAAATTAATAAGAGCTACCTGCAGAAAAGTTTAGAAAAAACGAGAATGGTGGATAAAACAGCTGGAACAGCATGTTGCTATGGCAAGCAAAAAGATCAGCAGCGCTCCTAAAGAAAGACTGCAGCAATGAATATAAATCAAGTGGATTGTAAACTCGAAACTCGTCTTTTAAACAATTAGGCTGCGAATAGTGCCAACAAAATGCTCGCAAAGAAACGCGCCTTCTCGAGGTGTGAAAATTTCGAAATGTTTTCAAAATCTGGAAGCATATCCAGCTGGAAAGTCATCAAAAAACAAGCAGCACCATTGCAAAACGCTATCCATAATAGAAATTTTTGCGAGCGAACCCTTAAGTCCGCAGTGAGACTCGCAATTCATCAAATTATCCTACTGCAATGAAGAGAACCTATCATTCCACAAAGGCAAGGCAAGAAAAACTAAATTGCCCAATATTTATTGCATGAAATAATATTCTTGCAAATTTAGCACATATCAAACGGCGATTTGCCCAGAGTAAATTGGACGGTTAGTTCTATAAATTTTGAAGTGGGTGAACACGACGCAAGAAAATATGAGAACGAACCAGTCACAGACGAACAAGTTGAAGACGAACATAAATGAAGCCTTTGACTAAATTGAATGGCGGTATAGCTCGACTCAGCCATAACAGAATTATGCAGATAAATTCAGTTCCGTTGCAATACGTATTTTACGCAACAAAATCTTCTAAATAAATGATTACCGTTTCAGCCTTCTGCTGCATATGTTTCATTGCAATTTGCCTCTTCTTATCTTTGCACCGCTTATTTTGAAACCACACACGAATAACTCGAGCACTCAATCCTGAAATTCATCTCTTGCAAAATGATGAATTGATAATAATGAGGTATTTTTAGCACTCAAAATAGCTCAATCAAACATCAATAATAGTGGATTACTGGCAATACTAGACAGTTAGTGAAAAGCGAACGAGTTCATTACTGAAGCTAGCATGTAATAACGTTTCGATCACTTACAGAAAGTGGTAGGTTATTCCAGACACTTATGCGACTCACAGCCGCTTATGGATCTAATGATATAAATTATGACTGAAAGTATGATTTATTTCCAATCGACGTAAGTTCGCAGCTCAAAAATGTTGCCAGCATCTCAAGTTAACGACAAATTAACGCCAACCACACCGGTCATCTCGACGAGCTGTTCCTTCATAAGCGCATCAGGACGCGCGTTTGCTGCATAGCACGTCTTTAAAGTCATCAGTTGTTTCTCGTTAAGAACCGTACGAACTCGGGTTGTCTGAAAAGGCAACACATTTATAAAAGTCTCTCTTTTTCCGCTGCTCGTTCTTCAAATCCTGATGGCGTACAACTCGACTGAAAGAGGACTGATTTGCAGTTCATGTGCTACTTTGTGATATGTCATCGTGGAGCAGTCTGACACTACTAAGTTTCTCACATTCATTACGTGCCTCAATGGCGCCTCAAAAGATGAGAGATTCAAGCCAAAATTTCTTCGATTTCAGCCAGAAATTAAAGGTGCTCACTCGATTAGAGTAAAGAATGATGTATTTCATTAATGAACAATTAATAAGATATTTTGCGAAAAACAGGCAAAAGATACCTGTTTATCCTTTTTGTGTTTTTTACTTGATCCTGAAGAGCTCGAGCTCGAATTGTGGAACGTTGTTGTTATTACCTAAATTTTGTTGCATTTGATCGACTCAGTCAGAAGAGAGTTTAATATGTGGCTTATCAATTAGGAATGTCTCTGCAGATATATCTCAACAATGTTGGATGCCTTTTATTGGTGAGAATTATTTTTGATAAATGAAGAGCGGAAGCGAATTTTGCATTCCTCAGGTTAAATGAACAACCTTGGAAAAAATCAATAAATCATAGCAATATTCGTTAAAATTATCACATCCTCTAAGTTTTCTCGATCGCAATGAGAGCTAATGATCGTAGGTTATTCTGAAACGGTTAACTGAAAGAACAACAAAAGGAACACCTCATCAGATTTAGGACTGTGGAGAGAAAGTGGTGGAGTTGAGGCCATATGCATATCAAGGCTGGTCAACGTGGACGAATCCCAGCAATCGTCCTCATCACGACCAAAAATATCCGTCTTTATCGATGAGGGCTGCTGAAAGCTGCTTTGCATGTGGGGGAAAAAATGCCTGGAATTAGCTCAAAGAGACAGGCATGATGTTGCCAAGGCGAGACGACTGAATGTAGCTAAGAGGTACTTTAGTGTCTTCAAAAATTTGTCAGCCTGCATAGCAGCCACATGATGCCAACTCCACCTGATTCGTTATAAAGGACAACTGAGAAAAACTGAAAATTTCTCTGAACGCACAATACAGCCTTAGGGCAGAACCTTCTATCAGTCTCGGTGCTGTTGTCACTATTTATTCATGCTAAATTTTTTCCTGTCCATGTAAATACAGCATTTGCATTTACTCTGCACTTATATAGGAAAAAACTTTTTGCAACTGTTGAAGCGATTCATAGTTTACGAACAAACTTCGCTAAGGAAAGAGCATATATGTTGATTTGGAGCAATTAACGTATTAGCCGGGACGGTAGTCTGATCGTGTAACAAAAGCCATCAAAATCACTAGAATGAGACAATTGTCAGGGTTCTGCAAACAAAGGACCTGCAAAAAAGGATAAGAGGACAAATAAAAGACCACAGAGGTTGAGAAACACATATCATGCATGCCACAAAAGAGATTTTAGCATGTGATGTAAACTTTTGAACTGTATTTGCAATTTCAGAACTTCTTTAACGAAAGTTGGAATTAAAGCATTCTGATTATTGATTTATAATTACATAAAGAGCAATGAGAAAGCAAAACAGATTTGACCTTGATGACAGCACAATGCTTTCTCGCCTGGTTTTAAATCATTTTCAGGCCACTACAAACAAACACCATGTGCAAAGGCACATGGATGTCGAGTGAATTGTCAGGACTGGTCTTTCTTCGCCTAATATAGAATGAGTTCAACTACTGTGTCTGCAAGTAATTTCTCCATTCTCTAGTGAAGACATTAAAAAGGACATTAGAGCGAAAAAACTGTAATCGTAGTTCGAAGGTAATCTCTTGGATATGGCCAAGCAAACTGATATAAAGTAGGTTATCATGAAACTTCTCCAACTTCAATATTTGTTGGTTCGCAATCGGCTCTGCAATACAACTCGTCGTCCTTGATGATAAACTCCTCGCCGGGGACAAGCCGCTTTTCGCAGGAGAGGCAAGTGAAGCAGTTAACATGGTAGACTAAGTGCCGTGCTCTCATTACCAAATCGGTACGTCCAAACGTACCATCACATCGGCTGCATTTCGTCGCAAATAACCTGAAGCGCTTAGCTACGTGATCATCGTTAGTAGCATTAAAGTTCTATAAGCCAAAAAACTTATGTATAAGCGCATATATAAGCAAACATATTCTATACAGATGGCTTAAAATTAAATTTCGCTCATGTATCGCTCAAAATTCCACCGATGTTCCGATTATTGCAATGTAACACCATCAGCATGGCATGATCCATTTCTTAAGGTCATTTTCTCGTGTACGGTATTCAGCATCGCAAAAGCAATCGAATATGCAATGATGTGCATAGTGAGCGAGCGCATCACGAATCACAATTTTACATTATTTCACCGTTGCCATCCAACGAGTGCTATTATTATGCAATAGGAGAAGAGCGCTCCCAGCTGCGCTGTAAAAACTGCTGAAAGTGCAATATGGAAATGGTAAATGATGAACTTCCATCGTTAATGAAACTTGGAATTTCCCAACACCTCAGAAAGTGGCATATTAACGGCGCGATGCAATAAAAATTCTTCTATGAAGCAGACAAATGCATAAAACATTCTACGTACTCAAGAAAATTTTGTACAGAAATGTCAATAACATATTTGCATTGCAAAATCCGACTGGAAATTGGAGGAAGAATAAAAGTAGAAAGAAACATCCACAGATTTTTGCATATTTACAGCAAGCAGGTGAAATGCGCAAGACAAAGAATACATTCTTTATTTACTGCAAAACGCATATTGCACCTATTCAGGAATGCGCCTCAATAGACAAAGCATGCGTCTGTTCGCACTGTGCAGGCGATGCACATCTTTGGATAGTCAGTAACATATGCATATGCACATGTTTAGCCTGAGGGATGCTTACTGATATGATCCTATTCCATGAATGAATTTATACGTAATCTTGAGGAAATAACAATAGAGGAACTGTACATTTGAAAAGAATTTCTGTCTAGTATCTAAAAGAGCGCTGTTGCAAAAGAATAACCTACCCACTTTGAAGCGGCTTCCCACTGACAATGAACCAAAACAAAACATGGTGGCTTGCAGTATTACTTTTCGTTGTAGCATTTGAACCTAATCGCAAGCACACATATTCCGTACACCTTATTGACCACAAGAGAATTTTTCCACCCAGAAGCTGTATTTTTGTTTCGTTAATATTGAGAGTGGATCCTATAATATGAGTGAAATTTCTCGCACTGGTTCACCTGTTACATTTCCGCAGTAATGAGAAGCGTCAGCAGGGATAGAGGTAGCAACAGATCGCATGCACGGGATCTCATTGTCTCGCGGAGTGTTTTCCGCAGCGGGTCCCCAGTTGTTGATCTGCACACACTAAAGCAGCAACAATATTGCTACGTTCTTCGATGCTGACAGCTTTTTCAGACGCTGCATCAGCATTACAATAGAGGCGGTTGTGAGCTGTTGCATTGATTGTGCCAACGAAACTTTTCATCCACTCTCTGCGCACTTATTGTGCCTAATACCTGCCTAACGCTGCATTCAAACTTTATGTACTCGAACAAGTATTTCACTCCTCCACCTGCGGGGAATTCCATATTCAAGTGCTCTCTTTTTAGACAGAACCTACGAGCGGGATTCTTAACTCATTACCTAAGTGCTAAAAGACCCTTTTTAAATAATGAGTCGTGTTGTTACTGTAACGGTTATTACAAGCTAGACGATGAAAATAGTAAAGCTTTATTTACGAAGTCTCGACATCTCAAGTCAGCATCACGAAGATCACATAGATCCACAACCTAAGGTTTTGAACAGTGGACGCCAAAATTATCATGCTCTCGTTATAGTGCACTAATTTTTCGGCAACAGCAACATTGAAATAACACTACTTTCGGTTCTAATAAACTGAAGTTGCAACAATGCACAAATTAAAACACGATTTTAGGTAGGCGTGAGTGCAGTGCCAAATGAGCATTTTTCCTGGTAGGTGCAGTCTTGTTTGTGCAATATATTTGATCGACAATTTCTGAGCTATTCAGGAGAGTTCCTATGTTAATTTTCCTGTTCTATACCAAAACACACGAAAAATTTCTCTCGCAATTCATCCACTCTAACGTGCAATATTTCTTTGCAAGTTGCGAATTTTCACAATAAATTCCTGACTGAGGTGAATCAAAGCAATAAAACAAATAGGCTTGCAATAACAAGCCAGCACACAAAATAGTTCTTCAATTGTCGCGTTGCACTATTATCGGTAGCACGTTTTGCAATTACTGTGCGAACAGGGAGTGCAGAACGGGACAGGAGAATGATATTTGCCTATGTGTCATTGTATTGTATGGTCACTGCTTCTCCCTTGAAAACCTGGTTTTGGCGTGCAACTTCATAATAAAATGACTCCGTCCATTCCTAAGCGCCACCGCAACTAGCCACGTTCTCCTATCAGTACGCTGCTGACAAACGCTGCTAAAATTGGTAACTGTCACAGCTGTGCAATTATACCAAGTTACCTACTCTTGAAAGCTCCTTGAAAGTTTTAAGGGCTACATGGAAATCTATGACTTGTGTCCCCATTCACAAAAGTGTAAGAAACAGTGGCTGTGCTGCCACTTAAGAAGCTCATCAAGCTCAAAGAAATTGGCAAAGAGGTTTCCGTTACCAGCCATCAGTGCGTTTCATCTGTAATTATCTTAAACACGCAAACATTTTTCGTAAATGCTCAACGAGTTTACACAGCGGCGAATAAGAGAAGCTCGAAGCGGGAAAAACAAAGGAACGAGTTCGACGGATGTTACGCGTTAATGTCGTCACTCGCCGTCCCTGCGCTACCATAACACGTGGACATTTTCTCGACACTCTGAACACAAAATACTTGCGCTCACGCGTACTCTTTGAATGCTGCGAACCGGAAATAAACAACGCGTGTGTCCATCGTGATGGCGTAACAAACGACCTTCCACTCAATTCCAGCGTTACTCCTCTTACGGTATGGGCATTAAGTAGTGTTCTAAGGCTGCGGCTAAACAATGTATTTCTCTATGCAGAACTTATTTCCATTATATAAGCTCTTGTGGTCATCAACGCCGTCCGATCGTTGACTAGTTGTTGTGAAGGCAGCACATCGGAGAACGATACTCAGGCCCTTTCTAGGAGGAAAAGAGAATAAGGAAGGTGGGGTCTTCAGCTTGAAAACTGCTAAAATTAGAGGCCAGGAAATAAAAGTTCACATTAGCTGGTGGTCTCTCTTCAAGAAGAGACGGCGCAATATATAGAAACAGGAACGTAAGGATCCAACAAACGGAAACTTTGATGACGCAGTAGCCACATTGCATTTCTAACCAAGGAGCCAATCTCGTTCACATGCTCCAAACGCTAGGTAGTGCAATCACTTGCATGTCCAGTTGCAACTTAAAATCACCCCTTAGACGGAACCTTCCTTTCAATTAAATCGATGATATCAGGGTGAATCTTCCAGTAAACACGTGATCTGGAATAATGGACGTTTTGTAGGGAACAGGAATCTGTGGTTGCGGCGATGCGCGAGAAGTAAAATCTGAGGTGATGCCGACTTGATGTGAAAGTGGTGCTGCTCCCACGGATTATGCTTTCGCACGCTGACGAAGAGTTGTCAAAACGAGCCCGCTTCTGTCTGAAGCGTTCAAAGCGGCTTCGGAAGCCAGCAAGCGATGTGACGCGAATACGTTCGAAGACAAAAGCCCATACAGCACCTAAGAGCACACCTCATTCCATATACAACTGCGGGCAGCAAATAAATTTTTGTATGCACAAAAGAGTGTACGCTGCCGTAACGATGAGACGACGGCTGCAGTTGGGTGTGCTAGCATTGATCGTGCGTCATCCTGTCACAAGCACACACACGCATCAGTCAGCACTGAAAGCTTTTCTTCAGAAGACTTCCGCAGCCAACTGAAAACTTTGTCTCGATCGTTTGAAATAACACTGTGCTTGAAATGTTGAGCACAACTATGCAAATTCCTTTTTTGTTTTCTTCAATGCCATTTATGCAATATATGAAAAACCTCACGTTCAAATAATTACACCATTGTGAGTGCTTTTTAGTCTCACCGTCAAAATGCAAAATGCAAAGTGAAGGATGGAATATCTCAAAAATGTAGAAAGAAATCTCACTAACTAATCAAACGAAACTGATAAAGATGTTGTCATTTATCACTTAGAATCATAAAGACTGTCATCTTTTAGCACCCGAAAATGAGTGGTCATTCAAAGAAATATTTTTTCGCTGCAGTGCAAAAATTTGAATAACAACTTCAAGAAGTATTCTGTGCTCAACTGATGAACGTCTTTGTGTTTACAGAAGTCATCTGCCGAGACACCTTTAGAGGAGTATATTAAGCGAACGAAATAGCAAATGTCAATACCACATCTACCGCTTCTAGCTAGTTTACTAATAAACTCCGAATGGCAGGGTAAAAAATTTTAGAGGGGAGAGAATCCATCGTTCCCTTCCGTATCCGTCCATTGATACGGAAACGATTGGTCACCTGCCCTCTCTTTCTTCACGTTAGACTCTTTCCAATACAAGGCTAAAAGAACACGTCAAATTTTTCGCGCTACAAATTTCACATATAATCTTGCCCGTGCTCTGAAAATGCGCTGCGCTTTGAGCCTGTAAAACAACTGGAAAACACTCGACTACGAATTTTATTGTCTTATTGAGTTAATTTTATTGTGTTAAATTTAATGATCCATATTCCCTTCAAATCTGCCACTGCATCTTATCAAAGCATGGAAGCATGAAGTGGGTGGGAAGGATGATGCCAAGAGAGAGGTTTAGGTCTCGGTTGTCGCAGATTAACACCTAGTGAGTTATAATATCTGTTTGAAGGGTGCAGTGTGAACGGAGAGAATTCAGGGGAGATATAGTTTTTGAAGGGAAATGGAGAGGTTTTTTCTCATGCTACAACTCGCTATTAATGAACCAAGAAAGATCCAAGTTAGCATCGCGACTGACGACTGACTGCACGTTCTTCTTGACTGCATTTTGGACATATTCAGATACAAATAAAATCCCAATTCATTTCTGCCGTTATAAAAGCGCCGGCTACAGTGTTTCGCGATTGAAGTTAGCTTAAAATCGTAATCTTCTGGTAGCAAATCAATGAGAACCGATGTTTTCACGGCTTCGATGAGTGGCGATTTCGCGTATTGGGCACAAGCAACATTCGCAGTAGTATGACGTTGTTGGGGGATTCCTTAAGGGGAATTCGCTGACGGGAAAACGCTCGGCTAGAAACGCTTTTAAAAACAGCACGTGCCGCAAGCCGGAGGGACTCTACGAGAGAAACAGTGTGTCGAGCAACTCACTACCAGTGAGAAAATGCCGGAAACGTTTCCTTTGTGTGCGAATGAGTGCTGACCTATGGCCTCAAAAACCAGTCAGCATAGATGCAAGTGTTTTTTCTCTTTGCCTCGACACGACCTCCTTTTCGGGAGAAATAGTCTTCTTAAGCCCTCGAAAAACCGATCAAGAACAAGAATAAAAGACCTACTGCAGTTATCTGTCTTAACTTTAAAAAGTGAGCAAAAAAGACTTACTAGGACTTTTGGCTTTTCAGTGATCTTTTATGAACTATAGCAGAAAAGGAAATTAGAAACGTCTAATGAAATTGTAAATTTGAACTGAAAGAACTAAGATTTCGTTGAACACTTCCGTGTGGAATATGGCAATTTGACGACGCAGTACTTCAACAGTTGAGGATCGGAACATTTCATATATCCGTTATCTCTCAACACAGTGCCTTTAATATCTGCAAAATCACTTTTTCTGAATCAGCGCTAAAGAGGTTTTTGGCCTTTAAGGTGAGGAGTGTTGGCAAGTTGAAGGCGTCGATGGCGATTGAGCGTTCATTACGCATTCGCGGATTTGATGACACTCCATCGCTGTCAAATACTATCAAGTTGGGGAGCGAGACATGCGCGATTGGATTGGATCTTCGTAGTGCGCACACCGCTCACAAGACGCTATCGTCAGCGCAGCCATTCAAGCATAGAAATGGGCTTTGCATCGAATTACGATTGCGCCTTCAACTCCAACAAAACGATGTTTCCTGAGACTATTAATTTCAGGAAAACCCGATCACATTTTTTCTATCCTTGTGAAAATGATCTATGGGTTAAGGTATAAGAATGTCATCAACGAATACAGCAAACTCGCGTGTACCACAGTGGTGTGCGATTTTACCTGCGAGATTGACCATGTTTCTAGAATTTTAAATATTCGCCGATATCACAAGGATTACTGCATAAGAATCCTACACACTACACCGATTATGATATGGACTTCGAATCTCAGTATTTCATGACAAACAGTTTAACACTGGATTTTGTCTAGGGAATATGCCGCGGTATTTATCTCAATCGACAGCATCTCATTTCCAGTTGACGAAATACTATTTCTGCTGGCAAAAGGTCAATTTTAGAGCGTTTACCTAAAAGTGCATTGATAAGATGTGCACTGATGAGACCACAGAATTGACGCTATACTCAAGCCGAAATTACTCATATGTGGAGTCGAGTTTCCACCATTTAGGCTGCAATTAAATCGTAAACAGTTGCACCGACTCATGCGTCAACATAATTCGCTTATCAGACAATCCGTCCATCAAGATCTATTAGTTTGTGTCTGATGAAGTGCAACACTGCGTTGGCCATTTTCTCATCCACTGACTTGCAGACAACAAATAACCATCAGGGATCAACGGCACGGAAGGGTAAGCTCTAGAAAGAAAACTACGGATCCGCCCGCATAGGTAGTGTCGTTTCTGCAAAGACCATTTGTTTTCCTGCTTTATACTCATAAATGGTTTGTTGTTTTGATTCCGTTTACAGTTTTTGACATGGCTCTCTAAGGAAGATGCCATACGACATTTCACAATGCCTTCGCTGTTTTAGAAATATCCAAAACAGCTCTTTCATCTAATACTGCCAAGAATGCTCATTTTTTTTTAGCTTGCGAGCTTGAGAGCTCTTCATTTATGAATCCTCTCTCTCAATGCTTCTCATCTAAAAACACGTTGAGCTTTTAAATGCTAGTGATGTCATGAATCCTCAAAACTCATACAGAGACCAACAAAGATCGAAGCAAAGAAATTGAAAGTGGTTCTGTTTAATTTTGTTGTTTAACCTAGCAGGCAATATGCCGTAATACAGTACAGAAACGCACAGCATCGTATGGTATCAACTGAACAGCAGGAAGGTAGGTGATGTTGTTGCGCAAGTATAGTGCTTGCCAAGTGTCAAAATTAAAGGGCGCAGTGCATATTGGTATGGCAGTGCTTGCTCAAGTTGCCGGGTGAAAGACGCAAAAATCTTGTGGGAACAACAGAGACAATGCCGTTGAAACAACTTCAGTCCACTTAAGAGCTCGAGTAAAAGGGCAAGAGTATACCCACCTGACATAATCATCTTTGCAGTAAGTTTTTCCATTGCGTATGAATGCTGTACAACTCTCGTCCATATAGCGCTCGCAATCGGTACACTGAAAACCAGTGTATTATTGAAAGCACTCAAGGTCTACAATTAGAGGTCAAGCAGTAGGCGTTAATTCCGATACAACAATACTGACACTGATATGAATTACTCCATTCCTACCTCATGTACGCCTCGACTGAATGCTAAAGCAAATTCGTCTTTAAGCTCATTTTGCCACGATATAAATGATCTCGAAACCATAGCCAACTTCTTGCATAACAAGTATTTCTGCTTATTAAACTCACTTAACATTGTCACTTCCAAGTTCCGGGTTGGAACGCTCCGCACATAATGGATTTTTTTAGCTTGAAAGAGATATTGAAGCCCAGCAGACGGTTTTAAACGCCATGGCATTCCATTTTATAAATATATATTGATTTGTGAACAGCCGTGGACGCATTAAAAATTCAACGCTTTGGACGCTTTCCTTTAATTTCCCAGCCGTCGAGAATTACGTAGGATGGCAAATAAAAAAACATCATATACTGACCGTCACATTGAATGTGCTAAAAAGTGGGTCGGGCAAATTTTAAAATATCAACAAAAATGATTTACGTTCAACGGACGTGCCATTTCATCGTCTTTGCATATTCTTCCGTCAACGTGATACCATAACGCAGCATTAATGTTCCCAACAAGCGACTTTTGTCTGTTTACGCATGAATTTAAAAGCCTTCATACAATCGCCGGCAAGGTAACAGGTGTATTCAGCTGAATGCATTTAGGACAAGTTTCATAATTTCCTAAACGTTGCCTGCAAAGAGGAGGACGAGCTGGATGCTCAAAATGGTTTTTCGCATGCCCATGTTTCGAGGGATTTTAAAAGACAGATGTTCGCAGAAAATTCGCAACTCTGCAGCACGATAACCCTCGAGAGATGACTACGCGCAAGGCTGCCTAATACGCAGTTTTAAATGTCTATTCGAAACTTGTTCGCACGGAGCTCATTGACGGCGTAACAAACGGCGACTACCTCCGTTTTCTTTTCTTTGATTATCGCAAATCTATTTCATTATGTATCACCACTTAAAACCAGCCAACACATTCATACGCAAGACTCATATGACCCGAAAAACGGCCGAGAAAACTCTCACAGCGTGAATGCATCGGTGGTGAGATCGACGACTTTTATGTTGAAAGGTCAAACACCGCGTTTATGAGAAAAACAATTCGTCGAGACGTGAATTCCTTAAGGAAAGAATCGTTCTGGCAGAACTCAGCCAAAAATGAACAACATCCAGTTATACTAGCCAATCAAGAAACGAACTTATTAGGCGCAAATACCACAATGAAGCAAAAACTAAATGATGGGATACGTCAAAAGGGGTTTTAAAAACGTCCTGGGCGACCGAAGCAATAAAGCACTGAGGTAGGTGACTATTCGGTTCACTTTCTTGTTCAAAGCACTAGAAAAAGCTTTCTAACTAGTTACATCAAGGATTTTGATCACAGCAGTCGCTCATGAGAAAATAAAATATCTGAAAACACAAAAACATCACGAATAAAAAGATGCATTGCATCTTTAGATTGAAGGACTGAGCTCTTTTAGTTGCCTTGCGGAGCCACTGCAAGAACGAGAAGATTCATAGTGTGATTTCCTCGCGATAAAGGCACCATGGGATCACTTCTCTGCCAGCACTTGGGTTACGTATGTGGATGGATAAAGGGATTAGACGGAATGCATTTGGAAAACACGTTTCCTTGCTACAGTATGCTTATGTGATGAAGCTTCGCCATAGAACACATAGCAACCTACTGGCACCTCAGAAACTGCGTCTCCCTTTTCCTCGTTAAATGTTCCTCAATCATTTCGTTCTTTTCCAGCAATTAAAATGAAATAATTGAAATGATCCTTACGAATGCAGCACGGTAGACTGGAAGAGCTGCCACAGTTACCACTCTTAAATCACCTCAAATTTTGCTTCCATCAACCTACTCATGAGACAGAAATGTAGGGGCTGAGCTATTGATGGAAAATATATGATACATCTTGATCCCGAAAATTCGACAGCTGCTGACAAAGTGAAGATGGGGAGTCGTTTCAAAAAGTACACCAAATAATCGATGCAGGTGCGCTTCAGGGCTGCGAGTGGCACGTGCGCATGGATTAAAATCGATCATGCAATGCGCAATGAAAGATTCACGAATCGGGGTCAGGCAACCCGTTAATGCCTCGATGGCTGTTCAATTTCGATTGGCAGCTGCCCTAATCATGACCATTTTCGCAGAAAAGCTTTTCGGAGAAAAGCCCTTGAAATCCCTCCTTTTATCCACCTCGAGAGGCGGGTAATATAACAACGTCTTCTTGAAATGAAAAAAATGTTCCACTTATAGTGGTTCGTAATTCTTACAAGCTCTTGATATCCTACGCAGCCTGTTGCAGCAGATTTATGATGAAATTTGCAGTGCTGCGGCGAAAATTTCATGTACGCTGCCTCCAGAATGCACTTTGTACACAGATGTCAATGCACTTTGATCTAACCGGAAATAGGAGACTCTTCTTGCTTCGAATCGATCACATCCCTAATATATTGAAAGAATACTGCCGCAGAAACCAATGCGCGACTTTTTTCCACTTTTGCAAAAAGCACTTAGATGATTCCACGCCATCCGTAGACATATTTGTCGACCTATTCGACAGTTTCATTTCATAAAGCTGCCAAATTATCTAAGCATAAGAAAAGAGGTGTTCCTCAGACTGAGTTCTCATAAACAGCTCCGCAGCAGTCAATTAGTTCCCTTGCAGAGAAAAATGTAGAAACGCTCGTGTCAGCAATATGCGGATTTCTGGTTACAGTTCCTAGCTTAAGGCAGATATGAATGCATCGCGATCCCTCCAAAAATTACCGCATGACATTTTCTCTTGTTTATAAATGGAAAAGATTTGTTGGCTTGCAGAAGCTGTCTTCAAAATGCTAAAGATGGCACTTGGAGAAAGCTCTTTCTGCTGTAACGGTATAAAATTATTAGTTTCCATTCTTCTGAACTTCTGTCACATCCTGTAGACCATATTTTATCGCCTGTTCTGAATAATACTAATTACTGTTCTATGTATCAATTTTTGAAAGCGCATTTTGCACTAGCTCGCTGAGCCTGGAAATATGATCTTTGAGTTTTCACTTCATAGATCTCATTCGATTTCCTTTTAAGAAAGAAACTCAACTCTCCTCTCTACCCTCCCTTTCTAAAAAGTACCAATGCAGTAGAGGCACCGATGTGGAGTTGTGACCTGCGAGCTTATTATTTGCACAGGAGTGCTAAATGATGGATGTAATCCGGATTAACGCGTTATTGCGTCATGCAAAATCAACGGACACGTTAACAAGGGTGTTTTCATAAACAATAAATAAATCTGTGTCTTATTCGCAATATTTGGCAAGCACTAGGAGGAAGTACACTCATAGTGAACATTAAATTGATATCTGGCTTCATCAGACAGGATGCTTAACTACGTAATGTAACCGTTAAGCCATCCAGATGATATTCTTAAGCTTACTTTTGTGGAAGTGAATCTCGACTGTTTTTCATAGCAATCTATCTACTCTACATGTAATCCTTCAGTTTGGCTAAACTGATTGGTAGATAGGTTAACAGTTAACGCCAATGATAAATGGAATGAAGAACAATGATAGTGATGCTGATGAACATTCAGTGAGGCAACTGCAAACCCCATCGAATATGGAGTTTTGTGGTGCACAACCAGACCGACGTGAGACAAATTTGTTCATGAGCGGCACCGCCCTTTCTCAGCCGAAAGCCATAACCCGACTCCTGTTTGCTTATGAAAACCACTTTACTAGATTCCTAACGAGTATACAATGCTAATGCAACTACTTGCCTCCGTTTTTGAATTCATACAAGAGCTCTTCCAAAGTTTACATATGATCAGTTTCAAGGCGCAAGTAACTCCGAATGAAGATTTTTATTCAAAGAAATTTCAAGTTTCAGTAAACATAGGAAAGTGCTCTCAACTGCTAATGCCAATGCGAACAACTGAATCAGAAGGAGTAGATCAATTTGAAACACGCTTACCTTCAAACAAGTTGCATGAAATTCGAGGTTTGGGTGCACACGCAAAATATATCTGTCGGTAATTTCTGAAAAAAATAACATGAAATTCACTTGCCAGAAAGACAGCGGAGATGATTGCTGAAACTCAGAACGCATCTGGCTGAACGTCAACAGACTACTGCCGAATACTAAGCAATTAATGCCATTCAGAAATACGAGGCGTTCGTCATAAGTGATTTGCGGAATACAGGCCTCAAATACCTCAACGCGAATAGTCTGGCATCGTCTTTGTTCAATGGAGTTCGCTTTGGTCGAACTTTCAATTATATGGTCGCCTACGGCTTCATCACATGGCATCTACGCCTACGAATTGAGAAGATGACTTTTCGATATTATAATTAGCGAAATGTCGCTTTTCCAGCTTTTCAAACAGTAATTCGTTGTGGCATATTGAAATTTCCAAGAAACAGATGTACAGCATATAAAACAGAGATCTGACGATGGTACTGCCATTTGCACGATCTGATGAGGAGTCTATTGACTTCTCTGATTTGAACATCTTCCTTCTACTTGACACAATTGACAACTTCAAGGGAGTCTGCAGTTTCAAATCGAATTTGCACAAAATGAACAACTAACTATAGCGCATCAGACTGACAAAGCAGAACTCCTCTGATACTTTCTTTTTTTTCAACTGGGCAGCATTAAGAGACAACGAAGATCGTGAAAACCATTCTATGCCGCATGTGAAGAAGTTTGCATCCCAAAATCCACCTCCCAGAAATGATCTCCTCTCCTACAGGGAAGAAAACGATTATTTTGTCTATATTGCTACGGTCTGGGCATTTCTCCATGTTCAGTGGGACAACCTGGATTTTTGATTCACAAAGGTCTTTGGAAGTCGATACTATAAAATATGGACGATTTGAGACCTCTTTCATCTCCGTTTGAAAAGGAACGTCTGAAAACTCATATCGTAAACGCTTTTAGCAAAACGAAAAACGTTCATGCCTCTCTTTTTGCACGAGATCGCACTGCGATTCCGCAGCACTCGTTATTTATGAACCTAGTCATATGTGATAAGAAGTGATACTTCTAAGTGGATATGAAGCAAAGGATGTAACGCACCGTCCCACCGCCTCTGAAAATTTTGTGTCCAGCTCAACTCGAAGAATACAGAAGCCGTAGAAGTTGTTTGCTGTGGACTTGGTATGTCATAGTTGTCAACCCGAAAAGATTTCCCCATGAATACACTAAGGGTGTGCTGTAGTGCACTGTAGCTCAGTCCATGGTTGACTGGAACCGCTTTGCAAGTGAATTCATTGCAGGACTATGCATACCTCTTTCGGCCAAGAAAGATGCGAATTAGTGCATCGACTCTATATAACGAATGTGAAGGTCACTCTGTGAAGGCGTTTATGTAAAGCGCACTCTCACACCCGTAGTATATGAGAAGAGATTTGATATGTTAACGCTTTTCTTTTATGTCGTAATTAAATATACCTGCGGCTGGTGTGCGCTTGGAATAATAACTTTCCATAACATATAAACGCTAAAGGAAAAAACTGCTGACGTAAATGATTTAACGGTTAGTGAAATGATTAGAGCGTGGATTACTGATGTGGATAAAGAAATCATAAGCAAACCTTGCAGACATCCAGAGCACATCGCCGGCCTCTTCATACCTGAAAGTAGTCAAGTGTAGAGAATGAGGCCAACCACCTCACTTCCAACAACAAGCACATTTAGATCCCATGTTCTCGATGTTTAACCATGAAAACTGTTGATTATCACTTTGAGTGAAAAGGACAGTAACAATGTAGCATTAAAGCCGCCACCCCGATAAGAAAACAGCTTCACATTGAGGATCTATATGTGTTGAGATGAGCAAAGGAAGAAAGAGTAGTATTCCTCATTCCATTCAGCAGAAGCAGGTATGTCACCGCAATGTTGGATTTATTTTTGACTTGAAATACCCATCGAGGCTGCTTCCGCTTCAAAAAAGCACACCTGGAACTTGCAGAAAAATACGAATGGTACTAAGTATTTAGGGCAGAAATAAAGTGTGCATGTGAAAATTCTGAAGATATGTTTTGCTGAGCGCCAAAGCTTCGACGAGATGTTTCTCTGAAAGTTTTCTCAGTAATAACGCACAATTTCTAAGACTTCTCAGCTACAAATTCATGCGGACAGCTCTAGAAAAGTATACCTTTTGCACTAATTTATGCCAGAGTGAGCGAAGTTACATCCAAAGGACGAAAAGGAGGCAGAAACTGTGAAAGAGCGTAAATTCGGGCGCTTTTTACCACAGATTGGTCACAGACACCTTCAGGTGTCAGGACAGTACTGTTATTACATCTCATTGTACTTTCTAGGATATCTCATCGAAATATGAATCACACTACGACAAACAGTCTCAATAGCGCAACGGAAAGTCGCACAGGTGGCGAATGACCGGTAATGGCCGGCAGCTGAACGAAGAATGAGTTCGGATCATACCTAGCGTCGCAGCTATGAGCGAGCTACAGGATAAGTAGCTGTGTTGTTTTTAGCAGTAATTGCTGACTGCAGATATATAAATGAATTAATGATTAGGGAATCTGTCAGGTTCGACAGATCGAAAAGGGTGGAGCATTCTATGTTAACAATTAACTTTTGGCAGCATCGATCTGCCGAATTTTTTAAGTGACGATACGCCATCCTTCTGTTGATAACAACAGGAAAGAAAATGAAGCATTTGAGACAGATGGATTTCACGAAATAAACGAGATATGTTCGACAAGCGAACCTCAACCGGATGAATAGTTTGTGATGAAGCTGGAGTAATTAAGTGGCAGTAAGCAATTGTATGCAAACATAAAGGTAATGAAAAACTGCCCAAACCACTGAAAGCTCAGTGGTGATGAGTGAAGCATCGGAAACAGCAGTAGTGCTGTGGCTTTCTTTCAAATGGACTCTAATTAACAGCTTCATATATCACTGAACAGATGCCCAAAATGGGACACTTTTACGACACCAAATTATCACTTCCATTCTGCACTCGCCAATATATGCATATTATGGGACTCGTATACTTAAACCGTTGTTTTATTCAAAACACTATTATAGCATGAGAATTCACTGAGGATTAAATGAATAAAGACCGAATGTGGCCGCATACTGCTTTCAAATAGGATGAAGATGAACTAGCACTGTCGGATGAAGCTAAATTCTGCAATCGATTTGAATCAGCTTATGCTCAACAATACACAATCGGTGCATCATTCAATTTATCAGCAATAAAACATGGCGCAATTCGTCTCATGATCCTCAGTGAAATACTGTCCTTAAGAAACATACATATCGAGATTGGATATTTTTTTAAAGCTTATTTGTAATTAAAATGCTCTTTGCTTACATTCGTTCTCAGCTATTTTTCGTATATGACTACAGGACAGGACTATAGAACAATACAGGAAGAGCTTCAGCTCCTACACGAACTCTTTCGCTGCTAAAATTAGTTATTCCGAACAATAATAACTATTTGCTGATCGTGCAATGCCGGATGCTGAAGGCGCATCTGCCACTGTCAAAGAAAAATGAAATGGTTTAATCAGTAAATCAAGTATGGCGTGCAAAATAGCTCATTTTATAACCGTATGGTCTTGAGAACAGTATGTATAGCTGTAACAGCTTCCGTCATATTACCTGCAGTTCAGCGATAAGCTGTACATAGGGGATAGTTTAAATGATGCCTCAGTAAACCAATCACATGACTGCAGCCACTACCAAAAGCATACAGTAACAAAATGGGCAAAAATCAAGAACTTCCCTCGGCTGATTTCGTTAACATCTGGCATAACTCACTTAGACGCATTTTCATCCAACGAAGTAGTGGCGGATACTTACACACAGAAAGTCGTTCGCTAAACGACGATGGACTTTGGCTTGATTGCCGCAGCTACGAACTGATACTGATATTCGAGTACGTCGATAAGTTGTAAATAA
This sequence comes from Parascaris univalens, assembly GCA_037576465.1. Lineage (NCBI taxonomy): Eukaryota > Metazoa > Nematoda > Chromadorea > Rhabditida > Ascarididae > Parascaris > Parascaris univalens. The sequence goes on from CM075173.1 coordinate 27,493,558, forward strand.
AGGCAATAAAGCATAGCGCAATGTGATGCATGATGTTAAACAACGTGAAAAAGAACTACAGTCGACTCCGGCTGCACGCGATGGGAATTATAATCATGCCGCGTTCTACACGAAACATTATAAATTACAAGTTGTCACGTTCGACATACTGCAAGTATTGCAGTTGCTATAATACGGCGCAATTTTATTGAGGGAACACAAGTTTGTAGTTGGATCGAGCACAAACATACCACGGGAATGGCAAAAAAGCAAGTGGGGGTATGCTCGAAGTTCGGGGAAAGAACAGTACACAACCAGCCTGCCGCAGTAGCATGATGAGCAATAAGAATTGGCACTCTATGAATCGCTTCGATGACGCGGCGAGTCTGTTATCTAACGAGCGCTCTGCCGCATTCTACGGTGTCAGTCGCCATTGAACATCACGAACCAGTCGACTATCTATTAAAACAAACGCCATAATGAAAGCAATTTTCATAAATACCTCCACACAGAAGTCTTCATTCTAGGAAAGTTCATCCGCCAATAACTGCACCCCATTATGAACGAGCTATTTAGCACCTACTCGACTTTCTGCAGATGTTCTCTAAAAAAATTGAGCGAAGGAGTGGCTAGATCAGATTGGAGGGGGGGGGGGGGGGGGGGGATGGACACAAAAAGATTACAAAAGAGATGCTTCCCTAAGTATTCAAGGAAAAAGTCAAAACGAACAAAGCTATCTTACACATGACTTTTACTATGAACAAAATGGATCCCAGCAAATACCATTAGTGGGTGACGAGCTGCATAAAGCAACAGTCATAACACGATGAAAAACTGCAGTGAGGAGAAAGATTTGAGAGAAAAATGAGTGTTTTCTCGAGCACTGTGTCATTGAGTTCGCCCCATGGCGGTAGCTAAAGTGCCTCACCGTTGAAACGAACGCATCTGAACGAGTGTACACATATAAAGGTGCTTTCTGGGGGGCTGAAACGCATCGTAGGTGCAAATAAGAAAGGAATGAGTCAACTGGGAAATCATATCGCCTCATACACTGAAGGCGGTTACGGAAACATGATCCAAATAGGGTGCTTAAACTAGACGCCAACCTCAGCTGTTTAGATCGTTATTTGACGCACATTCTAGAGCATTCTTCCTTCTCGTTCGGCTGCACACACATAAAACTGTCTGCTCAAAGGATTCTGAAGAATGCCACGGAAGGAGATAAAAGTGATGAAGAACAGCCCCTGAACTAGGAAAACTTAACATGAGAAAGATATCATCAACTACTGTTCCTGAGGATGAGGCTGCTGGAATTACAGGAAATTAAGCATCAACCTCTGGGAAGAAGGGCTGTCGCCCAAGATATAAGCAGCAACTGTGAAACGAAATTAGTTCTAGCATCAACGTCTACTCATGCAGACTTGGTGTCCTCGGAGAAGTTATTTCTTTTTGAAGTTGACTCTTCATGACTTCGAAATGTGCGCTTTCCGTAAAACCCTCGAAGCAACAAATGATAATAAAATTTAACATGGATGCTTTGCTCTGCGTCAGTGTCGGACGCCGCCAGCCGATTCGGATTGTTTAATAATCACCTTGCATATCACGAATCTCCATTAGACGCCCTCGAATAGTTGCCTCTTGTATGAGAGCTCCTTATACGGTTCAGTTCCTCCGCTTAAACAGTTGGCAAATCCTTCATGCTGGAGCACATATCAGATAAATGGCTTGCAGCTGCACAACGTGATAAAACTATTCTCAGCATCCACATTTCGCAGTAACGAATAAACACGGAAGAATCATTCTAAGCAGTTATTAGCCTCAGCGGCGCAGCGACGATCTTCATCGTCGCAGTGCGCCGCTTATCAAGAACTTGGACGCTGTTTGGAAGAATCGCTCTATGAACCAAACTTTCTTCCTCAGAGCGAAACCCGTTTAGCGCGCACGTCAAGCTAGCAAAAGCGGAGCTTATCTCAATCTCTCAGAGAAGTGACGTCCTCTCTGGTTCATTCATCCACTCTACAGAAATAAGCTGGATAATAACTCAGTATCAATGAGAAGTGATGTTGGTGTATTAACGCTTCCTCGTGTCCCAGCAAGCCACCATTAAAGAGGTAAAAGAAAACTAGCTTATTTGGTCTAGTGTTTGCTGTTAGAACGACGTAGCGTAGCCAATGCCACCCACAGAAAAAGATGTGGCAAAAGCTTCACTATTGACAAGGCATGCACACATGCATAGGACATTTCAAGCCCTTTCTCAGCACACTAAATAACTTTGTATAAACTTTATCCATCTTATATTAACTAACTAACTTTGCAGTCAGCATTATAACCAATAGAAGCGCACTGTAACTGAAACATTACTGAAACTACTGTTATCACTGATATGCAGTTTGCTATATTGGGCAATTCTAACCAGTTGCATAAAGTGGAAGCAAACGAAACAAATATGCGCAATGTAAAGCGAGCACGAAAAAACCTATAAAAGTTCATATCTATGTGGTTGGAAAACTGCCACAAAAAGTTGCTTAAGGCAACGTCGTTTGTGGATAAATGCGCGCGAATGTATACAAACGTTACTTCAAGTTGGTAAGTTTTTATTTACGAGCGGTGAGTGATTTTAAACCGCAAACAAGTGAGCTGCAGTTAAGATATTGCTGGCGAGAATGCTCCCTCTTTTCGTTGGCAAATTCACTCTGAAAGAAACAACGGACACTTAGGGAGGCTAGGAAGATCCACGTATTTTACATTTCTAGGATTTTTCTCACATCGGCCACAGAGGAAAAAACGCTTTGCATACGAAGCTTAGGTCCTGCCTGTCACTTAAAATATGGAAGCAATTTTCTGCACAGCCTTTGATAATATGTGAACGCCAGCGGATAGACGAACTAATTAAACAGAAAATGTTATCTATCACCATAATAGGATGTGCGGTACAAAAAAAAGAGAAAGTATTCGACACGGGCAATGAAGGCTGTGAGACATCCAATGATATATTGCAACTCGGAATGATGCGCAAATCTACAGTTGACGACACTTCGATCACACGGGCGGAGGTATTTATTCGTGGCGCGGGAATTAGCGACGTGAGTGGTAAACTTCGTCGAAAGAAATTTCAAGAAAAAGAGATCACATGCAGCTCATATCTTTGGCTAGCGCTCGAAGATGAAATCGTCGCTTCAAATAGCACATAATTTTTCGAAGCTTGAGGTGGGGTAAGCTTAACTGCTTACACACTTCAGTATTGATGACCACACATCAGACGCTGACCTCAGCAACATGAATTCAAAGCGAACAACAGCACTGAACTACGAAACATAAACAGCAACAACTTACTCAGCTGAGAGTCGCAGTCAATATTAACAGATGTTGTTTCTTCAGCAACTGACGGTAACGTTTCAGAGCCCATAGTGCGCAAATCTGTCATGCTAGATGGTGTCGGAATCCGACCCGATGATTGTGAAGCTGAGACTGAAAATGACGAAGTTGGCTCTTGGCCGTTGGCAGTAAGCCAAAACCTCGAGGTGGTACACTCTTCTTCGCTTGAACTCCTTGTCGACGATGTTCCTGGTGCACCGCTCCTTGTAGCAGTAAATTCGTCACGGATGCGATAGCGATCAAAACCGCCGTGAAGAGCTAATATATTGGCTGCCAGATTTGCTTACGGACCTGAAGTGTTGAGTGGTGGCCAAAACAGTGGCTGTCCACTATAGAGAGAACTGCGCAGAGCGCCCTGACAGATCTTATCGGCTTTTATTTGTTAAGGAGCGTTGAACAAGGGGAAAATATGAATTTCAGTATAACGCTTCAAATCTTTCATAAAGCTGCCTGGTGGAAGCGGATTCGACCTTGGCTGACGCCTTCTCGGCCCTTAATATTCAACCACACGAGTACAAAGAACTCGATTGAAAGAACGATGCAAATAAAAGCGACTTAAATCACAGTTTGTAACACTCAAACAAAAATGCTAGGCCACGAACAACTCGATGCCTTTTAATGGAAGAGATCTGAGGGATCGAGCAGCAGATAAAAAGGGAAGCCAGGCCTATCGCTCCAATCTGGTTAAACGCTCCTGGCGTCAACCAGATTTCAATGATGAGCACACGGCTAGCACCGCTTGGGAGAGCTGCAGTTAAACAGGAGCCACTACTGCTCTCACACACACTCCACACGCACGCTTGTTTTGCACCGCCCACCGACGTCGCTCTCTTTGCGCAGCCCCCACCCGGCTTACTGTAGCAGTCGTTGCACTGCAACGACGCTCAAGCCACGCCTTCTTGAAATCGTGGCGCGAGCGTATGCGAGAGCGGCTGGATGGATGTGGCTGGCGGTCGGCGCGAGAGGACTCCAATACGAGCGTGACAAAGCGCAGTAGCATGGTTTCACCTGCAACGTGAAGGGCTTGCAGGCCATTTGCAAAGCTTCTATGGCATTTTCTTTAATCTGAATGAAAAGTGGTCGCACATTTCAGCAGAGCTAATAGTTGTACGAAATCGTTCACTAATCGATGTCACGAACCCCAACTCTGATTTTTTTCCATCTCTACGTGATCCTTACTTCGTTGAATGAAAGCAATGTTGCCGGATCAGTTCACCAAAAAACCTTTTAAACGCTATACTGTGTGGCTCTTTTTGGAAGTAAAGAATGGCTGTGAGAAAGTTATCCTCACGTGTATTGAGTACTGCACATTTTGCGAGTTTCTTGAACGAATGGCCGAGAGGTAAGCATCCGACATCCGGCAGTAGTTTCAATCATTTTCCTTAGCTCAGTTTCAAAAGACATGGGAAAGAACTGTTGCTGGCGTGGATTTGATTACAGCAACAAGCGATAAAATAAGGCATACGATGTGTTCGAAACTGCAAAGATTATGGTGGAACAATCCACAAAATGCGTTCACTTGTGTTATTTCCCATCAAGTGCTTAAAAGATTCGTTTTGATATTGTCTTCCATATCAGTTCTCCTCGATGCAACTATACTTTGTCCTTTGTGGAGAACACAATAGAGGAAATATAAGATGGCGCTTTAAACTGCTGATTTTTTGCAGCTTCGAACACTGTCTACAAAGTTTACATTCATTAACGAGATATAATCTTTTAATCCTTTTTTCAACCTTGGGTTACTTTTTTCTCTCTTCAAACTCTTTTTTTTTGGATCTATGAAGCTTAAGTATCAATATTCACCAAAAGCACGCAATATCTCTATAAACTGGTTGGGCAATTAAGTCCGTAATATTCATGATTCTCGGAAGTGCTTCCGTAATTGCAGTTCTACGTGCCGTAACAACCTTAACAATGCATACGAGGTGCATAAAAGTGAAAAAGCAGTCAGAAAGCAGCAGTTTATACGAACGCAGCTGGTGACAGCATTTGTTCTAATCATATAACGCGCTCTGACGACGCACACGATCAGCAGTTCCACTTTTTCCTCGAATTATTTTAGGCGAAAGAAATGCCGCTGGAGGTGCCATGATTTTGAAGCAAGATCTAAATTTCGCATCGTTCACGGAGAGGGCGAGGAGGCGGAAACGATGCTTATTTTGCAATGGTAAAGAGATTTGAGGGAGGCAAGGGATGTACTCTACGCTCGCAATTATCAATGACATCAACGGAAGTACCGTTTGTTCTTCATGGATGATTTATTGATAGGCATGCAGAACACAGTTGAAGCATCCTAATGAACGGTTATAAACTGCCTGGATATCATCGATTGTTTCATCACACTGAATGGAATCAGCGATCAAAGATGGACAGCAGTTTGGTTATCGGTCGCTAACAACTCACTGAGCGACCGGGCTGAAAGTTAATAGCGTCATAACGAGGAAACAAGTCAACAATACGAAGAAAAATGATTTTCAATGAACCAGGTTAAACCGCCATTTCCAGCTTCATCTGTTCATAAGTTTCGTCCATTACAGATTGAACTAGGCAACACAAACGGTTTCTGGCTGATAGGCGGAAAACATTTATGTGATTCTAATTTAAAGCATAGCTTCAGTGCGGAATTAGTTTGTATTGTAAAGATTTCGGAGCTTAGTAGGAATATAATTCCCGTTATGTGCCTTTAAGACGGATCAGGTGTTTGTTATAATGCTCACAAATTTTTGAGAGTTTTGCCACGCAGATGTGTCGGATCTCCATTTTATACCTCGAATATGATGCTTTCAACTTTTAAGACAAAACCTGATGAAGCAGAAACCACAATTTTTCCAGCATATAGAAACGATTGGGAGAGACACTGCGTGCGTTTAATCGAAGCCAGAGAAGCGCAAAGTCAGTTATGGGCTGCGAAGGTGCAAAATGAATACGCTGACCGATGATTTTGCAGATCTGGGGCATCTTATCATATGCGAAGGATCGAACTTTCATTTTGCAGTCAAATTTTTTGGCAAAGTGGGATATATAATCATATAAGGATGGTTTAGAAATGATCTTAGCCATAAAAATTTGATTCTCAGCATAAAATTTGTGTCAAAGTGGTCAAAATTTCGAAGCAATATTATTCCATCGGTGATGCTCCTTGACTCGTTTGCATACGGCACATTTGATCCCTCCTCATATGTGCAAGGATGATTTACTAGTATGAGTGCATGTGCCTCACTTGTTAAACTAGAGTTACCTAACGTAACTCTACCTAACGTGTTTACTTTAAAAGTGCAGAAAGTTCACGAAGTCAATTCACCCGATCATGATGATAACATTATAAGTGGCAACAAATTTAAAGCAGCCAGTTGATTAGAGAATTTTCAACCAAATCACTAAGGACTACTAATGGATTCGATCACATGAAATCAAATCGTTTTGCAGGAGGTGATGGGTGAATAGAAAACATATCAGAGTGCTCATCACTCATAACCTTTCATCCTCTCTCCGTTGCCACTATTAGGTGACGTATCTACCGATGGATCCATACACTTAGCCGTTGCAAAACGTTTAATTAATTATTAGAGTAATTAGACAAGCAACTTTCATACCTTCACCTCTCGTTTACTGCAGAAAGCCAGACACTGATTGACAGTACTACGCAATGCCGGAAGAATTTAACACCGAAAGCCACGTCTCGAAGGTGTTTATTCTACTTGCTCATTTCTGGTTACGTTTAGAGACAACTATTTTGCTGCAGCATTAAATTTGTTACCGCCAATTCTTATCCCTATCTATCCTGAAAAGAAAACTCTTCATAAAAGAGTGAGGCTTTTGTTGTCAAGTACTTCTGAAATACAACTGGTTTCATTTCGATGCGAGTTTGATTTATGAACACGAAATGCTCTCTGCACCTTTGCAACAGTTTCAGCAACCACCTTAATCGACGCATTGATGCATAAGACTGTTCCAGAAGACCTGTATTCGAAAAAGCCAGAAGACGAGCTCTAGAAAAAGGCTTGGATTTTTGAGAGTACAATTAGAATTCCTATGTAATCAAATATGAGGTTAAAATTTCGAAAACATCTGAAATTCAGGGATTGTAAGAGCTGTAACCGGAATTTGCTGCAACCATAATGTTCACGAAAGAAGCATTTCATTGAGCGAAGTGGACATGTTCGCAATTCATCCACCCGATCAATGTTCGTTTCAGTGAGCGTGATTCCTCGGTAAAGTTGGATTCACTGGCTAATTTCGCAAAATTTATCTGACACTGGTGGCGATATTTGGTCGGTCCTGTTGATTGAATAGTGCAATTTGCTATTATGTTACCAGTGAAAATATACGAACCGTACTAGGCCTTTAGTCACTTCCATGCAGATGCAAGTACAGTCAACAAAGTATTATGACCTAAGTAAGCGAAGACGCACTCCGGATAAGCATCTTTGAGAGTTCACTCATCGACCAAAGCCTTTGAAGTTATAACTGTTTTGAATTGCCAGCACATAAAGAAAGTCTTCCCACTACAACGGACACCTAGAGGAATCACCAATAGGCGAGTTGGTTTTTAATGAGCCACCCGACGTGAACTGGAAATTCAACCTGTGTGAAGTGCGCGCAAACTTTCAGTCGTATTCACACGTGCCCAACTGCTTTTGATGATAAACGATCACTCTGCAATTCCGCGAATATGCCGTTTCAGTGATAAGAACTGTGTTCGCAGAATTTCGCAGCAACGGCTAGAGACGATATTTGCAATCATTTGCATTGCTGTTGCACCACGAGAAGAAGCGGAGTCGGCTAAGCGGGTGTGATGCTGTGTCGTTGTTTAGTAATTACTGGTTGTTGTGGTGGGTTATATTATTACTAGCAACTGTAGCAACCGGTTCTTATGATGCTCAAAGACAGTGCACTGGTACGACATATCAGCCGTGGAAGAAATCGTAGGATCATGGAGGAAGGGGAAAAAAGTCCTACTGCATCTCAACAAACAGAACTTGAACATATACAGTGAAAACGACCAATCGACGAGGTATTAAAGTTCAACCGGTATGAAGTGCGCGCAAAAGCAAGCCAGCACCGTGCTAAAAAAGCGATTTGCCGCTGCTGCATTCTTGGCTTCCGCCATACGAAATAATTTATTCATACATTACAAACGTGGTTCACATTTTTAATAGAAGTTGGAGCGAAATTGGTTGGTGGCCAACTTTCACTAGTGACGAGCACGTTTCATTATCAGTCTCAACAAAGCTTTTGTAAAGGAAAGAAAAGCGGAGACCAAAATAAAATAAAGCGTCATATAACGTTAATAATAACATCCTTTCACACGATCCTGCGATATCCTCCATGCAGAAGTACATTATAAGTTTTCTATCAACCTACGCTAATATTCTGTGGAGGACGATGAGAAATGCCGCAGCTGCCCTTAAGCTCAGACCCCTCAACTCTAATCCTTCTCCGCTGCCTTTTCAAAGAGAAGAATGGTCCTGGATGGTATGTTAAAGCATTTTACCACACAGCCTATAAGATTACTGGCCTGGTTGTCCATTTTGGTACAGAAATTACTGGCGCTGCTTCACACTCGAGGTAATTTGATAAGCGACTGTATGAAAGAAGAAAGTGTTTAATGTTTGCTGCTGCATGTGCATCCCTATTTAATCTCCTCATGAACAGTAGTGTGTCCAGTTTTGAACTGATATTCAATTGCTTAAGTATAAGTACTCTTCTTCTTCACGTAAAAAAAACTGAAAAATAGCAAAACTAACTGAACGGAACCGAACTCCGAAAACTAGATGACGTTAAGTGGCGCTAAAACGCATTTCGATAACGAGTTGTTATGTGATCCATTAGCAATTAAGGTTATTTTGGTCGCTTCATACGAAGTCGGCTCTGTTTTCTTGATTAGTTGCATAAGAGGACGGACGACAAGCTTTAATATAAGGAACTGAATCGCTAGACAATGCCAAAACCTGCAAATGTTTAGATGCCATGGTACAATATTTTACTGCTGCGATGAGTGACGATAATGTCGACGATGGCATTCCTTCCAGGCGGACCTTTCCTACCACATCGATGCACTCACACCTGCGTGATGTTGCGAGGATGGCTCATTATTTCGATACGGTACCGTACGAATGAAGGAATTGCATTTGATTGCGATCGACGCGCGCTCTTTGTGACGCAACAATTCTGACCATTCAGCTGGACTTCTTGAGGGGGTGACCAAGTTTTTTGTGAAAGCTGACATGTGCACCACTGTAGAGCCATTAATTTCCATAAAAGCAAAACTTATCACTTTTATGGGCTAAAAACAATGCACATTAGAGGATTGCATTTTTCAGTCATAATTTATTAATACGCGCACATCTGATTTTCCTCCAGGTGCTTCCACGGTTTTACAAACAAAAGCAGAACTCTAAACTCATAACACATTGTGAGCCATATCAGATCAGAATCATTACATGCTGTTTTCGCCTTCTTTAGAACACATCACGTTTACCACATTACTCCGAATATTTCCATTCAATGGCTCACTTTCACATAATGGATTTTGCCCCTACGAAAATGGCTCTAAGCTTTGGGGAAAAATGCAGCTCACCCCTCAAATAACTTGCTCTCCCCTTTCATTGTGTAATTTCTGATGGATTACCCGTTTTACTGGAGGCCGTGTGCCATTTTCAGCCAGCCAAGATTTCAAAGGAGCAAGCCCGTATCCTCGTTATCACATCTCCTTTAATAAACCTCTCAACTGTGGAGAAGTTTAACGCTCAGTGACTTGATTAGAAATGACGTTATTCCCTTGGATCACAAGAACATCAAGTTCTTACAGATCTACAGCGAAGTCAAAGGGAAATTGCTAAACCACATTTCTCACCTAGCCGATTGACTTTGCTCTTGTAAGTTCACAGTTCAATATCGGGTTACTTTGAAGTTGCAGTAAGGATATTTGTTACCAGGTTTCAGAGGACTGCAATCGCAATTGCAGTGTACAGGACGGCTTCGCCAACCATCTTCAGAAAAGTGGAAGTGCTAAAAATTCCAAATGCTAAAGATGCATAGGTGAAACCTTAGAAACGTTGAGATAACGTTAGTTGCAAAAGTTTGCAAATTCTGCGCGTAATTGGGCGTCCCACTTTTGCATACAGCTCCAACTTGTAAAAGATGCATGACTTTTATCAGAGTAGTCACTAATTACACTTTGAAATAGACCAAATAACGGCCTAGCAATCTTCATGCTTCGTTTGCAAGAAACCACTTTGCACGAGAGTTCCTGAGCATCTCAGTGCTTTCACAATCGCCAACCACTCTTACATGTAGCAAGTTCTCATTCCACAATTTCTTCAGAGCTTTCTGAAAAGAGGTGTGAATTGAATTTTGAATGACCTGTTGAATGAAAGAGGAAGAAAATAGAGAAGGTCACACATCGGAGCCTTATTACCGTAAGGAGGCAGCTGAGCAGTGAATGAGTGCATCACATGCATGAGTGGTCCTCAATCACAATTACACGTCTCAAGGATACGTACAAGTCACGGGACTGTGCACCTACTCAGCTCCTGCATCTATCTACTAGCAATTGAGCACATGAAGAGGAGAAAGAATCAAAACAAAAAAAACGTTGGATTTGCAGTCGTCCTTTGCAGTGACATTTGAAGCATCGCTTCATAACGAATGTCGTTTCATGGGTATATGTATCCGCTGACTACACGTGTACGATAAAGAAGCTTATCAGATGTAATGACTAACAACGGGATAAGTCATTATTCTTCAGTTGCCGATATTCTACCTTATTTCATTTTTGGCTTCACACTTACTAAAGTTACATCGACAGAGTGATAAAAATGGAGAAGCGGTGACTGTAAGGCGAGAAATGAAGCAAAACGCCTTAGTTCCATTAAAAGTTTCAACAATGCGTGTATAATATACATAAGTTTCAATAAAACTGAAGTGTATTTTGTTTAGATGAAATGATTACAAGGGTTCATTTCATAGACGGAATTCTTCACGTGCTTTACTTAAGCAAATGAACAGCAACCTCGTAAGTAACAACAGTTTAAGTTACAAATGTGGACTGCACGTGTCGTATTTTAGCAGTGTACAGTGAGCAGAAGTGAAAGTTCAGTTGTTGGGGTATGTGCTCGCTTCCCACGCACATCTCACCCAAACATCGAAACACCTTTCCTTCATAGGCGCCTTCTGACATCGAGATAAGGGATTTTGCGTGAAGCGAGCGCACAGCAGGCTGAATTCATGTGCTCAACAGAATACGCATGAACGTATCGCACTTTCATCATCACTATAACCATTTTTGCAGCACTTAAAATTCTAGCCGGAAACAAATAAAATCCTGAATATCGTCGTTTACTTGATCATTGCAGTGTTGCACTTGATCCATTAGCTATGCGCATACAGACGAAAGTTGGATGCTTGCGAAATGCCCTTTCATTCATTACTGGTATTATTTTAACTATTTGCGCATGTCGTTACTGTTGTAAATAAAATATTAGTGACGTGAATGGTTGAATGAGATCTCTAAAGAACGGGGTAAACGAAATTACATGGATTTAGAAAGCTATAGATGCTGTCTCAAAGCGTTATCGTCTTAAAAGTTTCATTGAAAAGAGGTTGTTTCAGATTTTGCTATGCATCGAATGAAAGGAATTTTGATAAACGTAAAGTGGTGTAGTTAATATGAAGGTAGTTCAATTTACTGCTAGTTATAGTAGTTAAAAAAACGATATTTAATTCTTAAACGACATTTGCAACAATTTCATTCACTGATGAATAAACTAAGTGCACAAAGAAAACGAAATCGATAAAACGATGTAAACGTGCTTCCAAAATTTCCCTTCTCCTCTAAGTGAAAGTAATATAGAAACCTTGCATAAGGTAATGTTTTAAGAGTCTTGAGGGTCTGATCCACGATCTTGAAAGCACATTTGGATGTTTTTCGATGTACGCTACTTGCATTCTAAATTGAGGCAACCTAAGTTAATTAAATAAACCGTTTTGAAGGCTCTGTGATGCAGCAAACGTTGCTCTATAGTGGCATGCAAGTGTTAAGAAATTTTTAAAACGATTTAAAAGGCTTCTGCTGAAGAAATGGAGACCTATTCGATCATCGAACTCCAACTTCACCTTCGTTCGTAATTGACGAAGAATGGAAAGATGAGGCAGTGAAGCTGGAACAGCTTGAGCTATTGCAATGACCACAGCAGGAACTTCATAAACGAGAAATGGACAATGCAGCATACAAAATAACGCATTTCTCTTTTCACCGATCCCATCACTCACGGAAATATTTAACAAGGATCACCTTTCTGCCGATATATTGAACGAAAATTAGAGAGCATATTAGGAAATTTTGTGGCGAATCTCTGTCGTTCATCGGTACATGGGGCTCGGCTCATCAAATTTCGCAGCTCTAATTCCCGTCGCTGTTGGACTGAAATTGCCACACAAAGAGACATAAACATGCAAGCGAGAGCACGCACACACAAGCAGGAGGATGCAGAATGTACCTTGCAAACGCAAACTGCAGAAGCAAAATTTTGTAAAATGCAACACGCCTCCCTCCTTACCCACCCATCACGCCTCCCTCCTTACCCACCCTATGCTATTTGATTCAACTATCAATCTGTGTTTTTCGAGCAGATAGAATAGAGAATTTTACGATGACCTTTTTCAGGCAATTGAGTTTTTCATTTTTTAATGAGGAAAAATGCTTGCTGCTGCAAAGCGTGACTGGTGAATATCGATATTCAAACAGTCATACGGAGAACTTCAATTGGACTAAGTCAGAGATGACTCTGCATTGACAAACGTTCGAAGAATGTTTTACTCTCTTCCTTCTTGGAACCCGGCGCCTTTTTTTTCATTCATTCAGCTGTTAGATTAAATAGAGACGATTTCTCCGCGTGTATGCCTATAAGACTTTGAGTAAAATTATCTACAAATAGTTAAGTGCTCTGAGAAGGACAGCAAATCTCAATTCATTCATTAAACGTCTGGCGAAAATATGGCTCCGAATTAGGTGGAAGAATGCAGCGTCGAGCTGAAAACTGCGATAGAAGAGTCACAGAAATAAGATTGCGCATAAATAGCTACAAAACAGCGAATTTTTTGCCACTCTAAGGACTCAAATCGGAGAGGAGAGTAATCCCCCATCTTTTTTTCCCTCCTGCTATACCACCTCTGTCTGAACAAACGTCCGATGAACTTTTTAAAAGCTTAATCTTTAGGTTCAGTCTGATGGTGAACTTCTAGCTAAATACATAAAAGTTTGTGAGCCAGTTTGAAAGGAAATAACACAGCAAACTTTTGTGGAAATTCGTGAAGAACTTTAAATAACTAAAAGATTCTTTTACTCCAAGGTATTACTATAAAAGGGAAGGATAAATTATCAAGTATTGTTCATTCCACATTCCCAGTGATATGCTAAAATAAAAGTTGTGCGTTAATATATTATCCGTTCTCAACAGCGGTCTTCAAATGATATGTCACTTTTGAGACGGTCAATTTTTCTTTCCAGTATAACTTTTTAAAGAATTTTTTCAAGACTTCTATATGTGCCTAAATGAGTGACATATCTCTGCTTGTAGTCTGCGAAATTTGATCATCCGACCAGATCCGCTATACCACTTTTGATTACTCCACTGAAAAGAGATCAGCTGAAAGAGAAGTAAGGCATCTGAGCAGGCTGAAAGGTTATATGTAGCTGTATGCATCACTGTTTTAAATCGGAGCACTTTGAAATGTATGATTTTCGCTTCCTTCCTCTGAAATTATCTTCTCTGCTGGCACTTTCCTTTCATGTGCAAAGCATCCTTCTGACTTGCTCATTCATACCTCTGTCCTTACTAACATAACACTGTTAATCATGAGCTGTTGGAATTATTTGACAGTTTATTGTTTTTGCACCACTTAAATAGCCAACGAGCTCTTTCTTCACTTATTGGTTCCATAGTTCTTCATCGCACTTTTTATTTCCGACTTGTCCTCTTCACATACTTCACGAGTGTCGCAAATCTTCTCTGATTGACATAGAGAAGAAATTTTTATATGTCATAGCTGCACGAAACGTTTTCCTTTTTTTGCTGCCTGCGTCATGCATACGAGTGAGGTTTTTCCGGCGGCATTCACATCTGTGTACGGCCATATGGGCATGAGTTTGTTGAAAAGAAAGCGTCTTGTGGTGACGCATTTGGCGTCATCGGCAGGTTATCGTCTTGGGATCACACCGTTTCTTAAAACTCATCCCCAAAACAGCAGAGATTTGTTGCTGTGATGAGCGGATGCCAAAATAAAACCTATACGTAACCCTCAAGGAAGGCGCCTTCACATGCCAGCTAACGCTCAATCGTCTATTAAAAACACAATCCGTTCTATGATAAGAAAACATATTGAAGCCATCGTTGATCGAAATATCACGCAGGGTTTGCATGAATTATTTGCTGACGATGTGACTCAACGCTCATCGATAACTGCATTTCATCGACTACTTCTGGAACTAGATGCACCAACTGCTCGTTGTACTTATTCAACAAGTTTCTGCAAGTTGAAGTTTTTCTCCAAAGCATCAAATTTATTGCAGATAAATAAGGTGGAAGGCCCTCTTTCGACTTTATCAAACTGTGAACTCGTACTATTCGGCAGTATCGTTTAGTGGACAGGATCACGACCACAGTCAAGGCATTCTTAAAGCTTGCTGAATGGAAGGGCGCTATTGCCGAATAGCCACCTCGATAAGGCTCAAGGATCCGATATTTGAAGGTAGGTGGATATCTGTGGCACTCAGTCAAACAACGCTAAGTTTGTTCGCCTATATATAACCCGTGCTGAGGGGATCTGACTCCAAATTTCCAACAATACAGAAGAAAATTTCGATCGGTCGATTTGTTGTATTTGAGGCGTTCATAATCCGTCTGAAAACAACGGTGAGAAGTGGCAGCAATGAAAATGATTTGAGCTCGCAGTGAAACGACTGCTTACTTGAATATGATTTATTTTATTTGCACGAATGTTACCACGACCCTAAATATTTTATACTGATAAAATTTAAGATCAGTTATTGCATCTCGCTGCTGAGAATCGAATGAATTTGCTGATAAAATGAGTAGTAACTGAAAACAGTGGGATGCCGCAGGAAATGTTAAGGATAGAACGGGGTGAAAGATTGCGCTGCTATCTGCAACATGCTGATAATTGAAGAAACCAAACGACGAAGTGGAGATGAAAGAACACAGACTTTTGCTCTTTGGCTAAGATGCAGCAGCCAGATTATAGTAAGCAAAAACTCTTCTTTATGCTTTTATTTATACGAATCAAACATTTTTTCCCTTCTCATTCCGCATCAGCCTACTGGTGGGTACATTACAAAATCTGCAGAAAAACTTTGGTAGTTTCTTTGAAAAGTTTTCCCTTGCCGGTCCAGGAAATGAATGGGATGGTGTTATTTTTACGTTTTTCAAGAATTCAAAGTTTTGCTTCATTTGGCCAACCACAGCGATCATCAGAGATGTCGAATGCGCGTGAATGAAATCACTTTAAAATAAACTATATCACAACGTATAAGATTGAATCTTCGCAGTGTGATGTTCACTAGCTAAAAAGTTCACTGCAACGACAGAGAGCGATAATAAACAGAAATTTTTGAAGCAATAATTCAGGCACTCAGAAGCATAGATGAACAAGACATTGGACAAGCTGCAGCGACCAAGTCATGTGTAATGCTATGAGAGTGCACATTGCAAAACAACGGCTCCTGATTCGTGCTCAGTGCTTCGTGACAACGAAGAACTGCGTTTTCAGTGTAGCTCTGCAAATAGGAATGCTATGAAGAGACCTTGTTTATTAGTCTGCCTGTTTACCCGAATATTTCTGTCTACACCCATCGTGGTTTCGGAGAAATTTTGCATGGTTGCTGTTCAAGCATATTGGGGCATCCGTTTCAAAGTTCGGTTGGGCAGTTCCCACTTTATTGTTTTAGGAACTTTCAAATCTTTTTCCTTAAAAATTCAATCATGCTAGGGATATTTGCTTGCAGAACACATCCATAGTGGCGAATTTTAACAGTTTATTGCAGCAAGGGAAAATGAAAAAAGTAGAAAATGGGGACCTTTTCCGACACAAATTCAGGACAAGCAGAATGAATCGCTGTGATTTTGACCAGTCAAAGCATTAGCTTTGAAAACGCTTAGATCACTACAGAATTTCATCGATGCAGTTTCCAAGCGTATATACATCAAATACTCTTCAAAGATAGTGTACAGACTGACAATATTCCAAGAATTCTCAGCGAGAAGTGCTGAAGAAAAATAGCTCTCTACCTTCAGCTAACTGTTGGCACTATTGGCACCTGTTGGCACCTTCAGCTAACTGTTGGCACTCTTAACATTTACAACTATAGCAAGCTTAGTTGTAAATGTTAAGAGGTTTGAAAATAATCAGTGAACATTCATGGTAGTCCTAAACTTCAAACCATCATCAGATCCTAAACTTTAATACTTCCAGGTCAGCCTTCATGGATTTTGATAATTTTGCAAGGCTGCTGTACAGTCGAGAAGGGATTTAAAGCATATGCTTATTTGTCTGCGGAGTACAGGAAATGGTTATCGCAGTCACCCTACATAAACGCACACATATGCATGCATATGTAGCACTTACGCTGTCACATTTGCACGCATTTATCAATGGAAACGGATTTCAAAGAAATCTGTTGGGATAAAGTAAGAGAGTGGCAGTGAACATTTTGTAATTTGCGGTCATATCCTCTTGCATGTTTGTCAGAGTGGAGTCCACGGTTTCAAACTGGATGCGGTTGTGAATTGTATTTGTTACATAATTCAAAAATGAAGTAGGTAAAAATACAGAAAACGCATCGAACTCGGTCTCCCAACAAACATGAACCTGTCGACAGCCATCGCTTACGATCATCTTTAGAAGATGCTTTTCTTCATCGTTAGCTATCTTTGAAATGCGAGCAAGAGCTGTGTTAGTTACAAAAATTGGCTTACGACTTATGCGTGGCTGAATGAGCGCAAGGTGTGCTCAGGATTAGCTGAACACAAAGAAAAGTGTGTCACTGTTGTTTGAGCACAGGTTCAATGGCACTACACCATTCTTCATACATTGCTCATGGATTGCTGGCACAAAAGCACATATTTGTCCGCACTATACGCGAATCATACCTTTGTTTTCATCCACGGCTTAAGCGATGCATTTGTTCCCGGCACTTTAGTACTCGTGGATGAACACAACCCATTTTCTACGTAAAACGCCATTTAGCTAAAGTTAATGGAGATATGTACGGTTCCCTCAGAGTTCGGTTGCAGACGATTGGTTGCAGACTTCATCCAGACATGTGACAAATAAGTTAGGCAAAGCTTTATTAGTGAGCTAAACATGAGGGAGAGGTAAGCGGAAATATTCTTCCATTTTTAAACAGTATGCGCTCGACCTATAAGCATGGAAGCTGGGATGCTTCCGCGGTTAACATAAGATAACCTTGTGAGTCTTCTCGAAGCACATCTCGTGGTGGATCCTTAGCTTGATGAAGGCATCCGTTCACAACCAACTTGCATCTCTCTTAAAACATCGCTGGATATCGTTTTAATTATATTTGTTCAGCTTTACACAGTTTAGTTTTGATGAGCTCACAAATGGCAATCAGAATGAAACACGACGTCAGTATATAAACAAAAATTTGCCATCAGTTTTATCTCCACAAACACGAAGCATTAATGAAATATTAACTGCTGGAGGATTAATCGCCTTTACTAGCGTACTCATACAAGATGCCCAACAAACGATGATAACAGGATCTGCTTGATTCAACAGCGACCACACTTGAGCACAAAGTGGTTGCAGTTGCCGTGGCGATTATAGCAAAATTGAAATCTTTGAGAGTATCAGTCGAGTACTTCTCTGCTTTTCAGATATATGAACTGCTGTACTGAATCGCAGAAGCATGTTTAGCGCCGTGATCTTTGCAAAGACGATAAAATGACATATAATGAAGGCAGAATCCATGTGAGCTTTATTCGCTAATACATAACTTCGAGTGCAGTTTATGCTTGCACACTAAACGTCAACAATATCTTTGCGTTAAATGGATGAAGCCATAAATTGAATGTCATCTACGCTTCACTCATTCAAAAGATACATTACCTGCACTGATCTAGCTAAACTGCCAATCAGATCCACTGTATTCTAATAGGATCTCAGACGCTGCAATTTTACAATCAGGTCGCTTATAGCAACAACAAAACCCTCTCCGGTCGTGCAGCTGTCCGGATACATTTTTCACTTATCTTGATGCAGCTAATATTGCACTTATTTGGAACTTGCTTGGAGGAGCATAAAAACTGCAGAGCAAAGGTACAGTACCCGCATGAAGGGATGAAATGGCATGGCAGAAATGCGCCATCTAATAATCATCGTTTGTTTGCGAATGGCGATGGGCGAGTGGCATATCACCGAACAGCTCACTGTTGGCTGCCCATTGCGTTGTTCGATCACGCGCATCGCACTATTTACGAGTCGGATTATCCGAGTGACCTTTGAACGAACTGCTTAACTATATGTCAGCTTCTTAAAGCTCTACTTTTCCACATGCATTGCTCAACATCCCATCAGCGGATTACGCATACATGACACCTAATGCTCCGTCGTGCCACGAAACAAACCTGCTAATATCCTTGCTGCATCACCGGCGCTTTATAGGGAATGTTCAGATATTTTATACCAGTTTTCCAGTATTACTCTGCCTATACATACCGCACATGGGTCACTTATTCAACAAAGATTCGGTGATATTTATCGCGGTGTAATGCAGCCTTCGGTTTAACGTATGTGTAACCAAACGAGGTGTTGAGTGATGCATGTGGAAAATAAGTGTATGACGACGAATGTCTAGTTGAAAAGTTTGCCTTGTTTGTATGCCGAACAAAGGAAAAGGTTGGGGAAGGATCGAATTGCGCGTTCATGTCAATAAGTTCTTGTCAGAGTATGGTAGATGTTTCCAAAAGAAAAATTCGGTTGATTTTTGGCACAAGTGAAAATGAAGAACGTGAAAGTTGTGGTGGCATCAAAATAGTTGCGTAAGCAAACACGCATGCGAAGAAGTGCCTGAGATGAGACATGATGATAGTTTCACGCTTTTTCGTGTGAAAGTTCATCTTTGTGGATGATAGTTTCACGCTTTTTCGTGTGAAAGGTCATCTTTGTGATAAGCATAAATACGTGTCTTCCTGTCTGGGCAACGATGGCCTTAACCTGAAAACCGCTAAAACTGCAATGGGGAAGTGTGGTAAATATAACCTACGCTGTACTCCCAGTCACTTTTCCCCATCGGAGGTAGTGGTGCTTCTCTGAAGAAGCTGCCCCTTCTCTTCAGTTCAAGGAATAGTCCGACGGAATAGAGTGGAGGCTGCTTTTCGCCTAAATGGGAGCCATGAATCGCCACAGGCGACGGTATCAGCAGTTGCTTGCGGACGCACATCCGATATCGGTGCATACCTTAGTGCTTGTAGAATTGATTTCCCGCAAACGATCAATATTACTGCGAAACGAAGTCACGATTTTCGGACTTTCGGCAGTGCTCCTCTGGCCTGAGCGAATCCTGAAACCTTTGCCGATTAACAGGGAGGTAAGATCGCCATAATTCTCCATCGCTTAGGTGTTCCCACCGTACGCCCATTTTTTGTTTCGTATGCACCTTGAATGTTCGGTCGTACACTTCCTCTTGCTCCCTCTCCTTTTCTTTACGGCTGCTCACATGCTCTCATCTATTGACAGTTGAAAATTCTACAAAATTTGTAAATCAAATTTATTTTCGTGCATGCTGGGTGCAAGTCAAAGTCGATCCTTTTGCTTCAAGCTTTATGCATTCGACTGTTTCATAGAGAAGCGCATTACTGCAAGGTCATTTACTGTTTTCATCAGTAAATGCAGCAGACTCAACTTCATAAAGAAGCAGAAATGCAAAAACTCCAGTTCTGGCAACTTTCACGGTGCACTACTTCTGCTGCATCCTTAACTGTGATTTGTCTGTGCGGCATCATCCAACTAGCTATGTGCTCTAAAGGTCCTCAAAGAACAAGCTGGAACCGAGTCCCTATGGGAGCAGATTTTGCAAGAAACTCGTTTAGAACTCATACAACTGATATTTGCTAGATTGAAAATCGAGAGGCATTAGGAGACAGTGCAAGTATTTTTCTGATTCCTTGCGAGACCCGACTACTTTGAATTAAGCGATCAATTCGTAGCCCAATTGTAACCTAGATCGATGCTTTGAGCAAATCTCGTGCTGCGACCTCCGGCGCCCCGTTCGGGCGCAGCTCCACAGTCAGATTTTGGAGCGAACTCCAAAACCGATTTGCAGAACAAGTCTAGTCATCGCTTTACATTATCTGTGGTTTTACGTGGACATCAGCAACCGATAGAAAGTCAACAGTGAAGGCATTCTTATAAGCACAACTTGTTATCTTATAAGTTACTATGTTTCTAGGAACAGTTTCGTAAACATTAGTTCAGAGTGATAACTGGTGACATAACATAGAAACCAGTGCACATTAACACCAGCAGTGTGAAAGAAATTGACTTGCGGGTGTTAAATGTATTTAATTTGGCAGGTGATGGCACTTTGGAGCGCATATTTTTTTTTGCATTTCGTTGACCACAAAAGCCTCGGATGGGAAAGCGTGTGCAGTCAAGCGGGCAGCGCGTAACAACTGTGTCTGCTAATTGCTCGATCGGTGTGCTGATTGTCTCAAGCAGAACAACGATTCGAACACGTCACGTTGTTCATGCTCGAATGCATTCACACAAGTGCGCCAAGGACCTCGCTTATGGGAAACGGGCCACTCACCTGTTCGCCGCTATGCATGGGAATGCCAGCGTGACCACCATCTCTTCGGCGACACCACTCAGCACAGTGGCACAGCAACTGAGGGATCCCCCATCAAATGGTGGCGGCGTGTTGTTTTAACAGTTATAAATGTATAACAAGTGAGCTCACTTGTTTCTCATTGTTACTTGTGAGGCATATTTCCCATCTAACTGAATGCTGGAAATTTCCGAAATCAGAAGGCAAAATGTAAGTTTTTTTCCGAAATGTAAGCACGGAAATGTAAGCACGCGCTTAGGGACCAAAGGATGTAAGCACGCTTCCTTGCAAGGGGAGATATTTTTTTAAATTAATCCATTCATGAGCAGGACGGTGATGTACGAAGAACGGAATGAAATTTAGTGCCTCAGCGATGTTGGATCTAACAATTGACGCCGCACCCTTTTGTTCCTGAAACTGTGGAGCACTTCTGCGCCCAGAAAGTTGTCTAGGATTTCTTAACCTGCGAAATGCAAGAAATCCTTCTTGTTGTTGCAGAATAGCGTCACTTCTCTCTCCCTTATTTCCTCTAAAACTTCAGCTCGAGGCGAAGAAGCAAGCCATTCGAGCTCCTATGCAATGTAGCGGCGTGCGAGTATCCCTAGAAGCACTGGAGAAACCGGTGTCACAAAGATCACGTTTTCATGCGTCACACCGCTGTGATGTTGGTGATTTTACTATTTTTTCTCATATGATTTCGGAACTGGAAAGATGGGCAAGTCGGATGGATATACCATCGCTCAAAAAAAGGTCACAGGTCCATTTCCACCCCCAACCCTGACGTAGCTCACCCGGCCGTGTTGCTGGACAATAAAATGGCATGCGAGACCTCCTTCTGGAGTAAACGGTTCAGCCCTCAAACTCAAAATATTCATTTTTGCTCGGGCGCCATAATGTCCCTCCAAGGCGGCTTGCTGCATATTGGTTTCCTTAATCTGATTAACCTACACGACAAATCCAGGCTACTTTGCCATTGGCACTGACTGCACATTTAACATAGTTTAATCATTCTGTTGAGGCAGCAAACGTAAGATAAAAGATAAAGACCGCATAACTGTCGGTACTCTTGGCGCGTCCACTTATCCTTGAATGGATTATCATTTATCAGCTGTCATTCGTCTGCATTAGCTAATTATCCTTTTACCTCAACCCTCCTCATCGAAAAAAGTGGAAATCGCTGCGTGTGGACTACCTCTACGTAGTATCCCGTCAACAGTTATCTCACCTGCATATTTAACTGCACTTGTGGAAGTAAGCGCTAAAGAGAGCGATGATGCCGCTCTAGATCAGCGCTAAGTGAAGGCAGGTTTGCGCGATGCGTGGCCACGGAAGGTAACCTTCATGAGAGTAACAATCTTTTAATATTTATCAAGTTGGCAAATCTGATTAGTAAAAATTCTCCAAAATCTCATCAACAAAGCACAATAGCAACATTCCCACCGTCATGTTCAATGAAACAGGTGAAAAAGATTGACTATAAAATAGAAATTATCTGCTACATTCTGTTATCATGGGTAGCAGTTGCCGACTGTAGGACGCACAGAACTTTTAGAATGATTGAGATGGTAGCTATCCAAGATCGAAGTGAAATATTGGCAAAAAACGTAGTTTTATTAATGCACTCAACTTTACCTGAGAAACTCGAAACCTCTGAGTTCCTGTGAAGATGAGCACTTACTGGGAGCCCTTCAAGCCGGTGATGTGTGCATGATGCTCTCGTCTGACGTGATAAGCTAAACTGAGAATGATCTGGAAATTATTGCGTACTAGAACTGATACTTACTGATCATTTGATGGGAAACCTACCGGGATGAATCAGACTAAGGTGCAGTTTTAACTGTCTATCCAACTAGGAAACAAAGCAATGAATGATAGGAAAGACTGTGCAGCTTGACCGACCTCAACCCAAAAGCCATCTCGTAGTTAATCCGGTAATGGACCTACTCGGTTCAAAGAAATATGAAACTTGAGTAGTGAGACGGTGCTCGGTGGTCATATTCAGCTTGTAGCATGCGCAATTATCGGCTATCTTGACCACTGCGTAGTAACCAAACAATATGAAAAATGGACGGGAGTGACAAGCGAAGTGAATGGTTCTGCAGAAGTGAGTCAATAAAACAAAAACCAAAAACCTTCTAAAAACGATTAATTGTCCTAAATGTATGCTTTTATAAACTATAGGAGCGTCCACTCCTTGTAAGTAAGTCAGCAAACGTGATGGTGAAAATATCGCAGATGAAACAGGTAATAAGAGTTACGCGACCTATATCTACCACAGTCATCGAAAGGTAATACTGCTTCGATTCCCATTCATCCTGGCACGAGCAACAGCCATAACCGAGTTCTTCGATCTGTTGTGCCATAAGTACCGTTAATAACTATTAGCAAGTTCGATGGAAGATCACCGCTTCAAACACTGCCGATAATTGAGAGCAAAAATGCAGTAGTGAGATTGTGCAAGTGCAATATTAAGCAGCAACATGCAAGTCCGACAGCAATTCAGTAATGGATGAAACGGTCGAACGTTTGCTGCAGCACTTTAGTTTCGCCTAAATTCGCAGACGATGAACTCAGTAGCAAAAGCTATAAACTTTTTATTAGCACTACACGACAAATATTTTTGGTTGCTATCACAAATATATTCAAAATCTGTGCATTGATTTCACGTTATCACAGGAAAATAAAGCATTATGAGTTATTCGTTACATGCGATCGATGATTCATTGAAGCGGTTGTATTACATCCACTCTATAAAACAGTGAACCCATCTGTAGAAGAAACCCACAATCCGAGTGAGAGCAGCTCGCCGACAAGGCAAAACGCTTCAACTCCACAACTCTGAGGCATTCGTAAAACAACGAAGCACGCTCAGGCACTTAGGGAATGTTCCGGATAACGCTTCAGCATGTACCGTACGCACCCTTTGGAGTATATTACGAAGCTATACCTTGGTCCTCAATTTCTTCTTTCAACCATCACGCAGAATAACATCGGAACTTAACTGCAAATAGATGGTAATGAAAACCTGGGTGAAACGAAACATCAACATAAAAAACCAGGCGAGACGATAACGTCACGATCCAGTTCAGTTAACTGTGTGAAACTCTACTCAACTCACTACGACTGAGAGTCCCATCGAATCTGTAGTGCCCCAGAAAACGTTCCGCCGTCTTCTGTGAGGCTCATTCCACAGTTCGGTTAGCACAAAAAACCAGAAACGATGCTCGTTACCGGCAGAATTTCACATCAACGCTGCAAAACATAATGATCTACCATAAAAAGCACGCATCAAATGAATCTGAAAGCAACTAAACAACCGCCATCCAAAAAGAAGGAGGAACAAAACATGAACTAATGTAAAACCGCGCTGGTCCAGCCAGCGATTAACAAATCCCTCTTACCATACTCACTGAAATAGCAAAAACAGGCACTCTTCCACATTGTACGGCCGAACCAACATACAGGCTTTGAGGTAAAAGGTTATGGGAAGTCTACGCATCATTTCCGCATTACCTGACAACAAACCAACAACATGGAGGCAAGTGACGGAGGACTGAAAAAAACAAGAATCAAAGGAGAATGGCCAATAAAATATCATTAATCAAACACCTGCATAGTATGAGTATGCTGCAACGTGGAGAACAAAATCATTTACGTTACAACGTACAAAGTCTCACTGGCATAAGTATTTTTGAATTCAATCTGCCACCAACTCCCGCTATTTGCATTTATACTCTACTGCTTTTGCCAATGATGCTAACCCCATGCACAATGGAAGGTCCGCCAAAGGCGATGCGTATGTTATGAATTTTGAGGAAATCGTTTAAAAAAACTCCATATAAACGAAGCATTAAGAGCTGATGCCACAATAAACATACCACTGTAAAAGAGAACAAATATCTCATCATAAGACATTGAGAAAGATTACTTCATACAAGAGAACGAATCCGAATCAACAATTCTCGAAATAATCCACTGCCTCAGACCATAATTTCTTTGGGAATCGCGAAACCTCGGCAATTTCTTGCTCATCTGCATCCTGAAAATACTTGCACGTGGAATGAGTGTTGGAAAACTCGTCGCCTTCCTTGAGATTTAGCTGATCGTTCTCATATTTAATTACCGTGTTTTTTTTTACAATGGGCTCGGTCACGAAGAAACAATATGACAACTAGAATTACAAACTGCAGCAGAGAGGAAACTCGTAAAAATAACAAAAATGAATATTCTCCTACTGGATGAAGTACAACTGTTTAAAAACAGAGTGCAATGCCGATTTGGATTCCTTCTCTTCTCCCCTAAAAAGGCCATTTTTTATCTTTTCTAAAGAGTTTTAAAGATTTCAGCATTTAAATAATAGCAAGCGCAACTCGATCTGATGTGGCAAAAGTGCAATTTTTCAAGAATCTTCTGAAAGCCTCAATAATGCACCTTCCGTACCATGCACATATGAATGCCTTCGTAATTATGTGCATATGTATTTTTACATATATGTGAAGTTATAAAGCACTTGAAAACATTATTTTCTCCTCCATATTTCGGGAAAACTTAAGGTCTAAGGAAACCAAATTAACTTTACAATTTGCTAAAGTTTAGAAAAATTCATCCAGAAAGGTGTTAAACCGCATCTTGATAAAAAAGCCCAACTCTGCCGATGAATGTGTTTTACGAGGAGTAATAAACTATCAACGGCTCCTACTGACGACACAATTGCGTTTATTGTAAAATGGGTTGTAACGTTTCTGCAATTTCAGACGACTTATTTCAAGCCTGCGGCCAATGATATCACAGCTTATCATATTTGACGCGAAAAGACACGACAAGTATATGCAATACGAAAAAGGGACTGCCATGGTGCAAGAAAGGCGAGTTCTCGTTGGGGCTTTACGAGAGAAAGAGTCTGACAAAGAAACGTCGAGAGTTAAATACACTTACAAAGAATGACAATAAGGGAGGAGACATAGAATCCTTTCATAATAAAATAAGGATTCTATGTTTCCTTTCTCACAAAATCTCCAGCGAAATCTTCTTGCTCTGTTCGCTGGGATTTGTTTTGACAGTTTGTTTTGACCGCGACAATATTCCAGGGCACAACATAAGCAAGATTCGCTTAGCAGCACGAAATACTTCGGCCTTCGTAAGGCAATTCTAGAGAAGAACGAAGTAGAGTTCACTCACCGTTTCGATGACTTCAAAGAAATTGCCGTTATATTTCGAATGAGCATCCATCGCTTAGTTTTGCTCAGTGTGCAGTCGGTTTTGAGAGAGCTTCGTGCAAACTCTTTGGCTCTGTCCTACCGAGTCATTCCGACCAGTAACCTAATGAGAATGCGGGCAGTGGGGCAAGTCGGATGGAGCAACGATGGATCGACTCATCAGTACCCCACGGACAAAAGACGAGCCTAAGCCCTCACCTTAACGCTACCTTACAACTTCAGCTGAGCGAAAGTGGCAGCGATATGAAGAGACATTCGCAATGAATGCTTTGTCGTAAATAAATCAAGCAAATCAAGTCTGAGTGAGCAAGAACTGACAAATCACGATGAATATCAGCAAACCTTAAGGAACTCAGCCAGAACACGAGGACTTAATGTCTGCTTGATGAGGTCGATGGCGAATTTGTTTTGATAGCAAATGGCGATAAGTGTTGGGATCAGCTCGCACATGAGAACCCGATTGGAGAAGTAGCGTAGCGGCAACATGCACAGTTGCATCACCAGAGATCGTTGCCAGCCCAACAAGCAGAGAGTCTACAAGCATAACTATGCAGTAGCCTGATGTTGGTGTCAAAACATGAACGAATGGTTAAGAGACTGGTGGAGTCAGTAAGGAGCAAATTCGACAATAAAGCGTCCCATCATTGGTATGCACTGCTTTTCATCCCATTCATAGGGAAAATTGATCGCATGCTGCCATCGGCTATAGGCTCACTTTTGTTGCAGCACCATCAAGCGCCACTTACACAATATCGGCTAGCTACAATGGGGATTAATATGACTGCATTGCTCGATTATGTCAACACATACCAAATTTAGGGTTTCCTCTGTATTCAAGACCAAAAGCAAGCCTTTAACGCACGAAAAGAGGAATAAAATGAATGAAATAAAAAGGCTCTGCGAGGCATGTCCTGAATATGTTCGCTGGATACGAAATACAGCGTGCCAAGTCTTTGCAACAAATAAAAACTCGCCGTTCATTACATCACCGTAGATATAGGTTCGAATACACGTCTAGGGAAGCTATTGAAATACTTTCTTTATAACAGTGGCAGAAGCAAGTAATCCCTGTTCAAAACTGGTAACAGCTCATTGAAGTTTATTTAGCTATCTCCTGCCAAAAGAACGTTTACACGAAGGTTCAACCAGCCTCGCCCATAGTAGCAATCAGAAAAATCGGAAAGTTCGCAGTCGCCGAATTAAACAGGCTGGAGGGCAGCACTTAATTAAGAATCACGGCAACCCTAAAACAGTATGATCAAAACCTTGACACTTGAAAACAATGCCCCAACGTTACTTGTGCTCTTGTTCCGAGACTGGCAAAATAACCGGCAGCAAAAATGAGTTGTCTAAAGAAGGCATGAGAATGTGTTGAACAGTCCGATGAGCAACAAAGCGTAGACGACGGGTGGAAGCTGCTGTCGACCAACGCGAAGCAATGCGCGAAAATATGCACTAAGCGTATTGAGAATTCGGCGTCACGTATACACAGCTGAAAGCACGTTAAGATATATACAATGCGACAGTATTCAGATACAATCATTGCGAGGCAAACGGGAAAAGTGAAATGGCAATTTACCAAGACTTAAGCAGCTTAAGGAGAATTTAAAGAGGAAGCCTCATTTAATTTCTCATAGGCGGAGTTCCTTGTTCAAAAAACCTGTGAATCTGCACAACAAATGTTGTACAACTCGCGAATAAACACTCAGTGAATCGATGCACTTGAAAAGACCTTCAGGTGATTTCATTCGATGCAAAGAAAAGGGGTATTATTCATTCAAAGTATCGAAAACCACCTCTGCTTTCTACTAGTAGCTTAGAGCACGTAGATTTGTGTGTGTTTCAACAACACACTTGACACTGTAAGTCACAATGAAGAATAAAAGGCATCGTTGTATTTATTTTCTCGAATTACCTCTGCAATATTTGAAGTGACCAGCTTCAGAAGGTATCAGGGATCTAATCCCAAAAATTGGATATTTGACTGATATCTGATTTCGATTTAACAGACCTTTGCCTCATTTGGCTCCCTCCTGGAAAGAATACAGAAAAGAGTGGCAAGTGATGACGCAAGCACATGGAATGCATTCACATCTTCGCGATGACTTGTATTTGATGGCGCTGATGAATCCGAGACCGACGCACACGTTTCCGATGTAAGCAATGAATATGTTCGGGATAACAGCTCCCTCAACGCATTTGGCACCACGCTTCTGTAATTTATTTACACCTTATTTTCGTTCAATACAACTGTCAGCAAATCAAGAATCTCCTTATTGATTAGAGGAGATAGAACTCCGATGACGTCGCACTAGTAGATTTGAACTCCGACGAAGTTGAAAATTCGAGAAGGCGTGTCCTCCACGGAAAGGACAGCCCCACTGCAAAGGAACGAGGGAGGCAAGTCAGGTATTAACAACCCATCGTCCTGCTTGTGGAACACTAGAGTGAAAGCGACCGCTGCAAAACAAGCGATCTTGCATTTCTCATTTTTAAGGTCTTAGCTATTAGATGAACTGAAGTTGCCAACGTTAAAGGTGAAGTTGACAAGGCACAATAGTGCTTTCCAATAATACACCAAAGAAAAGACTCGAATTTTGAACTGCATTTACAACTATCCATCAGCTATAAACATACACTATAACTGCATGAGGAGTTAATGGAGCACATAGAATTCGGCTGGCTGGTTGAATGAGAATGTCGATAATGGCCATTTCTGTCCCACATGATTTCATCGAATTTTGCGATAAGAGTAGAAGTCCGAACTTTTCGAACTTCTCAATGTTCAATATGTATCCCTAAATCATAAGAAAAGGCGATGAGGCGATTTTAACAAGTTTATAAGGAAATATTCGTGCAAGATGGGTCAGACACAATCAACATTATCTTAAACTAACGTCAGATGGTCTCAGGTAACGCATGGTGCAAGTAGACGGAGCTCCCGTGAAGTTCACATTCTCCACCATAAGGCTCATGAACCCGTTCATGCCTATGAGACAAGACCAGTGCAAAAGAGCAGAGACATGACGGAGCAACCTCTACTTTTTGATCTAAGAGCGCCTGCTCCTTCTGAGGTAGACGCCTTCGAAAAGCGGTCGGCTTTATAGCACAGAAATCTGCTCCTGCAGTACACTCAGCATTACGTCGCTGAAATAATCGGCTCTTCATCGATGCGGCCAACTCACACGACGACTGCCACCTTTCCATACGTCTGCGAGCTCTTGCAATGGACTTACTGTTTTGAAAGAACAACGGCTCCGGGATGAAGACGATCGAGTTTAATTCACTCTCTGGGAGGCATTGTCTTCCAATTTCGAGGATTTGTCACATTGAACTTCAAGTCCTTTCAACAACAAGAACAGTTCGAATGCTGCTAATAATTTAGTTGCTCTCCTACCTGCCAGAATAACAACGATTTTACCCATGTAATGTTAATTCGCTTCAGTATACCTCCACCCTTTTTTGGTGATATAAGTGCCTTTTCATGAAGTCAAAAATACTTTCATAACCTCACTTACATAATTAAGAAATGACCGGATCAAAAAAAGAAAAACAAACACGGCTTATGACAGCAAAAGGCATCACTCACGCGATTAACGAAACGTTTTTGTCGGTTGTCGTTCCCTCTAATGAATCCGGCGATCCTTCCCGCGTTCTGCAAATAACTATGGGAGTCAGTCTTGTGTCCGAACCAGATAACAACCTCACTTATTCTCAAAGGAACACATTGCGGTCGCTGCTAAATTGTTTGAATCATCTTTCTATGGCTTTTTACTTCGAAAATTTGTAAGAATGTTGCACATCTAAACTATTCCAGTAATGCCCGCATATGGTGGAAGAAATATAAAATCCAAAAAAACGAAAAAATTACGATATAAAATGGTTGTGTACAAAATCACCCGACACATTTATTGACACTACTGAAAAACTTGAAACACAAAATTCACTTCTGCAGTTTTACAAAAGCACTCAATATATAAATTATATAAATAATAAATCCCTGCAAGACTCAAAAACCAGACTGTGGTGTACTTATGCTGCACAACGGCTTCGCATCTGATGCAATATTCTGCTACATTAATTATAAACATAACTACGAGAAGACACACACACGTGGTCGTCAGCATCTGCAGCAACATCATTTCATTATGTGATAAAGAAATCTGAAACATGTGAAGTGATGCAAGATCATAAACTATATAATGCTTATGATGCTCAGACGAGTTTCTCACGCTAAACGTTATGTTCGGATACATGCTACATTTGTTCTGCGATGGCATCTTGGCAACTGGTTAAGAGATAAAGAAAAAAGTACCCCTTAACTGAATTCATATTCGACAGCGCCTCATCGCACGCGCAAATCAGGTCAATAATGCCACAGAACGGCAAAACATGATCGTTGTTGTCAAGCTTAATGGTCCACGGCAAAGAAATGTTACGACCGCACTGCTGCACAAGCAGCGTCAACGACTCGCCGAATCCACACAATACTAGGAAGCTGTAAAATCCGAGATTTCCAAAAGGATAACGAGATGTACACTAAAACTATTAACACAAAAAACATTCGATGGAAGGCAATAAGACTCGTGTAGAAAAAGGAGATAAACCTCCTCTTCTATTTTTCTGTCATCACCAATAATGATTTCCGGTTTTTTTCCATTCGCAGTTCCAAATACTGCTGATATGCACGATGCATTCATTCTGCACGACCGATGAAAATAATCTTTTACTCTCCACATTTCACTTATCAAGCATTATCTTTTATTTCTCCTTTCTTGCAAAACATCTCTCCGCTGCTCTCCTTCACTTTCCTTTCTAATCGCAGTAATGGAAAGGAGTTAGCAGATACTGTTGCTTTTATCGGACAACAATGCACTTGCATATCAGACTGGATTTCACGCAAACCTTAAAAGCATTTTAAGACGGCTTCCATCGTCACGCAATATACAATCCACGTCGCAGTCTTTGCCTGTCGGTGAGTTAATTTCTCCTCGTTTCGCATACACTGTTCTGAAGAACGTCGAAAGCAGCGCACTCAAGAGGAAACATTCAGCGAGTTGGTTCGTTGCCTCAGAAGAAACGCCCTCACCATTCGCCGCTTGTGATAGCAGCACCTGCAGCAAAACTGCAATGATTCCCCGATACTACCTGCACCAAATTTGAAAATGAATTCGGCAAAATACCATAAACCTAACTTTGAAGGACCTCTTGAAATAAAACAAAGGGGCACCGACATCAGTCAACAGAATCCCCATAAAATCTCGACATTTCGGTTCTGACGATTTCAATAGATACTTGAAAAACTCAGCACAAAGTGATTCATATTCCAAACATATTCGGAGGTGTTACCGAATGCAAAGCACGCGCACGCCTGATAGGAAACAGGCAGAGCAATCATAAAAGTTGATCATGAATGAAACGCAAAACCTCACCAGTTGTATTAATGCTGGTAGAATGAAAAAATAAAGTGCATAGGGTCGGATTTTTAAAAGAAAGCGGGCCGATATCTGAAGTGCAATTTCAACTTCTGTAGAATTTACATCGCATTTATGCAAAGATACGAAGGAATGGTACAACGAAACTGAATCCATTACTTCAGTCTGGTGAGGTTCTAGTAAACCGATTTAATCTGTAGAAGATCCTCTCAGCACTGACCTCATCAATGCACAGTCTGGGAACGTAAGTAGATATAGATACACGTTAGAAATCGCAGAAGACACATTACGTTTCCTGCAGAGTCGCTTAATGCGTAAACGTAGTGGTTACGTTAGCAGTCAGCCATGAACCAATCATAAGTACAGAGTACCGTTAGAGAGAGATAGGGAAGTGAAGAGAGAAATAAGACTTTTTAGGGAACCATATTTATAGCATAGATACGGTCAAGCAGTCCGATATGAGGACCTTTAGTTTGACGGAGAACGAGTCGAGCAGCACTAAAATATTGTTGCTGAAGAAAAGACGTGCTCCGATGGCGTTATCTGAGCTGACCAAATGATTCATCAACAACAACGTCTTACAGAAAGTTCTGAAAAGAAATTCAAACAATTTCTTCGAATGAAACTGAAAACCGAATGATGTGCTGAGAAAACGAAGGACGACAGACCCCTCTCACTCACCACTAGAGACGTCTTCGGCTATTACTTTTGAATTCGAAGTGGAACACGATGATCCCCATCAAGTTTCGGTTAGAAAAGAAACGACAACAAAAAACATTTTGCTGAATCACTCGAATACGAGTAATTGCGGCAAATCTTCGATCCGGCGAAAAAAACTGAAAATCTCATATTAAATTTCAGTATATCACAGTGGCATTACGAACGACGACGGATAACCGGAGCGAAGTAACAAAGGCCACGACTAAAAAGAAAGTGGTGAACGAAAGCTCATAAAGTGTTCATTACGAAATTAACACTGCTAAAGGTTGGATACAAATTTCTACTGGGAATATTTGGAGGCAAAACTCGAATGACTGCGGACAAAGAGTATAGAAGCGAAAGCCTTTCATCCGACGCACCATCACACGCTCTGCTTTCAACAGATGCAAAAGCCATCACTGTAGTGTTAACAGCACTATGAATCTCAAATAAGATAGAGGTAATAAAGTTAAAGAAAGAGATAAGCAACCTGCTCGGAACAAGAGTATCACCATTCGATGCACATGAGACTAGTGCATTTAGTATATCGAGCAGACCACTCCGCCAAACACATTTGAGCATATCATCCCGTTTCTGCACCTCAAAAGCCAACTTTCACTCATTTATGTTAATGCATTCAGCAATCAAGAAACATGCGCAACGCACCATCGAATCCTGAAACTCACCTTGACGATCTTGGAGAAATTTATAAAACAATATCGGAGGTATCGTAACAGAAGATTTAAATAAAAGTTGCTGGAAGTAGAACGAATCTCTTGCGATCATGTCAGCGCCGGGGGGCATGAGTCAAAAGTCGAAAATTTTCCAACCACAAAAGTGTGCCGCGTACAAAGCACTACGCTATTTCATTTGAAAATACAAACTTTACACTGTACATCCCATCAGAAGTCGAACTGCAGAGATACACCTTAACGGCAAACTGGCGAACAGACGGGTTACTATCGCAATTCCGAAGATTTACTCAACAGCGCAATTTACTGCAGCATTCATGCAAACTCGAAGAACGAAATGGATGCCAAAACCAGTCGGAGAAAAGTAACAATTTCCGTTTGAGGGCCAACCAGCGCTCCATAAGCTCCAAAAAAGAGGCAATCAAGCTGGACAGCATGGAATGGCAAAGGTACCTAATGAGTCAGGAAAAAAGAACATTTAGAAGGAATTGATGGCATTTAGGGTGGACAAAGGTTAAGTTTCAGAACGTTCGCCGCCTTTTCAGAGACTGTTATATGCCGTCCCTTGAAGGCAGCGACCAAGTTTTTATATGCTCATATGCTGCCAGGTCAGCTCCTACTCATGAGGAGAGGAAGCAAAACCTGGAACCAGGATCTCGTCTACATTTTCCTGATAGCCGGGTCTAATTTTATTTCCTCTTCGTAACAAAATATTTGCATTTAAATACAAGAGGAGATCACAAATCATCCTCCTACATCGATAGTGTTCAGCGAAATATCCGGAGAATAAATTTATCTGTACTGATGCGGTAAACACTAATACGCTGCTATAAATGCAGCGGAAGAATCGTCGCTGTGAAGATCGCCAGCATCCACTTGATCTCGTACTAGAAGCAGATCGCTTTCACTGCCTTCGTTTGCACCAGTTCCGATGGTTTTTTTGTTACTTGAAAATTCAGTTCTATTCAAATATTTCCGACTTTTGTTCCGCTGCATTCTTCTTTCCACGAATAACAAATAGAGGGCACTACAAAGACGGTGATTAGCCAACGACAGCAGATCTTCGCATTCATTCTTGCAAAAACTTGGTGCATCTCCGTATAAAACAAACTCCATAAGTACAAACAAACTGAATGGAACAAAGAATGGCACACCAAGCATTATTGCCACTATGTCATTGTACATCGAAATATCGTGGTTGCCTTCTTAAATAAATCTGAAAAGTTACAATGCAAATGAATGTCTGAATGCGGCAAGGAAATTGCCATTTTAAAATATAGCGGTAACAATGTCCTTGAATTAGCCAAAGCAACGAAACCCTACTGTACCCTTTGG
The DNA here is from genome assembly GCA_037576465.1 of Parascaris univalens. NCBI lineage: Eukaryota > Metazoa > Nematoda > Chromadorea > Rhabditida > Ascarididae > Parascaris > Parascaris univalens. The sequence continues at coordinate 27,528,155 of CM075173.1, forward strand.
CAATGTTTGTTCCCTAGGTTCTGTACCTTCTAAGATGTCTGTCCCCATAATTGGCTAACTTCTGCTTTTCGCTTACAACGTTCTTTCTTGCTTAACTGATAAATTAAGTTATAGGAAAGACAACAGTGAATAAAGACTGCAAACGCTTCAATCAAAATCAACGAAAGGGAGAGAAAAAAAGAGTGGATGAGAGCATCCGTCATGCTAAAAAAATAAAAGGCGGCTGATGGAGTCAAACCACAGACACTTACTTTGACAATTCATAATACCTCCAAGCTGATAGTATATCAAAAGGAATGAGAGCGTTACCGTATCAGCTGAGGAGAGTGTACGATGCAATTCGCTGATGGCCCTCTCCAGCGCACGGACATCTCCATCGGCGAACGGTTTAGAGCTACAGCCTTCTTTGACAATCCCATTGCAATGTTCCATCAACTTTTCCTCACCGATCGTTCCTCTCACCAAACGCAGGATCTCCCGCACCGACCGATCGGCGCTATAATATTGTTTCCTTAGCCTTCATTCAGAGTAACGATGAGGGAAAGGGCGCCTTCGCAGCCGCAGAAGAATATGTAAGAGAAACCCGTGCGACATTTAGAAAAAGCAAAGGTTCTCGGGGAAGCCCTTAGCGTTATGCCCTGAGCTCGGGGCTTAGCGGACCCTTTTTAACTATACTCAACTCGGAGGCAGACTCAACCCAATGACGATGACGGAATTAGCCGAATATGCATCAACGTGAAAGCGGGGTTAGTCAACCTTACAAAGGTCTTCACGATCCCCCCCCCCCCCCCCCCCAAATAACTCCAATAGCAACAAAATGCAACATAAAGGAGACATTTAGACAAGTTTCGCAATGCTAACTTTCGCTTACGGAGTGACTGTCCGAATATCTTTAAACGACATGCCAAAAATGATGAAGACTGGGAAGAAAAAAGAAGTTTTGCGTCATGATTTCCACTTCGCCGGTGTAATCCCTCATCCTCCTTCTCACCATCCACATTCCATAAATTCCAATCTAAGAAAGATTCTGTGACTCAACAATACATGATGAACGGGTTTAAACGTCGCGATATACACACAGTATCAGTTTCGAATAAGCAATCACGATCGACTTGTGAACATATTTGAATGTCCGTTTGCGACACTTTTATTCCTTCCTCATTCCACGTGAAGCTATTGCCGACTTGAAATATCTCTTTTTACTCGCGTGATCCAATCTTTCGAGTATCACCACAGCTGGCATAGAGACAAGCAAACATTGTCACCCATCTAAGGAGACAACGCAAAGGAATGATGAGCAACTCACCCAGTCTTGATGGCAAACGGCCCTTGAATTTCGGCAGCCTGATTTTGATTAATGAGCGATTCGAACTCCTTGGACCTGGTTAATTATCATTTTGTACGTTGATATTTTAGAGACATCTGCCTCCGTAATGTTCAATTGCTTGTAAGTCAGAAATAAGGCGGAAAAGGAAATGCTGTTGCTCTGATACATGATCTGTTGTTCGGATAAAACACATATGCGAATTAAGAGAACAAACTAATTAATTTCTTACGAGACATGGAATATTACAAGTTGGCAACTTCCTACTCTTGCTGGGGGACTGCTCATTAATGAAACTTGATACAGTATCCCTTTGGACGTTATTTCCTCAAACTGGGCCTCCCTAAAAGGCCTGGCAATGAAGGACAGCCCTTAGATATTCGAGAACAGAAATAAAAAAAGCACACATATAGCATAAGCAAACTTAAGCGCTGTTTCTGCAACTTGCTAATGGATCGGGGAAAATTTCCCACAAACCGCACCCCTTAATAAATTTCTCCGAGTTGTAAACGTAATAAGCTCTTAAAATCAAAGTTGATATAATACGTTACCTACAAAAATATCCACCAATCAGTTCAGATCGCCACTTTCATTGCACCTTTTCGCCTATCTTTCACGCCGGCAACAAATCAGAATTTCATAGGCAATGCCAAAATCTCATATAACACTAATTTCCCACTCACTTTAAAGTGGCGCACTCATTCAGAATAGACTGTGAAATTCAATAACGCAGATAAAGATCAACTTCAGCACTCAAGCAAAATTCACAAGCATCGAACGAGTGTTCCTACTTGGCCATCAGTTTCTGCCGTAACCGCAAACGCCTCTTCTTCACCGCCGCACTCTGCTTGGTGCGTTCGCCACCATCATTTCGTTTCTCGACCTCTTCAATGGTCTGCACATCTCCATCCGTCACATAGATTTCCAAATCAGCTTTCTTTAAAAGACAACAGTGATGGTATGCTGACGACCCATATAAAGCTAGTCTAACTATAAATACCGTCTCATAGTCTTAATTAAAACAATTGAGCTGTCGAACCTTTGCTCCTAAAACCATGGACCTCTATGACGTTAAGGGAGGTTGGAATGGATAATGAGGGCGAGATGTTTAAGGTTGGCTGTAAATGAGTTTTGCTCAACCACACATGAAAATTGCGACAGAAACGACGGGAACTATTGTTGGGGAGTTTAACAATGGAAGGAAGCAATGCCTCGTCACATCGTCAACAAAACATCATTAACCAGTGACAAAGTGATGAGGCAGGAATTAATGGGGGTGAAGATTAGCTCTCCTTCCCCTTCCCTTTCCCGCCCAACATTTCCCTACCAGTCAGAGATATTAGAAACCTTTATGTACTCGAACTCTTTCGTAGGAAAAATGAATCCAATATGATAAGATGATAATGGAATGAAGTATTTGAAGGTGAGGCTATCTTTCCAAAAGGTCAGCATGAGAAACGGGAACGCGAAAACTGCGACCTCAGATCCAAAACCTCGGTGATGCTGCGAGTGAAGTTTTGCTCTTGGACGGTGCGTTGAAATCGATACCTCTACAACACTACAAATGTTTCGAAAGCTCATCAGAGCAAAAGAACAGATGTTCCAATTCGCTAATTTCAAGGTTTTTTAAAGCAAACGAACAGCGACGTGAAGGAATGAGAGGGAAGGATTGAGAGAGATAATTAAGTATTGCTCTTTTGATAACACGTGATCCTCAAAAATCATGTTGGTAGTTGCGCTTAGGAAGATCAATTCGTATACGAATTAAACACATTGGGAAACTTACCAAAGCAGATACAGAAAACAACTTACCAAATTCTCGTAACTGACTTCTGATATGTCAATATTCTTCCTTGCCAAATGCTCTTCGCTCAGCATATGAGCCATTAGACTGAGGTCACTCTTCAACTGAAATGGAAGTAAACCTTAACTCAAACAGATCAAAGAAACAGAAGGCAAAGAAGTGTTTAAGCAACTGTCGGAACTAGGGCAACATTAAAACTACTATTGTTCTCATATTTGTCCCTCACCGCAACCCTTGAAAACTGCCATCTAACCTATATAGACTGTAGTTTGCCTTTGCGTGAATTATTGGGCGGCTGTGCAAGAAACTTATGGCAAAGCTTAATCGTCTTCTAGTATCAGACATAAACCACAAACGCCAACTAAACATAGAGAACAAGGAAATCCCGATTCTCTAAGAGAGAGGGAGAACATCGACAGTGCTATCCGAAGGAACTACAAACGATAGAGGGTCGATTATTGCTTCAAGGGAATCGATTTCATCGCCATTTTATTGGCTAACTTGTGGGTATCAATAAGGTATCGTGCTTACATTAAGACGACCCTCTTCGCCTCCTCACCTCTACGAATTGCGGAACACGGTCTCCGCAGTCAAACAAAATGACAGTGTGATGAAAATATCGTGACGAAAGACGCAAGAGGAGATGCGAAAAATGCTGAATGTTAAAACTATTTTGGAGGCCACAAATCAATGTACTGTTGAAGTTCCAGATCGCACCACGTTCCGATTGAAAATTGAGGTATAGCTTGGTTCAAGACTAACACAGTCTGACAGTTCCACTCCCACTGTGAATGCAAATGAAAGGTTTTACTATTTACTAATACCTCTTGCTCATCACAACCGCTCCGCAAGTTCTTCTAGCGAAGCAAAACATTTATGAATAACCGCACACACTTTGGCATTGCATAGAGAGCATTTTTTGTTGGTGGAGCTTCCAACGACGCCTTCGACACTGTTCACATAGGGCATGTCGGAGGGCAGTTGGCTGAAGTCTGCCAAGCTCGAAATCGACTCAGGCGGTCTTGGACTGCTCAACTCAAGCGCCCGCTGCTTCACTTGTGACAGAGTTTCTTCGTGCCGGCGACGCGTCTCCTCTTGCTTGAAAAATCCCGCTTCAACATTGCGTTTATAAAATTAATTTGCATTTAAAACTTTTAAAAGAACTATTATGCACGACCCACCATCATGCTCATTGCAAAAGTAATCTTATCCTCACCCATCTCCACGAATGTGGCAACAAAGTAGTCACGAGCACTAAACCCCTCGTGAAAGAAATTATAAGTTAGGAAGGGTTGACCCCCCTTAGAGACACTCGAACAGAGTGCTTCCCTTCAGAAGTTACAAGCACTTCCACACTCTTTTTTTGAAACGCGCCCGGCTTTCTTGCATCAGAAAACATCAGCGTTTGGAGTTAAGTAAATTTACTGCAAGCAAATGTTTGGATAACCTTCGCATCAGATGATTCTGAAGAATCCTCCTACGTACGGAGAGTCATCGCATTTGGCTTAACAAATACCTCGATAAACCTTTGCGAGCGTTTAAAGAAGAGACGCATATGAAAGCTTAGTGAACATCTCATACATTATTATTATAGGCGAGCAGTGAAGAAATATACGCATGCGAACACTATGAGGGATCGAAGTCTCGGAGTACAAAGGGTTTCTCTTATTTTGACGATAGTGGAGCGAAGGGTGCTAATATTTCGCCAGCGTAGGAGCAAAGATCGCTGCTGCAGGTTCTGCTCTGCCACGTCGTGTTCCCTTGTTCATCGAATCAAGGTAAACCTACATACCTTCTGAATGATCTTCTTCATGAGTTTCTCACTCTCTGCTGCTTGAATAGCCTTCTTCTCTGCCAATCGTTCGGTGTGTTGCCTGCATCAGAGAATGAAAATCAGAATAAGCGCTACTTTTGTCTTTTATAAGCGCTACTTTTGTTGCAAAAGAAGTGAGTGATCACCTCAAATTCAGTGAAACGTCGCCACTTATAGCACCTATGTGTAAAACAAGTAGGCAACCGGTCCAACTTATTACAGCGATAAGAGTGCTGCAGTGAGGTCTATGCTTTGCATATTAACAACACATTTGTAACTCACGTCTCGGAGAAATTTTCGACTCGAAGAGAGTGAAAAAAGTAGCAAAACAAACAATCTACTCTTACAACGAGTACGCGAAATGAGTGACGAAATGCATCAATGCGTTCTGAGACAGAGACTTCCCGCTCCGTTCTCATCACTGTTGCCCTATATCGAGAGAAATTCACTGCATCGACATGCAACTCAACAAAATGAACACTAAAAACGAATCGTCATTTAGAAACCGCTGCTTTTCCTTGGCCACAATCGCCCTTTCGCGTTCCTGTTCCATGCGTTGTGCTTCCACTAGTAATTGTCTGGCGTGCTTCCTCTCTGCCTGTTCTCGCAATCTTTCAGTTCGCTGCTAGAATAAATGCACCTTTTGGATGAATTTTTGAACGAACGGATCGGCGCAAGGCATATCGCTTCCACGCCGGCAGTGCTCATCGGCTGATTGTCAAAAACGAAACTTCTAAGATTTTTTGAGGATATGTGGGACCGATTGCCCTGTGCCTGCAGAAGATGCTTGTCGCACGACATGCTCAGCTAGCTCGTCAAATTGAGCCCACCGTTAAGAGCTAGTAAGGTTTAGTGCCATGCAAAGACAAAAGAATTCTACCGTCTTTTTAAACTGCGATAATTTCGCTTCAGTGATGATCAAAAGCCCTAGTCTTTTACTGAAAATTGCATACTGTTATCGAAGTATTTGAAGATTGTTTGACGATGCTCTCATTCGCTCTATCAACTTTTACTTCGGAATTTACAGAACGATGAAGCTCCCTTCCTCCCGTCCTTCCCTCATTAAACCACTATGCATTCAAAAAATTCCAAGCCGACATACAATTTCGGCGGTTTTTCTTCTTTCTTCTGCGGCTGCTTCTTTGGCGGCTTTCTCCTCATTTTTTTTCGCCCTCTCGGCGGCCAGTGTGTCCACTCGTTGTTGCCATTCGTGTCTTCTAGCCATGACATCGTGCCGCATATTACTCGCTTCCATTGTATTGATAAACTGGATTTCCATCACCTAAATAATTGCCGAAGATAAGACTTAAGTGCTCTATAAGACGTTCCATCAGCTCGAAACGTGATGGTAACATGTTGCAAGCGAAGTCACTGGAGATTTTATTTGGTAAAGCATATTCTCGATTGGACAGAACTTAATAGCCTCCCCAGTTGCGCTGAGTCCTCGAAAGGAATACCCAAAAACACTCGTAACTGAGAGGATAAATTGCTTTAAAATATCATTTTTCAATGTGCGTGTCTAAGAAATGTTTCTTTACGAAGACAAAGTCGTATAAGTGGATTTCGCTGAATGAATTCATATGAAATTAATATGTAGTGCAAAATGTGATGCATTTAGCCATATGCCGAAACTGGGGGAAGCGGTATTCTTCAAACAGAAAATATCCGAACGCACAGTGAAATTACGGACCGCAGATGAATCCTGAAAATTCATTGCCTTGTGACCTTTCGAATCTCTCTTTTTGTCGTCAAAATAACCGGCACACCATCCACCTACTCATTATCAAAAACTTACGACTAAATTCTAAACGAAAGGCACGAATGAAGGCCCCGAGCTTCTTCAACAAACTGCTGGCTTTTTGTTGATGCCGACAGGAACTGGCAAGAATCTTACGTTTTAACTGATGTTAACTGCCTGAAGGGTCAGTGGAAAACAAAACCTCGATGAAGCTGAATTCCGATAACATTCCCCTTCTTCCAATCAATGATAACTGAACATAAAGCATAAGTTACTATCATAAGACGATCAGATATCTCTTTTCAGATAAACTATTAAGGTAGTCGTCATCTGGACAACGTCTTCAGTGTTATCTGACAAACACTTTTGTATCACGCACCAATAACTTCAACTGTCAAACCGAATGCACCTAACGCCCAAAAAGTTTGTGTTAACAGCTGAAATGAAGCTCGAATTGCTGAACGGCAAAAAAAGAAAAACGATAGAATTGCATGCCAAATAACACCAGCCGTAAATGGTCATATGAAGCTGATAACTTCGGGGTAAATGCATTTCGCAGCAATCCAAGAAGAATACAAAAGGATTTCGTTTCCACTAGTACTCCCCTCGAAACTGTGGATTACCCATCTGGGATGCTCCTTCCCGAGGTCTCTATTGATTTTTGTTGCGTACTGGGTGGCATATCTCATGTTACAATCACTGCACTCAGATCCAGGATCCAGTTTTTACAGTAGCAAATGTGAGACGGGAACCTTGATGTCATCGTCACGCGCTTTCTTCACAATCTGAACGATGTTTTTCTGGCGATTCTCTTCCGCCTTTTCCATACGTTTCTCGAGATGTTCGCGCTTCCGTTCAAACAGCTCTGCTTGTTTACGACGCACCTCTTCAACCTATATTAATGAACTATCACTGACTTCACACAGTATGATAATACTCTCCTCGCTTTCATTCCCCTTTGATCTGTGCTTTCATTCCCCTTTGATCTGTATAAACACAACACGTCATGTCGAAAAAATTCCTCGAGTTGAAGCTTTCACTGGCTTTGGAGAAGAGTACTTTTTAAAGGAATCATCTAGTGGACCGGGAGAAAGGAAGGAGGAAGACTTCATTAAGAAGCTTCAGCACATCCAGCAGCACCTAACGCTTCAGCAGTGCCAAGGTAGCCTAATGACGGAAAATTAAAGATTGCGGAGCAATTCCATATAAACAGTTTAGAGCGGCACATTTAGAAAGAAGAAGATGGGTGTTAAGATGGATGAGATTCATGGGCATATGGTAATCTCCAAAGAATAGTCGAAAACAGAAGGTCGCATCATGGATTTGCCGCAAAACAAGATCTGCAGTAGACGTGACCAAACGCCGTAATGCGTGAATGGGGGAGTTAAAATGAACATATTATGCCGCTTAAACTGTACCAATTGAGAAGCCACATAAAATCTGTGAAGGATAAAGAAAGAGACGATGTAAATACTTTGTTAGAGAGCTCCTTCAGGCGGCGAGCCTTTTCCTCTTGCAACATCTGACGCAACTCCTTCGCTCTTTGTTGTCGTTCCTCCAATTTCTTCGTCGCACTCTCAAGATTTCTAAAAACAATTATGTTCGTTCAATTTCGTGACAGCGCCAGGACTAAAAGAAATTCCTTCAGCAACAATAATGATCGACAAACCTCTAATGGGAATAAAGTGAACGAACTAGTTGCAAAGTAGACGACAAAAAATTCAACGGGACAGCATACCACGTCATTAAAAAGATAATCCTGAAAGAGGTTTTAATCGTGGATCATGGAAACAACATTAGGTGAAGAAAATCTGAACAAGAATCGTCTTATTATATTGAAAAGAAAAGAACAGCATACCACTTGGTGATATATCATGATACATATGAAAAGAAAAACCTCTTTGGACGACTGAGGGGTTATCGCCGTGTTATGAAATGAGAAACAAATGAACACTAGAAGTGAGCCACCACTTTTCGTTGCTAAGAACCCCCTCAATAAAATAAACGGAACAAACCTCTTTCGACTCGGAGAGGAAAGCTTCTCATGTATCTGTGCAAATTCACCAGGTTTGCGATAATGCGTAATTTCGCGTTCCACTATTTCACTCCAGCTCACAGATGCGTATTCCTCCATCTCCTCTTAAACACCAACGACACTTTTTTATGTTTGGTCAACTTCAGTAAATACCTCAAGCAAAGCGACTCAAACTGAAAGCATCAAAAAAGCTGACTCGATCAGCTTTTTTGATGCTTTCAGTCAGCTTTTTTAATAAAGTTGAAATGCATACTACCTCACTCGAAGCTCATACGTACCACCGGGAACCCACAGTACTTATCAAAGTACCACAAATTCCAGATTTTCATGGGGAAAAACTTCCCACTCATCATTCAGCATATATCAACGATCAGGGAACGCTTTCTGGAAGAAAATGACAGTGCGCCGAAGACCTGGCAAAAATTGGTAAATCATAAAAAGTTCAAGGCTCACGCTTCCAATTGTTAACGATGTCTTGCCACGTTGCCGCTGCTGATTTCATTCGACGAGCTTCGATCTCCTCAACCGCCTTCTGCTAAAGGCAGACTGATATTAATCAATCGTGCATATAGGAGTGAGAATTAAGGAACGGGCCAATGAGATAACATCCACATTTTTAGCAACTGATACTTCTCTGAAACACCTTATTTGAGGCAGCCTCTAATGAAGTCAGTCTGGTCTAGCTGTCCGACCTGACTGCCTTTGGAATAATTGACGACTTATTCCTACCTAACCACCGCTGGATCACGGATGGTTCGAAGTATGCATAATGTCTCATCTAACTCTAGCTGTTGCCAACATTTCATTCCAATCATACTTCCCTAAATAGACATGAATGGTTTTCTGTTGATAAAAGGATTAGTAAACAGATAACACAAATCAAGGTGCCAGCACCGATGAAATGGTAACAGTACACATTTAGGACACGAGAACAGTTTACCTATCCAGCGTTATTACAACCGAGACAATATCGGGCTCCGATGAGAGGGGTTTTATGATGCGAAAACGACAACTTAAATGCTCAGGGCAAGCAAGCGTGACAGTTCACCTCTTAAACTTCTTCCTTATGTAGGTGACTAATTACGTATTATGTTATAACACAAGAAAATATCCCATCTTTCTTCTAAACAGATTTTTCTAAGCGACGACGTATTTGCTTCTCTTTATGCCCTCCTTCAGCCCACTTCAGAGTGACGGGAAAAGTATCTTTGGCCAGCACTTGTATATATCCTCTTCTTACCAAGCAGCGAAGGTTTCCATCAGGATCTGCTTCCGAGATTTAAACAGCACACCAACTGCCAATCAAAACTCTCAATGAAAATTTCATGGTAGCATGTAACGCAACATATTTAGATCAATGAAGTTTTTCAATGTTTCAATGGCATATTCCTAACCTCCGCAATACACAACCTAAGTTAAGTGAAGGCAATAAATTTCGAAATCACAACTCGTCGAGGGCTTCGCATCGGCCCTTTTGCAGTTTCTCACAGATCTTAGCCTTTTTAGCTTTTAGAGACCTGCTGTAAGCATGCATCAACCTCGCATTCCCGGATGTCCCCACCAGACTTCGCGGGAATTCCAGGATTTTGTGTGCCATTCAAATCTACTATTCCTTATATTTTTGCATGAAATCACCAAGTGATCGTCGCTGTTATCCCAACAAACCGAAGGGCAGGAGACTGTTCACAAGTGAATGAATATGACTATGGTGCACGCATCACAGTACTTTTCGTAACCACATTATCTCTTCATATTTGCCAACTTCAGAATAAGCATTTGATGTGCAAAACATCTGTTTCAGACTGCATGATGCGCATAGAGTAGTGCTGCTTCAGTAGAATTTTTTTCCCAACCATGATTCTTTCCCACATGAGAACCAATACAAGAGGAAAAGCCTTGGCAGTCTTCCAGCCTGAGCTGCACTGCTTTACGCGCACCATTTTAATCCACATTAAAGATAATGCCATTCATGACTCATCGAATTCTTTTCAAGCTGAGACCGCAGCCTTGGCACTGCATCACAGCCCGGACTTCCTGACCCTAATACAAACTCAGCACAAGGAATAGTCACGTTTGAAGCAGCTTCCGAACTTAGCATTGGTAATCAGGAGCACTACGCTTCAGCACAAGTTATCATAATTACCTGCTTATAATGTCCACTGCCTATATTGGATGAGCTTAATCTTTATGTGCTAATACGCCTTATATAGTCGACTTGCATTTCAGGCAAAATTAATCTGAATATAACTAGATCCAATATTTGGCTTCATATTCATTACCATAAGACAAAGCGTCACTGTTAGCCGTAGCCACATCTCAGACGTGACTACCACCAATATTTGAGCATTATCACCAGTTATATAGAAAAAAAGAAGCAACAGGAGGCAATCGATTCTCTGCTATCCGATGACGACATTTCCCATGATTATTATCGAGCCCCATGGTTTCTCCCTCTCCTCCAACACCTTCACGGTCTGAACGCATTACGCCTGAACATCTACAGACCGCATTTCTCCCTCCCATACTTTACGCCTCAACGCAATAACTAACCTTTTCCCGTTCTTCATCCAGTTCCATCTGCTCCAATGCTGCTGCTTCAGCGGCCACCTGCCGTTCCAGTTCATCATCAATCGACAGACTCTCCTCCTGGAAATGGTCACTTCGAGAAAAGTTCCCTGAATCTTTAAGCTGGCTCTTAAACAACTGAATATTGAGGAATTAGCACACATTTGCAGGAAAGTACCACTTTCTAGTAAAGAAGGAAGAGGGGGATACTGGAAGAAAGGAAGAAGAAAAAGAACGACAACGATGACAGCGGGATGAAGCAAAACAGATTCGACAGCAAGCGGCACTCAACAAGAAGCCCACATTTCCAGTCTGGTGATAGTGCAACATCCATTCTTGGCAGTCCAAAGTCGACTTCCTCTCCTCTTTTTGTCAGTTCAACGAAACCCGTGAACGATAGAGCATTACGTAGCGACAACAAAAGAGGAAATAAAGCGCGCACCTCTTCAATTTCTTTTTTCAGACTCTGCTCTTCTTGAACGAGCGACTCTTCCTCCTCGGTCATCGCTCGCCATGCCTCATCTGCGTCAATACCATCGGGAAGCGTCACGTATTCTGACATTGGTGGTTCCGATCTTAAAATGCATTTATGTATTCACTTACTACTCCTCCACGGAGAAACATACATTCGCATCCACACGTACAACTAAACTGCTCAAACGGACGTCATATAAGGTCATCGAAATTTCTCCTCCTCAGCAGACACATTTTAAATCAGTCTAGTGCCCTTTCCTCCATTTTTCATGCGAAACAGGTTCATTAATATGGCGCTTGTGCTGCAAAGTCATTGTTCTTTTTTCGAGCAGACTGCGATTGATGAACTATGCAACTCTGAGATTTCCAGTTCTGCTTGCCCTCTTGACTGACTTTGCTCATGTTTATGCGTTCAAATACTTCAAAAAGTTCCACCTATAGACAGCAAACATTCCCAGCACATCACATCGTTCTCGACTTGTCGAAATTCAAAACTTCTGCAGAAGAGCAAGGAATCAATTTTGGACAGGAATAACGGCATCTCCGCGAACGAGACTATTATTGATGAAGCGACCAGCCGCCTGACTACTATGACTGCGGTTGCAAAACGACGCTTAAATCTTGGAGCAGACCCCATAGCAAACCTCTGCAGGCGACTTCGAAATGCAGTGAACAGGAAGATGATTCTTTGTCAACTCCTTTCTCAGGAACAAGCAGGAGGTTCATATTCAATTTCCTGGATAACTTATCAACCGTCCCGCTCTGGGGAACTCGCAGCTGTTTATCTGAATTTTCACCCTCCTTTCTTATCCCTCTCCCCGTGTAGCGGAACTGGAACTCCGAAAGGGTTACCTGCTGTAGATGACGGCGTCTCGTGGCGTCCCTAATAAAAGTACTTCAGCTGGCATGTTCTCGCGTTCTTCTTCGTTTTCTGTTGGCATTTCCTAAAAAAGAAAAAAATGAGCGCTACTTTCACTAAGTGCTAATCCTGATTAATTCAAAATCATGCCTTCTCATGCTTTCATACGTCTGAAACAAAATAAAACTTTACACCTAAACACACTCGAGAAAATCCCAAAAAACCACAAAAGCAGAGGGCACTACTCGAACTAGCATGCTACTTAAGATGGATGCAAACACTTCTCTAAACAAACTAAAAAAAGGTTTTTGGCGTCATAAAAAGCAAGCAATTTGACTCAGCTGTACTATCAGTACTGTACCTCAGTCACAAACTTTCTAGTCAGCATCCAACCGACTGCATTACAAAGAAGTAAACCTGCGAGTTGTAAAACTTCCTAAAAGAACACAGTGTGCTACCAGTTTGAATAAGTTTGGGGATCAGGTACTGCAATATAAAATTAAACAGCACTCGCTCCCACTCTTTCACATGGACTCATAAAAAGAGGTTTTAGCGGTTACCGAATCTTAAACGTGATTCGGCGCATATGACAGAGTGATAACCTGGAGGAGTGCCTACAGCATAAATGATTTCCACAACACACTGTCGGCGAGAAAGAAATAACAGAACACATGTTGGAAGAGAAAAGTTTCCCACCTCAATGCAGTCGATGTTTCTTTGTGTAGAAGGGCTCATGATATTAGCGTTCTTGTGATCAGCGTTCAGTGCTTGCTGCAACTTCTGAAAAGAAAAATCTGAAAAGAACGACCCGACTCTGGAATGAATGCGATTCCCATGAGATGTGCTAAGCAACAGTGGAGAAGGCATCTTGCATTCGCACAAAACAGTTGCGGAAAAACTATTCTAAAAATTCCGGGTATGTGGATAGGTGTTTCCCCCAACTCATATCACTTCCAATTTAAATCCCACGAAAGCGTTAACTTCGGCTCGATTCCTAAGCAAAAATCAATTTAATTCCAAAACATCTACACGTCTGAGCTGTCGCATCCATTGAGAATTAATGATCATTTCGAAGTAATCCAATGATGAGAAACAAAGTGTTCCTAGGCATTTACTGAAATGGAGCTGCTAAACATTGAAATATTACTACAGATGGAAGAACAAGAGATCGATCGGCTATGTGGGTACGCTGAACGCAGCGTCATTCTTTATAAACTGGGACTTGCCAAATATATCTACTGATCAAACAGTCGTGTCGGAAAGCTTCTTTCTACCCATTCTACTTCTTAAAGCGTCACGGAATGTAAGAGCTCGCGATAGGATGGACATTAATCTCTTCAACTTCCTGTGAAGCGTTTCGATAAAGCTGATGCTGCCAACGTATTCAAATCAAGTAGACGATCATACTTCAAGGATATAGTTGCAGAATGCCGTTCAACGCCACTAGATTCGACGACGTTTCGCAAGTGGGAAAGGCATTAGCCAGCAGTCATCCGGAGATGCGGCCAGTTTGCACCACTATATTAAATATGCAGAAACCTCTCGTTGACTGCATTCGCCATTTCTTCAGTACTTATCTACAATTAAAATCACCTGTCTATTTTTGAATGCTTCCGCACTTCGAGCAACTGCAACAGGATCGGCGAAATTGATTGCTGACAGAGTGGGAACTGAGCCGGTTTTGCGAGCACACTGCAGACCGCGACGACGCCTCTTCAGAAGCTTCTCTTCGAGCAATGTTTGGTGCTTTTGCCACAGGAGCTGACGGCTATACGCCATTTTGGCCATCGATGCCTGAAATAGATCAACGAGCTAGGATGGAGGAACACCGTCGAACATTAACAGCAAATTGGTTCACTCTCTTTTACGAGAAGATTGAAGTGTTTTTCACGCCACAGGAAACAGCGGCTGCAAAACACCTGCACATGACTTCCTTCCAAAGTACAAGGGTAAGACTGCTTACAATGACCAAGCAGAAATCTTTCTCAAAAGAGAGTGGCGAACCACAGATCACAATGAGCTTTGCTCATTACTCCAGCACACATAAAAAACGTCTGAGACCGCGCTTGAGTGAATCAGCACAAATAGTTTGAATTCTCAAGCGAAATAATTCGCGATATTAAAAGTTCGGTTCACGTCCTTCCTAGTTCAATTTCATTTGAGTTGCAAGTTTTCATCGAAATCATTGACTCAAGTTCAATTAGGAGTCAAGCTTGGATGTACAAGCGAAGGGTTCAGAAAACATGCCGATTTGATTCGCCAATCATGATGGCGTCGAAAATCTGCTTGACTTCCTTTAAAGACCGTTGCAGGGAATTTTTAGGTTTGGTAAATCCAAGCGTTTTGCAAGACAAATTGCCCCTTTTGAAATTCAATAAGACATAATCCTCTGGAATTCGCTAAACGGGCGGCGATGAATAGCAAGCTGCTTTTTGGAAATATGCTCCAGAACGCTTTTTGGATATCCGAATCCGAAATTCCGTTCAATCTCGATGAGAAATATGCATTCAATGAGAAATATTCATGAAAGCATTCGAAAAGAAATTTTTATCACTTCGCTCTTTCACTGCTGTGACTGAGCACATAATCGTTTCCGCTCAAATGGTGGTGATCGTCTGATAACTTGGAGCAACCTAGCAGCATCGAAGTAAGTCGTTCAACCACTCATAAAAATATGCCGAAAAAGCAACAGAAGCGTTTCGACACTCAATTTAGAGACAAATAAGGAAAAGCACATTTACAACAACCCCTGTTGATGATGAAGTGGGCTACTAAGGGGGGTGGGAGAAATTACTTATGCAACAGTCCAACTCAATTCTATATCTTCTCTAATATCTCTTCTTTAAGTAAGCAAAACCTTGGTCTGTGGTAAGTCCATCGCACTCCTTGGGCACGTAAGTTTCGCACCACCTGGAGCGAACGCAGAGAGAGTTGCTGGCCTCGACGTTGGGTTGGGAGGACGTAACACACCGCTTGCCAAACGCTCATATACATTCATTGTTGGGCAACTTTTCGGCGTGTTCTGCTGTAATACAACACAGCAGCGATTTTACTAGCAACTAAAAAGTATTTGCGCTCACTATGAGTAAGAAATAAATAAGCAACTGGTTTTCGATGGTCGCAATTGATAATGTCGGAGATGAAAGGAGGTGAGAGGGATGATTATTTCCATGCACCGAAAATAATTTTCTAATGACAAGCCAAATATCTTTTCCGAATATAGAAACTCTGGCAAAAGAAAGCAAAATGCGGAAGCCGTCAAAACAGAACTTAAGAAACTTCGAGGCGATGTCTTCAATTATGCAGATGAATTCGTCAACATACGTAACTTGGTGGAAACCTTCAAAAACGCATGGTAACTGCCAAGTTCTCACAGTGGACAATTCCTAGCAACATAAGTGGTGAGAAATCTATTCCTTACGCATAAAAGGATTCTGATCCTCTTTCTTCTTTCCTTTTAGTGCAGCTTGATCAATGTTGAATTTTTGGTCTTTCACTGACACATTTAGAATGAGAGATGGGTAAAGAGGCAACGACCAAAGATTACGAAAGAAATAAGTCCTTGAAATGAACATTTCAGACAAACCAATGCTCTTAAATATACGATAGTAACATCAGGCAGGGAACCAAACAAACAGGCGAATGGATGGATAATCAGCTGTAAGAAAGTGCCTTCATTTAGTGGAGACACCGCTTCAAACTTATTGTGCAGTAGGAGAACAACGCAACAACACTTTCCCCTATAACTAAACTAGACTATGCTGATCCTTTCATGCAACAATACAATAGATTCAGCTTGAACTCAACCTTTGACTGATTTGGACTATGCATGTACCATTTTTCAAACAACTTAAGTGTTTGTGGATAGATACAGATAGGCATCATAAGTGACCACTAATAAACTCCATGGATAATGACTTGCCAGTAGCCCGAACAACACCCCCAAATCTTCATGTATAAAATCAACTGCAACAACTCGAAAAACAAGTATTTCTCAGTGAAGTTCATTATCCTGAGTTTGATGGCATTATCACTTGTTGTACTGCTGTTGAACGCTGACTGGAAAAGACACATACCACCGGTGGGGCGCTGCAGATTGGACGTTTTTCGCTTGAAGTAGAAGACTGTCCACCGCTACTCTTCCTTCGTTTATTGCGGGTGGTCACCAAACTCCAGCCGTCATCCGCATCTGGCTCCTCTAAAACAGTAAGCTGCTTTGAAACAATGTCACGCCCGCACGAAAAGCATTACATATATTTAATTATATACAATAGATCACTTTCACTTGCAATGGGATTGTTTGAGAAGTCGTAGATGAGGAAGTTCGCCCATTCACATCTGGACAATAGAAAATATCCCAGATATAACACTTTCGCTTCGTTTCATTTCGAAAATGCCTATGATAAGTTCGATAAAATCTCAACAAGCGAAATTCATCGATTCAATTCTACACGAATGTCTGAAATGCTATGATATAATTAGACGCTTTTTTGCTTACTAATTTAAACTGGGAAATATGGCCGAGTATAGTGCGAATGAGAAGACCTGCCGGAAGATTGTTCCGTTTGTTTCATGATGATCTATAAGATCACTTAGATAGCTCTCACAGATATACGTGCATAGTACCACAACAGAAGAGAAAGGGATGCAGTTAATTCGAAAGGAATGCATGTCAAATTCCGCATCCTTCAGGAACCTTGAAAACATCGCAGCTAGTTTGAAAAGCAAGTTGTCAACAGACTTCCAAGCTCCTGAAACTCACTGAAAGGCGTTGAGCATTTTGTCTTGCAACATCAGAACTTGTGACGTTAAGTGACTCTCGCTCCCTTTACTGGCAGCTGTGTCGTTCAAGCGAGGAAAGCGGGAAGACGGAGGGAAGCAAGAGTACGCTATCATCGGATCTCTTCCTTCCCTCCCAACGGTCTTGGCAAAGACATACAAAATCAATGCATTTCCCATTAGACCACAAAGTTATGAGTGCAGATGAAACGAGAAAATAAGGTTCCAAAAGCTACGATTTAAAGGAAATGAGCTGGTGCTTATTAGCGTGTCAAAGCTGAGGGACGAAAGAGCTTGTAAATGCGCGTATGAGACACAACTGTCAGCAAAACATTAAGGAAGTGGGCCATAAAATGCCCCACTTCCACGTACTGTTGTTTCATGATGATCATACTGCATATGAAATGACTTCCAGCTGTACCACCTACACATCCAGGACTCCAACCTTACACACTGCACACACTGTAGTCGTCCATACTGCCGTCCGACCATCCATACTGCACACACTGTCTGCACATGGGTCGATGCTTCTGAAGAGACTTTTTTATACCTATCGATTCGCCAGTAATGTGTTCAAAATCAAAAACCAACGGTTATCGATCGAGGTCGTCTTCTTGTGCTGATTCTCTTTGTCGTCCATGCTCTCGTTTATAGCCGTGAGTGGATATTGCGATACGGCAGTCAGTTTTTCTTCTGCACTCCTCACTACTTCTTGCACCACCACCGGTGATCTGCAAAACGAGTAAATTACGCAGACATCGTCATGTTCTCGTGATCTGTTGTAGTCGGATAGCCTGCTCCTCAGTAGTGATAAATGACGTCTGTGTAAGTTGTAAACCCGATAGATACCACAAGAAACATCTCTCATGTGAAGACAAACAGCATGTGGCTTTTTTGGATGGTGCACTGAGAGATTTGCCGGATTCGAGGCTCGTCGCAGCGGCGGTGCATACCACCATCCAATGCGATCAAAACACCGCCACAGTTTAAAGACCTGATGAGATGGTCTTCGTATCCATTATTTCCTCAGGTGTCGTTCATGAAATTAATATTCAGCACCGAAGGATCACTCTTTGCTTGTTTCGCATAAAAACAATAGATCTCGAGCATACGATTTCGGTGACTAATTGCAACTAGTATAACTTACATACAAGTCGTGCTAGAAAAGAGGAAAACAACACTGCGCACGATAAAATAGAGCACCACCATCATTACCCGCAGTTGACTGGCATGAATCCTATCCAGCAATGTATGCCGTCCCCACTAAACCACATCAATGGCAGTTCTCTCTCTCTACCTCGTACCTTCAAATCTATCTGTCTGTCTGCAGACTAGCTTTCACTCACATTCATTACCAACGTTGACGGAATTCAGCCGAAAATGCATGAAGTGAGCTTTCAGCCTCAACGACAAGTTCAGTATTTTCCTGCTAAAAGCTCTTCAGCTGTTTTCCGAGAGCATTTACGACAACATTCCTCGTGCAACATTCTTCCCGGTATTTTATCGGGCCAGTAGAACGAAACAAAAGTGACCAACCGGTAAACTGCTTGTGGAAGCTTTTCGCTTCACTAAACAATCTTTTTGTTAGAGAACGTGCAAGGATGTGTTTCGCGACCAAACAGTATGATAAGTGATGAGCTCTGAACAAGTTTGGCTAAGCGGCCGGCGTCAGACCATACGACATGCGGGAGTAAAACTGACTCTCACTGATGAGAAACAGCAATATACTTTACGCCTAACAGATCAGAATTACTCCTACAATTAACGTGCACTAAATGTACTATTCTCCTACAATTAATGTTTAAATAAAAATTAATGCGGAAACTCGTACAATAAAAGTCGCCTATCTGACCACTGTTCCCCACACAAAGCAAAAACAGAACCTTCAATCGCTGGCAGTGATATGTGAATGTGTTGTGCGCGATGCCCTAACCTCTTTGTTATCCTCTACTGGTCATGAACTGCATAGGCATATTTTCTTTATACCTAGTTAACAGCTCCACACTAATACCGGAATTAAGAGGACAGATAGGATAAAGAGGTATTTTGAAGTGTATGGGAACATATAAGATTTGAATGAGTACATGTTGCCATAATTTGTTCTAAAGGTGAAAAACGCTTTCAAAATGCAACCGATGAGCCAACCCAACCACCGACGATCCCGGAAACATCTCGAACTCAAAAGCTAGAAGTGTTTTCCTAGAGGTCCGAAAAAGAATAGCACTTGCCCCTCGAGAATACAAGAACAGAAACGTAGAGCAATGCATGTCGTCATCAAAGCTCGTGGCGCACCACATTTCAGAGACCCAATTCAGCTGGGTATATGTTACACCGGTGTTGCAATATATTTTGACCTTTATGTGACTCAGTTCGCTTCAGAGAGTGGACATTTTGCACAATGGCACAGCACTACTCAAAATGGCTTAATAATGAAGTAAATGTAGTAATACAGGTGAAGTGTACTTTGTCGGCGCAAAGAGTTCTTTGTCGCTCAAAGAACTTTCCATTTTCCCTACTGCAACAAAGGCAATTTGAGACAATAAGAGTTCGCTTCTCAGCGGACATTAAAGCAGCGGGCGCCCCACTCAATACCTCGTTCTTTCCCTTCCGCCCTTCGCTCCCAACGAGACGCCAAAATGTGCATCTCTTGAATTTCATCAACGTGCAGTGAGCAGCTCCACACGTGGTAACCACTTTGTTCATCTGCACATAACACCAATTATGAGCGATGAAATAATGAGAGAAAACGAATCACAACTCAAAATCCCTCATCAAATCCCACAGAATGCTTATTTTAGTGATAACAATCTGCTACTTACTGCTCCCTCCTATATTCCGTATTCGATATTTGCTAAAACGAAGCGATGAAGTATTCACGAACACAACAACAATAATAACACGACGCCGCATTTCATAACATAGCAGCAAAGCGATTCACTCGAGTTCAAAAAGAGACCTCAAATGCCGCGTTCTCTTCTGCTTTTTATGAAAGCATCTCAGTGCGTCCTCTTGAATGAGAGGAAATTTATGGTCTTCTCTAAATTGAGAAAGGAGAGTGGAGGAGAGAAGGTGGTTGGCCGTATGCGATTCAAACGAAAACCTTAGTCAGCCACATCTACAATACTCCTTCTCTAATATCCATACAGTGACAGCTGAGAATTTTAAACTAGACAGAAACCTCCACCTTCCACAAGTGAGCATGAGAACGAAGCACTAAATAAGAAGCGTTCAATGAAACGGGAAATAGCACAGCACGTGCGCTTCTCTCAGCCTCATTCGCCTCTGATCAATAGAAACAAGACGTCCATACCCTTGAGTGCAGACGTCTGCATATGACTAATCACAGTGCAAATTCGCCTTCACTGATTTGCCATTCAGCTAATACGTTCAAATATAATGGCAACATCTAATTTGCACACCAATCGACGGACGATCTATCCGATCGCACAAGATATCAAAGTTAAACAGAGAGTGAACATGCGATTTCTCTATCTCCTTAACAGCCTCTATTAAATCACATCCTTTTTGAACGACGAAAAAACAAATTACTTGTCGCTTCCTCGCCACCAAAGCAGCAATCCTTTCTTGAGTCATTTATTCAAATTACTTCTACTACGCAGAATATCTTCCCAAGACTTCTAATGACCGCAGCATGGAAAACGGCAATTGAATCACCTGCTGCCCGCTGTATGGATATAATTACCTGCACGAACGATGTTATAGTGTGAGAACAACGAAACAGAATGACGTGTTCCATACGAAAATACATGTACCGTTTTCGTATCTTTTTTTCTTGATGATACCTTCAGACACTATAACCTCCTTTGTCCATCAGATTTTTCAATGAATGGGGGCAAAAAAAGAATTTGCAGACAGAACCTCACAAATGAGGATAACGCACCACTGGCATAATACAGCTCGCAAAAACCTATAAAGAGAATAATGCAATCCAAGGAAGAACTGCAAACACAGAAAAGGAGTTAAACGTGAAAGCAACTGTTACTATGTCAACATAGATTGACCAGTTTAGAGATAAAGTATCGGACTTCGCATCAGCTGAGGTTCAGATGTGTTCTGACGAGTCACTTTGAACTAAAGCGAAATGTTCGAGTTTTGATTCAATGAAACTCCAAATATCATTAATTTCAGACACACAATCTACAAAACATCCGTCAACAGTAATTCTCACACGAAGTGGCTCAATGATCGCTCGAAACCGATACGGCACTCGTCACAGCATTCATAAGGCAACGTTTACATGAATTCAATTTAGCAGCAGCAACGTTTTGCAAACTCAACGGCAGATCAGATCACCAGTATGCATAGGGGCTAATGTTCATCCACGAATGGTGAGCAGACAGCTGCATAAGCGGTTGTGAGATTTTTCATTCAAAGTAAGAAAATGTCCGTTATGATGACCCAGAAATGCCGCGATATTAGAAGCCGCTCACTCTGAACAGATCCTATCGAAGGCAAAACTATACGACTGATCACCACACATTCAGTTCTCACTGATCCTTTGAAAGCAATTTCGTGAACGAACGCACCAATATCAAAAACTACTAATTAGTTACTTGCATACATATTGGAAGCATATCTCTCGAGTAACACTGCTTGATTTTCATATGACAAAGAACTGGAGAAAGGAGATTATTTCGAATGAATGTACGAAATTAAGGCTGTGCTCATCTCATATCGTTATGGCTTGACCTTTGCGCTTTGCAGTTGACGGAGTATGAGGTGCCGTCAAGCCCAATATGTGTTTTGGTATGTCGCCATTGATGAACGAGATGATATATGCAACTCTATTCACTTCGTTTCAATCGAAATGCGAAAGGGAAGATGAATAAAAATAAGAGAGAAACGAGATGATTTTGTTGGGAAAGACAAGCAAAATGAGTGAGTTCTCTCGCGAAAAACTTTCCGAAAACTGAAATTTTGGTGCAAATGCGCAGCTTAGAGAACAATTAGAAGGAAAAAGTAAGAAAAGATGAACCACTGCTGGGGAGAGTCATTAAGTGAAGCAATATGAAGTTAAAAAGCTCACAAGGTAAGCATATTGATAAGTGCCTCTGCGTCTTTACCCGGCCCGTCGACATTCGGCTTTCCAGGAGGCGACATCGTCTTCCGGACCTCCCACGCAACAGCATGTGGCCTTAATCATACTATCAATGCTGAAGCGTTACAATATGCGAAAAATAAGGAACCTCATACGCTTCTTTGATTTCATCAACAAGATGCTCTCTGCTCTAGCACAACGCCAGTGCAAATTCAACCTTTCAAGAGAATCGATTAAAACGAGTTTAATAAAGAAACCGGAAGGACTGAAAGAGAGAGACAGGCGAGAGCTACATCAAAATTTAATTTATTTCACAACTACTAGTAGTGCCTAAAGATGCTGTCTTCATCAGCAGCGAGGTTCGAAAGCACTAACCTCAACAAATCGTCTCATTAAACGACGGCTCAACCTAAAACGTGACTGATCTGTACATGCGAAGTTTATGTGATATGCGAGAAAAACTAAAAATCTCACCTCATTTTGCACTCTTCTACGTGAACAAATCATTTCGAGTGAATAAACCGAAAACTCAGATGCCCATACTTTTTCCCTCTCACTCCTGTCTCCCTTGAAAATAAGACTGAGGACTGTTGGCTTCATTTTCCACAATCTCAAAAAGCACAATTCCCACAGCAGATAGCTTTTATAAAAGATAAGAGAAGGATTACATCCCATCTTTATCCTGGCATCATTATATCAGTTGGAATTTGTGGAACAAATAGTGTGTATTACAATCTCTGGACGAATTCTTTTTCTGCACCTCACGACTAACAGCAAGCATGTTCCACAAGAACAAAACAACGGCAACAAAACGTACGCTGACTTAGACAGTTATAAGTTGAACGAACGGTTTTCAATAAGGCATCTACAACCTCTGAAATAACCTCTACACTACATTGGAAATAAATACTTTGAGTTGGCGGTCAACAATTCAAACAGCACTTCTGGGAGAATCTTAATCTTAATGATCACCAGTTGACATAAAACTTCTGCTTAGCAATCATTTACACAGAATGTGAAGTAAATTTTGGTGAAACGTTAAGAAACTGACTTATTTTCCGTTTCCCACGCGGCCTCTAGATTTATTGTCTCTATTAATGACTCGAAATCACGCACAGAACTCGACAGATACATCAACGCTTCCTGAAAAAGAAGGATACGCACACTTGATGCGTATTACAATAGAGCATTGGGAAATAAAAACGAAAAGGATGTTGCAGCTCGATGAGACGATCTTTCATTAGTGGAATAGAAATTCGGCTTCCACGACTAATCACAATTGTTTAATTGTCTTACATGTTACGTCGGTTGCGATTCTTGAATGCAACGCATTTTATCAAAGTGCGAGCTATGATATTCACAAATGAATAGAAATGTCGAATAAAGAAGTGCGAGAGGAATGACATCCGCGAACTGAGTGTCACAGGACCCTATTGAACGTTGAGTGCATTTCGACAAAATTTATAGTGGCAGATGGAAGTGAAACAAAGAGTTTGATGGTCGACACCATGAGAACATTTCGTTGAACACTGTTTGCCTCATAAGAGAAGTTGCTTGTGATGCCGATCCCAGAATACCCAATCCACAAAACTTTGCTCAACTTTCGCATAAATGAATAACACCTAACTTTGCATAATTTAAAAAAAACCTTAAAGTGTGGCGTTTTTAACTCAAACTTTTATTAATAATCCAATACTTTAATTTATTAATCGAAACTGACCGAAGCAACGACATACTTAAATTCTGGAAGAGTTTGAAAGCGCAACTGTCATTGAAGACATGGCTGAAGTTTGCAGCAAAGAAAGCAATCGTTCTCTTCTTATTACATTATTTTTCCACATTACCTGTGCCAAAGTTACTTTATTGTGAGCAAGTGTTCGCCTTCAGGATATGCATCAAATTCAGCTCTTAATTTAAACTGCTATAGAGCCCGCACCTTGAATGTCACTTGCGTAGATTAAAGACCTCTGCACGAGAGGAGAGCAGCACTGCACAAGGAGCCAGGAGAGAGATTATTCTAGGGCTTGCCTGACTTGTGCCATCATTGGTGGAGGTTGCAAAAGCAACGACCTCCTTCCACACTGCCCTCCCCCCTTCCCTTGACGGAGTGCATATTCTAAAATAAGGATGCATCAGGCTCTCTTCCCAGAGATTACTTTAAAATTATGAGCACACAATTTGCAAGAAGCAGCCTAACTTTTGAGTGAATCACCCTCCCCCGTCTCTTTTAGTCGTATCTTATATAAGCGCAGCAGTTAAATGAAAGCCGCCCTTCTTCATTATATATATGACGAAAGTACCCTTCTTACTAGAACAGACGAGGAGGGTGCTTTCGTAATAAAAACTGAAATCCATCAACGAGCATATACAAAGGCTCCGATTTTTCAGAAATATATCCAGTCAAATCCCCTCCTCTCCTATGTTATTTCATATAGGTGGAACGATGCAAATATAGCTCTAATACTGACAGCGTAATAGTGTTCAAAAACAAAGAAAAGATGTTACCTTGCATCCTATGATACTGTGTTCTTGTCGGCATATCTCGTAGAGGCAATCGACAGTCCTTTTAAGGGTCTCCACATAATAGGTCCACTGTTTCGCTTTCTGCAGCTCGGGATCCTGTTTGTTCTTTGACGGGGAATCTGTGGTGCGTCTGCCGACACTCGAACTGATGCAGCTAGATGAAGGCACAATTTGAGATGTTTGGGACGAAGTCATCATTCAGCGTTGTGTCCAGCACACTTTACCATCATATGGGTCCCTTAAAAATGTAACCTATACCCTTAGGACACATAATGTAAAGATGCAAAGAGAGGGGATCGCAAGGAGAGGGATACGACGAACGATAATGCAGCATTCAGGCCATAAACCTGAGAGCCCTCCTAAACCAGCTGACAGCATGATACCGCTTAACGATTAAACACAACTTTTTGATTAAGTTAAGAAAAACAGCATTACCAATAACCTTATCTGCATCAAATAATTCTCATTTTTGAACGTTATTCAAATAATATTACCTTGGAGTGAGCAGAACAGGCACCGAGAAATAATGTCTTAGTGGATCTGGAAATGGAGATTAACTAACGAATATCACAAATACACAAATTACCGCTTGGAAATCGATGATGAGATGGAGAAAAGCAATAAGGGAGAGGGAAAGAATGGAGGAAGAGGTGTTCTCCCACTTGCACAACTAACGACCTCAGCACGTCCCTCAGCTTTTCCGCCCAAGGTGAAGTGAAAACTTACGTATCATATGTCGAATTATGTGCCTCATATTGTCTACGGAATAAACCGCAACGGATGTTCGTGAACCTATAAAACAATCAAAGAAAGGTATGTATTACGTTTAAGCAACTTTTGCGGCTGAAAAGGGGAGCGCAATGGACCCCTTTCCGTGGAAGACCAGCCAAACAGCGCATGGCATCTTTCTGCAGGACGCCGACGCCGAAGAAGGCACTTTCATTCCCCTCCCCGCCAATGTGTGCTCCTTTGTATCGCTGATGCGGCGCGCTGTAGTCGACGTTACTACTTCATCTATCAAGCCTCACGAATGCTCACTGACGAGTCGGCATTGATGAATTGCACCGAAAGAAATGCACCTCACATATTTGTAACTCTGATAATATATTCGAAATTCGCATCCGAAACAATACTCCAGAATAAAGAAGCCGAAAAACAGCGAAAGCCGCGATGAAGCAACGATTTTATACTGACCTGAAAAGAGCAAATTGCTTTACGGGATTTCTCTGAAAGAAAAAAATTAATATAAAACCTTTTCATTAATGCATTTGGAAGCACTGGAATGTTGTCAAAGAGACGAGCGATTAACTATATATCGTTCAAAATATAAGTTTCCTTTAACTGAACCTCTCGCAGCTTGTCCCGCCTCAAAGTCTTCTGCTTCATCAGAACACAGCAGAATGGAATTCGGTATATTTATCTTCTAAGGCGATCAACTTCAAAACATGAAATACTGAACTTATGCGTTAAATAAACAACCCCATCTGATGCTCTCCACAGCTTTAGCTTTATCGATGGTCCTTCTTTAGGCGGCCTTTCATGTCCACTAAAGGACGCTAAAAAGTAGAGTCATCAAATGCATAAACAGTAAACGACTTCTTAGAGGAAGGATGCAACCACATGCAGCAGTGGTTTATCGGAGGAGTTGAATGGTCGACTAAACTCCCACATGCAAAGAGAGCTTCGCCCTCAATGTCGGTCGAGAGCGTCCGGTTTCAGAATGAAAGCTGTACTCGAGATTTGAAAAATTGGTCAGCTAATTGTTTAGCTGGTCGAAAAAACTGAATGAAAAGCCATTATTTTAAGAATACAACCGCGCAATACTGCATGAATCCAGTGCACCGCGAGCAATAAAAAGATAACTGATGAGGTGCATTAATGCTCCCTGATAGCAGCTTGCACATAAAAGGTGCATGATAAACGGAACGGAATGGAAATGAAAGGGAAAGGAATGAGGGCGAACACGAGACAAAATCGATCATGACGACGAGGGATGTTGAAGGAGCCTGGGAAGTGAGCATAACAAATTACCCCCCAACTGCATAATGAATATACTTTCTGCACAGCGACAAAGCAGTTTTCCTGCCACAGTTTTGCCGCACCACCTACCGATAGAAGACACAACACTTCATGAATGTTGACAGCAGATAAAATGAACGACCACCGGTGAATTGAATTTCAATTCAGCGCCATCTGGCACCGAAGACATCAGCTTTGCTGCTCCCTGCTGATGGTCACAAAGCATCTGCCATTAGAACAAGCCACGATGGTGACTAATCATGAGCTTATGTAAACGTGAGTGAGTACTATCCACATCGAACACCGGTCACTCGAGAACGCCTATTTTGCATGCAACCTCTCAAAACTCCCTCTACTTCAAAGCAACCAATCGTTACTACAACACAGCACCGCCCTCTATTCAGCCGACGCATTGTTGCAGACAATTCACATCGGAACAAGCTCATTTTGTTTGGCGCGTCGCTCTCTGTGTGGCATTATCGAGCAAATGTCGAGCGGGGAAACAACGACAGAACTTGAAAAATGTAATTACAGCATTACTGATTTGACTGAAAGGTACGATAGTGGTCAAAATGAAAGTGCATTCAACTCCCAACTGACATTAGGGATCAATTAAAGGATGTAAACATGGATGTGACCAAACCTGGCCTGAAAATATCTAAGTTGGCCGGCCAAGTGGGTCTGACAAATATTCGCCCTCGTTTCCACGAAATTAGGATTTTTTCCTCTTCCTTTCACGGTTTAAACAAAATATGACGAAAAAAGGATGGAAAATATGAAATAAACAACGATCTGAAAACAAAAGACATGCCTTGCAAGGCGAGCTCACAACAACAGTGTGGCACTGAGACTGGACGCCGACCGCATCCCCTCAAATCTGCTAAACGTCCACTACAAGCAAGTCAACAACATCACCAACATAATGCACGCACAACCATAATGCACAAATTATTCCAACCCACAACAAAGCAACCCCCCCCCCCCCCCCCCCCTTCAACATAATAGATTTCCGGCCTCATCCACGAACATTTCCACCGCTGTGATGAGCACACATGACTTCCATGCTAGAAAGCTGCATCGATCAGCACTTATTTTAATTTTTTGAGTGACTTCTCTTGCAGCTCAGCATTATTCAGATTTGCCCTCATTGGTCCAGTAAGGCACAATGGCGATCTCTGTGACAGAAATTGTGTGGATCTGCTTAGCCACAAACGCAGAAGCGAGAGGGATTGAACAGAGGAAGGCCATCCTCACCGAGCTGCGTTGAAGTGGTCACTCGCAATTAATGTCGCAGTAAATATGGAAATATACCTTAAGGAAATAGAATTCGAAGTACGACTTGCAAACATTTAAGGAATCTATCAGCGTCACTAATAAGCTGAGATAAAAAGGAGGAGTTTTCTATGAGATGAATTCCTTTTGTGACGCGCAACTGACAAAAATTCCAAAGTCGCGTTATACATCATCCTATGCGTTATTCTCGTCGATTCGTGACGCTGCGTTCTCATTGGTGAACTGAACTGATGACATGACCCTCGATGGTTTAATGAAATCACCCAGTGGTTCCCAAGTTGCACTGCACTCTCTGTTGCTCTTCATGAATGGACCTTTCATGCGGTTGTTATATGCGTGGGGTTATGAATTCGTAAGTTCCACAGTTTCAGGTTTCCGTCACTTAATTTCTTTCCCGTATAGGCATATCGATAACGGCCATTATAAGTTCGCTTGATGGTAAAAAAAAACCAGTCGACGCTTTCAGTGTCTAATTAATTGCACTGACATAATTTGACTGCATGCAGCACTTGCTCTCTAACATAGACAAGTCAGGATTGTGAAGGAAAAAGCAGCTCGAACGCGAAATGCTCCTAGTTCGAGAAACGGCGAATTTGATATCAGGCAACCACAAGCGGTTACAAAGCAGGAAACCTTCAATATACGCAGTCATTTGAAGCACGCTACTTTAGCTAAGAAGTCAATTCCTACGATGTGGACATCGGAAAGAAGGTGGAGTTATCTGTAAGGGTAGTTGGCTGAATAGTCTCAAGGCTATTAGGTGCTGTTCGGCGCCGGCCAAAGCAAAAAAGGTTTATTTCAAAAAAGAGGAAAACAAGAAACATTGATGCGATGGATCCTGAAACACTGTGCTCTCTCGGCGAACCTTTGTAAAAGACCACAAATGAATCACAACAGCAACACCCCAATCCCCCTCCGTTGTACACATCCAGTCTGTCTCAATGCGTTTATGGCATTTATTGTGTGCTGAGACTCATTAAGGCGCTGGTATGCGATTTGATCCTTCATGTGGTCGCCGTTTCCTCTGCTTTGTGGGAAGTCAGTTGAGCCCTACATATACATCAAGAGCACTCTTTGGAGGAGTAATGTAGAATGGCCGAATAACGTTTAGAAAAACTTATTGTCTTACGTGCAGGTTACCTGTTCACCGACTTGTGTTCATTCCATGTCGATCACGAAACCAGGAGAATCAGCAACGGTTGTCGTCTGAGGTGTTGGCAACTGTTTTTACATCCAGCATTGTCGCAAGCAGTTTCTCGCATCCGAAACATGCTAAGAGATAGCAAGACAAAATTTGCGCATCCGATAATGCAATCCCTTAATTAAGCCGACAGAAGCGGATCGGAAGTTTGTTAAAGTCATAAGCCGCATGCAGTGCTCAGGAAGTTGATGGGCAACGCATTTTTGCACAGTGCCGTTAGGATGCCAAAGGCAGCCCGAAGCACGCTTATTTCGCACAAGACGAGCTCCTAGTATGGAACGTGGCGTTAGCGTCAGAGAGCGAGCGATTCATTTCGGCTTTTCCGAGTACTTGCGTGTTGTTGCATCAATGGAACGAAACATCGTCAACTAGAAATCCGATCGATCCTCATCACCTTCACTGCGCAGAAGACTGACCTTTGGACAGTTGTCGCTTTACATGCACAAAACAGTTCACTGGTTCAAAGGCATGCCCAAGCAATGCTTTAAAATTGAAGCTCAAATCATAAATGAATGTGAATAGGTTTCAGAGATCCACGGCCACGTAAAACCGTGCGGATGAAGTGCTGTAATCGGAAAAGGACACAACGCTGAACACTGTGGATGCTTTGCGGTAGGGAGGCGACACTGACTCAATGGCAGTAGCGCGATGCTTCGACTTAGACATCTGTATGTGCACTGCGACGAATGGAGTCTGGCAAGGATGCTTTAGTTCGAATACTCCAAACAGCCGTGATTTCGTTCATTTCATCGTTCCCACCATCGATGCAGCTGGCAACTGTTCGATCTACAGCGATCCTGATCCTTCTAATTCAGTTGCGGTTTGTGGTCGTTTTACGCCTCCTCGCCGCCACCAGAAGATTAACTCAGTCCATCTATAGTCATTTAACCTGGCTACGTGACCAGTCCAGTTTTGTACAGAACGTTTGTTGATACTTTCATTCGCTCTTCCACTGCTCACTTGGTCGCTGCTCGTTTGTTTTCTTCAGCGAGCGTATTATTCTACGCTCCGCAGCTCACAGGAACATTCATGGCTGTCGAAGTGCCGGGTTCTCCCTTCATAGGCATTTTTATCATTATGTCGTAATAGATATCGCTGAGCTTGGTGGTCTAGCCAGTGTGCTCTTTTTCATCTGCCTAATCCCAAGTCGGCTTTCATTCGCACGTCTATCCTAAGTGTTCAAACTGTTCCTCAATTGGTTATTTTCACTATAGAGCTTCATGGGAAACTAACAACAGACCGCTTTTTTATCCGCTTAGTTTTGCATTTGGAAATGCTGAGCGTGATTATCTTAGCATTCTCGTTGAGCCGGTCCCGTGAGTGCTGCAAGTTTTTTGAGTCATCGGCAGTGAGAACGAGTTTTGTCCGCAAAGAGGAGCATCCGGAGTTATTCTCCGAATATACTGAAACCGTTTGCAGTCAACATCTTTCTCAAGGGACCTTCGAGAGCTGATGAGGATTTCGGAGAGCAAATCTTCCTTTGTTTTACGTCTGATCCAGTTGACAAGGATACTTCGAAGAAATAGCTTCATCCTGCCCGATAAGCTACATTCCCTACGTCCTTCTCCTCGTTATTTCGTCGAAGATCAGCAGCACATCGCGGGATATGTGCCACAACGAGCTATCAACTGAAGTAACACCAAACTCGCGACGTTTCGAGATAGAGAGAGAATCATTGTTTAGTGTTCGTAATTGAAGCACCACAAAGCTTGCACTAGTTATATAATGTCTCTAAGCCATAATGACTGTAATATTTGAAAGTTCTGTTGTTTGCTTGACATCTCTGAAGAGACCGACGATCTTATTGAGGAACGACATCTGCTGTTACTTCGAGTGCCGTAATTCATCGAGCGATTGCTTTCTTAAATCACTCGCATAGGTCAGCAGTGTCAACATATCAATCTCTGTAAAGTATGAACTTCAAGTCTGCAATTTGTGTCAACGGCGCGTCCCATAAGAAGCCGATCTCATAGAAAATTCCTTACTTTTGTCTCAGCTTATTAGTGATTGTGATAGTCTTTAAAGCACGTTGAAACTCGTCTTTCGAATTTTGATTGCTTACGGTATATTTTCATATTCACTGCGATGTTTTCATTGCCGAGTGGCCACTACCGCATTGCTCGTCGAGGAAATCCACGGTCCCTCTCCATCGCCCTCGTGTGCCTTCGCTTGTGGCTTAGTGCGTCGACACCAGAGAAATGAACGCGCAGGTCGGCTGCGCAGCATGCGATCCAAAGCAACGATGTCGAACTTGTCATGTTTGGGCACGCCGAACGGCGACTCCGAAAACTTTAATGACCTTTGTGTTCAAAATAAGAAAAAAATCTCGATGCAGATCGGTATGAGTGTCAAGTATTTGCACTCGTGCACCTGAAGGTCGAAGAAACAACGAAGCTGAATCATTTCAGAGCAAGCAGTTTTTTAAAAAGTTTTCTGCGTGCCTCAAAAGTTAGTATTATCCGATTTATTAACAGCTTTTCCGTGCGGAAGGATGCCCTCTATCTCTCTCTGTGATGACGGGATATTACAGTTACCTGCGGAGTACCTGCAGTAAGAGGACTAACAACGCGACGAGAAGCAGAGGCAGTTTTCAGTACAATAATATAAGGATTCAGCGTGAAACACCATTCAACCGTTTTCTTTGTGGGCAATATCGGAGATGTCCACTTTTCAACGTTAATAACGCACAGAGAGACATCGGATCACATAGAAAGGTTTAATCATGTATCTTCGACGCTTTGAGAAGTCGATCGGTCGCTATCCTTTCTCCACTTGCAGGATTCTGCATCCGAGAACCGCATGAGGGATGCCTCACATTTTTTGAATCACCCATCATTTCGATTAGTTTATTTGCGCTCCCTTCAAAATAAATATCTCAAGAGTTGTTGATAAACCTTTGTGTCATGTTGTCGGCCTGGTATGAGTGTAGTATTTCTATTGGATTCTCATTATTGATAAAGATATTTGGCCTATCAGACGGATATCAACAGTTGTAAGGGTTCATTTGCCAGTTCACTGCAATTGTCTAATAAGTAAACATTCAACACATGTTGTCTTGGACCACCACGGAGTAGAAGAACTTAAACAAACTTACATTCCCGCTCCAGTTTTTTGAAGGGTCGTTCTCCTCATGCATACACCATCTAACAGTTTTCCTTAATACAGGTCGCTCGCGTCTCGTCCGATGGCGCACGCATAACATGTGAAAATACAAGTTAGTCTGCTAAAAGGGCGCTCCTAGTTGCGTGCAAATATATATATTCTCTTCAGAACCTTACTGAAAAACGTTGCACCTTTAACTGACAGATTCGGCTATCATGCATTCATAGGTACATATTCGAATGAAAATTTGGTGCAGCAGAACAATCAGAGCACAGAAAGACCACTTAATATTTTGATGCAGTCTGGTGCTAACCTACCTATACGTTATAAGTTGGTTATTAAACCAACTTATAACGTATATCGTCATCACGGCACCGTTGGCCTCAGTCACAATCCTACGACAGCTCTTACAGTAGTGTAGAGCAAACTAGCAAACTCGCAATTTTCATTTGGAATCTATCTTTTAGTATATGGTAGTCGATTCTTAGAAAACCCATGTGCATTCTGGTGACTTGCCACCGTTGACCTAATACGTGGCTCTACAAATCTGCTTCATGTTGTGCGTGGCTCTCACTTTTCCCATTATGCTGTGAGATAGTTGGAAGCGAGGCCGCGCACACACCTTCAAGAAGCAGATCTCAATGAAACGTTTAGTACGCCGAGGAAAGAACTGAAAATTTGTCAGATATGCAAAGAAACCACCTAAAACGCAAAACTTCCATCGTTTGCAAGTTCCCCTTTTACGTTCGCTTTGAACGGACGGAAGAAATTTTATTCGAAAAAATGCAAAATTTCCGGAAGCTTTGTGTGACATATGCGAAAACAAGTAAATGTGTTGAAGTCGCCGTAAGAGGTGCTGTGAACGCAAATCTACAAAAGTACTTTGCATTTTTCAACTTTCTAGAAAGGATGCAGGAAAGAGGCGGTTGTTGTGAGGCGTTTTATTAACGAAACAAGTTAGAAGGAAAATTTGGGACTGCAAATGCGTTGAACATGCTTCAAAGCACGATCCGGTTTCCATAAAATAGAACCGATAACGAAGCGAGTTTCTGGATATGGCAAGTGATCCTAATTTATGAAATCATAAAGAATCTCATCATCTTCATCATTAGCGTATTCTTAGCAAAGCAGACGCGTCTTTTAAAAAAATATTCTCCGTTTTTTTAACATTTCGAATGAAGCATCCAGCTTACGTAGCCGGTTTTTGCGGAGACCATGAGTGAATATAAAACAACTACCAGCTAACGTTCGTAATTGCATCGAAACGAGTCTAACGGAATGAAGGCCATTTCAGTTTTATGCCACCCACTATTCTACGTAGAATCAAATCTATATGCCACGTTGGATTTAATGTTGAAAGTCACGATTTGGATTACATTTCGATTGTTGTCAGGAAAGAAATATGTTTTCTTGTATTTGGTGTATCGAAATGAGCGCTTGTGGAAGATCCTTGCACTTAATGCTAATTTTACAAAGAGATTTGAGGAAGCACCTCGAAATATAACATAGTCCCTTGAGTGTAATTTGGTGCTGACATATGAATGACTGTTGTTCATTTAGCAGTAACGTGATAATTATTAGTTGGCGTCGATTTTATGCTCAGGAAATAGTTAGATAAGCTAATTTACTCATATGAATCACTTTGTTGGTGATAAAACTTCAATTTTTATTCACTGATGGGATGGTTCGTCTTGAATAGTAATCAGTAAAGTGTTTTACTCGCTATTCCGCCGTCTATTGAGCACATAACGGCAAAGTGGTTGTATCAGAGCGTTTAACATCTGTTTCGGTGCAATAATAATGGCAAACCTTAAATGCAGACAATATGTTGTTGTGTTATATGATATCAGAGAAGCTGCTTGCATTTAACGAATTTCTAAGCAGCGCCACAAAAAAGCCTTCGTAACAACACAGGCAGAAAATGTTTTTACAGGTAAATAGAGAATACGGTGACCGCGATACTGTTTATCTGTGAATCACCACACTCGGTAGATTTCCTCTGCAAGTACCACCATATGGTGCGATCAATGTGATAATTTTAGCATGGTCACTATCCGGCTGGTAGTAAATGTTGCATCAACTGCAAGCGCAGTCGTTATTGCCAGTGCGTTGATGATGGTTGCGTACGTTTACAACGATCTCAGCAATTTACATTCCGAAGTGCTCATCGATGTGAACGAATTCACTGTAACACTTTTGCTGTTCTTCCTCACCTCGCCAACTCATACGCAAACAGCGCTGATTTTGCTTGAGCTTGGGTGATCGTAAACCTTGAGATTCCGCTTCATGATTTGTGACAGTATCTGAGGAACTATACGTAGTGCAAATCATACAAACAGTTAACGTTCATTATTCCAACCTCAGTAACCTGTAGGTACACAAAAATTTTCCGTTCCTCCGAAGTAGTTGGTCATAATTTGCGGATGTTTCTATTGTCTGCCAACTTGCTATCGAATAAGCCTATGGCATTCGCAATATGAAGGTGAATTAGAACAAACGAAACGCGCTTGCTTGCCTACTCTTTTGCACTCCGCTCACTTCATAGTTCGTCAACAGATATTTTAACTGCTTTTACGTTCCTTCAACGATATGAAACGAAAGTCTGATAGGTATGAAGCGCATGAAAAATTTCTTCCCTACGCTAACTTTAATGGTTCGGACTTGAAACTGCCGGTTAGAGAACAGGCAGACGCTCACATGCATACGCAGGCATAGAGCCGACGCAATCGCTTTGTTGTAGCAAGCTTGCAAAGACTGATTAAAGAGAGCTATATTTTGCACCAGATAAAAGCATAAATGAAATGTTTAGTTGATAGAAAGCTATAAGTACCTGGAAAGCATCTAAATCACTCATCGAAAGCTTTTCTAAACAGAGTGATGGATGCGTAATTTTCCATAAAAACTACCCGAACTTAGCTACTCGAACTTATATCAGATTTTCTTTTATTCGGTAATTAAATTGCCACAGTGAACAAAATTGTTTGTCCTCAAGAATGCCCAAGAAATCCCTAACTTTGACATTTTAACCATATATGAGGATCTTATAACTGTGCTTATGTTGAACTCCATTTGGGCTGAGTAACAGCCACATTAGACTTTTTATTTATGCCACATAATGATGAAAGATTCCCTCATTAAATGAGAGTTTCAATACAATAAGTTTCCTGCATGCCATATTGATTGGAATCAGTTAAGTGATTCGGATCTGCTTTCCGATATTTTCGAAAAATGCTTTCATATCTTTTATATAAAAATTGCTCCATATCCCTGATAATCTTTTATCACACTGACATGGAAAAATGAGCTGAAGGTGCTCGCCAATGACGCATGGGGTGAAATAATGGGCGTTCATGGAATTGACAACGCCACTAGCGAACAGACTGCCAAGAGGCTCTTCGATGGACTCATTTCGCGGAATAAACGCAACGCTATAAAGCGCGATATATGCGGTAAGGCTTTTGAGGAGCTCGCTGCATTTTCGCCAATTTTTGTTCGACTCTTCGTTCTCAAGCCGAAACTAACTACCATATGGACAGAGAGACACATACAGGAATGCTCATGCATTGTGTGCCACTGCGAAGCAAATTTATAAAGAATGAGTCAAAGGCTAAGATTTGTGCCGACGGTCGATCACCATCAAACGTTTCACCGTCTTTTCTTTCCGCTTTTTTTTCAGGGAATGTTGGGGGAGCGTTACGCCGGTATGTGCACGTCTATGTGACTGTTGGTTTCAGTTCGAGAGGGCCAGTCCTGAACTATGAAATGTGGTAGAACGAAGCAGACAGTAGCTGACCTTCTATTGCACCGTTTGTGTTGACCTGTCCACTTCGAATAAAGCGGCGTACAGCGTGCATTTTGCCCCTCTCGAATTTCCACCATCACCGGCCCGATCGTAAAAAACAGTCTGCCTTTTGTAAATGTGCAAATGACAAGATCGAATGACAAGACGCCTGCACATTTCATTGTTTTTTATCTTATTTAAGTGGCTGACGAGATAAGCGAGCTGCGAAAGCTCATCTCGGACCGGTTGTTCTCATACTCTTTTTATTTCTGCACGCATTCACGCGTCAGCAGTTGTGACTTAGTGCTGACCAGTCACGAACAGCATATATCATCGGGGAGTCAACGCAGCCATTAAAAAAACGCTTTATGAACGATCAATTGAGTGGAAAGCCGATCAGTGCAAATGTGCAGTTCGATCAGTAATACATTAAATAAATGAGTATTTCTCATATCATAGCTAACACAAAATTATATGTCTTTGGCATGGACACAAAGAAAGCTGTAGCGGAAACTGCCTCGTTTGTAAAGAGCTAGGATGACAAACGGGTAGATGAGCACTTACAGAAAAGCAGTTTTAATCGATTTGCACAGTGAGATGATTGAAGATCAATTTTTCAGCATGTGCAGCACCAGCTTCGAATTGCCCTCCCGGACCACCCGGTCCACGAGGAGATCCAGGCTTACCTGGAGGTGAGTTACCCTCTACTAATATCTCTCGGGCCATCTTTGTTCATAACAACCGCATGTCACTGCATTTGAAAGGTACCGTCGTTACAAATAGCGTAACAAGCGACCTTGAAACCTATCGAGACTCACAGAACCCTAACCAAACAGACTCTGCTTTGGTTTATTCACTCGAAAACAGCTTTTAAATTTTTCACCAGGTAATTTTAAACAGTGACATAAATCCAAGGATGTGATGCACCCGACTTAAATTTCAGAGCCTGGGCTACGTGGAGTGGATGGAAAACATGGGGTCGATGGTGCCGCAATTCCGATTGGTCCACTTAATAGCAACGGTTGCACTATATGCCCAATGGGACCTCCTGGACCGCCTGGCCCGAACGGACCACCAGGACCTCGTGGGCAGAGTGGCATGGATGGCGCACCAGGCATGGGAGGAGGAGCTGGCCCGGCTGGACCCGCTGGTCCTGCTGGCATTCAGGGACCTCCAGGTATACTCCTATGGATGATAACCTTATAAGTAGTGACGCAATGTTTCCGTTAGAAAATTCGCGTAAGCTTTAAGAAGACGACAAAAGGCGGCAAAATACGTTTTGATTATTGCAAGATGATTTAGAGTTTGTTTTTTCCTAGTCAACAAATGTTGACTTTTACTCATTTTACTCATCTCAATTAGGAAAATATACATTACAGGCATGATGGGACCCGCAGGTCTTCCAGGGCCTGCGGGAGCGAACGGCTCGAATGGTCGCGGCAGAAAAGGCCCTCGTGGTCCGATGGGTGCACCAGGAAAGCAAGGTGCTCCGGGAATGAACGCCGGGCCAGGACCTATGGGGCCACCTGGACCCGCGGGACCTGCAGGCATACAAGGAGTGGCTGGAGCACCTGGGCAAATGGGACCAGTGAGGAGTTTCATAAACATGTTTGAAGATGCATACAAGCTTTGTTTACAGAATGGGTCATCAGATATAATTGGCCTTAGAGTAGCTTCAGTCAGCGGGTGGCTTAGTGAATTCTGGTCTTGAGAAGTTATATTTAAGTAAGTAAGGATGCAGAAGAACCTGCAAGAATTTCTGAATCGTGGTGCTTGCTTAACAGAACTCTATTTCTAGGCAATCCAAGTTGTAACAAGGCTTCAAGCCTTACAATTCCACATATTTGTATTCACAGAGCATGGATGTTTAAGATAGCAGCGGCAGGAATCCCTGCAATTTTCATAGTCAAAAATAGGGTT
Organism: Parascaris univalens; assembly: GCA_037576465.1. Lineage (NCBI taxonomy): Eukaryota > Metazoa > Nematoda > Chromadorea > Rhabditida > Ascarididae > Parascaris > Parascaris univalens. Next base: position 27,566,444 of record CM075173.1, read on the forward strand.
AGCAGTTGTTCAGTCGCTCAACTGAAAGCGAAATTTAAACCATCACTTAAAAATGGTGGCAAGGATCACAAAAAATCGTGCCTATTTCGAATGCAACTTTGAGATGACAAGCGAAAAAGTTTTTACTCCACCAATAACAGAGTCTGACTGGAGGAAGTCGACTTAAAAGTGAAATGCTTTTATACGGCATAGAGCCCTAAAGTGAATAAGGCCATCTGCAGTTTTGAAACTCTCTAAACCAACATCGCCTCTCATCCTGATATGTATGCAAAAGGCTGGAGCAAAATTCTACTTCCATCTCTTACGCACCACCTACTCCCGTCACGGTTAACCTACTTTCTCCTTGGAAACTTCCGGCGCCAGTGATAAACTGACAAGCTGAGCAAATGTACATGCATCCGCTGCAGCTTGCTGCAACATACAACGGCCACTACAAGAATGAATTATTTGTTTGTCTCACTCGAATCAGTTATCTTAGATAATGAGAAACACATTTATTTTTCCCATCCAATTAATGAATCAGATTAGTCGCTTCTTAACCTATTTTCTTCACATCACCAGTTTTTCAATAACGGTAGCCGAATTCCTGAATGCTCTTTAATATTTCATTCTTTCACCGAATTCAAGTGATGTTTAGGCTGGACCGGCAGGACCACCGGGCAATGACGCGGCTTACTGCCCATGTCCACCAAGAGCTATGCCGATCATATCACAAAATCCTGCCATCGGTCCTGCCCCCGTTGATCCTTATACTGGCGATGCACTTGTGATACGGCAGCATCAACAACAGCAAATCCCATCAGCAGATCAGTTATACGCAGCGAATGTAGCAGGCCTTGCGCCGTCATTCCCACCACAACATCCTGTTCCACTGGGAAGGAAACGGGCAGCAGTATCTACTCATGGGAGGAGCGCTTTCCATATATCTTCGAAAGCGATGAGGAAATGGCATCACTGAGCGCAACTTTCAGTCTAAACAACTCCTAGTCCGTAGGTGCGGAAAATTAGCGGCCTATCTTCCCATCAGATCTACTTGAATTTCCAATGTTTCACACAATCGAGTCGTCGGATGAAATTTTATTCATGATGCATTTTGAAGTGACGGAATAGCTGCGCATCTAACTGTGTCATATCACCGAGCCGTGAGGTGGTGTGGGAGGGGCTAAGATCGAACTCTTTCTATCTAGCCTGTTTGCCTTGGTCGATATTCCATCACTCTTATCATTAAAGTTTACTGTTCTTTTATTTCCCCCTGGTTTAAAACGTTCAGTGAATTATTTGTCACCGTGAAACTAGCATGTTCTAATGTATGTTCATCGTCCTTCTAAAGCATTCAGGCGAATTTCCTTAAGTGCCAACATAAAACATTCTAATGTCTTATGCGAATTGTGTGCGGTTTTTCTTTTATCCCTCAATTAATCCTTTCGAAATGAAGACGGTGTTTCTTTAGCTGCGATCTCATCCTCACAAAAATTACGAAGGAGTCTTTAAACCATCTTCGTATAAGCACCTCACGTTTACTCTCTTCATTCACACGCTCACATCCTCTACGAGGTGCTTCAAACATCTACTTTATGCAGGCAAACGGACTTGGCTGGGAAAATGAATGGGCGATACATTACTACTTACGGGACAGTAATTAAGTGCAGAATCATGGCTTCATATCTATGGAAGGCTCTACAGAACAGTCGTTGGTGTAATATTTTAATCCGTTTGATCGCCTACACGAATCTCCGGGACGATTCCCTTTTGCTGCCACCCAACCGCGTAAAATGGTGTTGAATGAGCGTATTTTTTGTCACTTTCGATATTTGTGATTTCATCTGAATTAATATGTGAACGTGAGATACGCGTTCGGATTCACTGCTATGTGAACGTCCACTAGTGCATGTCTTGCGGCCGTTGAGCTCGAAATCGGGCATACAAGGGCGCGAAGCTTACACGACGGCCCTCGGTTACACGCAGAGCGCACTTGAAAATATGTAACGCTGCGACGTGTAATGCTGGTGTTGCATTGAGCGATCGAACGGTACTCCATTCGGAGTTCGCCTAAGCGTCAGAGCTCTGTGATTTTGGGCTTCCGACGAGCGATAGTCACGGTGATATTTCAATGGATGACCAACACTCCTGTCAGGACCGTAAAATAATGGCCGACAGGCGACGGAACGCGGCATAGGGACTTGATGTCGTGGGCGCTGTTGTTGATTCGTGTTTGCTGCTTTCAAAGATTCAGTGATCTTGTTGCTTCCTTCCCGCTTCCCTCCCCCTCCCCTCTTCCAGAAAAAAGTCAGTTCCAGTGCGGTAACCCTGTACGATTCACGCCATAACAACTTCCAGCTTGCAAAACAAGTTGAAATCTGCAAAAATTGAAACACGTTTTGGCAACTTCATCTTCCGTGATACACGAACTCATTTTTGGAAATTACATAAGCGACGCGACCCGCGAGGACTTTTGCGTCGTGGCCAGCGATGCATCCAAAAAACTTCAAAGCATGTAGAATCAGAGAAGGGAATTGGCGTCGGTTGACGATCCTCACGTTCTTCCAGTACCTCCCGAATCAACAACAAAAAGATATCGGTTGGCTCCATAACTCTTCTATACAGCAATGGTGGAGTGAGTAGAAGTCCCACATGAGAGGCAAACTTCAACAGTCGACATTTTTTAGTATGAAGGTACAGAAATATCTATGGAAATCCTGGGTCTATAAGCATGGAAGAGATTTCACGTTGAACTTTTTCAAAAAGACTTGAAATTTTCGGGCAGAAACTTTACGAGATTCTAGAGGTGACTGCAGCACTTCTCAGGAAACACAAGCTGCGACTTCGCCAGATCTGATCATGAACTTGAATTTCGATAATGTCGTGTCGAGAAACTGCACCCTTGTGAACCCGCTTAGTGAAGTTTGGTGGAGACGTGAACTTCTCGTTGCCCTAATCATTTGCCATCTTTGGCCCACTGTGCGAAATTTGCGGCTGTGCATTTATCAGCATAAAAATTGCCGAAAACATGGTGTGAGCTGAAGATATCGTCAGTATCCTCCACGAATTCATACTTTTCGCTCATTTCGACATGTCGTTGTCCACATAGTTGCACCGCCATGATTCCTCAACGAATTTGTTTCACAGGGCAGCACCGCTAATTTTCCGCATAAAAATCCGAATGTGTCCCCCCTCCTCCAGCCCATCACTCCTTAGTTACAAGCTCTAAAGCAATGTCTCGCCCTCCATTCGGGTAGTCTCCTGTTTCCAAAGAGAAGGCAAAAAATGAAAAACTCGCTATGCCTGAGCTTATCTATATCTAGCAACTTCAGCTCAGAAGTAGGGAAGTTAGAGCATTGAAAGGTGGTCACAGCAACTGCCCTTTAGGCTTCACTAGCCGTCATAATTGAACTTGCACTGAATATGGAAACTAAGTTTGCTCTGCAGGCAACTAAGTATGCAAGAAGTCCCATGACGTCCCATGACAACGGGTCCATCGTGTAGCCCCCACCATACCTTGAACAATCAATTTTTCAGGCGGTTGATGCGGCAAAATGAGTTAGGAAACGCATAGAATATTATAAAAGCAAGCGAGCATATTGACGAGGATAACGAAAGGGGGATTTGGTGCATTGTATGCGTCAGGACGCATTTGACAAGCGAGGCGGGATCCATTATGGGGTTCATAATATTCCAAAGAGGAAGCTGACTGGTCGCTTATTGATATCCTCGGATTGTGTCAGAGCTGTGAATACGTCGAATACTCTAAAACAAATAGCAGAACGCATGGATTTCGCCTCAACTGCTATGTTTTATTCTGTTATTGGGCCAGGTTGGCAGGCATTTTGTGTACAATATGGACAATGTTTTATCTTGAATTTATAAGCGAGGAACGAAATCAGCTGATCAGTACAAATATTACCTGAAGGCGAGATCCCATTTGTTATGGAGGTTGGCAAAACGAAGTGGGGACTGAATAGCGCGCGGCTGGATGTTACGTGCTGCCTCGTTTGACGGATAACTATGGATGATGAGCAACAGTCGACGACCACATGCCATTAGCAGAACATTGGCAGAACTACACAAATTGCTGCTGATGCATGCAGCCCCCCTTCACACTTTAATTACGAGCATCGTGAGGAGAACACGAGAGCGCGCATCCAAAGGCTATTGTGGCCGATTTCTTAATTCCTCAACTGCATCCATGTCGCAAAACTTGGGGACAGCTCTGAACCATAGTGTCACCACGCAGTTCGCAGGCAAATCTGTGTGTGTTCTGCATCCGCTCAACACTCATTGGCCTATGCTCGCGTGCGCCTGCCGGCGATGCTTACACATATCCGTGTGCATGCGTGTGTACGCTCATGTAAATATGCGCCGGTGCCTGTGTATTCACGGGTACACATGTGCTAGTATACGTGGACACGAGTACGCTGTTACCCATGAAGCGACCGCTGATGCTTTGACTGATTAGAAATTGCAGTTCACTTTTGCTGACAGCTGTTGTAACCAACCAACAGGATATACGTTCACTTCCCACCATAATTAGGCGGCCACCAGTCGCCATCACAACTGCCATAAGTAGAAAGAACATAAAACATTTTCTCATCGGAGATCAAAACAAGATCATTGTAAAAACTGCAAAAAAGAACGAAAGGGAATGAGAAATTGCCGTCGTGCAAAGAGTGTCGCGGTGTGGAAACATAATAGCTGCTAGCTGGTATATACCAAAAACATGTCACCAACCGACACTGAATGGATTTAAACAATGCAAACTTCCGAATGGATGAATGTTGGGTGGCGAAAGGATCCATGCATGAAATGCAAACATCAAGTATGCCAATGAAGAAAACGGGGGACGAATATGGGGAATCAACAATGGACAGCGCGCATTCAATATGAAACACGTTTGAGGAGCGAGTAGTAACCCCTCTCGCAGAAAAACTGTCGGTCAATTGCGACGTCCATCGGGACAGTCGCGACTGAAGTGGCCTGTATGGTTGCAGTTGTAGCAACGCCTCTGTCCTTCGCCAGCGTTCCGACCACCAGATGAACAGTCACGAGCCATGTGATCATAGCCTAGATAAAGTGAAACCGTTTCATTTACAAATTCTTTCGAGTGTTAAATTGTGCTCGGCGAGATTTCCCTTCATGTAAAGAACGGAGGATATGGTCTTCCCACAGGGACCACTCTTCCTTTACACTTTTTTAGACTACCTTCCACCTCCCGTTTCTTCTTCCTATCCATTACTTTCTGAAAATTCTATGCACTGATCCAGTTACGATGCTTTTATAAGAAATGAAAAACAAATCCTGCAATGAAGTCTCGCAAAAGAGCACATGTTATCTGAACATATTTACGCCAAAGACAAGCCTAAACGGAAGATCTGATGATCATTCAAAACGTCGGAAAATTTGCTCAAATGCCACCGCTAAAAAGGTTCCACAATTAACCTACCACTTACAACATCGGTCACCTCCTTTCTTCTACCTTTTATTACACCACTACTCCCTTATATCACCATCGGCTGTTTTAACCTTTTTTAAAGCAGTCAGTTCGGTTTCTTCGTAAATATGGAGTTTCAAGTATACCCTCAAGTGTCCTTTCACCACACAAAAAACGCCAACGGCGGCCAAGCTAATATAACCGCCGCCTATTGAGCTCCATATAAGACTCCGCCGTCCGTCATTTATACGTCAGGATATTGGTCAGGTACCGCTTTTCTCCTCCTCCCACCTGTGTAGGACATTCTCTTTCTTGCTGGAAACGCAAAATGATATTGTGCGCATCTTTCATCAACATAATCGTCGCAGAATGCCACCAGCATTGTGCACATCGTCAAGGGTGAAGGCAATGCTGGATGGTTGTGCGTGTCACATTAAATACGTTAATTCTCTTTGCGCCGCACCAACAAACCAATTTGGTAACAACACAACTGCTCGCATAACCATCTGCTCACTTCCGCAATTGTAGCATCCGCCTTGACCACCGCGTCCTCCAGAACGCCCATCACCACGCTGGTTTGGGCACTCGCGTGCAAAGTGCCCGGATCCTCCACAGTTGTAACAACCTAGAACAACAACGCTATAACCACTCTAAATGAGTGGTCAGACGCCAACACCATGAATCATTGTTTAAAGCTGAGCTCTTGCGTTGTTTTCTTTCCGAACAATAACGCACTGCCTCAACTTCTCATGAGGTACGTTTATTTCCTTAAAGGAATTGAAAACTCCGAAAAGGAGACCGTTTACGCCCTCTTAGCTGCGTCCTCTCCTCTTTTCAACCAGAAAATTAACTTAACGTACAGCGAGAAAATGCAGAAACATTTTGTTTGGAGTGCCGAAATTCTGTAATCACTTAGCAACATTATCTCCACCGTTTCCTTCCCTCTTGAATTCATTTGCAGATCGAAGTTCAGATTCAAAAATGCTGCCTTTTAGCAGGTTCAGCGTAAATTTAAAAATTAGGGTCGCACCGTCCCTCCCCGCGCTAAAGTCAGTATTTTTATACAACGAGGCGCTTTGCGACCTATCGTTGGACCGAAATATCTCGCGGCTCCTTCCTTTTAAGGACTCCGCGACTTTAAAAGATCGGAAATGAAGGCGAACGCTTCATTTTGCCGTCACCTTGGTCGTCCTCAGCACTCCCACTGCCCGGCCTTCCTCCCACCAAACTCAACCACACAGAAAGACAACAGGAGTCTGCACACTCTGCTAGCCTCACTCCATAACATAATAAAACTTTCAAGAGAAACTAGAAGGACAGGGCTTCTCGACCCTGCTGCAATATAAAACGCAAACAGTACTTCACCGATACAACAGACTATGTTAACCGACCCCCTTTTTGAAATATGCCGTTCATGCAGGACAGAAAAAAAAATGTTGACTAACAAAGTTAAAAAATGTCGCCAGCGTCCTCGTTATGTTACATATCGCTGAAGAAAAGGTGATGGGAGACAACAGCTTCGACCAACTGACTGTCCGAAAGGGGTGCTTAGCGACCAAAGCAAACATTCACGCCTCACGCTCATTCAAATAGGAAAGCCCAGGACAAAGCAAGGCACTTACCAGCATCGCCGCCACGCTGGCCACCACCCTGCTTTTTGGGGCACTCACGCGAAAAATGTCCTGTTTCGTGACAGTTGAAACATTCGCTATTCGAACTCATTTCGACGATTCTCAACGGCTCAGTTCTAAATAAAGTCACAGCACCTACAGAATACGCTATTTAATACGATTTACCTTTACGTATGGGAATCCTGCGATAGTATATACGGATTACATCAAAGGCATGAGGACTGGGCACGATGTGATTTATTTATGATGAAAAGTGCACTGCGTGCAACATTCAGGCGACAAAATCCAGAAAAAAACCTATAAACAGCACTAAAATTTCGAAAAAGTATCACTCGAGACGTAGATCTAATCAGCAGTGAGGGCTGAACTCGGCATTTATCTCTCTAAAACCTCACTACTGTGCGCATATATGCACATAACATCTTTGAGCTCGTAAGTTATTTTTGAGACTTCAGAAGAGGAATAATTGAAGTTTTGTTGCAAACTCAGCCAACTCTCATCTGATCCACTGAGGTGTTAAAAATGTCTGGACAATAAATGTTGGCGCACTGTTGTTTCCTGCCCCTCTTTTCTCTTTTTTTTATTCTTCTATGAAGACTATAGAGAGGACAACAAGAGTATGATCAATGTTCGCAGAAGAACCTTGCATCCCCCGCAGGACAAAGCATTTGCATAGGGATGCATCGATTAAAGTGTTGCATAGTGCCTCGCATGATTTCAACACCCTTACAGTTGTCCAAACGACACAGCGCAAATCGGTAATTCTCAGCAGGAGGGCACAGAACTGCTCTAACATCCCCAAGAGGTGGTGGAAACGATTGAACAATCTCATAAGCAGCGCACGAATCCAGAATTCTTTTCTTTCCATCCTGGCGTGAGATAAATTGGTAACGCATATGTTTCAAAGCCAAGACTAATATGGGCGAAACGAAGGCCAAAAGTTATGGTTCACTACATTCCAGGCCACATCATTTCTGATGCGATTCAGCTTCAACGATGGAATACAAAGGACCCATCAAACACTACTGGAAGTACAACCAATAACTAGGTTACAGACAAGTACTGGAATAAAGCGGCCGCAAAACGCACTAAACTTGATATATTGAACTTGCAGAACGGGAAAGATAGAAGATAAACAAGTAAAGAATAATTGGCGAACGTCGCACGACCCCTCAAACACGACACTGCTGAAAGCTGCATCCGCAATGTCGACGCATATGAATGGATCATGTTAATAAACTGCAACGAGGAGACAGAAATGGTAATTGGGATGGACGATATGGAGGAAAGAGGGGTAACAAGCAGCTGTGCTCGAGGATTGCGTCAAGATACAAAGAAAGCCGAGCTCGGCAATTAGGACTCTTCGCTGTCATGCTTCCATCTTGCAACAAAGACAGCCTCCAGCCAACAACCTCACAGCTTTGTAGTATATCATGATCATCCACCTGGCAAACTGTTCCCGCTTATCCCCACTTGCTGCTCAGTGCCCACACCCCCTATCCCTTCAGCGCATTATGATCTCTGCCTGCGCTCAAGTGATGCCACCATCCTTCAATACTGACCGACCTTCAGCATCACCGCCCTGTTCCAGGTAAACAGACGACAAGGGCTTTTACATATCACCGCACTGCCTTTGCAGATTTCAAATATTGTTGAAATCAGGGAAAGCAGAAGCCGCCCGAAAGATTCTTACAACTCTAGATTTGAAAAGAAACTCTAGATAATTCTTGGGCAAAAGCGCCGCGCATTCATAGCCTAGGCCTTAAGAACGAAGTTCATTCAACGTACTTCTATACAGTCGAAATTAAAAAAAGCCACTCGCTCCTTTCTTCTTAGGAGATCAGGATTTCACCAGGTTTCTGGACACCATAAACCGCACTGGCCAGACCACTGACATAAGAATTTAAGGTTGCTTCTAGCCTAGTACAACTTAGAGCGTTTTATGCAAATCAGTGAACCTTTATTGCAAAATCACAGGAGTACAACCGGGCTCATTAAAACATTTCGGAGGTTTGTGGAGCAGACCAGCACGATTTTATTCCTCACTTCAGCATATAATTTCACGGCAAATTGAACACCTAATAACTAAAAAGACGGTTGAAAAAGCAGCGCTTAGATGTAAAAACGGAAAGATGGACTGCCAAGAACGAAACTGTAGTGGACCGGAATCCTTACAACACAACTGCATAATGACTTTCAGTTATGGGCTAAGCAAATTCAACCCATGACATGCACAGCATTTCGGCCCACAGAAGAACCCTCTTCGTCTACACTTGGTTGAGTTTGAGTGAACTCCTCTCATCGCTCTCTTTATAATATTACCGTGCTCAATTCTTTTCCTCATTTTTCCAACTAACAATTTAAGCAAGAGAGTAGCTGATATGAATAATAACATAGCGCTGAACGTAAATAACAGCATCACCAATAAACAACTAGGCGATGTATCATTTCTGAGATTTTCAATGGGTGCTTTGATTTCAGCGAATTACGCCAAAAACAGCCAGCAGCAAGTACCCGTTTAGATACAAAAATGTTCGTATTGAAGATTCATCTGTTATTACTTTTAAGGTCTGATCTGTAGGCTATCTGAAATTTCCAGCATCACCCTCCCTCCCCTACCCCAGTACTCAATAGACACATCATCTTGGGGAACCAGAGCATCATTTACCACAAGGTAGATGCACTTAGCCACTAGGCAATAAAACTGTCGCAGTAAATATGAAAATATACCGCAAGCAATAAAAATTCGAAAGATAAGTTGCAGCATCTTTTCAAGGGCATTGCGGACTTTACCGGAATCATTCATAAGCTGAGATAAAAAGAGGAATTTTCTGTGCGATGAATTCCTTTTGTGACGCGCAACTGACAAAAATTCCAAAGTCGCGTTATACATCATCCTATGCGTTATTCTCGTCGATTCGTGACGCTGCGTTCTCATTGGTGAACTGAACTGATGACATGACCCTCGATGGTTTAATGAAATCACCCAGTGGTTCCCAAGTTGCACTGCACTCTCTGTTGCTCTTCATGAATGGACCTTTCATGCGATTGTTATATGCGTGGGGTTATGAATTCGTAAGTTCCACAGTTCCAGGTTTCCATCACTTTATTTCTTTCCCGTATAGGCATATCGATAACGGGCATTCTAAGTTCGTTTGATGGTAAAAAAACCGGTCGACGCTTTCAATGTCCAATTTTAATTGCACTGACATAGTTTGACTGCATGCAGCACTTGCTCTCCAACATAGACAAGTCAGGATTGTGAAGGAAAAAGCAGCTCGAACGCGAAATGCTCCCAGTTCGAGGAACTGCGAATTTGATATCAGGCAACCACAAGCGGTTACAAAGCAGGAAACCTTCAATATACGCAGTCATTTGAAGCACGCTACTTTAGCTAAGAAGTCAATTCCTACGATGTGGACATCGGAAAGAAGGTGGAGTTATCTGTAAGGGTAGTTGGTTGAATAGTCTCAAGGCTATTAGGTGCTGTGCGGCGCCGGCCAAAACAAAAAAGGTTTATTTCAAAAAAGAGGAAAACAAGAAACATTGATGCGATGGATCCTGAAACACTGTGCTCTCTCGGCGAACCTTTGTAAAAGACCACAAATGAATCAAACAGCAACACCCCAATCCCCCTCCGTTGTACACATCCAGTCTGTCTCAATGCGTTTATGGCATTTATTGTGTGCTGAGACTCATTAAGGCGCTGGTATGCGATTTGATCCTTCATGTGGTCGCCGTTTCCTCTGCTTTGTGGGAAGTCAGTTGAGCCCTACATATACATCAAGAGCACTCTTTGGAGGAGTAATGTAGAATGGCCGAATAACGTTTGGAAAAACTTATTGTCTTACGTGCAGGTTACCTGTTCACCGACTTGTGTTCATTCCATGTCGATCACGAAACCAGGAGAATCAGCAACGGTTGTCGTCTGAGGTGTTGGCAATTGTTTTTACATCCAGCATTGTCGCAAGCAGTTTCTCGCATCCGAAACATGCTAAGAGATAGCAAGACAAAATTTGCGCATCCGATAATGCAATCCCTTAATTAAGCCGACAGAAGCGGATCGGAAGTTTGTTAAAGTCATAAGCCGCATGCAGTGCTCAGGAAGTTGATGGGCAACGCATTTTTGCACAGTGCCGTTAGGATGCCAAAGGCAGCCCGAAGCACGCTTATTTCGCACAAGACGAGCTCCTAGTATGGAACGTGGCGTTAGCGTCAGAGAGCGAGCGATTCATTTCGGCTTTTCCGAGTACTTGCGTGTTGTTGCATCAATGGAACGAAACATCGTCAACTAGAAATCCGATCGATCCTCATCACCTTCACTGCCGCAGAAGACTGACCTTTGGACAGTTGTCGCTTTACATGCACAAAACAGTTCACTGGTTCAAAGGCATGCCCAAGCAATGCTTTAAAATTGAAGCTCAAATCATAAATGAATGTGAATAGGTTTCAGAGATCCACGGCCACGTAAAACCGTGCGGATGAAGTGCTGTAATCGGAAAAGGACACAACGCTGAACACTGTGGATGCTTTGCGGTAGGGAGGCGACACTGACTCAATGGCAGTAGCGCGATGCTTCGACTTAGACATCTGTATGTGCACTGCGACGAATGGAGTCTGGCAAGGATGCTTTAGTTCGAATACTCCAAACAGCCGTGATTTCGTTCATTTCATCGTTCCCACCATCGATGCAGCTGGCAACTGTTCGATCTACAGCGATCCTGATCCTTCTAATTCAGTTGCGGTTTGTGGTCGTTTTACGCCTCCTCGCCGCCACCAGAAGATTAACTCAGTCCATCTATAGTCATTTAACCTGGCTACGTGACCAGTCCAGTTTTGTACAGAACGTTTGTTGATACTTTCATTCGCTCTTCCACTGCTCACTTGGTCGCTGCTCGTTTGTTTTCTTCAGCGAGCGTATTATTCTACGCTCCGCAGCTCACAGGAACATTCATGGCTGTCGAAGTGCCGGGTTCTCCCTTCACAGGCATTTTTATCATTATGTCGTAATAGATATCGCTGAGCTTGGTGGTCTAGCCAGTGTGCTCTTTTTCATCTGCCTAATCCCAAATCGGCTTTCATTCACACGTCTATCCTAAGTGTTCAAACTGTTCCACAATTGGTTATTTTCACTATAGAGCTTCATGGGAAACTAACAACAGACCGCTTTTTTATCCGCTTAGTTTTGCATTTGGAAATGCTGAGCGTGATTATCTTAGCATTCTCGTTGAGCCGGTCCCGTGAGTGCTGCAAGTTTTTTGAGTCATCGGCAGTGAGAACGAGTTTTGTCCGCAAAGAGGAGCATCCGGAGTTATTCTCCGAATATACTGAAACCGTTTGCAGTCAACATCTTTCTCAAGGGACCTTCGAGAGCTGATGAGGATTTCGGAGAGCAAATCTTCCTTTGTTTTACGTCTGATCCAGTTGACAAGGATACTTCGAAGAAATAACTTCATCCTGCCCGATAAGCAACATTCCCTACGTCCTTCTCCTCGTTATTTCGTCGAAGATCAGCAGCACATCGCGGGATATGTGCCACAACGAGCTAGCAACTGAAGTAACACCAAACTCGCGATGTTTCGAGATAGAGAGAAAATCATTGTTTAGTGTTCGTAATTGAAGCACCACAAAACTTGCACTAGTTATATAATGTCTCTAAGCCATAATGACTGTAATATTTGAAAGTTCTGTTGTTTGCTTGACATCTCTGAAGAGACCGACGATCTTATTGTGGAACGACATCTGTTGTTACTTCGAATGCCGTAATTCATCGTGCGATTGCTTTCGTAAATCACTCGCATATGTCAGCAGTATCAACATATTAATCTCTGTAAAGTATGAACTTCAAGTCTGCAATTTGTGTCAATTGCGCGTCCCATAAGAAGCCGATCTCATAGAAAATTCCTTGCTTTTATCTCATCTTATTAATTATTCCGACAGAGTTTCCAATACTGTTGAAAATATGTTGCAAGTCGTCTTTCGAATTTGGTTTTTCATAGTATTTTTTCATATTCCTGGGGCATTTTTATTGCCGAGGGATCAGTACGGCGCTGCTCGTCGAAGATGCACGCGGTCTCTTTCTATCTGTCTCATGCGCCCGGGTTTGTGGCTAGTGTACTCACACCAATTACAATCACCGCAGAGCAAAGGAATACAAGTCACTAGGGTGTTGACGCCCTATACTCCACTACCACTAATTCAGTATACCACTAATTCATTGTTGGGATGCAACTGTGGGATCACCTCAGCCTTATCGCGCTAGAAAACTCAAATGTAACTTAAAGGCAGATTGCTCGAGTAAGCTGCGATGACGCGGACACCACAACTGATCGCAGAGAGCACTCGCTGTGGATGGGGCGTAGTGCTCAGACTTCTCGTATTGGCATTGCGAATCACCGTTGCAGTGCCCTTTTCACGGCAACTGGTCGATCCTGCTTCGCGCATACCGTCAGATGACGAGCAATACCGAAAGAAAACGATGGCCATTCTCGTGTGCATCGTTCCCGCTCCTAACAACATCACGGTGCACTGACTCTCACCTTTCCCACATTAACTGCTCGGTAGCAAAAAACTCACTTCCCATCCATCTACCATGGTGAAGATCTTCGAAACGGTCTCACCATGGGATACATCATGCCGCACACATGCAGCTCCGCATTGCCGGCTGCGTGGCAGACGCTCATCATCGCTAACTCACCACACGAGAACCCATTTTCTATGCAAACATTGACGGTTTTTATCTTTTCTCTCTCCCTTGAAATTTTCTGTCGTAATTTAGTCGCGCTGATTGCGTATGCAAAGTTAAACTACATCGATGCCTTCGCTTGTGAATTTAGCAGCTTTCGGAGCTTAAACGGCAACCCAGGTCAACCACTTCTGTAATCATTACAGTTTTGATGTTTAACATCCGAGTTTGCAATTTGTTTTTTTATTAAAGCTTTTGCGCACTTTCGTAAAACACTTTTTTATCATCGCAGAAAAGCTATTCCTTAAAACGATAACACCATTCTGTACTACTTCTTAACCCTGATAATAACACCACCAGTATTCGATCGTAAATGTGGTTACTAATTTTTCCGCGTATCAGCTGAATGACCGGGAACGATCACGTCATATGAAATCTTTCAATGGAAAATATCGAAAAGCAGATGTTTCTGGATTCTTTACTCACACTGAATTTTTCGACCAAAAATTCCATTAGTAGCTCAATTCTATTAGCAACATTATAAAGGTTCAGTTTATTTGCTGTGAAATGATGTATGAAAAAGATATGGAGCCCGCAAATTTTCGAAAATTAAAATACATTCAATTCTCCATAAACTTATATGCATTCGACGAAAATTAGTGGTATTGCCGTAATCTTCCCTTCACGTTTTTCTGTTCCAATAAATTAGTCTGACAAAAGCCCGAAATGGAATCTCTAAAATATTAACGTAACGGACGGACTAATTTGAAATCTGTTCTTGTTGGTCAGACATCTTCAGTTTGGGTTCAAATGATAGAGGCGACTTCAACGCAAGTTAGTTTTGCTCAAAAAGAAAAAACCTTAGTTAGTAGCGCCGACAGTGCCACATTTACGCAAACTGAGAGGGCAGTAAGTAAGAGTTGGTTTTGATGCGAGAACGCTACAGTCTTCTTCAAGAGCTCGTTGAAATTCCTCCTCTTGTGTCCCCATACCTATGTTTAAATTGTCTCCAATATTCTCAAATTGCTTGAAACTTTTGAAATTTTCGGGCGAACTTGCTCTCCACATCCCATAACTGGCCACAGTGGAACTATTATTAACTCACTCTTCTTCGGGCCTTCTACAGCTGATGGTTCGTGGAATTCCCTGTGGTATTTTTAGAGCGTTTGCACATGTTTTGTTGACGCCACCTAGATCCATTATCAGGATCAAATATTGAAGCGTTCGAATCCCATTTTCCTTTTGTTGAATTGAAGTGAAATGCAATATATAGCGGTTGCGTACACACGCACATGTGCAGACTGCTGTAAGCAATCGGCTCGAAACTTAAAGAGGTTCTGGTCGTAGCACTTTTCGGTGCCGTTTCGCTCTAGCTACTTATGTCATTTCCTGCACATGCAACATGAAAATTATTGCTCGAATGAAACTTATTTTCGTACAGAAAATTATAGAATGCTTTGCGATTTGCGTAAATTGAAAACGGCGGACTGCTTGTCATAAAGAGCATCCCAACTATTTTAGTTCTTCTACGCACTTTGAGTGGTCATAAAGAATTTATGGCAAACGTTGCAGAAAAGACGGAAAAGATTAATGCCGAAACTGCAGTGAGTTCGAACGCTACAGATTGGACAGCGTAAGTTATTCACAACGAATTTCATATTGCTTTTCGCTCGCTATTTGACATTTTGCACCTACTGATGAATATCCGTAGTGTGGATCATTGGATCCAAGAAATACCACTTGAGCTTAATTTCCTTTGTTTGAAAAATTATATTATTGGCCAAACTGGCTAATTACGCTACAACGGGTAGAGTGATCACTCTTCAAGTGCGCCAAGCACTGCGTGTTCTGGGCATGAGAAAAAAATATTGAAGCTCTGCTGCATATTACGGGGTTTGCAGAAGGACTGGCAGACGAATGTGTATCAATGGGCCTCAAGTGCCTTCCATTCAGTGAATATTACTAACGGGTTGGATTTTGGGAGTCTGAGGGAACTTGAACGAGGGTCGCTTGCAGTTTTAGTAAAAATATTGCTCTATGCGAAAGTCAACACTTTCATTCCTTTTCAAGAATCGGCATTCCAGAAAATTTTAGCATTTTGAGGAAAGGAGTCCAACTTTGGTAAAAACTGTGAGACAATTGGAGCCGAAACTTGGTCGACCAAAACATGGATTACACTATCACTTTTGTGATCAGCACCTTAAGCGTTCCTTGAGCATGACTTTAAAATCTGATGCCTCGGAACCTATTCAAGAGTTAAGCTCAAGCCTAGGTAAAGATTAGAAGAAAATGACACTCTTTTTTGATCGGTACGCTACTGCGGTTCATGTCAAGGTACCCTTCAGGATCGTTTGCATTTTCGAAACGAAATTTCAGTATTTCTGATGGAGTGCCCAGTATGAAAACATAACCAACTTAGACGCAATTGCTGTTCTTGTGATGCAGCAATTCGAAAGCATCTCCACAAACAACAGTAGATTTCTACAATATAATTGAAGTTTTAGAAGTGCTGCAAACACAACAGTAGCATCGACCACAAGATCTTCCTTTCGCGCATCTGCTCTTAACATCCGCATTTACGCATCACTGTGCTCCCTTACGACTATCGCACTCTTGGCGTAAGTATTATGTTTGTATGCTTGTCTTGTTTCGGCTTCACTTTTAGTCACTACATTCAACTCATTTTGCTTAAGTGAGGTGAGCACATCTCTGTAACTTCGGCATTCTGCAGCTTTCATTCTACGCCGTTTCGACGAGAAGGAAAATTGAAGTGGTGCGAGTTGCAACCACACTGCTGTCTAATATGATATCGCCTTGCTGCTTCCTTCAGACGTCTGAATATTCCGCTTGTTCCGACCGAGCTTCTTATGTAATGCAAACAACTGTAGTTTTATCAGTATTAGGATCGTGATATTGCGGTTCCGTACTGAGGCTCGTTTGGTGTGGGAATATCCACAAAAAACTTAGATGATTTCTGATTGAATGCCGCCACCTTAGTGCGTTTAACAGACTTTGATACTGCGACAAAGCCTGCTGCCTCGCCAGACATTTTGAGAAAGGACACATGCAACAGCCGGACACATGCATTTTAAGAAAGGCTTCCATATGCTGTTATGATCGTTGATATAATGGGGCAACATCAGCAATTTTCGGTTGCTAGTTCCACATTAGCGGACGCGTTTCAGTGAATTATAAATTCCCTGCATAAGAAAGCAGAAATACTTCCACCTCTTTGCCATATCCTCCTTCCGGTCAAATTTTAGCCCAACATTTATATTTTCGTAATACCGCTTCGGCGAAATTTGTTTCTCGTGTCTGTAGTACGCCTTTGCAAAGTTTCATGTTTTATTGCAGTTTCGCGAGCAATTTAATTTGTGATTACGATGAGTTGGCGGCTGGTCTAATCTCTTTCTTTCTGGGACAGTTTGCTTTAACGTGGTATTATGTACACGGTGCTGCACTTTCTCGCACTAGAAGAGCGTTTTTCGACGAAGCTAACGTACTCAATACGTACCAGTGAGCAGTCTTCCTCATTTTGACATTTCCTACGTTTTGCTTACAATAAAACGACGGCTTTTAAAATGTTGGTAACTTTAAGCTGTCTCTATAAGCACATAGCATCTCGTAGAGATTTTGTTCGCTTGCTTCATCTTGGACGATAAATGCATCTCGTAGTGACATTTTACAATGCTTGTATGGTTTAGTTTATCACCAAATTGCCTTCGATAGACAGCACATCTGTATTCATTGCTGCAAGCAATGATGCTGTTATATCATTATTTCCTCAAGTGCATTGTAGTATGCTTAAACTTCCACTGAATTATATACAGGCCCTATCACAGATACTTCCTAAATCACAGACACTGACATTACCCTCAAGCGGCACGTTGTTTTTCAGCCAAATAAGATTTCTGATTCATAACAGCAGCCAAAAATGATGCGAAGAAATGTGAAGTACTGGTTATCTGAATCGTGAAACTTAAGAAGGAAACGTCAAAAGCGGGTGGCCAAAAATCACTGTGAAAAAGCGTAGTCAAGGGTCAATCGCTTAAGCTTTACCTGATCTGGAAATAGCTCAGCACCTGATGAGAAAATTTGCTCTGTCCAAGCTCGAGAAAAAAGCGGCAATGCAGTCATGCGTGGGAAAACGCCACCAGGATTTCTGCAGAATAAATGAACTCTCGACGGTCATGAATAAGAGAACACAGTCGACTCGCTCCTGAGGTAAAAAGAAGTCTGTATCGTGCCTCAAAAAGAAACTTGATACCCGCAGTGAACCTGAAAAGTGGTGAGGTCGCGCGTCATTGAGTGCACGACCGGGAATCGGAGCTCAAGATTAGCGTATAGCCCGACCATGTTTTTCCTTCATTCCGACAGGCAAATCGGCGTCGTGATCTTGAGCCAAAGAAACTCTGCACATATGAGTTTCCTGAATATACGGTAGGTCACATATAGGGAGAAAATTTGTGACCAACTAGTAACCAACTAATGACTATCCCAATCGATAACAGATTTAATATAAAGGTTCACAACTAAAATTCGATAGAATCCAATCGCATTTCACATTATGAACGACAAGGATACAGTGTTTTCGCTCTTCCGCAAAATCAAAGTCCATCACCTGTTATGCCTCCCAAGTTGTCAGATACCTCTTTAGAAAGGACAATGTAGCGCCGTTTATTGACGGCCACACCATATCCTTGAGATGCCTTTAAGAACTCCACCGTTCTACATCACAGTCATCTACGGTCTGCAAAATACTTCGCTATAGTGCTGAACTTTACAAGTAAATTAAGTTGGGCAATTAAATGCTGATGGAATTTGCGAAATTTGTGGACTTGATAGCTTGAAGTAGACGCAGCTGATTCCACAATAATCTAGCAACACCATCCAACACGTAGGTCAGAAAGACAGCAGTGGCAACAAGCCTACACAAAATGCATTCGGGCAGATGACGCCTGAACATCGTTTGATGACTCTGCTAAAAAAAACCTTTCCAAACTTGGCTGCAACGAACAATGAGCAAGCAAAGACTAAACACAAAAAAACAACTCGACGCCACTGTTTCTTCACACCTCCTACCGCTCCTCCCATCAGGATTTGTATTTCGCGCCAGCTGTTCTCAGATGACGCATAGTAGCATTGGCTGCGGGCTCGCATTATGCCATCCGCTCTTTTTCACGCTCTTTCATGCGGCAATGCGTAAAGTGCTGCGTCTTGGTCGGCTGATGTGCTGCTCACTTCATAAACGTTGAAATAACCCTCCATTTCGCCTTTTCTCATGCTTCTTCTCTGTCCGGAAAAACGGCTGCATGTCGTGCCCTTTCAATAATTCCATTCTTCTTGCGGCCACTGCTACTGGATGTGACCGCGTTCAGATCTCCTGGTACCACCGCAACTTGAAAATGAAGTCTATAAACGCCTTCACTGTGTCCAAAAAACTTTAGAAACGAACTTGAGGAAGTCTAAAATTGAAAGGGTAGCGGTTTAGCGATGGGATTCTGGGACTACTGACGCCCGCTTTCTTGTTGACACGCATAAGCGTCTTTTGCAGTTCTCAGTTATTTCGCCGTCTCCTTCAGATTTCTCTCCTTCGGAGTCCCCCGACTTCTCTGGTGGTTTTTCATTCTCTATCCACTGAGAACTAAGGCACAAGGTAGTGATGCTTGGATGTTCGTCGCTTCGGCAGACTGAGCGGAGTTAAAAATTGCGTGTCCTTCAACGATGTTAATAGTAGTAGTATTCCTTATTGATAATCTAATTACGCTTACATCGTAATAGCCGAGAACTTCTCATCATGTCAGCCGATGCAACATCAGAGCTTTTCACAACTTGGATACCTGTCATCTCTCTCGCCTCAGAAATATTTTATAGGACCTGAACTTCATTCCTCAGCCGCAGCCATCCGCTTCTGAATCCACTTCCTTCACACTACATATTAACCTCCTATGTCATAAATTTTTGGGAGAGAAGATGCTAAGGGTGATATTTCGATAGAATACATTTTCAGTGTTCGCAGATTCAGTCACTGTAGTTTAGAATCTATAACCGTAAATACGGGCATTTATATGAGCCAGAACCACCAACGCCCGGTTTTGCTGCACTGCCCTTCGATGCATCAGGAGTAAAAACTCTTGGAGAAGCAGTCAGGGAATCGGCAATTGATCTTAACGACGAAAGGACAAAGTTCGATAAGGTTTGTTCACACTGCAGAACAGAGTTTGTTTTGAACTGTACGCTTGAGTTGAACATTTTTTTCCTTTCACTATCACATACACTTCTCAAAACTCGTTCTTCTATTGTACTCCTCAAGCAGAGTCCGCATTGTTCTGTTGTGTTATAAGGTAAGGGAAAAGTTTAGGCCAAATGAGGTCATCATGGTTCAGTACATCGATACATCGTTCAAAGCAGCAATTTCAGCCGTCCAGGTAAACAGGAACTTGGTGGCGCTTCACTAAAGAATGTTTTTTGGGTGCTTGAACACACTTTCGACACTTTTCGTACTATACGGCAAAACATTCTGGTTCACTCAGGCACTAACTACTCGAAAGATTGGTGAGCGTCCCACTTTGAGAGGGACGGCGGAAACAAGACCTCAAGCGATGCACACGCTATTGTGGTATGATGAGTGCGTCTCCGCTGTTCACAAAGCAGCGGTAGTTTCTTGTGAACAGTACCTTTGGCGGCAGTTTCTGCTCGAATTCATATTTGCAAATAGTTCACAGCTGCAAATGTTTGAGTGTATTTGCCTTCATGTAAAGCTTTATTAGCCAGTTTCTGCAGTGCTCTGTTTTGTGCATCTGACTGATGTCCTCCTGCGTAACTCGCTTGCGCTGTTCAGTGTTGCCAGCCAAGTAGCGCATAACGCTGAGATAGTGGTTCGCAGTGGTAGTCTCATCCGCTGATTGGCACTTATGCTTTTCCGGCGAGGTGTTTTATTGCATGGCCGTGGCGAAGAGTCATAGAACGTAAACTGAGGAGAGGGTGAAATGTTCTTGAAGCTCTAAATATTCTTCCAACGTGAAAGCACATTTTCTCCGCTTGTGTATCCAACCAGTGATAACCATCTTTTCGTACATGATAGATGGTATATGCAATGCAGTCGCATCCGTGTCGCTCATTTAGCCGTTACCAAGGTGCTCATGAAAAGAGGCAGACTATTGCCGAACTGGTCGAATACCCATGTTCTCTGTCGAGCGCAAGACTTCGAACATCTGCCCCTTTGGATGGTTTTATCTGTCAGTCATCAGCACTGCAACGTCGGAAGCATCTCATTTTACGCACCACCGAAAGGCAGTATTGTCCACTGAGTGGCAACTCTTCCGCTGCCATCTACTCCATCTATGAATAGAACGTGCACCGGTCAACAATGTGCCTTTTAAAGCCATAGGCTTCGGGTGATCGATACTGCGTCTTGGCAAAATGTGAAGCAGATTTGAAACGGGTGTAGACGCCACAAATCTTCTTTATAGCCAATGTCCTATGGTCGCTATGTCCATAAAACCAGTGGCTATGACAGCATAAAGCCATGCTCACAACAGTTAAATTTGGATGTTATGAGGATCTTGCCAGGTTCGCTAGTGATTGCAAGAGGAGGCTGCGCTTCGGCTAGATACGTCACCTCCGCAATGCGATCAACAACGCCCCGTTAGCCAGCGTTCAATCGCGCATAAAACATGTCAAATTTATTTAAAATTCCTGAGGTACAGCATATCGATATCCTGTTTCTCATGTTCCTCCAACAACTGGAAGTCGTAGGCAAGGATATTTTGTCCAGTAACATCCTTGATCTTTCAATGTGGCTGAGGACGTAACACTTTGGCTGCTGCCGTGTTGGCAAATGCGGCAAACTTATATGGGACCAACACAGGAGACTTAACCCCCCGCCGCTACAACAGTAACGCATTTGAAATTGCACCGAAGAAAATTGTGGGAGGGAAACACTGTCCCTGGTATCCGTGCACTTTGCACAAGCACAATTCAGCGAGCGATTCATCCTGAAGTGATCGGTATTACCTAAGTCCAGCACTAGGCACTTATCATAGAACGAAATTTGTGCGACGCTGATCACCGTCCTTACATTTTCGAAACTTTGCTGCTCGAAAACACTAAAAGTACTTTTAGGTAGAACAAGCGTAGTGTACAAGTGCATGATGAATTTATCGCGATAAGGCTGCTCTAGCCATGCACACTTTCTTCTATATCTCGTAAACTACTTCGTTCCTCCCAAAAAAGGACAGTTCTGTGGGTTTTTTGGGTACATATTCGAGCGTACATTCTAAATGCTTCAGGCAGTGCAACAACATTACGGAGGAATGTACGAGAATGTTTTAAGGGTGCAACGTGAAACGAATTTGCCAGAACAAACAGCAGCAGCCAATGAAGATGCAGGATTCTCGGGCGCTGTTGAACCAGGTGACTTTGTCCGAATTTCAGAATCCGATTATAGTCGCCGTTTTAGATAGCGCTCGCTGCCTTATCATTCTGATTGTTTTTGATTGCCCGGAAACTGTATGATAAATGACGTACATATTTTCCTCTTCGAGTTCAGGCTGCGGGAAACGCTGAGTGAAAACATACATGCACGGATGCGAGGTTGCCATGATGCACTGCTGCAACGGAGATTTGTGCAAACGACGATCTAAGGAGGCTTTGTTGCGCAAACGGTACCTCAAATGCAGAGAGATGCATAAATGGATGCGCGCAAAGAGTCATTTACAGTCTAAATGGCGGTCCAACCTCACTCTTAAAAGTCGCATTCTTGAAGTGAGATCTGATAGATCCAGATCCTTTGATGGAAGCTGAAGAATCCAAATATTCAGCCACTCTTAATTTTCGCTTGCCTAGAGGTAGTTCTATCGATCGAGCAATGAAGATACTCTCTAAAAAAGGCATTTCGAAACAAGTATCACGTGATGCCATCAAAAGAAATCAAACAATGATACGAATTTCGCTGTCATATTTCCTTCCTATCATCAGCTGCTGTCGCTTGCATTCGTTTATTTATGCCTCGATGCTTAATAGGTGTTGTAGTAGCCGACTATGATGGCCTATTGCTAAACGAAGCAAATAATTTCACCAGTTTTCTCAACCTTCGCTCGAAAACTGGTTCATATTTCTCAGTTATCCCGCATCCACATAATTCATAGTGCTCTACCGATGTAGTAACTGTTCTGAAAAATTATCCATTATATATGCGATTGCTGAGATTTGCTCACACGAATCGTCCCTCAGTTTTTTTCAAGCGCGCGAGCCAATAAGATTATCAGTTCAACTGAACGGTAGATAGAACTGCGCTAGTTTCGTATATGCTGTTTCAGTTGATATGACGGGAGCGACAGGAAATGGTCGTCTGGTATCTGCTGAAGTGCCCATTAATGGACTTGGGACACAACCAAGAGCAGACAGAGGCCGTGGGTGAAGGTATAAGACCGCTTGTCAAAAATGAAATAAAATATATTTTGCTGTTGTCATACAATCAGCAGTCAAACGATAGCAGTGAGTAAGGGAGAACCTGGCAATCAGAAGGCAAATTAAGCCTCTAGTTACAATGAAAAGATGCGTTTTTACAAAGAGTTGAGAAAATTTTCACAAATGCCTTCGCAGGTCTTCCGATAACTGCACCTCATACGAGTTGCTGAAGAGTTCTGTTAATGATTGGCCATAAGGATATCCATCACTTTCATCAAGAATTCGTGCACATTTGACCAGTACATGGAACAGAAGTAAAAAACATGATCACGGAAATGCGACGAACCACCACCAGAGCTTGTGGCATCACAGTCATTCTGTTGCTCATCTGTCCTCCATTTGTAATCCTGAACAACCGAAACGACTTCGTTGTATCGTCGAGAGAATGGTGCGTGTTCACTTCGCCCTTGCACCGTATCCGTAATACACTCAGTGTACGCTTGTCTGCTTAGGAAATTACACGTTGCTCTTTATACAGCGCCGAGAAACACAGCGCATTAGTCCGCACGAGGAAACATCAAGTGCTGAAAGACGCGATTCTCAACAGATATATCTCCAAGGTGAATACCAAACGTGTGCAGAATGATAGACTTCCTCCTGAAAATATTACGTGTTCTTAGTGAAGGAGTGCGACTTCTAAATGTGCAAGAAGAGTTGCCACACGTGCAAGCGCAATGAATTCCATTTCTCTGTGGAGGGAACTAAGGATTCTCCAGCCTCACCATAGGTCTCAAAGCTAAAAAATCAAGGGCTGTTTTGCTTGGTCCTAGTCCACAGAATCCCCTCAACCTCGATTCCTTTGCAGAATAGGGTCGAACATGTTTCTGTGTGCATCCGTCTGCTCTTTCACTCGTTGAAGAAGCAGCCAGTAGAGTAGTTTAAATCTGCTAAAAGTGCGATTTAAATCACCTAAACGGATTTTTTACATCTCGTTATAGAACTGCTGTACGTGCATTCCTGTGTCCTCCTCACATGGAGGAGTCCTCAAATTTGCATAAGTGTTTAATCAAGCCACAGTTTTGCAATTATACAGCCATTTCCTTGCACATCTCAGCGAGCGTTCCTCCACCACCCTGTTCCCAGTTTCGTCGCTGGAAGGCTGTTTGTGATCAGTCCGAGTTGTGTTGTCGAGGTAGAACGGCGGTTGTTTCGTTTCATTGCTAACGGTGCCTTAAAAACACTGTCTGGTTCTTTGCGACATCATTCGGCAAGATTTCGCTCCAAGGAACAACCGGAAATCATATATAGTCATTTGCATTTAAATCGCATGTTGCGCGTGCTGATGTTCCATAATCGTCTTGCCTATCGCGACATAGATGTGGTTGGCTTCATGTTCTTCGTGCACCCTCTGAAAAAAACTCATGCTTTCGGATAAAATAAAAGGCTTCAGAGGGGATAGAAAATGCTAGGCGTTGTTTTTAGTTTGCGGGAGTACAATTTTTCAAACTGTCAGATCCACGGAATTGGTCCTGCTTCACCGTACTTATGCCCTGAATACGCTCACAGCTGCTTGACTGTAAATGAATTATCAGACAACTTGTACCCTGACGTTTGAAAAGCATCGATTCAATAACCAGAATTCCCAAGCTGCATTATAAAGCAAATCCAAGTTAAATGAAAGGCGCAGACGTCAAGTTTCCAGGAAGCAATGTACTGGGTATCAGAGAAGTCGAGGCAAGTAGATCTCCGAATGTATTAAAATCAAAACTTGAAGTTTCAACAGCAATCCAGCTGACGAGTTATTTCAGTCCTCCGACTGTTTCGATTACCAATAAGCCTTACCACTGCAGTTTTCACGTAAGGCAATTGGAACAGCACAAAAGGAAAGGTTAAAAATCAATCCTAGAAGAATCTCAAAGCTCGCCGGAAACCTCGGAATGTGACGTTTGGCAATGTGCTTCAATTCCTGTAAAGCCGCCGTACCCAGTAAACGTCTCCGATAAAGACATTTTCTACTGAAAATATCAAGTTCGAACTGATGGAGGAGTTTGCGAAAACCACTGGATTTTTGATGCTCTTCGAAAAGTTCGTCAGCTGGACAAGCTCAAAGGCGGCATGTGGAATAGCTGTATAGTAGTGCGTTTATTCAGCGAATATAAATTCAGTAGGAAACACATTGAGAGGAAAAATGTCTGAAAGAGGGAAAAAGAAAGTGTGGCTAAGTATGTAAGAAACGTAGACGAATTTATACTCTCATGAGATTTCTCAATTTCTTGATTGATTTTTTCCCTGAATTTCGAATTCTTTAAGGTCTGAAATAAACTGAACTCCTGGTGCATTTCTGGTTTGTCGAAGTGAATTTCTTATTGACCTTTCGAACAATTATACTGAACAATAAAACAGTGAAATTCTAAAAAACTGAGGCACATATAAAATGAAGATTAGAATACTGCAAACGCTGGTTGACTAATTTCCGAACACGGATCATATACAGATCTGAAACGTATAGCTTAGCATCTAGATAAAGCGTTGCGACACGACTGCTAATCATTAGCGTAGTGCTTCTTTGATGATGACGGCCAGAAATTCATCACATGAATCCAAGGGGAACTTTATTTGCCACTGCATCAAGTTTAACTTATCTACGTTCCACGAGTTGAAATCAAAAATCTCATTCCGAGTGCAGTGGGCTGTTGAGATACATTTTAGTCCACTGAATCCTAGCACAGTAACCCCTAAAAATGTTTCAACTACTGCATCGTTTGATTTCAAATATATCGACCACACATGTAATCACAGTATTCAAGGATAGGGCTGCAGTTAGTCTTATATGCTCTGCGATGTTGCTGGACACTCGCGGGAGAAATAGCTATGGTTCTTACGTCGCAAGAGCCGCAGTCACTAAGCAACATGCGACCACCATAATTCGGGATATTTTGCACAGAACACGACATGTCTATCTCAACACAGCCAAAATTTACACCAATCGTTATCGAATTCTTCTCAACTTTAACACATTCCGCTGACTACTTCAAGCATTCCACGTTAACTATTATAAACAGTCGCGGTGGTAGCAAAATTTCAGAAGATCTGATGAGGAAAGGGAAGGAGAAGGGGAGCAAACGTTACCCACATATTGCAGAACTAGTAACTAACCTTCGTGCTCCATGACTTCCCTCCAGTGCGTCTATGCAAGTATTATAACAAAGTGTGATCATTGTACGAGGAACGTTTTCACTGGAAAAGATCACTACTGGACCACATGAGGAGAAATGGCAGCCAGTATTCCATCAAAAGATGACATCTTGTGTGTGCACCAAGACCATATTAACCTCTCATATGCATGAATGAAGATGAAAGCGAAGGAAACCGGAAAATGAGTGACGTGGGGGTGGATAACCCCTCACTCTAGATGGGAGCTTCATGACAGCAGCACTCGCGACTTGTCATTCCGCTTCCTGCACTCATTCTTTCACAAGAAAATATCCTTTCGTGTTGCTATCTTTGCGGTTGCGGCGCGCAACCATTTCCCCCTGGAACAATGCCGAACAGAAGATATTCTTGTGACTAAATTCATTACCATTCCTATGATCGGTCGTCAATTGCTGCAAATTTCAATGTGGGCATTATTAGGAAACTCAGAAAATCACCCCATGGGCCGCGATCAACCAACAACCTCTTGAGGCCATCGACAAAACAACACCGGTCGTCATTGATGTTGTCTATGGAGCAGTGCGCAACAGACTACTCAAAACATCACAATCACAGAGAAAAAAACTGTTCAACTGAATTGCGGGAGCTACAAATTCCACAGTCCTCCATATTTTCGAACTGCTCACTTTATGTGAAATAAGGAGGCCATACACATTTGCTGCGAATGGCGAACAGATCTGCGCCCACGTCTGCACAAGAGTGTGTAGTGACGTCGGAAGCTACAATTTGGGGCAAATAAAGCGCCCGTACTTCCAACTGAAACATGTAGTTTTTCACTTCCTCCATTCAGAATGCTAAATGACGCCACTGTGCGAAATTTCACCTCCACTGGAGCAATAAATACTTTCGGTGGACATGCCGCTGTGGCTAAGTCCGAAACTGAAGCATGATGCAAATGCTGTTTTGTGTTGCAAAAAACCTTTTCTGTCTATGAGTTGTGAGTCTACCCCTGTCAATCTTTGTTATGTTAACACTGTTCTTATTCCTTCAGCATTTAAACCGTTATGCATTATCCATGCGACGTCTAATCGCATTTCATATTCCTCCAATGTCTTCGAATTACAGAATCTCTCATGCTCTTCAACTCCCCGTTTTCCTTTGATGGCGCATCTCCCTCGCAGATCCCGAACAAAAATCACTCACCTTCTCATCCTTCCTATGATGCAATCCATAACGGCCTTTTTCGCTCGTAATAAACTAACACCGTCGAGATAGAACGGAGAAGAACACATGCGAAGAACCTATATAACAGATGATAGTCGCACCTAGAAGTAATGAAATATATGGTCCTTAGAAGAAGAAATTACCAACGCTGTGCTCAACAGCTTTGAGCTTCAATAGATGAATAAAGGTCAGGTCATGCAGTCTAACTCAGTAGAGTTTGAAGCGGTTGACCTCACCACTTTTTCGTGAACTTTTCAATTTCGCCCATTCCCAGAAAGCTGGCCCAGGAGATACTTTTGACGACATTATCTGGATTCAGTCCTGTTGTTCATGAGTCGCTTAAAAACAAGATGAACTGATTGAATTCTGTTCCACGAACTTCAAACGCACCACTTAATAATTGCTGAGAATGGCGAGAGATGTTACAGTTGGCTCAGGCTTGTTATAGAACCTGAAATTTCGCCTTTCAGCTCAAGAAATGTCGACTGCAAAAGAAACTGATACGACGAGAGGACATCGTGTTACATTATAAGTGAAGTAATATGGAGGGACTTGGAAGCTCTCTTTTTCGAATGGACAGTTCTACGATGGGGAGGTTTAAAAATGTTATTGAGATAAGAGTCTGTCCTATGGTCATCACGCCTTCCTTTTTCTCGGTAGTCTTGGAGACTATACGATATGAGTTATGAAACGTCTCAGTTTACAGCAGATATATGTGGAGGTGGAACGAGCCCCTCTGACGAGTAGGGGAGTCTGAGGGTTGCTGAAATCTGAGGGCAAGCTAGAAAGTGCGACAAATATGTTACTGGAACTACAGGTGGAAACATATGGCTCAATGGATCTGAAGGAAAAGGTCATGCAATTTTTTTGTACAGGACGGCTCCGCGAAGTTCAAGCAGATATGCAAATCCTTATGTCTGATTTATTGAAACAGGTTGATTGGCCCTGTAGGCTTGGTCAAATGACTTCATTTCGACATAGTGAAATAGGAAAGTGATATTGAGTGACTGTCGGACAGCGCCTGTCGAAAATAGAAAGTTCGGTATCGAGTTTGCAGGCAATGGCCAATTGCCTCAGGATTATAGGTGTTCCAGGGTCAGCGTTGTGGTCAAATGAAGGGCGTTTACCGGGTGTATCTAGTGCAAAATGTCGGAGATGTTGAATCGGGCAGCAAGGGTCTTCCTACAGCCTTTCATTCTTTCAAACGCTGCATCTATCTTATTTCTGTTGGCCTTCGAAAATTCGGAAATCATATTAAGGAAAGTGCGAAAGCATTCGCACCTTTATTGTTTCCTGAAATTTATGGGAATTGCGCACTTCTTCGCTCGCTTCATCCTGAAATATCGGCAATAAAATAGCGACCAACTCTAAAGCTTTGTGATGGTGATTTGGCAGCCTCCTTTCATTAACGTTTGTTCATAGTTCTGTGATGGCGGGCCTATGTCTCCTCCATTTCAGCACCTGCAATCTTAAAAGGTGCGACGGAGGAGAGAAAGAAGAGGTTTCAAAGGTGGCCTGATCCTTTCTTTGTTCGCAAGAGCTTTGAGTCTAATTATACTCCATCGCGTCCCAAATCTAATTCTTAAAACATCACACTGTTAGACCCGCAGCCTAAAAATACGGTGGCACAAATGACATGTCGCTATATGCGTTCTTTGAAGAAAGCATTATTGTTGCACTTCGGCTCATAAAGACGGCGTCGAAGCTGGAATCTGCAGAGAAATCTGAAATTAAGTATAGAAGTCGATTAGCACTAACTGAGTAGAGATGACAGAACGAGTACTCGAGCAATGACCAACTGAGAAAGAAGAAAAAATACCCCAAAATATTTAAATCAAAATGTGACAGACGAACTACTAGTGTGATAAATTTTAAACGATATATATGCACAGAAATTAATCTAAATGCAAGTAATGGTAAGAATGGTGTAGATCCACTGGCTTTAAAAGAGCCGTTAACGAGAGGACTGAGAGAATGGATCAATTTTGGATCACAAATTAATCATGGTAATCAATGGACCACGAGAGGAGCCTCCCAATTTTTCATCAAAAAGTTGTATTTGGCAGACCTTCGACATATGCAGCAGCATTGGTAGGGTGATAACTGTGGGGTGTGGCAATATATATTTGCCATCATATAATCCGCGCGCAAAAATAACAGAGAAGATTTAGTGCTGTGAATATGGTGCTGAAGACGTTCGTAGGGAAATCTGCATGTCTCTTCGACATTAACTACATTACACTCGAGAAGGAGGTACGCAGCAGTTTTTAGGCACTATGGCAAAGATGATTGTAGAGATTGTTAAAGAAAGATTGGATAGTGCAAATGCTGTATTATAGTGCAAGAGCGGGGATTACAAGCGATGGAAATGAAGTCCTAACTAAATTCGTAGTTACTGCGAAGGATAACAAGCGAGCTTCTCACTTGCCAGCAGAGACACCTCCGATATTGAACACGACATGACGCCGCATCGCGTCTACCAGTAATCACGCGCTGACGTTGTTGCAGTGTACTGCCGCTTCTCTGAAAATAGATTCATCAACGGAAATGTCAGCAACAAGTGTTCGCAAAATGCATACATCAAGACCGCATTATCGCTCCCACCATATTATCAGGCGTTTATACGTTCCTGCTATTTTTGCGTGGCTTTGCACTCAGAAAACAGATCACAAAGCGAAAAGTTGTAAAAAGCAAGCACCAACTAAGGCGGACCGCTCAAGACAGTGGTTTGACAGTATTCATGCAGTGAAATCGTAAAATATCGGTGGCGGTTTTCTGTAATTCATTAATCTCTCGCAAGGTTTCCAACCTCCCTGCCACTCAAGCTACACTCAAGAAATGCGCGTAAAACCGCTGTCAGTGTACGAGGAGGGAGTTATCGACCATCGATCTACTGACAAAAGATCCAGGCGCTGATTCCGTTCCTACATAAGTTCACATACTGGGTGATGTGTAGTAAAATAGCGCTGGGTATGGCCCTAAAATAATTCGAACTCAGAGTTACTTCGACGTACATATATGGATAGGCTGGAGAACTGATGTTATTGCTGTGAATACCTTTTCCTCCTTTTGGTTTCGGATCTGCTTTTTGTCTCTGTGTGCCGAGAAACAAGCCATGAGCTCGCGCCACCATCACTTTTTTATGCGCCGAGTAGCTCACAGCGTTTAGCAGCAAACTTTAAAAAATGTCTACAATTCTAAAATATCCACAAGGTGGGAATTTCTACTTACAAGACGATGGGCGGTCTTTTTTGTTGCTTACTTTTGTTATTTCTTATATGTACCATATTCTTATATGAAACGAAGCAAATATACTGCTGTCGATGGAGTGCTCTGTCGACGTGATCGTCCATACCTGCGCAGATGTGTTCTCAGAATGGATATCACATGTTGCAGTCGCACTGTAAAACTGCTTGAAACTGTAGCTGAAAATTGTGAATATGATGAACATCGCTAACAGTGATTATACATTTCGTGGTGGTGTCAACGGTGCGATTAAACGCTTCCACCAGATTGCGTTTGAAACACTGCAGTCGATGTGTCATTTGACCTTGGCATAACATGCTCCAGACGTAACATCGTCGATGAGTCGCGCACACATCAGAATAATGGAGGATAAACAAGTTGCTTACAACGCTTCCACTTCAAAGCATTCAGTGCAGCCGAACGTTGGTAGCGACGTCATTGTCCAGGTCCTGTACGTTGAACATTCAACAACTCGAGACGTCTATCATTTAACCATAAAGCAAGTGGAAACAAAAAGCAACGCATATGATTGAGAAACGCTCGTTAATACATAACAACGTTATTAACGCTGTTATATTTTTGCAAAACCTCATAGTTCTGCAAAATCCCTTCGGAGCGGAATTTTGCAGAAATATGAGGTATTGCAAAAACTTGCCTTTTGTTTATTCATTCTGCACTCGCGCTTTTGATGCATGAGGATAGAAAAGCATATTCTATATGCACGTATACTAAAAGCATGCTCGTCTCACATTGGCACATGCTAGAAAAATCTCGACTCTTCCACCGTCAGCTTCGAGCCCTCAAATATCAGAGAACCGTCAAAAATTTTACAGAGGTCGCTTCACAGAGATATACGATACGTACTATGATTTACAGAGGTTTACCAGCAAGGTAAGGAACTTCAGTTAAGTAAAGAAACGTGCTCAATGAGTTGATGATCCTTTGCGTCTGCTCGTGCGATCAACCGATTTCCAGAAAATAAAATTAAGCAGAATGAAGCATACGCTTTCAAAATGTTCTGACTGCTCGAAAAACACCAGGGATTCGTTTTTTCTTCGAAGAGACAGCGCCAGAATCTGCGCCTTCTGAGACAGCTACGAACATTTCAGTAGCTTCAAATATTTACAACTTGTTGCGCGATTGATTAAATGTGGTTTAAGAGATTACGTATAGT
The DNA here is from genome assembly GCA_037576465.1 of Parascaris univalens. NCBI lineage: Eukaryota > Metazoa > Nematoda > Chromadorea > Rhabditida > Ascarididae > Parascaris > Parascaris univalens. The sequence continues at coordinate 27,598,393 of CM075173.1, forward strand.
AAACATCACATCGGCAAGGCTTTGCGACTCGGATGCAGCAGTTAACATACTGGGATAACAGAATACAATGCATGAATAGGTAACTAAGCACAATATGCGCCTAGACAAACTAGACCAAATTGCGTTCTGCTGTGCAGTTTTGCAAAACTCCGAGAAATTCTCGTTGTTTCGTTTACAGTTTTCAGTGGAATATCGTTGCAGGTAATATTATCGTGATGTTATGTGCAAGTAATATTAACCGCAGTGTATGAAGAATGAAACCTCGACAAAAGTATGCACGATCAAATACTTCTTGATGGAAGCGACATTTGCAAGCTGTACGAGAAAGTTGGTTTTATCTTCTTGAGAAGTTGTCTTGTGTAATGTCCGCTTTAAACTGCTGCTGCAAATGTTTAGGTATTTTCTGGCATTAAGACGTGTAGTGATGGCTTTAGTAGGTAATTGGTAGTGTACTATTAGCATGCCTGCATTGCTATTCGTTGTTGTTGTCAACGGATAGCTGACATGACAGCGCACTGTTTACGTGCTGATAATATCAAAACATGTTCGGTTGAAGTTCACTTAAAGCAAAGAAAACCGCGCTCTTTCTCTCTAAATTCGACAGGAAAAATTATTGCACTTGTGACTCTAATTCCACTTGACAGATCTTCAAACAGCATAAAATGTAACAAAGGAAGCGAAATGCGTCGAAGCTGTGAGCTTTTCAACCTGAACGAAGATGCCTGTTGCCATCAAGTGATTAAGGGCTCTAAAACTCATAGCAGCAATTCAAACTACATATGTTTCTCCACGTTATCATAGCGCCTATTGGGCAGTTCTCCCAAGACAGAGCCAAAGCAATGGCGGGCTTAATTTCGTTTCTCGATGCCTTTCACAGATATCGAACAAAACGGATCCGTTTTTTGTTCAAGGAGCCACATAGGGAGCACGGGAAGGAGAAAGTTCGGTAACATTGCTCAGAAAACGTAGAAAAAAGTGCGGGCAAATTTTTTCCGAAAACTGCTCTGCTGACTTTATCGAGTACACCTTCAGCGTAATTTTTCGTACTCAAAAGCTTCGCAAGAGGACGATTGGAAGAGATCAGGGAGGAGAATATAGGTCACGTAAAAGCGTCGGCTGAAACTGTCCTCACTTTTTGCATTTGGAGCGAAAGGTGCGTCCAGGATTTATCTTTTGCTGCGACGATCCCCTCTTTTTCTTCTCGTCGAAGACGGACGTCTCAAGAAGGATTCCCGAGTTCGAAGGAATTGCAAGAATGTTACGATATGTAAACGATTAAGTAAGCTTATTTTAAAATCTTGTGCCAGTATGAATTAGTGAGCCGTTACATGAGGGTGCCAACTGACCCAAGATGCAAAGGTAGTGCGCGTTGTGAAAAATGACTAGGAGACGCTGCACTCAGAGAAAGAGAACACACTGCAAGGAGATAGCCGCATTCTTTGCAGCCGTAGTATGGGAAAATGAAACTAACGGGACATCTTCGCACTCGGACGATGACAGCTGCCTCGGCTGCTGATGCATGTTCTGTTACAAAATAAGTGTCATTTTGGTTCTGATTCCCTCTTTCCGATCTTAACTTCTTGTTCTGCTATGCATCCGTCAAATATTATACATCCTGCGGTGATTTACCCAAGTGCAAAAGGCGAGTCTTCTGCACGTAGAAATGCGGTGTCGACCGTCTGGTTTTTTGCAAATTAAGGCAGAACGTCTGTTGCTGGGGTCTCGACACATGCAGAACACATGTGAAAAGTCTAAGTGAGCACATTAATCAGTTTATAACTGCATCTGTTGCATCTTGATGAAGAAAACAGATTTATTTTGGAGTTCGTTCAATGGACCTTGGTCAATGGTCACATTCTTCTAAGGCTTTCGTTTATTCCACCCATTAATAAAGTCATCTGTGTTTTTTTATTTATGTATGTCAAGAAAAATACAAAGTGCAAAGAGAAAGTACCAGTACTGTACTTTTGGAGGCATTAACCTGGTTTAGGATTGAAGTAAATGTGAACGAATAAGAGCATCATAGGTGCACTAAACAAGGGAGAAAAAGAATTGAACAAGTGTAATATTTCGCCTTTTTAGGAGGGACGTAAATAAGAAAACCGTGGTGCAATGAAATCATTTCTTATGCTGAACGGAAATCGCACCCTCCAGTCACGATCCCCTTCTGTGGGGCGTCTCATAGGTGAAACCCCTGAGTCCTTCCATACGCTCACACTATATTCTCGCGTTCTCAATTGGTGCAAGTCAGCTTTTCTCGAAAACATAAATAGATCGTAAAAGCAGTTATTATTACAAATCTACCATCGTTTTAATTGAAAAAAATTGAGAACTGCTACAATAATCATCGTCCCCAAATTCATCAAGCAGTTCAGCATTTGAAGTTTCGAAGGCCAAAAGCGATGCTGTCGTTGTTTCGAAAACGCAAAGTCTCATGTCACGTTGAATATGCATTAATGGCTGCTATTCTTCTTCCGTCCTCTTGCTGCTCTTGCCACTCATTTCTAAAACAGCATCACCATCGCTTCTAGTTCTTGCTTCGGCGGGTTCATTTCCTTGAGCCATCTCTTCACTCTCGCGCGATTCACTCAAAGAATTTTGCATCATGTCGCTTTTTTGGACAACTGCCACTGATGTACCAAGACCTCCGTCTTCAGACGTTTTAAATGTTCGGTTTGTGTTGTCAGCCAAGCTCTTGGTCACCAATCTTGATGTTTCTCCTAAAAGACTGAATGAAGTGTGTGCAGAAACCAAAAATAGGTTAAATAATCAAAATTAATCCATGGATTTCTTCCGATCTTAAAGGCAAACAAAAAAGTCAAGCCGGCAGCACTACCTCGCTATGCCAGAAAATACAGCGCAACAAAAAGTTCACGGCGAAAAAACAACAACCCCCATAAAGTTGGATGAGCAGGCACTGAGACAAAATTCAGCGGCTGTTTGTTACTACTCCTAATTACAACAGCAGCAGAGTTCGAAAGAGGCATATTTTGCTACGACAACAAATATGGTCAAAAGAAGTCTCAAAAGCCTCCTTCCTCTTCTCATGAATGCCTGCCTTCACGTAGCCGCTTTTGAGCGAACGTTTATTTTGACCTTTAAGAGCATTCATTACGAGTCCGCCGGACTGGTACTCGAAGAATATGGAGAGCGCCCGGCGACAGGGGGCGGATTGAGGTAGAGCCAACAAGGCATAGCAAAACCTGTCTCAACCAAAAACCCACCTAAATTGTAGAAAAACGTTACATCTAATTTGGGTCGAAGAGACTAGAATAAACTGCTGTGTTCCCGCGACGCATTGTGTACATGTTGAAGTAGTGACATATGACAGCAAGCGCTATGAGCAATGAGGGAAAAAAATTCTGGAGCAAGGTTCATATTTTGTTTCCCGCTGCGTTTAAAACACTTTCGATTATCACCTTTAGCAGCACCTTTAACACTGAAATCTTCCTTAGGAAAGAAGCCGCGGAACGAAAAACGATGCTTGTATAATCATCGCTGCATGTTTTGTTGTAGCTCTAGCAGAGACAACGTTGAGAGGGAGACAGAGTGGAACGCGAAGAGATACAGAGGTGGTCGACGTCGTTTATCGGCGGAGCACCACAGCTCACAAAGAGTAAGCGGAAGAAGGTGGGACGTGCGAAACTACATTTCTTATTCATTGGTGGCTTGCCTGGAGGCATTCAATTCCCTCTGTCTTTTCGCTTTATTAGCAGATCAGGTGTAGGTGCGCATACAAGTGGAGTACTGCTTGGATATTTATGGTGACATACCGAAGCGTCCTGCACCGTTATGTGCGGCTATTTCGGACAAGTGAGACGACATCGTTCTTCCACAACTCCAAATTTGGTTTGGCCTTTTTAGCAACCACGCGCACAACTTGAGAAAACTGGAGTTAATACCACCTTCTGTTTGCACATAACGTGCGTTGTTATAGCACAAACAATGGAGTAGGAAGGAGGGCAGGTACTTCTTTTGGTCAACTACGATTCTACCATCTGATAACTTAATTTGTTCGAAGTGACGTCCGGCTGACGTGACCTATGAAAAATCAACGAGAAGATGCCCGCAGCAGTCTTATCTGATGGCATTCACTGCACGGTTTAGAATTCAAAAAGCCCTGTGCTTGAAACTATTCAACCGGAACTTCCTTGAACTGCAGATAAAATAGGTTCTCTCTGCCGGTTGATTCGCAGCCATGTTCCACGTCGGATGTTAAGGTTTTCTTGGAATCAACAGCTTTATTAGGACAAGAAACATCCACCAGCATTTCGATATCAGTCCATTCTAATCGAAGAACGCCGATCTACTTTCGCCATTCAGAATGTTAATCTTTGTTGACCCAAGAATGGATGCGACATCACATGCGCGATCTCACCACGCTTTTTCGACAGCATCCATGGACCGCTATGGTCTTCGAAGTTTCATACCAGTTAAGGAAAAGTTGGGGAGCACAACAAACACCAAAAATGACCAACAACAACAAAAACCAACGGCTAAAACGACGGAAACTTTTGTAAATTAGAAGAGAAAAGCCCAACCACAAACTCGCAAAAAACGCTCATTTTTGCTGCTAAATGTTTCCGTTCAAAAGTTGGTGCTGACGCCTGAATGAACCCCATTTCCAGCTAATTTTTGATTTAAACTGAAACTATCGTATGAGCACAAAATCCTCGCAGTGGGTTTTACGACGATAAACAATGACACTTTACTGACTGTGGTCCGTAATATGCGTAGAAAATCTATTCCGATGGATTTCAACAACTGTTTCGCGTTGCTGATATGAGAAGGCAAGAAAGTTTCATTTCAAAGTTGATAGCGCCTCAATAACTTTTTATAGCCTGGAAGCGTCTAAAGAAGGATGGTTTTGTGTTTTATATATTTCTGAAATATCAGTGAAGTTTTTTGAAGCATATTTCAGCCCTCGAAACTGGAAATTTCGAATGTTATTGGGAAAAAAATTAGCTGAAACGATGATAGTTCAGTTTCGAACAGTCTAACAATTTTTTGTGGTCTGATAAAAAATAAATAACCAACTTTGCGCAGTGTAATCAGCTTTAATTAACGATTCCCTGCAGTAATGGTCAACAATTCCTGCTCCAAATGCATCTCCGATAACGTTCACGGATGTGCGGACACGATCTCTGAAAAATTCAAAATTGCTGGTCTTATTTTTCAAAGCTCGAATAGACGATAACTAGAAAGTGATGCTTCCTTAGTTTACTCCTCTTTATACATTCTTTCAGCAGTATCGCCAACAAATCAAGTAGCACATTTTTCAAATACAGCAGCCGTAGTTATCATTACGACAACCTTATAGCAGTAGTTGTCACTATGGCATTGCAGATAAACAGAAATGCGCAAAAAATTCGTTTATGTACAAGCTTCATCGCTTTTTTTTGAAGGCAAGCTTTAGTTCGCAAAGGATTTTACAGATTCACTCACAGAAGCCAGTCAACGGCAAGGATCATAGCTATGTGCGTTGTTTCGAGGCCGACGGCGCTTAAAACTATAACCATTGTGACAAGACCTGCTGACGGCACAGCTGCAGCGCCCACTGACGCAATCGTCGCTGTTATGCTGCAACAGTATGTCATCAGTGAAGAGAATACCGCTGTTCCAGAGAACACTGAGCAATGCTGGAGGAGGCCGATATGATAGGTTGGAACTTTCAAATTTTTAATTATTTGTTGATAAAGTATGATAGCGATTCAAACCAGCTCCGAAGTGTGTAGACAACACGATGCACCTGCGTCGAAAACTCCTCCATGACTACGTCGGAACATCAGGATTTTGGATCATGCTGCTAGTGCTACGTAATTTTTTCTGGACGCACTCAGCCTAAAACAGGTTAAAGTAAAGTCAAAGAGCGAAGAAGCATTTCACGGAAACTGGCAGGTAATTTTGCACTCTTTGGATTAACTGGCTAATAGTTTTGATTTTTGTGCGTAGTAATTCGAAAGGAAACAAGGAATGTATATCAGCTGGTTAATGGTGAGTTGGCATCCTGCTGATCTAGTTTATGTCATACGAACTAACGTCTTCAGAGAGGTCTCATTTGCCATGGTCTGACTTAATTGGTCGCCGTTTCTGCTTATCTTGTGATGTCAGTAGTCATATTCTGTCATACACTAAAGAGCTTTTTATGCGACTCGCATGGAGTGGAATATTTGAAACCGCGAATCGTGCCGAGTGGATTTCAAAAAAAGGCATTGAAATAGGACTACTGATAGGGAAGTGATGTGCAACAGACTCACACTTTCGGCGCATCGAACAGACAACAGGTGAAGTAATGGATAACGGCCTCCTACATACTGCCTTTAACATGGATAAAGAGCTGACAACCCTCCTTACAGTAAACGGGGAGTACAGGGGTGCCTTAGTCCTCCTTTGCCACTTACAATGGGTGGTAACTCCCACTGGGCCCGTGCTTTGATCCCCATGCAGTCAGGCGAAACAATATAAGGGAGAAAAAGAACTTGAACTTATATAGTACAAAGACTTTATTCTGGTTCATTAGACAAGCATACTGCATGTGTTCCTAACTTCATATTATTCAACCAATATCGGCACCAGTATGTAAACAACATCAGCACACACCAAAATACGCAGTTCAGAGCTCACATCTCCGAGCGGAACCAAATAATTAATGGTCAGTTCCAAAGACAAACATCTTAACCACTTATGTATGATCGCTTCATTGGTTCTATTTCTTCGTTATAATAAGGTTAGATTTTGAGAGCACAGCTACAAGTACAACCAGTTTCGTTACAGTAACCCATGTGCAAGACTGCTGACGGAAAACTGAAGATGGCAGCCAGCACCGAGCGTTGCTGATTTACAACGTAAGCAAAGCGTGGACCACTCAGCTTTCTGCTTTGCGCAGACCTCTACTTTAACGTTCTTATTTTTAATGCAGTAAAAAAGACGCTAGTTTAATACCCTTTTATCCGCACTTCTGCACCTGCAAATGGCCACACAATGATCAGCTCGTTGAGCTCTCGTTTGATATCAAAACTAGAAAGACTGAAGAGAAGCTTTTTTCAAAAATCTACGTGCTTTTTTCCAGAAAATCATTGAGATTTGAAAAATTGCGATTTCTGGGTACTAAATCTCGGCTGAAGGAGGACGATCATGAGTGCGAGTGGTACACTGGATAGGTCTCGATAAGCTCTCTCAGTATAACACAAATGCGGAGAGGTATTTTCTTTAGCAACAGAGAGCCAAATCCACTAATATCGCGATCTCATGAAAATCAGGTGAGAAAAGATTGATACTTCTATTCCTCGGAAGGTTGAACCTCTTTTGATATATATAGCAGTGAATGCTGAATGACATAAATCAAGTTCCAACTTAGAAGGATGCTTCAGAACCGGGATATATTCTCTCATACACGCGCGCATATATTTTATGTATCTACAGCTCCAAAGGTTTTCCTAGGATGGGAGGATTACTTATGAGATGACGTAACAGACGCTGAAGGAAGCAGAGAGCTACCAGAATTGCACCCTGATCTCTCGTAACCTGGGTCCAACACCTTAACCACCAAGCCTTCTGGCTCCTGCGGCTCCCTTATTTTGACGGCATATATATTTCATGTGCGCATGCTCGCACTCTATACACACTAAACGCGAACATATGGCCACTTAGTGAGTCGTGATCGGCTTGAAAAGTTCTCTTATCTGATACCAACATTGCATAGCATACTATAACGGAGAAAAATCAAAATTTCTGATGGCATACATCTTAGGTCACATACTTCGTGGCACATACGTAATAGCACGTCTCCATACAAGCATACCAATACAAAGACCCCTTCCTATAGGAACGCATACAGCTGAGGACGAAGACCACTAAAATTTAGAGACCTCCCTTGTTCCATAACTTGCACCTCCTCTGGCACATGCTAAACAGAACCAACCGTTTTGTCTGTGTACTTGTAAAAAAGGTCACACAGAGACCTTCAAAACCTACAAAATCAAAACCTTCAAATCAAAATTGCACTCCTCACTGAGTTTACACCCTTTTTTTCATCCTTTCATGGAATAATCTCCGCTCATCACATTGCCCTCCCCAAACACATTCTCATGTACATCTCATATAAGAAAAACATCTCTTAAAGTGTATATAGAAGAGAACAAATTCTGCGCACAAAAGAACAGTCAAAAAGAACTCGTAAAACTTACCCAAAGAAAGACGATATGGAACGAAGAGGAATGAACGTAGAATTGAGCATGTGAACCTCTTTAGCTCGTCTGGATTTCACTTCAGTATTATTGCCAGGGTCAGGGGGCTCTGTCTACCTGTAGTCCCGCAGTGGGCTTCCACTCCTTTAACCCCTCCACTTTACTTCACATACGGTTGTTATCGCATCTCTATACAGCTCCTAGTAGTCCCTGACGTACGGGGGGAGGGGAAGGGACTTCGCCTTCCTTCATAAGAATCCAAAAGGAACGAAGGGACTTTGGTCCCGCTCTGTAAGATACACGAAAGGGAATGATATGCTCCGCTCTCCCAACTGCCTTTTTGCACTACACAGAGCAGCGCTAAGGGACTGACACAGCACATACCAATGATAAGGAGTCAGGGACTTATACACAGCACATACCAACGATAAGGAGCAACCGAACCCAACTCCTCACTGCTGCACACCAACCGGCAGCTTTAGCCATTGAGCACTTTCGACCACGCATTTGCTTTCATTCACTTACTATCGTATTTTATAGTGAAACGGTCATCCCTTCCCGCCTCCTTTGTCTGCTACCTTGTCACCATATATCACACCTATCCGACTATCCAACGAAGTTATTCGAGGGAGCTGGCAAAGGAACGGTATGAAGAAATTTCAGAAATTGACCGCTTAGAGAGTTATCGTTGGGACAACCCAAAACGGAATCAGTGACCTTCTGTATATATTTAAATTTAGAATTTACACCAAAACCAATGCCAATAAGTAAATCAGCCATCTCAAAATACCCTCACATTTTTTCAGATGCCTGCTCAAAAGTGCTAGCGCCGCGATGAACGATCTTGGTCAAGTGCAGTCCAAGGAAACTATCGTACCTGATTATGATTACTTTGAGTACGGTCAACTTGTATCCGATAGTAAGCTGCGCGATGAAAACTGCCGAAACTGCTTCGTAGAGCGCAGTTCCATTCTGAAAAAAGAAATTCAGGATGTGTGGCATAGTATCTTCAAGAACATCAGTTCAGCCTTTCACAACCTGAACTGGTCGAATTTTGGCGAGTACTCAACCTAGGTTGTTGCAGGCTTCCTGTCTTTTACGCGTAGCGTTAGCTCGAATGGCTGGATTCCTTGTCTGAATTTTGAGATGCCAAGTAGCGGATCTGCTGAATAATTACTGCGCTGTGTCTTGGCTTTTCCTCCTGCTGGTGAGTTATTTTTATGTTCAACCTTCAAAATTGTTCATAATTGGCTTTCCATACCAAAAATATATAGAGCAAGGACTCACCTAGCCAACAGAATGTTGCCCGACTGGCAAGAACATCTTTATGTTCAATATTACGTCAAATGGCGACTCTAGCTGGGGCATTCAGCACCTCTGAGTGGCTCCTACCACTTTTTGATGTAAAAATAGCCTGTGTTTTTGCCTGTTCGAGCTTGTAGCCGTTTCCCCTGTCGGCTTACTTGCGTGATGATTGACATTGTCGCTTATGTGGCTGACTGCAGACATTTCAGTTAGTCTGTTTTTTGATTGCTTGTGTGGTTTTCCCTTCCTTTTGACCTATCAGTAGGTGCCTCCGACAGCGGGTAACGGCTAGTCAACATTGACGGTACCATTACGGGCAATTATGCAACAAAGACGATGCCTCGGTTTTCCTTATTAGTTTTTATTTTTCACAATATCTTGCAAACTATATGCAGACAAAATTTTCCTTGCAAACGCTTCATATTACTGCGTCCACTATGCATCGCTATCTTCTCGGAATGCCGAGGTTAGTGCTTATTTTCCACAGCCCTCCATAGCCACTGCAACCACATTATGAGAATGATTTCCTCTTAATGCCTCTAAAATGTTTCCATGAAATATTCATGCAGATCAGGAGCATCTGATGATTGTTCCAAATGCTCAAATCAGCCTCAGTTTCTGTTCCTTCAACAAAAAGTAATTGCTTTGAGAGATTTATTCTCATCTCGCGAGGACATCCTGATTGTGACCTGGAATAAGTCAGGAGGGCTTAGAAAATCTACCATCATATGCATGCAGGTATCGCTGTCACGGATCTTTGCAAGGCGCAAAGCTAATGCGTGATGCTGATGCACGTCGCAGGCTGGAAACACCTGCAGATCCCTCTGCTATTGTCCAAAACGTCATTCATAGCTCCAGCATTATAATTGGTACCATGTGTTATTATTGAAGCAATCAACGGCTAATGCCATCTCATGAGCTCATGCTTTTCACTGAATTCGCCCAACGCGTCAGAAAGAGATGCGTTGGCTTCGTCTCATCGACATTTCCGGCCAATAGCCGGATTCATTTGTTTCCTGTTTTGTTTATTAAGTTATCCACTTGCAAACATGATTTTAGTATACGTTTCCATATACCACTCTATGTGCATCATTTCCACTCATCTCCGGTGACATTTTTCAAGCCAGTTGTTTTGCTCACTTCGTGCTTATATTTTGTTTCCGTGCCTTCCTTCGTTGGGCACTTGAACTGCGGATTTATTACCCAGGTTTGAAGTGCGGCAGATGGGGAGCCTACAGTAACAGGCAATTTAAATTGAGATGCGAGAATCATGACGACCGAGAAAGAACGTTTTGAAAAGATGAGAAATTCAATCAAGCAAAAGGCACTGCATTTCTTCTCTGTCATGTATTGTAGACGAACGTGATAAGGGATCTGATCCTCTCTTGTTGCATCGAAATTGTGTTAACTTGGAACAGCCCATTTTTGACGAAGAATTTCGACTTGAAAAGCTGTCTTGTGTTTAACTTCATTCATGTCTACATCTACTGCCATTCACGTTTGTTATTCATGCATACCTATGTAGAAATATAAATCTGATGTCTACAGTCTAAACGTTGAAATGCGGAGAACTGCACCATTTAGTAAACTCACACACAAAAATCCTACTCTGCCTTGTCACCGCGTTTGTTTCACTCATATATGACGCAAGAAGGATGCAAGAAGTTGTGCGCACGCGGATCACACTGTCGCGCAGGAGGCGCACATAAATCGCTTGCAACGTTCACTGTCATTTGAAATTAACATACATAGAATATGTGCTTAAAGACCACGCTATTTGTTACTTCTCGGAATGCACCTGGGGGCAGGGGGTTTCATTCTTTGTAGATTAAGAGGTCAAAGCTAGTATTAACAGCCGCCAAAATATACCGGTGCCTCTTTTCGTCCTGCGCCTTTTCAGATGGTATGTAGCGAGTTAAATTTTTCACGGTTAATCGGAACGTTTAGTTGTGGGACATGTAGGCGTACAACAAGAAATCAGAAGAACGTTAGGCTGTACCTGAACGCTTTAAAGGCTGGAAGGGGCTCGCTGAAAGAGTATAAAGAGGCAAGCTCATTTTATAACTTGTTTTTGCTTACTCAGCTTCTATCGAACAGTTGAAATTAAGCAGTCATGTATGGGTGAGGTGTTTTCATCTGCCACCATTTGAACACAAATTTTCTTTTGCTTCTTTTTTCCTCACAGAAACGAGTTAAAGCTCACAGGATACAAATGGGCGCAGTGCTGACAAAGGCTGCGAATTATGTGCTTCATCTTACCATATTGACAGTGGCACCAACTGGGAGGACAAAGTTAGCAATACGCTCGTCGATGTTTAGATTTCGTTCGCAGCACTCGATGGTGACAGGAAGTGTTGCAGCACTACAAAATAAATATGTGTTCATAGTACGAGATGGGAAAGGATGTTATTTGATTCACTGTTCCAAACAATGTCGCATCTCTCAGGTTTAAGTCGAGGTTCTCAGCAGATAGCAAATTTAACAGCTAAAGTATTGCCTTTAATATTTCAACATCAAATGCCACATAGAATAAAACGAGTAAAAACTCGTGCACTTCTTTTTCGCCGTTCACATTCGCTTTAGCGCGATGCTCGTTTTCATGACAAAATGTACTCATTGCAATGCCTCCACATAGATATAATATACCTTAGTGGATGTCAGAGGTAGAAAGAAAATGCACTATATGAATGCAAGACAATTGAAGGTCGTCTTACTTATAACTGCTGAGGAGAAGTTCGTGAATATCTTATCAAGTAGGGCCAGCCGTGTGTAAGTTAGTAGAAAGCCGTTCATGTTTCCATAATTTTAATAAGTACTTTTTTGTCTTAAAAGTATAAGTTTGTCTTTGTCCTAAAACCTGCTCACTTCTAAAATGTGATTTACTTTTTTCTAGCCTTTATATATACGGTAAAAAAGCAGACAGGTGGCACTCCCAATTTTTAGCATAAGAAAAGAAGGAGACTAGGGATGGTTCGATCATAGACATTATTCCCATGCCGTCATTGAGAAATGGTGGTAACTGGGGACGAGGGGAAGGGGGAAGGGGGGGGGAGGGGAATGGAGCTACGCTGAAAAAAAGGAAATTTTGTGTCATATTTCATCATGCTCAACACGTTGCAGTGCAATTAAGCGAACGGTTTTGCTTTCGGTCCATTATGCGGAAATCGCTTCATACGAACCTACTTTTGTTCGGTATAAAGGCTGTTCTTCTCAGAAAGCTCTGCTGCCCCCTACGAAGGGCACGCAGAGCACAACATGTTAAAGGACGTCATTTGAGTTTCTGAAACTAGAAGGACGTCTATGAGGGAGCACAGCTTAATAGGACAGATAGTGAGCGCTGCTGCTCCACCTGCCTTTCACCGCTTGTTGAGATCAGCCGACCTTTTGTGGCAGGATGATGTAAACTGATATTATTTGGCAGCAAGCGAAACGCAATTGCTCTATTTCGAATCATTTCTACTCACCAACTTACAATTCATCTTCATCACTGATACAAGCCCATTTAGAGATGGTCACAAAGGGATACAGCATGGTGGCCATGCATGAAAGCTTCAAAAACAGTATAGGAAACACATACCTGGATGAGGTGACGAAGGCCGTCACCCACACCTGAACAAGCCCTTTCATAAATGTCAACGGATTCTTCCTTGTGAGGAGCAAATAAATGAGCGGCTGGATAACAAACATTTGGATGAATAAACCAACTAAAACGGTTATCATAAAGGAGCCAAGCGCCGATAGAGTATCGCGAACATCGGCCACTTCGACAAGCTTTCCAGTAATCAAAGAAGCGATTCCAATTGGTGAATACCTTTAAAACAACGACCTGCAGAAATATGCGGAAACAGCCTTTTGAAGATTTTTACTTAGTTATTTTCCAACTCCGTGCTTGACTCGAAGCCACAGAAATATTAGCCAAACATAACCGCAACTGGACTGCCCTTTTGCCAAAGGCTATAAAACATGGTTAGATGCTCCGTCGAGAACCTGCGGGAAATTGGTTCAAACAACTCAGTGCAAGTTTTAAGAAAGCAAGTTTTTGGGTTGCGAAAATTTCCGTTCGCTATTCCAAGTAGCCAATACTTGGACGCAAAATTTTCCATCCATTGCTCATTAATGCAACGTCAACATATTTTTACGGCCTTTAATGCATAAGAGGGGGGGGGGGGGGGTGCACGCTTTTTCATGCACCTGAGCCGAAGCAAAATAGCGCAACGTGTGAGCACAAATTCACGAGCAAAGTGAACGGAAATCCCAAACAACCTCAAGCAGTCTCAACGGCAGCAGGCCACACCCGATAACAACTTACCACATGATCAAGCTGATTATTTTCATTGTAACTTGGTCGATAGCGGTGAGGATGTTGACGAGCGATTCTCCTTTTTGCCTCATTTTACCGAGAATAATGCCACATATGATGGACATTGTGATTATCCCTACAATGTTCATCACATCTGTGACGTGGAACGAACGAAATGCAACGTTACAGACCTTGATCATTCAGCGTTTATAGGAGTGGGTAATAGAAAAGCGACAGGAGAAACTTGCGCATACGGGAATACTATGAAGTTGCGATTAGAAGTGCAGAGATCGCTTTTTGCCTCGATAACGTCGGAAAACAATGCTCCAACTGCACAGTTCAACTTTGCACCAACAAAGCCGTAAATGCGGCCAGCAAAAGCTTCCAAATCACACATAATGCATTATCTTGAGTTTTGATGCTCTATAATAGATAGCTGAAGGGAGAGAAGGTATCATGAGAAGTTTCAAGAGTGGCAATGTGGGAACTATAAGAATGACTGAGTGTCGGATTCACGAAGTGTGCGCAATGCGCTCAACACATGCCATACTTGACAGAAGTGTGTTTACACTTGACAGAAGCCTGTTAACACATAACGTTTTGGATAGCGATAACTGAAGGAACCTGACAATTAACCACTAGTGCAACTTTATGGCCGTTGTTGTGTTTACTATGTAAAAAATTTGCCCAGTTCGCTAAGCTCAAGGAATACCCAAGAAACGGGAATTTCACTTAATGACATATTATGTTTGGCTTGCTCCACCAGTTCGGCAATTTGCATCCTTGCTTCATTAGTCTGCAGCCGAACTTTGGAACAATTTGCTATGTGAGTGAGAGGATGGAAGCGAGCGCCTGATGAATGATGGAAAGCGGGGTGGTACATATCTCAAGTGACTGAACAACAGCCTTCATCCTCACAGCATCTTCGCTGCCAACTCTGTCTTTATTCGTACATTAAGACGGTGACGGTGGATGGAGCAGGTTTTAATTCAGATCCCTCAAATTACATAGATTCCGATGGTCCTAACCAGCTTGACTCATCCAAAGTGGGCGTGACACCTTTTGCGGAAGTTGCGTAGCTCGTGCTTGAAGCAATTCTCAACTGCTTAGATCTGTAGCATTATATCTTCATGCGACTTACAAAGAAACACAGGAACAAGGATGTGAAAAACGAAATGTTTGCAAAAAAGTACTTGTATATAGTGGGCGAGGAAGACACCTTGAAACATTCGAATCAGAGAGTGAGCTACTTGGTGTACTAATTTATAAAATGAAGGATACAGGTTTCCCAGTGTATGCTTCGTGCATGAATTAAATACTGCTGCCACATGAGCCGACATGATGGTCTATGCCCTATGCTGAAATGTATTGTCCTCGGTGATTGCACGGAAAATTGAGCAGCTATGCTGAGTTTTGTTATTACTTTTTTGCTCCTCTCTTTCTCCCTCTCCCATGGAATATACTTCTGCACTTTCTTCTGGACCAATTTTTGAGTATGCCGGCTTCAGAGCTAGGACCAGGACGCTGCAATTTTACATTGTGAAAGTATGCAAGCAAAAAAAGCGATCACTGCGTTCCATAACTGATTCACGAATGAATCGATACGAACATCTGCTCAACAGCAGAGTATGTAGCCGTCCATATATCGACACTGGATAATTTTCTAAGGCGGTAAGTTTTTACGACCATTCTGACGCCGAAAACACGCAAAGGCGCAAGCACCTAAGGTTCTCAACAGAGAGCAAATGCTTCGCCATGCAGCAGCGGTAATGGATGTGCAAAAGCTCCCCCAGGAAACTGAAACTAGAAAGCAAATGATCAGCTGAAAAAGTTTTTAAGAACTAACAAAAGAAAAAGACGAAAAACGAAAAGACAAATAATTAGAGAAAAAATGTTCAGAAGAATTGATACAGAGAATTACAGTAATAGGAGTAGTAAAATCAGATGGATGAAAGAAACTTCATTTGGAGCATATTTTTTCGTATTCTGATGAAGGCGAAATTTTTACAAGCAGCGAAATGGAAAGAAAGTTTCCGTCGGAGGAAGGGAATCAACAAGTTTGTTGATCCTGTGATTAAATTGTCGAAATTTCATGGTCGAAGAAACTGCAGGAACCGGTCGAAGAGCAATAAATGGCATAGTCCCACCGAGCACTTCAGCTGGGAAAAGCTATCGATTTAACCATGGAGTGATAGGATATCAGAGTGCGGTTCGATGAAAAATTCATCTCTTTAGAAGTTGGGGAAATGGTTTTCACATAGTCAATCAGATTTTTAGTCGCTGTAATCTGCGAAAGAAGAATTGGTTCACAGAAGGAGGATAAATCACCTATCACATTCATCCTGTTCGTATAACTCGAAGTTTTACTCAGCGGTCCTTGCAGTGTCCCGTTTATATCTTCACGCTTATACACGGTTTGATACTGCTCGATACATGCCTGTGCTATATTTTCAGGGAAGACATTTCTGCAATAGCCAACTTTCATGTATGCAAAAAAACTAAAGAAGAGCATAAGCGAAAACTGATAGCTTCATCTCACTGGAGCTAATAGCAGCGATTGCATTCGCGAAAAAGTTCTTTTGTAGCATTAACATTTCGTCTGCAGACTGTTCCAACCTAGCAGAGACTTATCGTGTACGTGGTTTTCGAATGCACTTTTAATTGCCTTGTCTTAGGCATTAAACACGGAATTCTAACGTTGAAATTAAAACTTTTCAAAAAAAGACTATCGTTGAGAAATATCTCCTTGTATGCGATAGGGATGTGTTAAATTCGTAGACTGTCTTAACCGATACTGCCCAGCGGGATATAATTCCACACCACCCAGCAACGAGATATGGCGAAACGGGTAGCTGAGCCAACTAATTACTTTCTGAAATTACTCCAGCTGACCAATTCCCGAAGCGAAACAACGTGACTGTCAACTTTCTTCTTTAGAATCCGCCCAAAATGGCGTGCTGCCGATTATAACGAGCGAAACTTGTCGGCCCATGTCATTATAATAATCCATGACTGGGGCATTTAAATTACGCATAAAAAGCCAGTGCTGACAGCATCCGTATTCTCCTGCACAGTACGTATGCGCAAGTCAACTTGGAGGGACGTCCTTATTTGCACGCCAAAATTGTACGCTTCTAACATTCGTCACGCGGATCGCAGAATGAAGTTGCTAGTAGTCTGTTCAACAATGTTCACTTGCAAACAAATGTTGAATAAAGCGTTCTTCTTCCTGTGGAAAAGCAAAACAAAAAACGAATGGAGGGAAACGGGAGGACGAAGGTAACCATAAACCATTAAAGGTTGATACTAATTTCTCTTCCCTGAATTCTATTCTGTCGCTTCCGATTTATAAGCTTCCAATCTACATATCACCACAGAATTCACTAACAAGTTTATCCTTGATGTCATGCGATTGATACAAATTCGATTTTGGATTTTGGAAGCAAAACCTCATTCCATCTCGAAATTTAAAGGAAAGAAAACGTATTTCCTCACCGCAGTAAATCGAAAATTGCATCCTGAGCGGTGAAAGGTGATGGAATGTTTAGAACGCTTTTTTCTGTGTTCTGCTCAGACCGTGAGACGCGCTTTCCTGGTGCAATCGACAGGACAAGAATGATGCCCAGCTGAAATACATTCAGCAAGTTTTAAGGGTGAACAATAGCCAGGCCAATTTCAAATTGCAACACTGATATTTGTTTTCATACAGATTTTCAACGTTTGTTTTCTTATCCACTAGCAGGCTTTCATCGTCAGTTGCAACAACAGTGAGAAGTATTCATACAACTAAATTAACGTCGCCACTAAAAATTAAGAGAAGTAATTCAGTGACCAAGAGACGTAAATTGGATAACTCCTTCAATCCAAGGGAAGTTACGCATAGTCATTTGCAGCGCACTGCTGCA
This sequence comes from Parascaris univalens, assembly GCA_037576465.1. Lineage (NCBI taxonomy): Eukaryota > Metazoa > Nematoda > Chromadorea > Rhabditida > Ascarididae > Parascaris > Parascaris univalens. Next base: position 27,616,089 of record CM075173.1, read on the forward strand.
AGGTTGAACTTGCAACCTAAGTTGTCGTCGACTTTCATAATGCATGAATGCGTTAAAATTAGGAAGAAACTGATTGGTGTCTTCTAAACAGTGTACGCGGGAAGGGGATGAACCAGCCCCTTTTACAATTCAGCACATAATTTCAGGTCATTAAAATCTCCTGCGGCTGTTTTGCTGGCTTTGGTTCAAACTCTTTAACAGTAAAAGGATGCTATCACATTTGTGCAGACTCTTTTGCGGATGTATGACAGAAAAATTTCTGCCTTCATCTGTTTTGTAATCTCTTGGCTACAAATGTCCTCAACTGAAAATTTAAAACACTACTGCATGGAAAAGAAAACGCAACCGTATTTGCACCATTTAGAATAAATTACACCCAGACACCCTTCCCCGCTTCGAAAATTGGTGTGTCTCTATCCGGATAACGTTGAGATGAGACCAAGTGAAATGCGAGGAGACACAAAGATAGTCGAAATCGTTTACCGATGGGCACTACAGCAAAACAAATAGTATGCGTGAATATTAAAAAGGAGTTGAAGGTCGGAGAGCCGTCGAGAGAAAAAAAGACTCCGAACGGTTGGGTTCTTCCTTATATAGACTTCAGGCTGACCAGAACTACAAGTGGCGCATGACAAACAGCAAAAGTGAATGATGTTGAAACCACAAGGCCACTGTTTCATCACAGAGAGATATCGGGGGTTTGCTCTCTATAGCCACACCCAACAAAAATCAGAAAAACTTTGAAGAACTATTACTCTACCACTCAAAAACATGTGATGGATTTCAGTGAACTTGCTCTTGTCAGATGACTTTTCCGATATGCCACCACGTTTTCAAATATTAGGAGTTGAGTTACTTTCAGGTGTCGAACGTACGGTCGTCAGGCTCACAAAACCAACAATTAAATGCTCCGTATGAGAAAAGTGAAGCGAAGGATGGTTTCAAAGAAAGAACAACGACGTAAATAGGAAATTTTGAAAAGGAGACTGAGGAAAGCCGACGGTTCCTTACCCAGGAGAGAGCGAAGCCTTGCAAATTTGGAAGGCCAACACAGGTGAGACAAAAGTTTCCACTCTCAAATCCTGCGGATGAAAAGGTCACCTGCCTATGAGGCAACCATGCTAATTTATCATACAACAGTTGCGCTAATGTTTTATGAGCCACATTAGGCGTGGTAGCCTTGTCTATGATATTTAAATTGCTTTATTGCAAGAAATTTTCATGGCATGTGAACGCCGTCATTCCACTGACCTTCCCTTTTTGTTCTGAGTTGATTCTTTTAATAATGAGCTACATGAATCATGTTGGATAGCCCTCGCTCCTTTTAAACCTTTTCCAGTGTTTCTCCCATACATAATAGGAAAGTCTGAGTTCTTCTTCTCGACTGGAGCCATTAGAAGGATATGCCTACATCTGGCTCCAGAGCACTTGCCACCTCTTTTTTCTTTTGATGAGCATATGATGTTGTCGAGAAACAACTCAGATAGATGATATTATTTACAAAAGCCATCGACCCCTTGTGACTTCCAGTTGGGGACGTCCATGAATGGACAGTAAACTTTGACTTCGCAAATACGCTTTTTTCCTTACTTGTTTCCTCCTCTGCTAAATTATCCTAGCCCACTACACTGTTTCTTTTTCTCTCAGAACAACGACTAATAAGCTAAACTGTTGCACGTTTTGCAGTGAAATAGTTTTAGCACTGGCCGCCAAAAATTTCATTTAAGAACTCAGCGATACGTCAAATCTCCCGAACGTAGGGCTGTAAAACATCGAGACAGTCGAGGCTGTGCTCAAGGCTGTGCTCAAAGCTACTAGTTTTTGGGACTTCGTAAATCTTTCAGTTGCCTAAATTTTTGAGAAAACTGCAATGACTTTTGTAAAACTGGAGCGACGGCTTGGAAAACAACGAAAAAAGCAAATATTATTTCGAACGACTCACAATGACAGCGATAAAAGTTGTGACGGCATAATAGGTAAATGAGAGCATGAACACTCGCCTGGATGTTTTGGGATCAAGCGTTGCCAATCCTTAAACATCGAACATATATATACAATAAAAGCACATTATAAATGTGATACTCATGAAGAAACAATTTCCGAATTTTTAGCAGTTTCGGAGCGGTAGGTCATCCATATGCTACGACTTTCAGCTCGCATCTTATTCATCTCAATGTCTATCTTCATCTTCTACTATTCAAACTGATATTCAATCCCATATCATGCTCAAACAACGTTTAAAAGTTACCAGCACTGGCTGTCGTATCATCGTTGCGTCGAACCCGGTTTTGATATTTGAGCGATTATCATAAACGCGAGCTATTAAAAAATACTCCAGAATTCGCAACAGTCAACTGGAAATTTAGATCAGTGGAAGTGCTCTTTCCTCTTTTGACATGCTATCTTTAGATGACCCTCACAAATTCCTGCAGCTGTTCTTCTCACCAAAATATTCCACTGTCCATCTGGAGTTAACATGACCGTTTTGCTCCATCAAGGAACGCTCTCATTTTACTTGTTCTTCCTCTGTATACAGTCTGCTATATATTCAAATCTACTGTTGATTCCGATGAAGAATTTTACCGCGCTCACCTGTGATTATGGAACTGGTTATAAGTGGAAGCATGGTCATCTGCAGCATTCTCATGAAAAGTTCACCCGGCAAATTAATAACCTCGACAGTCACAATGCTTGGCTTCATAGATCTCAAACAAAATCCGCAACCAACGCCACCAAAAGCAAATATGATTGTCAGAGCGAGTAGCAGGTTCTTTCTCAACCATACGCAACATCTACGCATCCTGAAAATGCAGTACAACTTCCCTACACTTAGGTACTTAATATTTACTGTGCTCATACTGAACGTCTGAGCTAGTAATGAATGCAAAATAAGTTGAAATGTACCAGTTTGGAATACCACTAAATAATCATGATAAGATGTCGTCCTCACATATGAAGGAGATGAGGTTCCATCGGATTTACGGCTAAATGCTATAAATTATGGCCAGTTTTATAAGGGCGGAAATTGTTTAGATAGCAGACATACGGACTCCCTTATCAGCATCGACATCGACCAGTGGGAGCTCTTCGCTTCCTCCACCATCCTCTCCTCCTTTCATTGTTTTTTTCGGAATAAGGCGCCGACCTTTTATTATATATTTCGAGTTTAAAAATTAAGCGTAGATGATAGGCACAAGATCTATCAAACGATTACAAAAGTGCCCGCTAAGGTTCATGACAAGTTCTGTTTATCTGAACGTATTTGTGGTCGATCACTGAGGTGAGTGGAGGGAAACGAGGACGATGCTGAGGATGGCGTCGTTATAAGATAATGTTGAAGGTCCTTGATTCGAAGGGAGTGATCCATCCTCAAGGGGAGGGGCGACTGGGGGAATGTTCGAGTGCTCTGAAGGCAGTCTCCCTTCAGCCGTATAATCGACTGTCGGTCTTTCTCATAACACAGCTGACGGTGAACGGCCACGGTGATCAGTCTCCAGACAACAGAGCTAGAAGAAATTGTGAAATTTTTGATCGTATAGATCTAGAAAGATTTTCGAGAAATTGCTGAGGAAGTAGGAAGCAATCGTCGAGGCAAATGGCTAAAAAATTGTTGCCAAAGGAGGCGAGGTCTTCGAAGTGAAGATGTGTGCTGAAACGCAGCCGACCTCATGTTGGCGTCAGAAGTCCGACATCTTTTTTCCAAGTTTTCTTGCTTAATACGTCGTACGAACAGTTTATGCATTCGTGAGCTTATAATGTTTGTAACGAAGGCATTAGAAAGTTCTCAAAAATTGAATATAAAAGGAAAATTACGGACAAGAAACGAAGATTTTAAAACAACAATGTTAGAAAAGACGAAAGTAAGCAGCTTTAATTCAAAACGACGAAGCAAATATAGAAAATGGCCGACTATTCAATGAAAGAATGGGATGCTGCTCGGAAAGACTCGGTGAAAATACATCCAAAAGGTAGGAGAACTCAAGAAGCCTCAATCATTTTACACTCCTTAACAAACTTCCAGTCCTATGGCTTCATTAGCCGACTGCATCTGAGGTAGCACCTAAACAGGAACGAGATCTCAAACGATATCTGCTTGAAAATCCGCAGGCCTGATAATTCCACAAAATCCACAACTCTGATAAAGACCGCAAAAAACTATTTTTCAGAACCTTTCGGCAGCAAAAGCCGACGCGGAACCACTTGATGCCGTAGCAGTCACCTGAGACAGAGACGGAGCAGCAGAGGCTCACTAGTATTTATAACTTACCATTTTGCATTATAACTAAATCTTAGAGCTACTACGATGTAAATTTATCATCATGAAGTCTTTTTAGAGATTCGTGGGAACTTCTTGACTTTTTTATTTTAGTTTGGGTGGCAATCGGGGAATAATTCTTCTGAAAAGGCTGAAATATGACTGTGGTACATTTTTCGGTGAACACTTTCTAATTATCTGTAAAAAATAAGGGGCGCTTGAATGCGCCTTGCAAACTTATGTAATCTAAGAAGAACACCTCTTCAAGCCTGGCTGCCAATGTGCAATTTCGAATTTCAAAAGTTGCGAAGAAGGTAAATCAGCGTAAAAACAGCTCCCATGAGGCGATGAGAGTCAAAGCCTCAATCAGCGATGAATCAAAGACTCCTCAAACAGTGGAAGTGGAAACATCGAGGAATGCGAAGTGCGTTTTGTTCCCGTCAACGTCCATTACTGCCAAACGATAGATAGGATTCTGCAGAACAAAGGTGTTTCTGATCTCGCCAACTGTTGACAACATCAGACGACATGCAGCCTGATATGGAACTGTATAAAAATGGGAACACGAATGGGGGTGATCTGTGATTCTGTGCTACTCGTCAGGGCTATCAAGTTTCGTTACTTTTCACCCCTCAAACGGCTCCCTCCAACGGTTACGTCGCAAGTCGTCTTCGTCTTCGAACGGATCCGTCTGTCTAACCCAACTTTTGTCACCTAGCCTCACTTTCGAACTTTCCAACCGACCGATCTAACTCTGTCCCTCTTCCACCTGATTATAATAGCGAAGATACACTGTTCCCATATCTGAGCCTAACTACGTTTAATTGGGAATTCTGGAGGTGCAACCCCATCGACAACCCCTTCATTGCCTGCATTATCTTATAGTCAGAATCGGTTCCGTTTCTCCAACAAAAGGCATTTCCTGCGCAGCGTTTTTCGAGCTGTTATGCTTTGCTCTATTGCCTCAGAGTCCCATAATTACATTGCTACTTTACGAATGTTGTGACGGATTTTATTACCTTAACCATATTTCATTTCATTTTCGTTTCAATGTATATACCTCGAACTACGCGTCGCTTTACCTCATCGATATTTTCTACCTTTTGTAATACTTGACCGTGCCATCTTGAAGACGCGTTAAGGTGTGCTTCACTCCATTGAAATTCGGAAGCTCGAAAAGCTAACACTCCAATGCGTCAGATGAAAGTATTGGTTAGCATCTAGCGTCGTTCAAACCGTACTAGATCGGCACAATGCTTGGCAGAACTACTATCTTCTGGCTACCTTTATAGCTCTTACTAAATAGGATGACTTTCAGAAAACCCACGAGAGTGACTACGCAAAATTAATTGCTTCGTTGAAGTGGGGAATACAATATAGTTGTGCCAAAAGTAGCCTTTATATGCAGTGGCATTTAACTGTGTAAGAAAACTCCCTCATTACTTGTTGCATTATTCAAAAAAATTTCTTGTGTACTTTAAAGTGTTGAGTGTAGGAAGATGCCTCGCTGTAAATTTTTGTCTTCATTCTCTCAATACCCTTAAAAATTGTATCGTGCCGAGTCTTTTTCGTTTTTGAATGCTATGTCAATGCACATTGTAAAAGTAAGTTAGTGGGCAGCTGAAGGTCAAACAAGCTGTAGACTGTTCTCGCATAACAATGATACGAAGGCGATTTCAAGCGAAGAAAGGAGGACTACATTTACGGGTTATTGTAAGTGAGGCGGAGCCTCATTCATGAGCGCTTTTCACAACCAACGACTTTCTTTACACCAATTTTGTTGTATGAACACAAAATGCGCAACTTCACAGCTGATTTCTTCAATGGTGATTGTGCAACAGCTGCGACGAGCGCAAATAAACTTCAACAATAAGATTTTGAAAAAAGCACACTGTTGCGCACTAAATCCTTCCCATTAGGTCGTTCTCTTTGGGAGTTAACTTGGGGATGCTCCTCGAAAACATATAAAATTGTCTGACATAACTCAAAGGAGTATGCTTCGTCCATCTCGTCCACAGGTCAATATTAAGAATATAGATGAGAATTTAATAAATGTTTACGACCAATGATGCAAAAATCTATAAATAAAACATCGACTCGTTGACTGATTTCACAGCACTTTAATGTGAAAACGGAAACTTCGAATATCATTCGAATGGCCTAAAGCATAAGGACTTGATATTAAGGACGATAAAGGCTCTTTATTGCAAAGTGGTCTGTAATGACAGACCTCTTCCGTCTCTTAAACAATCTAATTATCACAAAAACTTCAATGCACAAAACTTATTTACCAGAGTGAGAGGAAACTTTGCAGCTGGTACGTAACATTTGAGCTATAACATGCATTTACTCATTTCTGTTCTAAACCGTTCGAATACCAATGTTATGACCTCGATCTGATTCAGTGCTACGGGATTGTCAGCTGCTTTTATGATACCGTGACGCTGTCTTTGGCAGCCTTTTCGGCCTCCTATCATGCACATGCACAACGCTCAAGCTTTTGAAATGGGATTCATTGTAAAAAAATTTCCTGTACTTTGTACTCAACCCCATTTTGGTAAATTTATTACTCATCTTGAGCTTAACGTTGTGTGCGTTAGACTTACTGTTCACCCTATTTATTCGAAATTACTCTTCATGGCTTACGGTTACGTAACCCAATCGCATAAGCCGATATCAGTACACCACGTTTTAAGACCGCGGCAAAATTATTTCCTATTTCACCTATGATTCCTGTCGCTTGTTAGACCGATTCATGGTGATACCTAAGGTACTGTGCCTGGTGACATTATTTCGATTTTTCAGTTTATGCTGATAATAGTAAAAAAGAAATGCGAATAACATTAAAGATATTCGACTTTGCGCTGTGCATGCAGTGCTTTGAGAATCTCCGAGTAGAATTTCTTACTCCTCTTCATGCCCTAATGTCACTTGATCTTCAGATACAGACTTCGTTTGCTTCATTCTGCAAAATCCTTGCAGCTTATTGATGCATTATTATGCCGTTACCTGCTCGTGTTTGAAAAACGTCCATAAAGTTCGTGGTTTCTGGGAACCGACGAATTCTTCTTCTTGCAGAAAGAGTTTTCTGAAGATGAAAAAGGAGGAAATAGATCTGAACTCTTTTATCTGCTTGTTGTCCGTTTTCAGTTTGCTAATACAATTTGCAGCTAATACTCAGTGAGCGTTTATGAAATTCGCAGTACAGCAAAGTGACGTCTATAACTTAGGAGCTTCTACACCAAAGAAATCGACCATTCATTAAGCTGCTCAAATTTCAGTCTCCACAAATTCACCTGACTGGTTCAGCCGCAATGATCGGATTGACGGTGTGGGTGCATGTTTTGCGCCACTAAAACCGAACTTCAGTGGCACGTGAGCCGACTTCAGTAGTGTCTAGGTTAACTTGCTCCACATGAATATTCCTTGCGTGGCTGCATTTGTAAAGGAAACGCCGCCACTGAGGACTGATTTGACCTAACAATTGTATGAAATGAACGGCTCGTTCAGCGTAGTGAGTTCAGAGTGGAAGCAATGCGTACTAAGTTTCGAGCGCTTCGATACTCCAGTGCCAAATTGAATTTATAAGCGCACTAATATCCCAGGTATTTCACGCACAGAATGATGTCATCTTCTGATGATCACAGTGATGACGTTATTGGTACACAGTGGCAAGCTTCTGAGAACCATAAACAAATTGGGAGGCGATTCTTCTCATCGCCGCAGGTTGCCATAGCGTGAAAGTACTAATAGTGCTACCTAATTAACAACAACGGCAGCGCAGTTTCGAAGCTATTGCGAACATTATGCCTGTAGTCCTAGCAGTACTTATGCAGCAGTCCGTCGCTATGAGTTTAAAGTCGTCCTCACGCAGTATTTTCATAACTCACACAGTACTCTCCTCCGGAAAATAAAGGCTTTCAACAGAAGTTCACATGAATTTCGAGGAACCTTGCAAACTTTGTTGGGTTAGATGAGGTGGCCGGATTCCTGTGGTCGTATGTGCAAAAGTAGTACTGAAAGCGCAAACTCAAGACCAAAGGAAACAGCTTTGCTCTGGAGGCGAGTGAATTGAGAAACACTGATATATGAAGTCGTACATGCATCTTGTGGAAATGCTATCGCTTAATCGCCGGTGACGCATGCATGGACGCCATTACACACTCATTTCTGCTTTATTTTTACTTATTTGGCTGTTTTGCTTCTTACATTATGGTTCATTTTTGTGTTACCTCATAGTTCAGGTTGTGGCATTTGTGCAGCCGACTCGGGGATTGTTTTACGGGATTTAATTAACTGAACTAAAAAAAACTGGAACGGCCAGGTCCTGCAGCTTGATAACAGCCAAACTTACGGCTGCTGAAAGCGACTTGGCCAAAATTCGACAGGATGAAAAAACTATTAACCCCATTTCCTACCGTTTCAGGGTGAAGTTACTCGAAGAGAAAGAACATTAATGAAAGCTTTGCAGAGGAATAGATGGCGACAATACAAACCGAAAACCGCTCTCGCCCATCCCCTTATGATTTTTACAGCCTCTCCAAGGCAAGTGTAATAATTCTTTGAATACTTCTCTTCCGCATACGCAAGGTCATACTTGTGCACCTAACATAAATTCAAGCCTTACTCTATTATTAGACTGCTGCTGCAAGTCTATTAAACGTGGGCGCTGTCATTTTTATTCTAGTCGACTTACTGATTTCATGTTTCATAAATACTTCTGCTGTATGGAGGTGGATGTATGCAATGTTTATACCATTTTCTCGCTACACTTCGCACAGCAAACGAAATTTTGCACAACAAAAAGAAAACTCTTCAAGGATGTTATGGTGTAGGAAACTCGATGAAGCGATAAAGATGATTCACTGCAACAATAAAAATAAAAAACGCTCAACAAGCAGAAGAAAACAAGAAGGAAATGCAAGAAGACGACAAAACAAGTGTTTGTAATATAAATACTGAAGCGTTCATTTCACTTTACTTGTCATGTGGACCCTAAAAAAATGAAAAATTAGCTTCCTCCTCTTACTCTCTTCCCTCGTCTCATTTTGAGAAGAAACTCGCGTTTAATTCGGAACACGAGTGGTGATGCCCGATTACGCTTGCGAAACTTTATTGCTCATATGTTTTGCAAATTTATACCTTCGCGCATGGAAATAGTGCCGACTGATACTTGCAAAAAAGAAAATAATCTGAAAGAAAGCATAAATTTAAAGTGCAAAGTTGTTTCAATGGGAATTTGACAGTGCTGAGCTCATGTCGTGATTTCACGAGTAGGTTGAACTGGTTCCACTATCAACCACGACACAATAATTTTCATTTGTTGCTCTGCAGTTAAGTTGACAGCAAGTGTACAACAATAACTCATTACAAATAACTTTAGACGATGTGCACTCGATTGCCATGAGCACAGTGCTTCTTCAGAAATGGAAATACTCCGCAAGTAAAACGATGAACAAAATAATTTAAGGTTTGTGAAGATTGTTCGACTAGACAGGATCATTATCGGTTTACTACTTTCCAAAACAATAACTCGTTTCCAAGGTGATCTCAAGGGCTCATTTGAAATAACAACTGCAGTCACCTCGAAAGCGAATAGCAAACTTTTACAAGAAACTGACTCTTCTGCGATGGATTCTGATATTTTGATTTGGTATTTATTTATCGCAGCACTTCTTTTGCTTAAACAGTCACCCAACTCCTATCGATAAGGAGAACCATCTTTCTGATACAGCAATCGCTCGGCATAATGATCTATGCACATTTCATTGTCATACCACCAACTTCCTATGTCGGCAATAACTCTTGTTGCGTCGGAATTCTTGTGAAGAAATCTGCATAAATTGCATGCGTGACCTTCAGATAAATTTTTTCTATATATTTTCACCCATTCGAAATATCTGAAAGGCGACAGTCTTGTTCAGCAGACTTGAAAGCTCTCAGATTATCTAACCGCTTATTATCACGGCGTTCGTATATCTCATATCCGTTTAAATCGAATTGTTGTCGATTACCGTTGCTTCGCCTCAGTGCTTGGCAGACCCTCCACCATCCAACCCTATCATCAAATGTAAAAAACCTTCTTGAAAGTTCACACCAGTTTTCTCACAACCCTGCATTCTGTATAGACTTCCCTTCGATTACAGTTTAAAACTGCTTTTTTTCGAATTATGAAGTATTTGAACAGAACTGTTTCTGGTTTATACAAAACTGTTTATCACCATGCAAAGTTGATTTTGAGCCAAAAACTGCTGAAGGAAAAAGTAAATTTATGATGAACATAAGAGTGAAATACGGATGGGTTTCGAGAAAGCAGAAAACTGTCAAACGGAAATATGGAAAATTCTGGCAGTGACGAAACTCTTTTTCGATGAAGCTAAAAATAGAGGTGGAAATATTTTCCACGCAATCGTTCACTAATTCTACTCCTTCCATCTTTTTCATGACGGCATCGGTATTAACGAGTCATGAATTGCAAACCTTTGCATCCTTATGAGACCTCATGGAGCCCTATGTAGCATCATGAAAGCATATGAAACCGTTTATACAACTTCATGCATGCTCTTGCACTTCACGCGACTGCCTGCGACATAGAAAATTCCATTTTGAAAGCACTTGGAGCCTCAGATACCCAAGCAATCTTGGCTACCTCCATGCTATTCCCGCATCCTCTCATAATTTACGATTTTTTTACAGTTTTGCAGCCGTCAAAAGAAAAGTGTAGTGCGCTAACCTTTCATATTTTATCGACTTTTTAATGATGATCAGTGTAAATGTGTTTAAATATCGGTTGTATTCAGCAGGGAAGGAGAAGTGGAAGAATACTCGCAAAACGAGCGACTGATGATGAGGAATGTTGATTTGAGCAGTTTAATGCAACAGACAGCTTACAAATAAAGCTGACAGTCTGCACGACTTTCTGTCGTAACCAGAAAGCCTTAAAATTATCCACCAGAGCAAACGGTGCTTCTTCATCTCCCAAATGTGCCTTCCATTCCTTTCTTCAGCCAATTTTTAAAGCTGTAACAGCCAACTATACGTTCTACGCTGCAGCAGAATATTTGAATCCCATTCTCGAGAAAGATGCCTGTTCACCTCACTAGAGCAACAGAAAGATGCCTCTTCAGCTCTCTAGAGCAACAAGGGACCAAATTCAAGCGAGAATAAATTCAACTGCAGACTGCGTGAAATATCAAGTCGCATGAGAAGGAGGCTTGAAGTCGAATGCAGCTGGAATTAGGGAGAAAAAGATAGAGGGACGAGTTCGAAAGGACCGAACTTGAGAGGGCATCAAATTTGACAAGAAGCAGCGAAAAGCAACACGAATCTTCTTCTCCACAGACGCAAGAGGAATTATTTTTAAGAGGAGAACGCTACAGCGAAGGAGGGAGGAACTAGTTCAAAGATCTACGGCATAACTTGTCGCGATGTGACCACCCTCATACATTTCACGTTTTAACGATTTCGTTTTCTGCTATCCGTCAGAAGTTCACTTGCCTCAGTGAGTTACCGAAATCTTCAGTGATGCAAACAGTTTCTTATTACGCAATGTACTGGTCCCTGATGAGACACAGAGAAGTTAGTACAGCCGTTTACCTACCGTCCGAATTATATTGAAGATAAGAAAAGGAAGGGACAAGATGGCGAGATTCACAAGGCTGCATTGAGGGGAAGATTTCCGAGATATGATCAGCATTTCTGACTGTTATCAACAAAATGCGAAAGACGTTTTTTTCATTCGTAAGAGTCAAACGTTTTTCAGTTTTCTTAAAACATCAGTGCAAGACTCTTTGGCTGTGTACTTACTTCATATATTTCTCTTTATTACTCCGAAGATATTTTAGGTGTTCAGCTAGGCTCGCTGGTGAATTGAAATCGTCGGCAGCGATGAAAGATCCATTTGGAAGAATGCTGCTTGCAAATGACCTCTTCAGGACAATCGGTACAATTATCTTTTCCATATACCAAAAAACCTTCTCGGTCACATAATCACGGCAAACACTATTTTCGAAGGCAAGGTAGAAATAATGCTGCGCTGCAATCATTATTTTACTTGGAAATGTCATTTTCCATAGTGTGCTATTATGGATCCAGATAAATATAACAAGAAACTGAAAATGAAGATGTAGGAACGAGAAACTTCAGACGTAGTTGGAACATTCTTCATCGGCTGTATCGTCACTGTTACGCAATTACTACAATTTGTGCCTGCGAAAAAGATGTGTAAGTACCTTCTAACGTACGGATTGGCAAATGTGCTGAATTAAATACAGAAAAAACTTACTGGAACCTCCTGAGAGGTGTATTAAAAAGCCATTTGCACAAATGAGGAGCGTAAAGCAAAACATGGACTAGTTTTCTGGTACGAAGTTTGTCAAGTTCATTCAATTTTTTTGCTTTGGTCTTCTATGTGGCCATAAGCTTCTCATGTCGTGTTTTATACCACATCGCGTGCGAAAAACTAACCGATAGCCTCTTCAGCACACTTCTCGTTACACATCATTTTAGAGCATGCTCCGAGTCTAGTTATTTCAATATGCTTTGCCAGTGCACGTACATACACCTCCCTCTTAGAATTGGTCTCGCAATTTGACACAACAATTAGGGCCGATTTCGTCTTACCTTTAACAATCGTCTCAATCTGCAAAAAAATCGTAATTTCCATTTGCTCAGCAAGAATAATATTATTCTTTCATTCACTGCTTCTTCCACATCTCTTGCTTTCTGAAGTTCTTTAAGCTGCGAAGAGATCGGCCCACATCAAGACCGAAATGTCAGACCGGGGGACAAGAGAAAGAGGAAGAAATACGGTGAGTTTTGTGGTCGCTCTTCATAGAGCAGTTACAACAGTGCTTTCCACATGCTTATTCCTGGTACGCTCCATACATGAAGCATAAACGGAACCCTCTTCCCGAACGCGCCTGCCTTGTCATGTCCCATTTCACGAGAATGAATTCCCAGAGCGCAGGACCTCAAGGAAGTAGCGACCATCTGCCTCCGCTATGCGGAATTAACAAAGGCGTTGTTAACAGCTAACTGCTGTTTGGTGAAATTCGCCGCGTTCAGTTATAACATGATGATTGAAAAAGAAAATGAGGGAGCATGCCATATGCAGTGGCACTAGTTTAGGCTATGCAACTCTGCTCACTGAGTAGTTCCCTATAATCCGTAAAACTGGTGGAAATTGAACGACAATGCACTCTTATTTCAACTGATCCAACCGTCCCAACTCTCTACAGCTTGATTTTTATAATCCAATCCAGATAAGAATTGTTTCCTTCCAAGCGAGGCGAATATCCAGCGGGTTGGAAGAGCGCGTGTATCTTAGGCATTTTGAGCGCCCTTTAACATGGATGGATCGATTAGCTTTAATTTGGTACAGAAAGCCACCCTATGGCCTATAATACAATTAATTTCGCAACTCCCTGTTTCTCGATAGAATCTGTCTTCAGAATGGCCTTGAACGTTCCGTAAAACAAACAGAAAATGATCTGATAATGCTTTTCAGAATCTCATCCAACCAAAAGTAAACACTCATATCATCGCAGGTGAATGGAAAAATTATAACTACACATATAATGCATAAAACCAGCGAAATTCTTCCATGCCTGTAAAAGTAGTTTCCTCTTAAAGGTGAGAATTTCTCGAATGTATTAGCTGCGCACTATCTGAGTAAGGTGGGATAAAAACCAGGTAGCAAAATTCGAGAACTGGAAAACTGGACAACCGTTGAAAAAAAAGTCGACATTATCCTGATGAATACGTGGGTAAATCCACCACCCGTCGACGTCGACAGAAACCTTCGGGCAGCTTTATAAAATGAGAGGAGGGGTCACTACGGCTTTTCATAATATGAAACTTAAGTAGAATGGAGACTCTCCTTGATTATTCGACAACGTAAATGGTTTTTCTCTAATCGACAGATCTAGAGTACAGTTCATAGAAGAAAAGGGACAGCTTGAAGAAAATACTGAAAAAACTGACTTCATTCCACTTCCACATTTCATCGGGTGTGGTTGAATTATCGATGGGCCTCATTTGTCCATACGCTGCGTGAACGTCGCTATCCAACCTTGAAAAAGAATATGAGCTAGTTTATGATCGAGACGCTTTAAAATGCTTGAATCTTCAATTACTGCGTTTGGATTAAGCATTGACAAGAAAGCAGAGCATAAGCCACAGCACTTTCTGTCGCGAATATTTTCTCAGGTCTTCCTTGCATTCATCTTCTGGAACCCCTGGCTATTTACAATTTATATTGCACAGTGTTCGAGAAACTCGAGAAAGGTGACTAGTGAATCCGTCTCAGGTGGCTGCACTCAAGGTTAACCGAATTTCGTCACCTTTTCTTCAGATACGATAAAGTGCTTATGCATACGACACTAAAGTTTCCTGACGCTCGAAAGTGTCCATGAAATCGTTATTTGTAAATCAGCGCATAAATGTGACTAATCGTTGGGATTTTTCTACTCTTCGGCTGTTAATAAAGATCAGCTGTCCATTGGGGAGTGGCAGCTAACGGTTTTCACCACTTCTTTTTGCAGTTAGAGCACCGCATGCAGTAGCTGATGCCGCATAATAACGCTCTTTTAGGCGCTTGATTTATGCTGTCGCAAACATCTGTGGTTATTTGAAGGGAAGAGTGAAAAAACTTAAGATCGCCTTATTATACAGAAGAAGACAAGCATCTGCTCCTGGCTCGGTTTCACATTGATAATACGAGTGGCTCGACTCGACATCAAAACACCCTCGAACCCAGTTAGGAAAAGAAAAGGGAGCCAGGCTTTCGCAGGTTTCGTTTCTCAGACAAGAAGTCTTCTTCTGCATGGATATATCAAACTCAGTATTTGAAAGCAGGTGCAAAACAGCAGTTCAGGAACGTCTAGGTTATGGCCGACAACTGATAAAGTTTTCATGCACAGTTTTCGTAATGAAACCAGGCTGCATTTTTCAGGCACTAAAATGTGGATATTAAAATACTGAAGGCAGACAAGCAACTGCCATCGACTGATGAATCTCTTTGACTGCTGCGTCTCCGTCGCACATTACATCTATCCATGTGTTCATCTACATGTTTATTCACGATCATGACTTCAAAAGGTCCGTGAGTGAAGGTCCGTAATGTGCGCATAAACACTGCACGTACATTTGTGTGTGCGAGGTTTACTTTCTCAGAAAGGAAAACTCTTGTGGAGAAACGTGAATGAAGTACAGCTCACAGCCATTGATAATTAAGGTGATTAAAAAGTATTGGAGGCTGTTACTTTATTGTAAAAAACTGAAATGGAATGGAAGTGAAAAAGATTGCAAGGTGCTGCGATATAGAATTTTAAAAACCCTTTTCAATTTTATTTAGGCTAAAGGAATGGTTCTCATATACATCACCACTTTTGTTTATTTTATCCGCTGCTAAATCGGACGAGCTGGAAGGACGTGTTCAGGAGTTCGAAATTGTTTTCTCCTTCTTTCGGAACTCGAGAGAGAGAAAGTTTCTGGTTCTTTAATCAGCCTCTCTTCCAGGAATTCGTACTTTTACAACAAGGGATGCAGAAGACTTAAATTCTTAATTTCCTGCTATAAGTGAACTCTTTTCTACTTTTGTCAAAACTCGAATTCGCCTTATACCTTGTTTTTTACTGGGCCAAGGAAGAACTAAATCTATTTTCTCTAAGGACCGCTCCCCACAACTGATTTTACGCCACAGTCAAATTTTTGCCCAAATGCTCCACAATCACCTAACATTCTTTCAGTGCACACAATGAGAGTGCCGTACATGAGTCAAGCAACGAGCGCACAACCTGAAAGAAGTTGAATATTATAGCCTTGGCAACCTTTACCACAGGGATCTAACTTTAGCTTTCCACCTGTTGGCAAGAAATTTGAACGAGAAACGACATCATTGGCAATGCCATCGACCCACTTAATAACAACACTTTCATACCTGTATGTCATCGTTATATTGAAATAATCTCTTCGAATACGTCTAAGCGCACTGCCCGAATGGTATGGAGACTCCAGTAGATAAAAAACGAAAAATTGGTGCGGAGATCTGGATTGTGGCAGATCACTTGGATCTGTATTTCGCAAATGAAAGACGACGGCTGCAGCTGCTGTGAGTTCACTGAAACTTCTGACTTGCCATTTTGAAATCATTTTGATAGTGGCACAACTTCTGTGACCTTAGTTTGATGCAAATAAGGGAGAAATGAGACATTAGAAACTGCATCTTACTCCAGACCCTTCGCTGCGCACCGGATGTAAGTAAAATTTTGTTCGTTGAGCTTGACCAATAACTTCTCAGAAATATTTCGAGCCGTCGTTTCGCGAATTCTCATTCATTGTTCCATCATATTCTTTCTCATCCGCTTTCATTTTTTCGCTACTGAGCATTTATATTCTGAGATCGTTAGTAAATTGAAAATTTCACACTTCTTCACTACTGAAGGGAAAAAAGACGAACAAAAGCAGATACCAAAATAAAATAACCTTCGATTGCTTGTGGCCGTGCAGACGTACTTACATTTCGCGAGACCATTCATATAGAACTGCACCGCTAAATCACTCCCGAAGAAGGAGGTCCATGTCAGAATAACTACTGATCGATTCGTTGGTGACTGCAAGCTTCGACTTGGGAAAAACCAAAGAAACAAGCGAAAACTAATATGACGCATGCTATGATAAATCCTGCTATGCAACTGGCATGATCCACGTTATCTGTAAAAACCGAAGCAAAGAAGAGTGGAAAAAGACTGAACGTCATGCAACTGCTTTGCGAAGTGAAGAGGGACCGGGTCGAGCAAAGTTCGAGAAAAAAAACTTCAGCCGATTCTGTGGAAGCCGGAAGAAAAAAAAATGGTGTTAAAGCGTGCTGAAGAGACAACGACATATTATTTTTCTGATTTACCTCTCTAATTTAAACAAATTAGGCAAAAATGTTGTGGCAACTACCCGTAGCAACACATATTCACCAGCTTGGCATCTTTGACGTTATGTTGCCTTCAAAGGAAAACTGTCAGTACATGAAACTCGCGAAAAACAGCAACCATCTACTTAAATCAATAAAACTTCGTGGCTATTCTCAACAGGTTATGGTAGAGGAATCTGAACTGCGCTATGAAAAAACCAACCTTACGTTCTTTATCGCTAAAAGAGGATATAACCGCTGTAATAGGTGCAGTGAGTGCTTCGGGTGATTGTAGAAAGAAATGCTGAGAGCATAGAATGAACGCGATACAAAATAGTCCAATAATTAGGAAAAATTCGAACAGTCGCAGGGGAAACCATCTGCAATCAGCGTTCTCATCGACTACACAAATGAGAAAATATCACAGAAATTCCTCGGGTATTTACAGTTCGCAATTTGCTGCTCACCTTCAAAGGTTTTATTATTCGAGCAGTCGAATTCCTTCTTCCTCAACATTTTAAGTGAGCTCCTTTAATTCCCCTCCAATTCGGTACAGTCGATCCGTCTTTTTCTTAAATCGTAAACAGCTCTGTGGAAAAAAGAGCAGAAATTCAAGTCACCATTCTGAGAATGTCTGAGGTAACAGATGCTTAGAATGTCGATACCAGCTTTCGATAGAGCTGAAGCAGGAAAATGATTAACACCCAAATGCCGGGTGTGCAAGAGGTTTATTATAAACAATTTTCACCTCAGTAATTGGCCAATGAAATGAAAGATCTCAGTGAAGTGATCACAGAACACAAAAACGTTTTTCAGAAAGAGATAATTAGTGTTCCCGAATGCTGCCTTGTGCACCAAATTGTTGGGTCGAAAATTCGAGCACTGCTTATTTGGCAGTGAATGCAACCACCACGTTGCTGTACGTTTGAATTGATAAAAGAAGTGTTTCCATGAAAAAGACAAATACTAATCATAGTGCTTTGAAAAATATAAATGGTAAAAAGAGTAGAGCGCGATGCTGCAAGCGAAAATCATCAAATGGTAAAAAGTCAATAAGCGTAGCAGGAAATACAGCAAGATTCTAGCACTAGTAGGATAACAACGGAATGCAATGATTGAACCATCGTAACTTCGTAGTTCTGGTGAAAAATCACAGATCAGAGGAGGGCAGATCATAGGAGTTTAATCCAGAGCGAAACAGGAAGGTTTCTTGCCAATATGGTTCTTCAGGCAATACTTCCCACGTATACGTATACGTACTCCTTCGGCGAAAAAGTTATGAAAATCCTCCTGTAAACTCACTTATTCCGTCAGTTGCACACCGTTCAGTCTTGAAAGTCATGTGAACCAGATTCTTAAAAAGTGCCGTCAAAGAACATAGCCGGCAGAGAGTCCTTCAGAGTCGTACAATAATTATTTCTTCAATTTTGAGAGCGATTCAAGACCAAATTTGCTGTTGGGAAAGAGTTAAAAAATGCCTGAAGTGCTATTTCATGAAACGTCGCTGCGACTTCTCGATAAGATGAGCATCTTTCAAGCTAGAAGACAAGACGAAATAACGTACTCCAAAATTATTTGACATTATACTTCAGAGGTCTATCGGTGATACTCGAACCATCTGTTTTGAAAAGAACGGAAAGAGAGTTTACCATCGATGTTCACTACCAAATCTTCTATCCACACCCGCAAATACATGTGTGTGCAGGAGTCGCAAATGCTTTCTGATTACAGAACGGCCATTCAGCGTTCTAAACTCTATAAGTAACGTTTAAATTGCATATATCAGAAGCATTTTTTTGGGAACTCGTTTTTTGAGATATTGAAAGTTGAAAATCTCGGCAGTCGTCAAAGGCGTCAAAATTCCACGTTGTTACGTACATCGCTAGAAGTGGGTTGGTTCCGTACATCGCGTTTAGTAAGAAATCCTTATTGACAGAAGAACAAAGAAAACTGCGGTGAGGGATCGGAGTATTAGAACAATATGAATGCGCACGACCATAAAGTCATCGTCCGAGAATAAGACACAAAGGAGCACCTCAAAGCAAACCGCAATACGTCGAAATATCATTGCCTAATATCTGGCATTCCGTGGTGCTTTTTCAGCAAAGCATTCTTACCGTGGAGCGCTAACTGAAACGTTTTAGGCGATGCATAAATACATTCAAATTCCGAACCTCTACAACATTTTCTGGAAGGCTATTGCAGAATCGCACCATTCTACACTGGAACCTGTTGAGAAAGTTGTTCAATGAGCATGTCTTGAGCAGCTGGAAATGATGACCACGGCTACTGCGATGAGGATCAAAGCAAATGAATAAATCAGAACATTCGCTGATAATTTTATAGCATAATGCCGAATCAAGCAGCGTTCTTCAACATTCTAAACTATTAAACTCGGAGACTTTAAGGCACGCAATTTAGTCGAGTAATAGAGAACAGGAAACACTTTACTGAAGGCTATGCGAGCGAAATACTTTTGGACGCTATCAATGCATTTCAAACTAGAAACCAAGCAGAGGGACCAAACGGTGAGCAGTATTCAATCACAGGGCGGTAGTATGTTGCAAAAGCTTCTCGTAGTGCTCGGGCATTCGTGCTGCAGTGGTCGCAAAACGTAATTTGCAATCTCAAACATTCTCGAAGACGTATCAGTGCAATGAAATTTCCAATGCAGTTTGGACTTATGAAAACACTGAAGAAAATTTTGTATTAGGTGTTTGGGCTTGTCTGATGGACATCGGCTTATATATGAAACTCGAAAAATCGTCACTTGTGCGCCAACAATAAATTCAGTTTTAGAAGACATTTTTTGCTGCTGAACTTGCTGACTGTAGCAACAAAATGATGAGATCAAGAAGCCGGCCACGCTCGCAGCTTCGGTTTCACCTACGCCACAAACAGTGAGATTTGCGTGCGATGCGCAAAGTCTGAGGATTTCTGAGCCATCTGACAGCAACGTGATGGCCTGAGAAAGAGAATTCTAAGCGGATTGCTGAAGATGAGTGAAGGGATCAAGTAAGGATATAACGAAAGCACAAATAACCTGTAGTAAATTGCATTTAGACTTAATCCTCGTTTTGCACAGACTCAACAAAACCCAATCATCTTCCTGGGAGATATTCACGACGAAATATAGGCGCCTGAGCTGTCAAATTTTTTTACACGTGCGGTTCGTTATGAAGATACAATTATATCTTTAGCAACACTTTTTTTAACACAAAGCTCAACGCCGCATATGAGCGTTCCAGTATTTCGAATGCTCTGAGGCACAACCATCTGTCCCGAAAAGCCCCGCTTAACACATATCCGATCGCAGCACAAATACGTGTTAAATTTTTCATGATGCATGTTCCTGCAACGTTTTCGGCATAGTCATGGGTTTTAACACTTTTCCGTTGAGAAACGGCTCTGGGCAATACTAGGTGCACGCGTGGATTTAAATAGTGCTCATCCACTGTTAAAGTAGCAGCGACGAAAGCAACGTGCCCTAAAATTATAGTGATATGATCCTTGCGAAAAAGAAGCATCTGCAGTATTCCTGTCTTATGTGCATGCACTGAACCTTAACTAATGCAGCTATATGCTACTCAAGACGAAGCGTCTGTCTGCTCGTAGAAGCAGCATACTGTAGCAGCCAAGGTAGTGCAGTTCTAGTGGCGCAAAAGAACCGGCACATAAATTAATCACAATAAGGCCTATTCGGTGCTAGTCCATTTATTACAGTACAGAAATTTTACATGGTAGCTCGTGAGTGAATAAACTATATCAAAACAACTGTCGGTAGATGAAAGTGGCTGGGGTCATCGATTTAGTCTCCATGTGCACGTAGGTACTCACGACATGGAAGTTCACTGTCGCTACACGTGAATCGCTTCAAAACTGCTCGCCGTCGGAAAGCAAAAAAGCCTAGCAGCACCAGCGGCGTCAGCAACGAATGCAAATTGAGGTGCATCAAGAGGAAACAACAAGGCAAAAATGGGACGTCTCAATGGAAGTGAAATAACTTTAGATGCACCAGAAGAAGTTGAGGTGCAGCTGGGCAGGGCAATGGAAGTTGCGCTAACCCAAGTTTGCCGTTCCGCTGCTGAGATGAAGCAGGGAAAAGCTCTGGTCAGGTGCTGAGCGAGCTCCTTGCCGTCGGAATTTACAGCTGTAATCTTTCTTTCGTCTTCTATCCCGTTGTCCTGCTGCCTTATTTAAAACAGTGTGCCTTGCTGCCCAGCCAATCGTCACACCTCGCATATTCGCGTCGCTGATTCTGCACAAAATTCAGGCTGCAGCGACCGAGCAAATTACTGAACGCAAGTCCTCACACCCCTGGCGTGAGTGAAACTTCCTTTGTTCAGTACATCTCCTCTTCATGCTTGCTGCATGCCAGCACTAGGAACGTGCAGTTCAGTTCTGCTTAGCTCAATTGTTCACGACCAACGAACAACAAGCAAACTCTATTTCGCGTGCAAAGCTTTTCTGGTTTCCCTTGTGCGTTTTTTCCTTTCACTTGCTGGTTGTTATGTCAGATTGCCCTTTGACGAGTTGACCTCATCTTTCATTCGCGACTTTCCCTTGGGTTGAAAAGATGTCCATTACTCCCCGCCCCAAACACGTTCGGAGACCACTAACGGTGATAGACGAGGGTTATCGCAAAAAGTGAGAAGAAGATAGTGACGTTTTGCTGGGACTAAAAACTGCATCGCGCAAGGCACAGTGCACAGTGAGTGGTGATTTCACGTGGTTCCTTGTGACACAAAAAGACCAAAGGGGATCATTTTTGACTCAGACCGATTGCATACTACATAGTCAAGGCGGAGAACCCGCTCCATAAGTCGACGTATAAGAGGAGGACAGGACCTCATCTGCCTTGACAAATCCTGGATTTCAGTTGATATTTTCAGAACATTTCTCTTGCTCTATATAAATCCTTCAGTTTTATTGCCCGATCAGAACAAAATAAAACTCACAACGCCATTCCACTGATTGGTTATCCACTGCTGAAGCGCGCATGGAGATTCCATCAATCACTTCCGTTGTGATTTACCTTTTCGCTGTAACTTTGTTTTTTTTACTTGATTGGAAGCTAAAACGATCTAGGGGAGAATGAAAGTAACTATGTCTCATCACTATTCAGATAGAAAATGCATATAAAAGAGAGAAATACTGAAACGTGGAGAACGCAGAAGAAGCGATGTAGGCGAAAAACGACCGAACCACTTTACTCGCGACCGCACTACAAGAAACTTCTCGCACCCACTGGCGTTGCATCGAAATGCAGCTCAGATTTCGACAGTCACAAAACCTTTTTTCTCGTAATATAGGTGAACTGCGGCGCTGTTTCATCGTTGGCGCTGCATTCATCCGATCTTCCATGCAACTTACGGGAATAAAGTACAAAGAGAAAGACTGCGGTGCTTTGAGTGATCTTTGCACTCATTGAAATCTATTCAAAACTTGCTTTCCCACAGCCTCACCGCTGTAGAATGCAAATCCGATTGAAGAGAAATTTATTCCAGTTTTTGATACCTTCGACGTCCAAAATTTCATTCAAAATTGATAAAGCAATATGAAATACGTTGCGCATGGCTAATGTTAAACTCGCCATATTTTCTTTAGGCGGCTTTAACAATTAACGAGACGGAATTACTAGGTAAATGGACAGATATACACAAATACGATACTCATTTTGAGCAAAGCAAAAAATGACACAGTGAAGTCGATGAAATTCCCACGAAATTCACATGTGCTCTTTCGCGAAAATGACTAACTGCAGCACGAACGATTCACGATTGCGACAGGCTTCAACCCAGAAGTTGCGAGTTTGCAGTCAGGACGCCTTGAAGCGAGTCCATTTGAAGTTTGTCAGAGATTCGAGAAAAGAAAGAAGAAAGTATGTAGGATTTACTTTCCAATTTCCTAAACTTCTTTCCGCCATGTTAGAGTTCACTACAGCCGACATCTTCTGAGATTATTGCGCAGACAAAAACGACAGTTGAAGAGTAGACTACAGCAAAAGTGGCAAGAATGCGCGAAACAGAGATCTAACCTACTGGAGAGACGGCTTGTTAGATCTTTAACAGGTTGCTCCTTGACCTCTGGAAGTTGGTGGCCAAGTGCGCTAAGAATGTTGTTAAAGCTGCAGTGGAAGAGACGACAAGAACTCTTGTGACCAGCATCAGCAAAGACTTGATGAGGAAGGTGACTACATTCACTGGCTTTCATAGGCGCCGAGGTCACTACAGTAGCATCCAGGAAGCACTCTGCAGCCGAAACCAATATACCGAAGGCGATCTTTAACGATTCCGAAGTTGACGGTGTTCCTATGGAAGCTCTGCGAGTGGATATGAGTGGGGATGAGAGACGTACAGTGGCAGTTGTGCTCAAAGGTCGCTCTTACGGTTCATATATTTTCGTCGGCTTAAGCCGTCTGAGAATTCTGATAAACTTAGAAAAGTGCATGCACATCTTTCGTAGCTGTCGACAGTGCATCATGAGTGGACTGAAAAGAGGAAAGCCGGCAGATCGGCTCAAAATATGTGATTGAGAAATGTGTATGAGTGAAGAAATGTGTGGCTGTTTCTTGCACCTTACTTCCCTCACCGTTGACGCGATGAAATTAGATACTCTAATTACTCTATGCAATAGGCACTATCTACACGACAAAAAAATCGTGCTTGTGATACTGGAGCAATTATGGATTACAACTTCTCATTTGAGAAACACGATGTAGTTATATTTCACCTAGTTTCGAAACTATGTTGTAACAATAAAGTTCTCAAAGATATATTTAACACATCTTTTGACAAATTCAATGAATTACTCAACGAATGATCCATTAAAGTAACGAAATTCATAGAAAAATCACAGATTCTTCGACGCAGTTGCAATAGAACATGTCTTTTTCAACAAAAAAACTTGCGAAGAACTTCCATTAAGATTCAGATTCAAGTAGTTAGAATTGCTATGAATACCTAAGTGCTTCATTGAATGCCTAAGTGCTCCACTACCTTCGTTCAGAGGAACCCACTTCATAGAACCTATGTGGAACCTACTTTACCGTTTTTCTATTCATCCCTCATGCACTCATAACAAGAAATTTCATATGCACTGCTTTGAACCTATCTCGTCCCTGATATATACGCGAAAATGTTTCATTTTGGAATGGTCCCTGTGCTGAAGCGGATGACAGCACTCCGGCTGGCTCTTTTAGGATTTTATTGGCAGAGTTGAATTATCGTTGCACTCGGTGCAGCGAGTGGCATTTAAAGATTCGAAAAGCGGACATCAGTTGACTCACTGAGAGCGTGGGGTTCGATATGTTGGCGACAGCTATTGAGGTCAAAGTAAAACGTTGATGGATTCGAGCGTCACCTTGGAGAACGAAGATGGTCGGAGGGGCAATAACTCTGCTATGCAATGAGACAGACATAAGCAGATTTATCGTTGGCACTGTTCACATCACTCGCATCATCCGTATCTGCTCGCTCCGGCGTTCTCCCCAACTATTCACCTCGACAACATTTCTAACCTCGTTAAGGAAATTTGAAGATTCTCGTCATTTGAGCCTTTCCTATTATTCTTACAGTCTGCGTTTCACTCGCATTACACCCACACCTTCCGTCTTTTCCCGAAGAGTAAGTGTTGAGTAAGTACAGTTTACAGTACTTTGAAACTGAGAGAGGGAGGAATAGTTGAGCTGCAGTAGGAAAGAATACAATGAAAATACTATAAGAGCGAGAATAGCAAAGGAGCGGAGACATCTCGACCAATCACAGCAAATAAAAGATCTCTACCACTCGAGTCTACGCCCATCGAGGACCAACAACAGTCTATCATTAACATGTTGTATGAGCTGAACAATTCTACCAGGGTTTCACAAGCTGAACAATTTTCTCTTAGCCTATTTATTTAATAACTTTTTCGGCAGTTGCGCGTTCTCTCCCAACAACTTTCTCGAAGAACAGTGACACCCTAAATGGAACCTTTTAGGGTGTCTAATTAAATTTTGGGGTATGAACTAACTCCCTCCTTTGTATTATCCCCTTAACCTGTTCTTCAAAAACCTTAGGAAATTCTTTTCACTGGTTTGTTGGAACCAATACAGCAGATGTGACTGAGAATCACAGTTTTCCGCTTCTGTGACTAATATGCACAGCCAATGTGGAGCTGGGGAGAGGAGGTATACCATATGTGAAGAATCTGCGAGTGGGGTGGAAATATTTTTAATGATGATACTTAAGCGCGCCTTCATGGAAGGTTCTAAGCTGAGCATTTGACCTTCAGCATTTGACTATGTGCGCGTTATGTCAATAATTCATCAAATATATCCACTTTGCAAAATTGGGCAGAGAACATGAATTGGAAACTTTCTGAACGAAACAAACCAAGAATTTCTATTTCAGATCGTCGAAGACATCGGCGAACTTCAAAAAACGCGAAGCCAGCAAAAAATCGAGATTTCCACCAACGACCTCTATTGCTCCCCACTGTTTCTTAATCCCCTCATGTAGTTCCGGTGGAAAAACTCCCTTGACTTTTCCATGTGCTTGCAGTAATGGTTGAAAATACTCCATCCTGCGATGAACTTGGTTCTGTGAGCACTGCACAAATAACGAAGCTTCAAAAGCCACTGAAGGGTGAAATGAGAAGCGTTCCATACTGATATGGTGAACCCTCTTCACATTAAGAATGTTTTATTATTACGAACGAAATATGAAGCTAATTCAGCAATCAACAGGGTTAAGATGAAAACATCAGACGAAGTATGCACAGAATGTGACATGACTGTCATAAACAATTACAGGAAGACAATGTAAACGATGCTCACCAACCATTACTTGGACGTTCAACAACGATCAAATCAAACAACAAATCCGACAACAATTAATGAGGCAAGATAACTTTCTCGTTAGCACGTCCCTTTCGTATCCGCTCCCTATGAACCATCACTCGTGTACCTCAGGCACTACACGAGATCACAACTAACACCTTTCCAAACCCCACACGTTTTGTTTCCGACGTACTCAAACCACTTTCACATTCTCGTTTGAAACGTACCGCATTTTCCCATCATTTCACGACATACCTTCATCAATTCACTTATTCCGGGAGGAGATAAACACCACGGTTTCCCTTTATCTAAGGATAGGAAACAGCGAAAAACGACCGATCGCAAGCCAAGTGTGAATTGATTCATTGTGGATTTGTATGAATCTATTGAGATATGTGAGCAGATTCACACAAATGCACAGTGATTCTGGAGACTAAAGCGCACAATGTTGTTCCCAACTTTCGAAAAATTTAATTCGCCACTGCCTTTCTTCGAAGCTAATATGATGGCTTGAAACTTGGAAATTTGCAGAAGCTCACTTTTGGTACACTAAAGCGATCGGAAAACCGGCCTTCTCAATTGCAAATATCCCGTAAAGTAGACATCACTGTTCGCCACCACAAAATAACCTCACTCTAAGTCCACCGAATGTGTAATATCACGAATAACAACAAAAGATAATTCAAGTTTTTCTTTCAACGTTTCAGTTGTATTCCTATTCCAGCATGCCTATGTAATGCCCGCATCAGAGATTTGGAAGTAGCGAAACTTTACGTTCTTTTACAACTTATCTTCGTGGTAACTGTCACAGTTTTCGCCTTATTTTCCCTCTTTTTTATTGCTCGACTTTTCATCATCAACACAGAATTTTACAGATATCCGACTCCACTCTCAATTACGGAAGGATACGTATATGAGCTCCTAAAAAATAACGGTCTTTAACTTGGCTCCGAATATGACATAAAAATCGCTCAGATCATTACAGCACAGAAAACTGGTAGGAAAATACAGTAGAGGCATAGCACCAAGCACGTTTGGAACAAATCGGAAAATGCCCATTAGTAGGCACCTTCATACATCCCAAGTGGAAAACTACGGCAGGGAAAAGATGAAATGTTGCTCAACGAAAAAAGCACAAAGTTGCTTCTAAACCTTCCCCAGACACGATCACAACCAGCACATGAGGACAGGTGAGACAGATTTAATCTGTGCCCATACAAAGATGTGTTGAACTTGGCCTTCATTAGGCTATCGTCCCTCACTCACCAAGACCAGAAATCAATCTAATCCACCTTTGCACAGTTACAGATTATACCCAACTCAGGCTGCAACTGGACTTAACCCAGCTCTACTGATACTACGATATTACTGGTAACAGAGAAATGACATATGAGTGGCCGCCACATGAACTTGAGACAGGAATGGCGGAAGGAGCAATGAGAAGGATACCTTAGCATACATGATTTCAAAAGTCGAAGAATTTGAACGGTTCCTCATTATTGTCGTTCGACTGAGATTCTTCTGACTTATTATCGAAATTGAATGCGAATGACGTGTCGGCCTCTGCAGCATTATTCTCAGAGAACATCGAAAGGAAATCATTTGATGGGCCAGATAACTGACCTGAAATAACGACTTGCAATCGCTAAGGAACTCACAGACGGTGGCGCTGACAGAATGTGGAGATAAAAGCACGCGAAAGCTTTTCTAAATCGTTCCCGCCAAAGGATTAAAATGCGTTCTTCAATGATCGCAAAGTTTACGAGAGCACTAAAGTCGTAAATGTAACCTAGAATTTCGCAATAACTGTGCCAACCGCAGCTGTGACGACCCCGAGTCCCTTCAATTTCGTCACTCAGATAACTGGTTATGGGGACTGAATTCATACTGGGGTGGTTTATGACGATTACGCGAAAGCGTCCGAAACCGTCTGTCATAAGACCTGCTTAGGAAACCCATAGGTTTACCGATTCCCCTGAATGATTTCTTGACCAGAAAACTTCTCGAGTCAGTGCTCGAGAACCAATGTCTTAAGGTTCACAATGCAGTCAGGGACGTAATTCAAGCCAATGATTCGCGGTTTCTTTTGTCTGCAATATATAATAAAAAAGTTTGTGGTGAGTTCTAGGTATTCACAGGATATTCGCTTTTGCTATGAAAATCGGAACTACCAGCGGATCCTGCACTTACTATAACATACTGCACAAAGATCCTGATATTTTAGATGACTGTTCAAAGCAGGCAGTTAGACGCTAAATGATGAAAATGTCATGTAGTACGTACGTCCCTCATTTTAAATGCCTTCTACACTCAAAGGATGAGTTTTTAAAGACCACCGTCAATCGAGCTCACCATGTCTGGGTGGAAATCTATCCAGATCCATCTTCATTGGAACAAAGGGTATAAGTGTTTAAAAAGAGCATTCAAAGTCGCAAGCAAGATCCCTCCAGTAGTCGCTCCAAGGAACACTACTGAGAATCATTGGTAACATGCCCTCGTCCACGCTTCAAGTCATATGTGTTAAATAGTAAGTACATCTGCTTTCAGATATGCGGTTGGCTCAAAACGTTTTGGATTTTATTCTTGTACGCTGCGTAAACGGCTAAGGCCGTCTACACTTCAAAGTCCTCAACGGTTGGATTCTTTTCACCAAATTTTTTAGTTTATAGATCCTCACTTTAGTAGTTGCGAATATCATCTTATACTATTCCCGGCGTGTCACATGTCGCGTTCTCAAACCAAATTCTTCGTGCCAAAAGCATTATAATAATACGCTTCCCTCAGTCCATATATTCAGCAACACGTTTCATACTGGCCTCGAACAATCAACGTGTGTTAATTATTCCAGTACTTATTAAATTATTAACACATAACTTGTAGGGAAGTTTTCCCGTAAGTTTTTATGCGTGGGTAAAGTTTGTTTAGCGGAGATTTCACTACTTGATGGTATCGTATGGTATTTTCGGCGCGTTTTTACTCACTACCTAGCTATACCCTGCTTACGTAGCAGAAAACGAGAATAAAGAGGACCTAAAACTCTCAAACGACGCTTGTGGGGGAAAGATAAGGAAAACAGATAGTAGTGACGAGGTGGGCTCCACATTTTATGAACTCCTTGTTCACTATACATTACAGTAGCACTTTGTATGTCCCTTCCCCTCTTTATCCTCATCTCGACGCATGCTCTAAATGTCTATCTTATTTTACTGTACTAACAGGGTTGTGCGCTTCGTCTTGACGATGACCCGCGCACAATTCAGACGCATATTTCAAGATAAGATATGAAACGAAGAATTAGAGCATTGACGGGTCAATCTCGGTTGGAGATGTTTGATCTGCAGCGATCCGCAGCAACGTGAACAGTGATATGCTTTTCGACGTGGTGCTATGACAAAAAACAGTTAATCATTTCTTAGATATTAAGTTCCGTTAATTGTTTTCTTCAGTCTCACGTCATAGATGGATATCCCATCAATCTCAAATGCCCTAAACGTAGCAAATCAATGCTGCTTCTATCTTATCTTATCAGTGAGTTATTCATTTGGAATGGGTTACCACCACCAACAGTAATGACGAAAAGTCCCCTCCATCCCCTCCGTCTGCAGAAATCATCTGTGGCAGATGGATTACAACACAAAATTACGAATTGCGTCACCAGTAATACGAATCGCTTAGTTTTCCCAAGCTTTTTTTGCATTGGTCGCCTAGGAGTTAATCGTACTCCAAGCCTCACATTTTGGACATCCCAAATTTATATATATATATATATATATATATATATATATATATATGTATGAAAATGCACCATTGTAAAGAATTAGAACTACGCAACTGCAGAGACAGAAGAACAGCGAAATATTATTACAGAGCAGAGAAATATTATTATTGGAGAGCATATCGCCAAAGTCGATCTATAGAAAATTGAGTTGCACCACGGTCGTTCACCACAACACCAAACTTTTCAGGTTACGTACAAACCATATGCCGCTTTTATGGGGATCCATGTGAAGACGTCTGGTGGTGCGGCGAGTATGCGTTGAGCTAAGGAAGCGGAGCGTCGGGGTAGAAGAATCTGATGATATTGGATCTGCGTTGCCGGAGTCTGAGTTGAAGAGCGGCAGATCGAATAAGTCCAGCAACCGGCCAAGAGTCGGCGTCATCTTGCGCGACTGCAGCTGATTGATATTACGCCTGTTCAAAGGTTCCCACTGCGCACGGAGAGATCGCCTTGCCAACTTTGCGCACGACGATGCCCGGTATTCAGGTGCTTCGTTATTATTATTCGTCCTCTATAATCATTGGCGCAGACAGCTTCACCTACCTCAAAATGACGTAGAGGCCCGTGGTGACGATTAAACTGCTCCCTTCCACTTTAGCGTCGCGTAGTTGCTCAATTCTGCCGGTCTGTGGCATCATCAGGTCCAAGATAGTGCGCATTTGACATCCCAAGAAGTTTCTGGCGGACGATAAATAATCCGGTTCAGATAGACAGGATATCGAACGATATGCCATCGGAAAGGCTTTAGTGCGTCGAAAGTCAATTACTTCCCCATCAGTCTGATTACTGCGCATTTGAATGTGTCCAGGAAACCTTCTGCTTGACCATTACTCTGCGGGTGGAATGGCGAAGAGTGTAGTGCGTAATTCCGCGATCCCGACAGCAGCAACTTATTGATTTCGACGTGAATTGCATGCCGTTGAGCATAACGAGGATATGCGACTTTCTCGAACTGAGCGAAAAAATCCCACGTGATGGTTGCAGACCTAGAAATCGAGTTTATTCGGATGATTTCGGGCCATTGTGAGTATGCATCCACGATGAAGAGATAAAAGTTTCCATCCACGATTCCTGCAAAATCAGCACGTACTCTTTTCCCATGGAGCTGTCTACTTGGCCAAGAGTTGAGTTGGGTCTTCACTGTGCTCTTCGTGGCTGCTGCGCATTCCCTACAATTCTGGACAATTGTTCAGTGTGTGCATCCAATGAAAATAACAACCAATACATATAGTTGCTAGCTGGCATCTTCATCCTTCTTTGTCCTGGATGGGTCTTATGAAGCGTACACAGCACAGGTTATTGTAGTGACTTCGGAATTATAATCCCATTGGTGGTTAGATTACAATTGTTTATGTATCTCGACGGTATCGCCAGTCTACCACGATGGGGAAATCTATGGAATTCTGCGCGGGCGAAAAAGAATTCAACTGTTGTATTGAAGCCTACACTAAAATTTCCGTAGTATGGAGCATCCGCTGCTGTCGTTCCTCCTAAGCTTCGATTATGGCTCGAATAGCTTCTGTGTCCACCACCGCTGGCAAGTATTGATTTCCTTCCACTGCTGCCCAACCTTGCCGATCGAAAACTGATCGTCGCTTGTTGTATTGATGCCGGACTGTGGAGAAGAGACGATGTTAATTGAAGCGGTTTACTGAAGAAAGAAGCTGACTAAACGTACAGCCGGAAAAAGCACCAATATAACTGAGTGATAATGCACCATTGGTAAAGAGTCTGAATTACGCAACCGCAGAAACAGAGGAACAGCGAAATACTATTATGGAGGAGAATATTAACCAAGAATATGTATATGTACATATACATATAACGACGATGCTGCAATGCAATTTGGCATAGACCAACTTCGGTGATATCTATTCTTCCATGCTTATATATATGGTGATTTCCTATATAATAATTCATTTGGAAATTGTACAATTTACACCTCCTACGTACGTGTAAACCTGTTTTGTGTCCGTCACAAGCACTTATGAACATATTTCACCTATACGAGATGTTCTAAAATGTTGGAAATAAATCCAGACCTTTCTAATGAGGCCAGACATTACAAAAAAGAGCTGCAATAATGTTCTAAAGCAAGGCTCATACAACCTGCAGTTCGTAGCAAATTTCAACACATTTAATATCAACGAAACTTCGTGCAGAACCTGAGCGCCTGAGCTAATCTGTACTTTAATTCGACCTGTGCAGCGACCCTCAAGTCTGCGCCGGGGCAATTTGGACTAGCTTTTTTCTTATTACAACCCATGTAACCTTCCAACTTTCAGATGACGCCTTGCGCTCCTTCTATTCCCAAAAATTTTTCGCTAACCCTCGTTATCTCCTTCAAGACCCTTGCACAGACCTGTCAAGACTCCGAAAAGAACCTCCATGAACAATTCCACCACTTTAAGCTACCAATGAGAAAAATATTCTTCTCTGGATAAATGACAAACCCTGAATAGCACTGGAGAGATTGAGTAGCGCAGCTGCATCAAGTTCCTCTGCCGACGCGTTTTTATTTGCGTCCGATAGGTTGTACAATGCTTCCATGTTGTCATCCATCTGCAACAACAATCTGATCACAACAGCACCTAATTCATTTCTTTTCTCTTAGCTTGCGCAATTTTGCGAAGGTTAATGGTTCAAGAGAAATCGTTTGCTGGTTGCAATTTCTTTTTTGAGTCGTATGTGGTCGATGGGAAAAAAATTGGACGGTTAAGCTTCGTAACACTTTTGAAAAGCAATCAAACAAACAATGACCTTCGACACTCTTATTTAGGCAGACAGTGCACAACGATTCGGCCTGAACACGAAAACTTGTAAAAACGACCTCACGATATTTCAATAAAAAAGGTTTACAACAGGTCCGAGCATCGAAAAGAAATCAAAATGGACGAATAAAAATGAAGAACGACGAGCAAAATTGAAGGACGAGCATAAACCAATAAAACTAACTGCATAAATAAATCTGCTCTGTTCTTTACCTAAACAATCTATATAATACATTATGACTCCAGAAAAATGCAGCTGCGAACTCACGTTGCCGAAGAAGCTCTTTGGACAGACATTGCTCTCAGCGACGTCGCTATTGCCCGAGCCACCCATAAACAACATTTGCTCCGATGCTCCATCTCAAATATTTGCAGCGTCAACTAACACCTCACGCGTTTATAGGTTTCCAACACAGGTGTTTATGGGCTTCCAATACCTCAAGTGTTTATAAGTTTTCATTAACCCAGCAAACACCACACATGGAAGAACGAGCGACAGAGGATGAAAAGATATTAAGCCACAAGAAGACATCTAATAAACAAACTGGACGAACCTGCAGAAAGATGCAATATCGTTTCTCATCGCTGGCAAGTTCATGGAGACTGATGAATTCATGTGCACCTGCTTTCCGCTGCGGGAATTCAGCTGTTTGGTGTAGGCTTCAGTACAACACTCTTTCACCAGAAAAGACTTCCCAAGAAGTGAGCATCCTTAACTACCCACCACGTATATGAAAATCTCTCAAAGCATGAGTTTATTTATAAGAATCCAGCATGCATATCTCTTCGACCTTCCAAGTGAAATGCTCTTCACTGTAAACGTAACTTTTGCACACACCACATGCAATACGAGGAAAAACACCACATTTTCAGTCACGAGAGCGCGAGGAGAAAATATAATAATCACCACCTGAGAGCATCGCTTCTTCGAAGGGCGCATCGTTGAACACGCTTGGATCATCCCCATCAAGACTGCCCTCTGGCGGTGTCTGTCCCTTTCCGCTCTCATTCCATTCACGAGAATGCTCCTAAAGTCATCCCATGATCCTAGTGCTGCAGATATCAACCAAAACTGCGACGAATCATTTGAAACGTCATACCTGTCAGCGAAATATATGAAAGAAATCGACCGATTCAACAAAGTTACGCTAAGAAAATCTACACGCAAGGTTAAGAGACGCAATAAACGGAACCTAGAAACATTCACAAATCCTTATGCCTGCGTTACTTTCTTTGAGCACCTGGAAGAGAGGGCAAGAAACTTGTAATTCCGTCGCCTGTAAACACTCCTGTCTAAGCGAAGAGCCACATCTGCGAAAGAACTTCACATATTTTGATAGAATATTGGACGATGAAATGCAACTAACCTGGTATCCTTGGTCCCACATGTCTTCAGAGAACAACTTTTCCTTTACCGCGCTATCGTCAGTGCTTCTGAGGAAATGATTCGCTTCAGACACATTCTCAATGCCAGCCATCGTTTCGTCCTCATTCTCATATGGTGACAGTTCGCTTGACTCCCTCTGCTGGATTAAAGACAAGCTTGAATTCAACAGAAATACACTATTACCAAATACGAATGCTGTCCTCCGCCACTGCAAACAAAAAACACAAAGAGCAACAGCAAAGCGCAGCAGAATTAGCTACCTCCTCCACACCCTCCTCTGACATATAAAGCTGCCCTCTTTCACCAGTACCTTGAAGCAAGCTTCTAAAATCTCACAGCAGGTGAAAACTTGGGTGTCCACGATGTGTCATTCGACGACCAAGGAAGGAAAAAAGACTCCTAACAACGGTGAGACAGCTTAGGCCTATTCTGCTTTATGAGATCGATTGACTAACCATTGTAATCTTGTGATCTCCTGCTGATAACTGGATCGGCCACCCGAGCCAGCAGGAGCTCAAGGTAAAAGACCACAACGATATGTGGCACGAAAGAAAAAAGTGACAACCGTGGCAAAATTTATTATGATGGCCTGCTACATGCCACATACACGTAAGGGATCAACCATTGCCTCCTTAAAAATTTCCTTCAACACTTCTCAGAGAAGGCGAGAGATAAAGAGAACAGTGTGAACTGTAACCAACCGCTATGAAGGTGCATAACGGCAAAAAACGAACACATCCCTACATAATAGTGGACGGATGACGGGAATTAGAGAGGCTTGTAAAACGGCTGAACACTGAAATTTATTCAAAGCCGGAGATGGTACCATAAGTGATTTCGACGCCAAAAGTAGCTAAAACGTTTTAACGCGATAATGCAACCTCTTCCTCATCAATAATCACGCGGCACAAGGAGCTACTTTCCTCTCCGCTGCCACTGTTGTCTGCCCCGCTCGTGCTTACGTCGTTGTTCACCGCATCCTCTTTGTGCGCGTTTTGATCAAAATCAGCTTCCTGCAACGTCCCCTTAAAACAAACACGAGGAAATAAATGCACCAAAAGAATTACTACAGAGAAAATGCAATGTCTGAACAGATCGACCATTTCCATAGCCAAATACACAGTGACATCACGATATGTGTTAGAGAAAATATTACTCAGCAAAAGAAAAAAATGTTAGTCAGAAAAAGGAAAAAGGTGACTGAAGAATCTCAAAGAATGCTTATCTAGTATCGCAAAGTGCATAGATTCAGATCCAACGAGCACAACGAGCTGAAGAAATTGAACAGCACAAGAGATCACTGAACACTAGCTGCGTGAACAGCAGCGGTCTTATGTTTGACTCTCGCAGATCACCGATGGAATGAAAGTGGAGGTGCTACATGACAGTGAATGAAGAGCGTGCCATGACTGCTAAACCTACTACGCTCCTACGTGCCGACTTTTTCTCCGAATATTCGTTAAAAAAGACGAAGTAACACGTATTACTACGAAGTGATATGCAACTACCAACTGTTTGTGATTGCGCAAACCTCATACTGTGATGGCTAGTGGTATCAGAGCAAATGACATCTTCAACAAGAACTGCAAATGATAAACTGCACCTTCAGGAAAAATTATCGGTCCATATAGATGACAGAATCTAGTAGCACTCTTGAGGTGTTAAGCACCATTAAATAATTTATCCATGGAATGAAAGTGAAGTAGAAAAGACCAAAATACAATCAGTAACGACTAGCGCCGAAGTAAAAAGACGGTCTCAAATAAACATATTACTCGATATACTCTCGCGATGGCAGTCGAATTGAACGATATTATTAAGCGGAACTTGCGTAAGAAGGCAAAAATAACTCGAAAGGGAAAATAACAGCAGAACTCAGAATATGCGTAGCCTGCAACAGTTTAGAACTTGCGGGACTCTCAAACAACAAAGTCGCGCTTCAAATAAACCTTCCGCCAAAAAAAAACTGGCGGACTGGGAAGACTTGATGAACTCAGTGCGCTGCAAAAGATGCCCACCTTGTCACCAAACAATGGAACGACTCTCTGTTCTGAACTTTGCTCAGCTCCTTTCACACCATACTTAGCCTCTCCGGTAACTTTAGATACATCCTTCGGAGCTTCAGTGAGCACGATCTCTTCTGTCTGCTGAAATGGCGACAAATCATCAGGGACTGGATGTGCTCACAACGAGAAGGAACACATCTGCACCTCGCGCATTCTATACGTCCACTGACTGGG
This sequence comes from Parascaris univalens, assembly GCA_037576465.1. Classification (NCBI taxonomy): domain Eukaryota; kingdom Metazoa; phylum Nematoda; class Chromadorea; order Rhabditida; family Ascarididae; genus Parascaris; species Parascaris univalens. The sequence continues at coordinate 27,652,245 of CM075173.1, forward strand.
AGACTTCCGACCACAAATGAAACCATGACGGCCTATTTAACAGAATACTGGAGAAAAGAGGGCAAATAAAAGGATTAAGAAAGACGTGAGCAAAGAGAAACTGCCAGATGTAAAGGTCAAGAATATAACCTCCCCATAATTGAATTAGAAACATATGACTCACTTCATCCAAAAACTTCACACGAATTGCGTCAGAGACATACGATTTGCCATTTACAATGTCAACACTGATCAAACTAAATCCCATCCACATCGAATTTATTACAACAAAGTTCGAGTTTCACCTCGCTATGAATTCTCATTTACGGTATATTTGTGTCGTCAGCACTACTTTTCTAATATCTCTATTCAGTGTTGGGCAACCGAGAGGAACTGACTTTGCAGTCGTTTCCATGTCTGGCTTTAATGCCGAATCTACTAGTTTACCTCCTGCTGTAGGAGGAATGAGAGCCAAGAAGTTGAAATGTTTTTTAGAGTCGAGGTCATTGGTAATGAGTTCCGGAATCTCAACTACAGCTATGATTTTGTCCTCACTCTATAAAGTCCCCTTTCCTCCACCTCATTTCTCCTGCAGAAACAAGAGCCCATACAAGGAAAATGTACAGAAAAGTTGATTTGAAGTTCTCAGAGTTCTCACAAAAGCTTCCTGTTTGACGAGCCTCGATGACTTCTGGCTTCACCTCCAGGGTGACCTCTCTCCCGAACACCGCATCGTTGGCATAGTTGAAACAACGGTCCGCATTCACTTTTGCCAGTACTGCCAGTACCAAAACATTAGCGGTCACACTGACTGAACCATTATTATTTGTTCTTTCTGTCATTGACAGCGCTACAGTTATTAAATCTAGCGCACGCAAGCCGGGGCCGCACTAATTAGTTGAACTACTACATACGGTAACGCTAGCAACTCGTTTCATTGGTTAAGTTGAGCAACATGATCAGAAGCGTGGAAATTATCTAGCAAATAGTGTTAATGCCAACATCAAGAAATAACTGGCGGCATTTCCAACCAATCACGATACGAGCTTGTCTCAGCATTATTCTCTACTAAACCGGCTACAAATGATTATCAGCACCATAATTACAATTGGCAAGGTTAGAGTGGTGCGAGTTCTAACTGACAGGAGTGGCAAATAGCAATACCACTAAAAATGATGCTATGTTTATTAGGGAGTATTAATGGCGGTAGCAATGATAAACCCTCAGTTCTCATTTCAGACGCCTAAAAAGAAAAGAAGGACCGTATCAGATAGATTGGCACGAATTTCACTTTTGGGTTTTCTCTGGCCAGATAAAACGGTTTAAAGACCTGCCAGTAAATAAAAGATAGATGTTTATGCTTTAGCTGATCCCTAAAAACGAGCATCTTTCTTGCTCTAGGATTGGGATTACTGATGAGCAGACACAAGCACACATGCACGAAGACACGCTCTGGTCTTTTCGCCTGCACTTGGGGTATATTTGGCTGCTTGTTCGTTCCAACGATAGAAACACTCAAGGTAGAACTAAGAAATTCGGCACAAATAAAACATATTATGGCTTGACCTCATTCACACTGATCCCTGACTTAAAACGTATTATGGTTTGACCTCATTCACACTGATCCCTGACTTAAAGTAGCAATACTGGACGTTGCAAGCGCTGTTTTAGCTTGATAAGTGTGCAGTGTTGGAAAGCCAGACATTCGAAATTCTGGTTTTCTCGACCGTTTTCATGACTACTCAAATAAGTCTCATAGTGTATAAACGAGATTCCGAGGAAACCGAACGAAATTTTTCAGGTGGTAATATGGGATGTCTGCGTTAGCCTTCGTTAGCAGTGGAATATGCTCACAATAATATTGCTACTAATGCTTCGATTAGTGCCACAGGTAACGGGCACTGAATCAGTACACAAAAAAAGTTTATAAAAGTGGCGCGATAATACGTGTTGTTTATACAGTGCAAAAAACGTTTGGACGTGTTTTTATACAGTCCAAAAAAAGTTTGCAAAACAAATGCGATAGATTGTGTCTTTATAGAGTCTAAAAGAAGTTTTCAGAAGGATTGCGACAAGTCGGTTTTTATATTGTCCAAAGAGAGTTTTGAAAACAATTGTGACTGCTCCTGTTTTTGAGCAGACCAAAAAACGTTTTTGAAGCAAGTTCATTTTCCCTAACACATACTGTGAACTTCCCTGTGAGAAACGGAGATTTTTCTGTCCAATGTTATGTTTTGAAGGTAATTTGCATTCCTTTCATAGAATGTGAAGAAAACGAACAATGTAAGCAATGACTGCAGTACTTTTGCGAAGTGCTTCACTGAGCCTCTTGAGGTTAAGTGAAACACTTCTCCATGCACCCGGCGGCACGTGTGCGTTCGCAGCAAACAATCTTCGGAAGAAGGTGCAAATAAAGTGGAGCATCAGCTAGGAAACCGTCACATTTTGCGAAGCGGACGCATGTTGCGCAGACAAGATAACTTAAAAATTCGGGATCGGTGAAATCGATCAAATGTCATTCTCAAATGTATGGGATTTCCCCTAGGTTCCAGAGTAAAACTGTGAGAGTATGCCACAGTATAAATTAGGATCACATCCGATGTCGCAGTACAATAAGGTCAGATTCGCCTGAGCAAGAGTGTGAGCATTTGCCTGCAGGGACTTTCAGATTAACCTGGCCCTCACCAACCCCGTAACCTTCAATAGGCACTCAGATACGGGTCTCTTGAGGCTCAGTGAAGCACTTCTTCATGCACCCGGCGGCACTTGTGCGTTCGCAGCAAGCAATCTTCGGAAGAGGGTGTAAATAAAGTGGAGCATCAGCTAGGAAACCGTCACATTTTGCAAGCTTACTGTTTCACAAGGTCTGAATGGCCGAACCATATTCAAGGAGTGGGTCGATCCCAACAGTGCTTCCAGTTTGTGAACTGTTTGGTAGAAAATCTGACAAGAAAGTCAAATTCAACGACTGAAAGGATTTGAAGATATCCTCATCCTTCGCTGTCTTTACCTCACTAAATTATAGAAACTCATCAAGCCCATCTTCCTCTCAAGTCGAAGTTTCGTAATTTTTTACGGTGCTGAAATTCTGCAGCCAATGATGCCCTTCTCACGATGCTCAACATTTTGCACAGCGTAAACCAGCTAATGCGAAAATGCACACATGCGAACAACGGCAATCTACAAGTCAGTGAAGGCAACAAAAACTCATCTTTAAACAGTTAGGAACCAATATAGATTAGACAACGAAATGGCAGCGTATCTTTGCACAGAACTCGTTATCGATATACATATGCAGAAGATCGTAATAGCATGTAAAACATTGTTTATGACATCTCCGCTCGTTTTTTGTATACCGCTTCGTCAAAATATTCTTTAGAAGTTATCGGAGAAATTCCAAGTAGATGAAAGTACACGATGTATTTTGAGGATAATTCGTTTCGGCTGAGAAGGCAAAGCCTGGAAGGTTTTGATGAATCCGATGAGCTGATTACTCGTCGTGAGTGTTTTTTCGGCTCAATGTTTTTTCGACTGTTAAATATTTGCATTTTTCTGTGTAAGCGCAAACGAGCTCATCAGTTCCGAGTTGAGTGTTAGCTGTACCTATCTGAACGACAAATTAATCAGGTCCAGTCAACTTTCTTCGGGAATATCTCCTTTTTCTCCACCTTTAATAAAACGTTTATAAGAATTTGTGATCAGGCAAAGAGTTTAAACTTTCCGTCTTCGGTTCAACCGGAATTGAGTGCATAGGTGAAACTTTGTATGACCTCTGGCGAAATAACCAGAAAATTCCTAGGGTTTTTAATTTTGTACGAGTAAATGAAAACACATCCTTCGCTTTCAGCGGTAAGATCCTGCAGTCTTTTACGTCCTAAACGGTTATTGGTAGGCGGACACTGGTTCCCTTCAGGAGCTTCTCACTGGTCCCTGATTTTCACTAACACGAACATTGTGACGTCCCTATCCTACATGCGTTGAGAATAAATAATCCAAGAGCTTTCAGCAAAGTAAAGAAATAAAACTCATTTTGATTATAGAGTTGCGCGACTATCAAAGCGCTTAGATTTTCCACTTTTCTTTGAATTCTGCTTTGGAATGTTCTTCGAGTTATTTTTCTTGAATGCCGTGTTCACAGGAAAGCGCACCTGCGCAATCAAGATTTGAGGTTTCCAATGATAACGTTTCGCGTTTATTATGTTGTAGCGCTGTGACATCTTCCCGCCTTGAGGGGTATCCGATAAGCATGAAAGTATCATTGGGTTGTAGTGCTATGATGTCGGTGTGTTTGCGGTTTATAGTGACCAGCACAGAGCTATCAACGCATATTCCCTTGATCGCTTTAAATTGCTCCTCAGTTACCTTATTTAATGTTCGCAACATCAGACGAATTGATACGGCTGGCCACAGCTCATTGAGGAAATAGGGTGGCAGGATGCTATTTCGCCGCTGTTGGGAATAAATTCCAAACCATACACGAATACGTTTCGCATGCGTTGTTTTATTACCGAAAGTTTAAACTTTTTGCCCTTTTTGTGCTTGATGGAATTTCGAAGCAGTACCCCGAGGACACCACAGCTGATAACTCTGTCTGTCGGTTGAGGGAAAATACAATCATGATGCTTAGTCGCAATGAAATAGGTTGCGCGCTTTCTTTTATCACACAATTAAGGTTCGGATCTCCGCTCCTTTTTCAACTCATTTCCTCCTTGCTCGGAGCGAATGATGCGCATGGGGAAAGTAACTTTTGTACCGGAAGTGTTGTGCAAATCGCCGATGCCGTTCTGATTCTGATTGACCTTTCTGCTATTCTGATCGGCTGCCATTACGACCGACTAAAACAATGAAACTTCATTCTGGCCACGGTTTCTTGGCCATATGGACTGGCCAGCCTTGTGATGACATTCATCAGGTGCATCGCAATATCACCATTCTATACTTCATGAGTCGCGATCACATTAGTATAGACGACACTGGCAGGGATTAAAGAAACGAAACTGGAGCAGGTTACCAGTCTAGTCATGACTTCATTTTACATGCACTAGACGGTGAACCAGCTCCAGTGACGCCCAATAAGGTGACGCAACATTGAAGTGAGGACATACGCAGGACAGGGAACCCTGTGAACCTGTGGAGGATAAATATTAGCAAAACGGTTTCATGGCAGATGTGCGTGATGCAAAGGGTGACAAGGAACTGTGATACGATGCAACACGACGCATCGCAGTATCCTTGCCACGCGCTGCTGTACGCACCGGTCTCCGCGATACTGTCGTCGGCACCAATGAACCGAAAAACTGGAGACATTTGTGACGACGCAGCAAAATGACTTTAATAACGCTCGACAGAAGGACATCATAGACGGATGAAGATATAAGAAAATTTGGAAGACGTGGACCATCCTGGAAAAAAGCGCAAAAGTGGTGGTGATAATAAATCCTGGTATGTTTCTGCCCCAGAGTGCGGGATGCACTTTAAGCTACACAGTATTGCCGCTGTGACTAATTAAATAAACTGGAGGCGGTTAGGATCACAGTGTTATTACAGCAAAGAAAACTGACCAAAGTAAGGCAGTGAACTATGCAGTACGACGCTACATGGCATAAAGCAGCATTTCCGTCATGCTGCACCAGTCGACCTCGTAGTCACACAAGCATCATCGCTTCGATGAACGAAGCGATAGCAGTTCCCATAAGCAAGTGGATAACTGGACAGTGGACTTCAATCTTTGGACGGTTGGACACGGCAAAACCCATCTAATGGACAGCAGAACCATATGCCAATGGAGGCTCCACAAGTATTGCGCAAAACACTACAAAAATTATGCCGAATCTACCATCGTCCAGCGCCCGCACCCTACACAATCACAACCGACACCTTGTCGCAACAGTCGAAATGGACGAAACGCCAACCCGGCTCACGCAATGAAATATCAGCTCCAATTCACGCTATTTATACCACTTTGTAGAGGGCATCCACCGCCAAAAGTGATCTTGACCCTCACCAACCGCGCTTCACTCAACGGCTTAGTGCACTGCGAGAGTGCTGCCCAATCTCTCTTATTTTCGGCGCCTCACGTGACCTGCCTATTTCGCATCATTCTCTAAACGATGAGCTCACCAGAGTTCAACGCAGCTGCACCACAGCACAGCTTCTCGAGTTCTGCGGAGGTGACAACTCGTTATCCTCTCGGTTAAGGACATCAGCAGATCCCTAAACGCCAAAACATCCAAAGCTGGGATTGACGATTTAGTGTGATCAGTGATTAAGGTTCCTCTTACATGGAAATGTCTCTTTAGAAGAAGCAAACGGTCCGTACGAACTAGCAAATATCCAGTACCAATGGAATGGCCGAAAATCTACAGAATCTATGCAAGAAGGGAACTCTTTCACCGCTCAGAAAATAAGAAATTGAGTGCAACTCCATATTTAAGTCACCATTTGTTTTGACTGGTAATGTTTTTCAAATCTTTGTAGAACATTTTTTTAAATATACTGCTGATGAACGGATAAAAATGCACAGATTAGCGCTTCGTTGTTGGGAAGTGTTACGCAGAGAATTAAAACGGATAAAAGCGTTTGCAATATTCTCGATGAGCTTTATTATTAGCGTACGGGTTTATGCAAGATTAGATCGGTGTGCAGCACAAATTTTCTCTTTTTTTAAACAGAGGCCAGGGAGCCTCTCGAAACTATGGAACAAGTATATGTCAAAAAGCATTTAATGAAATGTCATCGCAAATTCCATACTAACTCGTTCTCAAGGTTCTTGTCTCGAAAGAAATCTTGGACAGGCGACTCTCACTTAGGTCTTAAAATCGTTCAGTTGAGACCTTAAATATCCTCCTAGTACCATCTGTCCTCTACCCATATAAACAAATCCTGCAGCTCTGAGAGTGAACCTCGTCCGCAGCTTCTGCAAAATTTCGTTGTTCAAAATCCACCAGTTTCCATCATATTTTCTTGCCTGCTGAAGGGAATGTAATAGAAGCATATTTAGAAAATTTTGTTATTTTCTTCAAATTGCACTCTTGTCACAGCTCAGCGAAAAAAAACGAAATAGGAAATTTTCACGGAAGAGTGAAATTATTATTGAATGATCCATCGCCATAGCTTTTGGATGGGTAGACGACGTTTTTCTTGCTATAACCTAACTTTGACCTTCGAAACCACGTTAAAGTGCATTGGATGATCGATGAGCAGAAGCGTATACAAATAATCTAGCTACTAGGGACAGTAGCGCGAAGTGTCGCACATTTCATAGACATGAACTCGAAGAAAGTGTCATTGGCGATGGTTAATGGTCCTGAAATTGGAGCTATTCTTTTTACCACTCTTGCGATATCTGGTTGCACAAGCGCATCGAAGAATGCGCAGATACTATCGAATGCAAAAATCTAGGCGACGCATCTTTCCGGCAGACAACCTCATCGGTATTACGCTGATTCGATTTTGCAAACGCGAATCAGCAAATATATGTTGAGGCTGAGGAGTATGAATATGAAGAGATCGAACAAAGTTGACCGGGCATTTACTGAAGCGATATTCAGTTTGATACCGAGGAAGCTTTCTCAACTGCGCACTACTGAACTCATAGCCGTGATGACCTCGCAGTCATCGATGCCAAATAATTCATGTGTACTTCGCGATGAAACGTGTAGTTTCTTCAGCACATTCGCTCTATGAGATCGGTTTCGAAAGTGCAGTCATCTAGCAAGCAGTATCATAATGCACGAGCTATATTTAAAAATCTCGCCTCCATAAATGTTGAGTATGAACAGCGAGAGGAGAATCGATGCAGGGGCGAGAAACATCCTGAGGACTGGTAATTTCTAGTAATAGGTATCATTCACTGTGAGACTGACCGGTATCGAGATCGAGAATCTCATCTTATGTCTCTTCCCAAGAATGTGGAATACACAAGTTGTTAAAATCGCAGCAAGTGTGCATGAAAAATTTCATAGGATAGTCCAACTTGCCATATATAGATGATCTCAATCCGATAACTGGTTTGCGAGGAGAATTATAGAGAAAAATGATAAAAAAAGAATCAAGAACAACGTGATAAGTGACTATTTATTGGAGACAGCAGTAACAAGCATTTGATTGGAAAAAAACCTGGGCTTTTATTCCCTCCAGTTAGTTGAGCAGGTCTATTTTCAAATAGAGAAAAGGGTGTGGAAATGAGGAGAGAGGGAAGTTTTGCATTTATTCATAGCTTTCTTTATCTTGTTCTTCTACTTCTTTGGATAGGAGTTCGAATATCGCATTCCTGCATGCGAACCAAGGGCGTTCGTATTGGACGTTGGTTCAATGACGAGAGGTTTTTACTTCGGCAACCAGCAAGTAATGAAATCCATGACGCTCAACGGTTTGCTATGCCATCCAAAACCTGTGAAGCCAATCGAACAGTTTCACAAAGAATTTCAAAAGATCGGTAATCGAAATAGCAGTGACACTGCTTCGTTCAATTTTCTGTCAGAGTACACTTACTCCCTCTTTACTTTAACACTTTAATAGAAACGATATTGTATGGGCGGCATATCCTTCATTGTGTGTTGTGTTATATCCTTCACGCCATAACGAAAAGTGCAGTGCGCTTCAACTGGAAGTTTAAACGAATCATTTATACTGAGAGATATACCGATCACTATATACGGAATCACAAAGTTGACAGTATCAAATGGTTCGGCGAAGCAAAATATCGGATGGGACATCCATGTAGAATTCTTGTCCGCAGCAACCCGGACAGAGCTGTTTATGCTTCAGGCTGATCACACACTCCGAACTTCCGAAAGGAACTTTGATCGGCAAAGCAATATACCAAAAAGGCAGTCATGAAATTGGATATAGTGAAAAGGGAATGGCGCACATAAAATTCCCTCCTGAAACCATAAAAACCTGGAGACAAATTGGCTGATGCCTAAGCCTCTGTAAATCATGAAACGTGTCCTTTAACACCACTTTTGAACAGTGTCTCTCGAAAAAATATTTCCCTAGTATTTGAAAGCATACAATTACGCGGATACAACGCACCGAGATCCGTTCTTTAGTGTAGCAATAGATATTCCCCTCCTCCTCATCCCACTGAAATCTGTTAATCGCGACGAGAAATAAGGAGAGTGTATACTGTGTAAAGAAACAACCACAAGACTTCGAGTAGGTCAAACTTCGTCACCTTCAAAGCAGAAGCGACGGTAAGCGGTCTGTTTGGGAACAACGTTTCTGCCAAAGAGAAATGTTCCAGCTTTTCGAGGTACCACAATATTTCTTTCTTCATAACGATGTGACCTGGGCAACTGCTTCTGAATGATGGAGGAATTCCGCAGCAGCAACATTTTTGGGCGCTTAGTAGTGCGATATGACTGCAAAAGAGTTCATTTGCGAATTCGCATAGAGAATTCCTCTCGCTTCCGCAATATAACGTATGATGGTTCAATTACTACACAAGGAAATTTGCTTTAAGATCATAAATCCAAATGTTCGCTGCTTTTTTTCTATTGATTCTAAACTGGTAATCGGTTTTGGATACTAAAATAACTCGCCAAAAGTAGGTGGACATAGAGCAAGAAGGCGTCATAGGACCAGCCACCGAATTTCACAGAACACGACAATTTACCACACTGAGAGCATTCGATATCAATCTGCAATAACCATGAATGCAGCAGGCATTGCAGTGAATTTGCTCACTTCCATCACACAAATGCAGTATATTTTCTTCATCTCTCACATAGTACGTTTCAGCATATTCCTGACGGACGCGTGAAGATAGCTAATCACCTACAGGGAAGGACAAAGTGGATGCGTAATCCCTCTTAAGTGGTGAATGAAGGTAGTAAACGAACCGGGCAAAATAATTTATAAATATACGGTGGTATCCACACGACAGCTTCCGTGTATTACACGAGGGCGTTGCCAGTGATCGAAGTATGTGGTTCCCCGCCGGAGCTGAAATTAGCCTTCTGATTACACTTCATAACATTGGTCGCCTAACTGCTCTAAAAATCATGGCAGTGCTGAAATTGGTAGAATAACTGTGATCGCACTAATTCAATAAAGATGATGCTCATTATAGAAGGAAGTGGATAGGAGCGTATATGCGCATCTTACTTCTTTTAATCGACAGTAATTTCTGACTGGAGGGATGCGTTTGACAGAAATGCGCTTTTAAAAGCTCATAAAAATTCAAGTTCATTGTGAGAAGAGCACAAAAAGAAATTTTATATATATATATATATCCATATGAAAGTTTTCATTTCAGTGCCTCGTTCTCAGTTAAGGAACAGGATATAAGAAAAGTTCCCAGCATTTTCACACATTTATAACATGTGTAAGTAACTAGGGCGTGTTTTACTATTCAGTTCCACTCTGCCGAATTAATCTTATGAGGACATCTCTGCTTAACATGTACTAAATTTTTAGGTCATTCGTCGTATGCCTTCGGGCTTTCTGGGTTATGATCCATTTTCGAGGATAGCTGCTAAGTTTCCAATATGGACAAAGTCTGTCGTTCTGACTGCGTATGACTGCTACCTTTTTTCTCCTTCGCTGTCACTAAGAAGGGCTTCATCGCTTTGACCTCGAATCAGAGGAATGCTTTATAGGTGTATATTTTTATGAGCGGCGTCTTTGAATGTACTTGAGAGGATTTTCTTCCAGCTTTATTTCTCTCCCACATTATTTGGCCGCCGACCGTCTCAGCCACTTTAGTACTTCCATCTTCTGCTGTCGAAATGAAGCTGAATTTCTTAGAGTCGTCAGTAATTTTACGGTCTGTTTATACAGTGCGCCCATCAAGTATGATTATAGAACGTGTCATCCATTCCTTTCTTCTCTTCACGTCGTCTCTCATTGCTGTCTGCCCAATTGTGTTTAGCTTTATTAGGGAAGATCGACAGAAAATGGCTGAAAGCAGTGCATCTATGATATTATTTCAATGGCTTAGAAGATTCATAAATTGCATGAGAGCTGGATTCACAGTAGAGATGAAGATTCATAAATTGCATGAGAGCTGGATTCACAGTAGAGATGCAGTGACGGCATCATCAAACATTTTGTTGCCTCGTTCGAAGTCGTTTATCGACGGCACTACAGCAAAACAAATAGCAAGAGAACATTAAAACGGAACTGAAGGTCGGAGAGCCGTCGAAGGAAAAAAGAACTCCTAACGGTTGGGGTCCGCCTTATATGGGCTTCAGACTGAAAAAAATACAAGTGGAGCAATGACAAACAGCAAAAGTGCATGATGTTAAAACCACAAGGCCACTGTTTCATCACAAAGAGATATCGTGGGTTTGCTCTCTATAGCCACACCCAACAGAATCAATGGGAAAGAATGTAGACAGGATTAAGTTATGGTGTGTTTGCACTGTACCCATCAAACTGCGCGGCTTTAGCTTCACTATTTCTGAGTTAGAGCAATTGCGCCAACAATCTATCAAAGTTGTGCGCATATACTGGCATGCCACTGTTATGACGACATTGCAACTTTCAAGAATGCAACTTTGCATTTGCCATAGAAAAGTGAAGCTCAACGGCTGTTGCTCAAAACAGATCTTGTAGCTTCCGAACTGGCTTTCCGGAGTTGTGCTGCTATAGTTGGATTCTGTCCACCGATATTATGTTCGCAGTAAGGAACGAAGAGAGTTGGTAACATGCAATATTTATGCCCGCAATTGTTGAATATGTAACGGTGAATTAAAAATTATTCCACAACAAAAACCTCAACGTTCGCCATTAAATGCCTGTAACAACAAGGCTACAGCACTGTTTTGTTCTCTCGTGTTGTCCTACTTCTTGATAAATAGCTGAAATTAAACATATATTGCAGTAGCAGCCGAGTTTTCCCTAAATTAATCGCTTGGGCGTAGCTTATGGCAGCGATTGCTCGAACAAAGAAGCTCGGTGCAGTCATATATTGATTAAAATGGAGCAAATTCGTACAATCCTCGTATGGCGAACGAGAGTGACATTCTTGGGTTATTATCATCACAACGACGCAGAGCAACTATCCATCGCATCCTCCCACCCCTTCCCCCTCGGCTTTTAACACGTTAATGTTCGTGAGGTTCGTTTCACATTCTGACTGTGTCGGCAGCTGGGAGTAGAAAGCCGAAAACATTTCTTTTTCAACGAATCACTGCCCCAACACCTTCAGTAATCGTGTAGAAAATTGTATATGTCACCGCTAACGATGCTGAAACGCAGTTAGGTCGGTTTGCATGCGCAATATGACCGCATCAAACGTAGTAAAATTTTTTTGCGCGATCTCTTTGCCGCTCACGGATGGTGCTTAATCATCACGATTACGTCGTTTATGCAAAGCTTCAGCTGTATCAATGATTTGGAATAATTTCGCGCGAGGTGAAATCTTTTATTATTAATTCGTCATGGAACTGCAGATTCGTCGATGCTTCTGAAATTCCTTATCAATCATTGTATCATATAAGATTCATCATTTCTTCGTAAACGTAAAGTGTTCACTGTAGGGATAAAGATGGAGGGATAAAATGCAGATCCCGCTACTCAAGAAAATCAGACTCGACTCCTCAAGCATCATTTTAGCCCTGCGCAGGCTCTAGAAAACCTTTTGGTGTCACTGTGACATTTCTAAGGTGGACAATTGCGTTAAAAATCTCCATCGTCATGAATGTCTCGTCAGAAGGATTGTTTCTTTTATGCATCTGTACGCTGGGAAACCAAAGTTGAAAACCTTAGCAGCAATCTGACTGCTTCGGAACCAAATCTATATGGCGTTCATATCGTCACCTCCGTGACGTCGTTTTTCAAGAAGATGTCCTGCGATTCTTACCTCTGAAACCGTAGCAGTCAGGGTTAATGGCGACGCTGATGCTGTTGAACTGTTGGAGCAAGAAGAATGTGTTGACTGGTTTCGTTTGCAAGTATTTTTAGGGAGACACAAATGGACCATGAGGGAACTCCGTTCGGTTCATGCGGGAATGCAGGAAACATATGGTGCTCTCTCTTCCTGGTCAAAAAGCATTACAGCCTACGCATGACCTGGAGACCGACTAAAACATTCGTTTCCTTCTTGTGCTAGTTGTGATAATCATTGTGTGCCTAGTTTTCAGTCAGGTTTTTCATGATAGAAACATTCTCTTCAACGCCAAAAGCACACAGTTCGGTTTTCTTTTTATGACGAATAAAATATGTGGGAGGATTTTCAGGCCTTCTGGATCATCATCATGAGGCACGCGCTTTGCAGTCACTGAAGGAAGAACAGCCAGGCAACTATTAATTCTGCAAAAGCAGTTTTCGCTTCACTCAACACTTTCACTCTAGACATTTTTGCAAAGCACTTTTGACTGGGGACCTAAAAGCAAAATTGGCATAGGGCAAATCTACGATATGGCTCAATTATTGTGAGGGATTTTGTGGTTACGGTATGTTCTCGGCTTCCAGCTTCGGTTTCAGTTCCGGTCCTCGAAAAACCCTTTCAATCCAACGGTGCACCGAGAAAGACCTGGACACTAACGTATCTTATTGCAGAAAGGGCTCATTTAAACAGCTTATTCACCAAAAGCAGGCGCAAAGGTGGTTTTAAGAAATTACAGTCAATAGCAAATATTTTTGAACGTCTCTGCGAAGGACTATGTTTTCAAGCAGCATTTAGACAGCAGTTTTCAATACATATTCGAACAAAGATGGCATCATCCCCTCACACATATTGGCAATTCAGGCTATCAGGGTCGGGACATTTTCACGTTTTCAATAACGATCGGCTGCTGCAGTGACCGGGAAATTCCTTTGCTACTGCATTAAGTGTTTGGGGAATGGGCTGTTCATGAAATTTTATCAAATCGCTCGCACAGATTTTAATTGACCTTAAAAAGGAATGTTCAAGAAACATTTTGAATACTGTTGGGTTCTGATGTAGCTGATTGATGAAGTGAGTGCTGTTGAAGTGTTTTGCAGTTTCGTTGAACGGAACTATACTAGCAGCGAGGTTTCGCCATTATAGAACTTGAGGGGTACCTCATGCTAGACAATATGTCAAGTCTCTCTCTTGCTGATGGTATTTCGTAGTCGACGAAGGAATATATTTCGTCCGGAAATTTTTTCTAATGAACCTTATAGTGTCTTATTTCGTGACCATACTTTGATAAATGACATGCTTTCATTGTGTTTTCAGAGAGGTTGTCCCATTTCACAGAAATGTCTAGGTAGTTTGCAGTGTGGATTTTTCTGCTTCTACAGTAAGAATGATGCGGAAATGTAACGAGTAAAGTACAATGTTTTTCACTGAGAAGTCGAATGCACTGAAGCCGTTGCCTGTGAAAAATCTCGCAGTGAGATGGTGCAGAATCATATTTTAGTGCATCAGAATACCTTCTAGTAAAGTGATGTGACAATCTAAGCATTTTCGAGATGGGAAGTAAGCCGATGATGCTGACGGCTCGAAATTTTTCCAAAATTACACCAGAATTTACGGAAGGAGAAGTGAGTAGGCTGCATTTGATAAACTGGGATAATACATCTGCAAGTGTTCGCCACGTTGATAAGTTGACGCCAATTTTCAATCATAACCGTTGTAGCTCCCGGAATATTATTTGCAAAAAGGATCAAAGAGTTGATACGCGAAAATTTCAGCTTATTACACTGCAATCTTCGTTCTATGGTACCATCAATTTCCTTCCCTTTTTCATCAAGCGCTTTGAGCAGGAATTTCAGAAGGTCCATTTTGAGACTCCTGAAGTGCACGTTGATTCCAATGCAAACACATTTGAAGCCACTGGAGCGTTCTTCAATAAAGCAGTGTGGGAATTGATCCAGGATCAGTGCTACCCAAACGTAATCACAAATGCAGCACTTTAACGTTAAGACTGTACAGCATTGGCTCGCATTATTCATGCTTTAAACACACGCTGGTGCGTCAATCAATAGTCATTAGGGAAAGGAAAAGCTTTTTCCTTCCTCACTAGGGACTTTTCTGCTCATCACCGAGGCACACCGTCATGCAACACTCAAGTTTCCTAAGTTAGCGGGCTCTGCCAGAGTGTTTATGACATTATTCGCGAAAATTGCTGCTTAAATGATCCCGTTGGTACAAATAGGAGAGTAGGTGTTTTGCATGCACAAAATTCTGGATTAATTATGGGTGAGTTAACTATCGAATATATCTGGCATTATTTCAGTAACATCAATGTACGTCTCACTAAACAACAAGAAAGCAAAGAGACTACAGAGCAACACGTATCGAGTGCACAGCTGCACTACCACTTCTGCTTTCCGCGGTATGAGCTGCAAATGTGTCAAATTGGGTTCAAAATTTAAGTTGCAGTTCGGTGAAAACAATTTGCTTGCCTCCGTGCGAAACGTCAGTCAAGAATGTTATGGCATATAGATTTAGACTGGACGAAACTTTGTCCCTCATATTTTGTAAGAATGAGAATATAATTGAATTCATGGTGACTTGCTGTGCACTAAACGCAGTTGTTAGGTTAACAGCATCTCGAAAGAGCTTCTTACTCAGAAAGCCGTCCTGGCCTCCACTGAAGTGCTACGATTTTCTAATTATATCAGTTCCGAATTTTGTCGGTGCTCTCACAGAATACTTCTAAAAATTATGCGGCTCAAAAATCAGCTGATGCGAACGTAGTCTTCCCTACCAGTAAGAGAAGTTCGTTAACTCGTATGCCTTACCCACTACTTCTTAAGATGGTGTGTCATTAAGACTGACCTTAAGGGAACATTTAAGGATAGAAATTTCAAAAAATTTAAGATGTGAAAGCTGCTATACACCTTTAGATCCCAACAGTTTGAAATACGTATTAAATTTTTTCTACAAAACTGAAAGAAAGCTTCAGGACGTAGGAAGACGAACAGTCAGTAGTACGCTCAAACACGATTATGTCCCATGAATCCACACTCTTTTGAAGATCAGATACGTCTGGAACCACGTTTCAAAAGCAAGCAACGTCCCATGCCGTTATAACCTTTCTCACGAGGAGGTCCGCGAAATAACCGTGAAGCCTTCGCTTTTTTCCAACGACAACACCTTTTTCAGTGTTGTCATCCTAATATCGACGTTCCGCATTCTGCAAGAATCCATCCTCGAATGACCGATAATTCTACTCGGTTAATGCCTCGTTTCACAAGTAGCGGATGTGAACATCTACAGACTTAGTTCATTCAGCAAGCTATTCTGAAACCTATCGCTTGCGGGTGGCTCACAACGACTAATCTTTTACGGCATTGCTAGCATGACCGCAATGCACCGCATCAAGTTGATGTATTCTACCTTCCCTGCGTCCTAATGCGTGTTAAATCAAATGACTTTCATTTCATAGACCTGAGAAGACATCAGTAGAAGAAACCGTAGAATGAAGTGTGTGGTTGCAGCATGGTTTTGGTGCCGCAAAGTACAGTATAATGTAGCCGGTTACGAAAAACAATTCATATGTACATGTCGTACGCATGTAAACATGTTTGCGAATATGCGTGAGTCATTCAAACAGTAAGATAGCATTGTGGCAAGGAAAGCGGGTCCTTTGCATAATTGCGAAAGAAGTCCATTCAACTATTTTTCTCAACGAATTTTCGGGCATTTTTCATCACTTTTAGGCAACTTATTGCACTGTTGGTTAGTGAGGACGACTGCAGAAAAACCTGCTGTGTCAGCTCATCTGGTACTCATCCTTACCTTTTGAGCAGATAATACTTTATGAGTCCTTCAGCCGTTTAAGCCATTCGTTCCTCATGACTTCGTGTTTGCCAATAGCCAACAGCCCAGTAGAAGTTTCGGAACTTAGGCAAAACATGATGATGAACACAACGGTCCGAAATAGTTTGTTCCGCTCGGCTATTCTGAAGTAAAAGATTGCTGGCGCGGAACCCTTCACAAATAACGTTTGACCCATCGTCGAATATTTAAGTGGCTTTCTGAATTTTTAAAGCATGCGTTGGAATTAACCAAGTGAAAGTTTTCCAGCCGTTTTTGCTTCCTCTTCTCTAGTCAAGATTTCTGCCTAACTGAGAGTAACTTGAAATGCGGAGGAAGAGGTGAGGACAGTTGCTCGGTTTCCAAGTGTTTTCCACTACCGGGTTCTAGAAGCCTAATCAAATCTCGAGGTTACACTATCAGTTGCAACAAAACGGCATTTAGACAAAGCTTGGCCCATCATCCTCTGTCGTGGACTCCTTGCATCAACGCGATGATTGATGCAAAACCTCGACAGCATGTGTGCAGATGTGATCACCAAAACACCGCAATAAAGAATTAAGCCATTGAATCGGATATGTTGCGTAGGACATGGCGTACTGATGGGCTTGTGACATAATTGTGTTAGACCCCAGCCTGTGAAAGAAGAGGTGCCTAAATGTCTCGAGGCCCATATTCGTTTCAAGTGGTCGGGTTGAAAGGTTTACGAATGAGCACCTCACTATCTGTTGGGCACATCTGTTCGAAAGAATACTGATAATCGCTAACGGCGTCAAAAAATCACTTTAAAACCGTGTTCAGATGCAATAATCGGCCTGCATTCGATCTAGACTAGCATGAACATTTACAGCGCAGACTAGCATGAACAAACATTTACAGCAATATATTACGGATACTGATAACACTCGGCATGTGCTTTATTGCACAGGAATTCGTTTTGAAAAATACGGTCCAATACGAAAATTATTTATTTCAGAAACAATGGAAAAATGTGTTCCTAAGTTTTCCAAGCAGGCGACAAGAACATAATAGGATTGTGGAAGCAGTCCACAACATCGTCGGACTAACACACTACAATTTCATGCATCCGCACAGATAATGAACGAAGAATGGAAGTTGAGTTCCTCCATCTGTAGGGGACACAAATGACACTGAAGAAAACTTGGTGAACATAGTCCTAAATTCCATTCGCTCAGTTCATTTGTCCTCCGAAATTCTCTCACCTTCTCTGAAAGCGATCTCTCGTATCGTCTTGCTGATGTTATTTTCAAAATTCTCACCCTCCGTGGAATTTTTTCTCATCTGGCCATTCAGACATCTTCAGGCTCTGATCTTCTAAGCAACACCCCTGCATTCCCTCTAAAGTTTAAATTTGTCTCCAGCTCCATTGGCAGAAAACCTCTTTCAAATATTATATTACAGACCTCGTCCTTTGTTAGTATTCACGTCGGAATCGCAAAAACAAATATCATCTAGCTATGCATGAACATATTCCCACAAAATATATACAGCTGCTACCAAATGCCGTTCTCATTAGCCTTCAATTACTTCCTTAAAATACATCTTCATGAACTTCTTAGCGTTCAGGTTAATTTAAATGAGCTGGTTTTGCAAATAAACAGTAAGTAATGAAGTTTGTTAAATCATCAGCAAGATGACATCATGGGCCGCGGTATCTTTTTTGGTGGATTGCTTAGGAAGATCAGAAAGTTGAGGTGGCATCATGCACTCGAGAGAACTCACGGAAAAAATCACTGGGAACCATTGTTTTGATACTTCAACATACACTTTCGTAGATTTGTTGTACCTAACACTTCAGAAGCCTGAAGTTCGCAATTCGGCACATGCACATAAGTTCAGCAACGTTGGTACCAGCGTCTTCTATGTGATGATTCCTGCATATAGCGAGATTTTTATGTTTTATAAATCTTCCTCTGAAATATGTCCTCTTTGAGAGGTGATTCATTCATTTATTAGCATAAAGTAAATTTCGATGTACAATAACCACGTACTCTCTATCGATTCGTTACGTGTAATTCGATGGACACTCACCACGTATTCTCTAACGATTTGCTACGTGTAATCCGATATACAATAACCACGCACACTCTATCCATTTGTCAGGTGTAATTCGATGTACAATAACCACATACTCTCTCTCCATTTCTTACGTGTAATTCGATGCACAATAACCACATACTCTCTCTCCATTTCTTACGTGTAATTCGATGTACAATAACCACATACTCTCTCTCCATTTGTTACGTGTAATTCGATGTACAATAACCACATACTCTCTCTTCATTTGTTACGTGTAATTCGGTGTACAATAACCACATACTCTCTCTCCATTTGTTTCGTTTAATTCGATGTAAATAAACACGTACTCTCTGTTGATTTGTTACTTCTAATTCGATGTACAATAACTACATACCCTGTCTACATTTGTTACGTGTAATTCGATCTAGAATAACCACATACTCTCTCTCCATTTGTTAGGTGTAATTCGATGTACAACAAAAACATACTCTCTCTCCATTTGTTTCGTTTAATTCGATGTACAATAAACACATACTCTCTCTCCATTTGTTTCGTGTAATTCGATGTGCAATAACCACATACTCTCTCTCCATTTGTTTCGTTTAATTCGATGTACAATAAACACATACTCTCTCTCCATTTGTTTCGTGTAATTCGATGTGCAATAACCACATACTCTCTCTCCATTTGTTACGTGTAATTCGATGTACAACAACCACATACTCTCTCTCCATTTCTTACGTGTAATTCGATGTGCAATAACCACATACTCTCTCTCCATTTGTTACGTGTAATCCGATGCACAATAACCACACACTTTCTCTCTACTTGTTACGTGTAATTCAATGCACAATAACTACACACTTTCTCTCTATTTGTTACCTGTGATTCGATCTACAATAACCACATACTCTCTTCATTTATTACGTGTAATTCGATGTACAATAACCACACACTTTCTCTCTATTTGTTACGTGTAATTCGATCTACAATAACCACATACTCTCTCTCCATTTGTTACGTGTAATTCCATGCACAATAGCCACACACTCCCTCTCTGTTTGTTACGTGTAATTCGGTGTACAATAACCACATACTCTCTCCCCATTTGTTACGTGTAGTTCGATGCACAATAACCACACACTCTCTCTCCATTTGTTACGTGTAATTCGGTGTACAATAACCACATACTCTCTCTCCATTTGTTTCGTTTAATTCGATGTAAATAAACACGTACTCTCTGTTGATTTGTTACTTCTAATTCGATGTACAATAACTACATACCCTGTCTACATTTGTTACGTGTAATTCGATCTAGAATAACCACATACTCTCTCTCCATTTGTTTCGTGTAATTCGATGTACAATAACCACATACTCTCTCTCCATTTGTTACGTGTAATTCAATGCACAATAACTACACACTTTCTCTCTATTTGTTACCTGTGATTCGATCTACAATAACCACATACTCTCTCCATTTATTACGTGTAATTCGATGTACAATAACCACACACTTTCTCTCTATTTGTTACGTGTAATTCGATCCAGAACAACCACGAACTCTCTATTAATTTGTTATGTGTAATTCCATGTACAATAACCACATACTCTCTCTACATTTGTTACGTGTAATTCGATGTACAACAAAAACATACTCTCTCTCCATTTGTTTTGTTTAATTCCATGTACAATAACCATATACTCTTTTGTTACGTGTAATTCGATGCACAATAACCACACACCCTCTCTGTATTTGTTACGTGTAATTCGATCTACAATAACCACATACTCTCTTTCCACTTCTTACGTGTAGTTCGATGCACAATAACCACACACTCTCTCTCTATTTGTTACGCGTAACTCGATCTACAATAAAAACATACTCTCTCTCCATTTGTTGCGTGTAATTCGATGTACAACAACCACATACTCCTTCTCCATTTGTTTCGTTTAATTCGATCTACAATAACCAAATACTCTCTCTCCATTTGTTACGTGTAATTCGCTGTACAATAACCACATACTCTCTCTCCATTTGTTACGTGTAATTCGATCTGCAATAACCAGATACTCTCTCTCCATTTCCTACGTGTAATTCGATGTATAATAAAAACATACTCTCTCTCTGTTTGTTAAGTGTAATTCGATGCACAATAAAAACATACTCTCTCTCTCCATTTGTCACGTGTAATTCGATGCACAATAACGACACACTCTCTCTGTATTTGTTGCTTGTAATTCGATGTACAATAAATACATGCTCTCTCTCCATTTCTTACGTGTAATTCGGTATACAATAACCACGCACTCTCTCTGTATTTGTTACGTGTAATTCGATCAACAATAACCACATACTCTCTCTCTCTTTCCTACGTGTAATCCGCTGTACAATAACCACATACTCTCTCTCCATTTGTTACGTGTAATTCGATCTGCAATAACCAGATACTCTCTCTCCATTTCCTACGTGTAATTCGCTGTACAATAACCACATACTCTCTCTCCATTTGTTACGTGTAATTCGATCTGCAATAACCAGATACTCTCTCTCCATTTCCTGCGTGTAATTCGCTGTACAATAACCACACACTTTCTCTCTATTTTTTACGTGTAAGTCGATCTACAATAACCACGCACTCTCTATTAATTTGTTAAGTGTAATTCGGTGTAAAATAACCACTTACTCTGTATTCATTTGTTAAGTGTAATTCGATGCACAATAAGGACACACTCTCTCTGTATTTGTTACTTGTAATTCGATGTACAATAAATACATACTCTCTCTCCATTTGTTTCGTTTAATTCGATCTACAATAACCAAATACTCTCTCTCCATTTGTTACGTGTAATTCGATATACAATAACCACACACTCTCTCTCTATTTGTTATCTCTAATTCGATCTGCAATAACCACATACTCTCTCCCCATTTCTTAAGTGTAATTCGATGTACAGTAACCACAGACACTCCCTCCATTTGTTACGTGTAATTCGGTGCACAATAACCACGTACTCTGTGTTCATTTGTTAAGTGTTATTCGGTCTACAACAACCACATACTCTCTCTCCATTTGTTACGTGTAATTCGGTGTACAATAACCACGTACTCTATCTATATTTGTTACGTGTAATTCGATCTACAACAACCACGCGCTCTCTATTAATTTGTTAAGTGTAATTCGGTGCAAAATAACCACTTACTCTCTCTCCATTTCTTACGTGTAATTCGATGTACAATAACCATATGCTCTCCTTACATTTGTAACGCGTGATTCGGTGTACAATTACCACACACTTTCTCTCTATTTGTTATCTGTAATTCGATCAACAATAACCACATACTCTCTCTCCATTTCCTACGTGTAATTCGATGTACAATAACCACACACTCTCTCTCTATTTGTTACGTGTAATTCGATCTACAATAACCACATACTCTCTCTCCATTTGTTACGTGTAATTCGGTGTACAACAACCACATACTCTCTCTCCATTTGTTACGTGTAATTCGGTGTACAATAACCACATACTCTCTCTACATTTGTTTACTTGTTATAAGATGTACAATAACCACATACCCTGTCTACATTTGTTACGTGTAATTCGATGTACAATAACCACATACTCTCTCTCCATTTGTTAGGTGTAATTCGATGTACAACAACCACATACTCTCTCTACATTTGTTTACTTGTTATAAGATGTACAATAACCACATACCCTGCCTACATTTGTTACGTGTAATTCGATGCACAGTAACCACACACTTTCTCTCTATTTCTTAAGTGTAATTCGATCTACTATAACCACACACTTTCTCTACATTTGTTTAAGTGTAATTAGATGTACAATAACCA
Source organism: Parascaris univalens (assembly GCA_037576465.1). NCBI lineage: Eukaryota > Metazoa > Nematoda > Chromadorea > Rhabditida > Ascarididae > Parascaris > Parascaris univalens. Next base: position 27,674,805 of record CM075173.1, read on the forward strand.
CGCGCTCTCTATTAATTTGTTAAGTGTAATTCGATGTACAATGACCACATACTCTCTCTCTCCACCTGCTGCGTGTAATTCATTCTACAATACCCACATACTCTCTCTCCATTTGTTACGTGTAATTCGATCTGCAGCAACCACGCACTCTCTTTTAATTTGTTAAGTGTAATTCGGTGTACAATAACCACATACTCTCTCCCCATTTGTTACGTGTAGTTCGGTGCAGAATAACCACACACTTTCTCTCTATTTGTTACGTGTAGTTCGATCTACAATAACCACATACTTTCTCTCTATTTGTTATGTGTAATTCGATCTACAATAACCACATACTCTCTCTCCATTTGTTACGTGTTATTCGATGTACAATAACCACACACTTTCTCTCTATTTGTTTCGTTTAATTCGATCTACAATAACCACATACTCTCTCTCCATTTCTTACGTGTAATTCGATGTACAATAACCACATACACTCTCCCCGTTTGTTACTTGCAATTCGATGTGCAATAACCACATACACTCTCCCCGCTTGTTACGTGCAATTCGATGTGCAGTAACCACATACTCCCTCTCTTGTAATTCGAAGTACGATAACAACACACTCTCTCTCCATTTGTTACGTGTAAATTCGATGTACGATAACCACCTACTCTTTATCGATTTGTTGCTTGTAGTGCTATGTGCAATAACCACGTACTCTCTTCTCTATCGATTTGTTGCGTGTAATTCGATGTACAATAACCATGTGCTCTGTATCGATTTGTCACGTGTAATTAGATGTACAATAACCACGTACTCTCCATCGATTTGTTAAGTGTAATTCGATGTATAATTACCATGTGCTGTCTAACGATTTGCTACGTGCAATCCGACGTGCAATAACTACGCACTCCATATCCATTTGTTACGTGTAATTCAGTGAAAATAAGCATGTACTCTCAATCGATTTGTTACTTGCAATTCCATGTACAATAAACACGTACTCTCTATCGATTTGTTACGTGTAGTTAGATGTACAATAGCCGCGTACTGTCCCTCCATTTGTTGCGTGTAATTCGATGTACACTCACCATGTAATCTATATCCATTTGTTAAGTGTAATCCGATGTACAATAACCACGTACTCTCTATCGACTTTTTACGTGTAGTTCGATGTACTATAGCCGCGTACTCTCTATCGATTTGTTACGTGTAATTGTTACGTGTGTTCCTATATTTTCCAGGCAGGCGACATGAACATATTAGGATTATGGAAGCAGTCCACAACGTCGTCGAGACTAGCTCGCTATAACTTCGTGTATCGGCACGCACAGCGAACGAAGAATGGAAGTTGAGTTCCTTCACCTGTGAAGGACACAAATTACAGTGAGGGAAACTTGTTGACCAAGCGATAGGTTCCGTTCACTCAGTTCGGTTATGCTTCGAAATTCTTCTCTCAGAACGTCCTCTCATCTCGTCTTGCTAATATTGTTTTGAAAATTTTTATTCTCCATGAAATTTTTCCCGTCTATTCATCTCCACATCTCCAGGTTCTGGTTTTCTAAGCAAAAGTCCTGGATTTTTTGAAATGCCGAAATTTTGTTCGGCTCCACTGGTAGATTTTCAAATATCGCATTACAGATCTGATTCTTCTTTTGTGTTTATGCAGAAACAGCAAAAACAAATGACGTTTAGCTATGCGTGAACGTATTCCCAGAAACTGTAAACCACTAATATTAAAAGCCATTCTCACTATCATTGGTAACATTCTTAGTAACATTTAGTTATTAATTACTTTTCAAATATAACGTTTTCATAAGCTTCGTACTGTTTACGTCAATTTCAGACTACTTGGTTTTACAAATAAAATAAAGTCGCTTCTTAAATCAAGAACAAGAAGCAGATGGTGGTTAGTAAAAGTTCTTTGGTGGATTGATCAGAAAAAAGATAAGGGAACTGATATGGCATCATGCACTCAAGTGAAATCGTGGAAAAAGATTTTTCTGTAGACACTTTCGTAGATTGCCGCTGCCTGCAACTTTGACAGCACAAACGTTTGCAGTTCGGTACTTCCACATAAGTTTGGCAACCATTGGTGCTGGCGTCTATTTCATGTTTTGCAAACCTCCCTTTGAAACAGGTCCAATCTAAGAAGCAATCGATTCATTTTTCAGCATGTAGTTAACTTTTTGCATGCACAGCATTGTTATTACTAGTTTTTTTACTGTTATTAGGTGTGCGCTGTGGAGTGGGGTGAATGAAGGGATTCCTTAAACTGAAAGCATTAAACAGAGATGAAAGGTCCTTTATCAACAACCATCCGACGTTGCAAGTGGCCAGTAATCTTCCGTCTTTTTCTGGAAGACTTTTTATATCTTTCGTATCCCACTATTTTTAATTTCCTCTATTTTCCCCAATTTCACTTTTAATTGAACTCTTTCCTAAGCGCTTTTCCATCACATTCTCTGTTCTTACAACGTAATGCATTAACAGCATTTCCGGAGCCTAAGCGGGCTGTCGTCCACCTCACTATGATACGAGAGCACCCTGCACTGTTGGAGGTATGAGTTCAGCTAAGTGAATGAAGGCGACCTATGCTGCGACGTTTCTTACACTCAACAGTATTGGTACTCACCAGACCCTTAATGTGAGCATGAGTCAGAGCTTTACGTGACTAGGAGGGAAGCGTCATTTCTTGTTCATTAATAATATTCCTGTGGACCTTGAAAGCACTGACGTGAAGCGGAAAAACCAGCTGCAAAAATTAGCATGAGTGCAGGTATGTTATGACACAAATAAAAATGATGATTTTATCATAAAGGGAGTTTTAATCTTGTGCTCAGACTTGGAAAGTAATCACTGCTTTGTTATATATACATATGCATCTGGAAGTGCGCTCATAGCATCGGATGTGCGTATGTATATGCATTCAATTTTTCGTCGTACAGGGAGTTTAAGCAATATGGCAACGTGGCAAGTGTGGAACTTCACCACTTCATACAAGCTCATGCCATTTTATTCCTTCTCCATATCACTGCACTTCCTGTAGCCGTTTCATGAGTGACTTGTCTGACCCATGGGCTTAACCGCTAACGAGTGTGAGTGTGAGTATTATGATTGAGCAGGCCAGATAATGGTAAGGACGCTTGCATGATGTGGACCATTGTCTCATAGCAAACAGGTGTTGAGGAGTGTTCCAGAAGCAAAGGTGATGATCATACTCGTCGTGCTGAACTGTTGAATGAACAGAGTTCGAAAGAACAGCCCTGTGGTACCCCTAGAAGCTTTTATCTTGACTTCGCGCAACCCTCATACTCGGCAACTTCATACTAAAAAATGCCTCATCGAAGTCGGGCAAGATAAATTAGACGTCATCCGAGGACACCTGGTCCTCCAACCAGAAATTACGAAAGACTTATTTCCACATTTAGCTCCTGATTCTGCAGTGGGCTCTAAATGCCTTCATGGAATGAACGGTGCACTGGACTTGCTTTGTGCACAAAACACACCAAGCACCTCGAGGAAATCTGCTTGAGATAATCGGTTAAAGCAGGGTAAAGGAATGTGATAAAACAGTCAGCGCAGATGATGTATTACTGAACGCTGAAATGGAGGCGCAGAACAAGTCTGAGTGAGCCTAAGAACATATTCGAATCGATGCAGAGGATCTCGAGAATGAGAACACGGATGGGCAAGGATAGCGTCACTGAGATGTGTTTTTGTCCGTCCATTTCCTAATAAAGCTTATTTGCATGAGACACATGCTAAAATGATCTGAAAGTTGGAAATGCTTCGTGATGCTTCAGAAGGGACGTCGATGAACGAACAGCTGTGTTGCTCCGAAAAGGCCACGGTCGAACAACAAAACAAGCGACATTCGACTGAACAAAATAATCGTTGTTACTGTTTGGCTGTGCAGTTTTCTCTTCCGCTCAGAAATGCATAGTTGAGAAAATCCGGCATGCTCCGGTTATTTTTCGATGTGTAGCAGCGAACATATGAAATCCTTTCTTGTATGTGCGAACGCTTTCATGCAATTTTGTTATGAACCTCCTCCAGTTGTTACTTGGAATAATCTCACATCAAGCTCCTACTGCAGGAGAAAATGTGAAGTTGTGGTAGACCAAGAAATAAATGGTAGGCCATTTCTCCTTGAAGGGTGGGATGTAGCTGCCACTTCTCAATACCGTTGTTTAAACCTCAATTCAAGATCTCAGTTATCATCAACTTGAGAAAATAACTGACAAGACGCCAAAGAAAATTATGTGCAGAGCTACAGATGTTCTTGACGGTGCCTTAAAACAAGTGGCAAATAACACAAAGAAATTAGTGAATGTGGCAGGGCGCGTTCGTGGCAGGTAGTTCACGTTGGTAATCGGTCAGATTTCACGATTAAGACTCTGAGATTTGCGGTAATTGATAAGCTGCCATTAAGTGGAGGCCTCAACTTGTTCCGCAGGAGTGTGTGGTCCTTCAAATTGCAACTACATTGTGTCATTATTTACCATCCCAACATTTTCCGGTGTCAACCTTAGGGATGCAACTTTTGTGTAACTGGAGAATTGCAGTTAAATGATTGGACCGAAATTTCAATCCATTCGAAGAACAACGATTCGTTTAAATCGTATTTAACAGTGGCTGGAACAAGTAGTTCCCTTTGTGTTTGCTCGTAATTCCGAAATGATGGGCGCTGGATAACCTTTATGCTGAGTTCGATCAGGAGCGCACATTTCTTGCTTCGAAACGATGAAAATCTTCGTGATTTTGAAATCTGGGCCTTGTCACCGTTTGAGATCGATTGCAGTGCAATGTGAGCGTCTCAGTGCGTTTTGCAGATGCCTATTCGTCAGCACTGTTTCCGGTCTTGTACTGTTTACGTTAATTTATTTTCGTTCGTTGCCCTGACAGAATTCTTCACGACTTTTATACTTCGAAAACAACTTCCTCTAAGTCGCATGATGACACAATACTGCTTCGTCAGTAATGATAAAGAAAAGCAGTAAAGTTCATCAGTATTGGTCGTCAAGTGAAAGAGAGGAACAACATTTAAAATTTTATGTTTTAATATTTCCTCTAGTTGCCTCCTTGTTTCAACTACCAATAAGTAATTCATGAATTTATAGCAAATGGAGGCCAAAACACGTTGAAACTTGTTGGACTGATGCCTTGGTTGATCATATTCTTGTCATCTAATGCTTGAGCCGACTAATGGTCGGTTATGAAAAATAGCGAACGAATGACTATCAGCAGAATTCAACTGAATCCCAGGAACGTTTTCATACGGATGTATGGACCACTGTTTCTATGGCTACTATATGAACTGGAGAAATCATATATATTTAACCCAAATATAGGCTCCACATGCAAAAACAACGTGCTTTGCACCGGTGAGGGAGGAAATGAAGAAATTTTTGTAACTGATAAAAGAAATCTTTTATAACATATGAAGAGTTATTAGGAAATGATTGAGCAAATCTGAATGTTTTGTATACATTTTCAGTGCAGTGGAATTTAGAGTGAACTCAAATGGGAAACAGTTGTAAAAAATTAAAAAATGGGGACACAAAAACAGGAGCAACACTTATCTGCAGCAAACGGCAGACAGGAGCGGCATTCGAGCAAATTTGAACGCACTTCTGCACATCTGCGCATTGCTCAGTTAGTCATATGCCAGAAAGTGAATAGAGTAAAGTTTGAAGCGTTGATCGTGAGGAATACGTGGTAACGCCACTGCTGACTATGCACGTTCGACTACTATTTCTCGCTCTACGTTCTCAATTTTTCAGTGCTCGATGCGAAGACAATTCTGTATGCATTCCATTCCACAGGTTGATCACCAAACCGAGAAAAGACTCCTTCACATGTTGATTTTAAAGTAAGATATCGTAACTTCCCAACCACTTGAACATTTTCTAGTATGTTCCAGAAACGTAAACTACGTGACTACATAGCCGTAAATGGTCCCGTAAAGTTACACTAATTTCAGTTCATCATGTGCAACGTTTCAAGAGAATCGGTAACAAATACTCACATCGAGAGTAGCAATAAAACCTGTGGTCATACCTGGGAAAAGACAACTGGGCATCGGCAAGATGAAAGGAAACAAGCAAACAAATGATAACACAGGAGTTCCCGTAGCTTATTGCGAACGCACCACACTTAATAGCTGTAACTTGATGAAAACGTAAACAAGTGCATAAGTAACTTAATGGAAGGAGGAAGAGCAAACTATAAACCGAGTGCAGATCGAAGGAAACAAATGGACTCACAAGGGCAGAAAGGTTTTTGGTGTCGATGACTATTTGCAACGCGGCAATTTCACGAGTAGACAATTTTGAATCGAAAACATTGATGCAAACAATTCTCTCGAAGTATCTGATGACAGAGAACAGGTCATGCTGAATCATCACTGAGTACATCAATGTGATCACCCTAACGCTTTTCAGAAAGACGCTGTAAAAAGTATGCAAAGACGCGCTCTGAGGCATTACACTTGTAGCCTTCTTTACGAGCCTCCTCCCAAATTATAAACCCCTCGAAGGCGGAATGGTTTTGCGTTTTATGGTGCTTAAACGATTCACTGATATTAGCTTCGGTGATAATTTCCACTGGCCTGCACAGTAAAAGTGAGCAATATGCGCGCCACCTACCTTTAAGTTAACAGGCCGTCGGGCCTTCCTTCAGCTTTTGAATCGGCCTTTTGTCGAATGCACTAGTGGAAAATGTTGCCATTACCATACACATCCCTGTTTACTCACATAATGTAAATATTCAACTTCGATGCGGTTGTGACCACAAATGGTGATCGTCTGACTGGTACACCAGGCAGATACTTCACACAGGTATTCCTTACTCTTCTTTTGGGCTTTCATCGCCTTTAATATAACGGTCGTTTCCCCCGCATCCCTGCCTCATATTAATGTGATAGTTGCCTTCAAACTTTTACTCCATTTACTACAACAGACCCTTCATTCAATCAGCCATAAAGCCATATGGGAATGGCGGCAACGTAGGCGAAACTCTGCTTAGGAGAGGCGAAGTAACCTCGTCCTGCTTTTGTGAGCAAGCGCAGACTTCCCGTGCAAACGCACATTAAGAAGAACGTATTGCCTGTGAACATGTACATATGTGTTTGTGCACGTGCCTGTTTTGCCGACGGCTGTAACTGGAAAAACACGAAGTTGGCGCTACGGAATTTAGTCGACATAATGCAGGCCACGAGACTATTTAGCGCGCCACATGATTCACGTTAGCCTACCGACCTCAAAAGAAATCAGTCTGCTGGCCTAATGCAATTTACTTCGATCGCACCTCCACTCAGCTCAGCTCTGACCGCAGATAAGTGGACAAGCGTATCAAAACAAGCGGAAGGATAAGCGTTACATATTTCTCTCATTCTGAAATGTGCAGCACAATTTTAGAGGTGTTTCGAGCGTTTATACAAACTTCCCAGGAAAAATTCCTTTACCGTAACCCGAACATGCAAAATGCGAGTTACGGCTCATCGAAAGCTAACCGGTGCGTGAGAAATATGACACTAAAGGTTATTTATCAGTTTACATTACACCAATCAGATCTCGTAATTCTAATTCCAGTGGCTTCTGGACTACAAATACCGAACACGCACCGCCCATATGTACAAAAAACAAACACCAAATAAAGAGATATTTGCATCTTCTAGCCGAAGAAAATTACCGAATGCAGAAACAATCGGAACTGTATCAAGTGATCCTGCTCATTTGCATTCGTGCATCTCGAAGACTCGACAGCCTACTTCATGCCGAAATATGCAGTAACACCCATCCCCCTACTCTCATCGCCAACACATCCTTATGAAGACTGGACACATGGAAAAAGGTGCATCCTCTCCCCTTCACTTGCGTCTCGGCTTGCGCATGCCCCCACACAACTTGCGGCTCCTGAACAGTTATGAGTCTTATAATTGTTGAATACTATGATATACTGCTCACTTTACTTTCCTCTGCAGATTCGACAGCTTCGTTGACATAACTGCGAATAAACTCAGCGCGATTAAGCAGCCTCTGTTGTCTAAAAGGTTTAAGGGACGAGAGCAATGACTGTGCAAATTGCTTTCCTGTGCGTGCGACGTGAAATGTCGTAGGGCGCACCATTCCGTGGCACTTTTGTCCATCAAACCCTCCTCCACATGGGGTCAACAGTTTGCAAAGGAAATCTATCTAACCTGCAAACGGACACCACCTACACCACTTATCTTCGCCGTTCACAGAAACATTGCTCTATGGACGTTTTGTACGCTCAACACTTGGCCACAACTGTTTCACAAAATAATCCCGCAAGTCTTTGACTCCAAATCCTTTGCTTTTCGTGCTCTCTCCATGTGCAGCTCTATACGCAACACAACTATAGTTCCAACTTTTCTGCATCCACAACAGGTTTCTGCGGCAACAGCTTCCACAACGACCCACACTCCTTTGCCGAAAATAACCTCGATTTTCGTCGCTGAACCAGTAAAATAGACAACTCCCACACACTCCACAGCGAAGATATTGTCCTGCTCCACTAAACAAAACATATTAATTAATGAGAAGCCTGTGCTAGGATTTCAACCATTGTTTAATATTCCGACCATCGAAAAGAACAAGAGCAAGGAGATGCGATTCATTAAAACATTAACAGACGAAACTGAACATGGCCTATCAACGGCTTGACATCTCCACAGCCTGTCTCGCGATAACCTTCGACCTTCCTCTCTCTTCTCCCCACCTCCTCCGACTGTCGCCTCCACAGTCTTTGCACATTTTCCGATTTTTTAGCACTACCCTATCAACAGCAGCTCATTCAGAGCTCAATTCTTACTCATTACAATCGTGTCCAGTCGTAATCTCTTGAAAACAAAAAATCCTCCATCTCTTCTTAAATCCTGTTAAGAAGCAACAAATTTCTCGTAAACAATTTAAAAAATCTAATACAACAGGGGCGGTGGCGGCATCAGTCGTATGCGTCAGAAAACGGGAATAGGGAATGTTCAAAATAAAAATAACCGAAATTTCGCGACAACCCGCTATCCAGGAGACACTTCTTACTAGGCTTTGTGAGTACACATAGCCAATGCTAAGACGACTAAAACCGAACGATACAAGAGAAATCGAGCATAAAAACGTGACAACGCATCATCGAAATATGTTTCAATTTTTTCGAGAGAATACCGTGAAATGCACTTCACAAGGCCAACAATTACAAATGACCAGTGCACATTAAAACGAAGGCATCACGCCGGTGCGGCAGCAAAAATAATCTTGGATTTCGGCTCGAGCGAAAGAACGCACCTTCAAGCGAGCTAACAAAAAATGGATTACAACGTCGAATCGCTCTGGAGCCTTTTCGCTACCGTCGCACTTCCGTTTTCCCCCAGCTTTTTCGTTTAATTCCTCTTCGATACTTACCTACATTCTGTTGAAAAAGCATGTCCACGCACATATGGCACCCCCTTTGCACCAGCTGAAGCTAACAACAACATCTTTCAAGAATAGCGAATGATGTAAGGAAGAATGATGCAAAATGATCGCCTCACTCTGCCGTCGGCAAGTGAGAACCTTCCTTCTATCTAATAAACGCGCTCACATAAATAACATCGAGCTTGAGAGCAACCGCCCAACATGACAACAACATAAATGCACCGGATAAACAATAAAGGAACAATACAAAGTAAACATCTGTTCATGCAGTACTCAATAAAGTCGAAAACAATGGAGGCCAGATTACTTGGAAAATACCCTGAAGCAGAATCGTTCAAATAGAGGCCAGTTTCATGCCTAAATCTAATCCTTCAATAATTTCTCACAAAACGCCCAAATGTGGAACTAATACAAAAGAAAATTCGATATGACCAAAGTTTGTCGAACTGGAACCTGCCAATTTTCCATATTCTTTTCATTACAGCCGAGATATCTGATAAGTCAAGTCTTACTGTGGAATTCCGCACGTGCAAAAAGCCGTTTACCACACAAAGCAATTTAAAAAAAGCAATTAAAGTTACCTTAAAAATCCTCCTCAGCATAATCAGCCGGCTCCACGCCGTCTGCTAAGCGATGAACAAGAAAGTGGAAGAAAGAAGTATAGAGGTAAGCGCACTTGCAACGTTATCAAACTTCACTTTAAAATGAACGGATTCAACCTAAATCCAGTGCAGTCCAATTTTCGGATGGTCTCTCTTTTGAGTGCAACGAGCTTCAAAAACTGCAAATGTCATAACATCCTTTGCAGGGAAGAGCCAGTTCACTCAACCGAACAAGAAATGTGAAAAGCGCATTCCTTGATTCGCAATATTATTGGAGAAAACGGTTTGATGCATCTACATAGGCAGGCGAACGATTCAGATGAGATGTGGGCACTACGTGAGTTCAATCAGAAAAGCGAAGATGGCCTTCAGCTATAAATCAGCCAACAACGGTCTACTAACCTCTTTGGCAAAAATTCCATCTTCGTTCCACACTTAACTCTTTCCGAATGCAAACTATTTCGACATATGCCAAAACGATGAAACACACACATAACGACGTCACCAAAAGTAAATCACATGACAAAAGTGTAGTCAGATATTGTTGCGTCACGGCAAACAGCGTTGAGAATAAAAGAAACTCATGCGCCTTTCCATAAATGGCACACAGAGGTGAGGACGGTTGTGGTTACTTTGATAATTGAAAACGTTTCTATTTTGAGGGAACGGACGACCGCTTACATAGTGACATATATAAAAAGATCCACTCTGCCCTTCATTTCTCATTAGTTTCGACTTTATTTCGAGAAATACTTCTTAGTTATTCAACAATGCCTCTCTAAGTGCCAAGAATGGTCTGTAAGACTTTTCATTCTCAAAAATCCCGTTGCCAATTGCTAGAAAAATTACACCGCATTGACCGTATCTACTTCCAGAATAGACTCCTTTTTCCCAAGCTCTTTAAAATTTCGAAACTGATTTTTCGACCTCCTCCTCTTTCCAAGGAAAAAGCCCAAGCCAATCAAAAAAAGTTGAAACGAAATGGTTTTCTTGCAAATCATGGTTCAAGCAATATATCCACAGCCCTCAACAGTTTCCGCTCCTAAATCCTTCCTCGTACTGATAAAACTCATCTTCCCCTCATCTTGCCAAACCGTCCTTTATTCTAAACAAGAGATAGGCTGGGGACTTACATTAATATGAGCTCACACTATAAGATTAGCATTCGTCCATAGAATAATGACAGGAGAGGTCATGCGCAGCTGCCGTCTTTGTCTTACGAGCACTTACTCGACCGGACGTGTTCCTTCTGCAACACCTCAACAGTGTTCACGCCATCCGAACGTTGCCTCAGGAATCTTAACGTGAACTGCTCGAGACTGCATGCAACTTTCATTTGCATTGCCGCGATGACATCAGCCTGAATTTCCACATTTCCACCCTCCGTCAGCGCACTGTCCACATCGGAAAGAATGCATGGAATCCCCATCGCCGCACATGTCCGAATTACTTCAGGCTTAAAACACGCTTATCATTAATGGAACAGAGCGGTCACAATGAAAAGAGCATAAAAATGGTTGTTTGGCTTTGCAGACAACAAGCGCGTCCAAACGCTACGTGCATACATACGTTTCTGCTTTCCTGTCCACATATTACCGATGCAACGCATGCGAACACCGACTGTAGAGCGACTACATTATAAAGCTCACTTAACATGATTAAAAACTATAAGCCAATCAATCCCTTCGAAATAAGACATACGAACTGGCATAACAATAAGCCTGATGTATAACCAAATGAGCCGGGGATGGGATAATGAACAAAGCTGAATGTGTTCATCACAGTTACAGCGCTCTACAACAGCAACCCGCATGAATACCCGCAGTCATCAAATCGTTTCTTCGGGAGGACAAAAAAAACCGATAACAAATATGACTGGCATCCCGATGCTGATGCAATATAACAGATACAAAATGGGAAATAAGTCCATGCCGCACTCCACAATATCAATACTAACGTTCACAACAGCATCGCGATTTTTGTCGACTATTCACCTATTTTGTTAGACTTGACAACACTAGCGGCATGCTCCTGTAATTTTCGACCTTACCAATAACACAATGGATCTGACACCAACTTACATCTTCTCGAAAGGATCCGGATCGGGACTGGTCTAGCTATGTTTTCTCCTGATGGTGCTTCTTATTGAATTATGCAGTCTTTAACTCCCGCTACCTCACTTGGTGAATTAGGAGAACCCGTCCTACGGTTCTCCGCTTGCCATTTTTGTTCTCCCTCACGTGGCTTCGTTTTACTGAAGCCGCATTCACGATTTTTCGGTTTTGTCTCATTTAAAAAAATGTGAGTTGACTCTTCGCTGAATTTTTTTTGAAAACTGTTTTAAACTCAGAACTGTGAGTCCGCCCTCAGATCTGATGCCAACACTGCAAAGCGTTCCAGGAACCGAACAATTGTGTATTCCTGAGGCTTCCGCTGGATGATCATCTGAAGCACTTCATCAGTGAAGATCCCGCTCCATCCTGTCCCCCTCCTGCACAAAGGAATCCGCGCAATACCCGCTTTCTTCAACACACCATTCTTTCTCCAGAATGTGCTTCACACTCTTTGAAATCAATGCCTTGACATATATTTTTGAGACTGATCGCAGGACGCGCCACTGAAGTAGTAATACCGCCTGGTGGATTAAGATTATCAATGACAGATCGGACTAGAAACCTGCTGCATGCTCCTGAAAAACTTTTGAGAAGGTGCTTGGTATCTGAAAATGTCCCATTTTACCACTGGCACTTGCTAAGGTAAACTGGCACCTGAAAATATGAACCAATACAGCATACCTGGTCGTCAACTGATTTCAGCTGTTTGCGATCGACGACCTCATAATTTCCATAGTCAACGTAGAGGACCTCCACTCGCTCATCACTGACGTCCGTTATGACCGCACGGAACACCGCACCGAATGCATTGCAATAACATGCGCACAGCGTACCGACCACCTGAGCATATAAGCACGGAAACCCGTAAGCACTATTATCATTAGATTTCCTTCATTTTAAGCAGAGTTTTAGCTCTATTTTCGAAAACACTACTCCGCTTAAACACGGAACATCCGCATGGGTATAAGGCCAAGACTGAAAAGGATAATGACTGAATAAGACTTTCCACAAATTTGCTAGAGTTCACCACCTTAGCAGCTACCGAAACTACTTAAGACCGGCTTCATGAGTAAGAAAGGGTATTTGTTTATAGCAGTGTGGAGAGACCAGCTATCATATTTTGTTCGTCTATCATTATTTCTTCCGGTGATTTGTTTTTGTTCGTTGAAGCCGCATATTCTGTGCTGTTTTATAATTTGAACTCATGCGAAAGAAAACTCATTGCGATGGACTATCTCGGCGCTATATTTTTTCATCGTGTCTCAATATAAGAACGGATAAACGGAAGTTATAATTTACAACAGTCGTTCCAGAACGCGATGGATTAGTAAAAGCATCCACCACGACCACAATCATATATTAAATTTTCAACTGTTCAGTGCATACTGCGTCCTTCAATCCCTCCGGATGTTCTCCGAATAAGCCATTATGGCTTCAAAAAACTGACTACTCTGTCATCGGGCAAGTCACTTTGCAGCTGAAGAGAGTCCAGATATTGCTCCATAAAATGCAACTGCTCATTCTCTTGAATTTGGACGAAGAACAGTGGCCAATTCTTGTTGCAATAATCCTCATCACTCCTCTTCACAACGTAAGTTCGTCCGCGTTCCATTTCAACGTGTTTCACATATTGCTGCAAAAACGGAACCGCAGTAAGCATAAAATGAACGGAAACGAGTTTAGGTAACCCCTTCCCCTTCACTTGTTTCTATCCTTGATAGGAGTTTTAACTAAGTCTCTGCAAGCGTTATTCAAAATATGCAGAAGCCCCACACCGCCTCTTGCTCACACTTTTTTCCCTTTAAACTCACAACGGCCTTCTTTGTTGACTGCGTTAGGACTATGGCCTCCTGCATACAAGGATTTTGAGCCCAATAGCTGGCTCCCATACACTGTCTCTTTAACTTGTCAACTGTGTGTTGCCCAAACAAACCGCATTCTCACTGACGAACACTACTAGCAGATGAGATCAGCACGATGAATAAAAATGACCGAATGTCGCAATAAACTGTTCAACCTACCACGTATTTTAGCGCTGTGACGTGGTCGGTGACGTTGGAAACGATAGTAGACGCAGAATCGCTGCTGATAGGGGTAGAGATCTGAGTGTCTGATATTAAAGAATCGATTATGCATGCCTAAAACGAACCAAAAACTAGAATTCCTTGTTATATTTAATGACAAAAAACTCCTGCGAATCACAGCTCGAAAACCTCTATCAAATCTCTGACAGCATATCTCCTTTGAAATGTCCTTAAAAAATCCACTGCATCGTCCTAACACTTCCGCAGCAAAAATCAGATGAGTGAACAAATGTGCACTTAAGAGACGCGCAACTCGCAATTTCTACTTGATCTATTCACATTTTCGAGGCTTGGCCAATGCAGTATTTGCTACTTTTCCATCTCCGCTTTCCCTTATTGATGCATCTTAACGTTACCTTTGTCTTGCCACCACCACCATCACCTTCCTTCTCACTCTGTGACTGCTCCATTCCCATTCCTTCATCACTTGACTCACTCGAACTGCAAAGGACATTGCCGTCTCTGTCACGTGGATGCACATGGTGCAATATTTCCTAAAAATTTGCACCGAAAATTAGGCCGCTTCCATTTCCCACATTGTTCTCATGTAGGAATATCGAGCTCGCGGAACTGATCCTAATTTGTGGGACAGGAACTTTAAAGAAATACATTCTGGGGAGAAGGTAGAACTTACAGGGTCTCCTGATCGCAAAATTTTCTGAGTTATTTGACAGGAACTACACTAGATGAGAAGACAAAGTTTTGCCTCTGGAATTCGGCAGTAAACCAAGGTGCTGCAATCACCACCATTTAAAATACCGTTGAGGAATACTGGAAAGCGTGGGCAGGGCATCACGACGCAGCAATAGTTGCAGTAATTGAGGGAATTTCAAATGTTAGGTAAACAGGATTGATTAAGCTAACCCTCAAGTCCAGAAGAGAGCAAGACATAAAGCTCAGTTCTGGAAGAAAGGAAGTAAATGAGAAGTGATGTTAATATGCATGTTAGAAGCATCCGAAGCACTCAACGAACCATTCCAACTGAATTATTGTGCATTTGAAAGAGGCTATCGGATACGTAAATTTATCTACCTGAGAGGATGAGGGCTGCTCAAATTGGTGGCAAAAGCAAACACACGTCCATGCCTAGAAACGCAAACACTTACAAACAGACTGATCGCTTACGCACAAGCGATTCGCAAATTACTTATTCCTTTGAAGTTTTTACATATGCCGTATTTATAAACTCAGGAACACTTCCTCATTGGGAAAGAAATAAACTAAACTACTCTGCACCCACGACGAAAACAGCTTCACTCCTTGAGCATATGTGAAAGCACTTCGTCAGCTGCAACCATTTGACAAAACCACCCGTCGATTCACTGAGCTTCTCTGATGACGCCACTGAAAACGGTTAGCTTTTCGACTAAAGCACTGATCACGGGACAGGAATACGCGCTTAAACGACTAAATGTTCGCAAAATCTCCGACCGTTCTGTTTGATCCGATTGTCGTTGTTGACTGTGCGCTGAGAACACAACGAACATGATCGCCTGTTGCATGCGCTGAATGCTCCACTTCTGACCTCATATCCGAGGAACAGTTACCTGCAAAATGCTCCTCTCCGAAGCAACATACGCACGACGATCCTATGAGAAAACATTTCAAGCCGACATCATCTTCACCGGTAAGGTTCCAACATGGAAACGTTCAGTTATTCTCCTTTGCCTACACTTTATTAATCTTTCAGAGGGGTCAAACTCAATCAAAATACTCTTACCTGATGTCCCACTGGCAAAATTAATAGCGTAATGAATTTCTTTTTTTTGCATAACGAACAAAAGAACAAAAAACAGAACTGAGAACTAACCTAAACATGTGTGCGGCCGCAATCCATGCTTTCGGTCGTGCCTTTCCTTTGACGAACGCTTGACAGCCGAATCTGAAATAAAAGAAACTAGAAGCCAATAAACTCCTTACTCACAAAAATTCCCCAATCGTTCTAGTTGGAAGTATGCGATAACTCTAAGGACCAAACCATTTTTCTTGTTCCTAAGAGTGAAAAGTCCAATGTGCCTCAAGTATGACGCAAGAGCAGCAAGCCTGAACCACAGAAACATTAACTGCAGCTACAGCTACTGTGCATTCATTTCCAATTCGCTTCATCCCAGCCATTTTTCAATCAGTGCGCTATTTCTTGGTCCCAACCAAAGCACTTGCAGGCATAAAAGTGCAACTCACTTTTGGAGGAATTCTGATGCCTGGTGGATCCACTGTTACTGCCTTTCGTAGATAGATTGGCACATTCGTATTCGATTAGAGGATGTTTCGGTGGTTCCCCATATTCCGTATGGAGTTGATGGTGTGAGACGTCCATTCCTAGAAACCTCCCTCCTTCTTTTCATTTCAGTCAACAACGAACTACACTTCAAGACATATGCATTAGCGCTGATTTGAAATATTAGTTACATACAAATTACTGTGCTATTAAACGTGCAGAACTGTGGTAATTCCATATGGACTGGAGCAAGGAGCGCATATTTCTGGAACACTAGCCTTCTTTTCCCTGTGAGACGCAGAAGCATATGAGCCAACGTCAACATACAACACGAGAAACTTTTTGTTAGCGTTAGGTCGCTGAAAACTTCGTCTCTCTAAAAGGCTGTGCGTGAATATGATCTGCGCACATATATAATATGCATTCCCATAGTCAACTGAATTTCCAGCTGATGAGTAATGGTTCCGGAAAGCGCATTGTTGGAGACATGCGAACTTTCCGACAGCTACAACGTATCACACTATCTTAAGGAAAGCAAAAGAAACTGGCCAAAATATTTCACTTACTGGGAGCTTCAACCTACAGATGCATACCTACCATCACATACGGCGTGAACGACTGCTACGAATGACACTGATCAAGTTTTTCAATTCCTAAATGTCCTTCCACATGTCGATTATTCATGAGAAACTTCGTTATTCAAAAACATCAATTAAATGTCATAAAACGCTGGAGACAAAATTGGAAGGTTCGAGGATGAAAAGTAGTTGGTACCGAGAGAAGAGGCTGAAAATTCCATTGCATCTCAGAAAACTGTAGGAGTGCTTTGTTACGTAATGCATGGATACTTAAGAGAAAGGATTTAAGTCATAGTGCCACAAGGAAAGGACTTATTGCGGAAAGGGAGAGACAGATACGAAATGCTGAATCTAGAAGTTCATGCCACGCTCCCTTACACATACGCACAATCAGTAAGGCTGTCTAACGCAGAAGAACGAAAAAAGGCAGAGACTGACAAAGCCTTATGAACTCGCCATCCAACCCAACGTAGAAAGAACAATGAAAATGGCTAACGACGCCTGCATGCGACAGTAGAATTTGGCTGCCCATATTCAGACGATAAATCTGTCGACGTCAGTCGCGATTTCAATGACAACCGACCAAACGACGCCTTGCCCACCTGCGCCGTCCCTGCATGAGACAGGGCAGTCGGCTCCCGACGCATAATCTCGCTTGCGCACGCCGTTGATGTGATCAACGATTCCCGAGATTGTGACTTACCTCGAACTTGCTTCAAAAAAGCCTACTCATGATGTATGAAACAAGATCACCATCAGCACATGGCACGTAGCATTCGCTATCTCCCATCCCCTTCCCCATCCTCCAATTCACATTTTATTCTTTCTTCGACTTAACGAACGAGAATGAATGCAACGGCTACGATCGAAACGCTGTGGTACCACAGATGTATGCAGGTTATCGAAGAAGAAGTGCAATGTCACAATGACAAATATGTGTTGCTCTATTCGTGACCAAGAGGCATCCTCATTTCAACCGCTCATCTCTATTAAGAACGACTAACTCTCTTTCATCCAACTGCCAGTATGACGAATATGAAACCAAAAAACAACGAATGTGGAAAGTCTATTGCCGACTTCGGGAGCTTCTGTCTCCTTCGACAATTCTTTTTTTCTATTGTTGAAATGCTCTAATATATCTGCAAATGAGGAAACGAAAACTAAGACATACCGCTTGTTGACCAATGGAATCTCGCATCAGGTCACTGCTAATTGTGGACGTGGAAGAGGCAGAACAATGCCCAGCACTCCTTGGATGCTGCATCGTTGGAACCAAGATTACATTAGTCTGCGCACGGCGCGCACTGGCGAATGTAGGTAATGATGAGCACGATGCTACAGCAGTCCCGTTTTGCTGCGTGC
The DNA here is from genome assembly GCA_037576465.1 of Parascaris univalens. Taxonomy (NCBI): domain Eukaryota; kingdom Metazoa; phylum Nematoda; class Chromadorea; order Rhabditida; family Ascarididae; genus Parascaris; species Parascaris univalens. Next base: position 27,693,185 of record CM075173.1, read on the forward strand.
ACAATCTGCGAACACAACAATCAATGTTACGAACAAGGGTGCTATTTTTCAGAAACATTAAAAACGCCCCATGTGAAGTACCCTACCTTCCTAGAGCTTACCCTATTCCAGTTCTTACAGCTAAACGGAACGCATTGGAAGGACAACCCTGGAGGAAAACACTATATTTAGGTATCGGCACTGCTACTCTTCTAACTGAATCGCGATCATTGCACGATCGATCATCACCAGTCCTCCTCAACTTACTGATGCATTCTCAATCAAACAGTAAGTGATTCAGTGCGAAAATCGAATTAATCATACTTGAAAATCTTATGCTTAAAGAGCATCCTCCTCACCGTCTGCTCCCAAAGAAAAGTAATGCTTCCATGAATAAATCGTCTTTTGAAAGGATCTTTTCGATTGAGTGATTTAACGTCAGCAAACGTTGAAGAAATGGAGGACGATGGCGTGAGGATTGAGAACAACTTACAAACGAAGTGAAGAAAGTGTGCTGGAGCGATTAAATATCGAGAACTGCATGGACGAAAATGAAAGACCATGAAGTGTGCGAAGCCGCAACAGAAAAACCAAGCGGCCAAATAAAAAAGTGAGGGCTCAGCGCTTCCTCCATACATATTAGGAGCACGATGTCCTTACAGCTATTGCAGAAAACATGCGACAGCTTCTCGCACAGAAAAAAATAGCGCATCGCCCCCTTAGCAGTCAAATCAGTAAAATGCACCAACTCCTAGTTACTGCTGACAGGAACAACTGGAGCAAGAACAGGCTCCTCTGGGGAGACCTTATTCACACGTTCTAAAACTACACTCACTTTTTCTATACGGCCTTGCCGTTGTATACTACAACCACGAGAAAAAAAGTAGCCCTCATCCTCGCTCAAAGTACCAAGTCTTGGAAACTGAAAAAAGGAAGCTGATTCGCCAAATGACGCATCCATAATTCTGGCGAACTCTCTTCCATAAAAGCCTAAAGAGCTTAGCGACCTCACCCTTTGGAACATTTCTGTACCGTTATTGTTCATGAACGTCTGGCGGCAAGCACGTGGCAGCCCGAATGTTATTATGGGACAATGGCAATAGCTGTGAAACGCTCCTGTGTGAGTCGCTGTGGTACATTGAGTAGGCGGATGAGGGCTGCCAGTGCTCACTTATTGTTGCCTGTTAGTGCGGAAGGTGCCTCGTGAGCGCCGCCTTGGTGTGTCCTCCTTTGCTCTGTGCGGAGCGAATAAAAGTTTCACTGTGTACCGAGTGCTCACGTGAAACGAGTAGCCCGAAAGGCGACTCGGGCCCGTCCACTTCCTCAAAACGAATCGAAAACTTACATTTGCTGCATCGTTCCGTCATTCTGTTCAGCCGAATTTTTGCCCACATACTGATTCGACTGTTGCAACTCCTGCGACTGCAACTGCTGCTGCGCATAAGTGCTGCCCAACTGAAGCGGTGTGTGCAGAGGATAGGCCCCCACTCCCTGCAAAGTCAATGGTTTATTTATTTTACAATTATGTTTTCACTCTTCTTGTCGTCATTAAAAATGTACTCAAACGCAGCAAAGGAATGCATAGACTCTTCGTTCGAGCAAATTACAGACAACGCCAACACTGTAACGAATAATCGGCGCAACGAACCGTAATAAGAATTTGATGCTCACCGATTTTGCAATCATCACTGAAAGTTGGCAAGCATCCAACTGTCACAAACGCAGCTCTTATTTCTACGGCCGAAAAATGTATAAAAAAGACATAGACGAGAACGAGGTGAACGAGAACCGTCATTTGCTGACATATTATACATGAACAGCTTAAAGGATATCTGCTGCAATAACTGATAAAGCTGGCAAGTTCGGCTCCAACTTCCTTCCCGTGACTGGCTCTCTTAAACAGGCGATTGTTCGCAGTCTGCAACCTCGACACTACGTCGTTAGCTCCCTTCCCCTCCCTCTCCCCATTAACCGTAGCCACACCATAGAGCAAAACTACCCCTCAGCCACACTCCGGATTCGTGGAGACCATGGATGGGAATGTTAGCAAAACAAATGATATATGGCAGGAGCGAAGAACAACCGGATAAGTATAGAGCATACAAAAGCAATAGCATTCGGCACCGAATTCGTTGTAATTTCGTCCAGTTTGCGCGAAATGTTCGCGATTTGTAGCTGCATTGTCATCAACGCAATATCTTGCTCCCGCTTACTTCTGCAAACACTACGTTGGTCTTTCATATTTAACTTGTCCGATTATGACTTCTTTAAAAGAGACTGCGTTCAGTACTGAATATCAGCGCCGTTTATGTTATCCGTGGGGTGCCCCTTGTCGCATATTTCTATCATAAAAATATGAAAGGAACAGCACCTTCCCTAACAGTGCAAATATATAACCTGCGCAAACAAGCGTCGTTTTACTAAAATCGAGCCAATAGATGTGGAATATCTACTGGGGTGGTGCCCTATAGACGCTCATGAGCATGTTTTTCAAAAAATGGCAACAAGAAAAATTCTACAGAGTGCAGTCGGAATGAGTGACTTAAACGATGCAGTGAATTGATGCAAGGCAAAATTGGCCTCATAAGTAGTCGATTCCAGGTGCTATTTCATTTCATGTAACCTTCATACAACGTTCTATTCTATCCGCAAAGAAAGCACAGTTCAACGTCAGTCTGCAACACCTTCAACAGCAGAACAACTGCGTTCAACTCCCACCACACCATACAAATTACCGCCTGCTCACCTCCAATAAGAGGAAAACATTACGGAACAATAAAAACGTCACCAGAAACAAACTAGAAGGACAACTCACTGAACGAAGCATCTCATCCCTTACTGACCATCTGGATACTCAAACTGGAAACCGACTTCCAGAACCGCATCTGACATTCCTTCAAAGTCGCAAATGCGGAAATGAAAGTGCATCTTACTTGGCTGTCTCAAATAATTCACGTTCTCTTCGCAATGAATCAGCCGTTTCTGCGATAGTCTCCTCCCCTCTGCGCACATTCTCCCTCCTTTGCTCCATAATTCTCTTCCTCTCCTCGTTCGCCATCGTCTCCGGTCTCTCCTTCGGCGCGTACGTTCTGACGCTACTTCCCATTTCATGTCTCGAATAAACTGGCCTCGAACTAGGAGTCGATACCGTCCCAAAATAACAACCATCACTATCCTGCGCCACCAGACGCACGCTGTATTCCTCCTCCTCTTTTAGCTAAAGAGGATGAAAAATTTAGAACTACTATAAAAACTTGTTAGCCATAAAATATTTGGGTATCACGCATAGCAATACTGGCTGCGAAATTTAATCTTCGAATGTACAGTCTATCTACAAAATTTAAGCTTCACTATGGAAGAGGACGTTGTCATACAATGCCTTACGTGACGACGGAGTTTAATAAGAAAGATTTGGCACAAACAACACTTGCCGCCACTCTTTAGCGTCAGCCACGGTCATTTAAAAATGAAAACATTGCAAGAGAACATTCTTTCGTGGAAACAAAGAATCCTCTCCTATCAAAGCGAGCAATCTTTAAAGCATTGTTGAAGCTACCGTTAATTTTTCTCACGCAATTTACGCTACATATATGCGACAAAGAAACAGACCATTGGCGTTTTCATATGCACCCTTCTTCCACTGCCAGCCCCCTTGATGCGCACCGCGAACGATGCACTTGGCAGTCGACGTACTTCGATTGGCTGAACAGAAATCATGTAGACCTTACAGAAAAACTGAGCTGCATCCACCGCTTACCATTCCTTTAGCATATGCGACCACCGCCCTCAGCAGTTTCATCGAATTTTAAATGAGGACAGAAAATTCGCAGTTGAAAAAGCTAACGCAGAATAAGCATCAAACAAAAACGAAGACACTCGCACATACAGCTCTCTAAATGAGTTCATGCGTTCTAGAAGATGAAGCGCTACTCATTGGACAGAAATGAACCACTTTTTGGCTCCTACTTGGAATTTTCTCTCTAGGTTCTCTTATAAAGGGTGGCAGTGACAACATGCCCTCTTTACTAATCGGGAGGATTCCGTTAGAAAACTCGTCACTGAATTCAAACAATCCACGACAGCCATTCTCCTCACCCAATTACTTTGTTCCAGCTTCTGAAGTCTGCATAAACTCTGACGAAGAGAGCTTCCACATTTTTCTTGGTACGCCACTGCATAATCCCAAGGAAGCTCCCTCTTTTCTTCACGATACGGGAGGGCTGATCGATAATGCAACTTCATCGCTTCACACTTATTTCAGCTGACGCAGTCTCAGTCCGATGAAAGAATGAAGAATGCAAAAAGAAAGGAGAGCTAGAAATAATCATTGAAAATCAAAGCGGACTTTAGAGAAAACTTCAACGTAGAAAGGCAATGTGCCTCATTTCAGATGAACAATCTTCATCTGATAAGACAGTGCAGCAAAATGAACACGGCAATTATCTCTCGAATTCTCCGTCCTCGGCCCCTTCATCAGCAGTCTTAAACAGTCCTTCAGTGGAAAGCACTGTGGACCCTCATAAATTACTTCACAGCACGTGTCATTAAGCCGACCACAACTGCCTCCCTTCTCATTCCCTCCATAATGCTTTCGCTCTTCAAGCAATGTTATAAAATTAATGAAGCGATCACTTGGTCTGTTAGGTCGAAAACTGCCTCCGGGCGACAATGAATGGATTGGCCGTAATCAACCAAATAAACCGAGCACATCTCATTGATCGAGTCAAATCTCATTACCATTCCCCTGAAACAGCACTGCAGTCACAAATACTCCAAGAATCCTGATGCGTCGTATTCAAAGCGAACGTGAAAAACATATTTCTTCCTCATATTCTGTAGAAGAACTAACAGTGAACTCACAAAAATCTAAAACTACAATATAACGAGTCCTGATAGCTGTCATCGCCAGATGGAATTGGGCTTCACTGTCCAGACGAATAAGAAAATGTCGCAGCACTGTTACCTACAGAACATTTCCAACACTGCTCAACAGACCACGCAACTAGAATCGAGACTCTTCATTATGTGCGATACATGTCGCACACTCTCCAAGCGGCTAAAAGGGCAAGTGCCACTTTGTTAACTGAAAACTTCTGATTATACACTGTTTTCTACATGCAACTTCCTCTTTTGACTGGAAAAAGGAGAAGCGGAGTAGGGGCTAGCGGTATCCACAGGTCCTATATATGGACATTAACGCTCGAAATATGCACGAATATTCGAGTACGTAAAAGAAAGTGACCTTACTTGTGATGAGATATCGAAACTTCTAAGAACAAATTTATCACCAAAGTCCGGAAGGACCGATCATTTGATGCCATTTAACAGTTAGCAACAATACACATAAAGTAATGCATGTTCACTGAGTGCGCGTTCATCTCTCCAAAATTCATTCTGAAAAAAACCCAACTTCAGCAGACTGATCAACAGCCACAACCAAACATGCTCCTTTACCTGTATAAACGGCTGCGATTAGCCCTCTGTGCGTCCACGCTGGCCATTCTCGACACGCGAGCAATACATCCCAATGTAGCTTCACTAGCACTCAGCTCGGCAACTGGTATATTGCTTAGTGGATGCTTCACATGCTGAAGTTGCAAAACATTGACAACTGCGCAAAAAATGACACAATGAATTAATTCTAATTCTTCATAATTTTAGTTCCAACATGACACTTGAAACGATCAAGTTAAAAGAGTTGTCATAATATTACTTAAAGGGAAAAGGAGACGAAGTATGGTTCCCTTACATTGGCACTTGAGTGAAAAATTTGCCCTCCTTCCATATAAACATAAAAGGACAACGAATGTGCGGCAGCTTATCAAAAGTAGCTTAATGTCGACAGCTCAAACATCTCCACAGCGAACATCAGTATTTCATAGCTGTGAAATCCTTGGAATTCGCAGCAGTGCTTACAAATGCTGACACCTACAGCATCACGTATAGGTTCCCTGATGCACGCTGCCTAATTCTTATAAACAGAACCCGTTAAAAGATCAGGTCATCAGGAGGTAACTAAAAGAAGAAGCAAGAATATCTGACTGTGAAAGCAGAAAATACTGCTATGGCAGCTGTATCTTCAAGAACCGAAACAGCCTCTTTCCAACATCTGACATTTCGTGCAAACCGAAACGACTGCAGCCTCTACTATTAAGACCAAACGTCTATTACGTGCAATGCGTATACATTCGCTACACGAGTAACTAATGTGCTGCTTTCTTTTCTTCATCGAATATATTTTGTTACTTTTGTGGTGCTCCCGAAGAGGAACGTTCGTATTTACGAGTACCGACACCTGAAGGTGGATTCGATACAATCTGTAAGGTGGATAGTCCCCAAGCAAACTAAAGCCCGAAACTACAGAATTTAAAGCAAAAAAAGCTGTCAGGCCAATGACAATCCTACCTCGTGCAGCGCGGTAAGAAGAGTGGTGTCCCTCATCCAGTAAAAATTTTCAAAAACTCTCTCAGTAACGCGTGCCATAAGCCGATATGGCAATGCGACGCTGTAAGGCGGAAAAGGACGCCGCTCGACTGCCGGCAGCCTAACAAACGCCATTTTTTCGTGTTCTTTAGCAGACCATAAATTTTCTGCGGAGGATGCAGATTTTAGCCTTGAGGATGAGGAACGGCCGGGAAAGCCATCTCGCAATAGAAGCTGCGAACGAACCTGCAATGAGACTTAATTCTCACCATTGGAAAGCAAAGTGGAGAGGCCAAGGAGAAGGACGCATGGTAAGCGTCACATCCTCGCCGACCCCGCTCTCAAAAGCAAACGTGAAATGTGAGCCGGTTCCTTGTCAACGTTAAAAGCGTTAAAAAATTTGAGTCCTTTGAAAGAGAAAGCCCCAATCAAACTATGCCGCTGGTAGACCACCGTTGCTAGACGGAAAGAGAGACTCGCTGGAACGCATCTTCCATTCAGTACAGAAGACAAAAGAAACATATAGTGCTTGATATAAAGAGGGCTCCAGGGCTTGCCTAAGATCGAATATGTCAACTGCGGCAGCTGCAAATGGAAACAACGATGTCTGTGGAACTTCATCCCCAATTAGATGGCTGGGAGATGACGGGTGAGGACACATTTATGCGATGGCAACTCGACGAATGACTTCAGCGTGACAAAAAATAGCAATACCATATTTATAACTGCTCAATAATCTTCAAAACCTCAAAATCACTTTTTCACGCAAAGAAACACGCTACCACTGCATTCAATGAGGACCGTTTATTAAACAAGAAAATCAGGCCTTCATTTCCCCAAACAGACGCTTTCTACCAAAGCATCGAGACAATGTAATGCAGATACCACCCCAATACGGCTAATTCCTTCCAGCATTCACAGGCAATTTCAACGGCCGTGATCCATAAAAAAATCCTCAGAAAAATTTATCGCTGCAGTGCCCAATGGGTCTTTAAATGCTGATTCAAGTAAGCGTTTATCAACTTGGCGATCTTCAAACGAAGAACACTACACATAAGGCATAATAAGACATACCTCAGCAGCTTCAATATTCACACTAACGGCATGAGCGCCATCCATGCGCACGTCGCAAAGCAGCACCGGTGGATAGGCATCCTGCACGCAAAGCAACGGAACGGGTTCTGAACTAATAACGACATAAACCACCAAAATTGCAGTGATGACATCAATATAAACATTACTTCGTTTATATTTGAGATAGTGACAAGGAAACTCTCGCTAAAACAAGCGAAGGAAGAAGTTCCGCCTGAGCACGAAGAAATTCTGCACCGCAAATTTACCACAACCTGAAGAATACTTCTGTAGACGGGCATCAGCTGGGACATCAACCCGCCTGTACATAAAACTGCCAAGTGCACAAGCCCTAGTCACACAATTTCAACTAATCCCTAATCAAAGTTCTTTAAACGTCGGAAATCTAGGATGAATAATAATATCCTACTGAATCTGCATATGACGAGGGAATCCTCCTTGATCCGTTCAGGAGATTGGGCATCAACAGCAGAGGGCGGCACAGCCATGCAAATCACCAACGGCGGTATATAGCATAAAGCAAGTGGTAGCTGAATGATATCAGTAATAGCCACCGTCTTCACCATTCCGCTATCCACATCAAATACCTCAAGAGATGCAAAATGTTAACGGTTTTGTGTGCGATCGTCAATCTCCTTCATAAGACCGAACTATGATCCTATCTGGCGCTTACATATACAAATATGTGTCTGCATGACTATCGGAAAATTTCGAATGTCCAGCCCTTGTAGAAGGACCTTTGGCATTTGATAGATAAAATGTATCCCACAATAGCCATTTTAACCTTATTCCACATCGTCCCTCAACTTCGAAAACAGCTGTGTCCTTCTAAATGTATCACTTTCACTTCACAGTGACTGCAAGTGATAATGATGCACACCAAATGAATCTTCATTTTACATTAGTCACATCACCGAAAGACCGTTTCATATGGAAGTCAGGAGATTAGCCCAACCAGTTAAACTATTTACTTAGCAATTCAGAAACTGAACGAATGCTACTACGTGCACTTTATCACCTTTGTACGTCGTGGGTCACCACATCTGTACTAAGCATGGGATCAAATGATAAACTCCCGAGGGTGCTAATGAAAGGCTGGAGGGAGCTGATGAAAACTGAATCAGTTGGCACTCCATTCCGAACGTCATCATTCAATAAAGGATAGAACAGCAATGTATGGAGTGAGGAATAGAGGGAAATTCGAATCGAAACGAGAGATTACTGCTGAACTGTCAACTCGGACAACAGAGCAAAATGTTCAAATTAAACAAGCCAGTTGGCGCTTCACAAACAATCATGACATCATGCAAATGTCAACTGTTTCCTCACAGAACTACGTGATCCAATCACGAGTTCAAATAATATCAAAACATGCATCTTTAAAACAAAATGCACGGGGATTCCCTTACCTTGTAACGACCCGCCGGTTTCTCCTCAGTTACGACTCCTCGGAACGGTTTTCCATTCTCTACGTCACCTCGCACAAGGTAGACAACCTCTGAAGAGCAAAAAACGGCCGTCACAAATAAATTCGGCAGCGTATCCGACCTACTGAGAGGAAACTGACGCTACAGTTTTGAGATCGGGAAGTAACGGCTGCACAATGAAACACCTGTTTGCGGGGATGCTTTACTGCGATAAAAGTCCGCATTATATTTGCGGAATCTGGGATTTTTTTCATCCATTTGACCTAATAGCTAAGAATACTTTGCTGACAAACTCTACGGATAGAGTGGTTACAGTTATGCGCGACAATGTACATCGCTTGCAAAGCACATGATCCAACCCAACACCAAATACTCCGTTCGCAGGCACAAAGTTTTCCAAAGTCAGCCGAATTTCATGGAGTCTTTAGGTCAGCATTTTTTCTGCTTCCTGACATTTAGAACCATATTTGCAATGGGCTGGCAAAGTAGACATTTCAACTAAACCACATATAAACGATACGATGGCTGCATCTTTGTGATCAATCATGTAAAGCGCAGCTCTCGACACGCAATAAACAGCACGACTGCTGTGTTCCCTTTGCGCAACAACACTGAAACGATAACAAGCGGCACGCTTATACAATACATCTTCATGTTTTCACAGACAATGAGAGTAACTGTCAACGGAATTTACCCACAGAATTCTAGAAAGACGTCTCCTCTGCACAAAAACTTTAGGAATACTTCCCCTCGCTTCGGAATAAAGATACGTTTCCTTTCTGAAGATTCTCTCCTCAATTCGTCGCAAATTAATATGCGCCGTTCACAATAATTCAACACCAGTTACGGACCGAACGTTATAAGTGCTCAGGTGTTGTTTGAAACGTAACCTCTTTGAACAGCTTTTTGCATAGCTGAGAACATTAGGAGAGGCGAAAAAGTATTTAAATATGCCTACGTGAAGGAATACAGCATAACATTGATTAAAGGAATGAAGTGATTATCCATCGACCGCTGTCAACGTTTCACCAGACCAGCTGCGTTCAGCAATGGAATTGTCGGAAACTCGGAAAGCCTAACCCTCACGAGTGTCAAGGCTGAACGGTGGATTCCGAAAAAAGGCTTGAGGTACAAGCTCAACCTTGCGCAGTACGTTTCTCTTTATGAGTCTACAAGCACCCGCAGCACGTTTCCCATCTTTCGGTGTCAACAAGCCCCAATCTTTTTCTCCAGCTGACGTTCTCATTCAAAGGGCTATTTGATCACGCAGAGATAAGTACTGAGTAAGAAGGTCCGCATTGCATAAACCCGCTGAGTTGCATGCGAAAACCACATAGGCATTTTCAGGCAACCATCGACACCAAAAGCTCTCCTTGAAAAGCGAGAAATCTTTCCCCTATCTCCCCTCTCAGAAACGCACTCCATGGTCTGATGACGCATCACATCAACCAGTGGGTTTAAATAAGTCAAATCGATGTGATGATCTCAAGGTTTTGTGGTAGCCCCTTAATTAAGCAATAAAGTTGCTACTGGGACATTGAAAACAACTGCTCTCGCGCTGTCACCGGATTTAAGGCGGTTCTTCTTCTGCCCGATAGGGATGCATCCCCACTGTGTTGCAGCTATTTCGTTCTTTATAAATGCTCCAATACCTATGAGCAAGCATTCTTTCAGAAAATACTTTCAACCAACTATCGAGAGTAAAAGTTCGATAGGTAGTATCCACACTTGCGAAACTAATCTACAAGAATGAACAGCAAAAACATCATTGCAATAAATGAACCAACGACGTTACTTGAATTGACATTGACTGGTCTCTCGGGCGTTTCGTCCAAGCCAACCAGATGGCTCAACGCCTTGTGAAGTTCAGTGCGATATTTGGAAGCGATAAGTGGAAAGACACATATACGACATGCAAACATATCGACATGTTGTACTCTGGCCTTGAACTCTTCACACAGCGGTACGCTGAGCTTGACCAAGCGGTCGCGCATACGAGCTATCAAGCTCACTGAAAATTACCATCTGAAGCGTATTTTCATAAATTCAGACCGGAATAACGAAACCATTACTGAAAAAAAGGCGAAAAAAGGAGGCAGAATAATTTCGAAAAAATGATGAATCAGCTGATGTTATGTTAAGGAAACGCTAACGCTACCAACATCAGCTGAGACTGTTTGACTGACGATACTAAACAAACACGGCTGTTGCAGGGCTCTTAACAAGACAACAACAAAACAATCCAATAAACCCTCCCTCCTCCCACAACAAACGAGAACAATAAGACGGCACACCGTTTCACGGCTGCGATAGAGCGGTAGCATAACAAAGCAGGTCTCGGGCAAGTCAGACAATTTTCAACAATTCAATGCACGTATTTCAGCTGCTCCTATAGTCCCACAGCCGCGCTGCTGCGCGGTGGTACTTAAGCCTATGAAATCAGTCTCTCGGATGACTGGAGTTTCGAAGATGCTTTAACAACATCGCTCTCAAGCTTGCTAAGTAACTTTTGAATGTATCTGCTAAGACACACATGACAAATGCGCGAAGCAACGTCACCTTTTGTGGATAATACATCACTTGCCGAAAGATATCCATCAAGGAGCAGAATAAGGGACCGACAAAGAACACTCTGCGAAACAGATCGACTACTCCACTTTTGGCAAATGTTTCGTTCTTGGAAAACACCACTGCATTTGTAAAACACTTAGACGACCCAACTAATCCTTGAAAGAGTGGAGGAGAAAACCAAGAAAGGATGCTTGTTATGGCAAAGGCAAAAAGCTCATTAGAGTTGGTGAAGAAATGATCCATTCCATAAATACCTCCACTCCTAAATTTTAGCTAACAACAGCAAAAATCTCTCTACATTATCAAGGCTAATTTTTTCAATATGCTTTTGAAATTTTAAACTGCAGAACTCATATGTCGCCGTGTTTCGAAATGTCTCTCCTTCGACTGCACCTACCCATTCCCTACACATGTATATACACACGTGTGCAAGGTTTCCCACAACGTATTTCCCTGCAAGCCGTAAAAGCGCACTCACCACAAGACTCTTGAAATGACTCTTCTGATGAAGAGATCCACAGCGCCCTTCCTACAGACGTCTCCATGAGGTTGTTGTCATCAGACATTGAGGTCATACTCATGTTCGAAATCGTGCAAGAGTGAGAAAACAGCGACTTCTGAAACAGTAGCAAAAAACCTGATGAATGATAAGCTCAATCTCTGGCATCGGCGAGAACTCATAGACAAGAAGGCTTAGCAGAACAAATCGGAAAGGGGACGCAATAGATGTAATGACTTAAAATGAGATGGTGCGAAACAAATCCCGCGCGAGCATATGACCATCCTGCCTTCTACTCCTGGAAACGCTGCCTCCCGAAATCGGACAGCATTAAGTCGACGAGATAAATAAGTGGGCAAAGCGGCAATAATACAACGAGCCCTTGCAAACGTGTTTGCAAAAGTTTTTTCAAGGGATCCCAAGAGAAGGACGAATGCAGTTTTGCATTCCGGTAGATCAGCGACTACACCACTGCGTATGTAAACCGTCCCGTTTATTCCCACCTTTATGGGAATGGTTTATGTCGTAACTTAAATGTGGTTTCCCAGCAATCCACCCACTGATGCAAAGTTCAAGCCTTTGAGATGTGTTTCCTCACAAATATGCACAAAAAGAAAACCAACGGTTTCTTCTCTAAACACGCACGTGCACAGACAGATGAGGGTGCCCATCGAGCTAGAAGCATTTGTGCTGCCTTCAACATAACCTAATAGACCGCGCTCCGCTGTGCCGGCTGGTGATCTCAACGCTGATGCGCACCAGCAGACACTTCTGGTTGGTGGGAGTAGCTGCGAGCCATTTCAGTTTGTGCTCGCAGGCATCGAAAGACTTATGGGAAACGGCATTTTGAGAAATATATGCATCCACTTCTACGAGCCAATCTGCTCTGCAGCTGGGCTAGTCAAGGGAAAAAGGATGCCGCATAGCATAGTAGATAATATTCCACTATGCAAAAGCCTTCCCGGTTTGGTTTAATATGTGACCTAAAACGAATACCACGAAGAAAGGAAATCACAACAGCCAAATATTACATGGAGCAGCACGCGCGAGCAAACCTGTCGACTTCCTCCGCTGACTTACATAGTTTGGGGAGACTTTTTCTTCACAGCACCGACAAGCCGTAGCCCTTAATCAACAGTTTTCGATAAGGCAAAAATTCAGTGAGGCTGACTGTTTGAAGCAAACATTTGAAGGTGAAATAAAGGTACACCGGAACTATAGGAAAGAAACAAACGCTGGGGACGCAACAAAAGAAACCGTTATGTGCATTTTAGATGGAATGTTTTGTTGGAGCAAATGACAGCATAAACCCACCTGACCCCGCTGTTCGCACTCAACAACTTTAATGTAAAAATAAGTGACGCAATACTGTCATAAAAGAGAATCAGATGGGAAAGAAAGAGGAACGCGCAGTGGGTGAACTCTTCTCCTAAGCAGAGCTGATATGGTTATTCCCCCAGTCACCTCACGCTGCAATATGTTAAGAAAAAGCATAACCGGAGACGGATAACCACAACACCGCTCCAGTCAAACCATAGGGAGCCTTATGATGGAATGAGTGTGCGCTTAAAACGATGCAGTGCGCCACACTGCGAAATCACAGAAGAGGTGCTGATAGAGGATGCAGTGAGAGCAGAAGTGATATTTTGATCGCCTCAATGCCGCATGCTCGAGCGGTAACTCCCTCTCATGAGCCTGGGATGGCATCATCGGCTAACACTTCACAAAGCAATCACTGCTAAGATCCAAAAGTTTTCCCTTTCCCAACAAGGTGTTCTTCACCGTGAAAGAAACCCTACACACGGTGCCAGATGAAGGAGCCATCTCCCAGAAATACGAAACAGACTCTCGCCAACACTTCGCTGTCGTCGTACGAATGCGACGTGCTGCAATCACTGTAGATGTGCAGCTGCAAAGCAATCGCCTCTAGTTGTTGGAAGCACGTACTGCCGTCATTCGTTATCTCCCTTATCCTTTCCGCCTTTCCTCTGATGCGATGGAAATAGACAATGTTCGTGCCACCTGCCCAGCAAAGCAGATCATAGGTAAAACCAACCTCGAAAACCGGCGAGGAAATCCACGGCGAACCACCTCACTCACCAGCCATATGATGAAATGATTCAAGAAACATGTGACAAGTGAAGGCGGACGCATAATATGTGAATTGCGAACTAGAAAGCACGCTGAAGTTGAAATGAAACGACAGCGATCACAAAGAAAGTAGATTATAAAAAATATATGGCTTGGAACATAAATTTGGCTTATAGAATAAATTTATCCCACAGAAAGTGTGGCTCGTGATATGGATATGATTTTCAACATAACTGTGGATTGGAATTTGGCCTATAACTGAATCCTTCGCCTGGAGCTTGCTCACCTTTGATAACAGTGAAAACAGTAAAAGAGGTTCCTTACTGAACATTTGACAGTTCTTTCGGTTCCCCCGGAATGTTTTCACCACACTCACCATCCCCGCTCCATCTACCTTACGTTGGCCTTTTATGCCACCTCAGTTGGTGATGTGTTCTGCAACAGCCTCACTGTTTTGGTCGCAACGTCAGCCAAACGATTTGGACACATTGTTGCAACTCCTACGATACCGTACGGATTGCTTTGCGGCGTAAGAAGAGGATGAACATTGCGCACTTTAGCAACCGAAGTCACCGGCCTGCTTTTTGTGGTTCTTAACGTTCACTTGTTATCTCTTGAAATTTATGAAAACAGGTGGTTCTGTGTGAAGTGATGACGTTTCAGCTCGGTACTTCAAAGTGGCTGAGTAATAGGAAACATTGAGAGAAAAAGTCGTGACTGTAGAAGACCACAGTGCTGCAGTAGTAGAGCAAGCAGCAGTAATGGGTTTCTTTGATAAATAAAGAGAACGAGATGAATTTGCTCTAAAGGAAATGTGAGGAGTGGATGAAGGAAGCGATAATTGAAAGACGAAGATAGTTTGTACTTGCGGTCTGTTTCTTTCATGTGGAGGCATTTTCATGAGGGCGGTTGCAGTTCACACACTGATAGCGACGCTTCCAATCCAGTGAGTGACGATGGTTGTTGCCGTGCGACGCAATCAAGATTGTTGTAGGCTGTGTTACGAAAGGATATGCCGTGAAACGCCAAAGTGATGTAGCTGGAGCGAAGATGACAAATGAAGCGGGAACATTCGGATGAAATCAGAGAAACTCTCAAATGTTCAATAAGAAAGAAATCTGCTTCACTGTTTTTGCTGTTATCAAAAGTAAGCAAACCATAAGCAACGGCTGACTGTTTTACGCTATAGGTGAAGCTCGAATCCAAAGTTTATGCTTCACATCATATTTATGTTTTAAGCCGCACATTTCATAAGCCAAATTCGTTTTATAATCCACATTTACCTTTTATGTCAGATTTATGTTAAAAGCCGCGTTCCACACGATCGCGCTCATTTTATTTACAACTTTACCGATAAATTCTTTCAGCTCCATCTCTTTCAATTTCAGCGTGGAACTTTCGCATGCCCAAATCCCCCGCAGATGACAGATTTTCATGACATGTAGTCGAATCGGTTAAGCTTCCTAAGAAATTCGACATAAATTAATAATTAAACCGATTAAATCATATATTACTTCCTCCAGAAGAAGTAATCCTACCGGGCGGACTTTCGTACAAGGATTCGCTGAAAGCACAGGTGCTCTTTGGTAAGAGTTTGCAAACGTCCTTTAAAAAAACGTGGCGTGGTGACAGAAACAAATGAAAAACATCACTTTAGAAACCTTAGATCTTTGGAAACTTAGTTTACATTATTACTGCTATCATAAGCAAAAGATGTCAGCTCAACTTCATATTTCACAATACAGTCCTCAGAATTTCCGAAGAAATTTGTTTCTTCCTGTTTTCGCCCAAAAAGGAAGTGTTCTAGAAAAACAGTTATATTGTTCTGCTGACGTCCTGTTACGTTATTGTGCCGTTCTAGACTGGCTCTGAGGTGGTTCTTCCGTTGCTTAGCTCATTTTCATTTGTGGGGTGTAAATGCTCATGTTTTCCTTTCGTTAGTTCTCATGAGTTTGCAGATGCCTGCATTAAGCGGGTACAGATGTTTGGTATGATTATAAGCCATAGTATGGACCCTTCTTGACAGTAATGGATACGGTACTGGTCTCATATTTTGAACTGCATGGTTAATTGAATGGCAGAGGAATACATATGAATTCAGTTAGACACATCGCGAATATTTTACTACCTCGGAAACTTTTGTCGTCTGGGATCGGAAGCTCAAAATCGAGTGTAATCTACGAGCTGATAAGGAACCCAGTAACCGCTCTCGATAAAAGCGAACATACAGCTTCAATAACTTTTAATTTTGTGGGTGAAGATGTTAGTAGTTTCAGTTGTTCATTTTGTTAGGAACTGATCACATTATCGCCGCTTTTGAAGACTACTTGGCAAATCTGTGTGACTGTGAGCCTTTTTGGAAATTTTTGAGAACGAGTAAAAATTCGAATGACAGTAACCTCGAACTAGGAACGGCACTCTCTCTCTATGCAGTCAAAAAGAGTGACTGAAGGCAGCGGAGACCTGCCACATCACACAAGTAAATTTTAGAAGTTTGAGCGGATGGAATTTCTCCGAACGTCATTATAGTCACGAAATTCATAATAACGTAAACGATTATCACTTCAGGGAATTCGTTAAAAGGGTTATTCAGTACAAATATCCTCTCCCTCTCTCTTTCGCAGTCACATCCTAAAATTCCACACCATATTTGCGGTCATCATGACAATACGAAGTAGCGGTCACACTTCACCATGAAAACATGGCCCATTGGCTAATGTTCGACGTAATCAAAGGATGGAGGTAATGACCGAAGCGTGAAACAGTTGATCTCTCAAGTATCTGCTCACTATTCCAGCATGTTTTAGCACTTCACAGCTTTCTGTAGCAGGGTTTAATTTCTTGACGATGAAGACACCAATTTAAATATTAGCAAAATGCTCAAGGTGCAATGCAATTTTAGTGTCTGAAAAGCTTTTTAGGATCAGCTTTGTTGAAAAGGAACTTACCTGCAGATGCATTCAAAGCATTGCCGATTTCTAGCATGAAGCAGCTGAAACGGCTAAGCACTGCGAGTCGTCCAAATATATGAGACGAACGACTATCAATGACAAATTCGTGAAGCAGTATCAGCAGCAAAAATGCAGTCAGTAAAGCAACAGTTGTTGGCACTAGAAGTCACCTTAATCGAGCACATCATTTGAAGTTCGTCTTAGCAATGCAGATTACACAACGCAGATTGTTAGTAGTGGAGACCCACAGCTTATGAAATTACAGCAGACATTGACGATTTACGAAGATGGCAGCATTCTTGACGAGATCCTTCTTCGGTCGCATCAACGATTGCATCTGGAAACGTAATATGCAGAATTTAAAGCAATCACGAAGTGTAATAACAATTTCAGCCCAATTGAGCTGTGAAAAAACGCAATTTCTGTATGCACTGAACTAAGCAAACTCGCAAATGCCTGCATGCAATTTCTCAACCACCGCAAAAATGTTGAAAAAATGATAAACTAATTGCTTCGATGCAAAAAAAAAAACATGGCGATTGCAGTACTAATCCCATTCATTTGGATGAGAACTGCATCTATGGCGGTGATTGCAATATTCTCCCTTCCCCCTCCCCCACTGGGACTTTGGTAATAGAGAACGACAGTTAGTTTTCAGGTCAGCTACAGGTTTTACATTAAACTCATAAACAAGGCGCTTGTAATCGGACGAACACATGGAAGTAAAGTAATGACGCTGGGAGTTTCTCAGCAGCCCCGGGGTTATATTAAGGAATATTGCTTTCATGCGACAGCGTCGTCTCGGTTGATTTTTTTCTGTAACAGTATTTCATACAGTGAAGGTCTACATGTTCATGAGGTATCTCGTGCACGACTGCACTGTTAGAAGCTAGGAGGCCCAGGCGGACTGGGCTGCACACTACTGCCCGCTACCGGAGATAGTGGGAAGTAACACTGGCGCTTAATGTCCTTCTCAGTTGTCACTATGATGGTGGTGAAGGGAAGACGGCCAATTTTTGTTCTTGAGCAGTTGGTCTGCATGTGGAGCACCTTCCAGGAAAGGGAGTCACCTAACGAGGATTTGCTGATCCATAGGGCAGACTGGGAAGGGCGAGAACAAGGACGTTTCCATGTTGGACTCCGGACGCACGTCACAAAGCCAACATGTAATCTTCAAATGAATAACGCAAGCTTATGCCATGTGTACAATCACTGAACAACCTCATCAAGGCAGCTTAACTCAAAACAAAAACGGTTGCGATGCATGGTCAATCGTATGATTCATCTTTGTGAACCAAAAAGGTATCCCCTGAAAGGGTTGAACAAAAAACCATGAATGTCGAAGAAGAGGTGTTGCAGCAAAAGTATTCTGACGTTGGGGACACCTTATCGAACAGCCGCCTTCAACTCTGAGTCCGATAGAAGACGATTAGGTAAGGAGCAGCTTCGCAGCAAAGCATACAGGAGGTCTAAGAGATACAAAAGCCTGAGATCATTCTCGATATAGGAGAATCCAAAGCAGTAATACTAACTTGAAAATGTCGAGAGGTAAGTGGCGTAATATGTCAATCATCGTCGGCTATTGATTCTGCAGCCAGCATACAATAAATATGGCAATCAGTCAAAGGTGTTGTCATAAACTGCTTGTACTGAACGAAGAAAAGTGAAAATCTGTTTAAAGGAAGGTTACTTACGGTCAGTAATGTTCAGTACGCCGATGTCGCTCAGATTGCAGCAGACTAATGTTGATCAAAGAAAATACAAGCGTTGACAGGAATTCAAATAGTACGAATAATGGATGATTATACGTAGGGGAGAACCACTTGAAGGAAGACGCTTAATTGGAGCTCTCCTGAGCTCCACACCAGATGCCTGTCCCTGGTTGCTACAACTCTCCGAATGACGAGCCTTTGCTAGGGCAATTTCGCTGATTTGCCCAGCTTCGCCTTCCATTTCTGGTGATGTATGCAACGTGCGTGCACTTTTTCCCATTGAAACGTTTAGTTTTTGTCTCCCAGTTTCCGCTGGGTGTATCATCGTTCCCACAATGTGCTTCATCGTTTCCGGTCGTTATAGGCGCCGCAGAGGCGGTCAGCCCTTTTTTGCTACACGCTGGCTGCAATGAGCCGCGATAACGCATCTCGCGTTTCGCGACACTGCCTGTGTGAATGAACTAGCAACGACTGGGTGCTTGGATGAAATTTGCTTGAAACCTTCTCGAAATCTCTCAGAGATAGTACAGTGTTGATCATGTAGATAAATGTGCATCATGTGCTTGAAAGGTGTTGTAAGAAGCGCAATGATGAATGTACATTGTAGTTGGTTAGTGCTCAGGCGAGAGAAAAAAGCGCCTGAAGACGTAACTAACATCATTGCAGAATTAGTGAACATACGAAGGAACACTGCATAAATATCAAATGGAAAGTTAACACATTGGCCGCATATAAAATCAACTGTTAGGGCCCGTGGAAGCATTTGATGAGCTAAATGGTGTGTTGAAAGTAAAGGATTTCGTGAAGCCGTGAGGATTTAAGTAAATAAAAAGGTAAACTGGCGCACCGTTTTCATGTAACTTGTTTTTCTCTCTTTCTATAGATGATTTTTCTGCATGGTCTTGGCGACACAGGGCAGGGATGGTCTTCCGTGCTCGCCGATGAAGTACCGCTCAACTATGTCAAGTACATCTGTCCGAATGCGTTTGTCTTTTTTAAATGATTTATTGTGTTGTGCTTTCGAGAGGTGCGAAACTTTCTGGTTGCCGCAGGCACAATCGGTCAAACAAATCTGTGAGGAGATCTAGGCGTTACTAATTACCACTTTGTAGTCTTGGTAACCTAAAAATCGCTTAGCTTTATACTGAATGAACTACGAAAATTGCTGTTCCCGATATGCTTGGCAGCTTGCCACTTGACAATGAGGTGCAAACAGTGTGCTCATTCTACGCCTCCAAGAAAAGTCTGTAGGAAGTGGTCGATCATTGTGCCACGTATGCCGCTTCAGTTTACCTTTTCACTATCATAATTTGCAGCCACAGGTCCATTCCCATAAAGCGTGGTGAGCAACTTTCAGCCTCATCACTCAATTTTTTAATATCTTTCAGTTTCTCAGTGAGTCCACGTTTCCTGTAATTATACTCTCTTTCTTATTACTGACACCGTTAACACGTGGTGCAAACATTCACCTTTACTGCCGTCATTACTGCCACCTGAAGTTTTCGGTATTTGATGAAGTTCTCAATGGTTTCATGCAATCCCCAGTTGAAGGTCTCAGAAAAACATCTTTAGTTGCTTGAATTAGCAGAAATGGGTGTCGATTTTGGAAGATGACTCAAAGGAGCGACTTCTTAGCTGACTGCGGAGTAAATTTGAGACTTCGCTAATTGCCACAGCAGTTGTTTTGAAAGGCCAACTTTTGCCGTCTTCTGAAGTCCCATTTGATCTTTCTTCCGGTTGCACTGTTGACTCGCTGATATCTCTCCTCAGATTGGAAAGCACCTGTCGACAAAAGTGTATAGTGGTGTTGGCTCCACTGTTCCACATCAGACTCTTCATAGTTTTCTGCGTACATTTCCGATGTGAGTTATTCGGCCACTTCCTGATGTAAGTTCACAGTGCTGATCTCAGTACTGCCCGAAGCTCCTCATCATCTCCAACCACGTTTATTCAACATGCAGTCGCTCTGGTACGTGAAAAAGTGTTCAATGACAATGGTTCTATTGCAACGCTGAGTGGTGGCAATAGTTTTGCTCGTAATGTTGGTAGTAATTGTAATTGCAAGGTTAACTGCTTACTGATATGATTGAAAAGTACCATTGAAAACGCAACATTAAGTAGTAAGCAAACAACAAAGTGAAAAATAAGAGGCGGAAAGGAAACGAGAGAATGTGAAATACATGAGCTGAAAAACAAATGATTACACTATGACACTTTTGTGAAATCATAGAGCCTCACCTCTTGTCCATCCAGCTCTCACTTTTTGTAAAATACATCAAAAAACATCTTAAGACCGAAACATCCCGTTGTCGAAATCAATGTCCGTCTTGCATTGACTGGTCGTTGTCCAGAGGAATGCAACGTGCTGATTTGACTTTTTTTGATGGTCTCTCTGTAAGGGAGGAAAATTTTCATGCAAATGAGAGGCAACTCCACATTTAAGCCAGAAATTCCTGTGACGCTTAACCTCGGAATGCGGATGCCGGCATGGTTTGATCTCTACGGTTTCACTCCCGATGCGGAAGAAGATGAAAGCGGTATTAATATGTCAACAAAAATGCTTCACTCCATGATCGATGAGGTGTACTTTACTTCTTTCAGCTAAAGGAAGACGTGGGAGAAGGCATGCGAAACTCATATGAACGCCTGTAATTGGACGTGGAAAAGTATTGCACATGTGCCCGTGTACTACGTTTACTTAAGTGACTTATTTGCAGTAGGCACCCACCATCCTTCTGTTTATCTTATATGATCGACGGCCAATAGTACAAACTGTGAACCGCTAGTCATACTTTTCGAAAATACAAGCAATGTCGAACCAATATATGTATTGTGCGATGAAAGGATGCAGCTCAAAATTACCCCGTTCATATCCCTTTGTTACCTCACATCTCACACCACACGAAGGAAATGCCATTACACTGTCTTCCGTCTCCAGCTGCTCATGCATCATAAGCATTTTCAGGAAGTGCGGTCAGGTATTCCATCGCACAGAATTGTCATTGGTGGATTCTGTATGGGTGGATCGATGGCTTTGTATGCTGGCCTTACCTACGATAAGCCGCTGGCTGGCATCATAGGTCTCAGTTCCTTTCTTGCTCAGAAATCGAAGGTACCGGGATGTTATGCTTTAATTCTTCATATCACCATGAAGTTCAACTAGGTCAATACACATTAGAGTCAATACATTAGTCTCTTTATATCGTTTTGTTTCAATCTCTTAGTTTCTATGGCACATTATAAAACGAAATATTGTGAAATGTGTCAATTCTTTACAACTCACTAATAACAGAACACAGTCTCAGGAAATTGCTCGGGTCACAAAAATAATCCCCAACATTAATAGCCGCACTTTCTTGATGTTCAAGCAGCCATCCAATTCAGTATATGCAACGTTACTGTAAGCTTTCAGAATCACACGGCCAATAGAGAAGTGCATATTTTTATGGGACATGATGGAGCAGATTTTATCATCCCATTAACGTTGGGTGAAATGACTGCAGAATTCATCAGAAGATTTGATCCGAATACGAAACTGAATGTTTATCAGTCAATGACACACGGCAGTTGCGAACAGGTTTCATTTTATATGAGAACTCTGCTCATTTCAAGACATTCAGGTTTCGTTTTTCCCATTTACAGAAGGAAGAAAATGTCATGGCATGCAAAGGCTTCTTTCCTGAAACTCACATTTTTTAAGTCAGTCCTCCCAAGCCAAATACAGATGATCAAACTGACCACCAGGATGACGATGCAACGTCGGCAACAGTTATAAGACTTGAAGTCTTTGCAGTACTTAAGACCTGATATCGGTGCTTATAAATGAATGAGCAGATCAATCAATTATCTACTATATTTATCAGCTGTATTATTCGTACAGGCGTATTCATATGCGAAATTTCGAAAGATGAGCAAGCAATCTGCAATTTGAAAAGTCGCATCCTTTCAAATAATTAGGAACTCTATGGATTACAGGTACGTTATAAGTGAGATGTCTTTGTCACCTGCCTATGATTAGCACGATTGCTAACATCGCTCTGATAGATTGAGGGTAGTTGAAGCTGGTGCTCAACTAGATAGGTGATAGTATAGAACAACAGTAGTTATACGATATGACGGTTCGTGTGGCGCATGATTGGGATGATGCTCGGTTAAGAAGGGCACAACTTTATGAACCGTTGAAGAAGTCCGTAAAAACTGCATTAAAATTGCGATACAGGTTTCCTTACCCGTTATTATAGGTAAATATTAGAGAAGCCGAAAAATCTTTCGTCATTTCTAATTTAACAATTCCAGCAACAGGAGCATATGTGTGCAGAGAACACTGCTTAGGTTATAACGGACACTAACGAAACAAGTGACACAGTGCATAAGCATAACGATAGGAGCATAGGCAGATGCAAAATCGAGTTATGTGAATATCAAGTAATCATCACATGCAAGCCCTTTCGTTGATCCCACTCCCCTTTGCAACAATATCGAACGCATTCATTCATTGCCACAAAAAATGGTGTGGGTGGGCCATCAGCAACGGTGAAATATGTTGCCATGCCGTTGTGACAGTGGAAAGTAATTACTATTCCATTTCGAAACCCCAGATGACTATTTACTGTTAGCAAATTGTTAGACGCGTTGAAACCCAAAGATAATTCAGCAGAGCATGTCTGTCAATGCCAGATATGTGTGAGATTCGTTTTCTATTCGGCAGGGATTTGTTGACATTGCAACATCGCTGGCAGCAAGCTGAGTTGTTAGATTCGCTCAATGAATATAACTTATTGAGGAAAATTATAGGAGATCGCCGACGTGAGAGCATTCTTTACGGAGCGATTGCCAAAGATCTGAGAAACAGATGCCCGAGTGCTCCCATATTCAATTGTGACAAGGAAAATTTGCATTCGCTGTCGTCTTTCCCTTACGTTCTGCGCATGTTCATTCGGTCATTGTGTATCATTATTCCAGGCATTTTTTTTTTCACAGCTCACCAAATTGAAGTAATTACTTGAGCTAATCGACAGTTGACGCAGGTTTCTAAAAGTCTTCCCTAGACGCCTGTTGGCTTCTAAAAATTTCGCCATGAAGTCGCCAATTTCGACAATATCCAATGTCAAGTGAACGCGACAAACGCGAGGTAGCGAGGTGCGCATGTGAGATTTCCAAAGCGCGTTAAGAGTATCCAGGATGTGACAGCACTGTTCTACAAGAGAATTTGCCCTCATGGGAAATTCCTTTGCCAAGCTGATGTTGCGACTTAATCTCACAGAAGTTTAAATGTTCCCGAAATATGCTTGGCGCGGATTCCAAAAATTCATTCCGTGATGTACTTCCAAGTTGTGATACACTGGCAACCTACAGTTTATGTCAGTTGCTCCTCAAATAAGAAACCTTTGCAGAACAGTTTCGTTTGTATTGGATATTATAAGCGACAACTGAGCGACCATAATCGATAACTTTTTAATGCTCTTTAACATACGACCAATCTCGGCATTCCGATGAACGGAGTTACGTTAAACGAAGTATGGAGTTACGTTAAACGCTATCGACCTATAACGTGCATACTTTCTCAGTTGCGCGCGTGCGTTGCAGACACGCCATTTCACATTCAGGTATAGTGGTCTTTGGGTGGTGAGGGCGACATTGCATTTGTCAGCAGTATTTGTCGGTTTCAAGCCTCTCCATAATTCCTTCTTGTTTTTATACTGCTGTCACCGTTGCAGTGTTACCTTTCAGACCGAACGTATCCTCTCAGTTTAACTTTTTTCGGTGTCATCTCTGATTTGTCACTAAAGGAGTGTCCAAATGCAGCAACCCTCTCGTAGAAACAGAGAGATTCTGCTGCGAAAACGATGAAACTTTAGAAAACGGTTCAATTTGCTTTAATGAAACAACAATC
This sequence comes from Parascaris univalens, assembly GCA_037576465.1. Classification (NCBI taxonomy): domain Eukaryota; kingdom Metazoa; phylum Nematoda; class Chromadorea; order Rhabditida; family Ascarididae; genus Parascaris; species Parascaris univalens. Next base: position 27,717,823 of record CM075173.1, read on the forward strand.
TTCAGTGGCGGAAACCTTAGTAACAAATTTAAAGTTTTATTCAATGCAACGAGGTTTTCTTTTCAAATTTCGCATGATGGTTGCATTACTTAAGCTGCTCCTATACTTTTAAAATTGCAAGTGCTTGTTGCTTTTCTTTGTGCAGCTATCGAATAGCAGCTGTCCTTCCGTTCTTGCATGAGAGTCTTTTCTTCGCTGAGCCTTCAATTTAAAATGGAAAGGTTCAGTTAAAGTTGAACGGTCAGTTAAAGTTGACGAAGATCCTTGCTTCAGGCGCACAGCTCTTCTCATCGTTTCACTTCCTCCGTGATCACAGCTGGCCTAAATCGCGACTGACGAAATGGAAGGAGTCAGTGTTTTTCATTTAGAATCGTTTGAAAAAAACTTCATGCTTCCTTCGAGGTTCGCTGTTTTTGCAGCTTAAGTGACGTCGCGTGGTTGCTTGGCATTTTTTGGCTTTTGCGTCTTGAAGGGCGCATTAGTCATGGATGTGACCACTTGGATAATTTTCGTTTGCAAGATCTTCTCTCTCATTATCTGAATGTGGAACTCCTGAATTACCCTTTATTCTTTATTTACCTTCAGGTTTAATCTGTCAGGAGCTTTTTTTTCACGAGTCGCGACCCCTGAATACAAGTATCAAGCCACTTTTTTTCAATGAAAACGATAATTATCCAAAGCTCAGTCTGCTACAATGTGATGAAAGTGGTGGAAATCGATCAGATTTCTGGGTGATGATGCTCCGTTCTCTTAGTGCAACACGCTAGTGCTCTGAAAGGCAGAAATGAATTACTTGCCATCTAATGCTAACGCCACAGCCTTTCTTGTGCGAAATAAGCATGCTTAGAGCAGCCGTTGATATCCTAACGGTGCTGCGCAAAAATGCTTTGCCCATCAACTTCCTGAGCACTGCATGCGGCTTATGACGTTAACAATCTTCCAGTCCACTTTAATTGACTAAATTAATGGCTGGATTGTCGAGTACACAATCCGCTGCACATCTGACTGCATCGTCGCTCATTCTCCTGGTTTCTTGATCGACTTGGCATAAGCACGAGTCGGTGGACAGGTAACTTGCATATGAGGCAAATACTTCATCTAAGCGTTATTGAGCCATTCTTGATTAGTGACGCGAATCGAGTGCTCTTGATAGCCTCATCTTCTTTATAATCTCCCCCACATCATCTTAAGAAATGGCTTCTTTGGCGAGAGTTACGCACTTCAACTGAGTGTTTACCTTGAACGTTTCCTCTATTGTAACCACTTGTGATCGTCTGCCATGTAATTCGTAGCTCCTCGAATTGAAAGTATGTCGTCTTAGAGTTCCTTTTTCTTTCATAATCCTGACGAAGATAAGTCGGAGAGCAAGTGCTACATGGAATCAAATTATGACAACAGAGTTAACTATATAGTGAAAGCATCGGCAGTCCTTTTTACCATTAGGCAAACTTATGATGCTCACTATCGGTATATCTGTCAAGGAAAGAAATGAAGTGATGGAAATCTGGAAATGTCGAGCTGAAGAATTCTTATCCGAAGCATATAACAGTCCGATGGAAGATTCATTGATGAAGAGCTACTGTGAGTTCAATGCAACTTAAGCACGAATGGGTCTTTTCTCTGAACCGCTGAAGGTCGTCTAATGAATTCAGTTGTCCGTTAAGAAGGCAATGTGATAAATGCACGAGAATATTGCATAAAATATCGCATCGGGCGACATTGCAATTTATGTCAGTTGTGCGTCACATGAGCAATTGGTGTTACACAAAAGTCCTCGTTTTTGCTCAACTGATTAGTAACTTTGATAGAGCATTCAACGCTCTTCAAAATGTATTGAAATTCGTCTTTCGAATTTTGTTCCCTCACAGTACATTTTCATATTCACTGCGATGTTTTTGTTGCTGAATGACCATTGCCACGCATCGTCCCTTTTCTGTATGCCCTCACATTGGTGAGCGCAAGTCAACACATTATCTGTTTCCTTATTCCTTCGTTTGTTGGTTGTTTTGAATGCCATTGCAAAAGAAGGAGGGGTGGGGTTGATTCTGAGGTCCGTATGCAGGCAATACCCCCTCTTTCTTATTTATCATCTCTTCCTCCATCTTCTTTTTTTCCTTCCTATGGGTAAATTACCCCTACGGGATCGGTGGCGGCCGAATTGTTATCTACCCCTCACGTTGTGGTCAGTAGCTGCCAACACGTTTCTGCATTTAAAATGAGTCGTGGTGTATGGGTTGGCCGAACTCGTTGGCCACCCCAATGGAAGTGTTGACGGCGAGTGGTCAGTATTAGTAGGGCGAAGTTGATTTGCTCGGTGTAGAAGTACCATGTTTTTCATAAATGCAGCAAGGGACGATGAAAGTTTATTCAAAATGTCCGGCAGGTTTCATCGATTTCTGAGGTCCACAATGCTCGGCTTCGAAAGAGTGAGGAAAGAGGCTGTCGTTGAGCCAAAGTTTTAGGCGTTTCCCTTTGTTTTGTTTACCTAACATCCTCATTTATCGAAAGCGGTGCTGTTTACAGTGAGTTTTCTTTTTTCTTTGCGTAGAGAATGCTGCAGATCTCGTAACCCAAATATGTTGGAATCAGCATGCAACAGCAAGTGCTTCCAGTCTGGCCGGTCCAAATTGACGGAGCAGTGTCCGACCCAGTGTTTTGTTTCACCTCCCTTCCGCCTTCATTCTTTCCCTCTGCAATCATTATGTTGAATTTTACAATCTATTTTGTATTTGAATCGTTGTGCTGGTGATATAACGGTCTACGTTGCTATTGACAGTTTGTACGACGTTGTTCTTGTTGCAGTGATGCTGCCTCTGGCATTCGATATAGAAATGAAGGAACAGTCGACGATCGGCACATCCTCCACTTCCCTCTCACAAAACTTCAGTTTTCTGTCCGAGTTCAGTCGTCTGGGGGTCAATGGGAAATCGCAAAAGCTCTCCTTGGGGGTATTTGTTGAATCATTTTTGCTTCGTATAGTCCTAGTTTTCCATTGTTGTATGAGGGTTTTGCTGAGTCATCGTAGGAGAAGGCATTTTATGCCAGAAATAATGCCTCCTATACTGTTTATTCAATTTCTCATTGGAGTACACGCTTTGACTATTCAATTTCAAGCAGACATTGTCTGGGAGTTTATCGAATATACTCTATGGGAAATTGAGGTGCAATTTTACCTGTAGTTTCATCACCGCTGATTGTCTTGACTTTACATTTATTCTGTGGTTTGTGTCATATCGCCCATAAAATATGATCCCATAAAAGTCGTTTAAGTAGGAGAAAGTGAGGCAGCTATCGTCAAAAAATGCAAACGAAATGAGAGGAAAATCGCGTTCCAACGTTAACTGTTCATTGGAACCCTCACGTGGCATCTAACTGCAGCAGTTATCCATGAAAGCAGTGTAATTTTTGGAAGGAAAATTCATAGCTAAGGGAGTTAGTTGTCTTCGGATGATCGTCACAGTGTATTTGCATATTAGGAGGCGGTACTGAAGAAAGAGGAGAAGGTAATCGCCAGAAGTCGATCAACGATGAAACTCATGAAGAGGAACTTGTCGAAGGAGGCTTATTTAGAGCAGTTGCGTGCTGCAATCGACTCTGCTAAGGAAAAGTTAGTTGGTTCATAGTGACTCATTTAGATGCTAATGGTTTTCGACTTTTTTATAGAGCGAGGCTTTTCGTGAAAAAGAAATTGAGGCGATCCTGTGAGAACAGCTTCAAGAGTATTCGAAATGTAGTTAAGGATAGCTGCTTTCTATAGTCCACTTGTTCTACAAAGCTGTTGTGAAGTTTCCACAGAGTTTGAAGGGAGCGATCGATTCAAGTCCGTCGTGCTTGGACGGATAAAAGAATTTAGGAAAGGTGTTATGGGTAGCACGCAACCATCGAAATGCAGCGTTGAATTGTGCGTCGCTGTATTGAAGTGCATCACTTGCAAGAAAGTGTTTCTTGTTACGGGGAAACTACCAAATGCCGCAATGAATCTAATCGCCTCTATCAGTGGGATTTCGTCATTAGAGGGATTTATGCAAGCTGGTGGCGTATGTTGTGTGTCTCTGCTGACGTTTTGCGCACAGCAACATTCGCGATAGCCATTCAGACGATACTGTCGCTTCTTTTTCGAGTGTCACTTCTAATTAGTGCCAGCATTTAGCGAAGTTATATTTGAAATATTCACAGCAACTGAGTCGGCGCTTGAACGTCACCCGGATGGGAATAGGTTAGATCGGATACAACAATATCGGTTGTAATTATGACGTTGTTTCAATTGAGAATCCTTTCTCTTCTTGTCCGTTTAATCCTAAAAGTGGGGCGTAAACCAAGAGACTTATTGATGAAACAATAGCCTATGGTGGTCTGACAAAAGGTAGTGATGGACAGGAATATCATAGAAGGAGTTCACCAGCACAGACTGGTTTTTATGCGGTTTCCGTCACCGACGAGTGCGGTGCGGAAAATGCGTGGAGGTTTTGCCAAACCCACGGTATGGTCGTGCGTTTAAAGAAACTTGGCAGAGTACTCGAACGATTTATTACGTCTTTTCTGCTGTATTATGTGCATTATATCGATGGTCCGTTATCGCAGTGGTCGTTTTAACGTTTTCTGAGGGAGTTTTATTTGCGTCCAGCTGTCTCTCATTCTGTGATTTATTTGAAATCTTTCTGTATCATTTCGTTTTCCGACAGAGTAGGAGAGCAACGATAAAATAACAGCTGCGTCAGCTCCTGCGCGTCCCTCCCTGCCCCACGTCGATTCCTCTTGCTTCGAAAGTCTGTTTAATGATCTTGTTACTGAGCTGTGACAAGGAAAGAATATTTGATGTGAATTATGACACTTGATACTAATGCATACAATTATCTGTATTGAAAATGCCAAAGAAGGGAAGCGCTTTGCAGGAGATCTTTTAATATACCAATGGTATCCTGAATGACAGCGGTAAACGCTCACGGAGGGAAATGCTATGCTCCCCATCAAATAAATACCATATTGGGCATTCTCTTGCAATACTATATAAGTTTTCTTTGTTTTGTATTATGAGGTGTTAAGAAAGGGAAGGAATGGAAAATGTGCAACGACGCAGAGGAAGTTTTTGTTTACGAAGGTTGCATACGATTGTTTTTTACTCGAAACGATTCAAGAAGTTGACAGTCTTTTCTGTTCTATCAACGCAAATGCGAGGCCATGAACCCACAGAAAATCGCACGTTTAGTGGGAGTCGCTCGCTTCATAACGTCAGCACTATGTGTTTCAGCGACTGCTTGGTGAACTGCTCACACGACTATGAAAGCATTTTGAAGAGAAAAACAAGTTGTTTTATGGTTTCTTTAGCTTTGAATAATTTTTGAGCGTTTTGCAGTCGATCTATGTTAAACACTTCGACAATCCGGTTAACGTTTCGATGCATCGTTATCAAAAGATTTCCTTAAAGACGGGGAATACTATATATCAAGAATATGCTCCCTTCTGGGCCATCACTCCTTGCTTATGCAAACACATCAGTGACAAATACACTATCCAAGAAAAGTTCCCACTGACATAGGGAATATGGAATATTGATGTGCAGCAGCTAATGTGTTACGTGGTTTTATTAGGCGCTGGTATATCTTTGCTTGTCAGTCCTCTTTATGTGCTGACAAATTGCGCTGCGAAAATGTTCCGACTTGTTCGTTGCTAAATAAAGGGGAACAGGCTCTGCGGAATGAGTCGTGAAACATGGAGTGGAAAAGATCCGACGACTTTCACTATCGGTGCCCGAATGCAACTTATTTTCTTCTTGTGCCTTTCCGGTGAAGGCATCTAATACTTCAGGGCGCTTGTGAGCATATTTGGCAGCGCATAAGTGAGTGCACGCTATCGAATTTACTAATCGACACTGTTACCAGTAAGGGGCATACTAATGAGGAAATAATCTCGGAGTCACTTTCATCATTTTTGTCTTCTGAGTTGAAAAGGGGGAAATGAGGGTTCCAGTAAGTTGCGGAAGAGGAAGAGACGAGCAGAGGGATGTAAATATGAAAACCTTTCCGCGGATTGCATCGGAACATTATGTCGTTTCCTCTAGTTTCGCTTGAAATTTGCATCGTCGTCCTCCACCTTCAATGGTGACTTGTTATTTAGTCGTTATATCCTCTGTTTAGTGATCCCATCATGGCCTTCTGAGAAAATGCACATAAATCGACGTTTATGATCAAAGCAAGTTTAGGTTACGAAATGTTGGATCACAAATCAGTGCCTCGCATGTATCAACGACGCATTTAATGCAGCTTATCGATTTTGGTATGTATTATGAATAGCGATCATAGTGTAGTTGTGGAGGTTTTGCAAATGTTAAATCGACCTATTTCCGGCTCAGCGACACCGTTGATTTTGATGTCGGCAGGGCAGATGCGCCTCACATCGTCTTTGCCATGTTTAGTAACTTAGCATTTTGCGAAGTGACTCGTGGTAATTCGTCATCTTCATATATAAGTTATCCAGTGCAACAAGTTTCTGTGCCTGAAATATTAGATTCCGGGTGTGCTTGTGCTCAGAGGCGACGTTATTATGGAAGGAATCTTCTCATTGAAATTTTTCGCTAAATGGGGATCAGCTAATGCTGAACGGATCTCAGGAAGTCGGGATACGCCGACATCTTCAGTCGACATCATCGGTTTCAAATAATGGTCTTTTTCCAGCAGACATTGTCGCTGGGGTGAAGGACGTGAATGAGATCGTGAACGCAAGAAGAGGCAATGAAAGGATAATCGATCACTTTAAAATCGAGGAGGAGAAGCATGTGGAGCACTGTCGGGAGCAGAGTATGTTCTTTGTTTCCTTTAATTGGGGGGTTTTTTCACTTTCCGGTGCGGCAGGAATAGTGGCGTAATGAAAATCTCTCATTGAACATAACGAAATAGCTCTTTGTTTGCAGTTAGCGAAATTCTTAGCTCTTGGAGGATGGAGAATAGAGTGAGCCGTCTTCTGTATCGAATTCCTCCAGCGGATCTGTTCGAGAGGAAAGTTGCGTCGATCGTTGCTCGTTTGTTGCGTTGTGAAGAAACTTCTCAAGTGAGCGAGAAGGAAATAAACGAAAAGCTGGAAACACTTCTACAGCGAGAACGTTCGTTTGAATATTTTCTTCGAGCGTGGGACATATCCTTACAGTTGTGAATGGTTATTTTACGTCGTAATTTGCCATTTAGTTGGACTTTCAACCTTTGAGTAACGAACAATGCTTAATTTCCTTATTTGTATACTTGCAAGAGATATTGTACAGACCTAGATAAGGCAGGATGTAGAGTTTTTCTGTGATGGACTGGTGGCTTAACCCATACGTTGTTCGCACGATTTCTTCTCTCTCCTATTGGCTGTGACATTCTTATTCGCTTCAGGCGTAACCGAAGCCTTCACATTTTAACGTTTTATTGAACTAGATGGATGCGTAGTTCTGCAGCATGCATTTCAGTTTGAGCACATTTGAAGAAATCGCATAGAATATTGATTCCCTCTTCTTCAGTAACCGCACCCTCCTTCCTTTCCATCGAGAAGTGAAAAAAAACATTTGAGGGGAAAGGATGGGACTGTCCGATTCGGTTAAATTTATAGGTCCTTGCCATACAAGAACGGAATCACGGCTCTTCTGCAATTTTCCTTTTACGAAATTTGAAGTTTCTATAGTAGGCAAATAATCTGAAACTTTAATGTGCAGGTAAGGTCGCCTAGCATTTTCAAGCGTCAGCCAGCTTCTTTATCATGCGAACAAGTGCACCTGGGTTTTTCAGCACTTTCTGAGCACCATACTGAGATACTTCATCGTTCTGTATGAGGGGGATCTTAGGGTCTTGTCAGCAAGGTAGAGCAACGCATTTGTACGTTCTGGTAACTAAAGGAGCGTAAATTTGCTTTAATAGCTGAGCTATAGCTTCCCTGTTTTGTTGCCAAGCTACAACGCCACCCCATTCCATGCATAAACTTGCAGCGTAGTATGTATATACTGACAAGCCTTTTTAGTTCCATTTAATAGTTGATGTGACGTTCAGGGGAATTAAATGAACAATTTGATGATACAAACAGAGCGATGGCGAAGGTTGCAATCGATATCGAGGTGAAAAAGCAGAGAATACACATTTTCGAGGTACATACGGATCTTTTCACAGTTGCTTTTTCGCTCTTGCATCCTCTTTCGGAACATTGCTTCTGTTGCATTTCCTGTTCTTGCTCTATATTAGATCAAGCAGTGTGCACCAAATCAGTGCATTATGTGACACATTCACGGATGACGGGACATGAAGTTTTTTCCCTAGCATTGTGCGCTCATGCATCGTTCCCTTCTCCCTCCATATTGCTGAGTTGGCATTTTCCGAACATAGGAACTTCCACATTCGTTTAGATCGCCGGTAACTTGCGACGGTCCTTAGGAAGCGTTTGGATGTTGTAAGACACCTACTGAAATTTACAGTAGCAACCGTGCAATTTTAGCTTTCATAGAATTGCCCTCTTCCCCTCTTGCTTCGCAGCATCCATTATTTTTAGAATCTGGCTCTCGATATGTGCAGGAAGAAGTGTGGGAGCAATGACTGAGCATTCTGTGATGTCGAATGAAAAGGTTTAAGGGAATTTCCAACTTCTTTCACTCATCCTGAGCTAAGTTCTTGTCTGGCTTATGGTTCAGCGTATGCCTCTGCCTTTGGAGATGTTTTACGAATTCAGAACTTTCAGTGGGCAAGTATATTGCATGCTTCAAGACAGCAATATCTTCTCTCCTCTGTTCCCGCAACACTAAGAGTATTTGTTCGTCCTGGATGACTGAACCAGAAAAATTCTACCAGCATTACTGGAGTTTTCTTGGCTGTAGTATATACATACTGTCGCGAGATTTGTAGCTTTGTTATTCCTACAAAACTTCGGCAGAGGGAGCAGGAGATTATCAACATGAAAACAGCACTTAGTCTTTATCTTTCTAAGGTTCTATCGCCTTTGTCGCCTTCATGTGAGAACACCGAGCGCAGTAGTGACTGCTCCAACACGAGGGAGGGATATGAGTGCGGATGAGGCCTGTTCGTATGCCGTTGGTGGTATTTTGCAGCTCACTGATTGCTAAACACGTAAGGATTAGTGGGCAAAAGGAGGTTTCAGTTGGCGTGCTTTTGCCGGTTGCGAAACGAGTTTCCAGTTGATGAAGGAGGAGGTTCCACTTCCCTCCTTCCCCCTCCGCCTCTTCCCCTTTATTTTCCAAATCCCAGTTTCCAGCTGGACAACCGATAGTTGGTGTACTTTGAAAGGTAAAGAGGAGAGAATGCGGGAATCTCTTCATCGGCAGATCGCTATAGCGGTTGTTTGAGTATTTGTTCATTTTCGGGAGGATTGAGCTGAGAATACAGCTTGTCCCTTCTTATTTCAACTTCATGATGTGATGCTCTTTTTCATCATCAAGCAGGTTTGATTTATATTTACAAGTTATGAATTGCTGATAGATTTTATCGTTTCATTTAATGTTTCTGCAGATATGAAGTCTTTTCAATTATTTAGTAAGGTGATGCGAGAGCAGATTTGGACAGAACGTCACAGAAGCGGTTCGACTTTACGGGTTTCAAAAGGAGGCTCGACGCAGAGATAACATGAAAGACAATAGGCAAAGGGAAACCTCTCTGGTTCATGTCGTAAATAGAATAAATGAAACTGGATCCCTATGCTCTGAAGGCGCGGGAGATGAGGTTTCATGAAGATGCCAACCTGCACATCATTTCATTAACGAACCACTAAAAAACACTGGTGAAGAAGGCAGAAGTGCGCTTGTCGCAGCATTCAATTCCCCTCCATTCTTTCAAAAAGCGAATTTCGAGGGCATAGGTTGCTGGCAACTGTTCATCTGCAATCGGTGGAGCGCGTATGGTTTAGTTTTAGCCTTTCATTTGTAAAATGAGTTTGTTGCCGAATAGACCATTTCAGGAGCGTGCTTCGAAGAATAGAGAACGCAAAATAGAGTTGGAGAAAAGGATTGGTAATGAAGAACGAGCCGTGAATTCCTCGCAAAAGCAATTCCATAAAAATACTTCGCTTCTGGCGGAGCTGGTGCATAAGAAGGGAGACTATGAGGCGCAGGTAAATCTTCGATGTTTCAAAAAATATGAAAACTCTACGTGAAACGACCGATTATCGGCAGATTGAGCGCAAACGGAAATACTTCACGCAGTAGCTCCTCATGCTTATTGATTTCAAAGAATTCGCGTCCAGAAATGAAGATTGAGCACATATTCAAGGAACCGATTCTGTATTACTTCTATTAAGGTAATGGCTTTTCCAAGCAGTAGGAGACAGAATCCATTTGTGCTGTTACAAAAATCTCATTTAATAGAGAAGTGGTAAAGGAACTTTGTGTTGAATCAGTTTAGGTTCCGTATGATTGAACAACTCTTTCACCTAGCGGTGAGGCTACTCACAATGCAAAACTCCTCCAGTAACGTAGACATTAGTTCACCAACGGTTGCATGCGTTTATTAGATAAAATATGAAACGAAAATTCACTGAAACGAAAATTTTTTGGGCGCTAAGAATACTTTTAAAACAGAAAGCTTTGCGTTGAGGAAGTTGGAGTCTGAATTCCTAGTTTCTACAAAAGTCCGTTGAAAATTAGTTTATTCACTCATATAAGGGTTCATTGTTTTAACATCATAACCGCCTGTCGGAAAGCTGCGCAGAAAACTCGAATGCGCAAAGGCATCCACATTTTCTCTCATTTTGTGCTGTTTAAGTTCGGTTTCTTGGCGAAAGAGAGGGGAGGGGGAGGAGCGGGCAGGAAGGGCAGGGAAGAGAGCAGCCGAATAGTTCTACTTCGCTCACTCTTTGGAAGATTTTCAAGTCGCAGGGAATTTTTGTACATTTTTTCTCTTTTTTCGTTAAACTAAGTAAAGTTCATTTCAAATCATGGACTTGATCAGTGCGGCACTCCTTGTTTTGTCTTGAAAAAATTGGAAATCCCGTGAACTCGCCTACCAGAGTCACAGGCGTTGATTAAGGGTATTTCTTTGTAGGACACTTGAGCTTGGTTGTTTAATTTTTGAATGGACATCAGAAGGACGTTCGCCAGATGTCGGAAGAGGATTGGATTGATTGTCGTTTCAGATGAAGACTGTGGTCGTGATCGCCAATGTGCATTGTTGTTAATGATAAGGAAGTGTAGTGTTTCATGGTCAGAATGTGCATTGTTAGGAAGTTTAGATATCACGACCTGCGCACCAAAAGGGGTAGCATGATCCGTGCACAAGGGAAATGGATAATGAAAAACGAAACAGTATTTTTTAATACTGCATTCTGATATCATATTAGGCCTTCTTGAGGAATGTTGTTGCAAAGCTCGGGAGCCGTGATCTTTGGCATTTGAAAAGGGTTATCTCATAGTTTTTATAAAGGAGCTTGTGTTTGCAGTTATCGAAGTACGATATGCTCATCGAAAGTTATGCCTCTAAAATCGGTGAAACACGTCGCGAGGATGAACGCTTGTTTCAAGAACTGACCGGCCTAGGAATTGAGGTTGTTCAGCTTTTTGGTGCATATTATTACAGATCGATTCTCTTTGGTTGTTAAAATAACATTGGGCATGAGAATACAATTGTTACACTGATGAAGCGAATATAAATAAAGGTGACTTGATTGCAACAGTTCACTTTTAACGTAGATCACTCATCAACGGAAGCGTATTGTTGCACATCGATTCCCTTTGGTTAGTGAAATAAATTTAAGGAACAAAAGTCGATGCAGTCAAAGATCACCTATTTCTAGCAGAGTTTTTGTCTGTTCTCTCCATTTTTCCATTGTAGGCCCGGGACCGTTTTGTTCTTTGACTATTGCTTTGGGTATTCACATATTTGCATGTAGCAGTTTCTTAGCATCTTCTAGGAATGCAGGAGATATAAAACTTTACTGGCTGTAGTCATCAGTCCAACTGAGGTCAGATTTTGAGCTCCATTCAACCTAAACAAACGCTTGTAGTGGACTTGACTACCTCTCTCCATCAGTTAGGGAACTGCTGCGTAGATTAGATTCGGAAAGAGGGATATGTGCCAAACCTGCGAAACCTAGAGCAAAATCGCCCTATACTCTGACATTTTATATGAAGCTGTGAATTTAAAAAAGCAATACGCTCGAGAAAAAAGAACGGACCCTTCCGTTTATGAGGAGTTATAAAGGGGAACATCATACACAATCTTCCAGCTTTTGCTTGCTAAGGTATTACATTTTTACATCCAGCGAATGACTGTGCAGGGAAGACATTTAAAGCACCGTTTTCCTCATAACGCGCACGAGTTCTGTTCCTCCTAGCTGCCTTTCTTAAGGAAAAAGGTGGTACTCCCACCATCATATGTACAGCTTTTCCTCGGAATGGTCATTTTTACCGGAAACGTAAAGTTCTGTATACAACCTATGAGTCGTTTTTTCTTGCTTATATAAAAATTTGGTCTTCCAACTTAAACAGTAATTTGCGTTGAAACTCTTCGCTCCTTAGCGCGTCACACAAATGGCTGTTCGCTCCTTAGCGCGTCACACAAATGGCTGTTGAGGTGTTATCAACGTGAGGAAAATTCTCATCCTTCGCATTCTTCAGCTAAATTTACCGAGTTGCACAGTTGCCGGGAAAGCTGAAGCGAAGAAGTTCATATATGGTTTCGGCTTCTTCTTCCTGACGGCGTCCAAACTTCATTTTTTTTCTCATAAATCGTAGTTGAAATGGCGACGTTGAAATCAAATTAAGAGTGAAATGCAGACAAGTCGCAGTGCCATGGAGAAGGAGGTGAATGAAGTTCGAATCAAGATTGACAGCCTTAAAGAAGAGTTGGCGATGTTGGATGCGTCGTTGGGAGATGAGCGGCAAAAATCTGTATCCGAAGTCAAAGGAGAGTTGTTGAAACTAAAGGAAGCTAAGGCTGAAAGGACGCAAGAATTAGCGGAGATAAGACGGCTCATCGCAGAATGCAAGGACAAGCTGTTGGTTGTCTTAAAAAATGTGATTTCTTTCGCTTGTTGTTGATATAAGAACAGGAATATGTGATGAGTTGATATAGGTGATCAGTGAATATGAGATACTCAGTGACTCCGTGTGAATCGTGCCTTGTAGTAACACGCAGCTCACATATTTCTATCCCTTAGTTTTATTATTCGTGTGAAATTTTCAGAACATTTCGTTAAAAGGAATTTTCTTTGTTCTCAAATATTTTGGACTGGTTTGTGGCGCAGTCGTTTCTCAGTGTGTCAGGAGATTGGCTGAGAAACATGAAGGTTTTGTTATTGCGAATGTGCCAGAAAATTCGAAAGTGTTGTGCCGTGCGGCGGTATTATAAACGCGGAAGCTGTATTCGGGATGCAAAAATAAACTGAAGGCGAAGAGCTGTCCCGAATGCAAAAACAAACTAAAGGCATGCTGAATGCAAACATATCTGAAAGAACGATGCTCTTTGCAGTAGTGCATTGAGAGGCGCCTTGTAATTGTCATCAGAAACCTCTTGCAGCAAGACCATCATCCTGTGCCTATCCTCAGTTATCTTTATATGAAGCAGACCGTTGTGCAGCAAAATTTTCAAGCCGCCGTCGAAGAACTTATTGCTCTCGAGTCAACCAACATGATTCTGCCGTCACCGCTTTGCCTGATTTAGTTTCTTAATTTCGGCACACTTTCACAGATTTCGAATAATTTCTCTTCACTGAGCAACAGAAGCAGAGTTCAGCTAACTCAACAAAATGCTACAATGTTTCATTCATTTCGTTTTAGTAAATAGGTATAACTCATCGTTATTATTACTTACTAATGGTTGTTTCTATTGAAACGTATTCAACTGCTTCGATGATTAGTAAACTGCCGTTGGAAAAGTTGGTGAGCAGCGGAAAGGCACTAGGGCTATACATTCAGTTGCTCGATAATTTTAGGCTGAAGCTGTCAATGTTGAACTCGAAAAGTCCAGACTTGCAGCGCAAAAGAGGCTTGTTGAAGAGATGCGCAAGAAAAGGAGTGCATTGAAGGCGGCAGCTACTAATAATCCCAAAGTACTTTCATTGATTTCTTCTGCGTATGGACGAGATATTAAGCGATCAGCAGTGGTGGGTTCTCGAATTAGTTATGTCATTATAAATGTGTGCCTTTCAAGATTGCCTAATACTTCCAGCTTAATCCCTTCATGGTGGTAGCAACCTCGTCTCCGTGCTGTTCAGTCGTGCCAGTCACTCGGTTAAAAATAGGTGCGCTTGTTCTTGAGTATTTTTAACAATAGCAACCTGAAAAATTGACGGCGAATGTGGCATTTTGTGGACCTATTCGCAAATTGTGGGGGTGCATGAGGAGCCGCATTTTTGAATACTTTTGTCGATACTGTGGAAGAGATGAGCGTCATGGGCAGATTGCAGGGGTCGTATGCCTATCATCCCGCTGATGGGGCTACACTGCCAGCGCCCGGCACCGTTCGTCTGCCCTCGTCTGTGCAAAACGTCGATACTGCGAAAGGTGCGTTCCGACCCTTTTCCTTCAGCTATGAAAGGCTAAGCCAGATGATGACGCGCAGACGGCTGCTTTTTGCTGACCGTGGCTACTCAGAAATTGCCGACGGTTCCACTTTAATTTGAACCTGAGTGGGGCGCCGAAGCCATGTTTCAAGGTTTAGCGGTTCTCTAACATTGATGTTTTTCCACGGTTTTCTTTTTTCTTTCATAGACGGTGAAGGCATTAGTCAACTTTGTATAAAGGTTCTGGAGTGTAATTTCATCATAAAACGGTTACATACTGCGAAAGATTTGTTCCGAGATGTGGTTGCTTTCTTACTCATTTCTGTATCTATCGTTGTAAGGTAATAACAGTTTTCATTAAGGAGCAGAAGTCAGCACGAAGCCGAAAGCTGAATTGTCATCGCCCAGAAAAGAAAAGAGTAAAGTGGCTTCGGTGAGTGATAACGGATTGCTTTCGCCAGGTCCAGTGAAAGCAACCACAAGTCAGCCCATGATGGCGAACTGGCACGCTGAGAAAAGTGTCGGGAAGCTGCTTAGGAGCGACAACGCTCAAGAGAGCTCTCCGATGTCGTCGAAGTCGGTCGGTGCTGGCGATCTCCACGACCGCATCTGTTCCTGGATTCAGCACCGCCCGATGTGGTAGTGAGCAACAATTAATTACGCGTAATTAATTATTACTGACATTTTTATGATGTCAGTAATACGCGTAATAGCGACTTTCGCGTAGAAATTATATGCTACTTTTGCTAGTACGATGAAAGATCTACTTTTCTTCCAACTAGCATTGACTGGCGTTTACTGAATGGTGAAAATCACTTCGTCGACGTCGAATCCAACTTTCTGTTTGTTTGGATTATTGGATGAAATTGTTGCTAGCCGGTATTTTCATGCACCAAAAGAAAATGCTGGACGAGCATTAATTTGTTGATATTTGCTGGGCAAGCGGTATAAAAGGTGTTTGCCTAAGAGAGGGAGCTTTTTCAGATTTGGGGGAGTACAAAGGGTGGCGTTTAATTTATAAGCTCATTAAGTTTTAGAAACGTGGATAGGAAAAGGGGAGGAAGCGGCAACTTTTATCCGTTATATCTGTAGCATCGTTGTGGCGAAGGTTCTGTTTCCAGTGCAGGGATATCCGATCTCGCTAACTCCAAGGTTGCTCCTGGAAAATGTGCAAGCTCGCATAGATATACCAGGTGATGTGCAATGCTCAGGCGCCGCCGTATTGGGCACCGATGACTCATGCTTGTAATTAGTTGACCTCTGCTCTGCGTTCATTTGGAATATTCAGCCTTATAGATTTTTGTGTCTGTGTAGTCACTGCTTTTGTCGTAGTATTCTCTTCATTCTGCGACGCGGTTATTTCATTGTTTTCATTGAGATTACACATTGTGACGCCATGATGCTGCAGTAAGGTTTATCGGAGATGCTGCAGCCCACAGAGAATAATATGCTTCTATATCGTATTAGTTGTTGAGATTATTTGTGAGGTATTTATATCAACGCACAGAGAACGTGCAATATCTAAACTACTTTCCGCGCACATACAGATAAATGTAGGTAGACAAGCACACTTTAGAACGACGCACACACATGTGTTAACATGTCCTTCAATTCGCTGCGTTCCAGGCGAAACACGCGCTCGAATATTTTCAGCGGCCATGAAGTGCTTAGGACAAAAGAACATTTGCACATTTCTTTGTGATTGGGGATCCCTCCCGACAGCTTCGAAACTTCTTTCAAGTTCTGGAAGTGGAAAGCCAGCGATGGTGATGTGGAAGTAAACTCCTTCGCTAACATCTTTACGTCGGCCACTTCCAATGGAGACGGATGTTGCTGGCAGAGACCGCCTGCGGAAATTTGTCGACATTTCAGTGATCTTTCACTCACACGAGTTGTTCTTATAACGGTCATGAATTGGTACCGCTGGCAGCACAACTCCATTCATTATCATCATTGACGAGGTTGTTCCGTTCCTTTAAATAACTCCCAGAGACGCATTTTGGTGGTTTCTTAAACTGTTTGCTCCCCACAGTGCGTCAGAAGAACAAACATCCGTGCCTGTACATTTACCACTGCCTTCAATTTTAGGAGTAACCTTTTTTCACACGTGTGCATTTGGGCACTGTCAGTTGGCCTTGCCCGACTTATAGTTGGCGCTGTTTCAGGAACTATCATGTTATAATGAATGTGAGTTGTGCGAAGATGGCACACTGATACGTCCGATGAGGGCAACTGGTTTCTGGTAAAAATATGTGGAAGCAAGAATACGCGTGAAGGTACAAGGCAGCGCCATCACGAATGAAGAATATTTCAGAACCAAATGGAAGATTTGCACGCCACATTACTACGTATGTTCATGCATTTTATCCAAAGCAAGAACTCGAGGCAAGCGCACCTTGATGAAATGTAACTCATTCTTCTTGAAAATTTGGAAGAGATCATCGAAAAATAGCTGACTAACGAACGAGAGAGTGAGGTTGCAGAGTGGAACACTTCTGTTGATATGAGAGCGACGAAATACGTCCGGAGAGTAGTGCTCATAGAGTATGCTTATGTATGTGCATGAAAGGCAGGTGGGAAGGCCATTCGTCGTATCATTGGGTGCAGCTTAAACAGTTCATAGGCATCAGCTCGTGTATCCGACGAATCACTTTGTAGCATTCCAGCTCGATTTTTGCATCTATTTCAGGTAAACCAAAGACCCGAAGTGCAAATTTGCTGTTTTTCTATCGATTTTTTTATTTTCAAAGATCAAAATCTGATGTCCTATAGAATTATGCACGTCTTGAAGGCGTTTGCATAGAACAGCGCTCACCAGGTTTTGAAACAGTTCGGGATATAAGCAGAATACAAGCACATTACTCTTAAATGCATGCAGTGCCCCTCACTTTGAACTCCTGGCATCGCATTATCGCAAGGTAATACATCTCTCAATAGGCATCCAAAGCTCACTTCCACCTAGGACGTCAACATCTGGAAACAAACGCTGTTAAAGGACGTCATCCATTCCCAAGGCTGCACGCTCGCTACTTCTTCATTGATGCCTAATCACAGATTGGGATGACAAGGCCTAATCATAGATTGGGATGACAAGGCGACTGCGTAGCGAACGAATCGCGACGATGTTCACTAACTTCTTAGTAGTAAAATCGAATAAACACACGAGAGAATCCGGCCGCAGCTGCATGGAATTTGCACCTCCAGCTCAGTGTAGATGCCGAAACAGTGGTATGGAAATACTGTGGTACAGAATTATCTCATCACTATCGAACACCGTTACGGGGATGAACAATCGTCTAGCCACACTGTTGCCTGCACTGTCGTCGAACATTCAGAAAGTCTCCCTTTTCTCCTTCCTTTAAATCATAGGAATCC
Organism: Parascaris univalens; assembly: GCA_037576465.1. Taxonomy (NCBI): domain Eukaryota; kingdom Metazoa; phylum Nematoda; class Chromadorea; order Rhabditida; family Ascarididae; genus Parascaris; species Parascaris univalens. The sequence goes on from CM075173.1 coordinate 27,735,661, forward strand.
TGACTACCGAACTCCTAACTACCTTGAAGCGTTATCCTCAACTCCTCGTTGTGCTGTCATGTACAAGAAGACTGAAAATGGAGAGCAGCCAACACGTACATAAACTAATTAACATGTTTGCTTGCTATTACATTCGCTTATTATAGCAGGCTAACCTACTTCATAACATTATACTAATCCGGAGTTCCCGCCATGACACATGAACACATCTTTCTACTGAAGGAGGAATATCTAAGCACAGGCAACATGAAATTTCATCTTAGCCCAATTCAGAAGTCCGCTGAGAGGGGACTCAACGAAGGCGCGAGGAACCCATAAATTAAATTAAAGAGAAGATGAGCTCATCTACTTTTACATCCACTCTTTCGCTGCTTTGTTAAAGAGTATCACGGTGTATATGTATATGAATATATATATATATATATACCGTGATACTCAGTGTATATATTAATATTTACATTTGTACTTCTATATATGTATAGGAGAACAATTGCTACCGGATGCATATGTTATCATCCAGCGCAAATGAGCCTTTTTCAGGAAAGGCATCGCAACAATTCGCTTCTTCCTTCATCAGAATATCTTCTTTGGCCAACCTCACTTCTTTTTCTAACATTGAATCATGCTCTCCCACTTATTCCTCTACTTTATTGCGATTCCCAGTTTAAATCGTTAATTTTAATCGAATTTTCCTTGAGAGATGAAAACAACAATTCGTGAAGTGAGGAAGTGAAAAGAAGAAAGTAAAATTGAACATCTTCTGAAAGATCATTGAGCGAAATATAAGTCTTTTGGTCGATCTTCTGATCATGCAACACGTGATGCCTATGAGAAAAGGTTCCTCGCTCAACATCCTGCCTTGAGAGGCGTACATGTGTCCCTAAAAAAATGCCAATGGATCATGAGAGAAAGATTATTGCGTAGAAAATCCCAAAGCAATATTAATTGTAGTCATAAAACATCTGTGAAAATATCTAAACTCAAATGATAGCAAGAAAGTCTTTATGATATTTAAAAAGTCAAGTCATAACAAATGTCTACATTTACCAAGCTACGGGTCTACTAAGCGATAGGCGGATGAGGCAGACAGGTACAAGGTGTCGTGTATGCTACCCCGGAAGCATTCAGCGTTACGTATGATGTCAGTGGGTTGGTATAGTTTGCAAGCTCCCATATATTCTCTAATGACTCCTCCCAATATCTCCTTTGAGAACTGAACGAGGTACCATTATTTTTTATAACTTGCTTTGTGAGTCATAAAAATATTGTATCTGCCAGAGTGAATAAACCCAACGAATAACAAGAAAACTTAAAAAAGCAAGCACGAGTAAGTGAACACCTTCCAAAATGGCTTCCAAATCAGCGTGTCAGCACAGCTGTAGACAAATAAGCTCAGTCGAATGACCCATCAGCCTATCTGCAAGACCTGAGCGACTGCTCATTAAGTGAAAATGAAGATGCACCTTCGAGAAGAAGCGATCCAAAGGCAAGGGCCTCACCACATGCCCAATCATAGCTGTTGTCCTTACGCATCTGTTGGCGCCCTTTTAGAATCCTTTCGAGACCCTTGTGCACGTTGAGGTCTCAAAATCCACTGTTCATCTCAATTCCTCATTAAGAAACAGTACAGATAACCAAAATAGAAAAGTCATGCTTCATTTTCGATGACCGTTGATAGTGCGGTGACTTCAGCTCACCTGTAAACCCTTGATATGCAGTACCAACCTAAGCGGTCGTCACAACGTGCATCGCTCTATCAATTTAGAATTTCATCTCCAAAAAATAAATCTAAAAAAGGCCGGAATCAGAGGGATGAGAAGTTTTTTTAGATTTCTGATTATTTTATTGGTCAAAGCGTTGTAGTATCTGGTCAAATTGTCTGCGCATAAATGAACGGTGTTTTCTGCAGTATCCTTCGAAATTAGCATCAATTGCTCCGGAGCTCGAAACGCGCTACACAATAAACTATCCACAGACTACTTCAAGAATAAAAATTGAAACAATGATCAAACTAAGGAAACAAAAAAAAGCTGAGGGCTGAAACTGCAGATAGGAACGAAAAAACGTGAGGAACATGCAAAACAAAAGCATCGGAAATGAGGAATGCCGATGGGCATAAGCTATCACGGAAATGATAAAATGGAGCAGCATGATTGCTGCTAACGTTTTTCTCATTTAGTTGCCTTGTTTACATTCATTTTACAGTCTCCTTCAACGCCTCTCAAAGGAATTATATCACTTTCCAGTTATAAACAACGTCAAGCAAGTTCAATAGCAATCCAGAATGCTCTCGCAAACACCGACATAAAGAACATAGCACTAGTGGTAAAAATTCGATGCAAGCAGCTGCAAAGGCCACTCGCAAGAGATGATATTCCCTTCGGAATATACCACATGAACATTTCACAGCAGCGCATTCAGGTTAAAATTCCGACTGTCCAAATAGACGGCTCTATTTGTTGATGCGCTGGACACTGGATGTTACAGAACTGCATAGAAACAAATCATATTCCCTATTTCGGCAGAAACAGAAAAACAGTCGAAACCCTTTGGAATGGAAGAAAACTTGTCAAGAATGAGGTCGATCTGCTCTTTCGCGACCCCTGTAGTCGAAAATTTCAGCGGATCTCGTTTCATGAAGAACGCGTCCCATGGTGAATCCAAACACTCACGATTTCGAATACACGTCACATTTTGTGCTTCCACGTATGCTTCTTCCAAGACTGCATTGTATTTGCCAATCTCTTCCTGCAACAGCACTCTAATAGAGAAACTACGTTAATTTTCGGTTGCAGTGGTGGCCTCATTCTATGTTCAAGCGATGACTTCTAAGGATGATGCAATTTGCTGCTTGAGTTCAGGGTCAAATTAATATTGGTGATTCAAGGGGGAGGAGGGAGGTGTTCCTTAAGCCTATGTCGTGCGCCTTGCGATTTTTACGATTTAATTTACAGGATGCGGCTCCATGCCGATAGTATTCTTAACTTTTCAGCCTGTTTTGCCCTTCTAGAAATTCATCACTATTAAGTTCAATATCTTCCGTTTAAATGCTTACAAGAGTATATCCTATTACTTTGTATGTATTTGCCACCTGCAGCTGCTCCATGCGTGTCTGTTTTGCAATTCGCCAACGAGAAGACAGGGAGAAGGCAGTCGTTGATTTCTGGTCGGCCTAATTCATAAGTGAATTTGAAAGAAGCAATTGAGCCTCACTTGGAACTCACTAAGTATCTTAGCTAAATTAGCAAATGAAATAACCAGACTAGCTGCAATTTCAACGTACCTGTAAAATCTGCAGAAGTGAGTGTCACATAAGAGAGGCGCATCAGAATAAACCATGAAAATAATCTTCAAGTGCCACTTAAACAAGTCTCAACAGCAACATCACATCTCATCCCTGGCAAATGAACGTTAATATAACAAATTAAACAGAATGAAGATTACCTTGATGAAGTGCTCATCCACTACGCGTTCATCAAGAATATTTTGTTGGTACTTTGTGAAGACAGATTTCATCTGCTTGATCCGTTGATACATGAGCGGTTGTGTGAACATCGGTTCATCGAGCTCACTGTGGCCTTGACGTCGATAGCATACCAAGTCGATGATTACGTCCTTAACATTCATTACCATCACAAGCAAAGCGTTCCTGCTTCACAAAGAGATGTTCATAACAAAATGACAACAGACGGTTACATGAATCACTTGTCTGCAACAGCGTTTCTTATAACGAATGAGAGGAGAATGCAATTTTTTTTAACTGCTGAGGAAGATGGTTAGATTCTTATGTAAAAAAAGAATGGAGAGAACATAATCGGAACGCTAAAAAAATAATAAAATCACGAAAAGAGGATAATAATTTTGGAGTGTCAATAAGCGCCGTGAGCGCCACGAAGTCACCTTTTTCGGCACAAATGATATTACACATAATACGATTATTAACACACTTTTAGAGGTGGTCGTCTGGAACTTCACACACAAGGACCAAGCTCAACTTAAGTGTACGTCGACTGACTCCGAAGGCAACGCGCATAAAATACAAACAGATACATACTGCAAACAGTGCAGGGTACCAAAGCAACAGCTTTGACACTGATCTCATGTGTTGTCAATTAGATGAGACTGCCAGCAGCAAAAATGTCTAAGAACACGCTTGGCTCATTTACAACGAGTTGCCGCTTGACAGACTTTCTCTAGCGAAATCATTGCCTGCAATGGCCAATAAACTAAACCCATTATTTCAAGTTACATGGAGTGACAGGAGACAAGAGGTGCACGCAATCTGATGATTTTCTTAACAGAACTTAGGGCGAAGACTAGTGGAATTAAAGTGAAAGTGGGCGAGGAGTCACAAAAATGAAGATCACGATACGCTCCCTCAGAATCGACACCATCACACACACTTTTAAAATAGTTCATAGCGTACCTTTTGTTTGAGGTAGCTGCTTTATCAGGCAGTGCAGGAGCTCTTCTTTAACTACATCCTTCACGTTATGTCGCCAAAAAGTTGTTTTTCGAAACCAAAAAGGAATCACGATCAAATTCACTATTCTTCGTTTCTTAATCACAGAAGCAAACCATGACGTTTTAAAGACAGAAAGGAAGGCTGGCAATCGACGACTGACACCTTCACCGAATTTCAACTCAGAAGCAATATGGACCTATAATAATCCAGTCACCACTGAAACACCTGCGGTCACAGAGTGCAGTCACGTCGCCCCACTGCCTCGCATCAGCAATATGAGAACAACCGAACATTAAAAATAAAACAAAACCATCTGCCCACTTTCTTGAAGGTGCGACGCCACTCGGCAGCAACGTTACACACGTAAATCACCGCTTCCGGATCATCGCTATTAACATGGAATATAGGACACCCTAGCAGACGCCCAATATCTGTGCAGTAAGGCGAGGATCTTGATGAACGAGGGTCTGTTGTGAAACCGACCTGCAAATATAAAATGTATGCTTATCTTCGGCTTGACAGAGATGCCTTCAAATTGCTTGCCCATTATGTATGTATCACCTATCCAAGCAGTCCTGGTTTTATTTGTTGCGTAGTTATGCCAAATAAAAGCATGCTGGATTCGATTGGTGTCGTTGGAGTAGGTCCCCTCAAAACGCTCGTCCACATGTGCAATCCTAGACGGAGAGATATACCGCAGCAAGTGACTCTTCAAATACAACGGCTCTGTTCTATTTCTGCAAAAGCTGTGCACTCCATGTAATATAGCGCCATAAACCGCGATTATCGCAGATTCTCAGTTTTCCGAATACTGGGTACCACCTATAAAAAACGACGTTTCATGGACAGACGAATGGTTAAAACAAGAGGCAGAAGATTAGTATCGTCTTGTCGAGGACAACTTTTATAACTAAAATTTATGATAATGCATTTCAAGAACAGGACAGAAAGTTGCAGTAATGAGCGCTAAGGAGGATGAAGACGAAGGTTCGGTGAAACGAATTTGTGGCGCTCATTTCTCTACTCGGTGACTAGAGGAACAGGAATTCGGTACACTGAGAACAGCTACACGAGTCCTCGCTATCCACAATCAATCCCCCTGGGGCACGTGCGGAGCTCATCAGCTGGTGTCCAGTTAACTACGCAACGGTTCTGCATAACAGATACATGCCTGTTTCTACATCTAAGTTATCTGACTGTCACTCTCGCTACTCGAACAACTCCTTAGGTTTCCACCATCGCCTACATCGATTGATGGAATTCCGAGGGTATATCCAAAGAACATGGATGCCATCGTATATCAAAACAGAAAGATGGATGAAACATTCATGAAGAAGAAAGCGGCTCGACATATTAACCGACAAGATATGGCACCATTATAACTCAACAGTGGAAAATGAGGCGCTGCCTTCTGAAATGGATGAGTGAGAGAAGTATTTACATGAGCAACACTGAGGGGTCACTCGCTGACGATACCAACCGATATAAATGCCCGAATTTCACATAAGCAAGAGAGCGAAGCATCAGAAAATGGAAGTTGTGAGGAGGAGAAATGGAACATAAGGATTTTCACTGCAATCCTACTCATGAATCGCTGAACCGAAATAAAGGTGAAGAACTGCCCTAAAACTGAGTGGGCCAAATGCGACAGAGCAGTCAAAGAACATTTGCCACTTCACTCCAAAAACTTTTGATCCAGGATATATTAGGATGCAGCGTTCTGCTGCCAATCTGCAAAGATGAAGAAACAATACGGGAATTGATGAATGGAAAATTTTTTTTTAACTGGAAAATAAGGTATGTCAGCAGGACATGAAAATAACGCAGGAATAGATAGCATAAAGAATTTGAAAAGTGCAGTGCAAACCGAAATAAGTCGATGTGGCGGAGAAGAGGAATAGGCAGTCTTCGACGTCGGAAGGGCCTTTGGACTTATCTTCTGGTGGATTTCCTATATATCTATTAGCCATTCGTTGAATCGAAGAGGAAGCATAAAAGGATTTGTTGAAAGAATGGGGACGTAGATGGAGGCTTGCGTGGACAAAGTGGATGGAGCCTGCACACTGCAGTGGCATGACTGGAGGATAGCATATGACATGAGTACTCTTTGGACAGATAGGTCGGAAAACAAAGAACGCCTAAGACCTGATTGTTGACCACGACGTGAATGCATCTACCAACTGTATATGCCTTGAGATTGTTGAGGTTGAATGTCTCCATAACGACTCCCTCGCCACACAAAGTTGCATCACCATGCATCATGATTGCCATTGTACGATCCGCCTTCACATCTCCTCCGTAGAACAGCTCAGCTCTGACTCTGCCCACCACAACTGGACCGACAGCTGCAACAGCCCATCAGAGAGAACATATGGCACGCCTGGGTCCGCAAGGATGATAGGTGGGTTTTCTCTGTTCGAGATCCTCATGCGGTCGTTGGGATTTTTCTATCAATTGACGGTTTTGGTTGGGAAGGAGGGACGGGAGGGAGTCCTGCTTTCCTTTTTTTGACGATGATATGATCCCATTTTTGGTTACAGCCAGGCACAAATTTGCTTTTATAATTAGGGTCTTTAAGTTCACATCCGTTGTGACTTTCGCGTTTTAACAATAAAGAGGTAAATGGTGGCATCTAACTAGTCATAGGCGAGTGTGGCACAAAATTGTGGAACCGAGTGCAAAAATACCTCGAAACTGTCTATTAGAGCCTAAGAGGTGCGGATATTTCATGGAAACACCGCCAAGTGCTGTGGAAAGACACCTAGTCCGCCTCCTCTGACCAAGCCAGACACACCTAAGGTAGTAGAGGACGCCTCTTGGTGACCTTATATAGGCACCTTACTTACCTCTTCCAAATGATTTTCTCCATATAGAACTTGTCCTTTGATTACCGAACGTGCTCGGATCTTGCCTCATTGCATCCGCCCTTGGAGCCCTCAACAAAGTAGCTCTTAGCTTTTTCCCACCGCATTCGGTGAATGTTTATACGGTTATGAAGCCTAAAAGTAGAAGTTGAATAGGTTGACCGGGTAGAGCAATAAAGGGTGCGTGTTCGACATTCCTCATGTTATATGTGTATTCGACCATGAGTAAACTCGCCCTCATTCGTTGATTATTTTGATGGTTCGTAGGTCGAATGTTGTTTCTAATGGACCTTGTGGGTGCGGGATCAAGAAGAGAAATATGAGAGGGAAGTAGAACCACTTTCTGCTGGCGCTGAGGTAGTTCTTTAACAGTTTGCGGATGCCGTGCCCATTGATGCACTAGGACTGCGACTGAGATGGTAGCATGGTCTTATATTCTTTCGTTCGCTCTCTCGTTGCATTTGGTGTTGCAGTATTTTTTTATCTTGTTGTGGGCTTAAAACTTGCTTGACGGTATCTTAGCTTAGGACTCGGCTGAGGTTAGCCTATGGAGGTTCAACTGCATGTAGTGTCAGGCGCATCTTGTAGGTCTTTGGGGATCGAATATTGTCTGCAGTGTTTTTTCTTTTTGGCACGGGAGTCTCCCACGAGCGTTTAGATGGGCACTGGAAGTGCGCAGCAGTGCCGATCTTTCTAGACTACAGAACCCTTTTATTTCCCAACCAAAAATTAAAGTGAGGCTGCGTGATGGAGCGGTGTAAGTGGTGTCAATTTGGGGGACGTTCTATAATGGCGCAGCTCCATTCGTGAGTCACTTTCCTCGTCCATTAGGGATGTTGAAAATGTTATGTTCCTAAGCAGTTCTAGTAGACGTTGAAATAGGTGGTCTTTTCCAGCGTGTATGGATTGACTATCAGTTTGGAAAGACTACGAAGTCCTAAAAATTATCTGGAAAGTTGCCTTCTAAGAGCTTTGAAGTGCCTGCACGGGTCTGGTGACTTTGCTATAGAAACATTGCAGCCTTTTTTAACGTTGAAGTGTAAACCTGTATGGTTAACCAATCGGTTTCGGGATCAAAAAATACAGTGGAATATTCGGGCCTTGCATAGTTTTGCAAGCTCTAACACATTTCTCAACCCACAAATATTTTTTGTACATTTCGATAATTGTTTGGCCTTGATAAGTGCCGACCACATATCATTCGAAATATATTTCTCGCTAAAAGTATTCAAATTGCAAACCTCATTTCTGCAGTCCACATTGGATTCGTTTAAAGATGGCTGATTCCAAGATTATTCTTGAACGGCTACGGTTTAAATTTCTGCACTGGGCAGCCGGCTGCCACTTTTTTGACCGTCCGTCGATGTTAGTCTAGGGCTACTGGCCTTCAGTAGGATTAAAAGTACTTTCAATATATATTAAGGCATTATTAGTGAATGTTTTAATTTCCGCGGGATTAATGATAACCTCGCATGGATAATCACTGATATAAAGCGTAAACAGTACAGAACATTAACGTAATCGTAAAACAGTACTGTGAATAAATATAGAACCTTTCGGAAACATCCCTCAGCAGTCGCTTCAGGAGGCTCCCATCATAGCCATAATCGTCACCCTGGTTTCTTAGAACTAACAGAATGGTTATGGAAAGTCGATACAAATGCAGTCGGCAGAGAACCTTTCTTTAGATTGCAGAACCAGTCATTGTTCGTCATAGCCGCCTAGCAGGTGCGCCGTCTTTTCTGCACAAAACTGTATTGCCTCGCATCGATAACGATCTGAATGTTTCTTCCCAAATGGATGGTGCGGAATATAGTTGCATTCAGCCGGAGTGAAAGCAGTACTATTCTCGAAAGTGTGACTGATCGCTCTCGTCAATTTCTTGCGTAGGAGTGGCTCTGATCTCAAAGTCGCCTCCCCAAAAAAGTCAGGATTGTTGGCTGCTCATGAAACGATTAGTATGTCCTTCGAAGGTAGTGACTGTTTAGCTTCTAAATATGCGGCATTGGGGACGAGGAGCTCAGTTATTGTGCCATGATGGAAGCACCGCAATAGCACAGCATTCACTTTTCTCAACAAGTTTCGTGAAATTCTAGTTATATGTGGAGTTTTTCACCATATTCATCCTTCGAGTGGAATTTTTGATCGAAGAGGCTATTATTTTTCTTCACTTTTTGGGGGAGAAGATAACTCCGCTATGAGGTAACATTGCTTCCAGGGCCGTCACGGATATGAGTGCGATGCAGGACCTTGGAAGGATTTTCGAGGGCGAACCTCAACCTTACAGGAACATCTCAAGCAATGGTATGACAAAAGGTGCCGACGTTCTCGTGAGCGGTTCTTTCTGACCACTTATAAGCTTCCTTACCAAGCAGATTTTTTAACGAGATAACGATAGTTGAATGAACTATGGATTTACTTTTCAACTACCTAGAATTAATTCATTTATCAGTTTATATTGAACCGGTTAAATCTGCACTTAATGTGCGGGCTCAACTTGAGAGGAAAGGGTGAACGATGAGGCAGAGGAGTTCAGCGTCCATGAGGCCGAAATTTGAAGAAAGGACTTTTGCGGTGTTCGGCAGCTGTGATTCATTTTTCTCATTGTGTTACAAGTTAATCGAAAAGCTTCCCTTTGTCATTCCGTTAGTGAAATTCAATTCTGTTGTAATAAACAGCTCACTTCCTGCTTTTTCGTCGTTCATTGTCTCACGTACTTAGTGGGTAGTAATCTCGACTCCATTTATGCCTCCGACACAAACACACCGCGACTCATTTGCTAGGGTTTGCAACACTTTTACCTAACTCGCTTTTCTGTAACTTCCGAAGCAAATGTGTCATGCCGTGTTATTCAAGATTTTTCGCCTTAGTTCCACTGAATCGAATGGTGAACAGTTGAATGATTACGAAAACAGCTGACACACTAGTCAGTACCGTGTAAGCGGCCACTATTAGGTGCGATTGCTTCATTGAGTTGTGGTTGGGTTTTGTCCTCTCAGTCGTTCTCAAGACCTGAAAAACTAATAGGAAAAGGGATAGCTATCCGCGCTGTTTGTGCGAAGTAAGAATGGGAATCTGGGTCAGCTGGAATATATTGGAGACAATCTTGCTTCGTCTGTTAGAAATTTACGCAGGAGAATTCAGGTTTTAAGTTGAGAGAAAAATACTTGTCATGGTCACTAATGGCCAGGGAATATTATCGAAACAGTGCGCCATTCATTCTGCGGTTGCAACTTAATTTCCTAACAGAGCGGGTAGGACCAAGATTTTCATTTATCACTCTTCGCTCCGCTTTTTCTCTTATCACCCCGAGCAACTCTCTTCTCCTCTCGGGGCTCGCATCTCCCATTTTTTCTCACTCTTCTCTATCACCATAACTCGTTGAAGGGAATATTGAACCAGTGGCAACCAGTATGGACCAGTGGCAAAACACTCATAAGGGAAATCCTCATTCATTCTTCTTATGAGTTCTTTTTGCTCATGAATCTGTGATCGCTGATGTTTCGCAGCCTTCATTGCAGCTCTCAGTTGGCAGTGGCCATGCACAACAAGAGGGCTATGAAACGGCTTATTGTCTTTTCAACTCGCTAAAACGTAAGGTGAGTCTATCGATGCTATTACATATTGATAACCTGGTAGTGATAATCGGCGGGTTATGAAGAAGCGCTCACCGATCAGAGTATCGCAGTCTTCTGTTACGTAATATCTTCATGCTTCAGTGTTGTTGCGGGTAAAATTGTTTTCTCCTAACAGATGTGCAGAAAGGGATGGGTGCAGCAAGGATGATTACTTCCGGCGGTCCACTAAACGTCTTTACTTCTTATGCTATAAAGCAGAAGAAATCATCCATTATTCACAGGTAACTCAGTTGACGATTCTCGAAAATTTGCGAACCTTTATATTTGCCTCTTCTACTTGAAAAAAGGGACGTTTGGGACTATTAGAACATTGTCGTCATCAGCTCACGTGGTTATGCTTTTCTTGAAGCAGTCGAAGTGAATGATCCCCGTGTAGTTTGCAGGAGTCGGTCTTTACATGAGGAAAGGACTTTTCTCATTGAGGACATGGAACGTGAATCTGCAGGAGCCTTTAACATATTTTTCTATCAAAGCTATCAGTCATGAAAATCATAAACGAGCATTTTAATGGGTTCGTGAGTTAAGGCTTTCATCGATGCTCTCAATCAATAGTTTACTGTTATTCCAGTCCCTTTTTCCAACTTGAAAATTAGTGAATAATGGGAGTTGACATGGTCGCTGCTAAGCAGTAGGTTTACCGCATTGCGGTTGGTTGCTTATCGCCGTGATATTTGAATGTGTAGTGTTTGTATCTAATTCAGCGTCTAAACTCGACGCAGTTATTGAGGTGTAGATGTCAAGCTGTTACGCTTTCTTTCTGGATGCACATCACTTTGCACATTGGCTGAACGCTCCAATTTATTCCGCATTCACTTCGCCACTGCTATATTTGTTTACGCAGATATATCGTAAATTCGTTTACCTAAGTGCTCTGCAGCAACCTTGTCGATTCGGTGCGAAATGCGATGAAACTGGCAGCGAACAGTGCGAGATTTACGCGCAACGCCTCTATAACGGCGTTCTCCTCTACAGTGAGGCTGTGATGCTTATAAGTTTTACTGCAAACGTTGCGCAGTTAGAGGTGAACTCATTTGATGCAGACGATCCATAGAGAAAGATCGAGGAGTGAGATAGCTGCTGGGTTTTATTTTCAGACTGCAGTCGTGTTCATATTGATCTCACACCTGCTGTTGTGTTGTGTTGCGTTTATCAGCCTGATTCCATCCACAAACGACTCCGTGAATGTCACTTCTCTCTGTTATGTGTGCTTCGTTTCTGCCCTCACTGCTTTCGGCTTCCTTGGGTTGCACCTATCTTTACCATTTTATGTTGGATGTTTTCTCCTGCTGCAAGTAAGTTTGTTCAGCTGCCTTTGACTTTTTTTGGTACATTTTACACTGACACTGTTAGTGATGCGAATTGAGATGAATGATCAGAATACAATCGAGTTTTCTACTTTGATCTGTTCGTTTCTCCATCCACGTACATCTTGTGCTCGCCATATTTCTCAAGCAGCTTACAATCAATCCAGAAAGAGTGCTTCGCATGCATAAACTCAGTTTGCGACCTTATCAACTGGCCACCCTGTATGACATGATCAGTTGCTAAACTGACAGTTCTAAGCTGGAGGCGTGAAATCTGATGTTTTGTCATCATTAAGATTGGTTCAGATCAACCGATGCAGAAAATTAGTGCTATTGGCTTATCAGTTAACCATTCAGAAATCAGTCTTTGAGCTCCTATTGTTATGATCCTTAAGTTCAGAACGATTCAGATTATTAAAAAAATTCGTCTCATGGAATCGCTTGGTGTTGGTCAGCGCTCTCCGTCGCTCTCGACCGTCGTATAGTTGTTGCTCATGTTAGACTCTCAGCACGTTTTAAAATACCAAAAACGCGTGTGAGCCGATTCTTCCTTCTGTGATCGAGCTTAAAGTGTGTTTATGCGATGATCTGTTGTGAAGACTGAGATTCATTTATAGAGAATGTAAAATGTGGTGGTCCTATAGGTGAAGGGCTGAGAGTGCTCGGATTGCAGAAATGCCTTCTGTCTGATGTAATATCCGGTGTGGAACTTCAGTTCTTCTCAATGTTTCTCTCCCCTGGACTCATTTCTTTTTTCGATTGTAACTTCAGGGTTTCCAGAATCATGGATTAGAGTTCAGTGCAGGTGGTATGAACAAAGAAATGGGAGCATCGGCAAGTTTGCCCATGGTCCTGAGCTAATGATGCTTAAATTTAACCGCATTTGATCAGCGTTAATGTTGCATAGCCAGCTTCATGTCTTCGCTTCTGCTAAGACGGACTGAAAAAAATTTGGCAGTCAGCCATCGATAATATTTTTTTGATGTGATGAGTAGGAGAATTGCAGATGTGCATCTACTGGGTACTGCTCGGGCTTTCATTTTGGTGTTTAGAAGCGATCATAGAAGGAAACTCGGCAGGTTTGAATTTTCATTGCCGCCATTGTGAAGAATTTATGAGACAGTGAGTTCTTTAATGCAAGTTATTTAAGCTTGGTAATTTCCAGACTACTTCAGGTAAGTCCCCAGGTGGCAAAATTAATAATTACGTCGTGGAAAGTTATCTACATATGAAAAATCATTTATAGTAGGTCTTTGAAAACTATTACAGATGGTTATCATCTGTATGTGGAAGACAAAGTTTCAATGGGACAAGCATTTGTTGCGTCTTCTATCATTTGAGATATAGTTTCCCTGTTTCCATGAAACTCGGAGAAGGGTGTTTTCTCGAAGTTGTACGATATGATCTGAACACAAATCGAATTCCCTCAAGTTTTATCGTTATTTGCAGTATCAACAGAACCTTTTTGATTTAATGAAATGAACCGCATGATTTATTTGATGAAGAATAGTTCTTTTAGTGCTTGGTGTGTTGAGAAATTGAACGATTTTAGTACACATTCGCTTTTTGGGGTTATGATTGTTGTCAGTTGCGCATTTGCACGTCTCAGTGTGGCACTCTGTCTATGGCTTCTCGGATGGAACTGACTTTGCAGCAATAGCGTTCTTATTAAGTAAGGAAAGTCCACTTTGAAGACGTTACATATTCCAGCGTGGCGTGATTTCGTTTCGCTGCTCATTGTGATCTATATATACGCGGGTTCGATCATCATCGTCGGAGAATACTTTATGAGCTTGAAGCCTTGCTCTTTTTTCTCCGCTTTTTCGAAGAAGCTACAAGCGCACATTGCATTTAAGAAGGTATTGTGTCGGTGGCTTGTTGTCGCTGTTTTGAAAGTTGTATGGGTTAAGACTTTGCTAATGTTATTATGCGTTGTTACTAGGAGACCAAAATGGTTCACAGGTTGTTTATCGCAGATAGTTTCGTGAGGTCATTGTTCAAGGGTGTGTTTCCACAAAAATTGGTGGGGAATGTGCATCTATGTAATCGTGTAATAATTATAGGGTTGCTTCTGTCCCCACAGCTTCGAAGTACAATTTCGCTTTCTTTTTAATAAGTGGAAGATAGGCATGTCTGATTTTTTTCCCCTCACTTCATTCTTTCCGTTGCTTCTGGGTTTTTTTCTTGGAACTGCCGCACAGAGATTTATAATTTTACTCTTCTTTAAGCAACTGAGCTAATCATAATTCAAATATGCAGCCGAGGTCACGAAATTCGTTCTTTATGTGTCAAGCAAGAAGATATTGTTGGATGGAGTTTTTGAAAAACTTTGAGTTTCGTCGTAATAGGCACCTTTTTGTAAGGTTTGCGTTCAGATTTGGAAGAGTTTCGTTGCAAAGCAATCGCTGGTGCTCACAACGCAGGAAGTGAAAATGTTCAGTCCGCGTGGAGGGAATATTCTGGAGCTGTCCGAAGGCATCGTGCCAGACTCGGTTGAACTCTGTTCTACTCCCATTTTCGACACCTATGCACGGAACACGATGTTCACATTTAAGCCTACAGGACAGTGATACAAGTACCAACAGAACTCCCGCCGTTATGAATAAGGTGCGCATCACATCAATGGCTCCATCATACTTATAAATAAATGGATATATATGTCCGTTATATATATATATATATATATATATATATATATATATATATATATATTGTCCTAATGCGCTTAAAATTGTGGCCCATTTCTACATTATATATATATGATGTTATGGATTGGTTGGTATATATGCGTTTATGGATTGATCCGCAGTTGTAAAGTTCGATTGTGGGTGAACCGCGATTGTAGAAATAGGCCACAGTTTTAAGCGCATTAGGACTCCTAAAGGAGATGATGTCTTCATTGTCACAGTTGGAGGCAAGCGTAAGTGAACGTGATTCATATTTGATCTTTCTCTCCAACTTCAATGGCTTTACTGCAAGTTTTATGTTGCTTGGAAGCCAGTCATGGCATTGGGGTCTTGTTGGTTGCTACGTATGAGTATCTTCTTTTGCTGTTTAAGGTTTCCTTGCGTGTCCATTATTTTGCTGTCTAATTTGTCCATTTATTTCATTTAATTGCTTTATTTCGCTGTTCCTCACAGTGCCTTGAACTTATTCGAGTATTTCATTATATTCATTCATCATTTTCAAACAGTTGCTTTTATGTTTTGAAAGGTGCTCAACTCGCTATATCAAAGGCTTTAAAAAATTGTACTCTAAGTGGAGGTGGAGAGGTTTCAGTAAGTGCAACGTTTGAATAGATGAAAAACTCGATTCTCGATGATTTGCTTAAATCGTCGATTGATGTTTATGTCTCGTAACATAATGAAACAAACGTTGTATCATTATGTTGTTGAATGTTCAAATCATAATGACATTTTCACTCATTGCTTGTGATGAATTCATTTTAAGCTTTAAGAAATGTCTCCAGCACATGTATTTCTTTGTGAATTTTCGATTATGTCACCTTCATCAATACCCCTCGCATTCCATTAGTTGTTTCTTTTATTTTTAACTAAATAGCAAAGGTGGAAGCGCCATGGAGTGCTGCGTAGTGAGCCGCTTTTCGCATCATATGGAAGGAGTTGCGGTCACAGAAA
Source organism: Parascaris univalens (assembly GCA_037576465.1). Lineage (NCBI taxonomy): Eukaryota > Metazoa > Nematoda > Chromadorea > Rhabditida > Ascarididae > Parascaris > Parascaris univalens. The sequence continues at coordinate 27,751,570 of CM075173.1, forward strand.
TTTGTGAAGTAAAATAACAAAAGTGCTGGAAAGAATTTTCGATATCGTTGCTTGAAAAAAGCAGTGAAGTTTGGTTGTACTGTGATGAGCATTTTTGTGGAATGCACACCGTCGAGGGCACTAGTCGGTGCTTCACAAACAGGGGGGTAGTTAAGATGATAAAGAGGGAAATTTTTCATGCCAACTCTCTTATTAGTAGTGGATACATACTCGTTTGTATCCTTATGCATTCGTGGATCAGCTATGTTTGAACTTTGGATGTGAATTTAGTTGGCAGATGTCGGCTAGTAATCACATTCACCAGATAACGAATGTGGATTAAAGTAACAAAGTAATTAAAGTAACATCCACCAGATAACGAAGCTTTATGGTCATATTTATAGAGAACGGCTTTTTAACGCTATCACCTCACTTTCGTTGCATATACAATTTTTCTTATCGGCTTCTCCTTCCCTCACCACCCGAGCAAGTAAGTGCAGTAAAGTTTTGAATATTTGCATCGAGCCCTTACTTAGCTGTCGTAATGTGAACGCGATCAGTTATCTCAGGACGTATATGCCTCGGTTCCGGATCGATGCGACGGAAATCATCCGAAATTATATAGCAAGGCTAGCGGGATGTGTAGAGGAGGCAATACATAGGTGTTCATCGAATTATGTAGCAAATGTTGATGCGTTTCCGGCTCGTTATTTACATATTTGGCGAGCATTGGCGCAGTCGGTCGCCAGTTTTTGCCAGATTCTGCATATTAAATAGTTTGATCTTCGGCATGATGTTTACCTTATCCGTTTACAAACTTCTAGTTCATGAATTGATCACCGATAAAATCGTAATCCAGATTAAGGATAATTTATTCAATTGATTTGTTCTTCTAAACAAATATTTTGCCTCGCATCTTCGAAAAAAATCTTTAAGGACTTCTTAAAAGTGGCTGGACTCGAACTTTCCTCATTATTTCTCTATTCTACGACCACGAGGTGGCTGGTTGGCCGCTGCCTGGAAAACATCTAATCGTTTGCCGGATCAGTGTGGTGCGAGGTTAGTGCGTGGTACTTGTTGCACAAGTGAAACTTCCTTTGTTTTCGTTGGCTGTTTTTAAGTAAAGGCAATGCGTCGTTGAATGCTGATTGAAGTATAGAATATTATTCGCTTGCGCTGATGCTCTTGTATTTTTCACTAACCAGAGTACCTCTCATGACTCTTAAGAAACAGCTCTGTAAAGTGGGAGAGGTTCACTAGTTCAGTCCTTTTATTTCCATCTTAGATTTAGTGCGGTTTCGCAGAAATACTCCGCTTAAAAATGCGATGAAATTTGGTGGGTCTATTCTGCATGGTCGGCTTTCGAGTGTGTTCAACAATTCGGGTTGCTCAGGAAGTTATTTCATTTTCAAATGGCCATGCGAGGTCAACTGGTGGGTGGGCTTTCGATGCAAAGTCAAATGCTACAAGAGGGTGTGGGGGACTGCTTTTTATCCGTTTCTTTCAAGTAATTGATGGCGTAGCACACCCGTTGATGTGCTTCTTCATTTGTTGTATAAGAATCTGATTTCAGTACCATTCGAAGTGACTAATTCCTCTGAATTATGCCAAAAGATGAGTATATTTACCTCAGGTAGATTAGCTGTCCATATCAAAATGTTGGTTGGGAGTCGCTCTAAAGTAAAATGCGGAAAGATATGCCATGCTTGCAATGTTATTTGCAGCACATTCAAGGGGAATGAGTAAAGAGCTTTCGCCTAAATTGCCTCAGCAAGGAGAAACATTCAAAACGAAAAAGGCACACTACGAAGTAAGTTGGTTATAAGAGCACACACATTTCCGCCCTTACGGGTGTTTAGAAGACGGCGCCGCTGAAAGCTTGCTTCTTTTCTTGTGCCATCAAACGTTGTTGGTTGGTTTATCGTTGGAAAGAGGACACTAGATCTAGTTGCGGGTGCAAATGCCATTCACTAAGATTGATGTGAGATCAATAAAACAGTGAAGCACTGGCAACAGAATTATTATTACATCCGATGATTTCAGATTTCACAGGTTGCCGGACATAAAGTGTGCAATTTCCACATCATAGGATGCAACCTTAAAGGTGACTAGTGTAGGATAATATGAGGTGGCGGCTTTTCGTATGTAACGAGGGAATGTGATGCTTGTGAGACAATTTCTTCGGGTTCGATGGCTGGTCGCCTCACTAGTTCCAATCTTGTTCTGAGGCAGGCAAACTTGCAGACTCTGAAACTACTTGGTAAAGGTGGATTTGGAGCAGTTTACGAAGTGCGAAGACTTTCAGACGGCGATGTATTTGCGATGAAATGTGAACTAGTTGATGTGAGGAAACGAGTAAGTGACGTTGAGGTTTATTTCATATTGTCGTGCATTTTTGGTGGATAAATAGGTTAGAATAGAGGTCTTAATAATTTTTTGGATATTCGAAGCCTGGGTGATAGTACAAAAATTGATGACGTTTTGAGTAGGAACCGTGCAAATCAGCAGTTCTTTTCTCCTCAGCGGCACAAGTAACTACGGAAATATGGCCCTAATATAGACAGTGAGTGATGTAATTAGGACTTATCGGACAGTAAAGACCTCAGCACGACCTCTGCTTGTTGGCCTCGCGGTCATATGAGCTCTTGGAAAGCCGCAGTGGCAGTAACGTCGGTGGTAGTGGTACTAGTATTATTGATAATACTGGATAACTGGATAAATTAACGTCATATCTAAAAGTACACCATTAGTACGACATCCAGTTGTTCTTGTTCGGTAAGCCCATAAAGCACATCTAGCTGAAGTGAAAATCAACATTCTCCTGCAACAAGCGATGACGAGTTGGGCAAGATGAGGTAATCTCGATTCCGCGAGACCTAAATTTCAGGCTTTGAATTCCAACTTTGATATCGCGAAAAAATCACCAGGTTTTTAGCTCCTGCTGCTCCAAAGGAAGCCGTCGAGTCGCAAATACAACTCACGCGCTAGCTAAGAAATGAACTTATAGGAATCAGCATTTGAAGTTTTCCATCACTGCTAAAGGCAGACTGCCATCATTTTTACATCATCACTGACGTCCTGGCCGCAGCCAGACTTCACCAACAGGAGGGCTAATTCTTGGAAATGCAGAAAAGAACATGGAAAGTTGGGCTTTATGATCTCGTTCTTGTTCCGTGCCGGCAAGATAACAGAGTCGGAATTTCCGATTTTTTATAATATGACTTCTGGAAGCATAAGTTAGGAATAGTGGGCTTCCTGGATGAGCACGGAAGAGCCACGCAAAATGGTGTTCAAGGGCACCCTAAGCGTCGAAAAGATCGTCTTAAGTGAGCGCATGTTAGAAAAGCATTCTGCAGATTGGTGCACCTCGAAAGATGGGCGGTCATTAGTAAATGGCACGTGAAAACATGGAGAGAGTTGAGCAGAAGTGATCGTGCGCTTCATGCTGATAGAGGCGACACTAATAATTTAGGTGCTTATAATGGATTGCAACGTTCTTCGCGGTGCGCAATGTCTTGGCAGTAAACATTTTTGTGAAATTTACGATAGAGCCAAGCAACCGGAACGTTTCAGATTCCTTATAATGAAGTTGGTAAGCATCATTCTGTTCCCATAAAAACGTCTCATCAGTGGTTTCTTAATTGGCCTGAATTGTGCAAATGAGTCAGTGGCAGTGGAGTCAAATATGTGCATATTCTATGCACGTTTGGTTTTCTTTGTTTGTGAACCGTCATCTTGCTGTCAGATTGTCTAAAAGGACATCCAACCAAAATAGGTGCAGTGACAGAATTCGATGCATATCATCTCACCACCTTTCTTGCCGGCGGCACATATTTGAAATGATGTTGTGTGGCTTCTTTGCATCATATGTTGCCGTTTAGCAGATTTTGTCCCCTTCACTATCCCTGCTGATGTGCAATGGAAGTATAATTCGAACTTGTCTACGATGTACATAACATCTTCCTATATTTTGCATATGCATCATGATAATCAGTTGTTGTGTGCTAGTATGCGCTATGCCTGCCTGACAGTTCCATCTCGTTAACCGCTGAAGCAGTGATAATGGAATCTGAGAGGTTTATTTTCTACACTTGCGTATTTCGTCGTACAAACGTCCCCTTTTTTCAAGTGTCAGCAAAAGCGAACATTTCTTAGATATACTGCGTGATGATTACCTGCAGCCTTCGACGCCGTGTTGGTCTAAAGGCATGGATAGCGAAAAGTGTATTTCAACCTTTCCCTCCATTGCCCTTTTGCATTGTCCGAATTTCTTTGATGCACTTTTTGTGATTTTCCTAAAGCCATTGGGGTAGCATCAACACCTTGTTTTTTTTGCATATGGCTCTGTCTGTTCGATTCATATATTCGTAGAGCTAATCGAAAAACCCGGTCATTAAAATCGTTGTTGGGATAGTCAGCTATCGTTTTCAGTTGGCATTAACGGAGGTATCCAGACTTCTGCGAAGTACATAATATTAACATTAAACCTGCCATCGAGTCACTAAAAATTAGGATGCTTTCAGGTGGGAAGAAACTTATGGGACTTACGCGTGGAACGCCGTCAACAACGCTTCACGCTTAATACAGCATTAAAAGCTGCAGAACAATGTCTCGAGTGTATAGAACATTTGCATAAGATCGGCTTTCTCCATCGCGATATAAAACCCGGGAATTTCGCCATTGGTCGCCCCGAAAACAACGAACATCACACTATCTTCGTGCTAGACTTTGGACTGTGCCGCCAGTTCAGGTTATTTTGATCAAAATCAAAAACCTCTTCAAACAATTTTATTCACCCGTTCACGTTGACATCCCAGCAGATATCGGGCTTCATAAGTTCCATTAATGACGCTGCTGTCGGGCTACAAATTCTGGACGGAATGTGACAGTGTGAATGGGATAACCGTACCTAACAACGTGATGGATTCACTGAAGCATCGAGACTGATTCCCCGAGTGATTCCAAATGTGAGATTTTTAAGCGTTGATAGAAGCCAGCAGATGCGCATCTTTTTTTCGCAGATCGCAAGTGCTAAGATAAGAATGAACTCGAACACAAATTGAATCACAGCATTACAAGCGGTGGATTCATGGGAGCATCTATTGCATTCTTCACACCTTCGTAACATTTCCATGTTACTTCGAACTATAATACTTTGGAATATCTTCGTAAACCTCAGTTGTGCTTCCACTGATCTTTTCTCCTGACTTATTCCAAGAAAGATCCCTCACAATTTCTCGTTTGTATTAAAATTCTCTCTAATCACGTTTAAAGTTTCATCTAACTCCTCCAACATAGTTTTTAATCCCACCAGTATATGCAACTTACAGCACTGCTGACAAAGACTTGCGTCTGCCACGAGAGATGGCCCCTTTTCGAGGTACGACACGGTATGCTTCGATAACAGCCCTTAGGCAGTTAGAACAATCAAGGAAGGATGATGTCGAATCATGGTTTTACGTGACGGTAGAATGGACTACCGGAGCTCTTCCTTGGAAGAAACTGCGCGTTCGTGCTATTACTTCATTATTTTTTTCGGGAGCTAGTGCAGTATTTACGAGACTCTTGCTGGAGGGAAAACTCATTTCACCTCCTTTCCTTGCACCCATAACCCATAATCGTTGCGGTTCTTTTGTATGGGCGAGCAGTCTTGATGTCTACAAAGAAGTGCTTGTTCGTTCGCCGCCTTAAATAACAAACAAGGAAAAACTGTGACATTTGAGGTTTGACCAACTTACAGCCTAGGCGACTCTCAAGTTTTGCTTTCATCTCAGTGATCGCCTCCGTGAACTATAGAAACAAGCCTGAAGGAGTCAAAACTACGTTTGTGAAATTGTTAACTAGTCTGATAAAAGGAAAAGAAATTCTTCTTTGCGTAATCATATAAGCGTGAATTGATAGGGCATTTCGTTATCATATGCTGTTTCTTCGTCGTAGGTTTGATAAAAGTGGTGGATTTGATCAGCGGAACTGTTAAATGAACACAATCGTTCGCGCACAGTTCGCTACTCTCTGCAGAGTGGAGAACCAAAGCAACTGCTTGCATTAACCTCTAGGAGAAACACAGAAAAATGCAACAGTGCGTTCCTCCTTGATCACATATTAAGTTGACGAAACTTGAAAGTTCAGTAAGATGAAAGCAGATGCCATTCATTCACGCTGATCGGTAAAAAAGTACTATGACTTTTGAAAAAATTTCTGTGCTAACATATCGCTTCCAGTTTCATTTGATCAGTCAAGCAGTAGTTTATGCTGAACATTCGAGAGTTTATATAAGCTTAAGCGACAACACACTAGAAACGAATTGTGCTGGCACAAGAGACACTAATTGCTGAAAGTATCTGCGAGTAAAAGCAGTAAACTCGGAAAGGTTGTGCGACGCTTCCAGAATGCTTGGAATGGCTGGCAGCTAGGAAATGCTTCCCCTCTGCGATCTATTTACGTCTTGCGGTCTCAACGGGCGTTCCGATGGCTACCGAGTTCCGTGTAGTGAGTTTGCAGAAGAATTTAGAAAAGCGTTTTGTTTGCTCTGATCGCGAGACGTTTTACAAATATTATAATGGCAGGATTTTATAAGACGAGAGTTGGTGGTCGACATTTACTCACATATCTACAAACAAGATAGAAAATTCTTTCGCATTTCTATAGGAGAAGCCACAGTTTTCAAGTTCATTAGGGATAAGCGCAGACATTGTTTTCAAGGTTCTCTAGAATTTCTCGCTGGCGGCTGAGGAACGCTGTTGATTTTATTGAGCAGGTATCGTTCTCTTTTACTGAGTCATGACTGTATAAAACAGCCGTTGTAGGAACCTCCATCGAGCGATGCTAAAAGCTATAGACCCAAAGCGACTCATCTTGTTTGCTTCGCTAAACCTGGTCGTTTTCAATGAATAACCATATTGTAGCACCTGTGTGTTTCCCATGAAAAGTGTCGCTCACTGCAGATAACTTTCCATCACAATGGTGCACTGAGAAGTGACGCACGGGGTGTGGGACAGTCATGGCGCAGCATAGTGCCCACGCAAGAGGCTGGTCTGTGGTGCTGTATGCGTGGGTGCGTGGCCTTTTTGGTGAACTTTGAAGCCGCTTCGGGTTTTTACCGCATCCTAGGTGCTTTTTTGAGCTGACAAGTGCGCTTGGATTGGAGCAGTGCAGAGGCGAGATATTAACTGCCTATGAGGTAACTTATTTGCGCTATGAGGTATCAATTTAGCGCCTGCGAGGCACTAAAATTTTCAAATTGCGCAGAAATGGCACCTACACGACGGGACCTCGCACATGACACGTGTGGTATGGTCGCGAACTCCCCTTACGTCATGGTCTATCCCCTAAGTGGAAAATCCACGGTCTGGCCACATAACCGCGGAGAAGAATCCCTCATCTGTTAGCATCTTCATCTTGTGAGGGTGTTTTTGATAGGAGTTTAATCGGCATTTTTCATAAATAAGATCAAGGCGTCTAATGGTTCTAATGGTATTCCAAAAGTCGTGCAACGCAAATGCCTACGACAGTGTCATAAATTTAATGTTGTTCAATGCTGGGATATTTTTCTCCTACTGGATGATTTCATCAGATAGCGACTGCTGGCTGCGTTGATAATGTTCATCTGCTTTACTTTCCCCAAAGTTTCCCATGAGCTGCAACAGCCTGATTATAAAATCCCCTTGAGGACCTTCGACTTTCATCGTCTGAAAATTGATATCATCCCATACTCCATAATTGTAAAAGGTTAAATCTCTCGTGGTGCATGTTTGCTTCTGCCTCTATTAGAATCATTTGCGCATGGCTGAAGGGAAATATTCTCTTTTAATGTCGTTTTGCGTAGCTCCACATTCCGAACTGCACATCCTTAAAACAAGCTGCTGCCAAACATATTGGCCGTTAAGATATTTCGATGGGTCTCATAAACATACTTGATCTACATATAGTCGCAGATTTTATTAATTAGTGCACCATTCTGTGAGCCGTCTTTCACCTGCAGTGTTGTTAGTCTGTTGCCTCGCCGCTTTCTTTATCTTACTTGCCTATGTATCTCTGCATACACACGTTTTACATCATTCTTCATTCATACCGTTCTCCGTGTGGGATGAAATTTCGATTTCCATTTCGATACTACCTGGTCATAGTTTCCATATTCGGGTAGGATTAAGACAGGAGCAGCACCATCACTACCATTTTTACAGCAACTGCTACCAATACTGTCACTACTAATAATGCTTTTAGTGCATGTTGAGTGGCAGGAAACGCGCGTATTGCGAAACCCCTATTATATTTCCACAGGACCATGGGATTTCCTTGTAATTTTATGAGGACATAATTTTAAAAGCCCGCGTCGATTATAATTCTTCTTTCAACTGCATATATCTCCCCGGAGAAGTAGGGTTACTCGTTCATGTCTCTGCAATGAGTGGTGCATGATTGGGGCAATACGCAGTTTAAAAAATATATACATTTGGTGCGTTTCCTGTGTAGTTTTGTTCGAGACTCGATCATTCGTCTCCTACATGCCCTTTCAGTAGTTCTCTACTAGTGGCACTCCTTTTTAAGGGACCCGACAAGGATAAAGTTCTCCGTTGGAAGGAAGAGGTGCGAGAGGGTGAAGCACTCGATGATTTCTTGAAAGATTGTCCTAAGAGAGAATTCTCCACAATCCTCGCCTATATCGACACTCTGGAATACGAGAGCATACCGGATTATGATCATATTTATTACTGTATACAACATGCTGCTAAGGTTTCTTTTCAATTAAATAATGAGTTCATTCTCCGCAGTTTAATTAACTCGCATGCTTTTAAAGGGAACTAATTATCAGGTTGGTCTCCCATGTGCTAATGTTTCAGTAGAATGGTGAGGTGACGGGAAATCCTATGCAAAAGGACGAAATTTTAGGGACACATAGAGGCTAAGTGTTCGATGTTATCGCCTAATGTTTGCTGCGTTCTTCAGCCTGATTGCACTGATTAATTCAAATTATCAGCTCGCAGATGTGTTGCTGCATATCAGTTACGCTAACGATCGAAGGTTTAGAATACAGAGTCAGTGAAGGTCGTCAATTTTAAAGAGTATGGATGTACAGCTAGAATTATTCTACATGATGTGAAAATCAAATTGCTAAGGCAAATGGTATCGCGGTAGACGAACCTTTGGATTGGGATCCTCAGCATAAGTATCGTGGACCTATAATCGACCTAAAAGCAAGAAGGAAGAACGAAGAGGAAATAAACAACAAAAACCGAAATGAAGATGATAACCACCAACAACTGAGGATCGCAATGATAAAATAAATTTCATTTCATTCATTGGTGTAAAAGACGCTATTAAATTTATTCGTTTCAGGTGATATCCACTCCATAAATCTACCTGAGTCAATACCTGCCTATCTAATTGATATTTTCTTTCTTCTTACTGAGGAAAACTGCAAATTATAAAGTAAACAGTTGTTATAAGCGAATATTTTCTTTCATAACTCAAGGCAAGCAATTGCAAGCATCATCTAAAAAAGTTTTGTTATTAAAGCATACCCATATTCAGCTGAGCTTGCTGAAGCATGCCCATATTTCAAAATTACGCGAAAATACGTAACAAGAAGTGCCAAGTTAGGTTAATAATCTTTTCAACCTTCTTCTCGGATCCGTAAAAGTATCTGTCGCCGCCGATCTTTTATTTGTTTCTGGAGATTTGTGGGGCCATGGTGATGATATAAACATTACTTTTCACTTAACATTTGGTGATGTGTCGATAAGAATCAATTTCGTCGAAGTCATTGTTCAAGAAAAATGGGAAAACGCATGAGGAAGGCCAGCATGAGAAATACGCTTTTTGAGGATCCATTGCTGAAACGAACCGCACACTTATGGATTCAACGTTTCATATGTGCCGGCAGGAACTGCAGAGACCATTCGGTAAGAAGACCTGCAGTTTTGAGCGGGTGAAACCGATCGCATAGTAAAGACCGTTGCAAAATGCCGTCCTTTTCATTTTGTCGTCTCAACGGATTCTTCGATGGAATCGGTTCCATAATAATAGTGATCTCATTGGCAGCAATAAGAAAAACGCCCTTTGACCAACATGTGAGGATTAGAATGATCATGGCTGAATGGCCATCTCGTTGTGGCAGACGTTGCAAGATGTCGCTGACCAAGCAAAGTAATAGCATGGTTCGGAACACCCTATAATCCAAGACAGCATACTTTCAATCATGGGCCGTCTACCGCTTAAGGCTTAAAAGTTCACCTTTGCGTCAAAGTAAGTGAAATTGCCCTCGAAATGCTTAGTGCTTGCCTAAGGCAGGAAATTGTTTTTCCCAAGCTAACCTAGCTAATTGGAAATGAAGCGCGGAATTCCCACTTAAGAGACTTTCATTTCACTTCCTTTAGAAGAACTACGTTCACTTTGCATTGCGTTCTTCTTATTCGCGACATTCTTTCATGCACTAGAGAATCTTTCGTAAAATAGGCGAGGTGAACCCGGCTTACCTAGAACGATATCAGGTGGGCGCCCTTTCACATCTCTTTTTTTTGAAGATCGCAACGCTGATATTCTGATTGGCCGACGTGATTTTTTCACACATCGGGGAGATACACATTAGGTGCATCGAGATTGTCAGCAACCGATTTCGTTCTTATTCCGCAGAAATCTGCTAAAGTTTTCGTAGCGGCTTATCAACGTGGTCGTGCCACTTGCACCTTCTCGAAGAGACGGTTTGCATTTGTTATCCTTTACGTTAACCTACGACTTTATTGCTGTCATTAATGACCTCGGCTTACGTACGGAAGTTACAATATCACAGCCATCCAATTTCTCTGATCTTCTTGTGAACAGTCTCAACGATTGCTTTTCTAACAAACGTATTGCATGTGTCATATGCATCAAAATAAAATCGCTGTATATCATGTCAAAAATGTCGAATGCATCCAGTGTGGTTCTTTTTCACGAGGCGCTGATGATCTCGATGTCTTTGAAAGCGCACTCGACAGGATGCTCGTATTATAATGTCTCCCCTTTGACCTCCTCATAAGGACTGCCGCACTCTGTAAAGCACATCTCGCAATTTCATCTGCTGAAGCACATCACACCTGGCATCTCACAGCCGTCGGCCTAGCGCGTTGAAGACTAAGAACAGCGCATCCTTTCAAAATCACACATCTAGAATCCAAATTCGCCACCTCTCCTTTAATGGCTCTTTAGAAATTCAGTCTTCTCGCAATGCTTATCGATAACTTAATAATTTGGCTAGCGGCATGTTTACTTATGTGTTTTTCATCTAAATATATTTCCCTTCGTCTTTGATGCCTCTATTCTTTTATCGCGTAACCTCATTCCGGCTCCGATATAGTTGATAAGTGATTATCCTCCTCAACCTTACTTTCTTCCTCATATACACTGAGATGCTTCCAGTAACCTTCTGACGGGACGAAGCTCATTTCTGACAATCACTGATTTATCGTCGACTGCGTGATCCTACCTAGGACTTCCGTACTCTGCAAAAAGACCTTGATGCGTTCGCTAAATGGTGGAAAGTATGGCAATCAAATCCCTGTTACGAAAAATTTTGCGCGCTTCATATCAACACTACTGGCATGAATGTTTTTCCTCACGTCACGACGTGATATTCATTCTGCAACATTGGTCATAACCTTCGTTTTATGATCGATTTAAAAATTCGCAGGAGTCTAACACTGTCCTGGTGAAATCAGTATTCATCTTGCCTTGCAGCATAGATGTACGAAATGCTTTCATCACTTACTGCTGGCCCATTTTGGAATACCGAATTCCTGCACCATCTCCTAATCAGATTTCTGATATGAGGCTGTTAGAGAATGTCCGGAAGCCCTTCGCTTATACTGCCTTCCGTAAAATTTATCATCGTCTGTACCTGCCTAGTTACGCTACCAGGATAGAAGTACTTAACCTTAAATCACTGGAATAATAACATAGACTTGATTTGTGTCGAGGTTTTCCGAAACGCGCTCTCAAAAATATTTCAGTTTCCCCTTTCTCGTATCGGTCTGCAGAAAGTTGCTGCGGTACATAGAATTTTGTGCATAGTTTCCAGTTGGGATTTATACAAGCGTGTTGCTGCTCTTATATTAGCCGTATGGAATCTGTCATCCGTAAATATCATTATGCACCCACTCACCCATTCCGTCTTCGAGCTGCCGTTGAGTTATTTCGATCTCTTTCGTGCTCTCTTTTTTCTCATATGGCTCCTCATTTTGGAACGTTGCAATAAATATAAATAAATAGAATGTGCTTTACAAGTTTGCCACGAATAGAAGCCATTCATCTCAGTGGGCTTGTAAAAGGCTTTTTTTTATGAGCGCGTTATTCAGCTTTTCCTTTCTATTGGGACGTTTGGGTAACCGGCCGATCTGGTGATACCGATTGCCGGTGCGACCTCCTACATCTCTGTGTCAGAAACAGAAAAAGCAGTGAAAGCCTTACAACGTCTGAACTAACCCATCAAACTTGGTAAACTAGTAGTGGATGTTAGCAATGGATTTGCTGGAATGAGAGATTACCGCAATATGTGACTTCAGCGAATTGATCTTTGAAAGTGTTGCTAACTCGTGATCTTTATATAAAATTAATGGGACGGCAAGCAAGTAGCAAGGATAGCATAAAGCAGTTCAAGCAGATTATTTGCTGGTCTGCTGTATTGATGTGGCCAGCGGCGTTTTCCATGTAGAGATTTGCTTACAGTTACTCTTTTCTGATTTTTCCGGACTTATGCATAATTGCGAAGTTGTTACTTAGTTGTCTCATTAACAATAAGCTAATCTTGAACGTTCGGATGACTGCTCGTAATACTGCGATACCGGAGGTTATTGATGCATAGTGGTGCTCTGTCTATAGCCAACTGATATTCAGTGGAAGCGGTTACTACCGAATGCGATATTCATTAGTAAGAATGTACTCGGTTGAGTGAGGTAGAAAATAAGACATATTTTGATTTCATGAATACTAGAATGAAGATGTTCTAAAGTATATTTGCGGCTGAATGCTCCAGGCTTCATCCGCTTTGCTGAACTCGTTCTTGAGGATTACGATGGACAGGCGGAAGTCATCATTAGATTCGGGAAACCCCTTCGGACGGTAAGTAACATTTGTAGAGGAAGGTACGAACGTTGCAGTTAATCTGAGATCCACTGCAAAAGGGGTGAATAAAGGCCTTCCTAAATTACCTCTCGAGTTCAAACTTTGGAAGGCCGTGAGGAAACGAGACCTTTTAAAATGGAAGGGGAAACCTGTACCGACATGTCGCAACCTGATGCTTGCCGGTGTTTTTAAATTCCAATCAGATAGTTAAAGATAAAAGTTGTCTTAAAAGCTCCTCAGGTGTAGCTTCAATCTTACGAAACAACAAAACGATGTTGCTCCTTCTTTTTCTGTTTTTGCTTAGGAGTAACTTTCACAAAGTGTTCTGGAATATTAGCCGTATTATTAAGACTTCTTCATTTTTTGTTAGAACGCATGACACGATTTCCTACTGTAATTCAAAAGATCGCAGATTAGATTGAAATTCTCAGTCCTCTTCGTAAAAACAGTCTGTGCGGTTCTTGATACTCTATTTACGTTGTGCTTGGTGTACGGAGTGCAGATATGATAGAGAACAAAGTGTTTAATTTAACTGAGGGTCATTCCGCAGATTTGGTGGGGAAACATGCCTGTGGCAGCCGATTTTTAAAGCAGATTACCTCTGTTACCCTGCATATGTCCATTATTTGTTTTCAGGTGGTCGAAGGCGTTGTATCGTCGTTTCTGATTTGTGAGGAAAGAGCAAATTGTTCTGAATCGGTGCCTCTTCTCATATAATGGAGTCAACCGGAGGGACAAATTCAGAAAACGACGATCTACCTGGATGACTAATGCATTCGATGGTGTTTCCCGTTCTCTGGAAACAGGTTTTCAGGGCATTATTACTAGGTGATCATACCAAGATACTCCCGCCAATCAGTGGACGAACGGTGTTGACTACAGCAGCGCAATCTGTTATCACTCTAATGTTACCACTCGAATCAAGGTTGCACTGGAAGCTATTGTTTTCAAGGTCTGTGATTGCCGTAACTTCTAGGGAATGATTTTCGTCCATCACAGTTTTATGAAATATTTCATGGCTTGATACGTTGATAAATCTAACAATCCTTTGCTCTATCTGTAATTTCCTCGGTTGCAGCGTATCAGTTCGCTAAGAAAGAGAACTGATATGCTGCAATGACTCGAGGTGGGTAAGTAGTAATTAGAGATTAGGGTTTTTGCTCGCTCACATCGTTACCCGAGTTTTCCTTCCATCCATCCAACTGCTTTTTTGATGTTGACAGACTTTTTGCTGTCAGGAACTCAACTTTTCGTTTTAATTGCTTTTGATCATATTACCCTCATTTGTGTGCGATGCGAATAATTGTAAGCGCCATCAAGGTGGTGCACGATGTCACCTTGCTCCACGCATTAATTAATTCAAGTTTTCTATGTGCATTTTTAGAAACCTTATATGAGAAAGACCCAAAGAGCGCATTTGAAGGAATTTTAGGGAAGGATAACTAGTTATTTTTCACTATCCCCACACCATTCGAAAGTTTGCTCTCCGTGCAACCCACAAAGTTATCGGTTATAAAAAATGAAAAATCTGTTCGTCATTCTTGACAAGGGGATCGTGTTTGGCATTTACATCTCGCAGAACACTCGCATCACCCGTAAATTCTTATCAGCACCATATTGTCGCATAAATTCTCTGAAATTCCGTAATTTTTTTGCCTATGCCAACACCCATAACCACGGCTCAGAGTAATAGGAGAACATTGCAGCTAATCATCAGCTGTTGTGCTCAATCGATTCACATTCATTGGAAGTGTTTGGCAGTGCTTTAGTCTCGCCAAAAAAGTGAAGTATTTTTGTGCAGTTAGCGCGTGAGATCAAGCATCTGCTGCACTGGATAAGTCCTCTATGTTGATGTGAAAAAATATCATTTTTCGAAGAGGGCGAGTGGACGAAGGCGCTGAGAATGATTTAAAACATGTGGCAATTTTCATGAGCCAATTTTCATGAGCCATGTGGCAATTTTACTATGAATACAAAATTGCATTCTTTTCTCTGCACTAAGGCCTCTCTAGTCCTACCAATCTTCCCTTAAAATCTTTGAGTAAAAATATGAATTTCGGGGCTTTTTTGTGGAATTGTGGAATACGCATTTAAATATATGGACAGATGTGGATTTGTAAGGAATACATACTCTGTTCATAACGATGCCATAAGAGGGAATTTCGGAGCAGCCGCACGGTAGCTTTAAATTTCCGGGCAGAGAAGTGTGATGCGTGAGAAATCAGCAAAAAGCATCACAGAACATAAGCATAATACTGATTTCATTCCTGTTTGCTTCATGCGTAGTTCTTTGTGGTGTCGTTCAGTTGTAGCATTTAAAAGGTTTTCCGGAGAGTGGAAGTGCCGGTTGTCGGTGTCGTTTATGGATTTGTTGAAGTATCAAGTAGGTCCCCTAGGCGGGCAGTCGTTAAAGAATTCGTGTTGATTTGTGAGCATCCATTGCCCTCGGTTTTGCTAGTCTTCCTCTCTTTCAATCGATTCTCATGGATGTCTGCTCCGCACTTGCAGTCGTATACATGGAGAGAGCTTCACAAAGATGTTAAACGCTGTAGATGGTATGGGCCCGTGTGTCATTGTGGTCGAGACGGCTTACGGTCGGGTATTCGGTGGTTTCGTAAATGAAGGATTTAATGATAACGGCTGCCGTCCGTAAGCAAATATATGACCCGCTACAAATCAGCTCCTCCGTGATCAGTTAATACATGGGGATCAAAATTTCTTATACATGGCTTTTTTTGAGACATGAAAATAGACATATGTGACCGCATTACCGAACTAGGTGGGCTTGATGGCGATTTGCGCACTTCGTTGTCAATCTTACCCCTGTTTCTGCAGAAACGTGAGGTGAAAACCTTCATTTCGACGTCCTCTATTTCGACGTACAAGTTTAGAGAACAAATGATGTTTTTCTCGATAGAACGAAAGTTATGCTCAACGCTCCTCAATTCCCTTGAATTAAGCAATCAGTGCAATTAAGTCGTTATACGATCGACACCGTGTGAGCCTCTTATAATATGTATAGAGAGCCTCGGAATCCCCAACGAGACTTAAGTCTGTTTCAAAGAGGAATGTGAAGTACGTAGTATGTTTGTCACTCGTTAGTTCACCCTTTGGACGCATGCGATTGCTGCTCTCTCGTTTATGGCATAAAAACTTTTCTCGATTCACAAGTAAACTTATCTCTAAACCAGCTTTTAGTAGGATCTATAAAGAAGCAAAGGGTTCAGCAAAGGTAACTGGAAAAACAAATACGCGTGTGGAAATGTAAATATTCAGAGACACAGCGTTTCACTATCCAAGAGCAGTAACCACTGTCATAAATGAGTTGCGCACCACGCCATCATCATTTTCTAATGTATTTTCTTGTTTTTGCGGTTGATCACGAAATGAGGTTGTGGTGCCGGATTTGGCTTGTGCAGTCTTCATGAGAAAGTCTGAAAAGTAATGCATGATTCTTCAACTGTATGAGACCGTCAAATGCAGCAAAGGTCGTTTGGAGAAAAGTGACATTAGGTCAGCTTATGCGACATGCATCTTGGCATTTTTGCGGGCATTTTCTATCAAGATGACATAACCGGCTGCAAACATAAATGGGCAAAGTCTGCCACAAAAATTAAGCATCGAATAACATCTACCAGCTTACTTGGGCTGCGGAATCCTTTTACTAGATATAAGATTTACGGTTTTTGGATATCAGTTAAAAGTCAAACTCCAATGTCCATAGCGTTTAAAAGCCTGAGCGTTCACGAACACAAAGATAACTTTGAAATCACACAGCGTTTTTCAACTTCATAGGAATCGTCAAAAGACTGCAGGATTGGATGACTCTGCTGAACTGTTTCCCACTGTCTGCTTATGAGGACCAATTTTATTTAGCCTTGCCATAGGAAAAACTTCTGATGAAGATTGCTACTGATGAAGCCGTCAAATTGCCCATTCCTTGCGGTCGACTGCACGCCATGCACGCAGTAAACGGACTCTTCGGCCGTTGTTAAAGTTCACGGGTCCTACTGTGCAGGTCTCTTATACTGAACATTCGAGTGGTCGCAACCTTTTGAAGCGTCCAAATCCTTTAGCGGATAGCTGGAAAACGAGACCAATGTTCTAAGCATTAGAGAACGTTTATAAATTTTGGTGGCAAGAAAAGATCCTTTCCTCTAGAAGATTCTGATAACGCCGGCAAAGAGGCTGCTGACTGAATTCTCTGAGGAGGAACGTTACTCGTCCTCGCCACCTTGCTGAGGTCACCTTCCGAGAAACATCTGAAACGAGTTTGCATTGCACTCAAATGCTGTCTGTTAACGGCGTGTATATGAGTGTGAACTGTGCAAACAATGGGTGCAGTAGGACGCCGCAGTGTGAGGGCGCTTCCATTGCGTTCCGTGCAAGCTTGTGGTTGCTATGCACGTAGACGAACGAGAGTTGATCGAGAACGTGAAAACGCCGATGACGCTCGTCGTTCCTTCTCAAAACTGGTCACTTCACTGTTTGGGGAACGCGGAAAATGAAATAAGAAAGAGCTAGCTGGAAAAACTGCGAGCTTGTTTCAGTGGCTGCTCGCTAAGGCTCGAGAGAACTTTTCAATTCGGAAAGCAGAAAGTAGTAGCAAGAGCCGAATGCACCTTAGTGTTAGGATCCGACCGACGACATGACTTCTCTGATCCTTGATGCTTCGAGAGTCATAGATTGTGCTTGGTGCGGAGACATTCGTCAATCCTGTGGTCAGGGTATGAGCTCGGCAGATATCACTCGATGTGGATATGTCGCCCAGTGCCCAAATGATTGGTTGGTCAAAATTACATTCACGAGAATCACCCTGAACGCGCACGTGAAAGGCCCCTGCATGGGACACAGTAACGACCATTAGGACAACACAGCCTTGACACATATTTAGTAGCGAACAGACGGTGCAACAAAACACTGGAAGGGAAAAGCGAAGAGGGCAGCTTCAAAGGAGGCGAGCGAAAGTGGAATGTAGCACTGAACGAAGCACAGGGCAAATAACTACTGAATCATACGTGTTTATACGTACGAGGTCATGACTAGCAAAATTATCCTCATATTCGCTATCGGCACTTACCCATCACCTCTCATCCCCCTTGTTTCCAAGCGGATTTGAGAGGTCACTTTGTCGTGTTAAATCCTCGATCAAAAGTTTTCAGCAAATTTCCAGCTCTTGAGAACATAGGACATAAATAGACTGCGTTCCACCTAACAAAACCTGCAAACGGATGAGATTTTGTAGTAATGGACAAAAACATTATGGACAGGCCAAGGACGAAAATGGACTGGACAGCTTCGGAAAGGTGAAGCATATCGAGCGCAGCAGCTACGACAGAATGTCACTGTGGACGCTTGAGTGCCGCCGCCTATACCAATCCGGATGGCTATTCAAGAATCTGCTTCATGCAGGGTGAAGCATTTCTATAGAAGCTACAGTCTGGTGCCAAAAATCAGCGTTAGCAGAAGCAGCACCTGTCCGGCAAGGCGGCCGATTTTCCTTACACTTTTTCAGAAGATGCTTTTTCCTCATTACCACGACAACAACGTTCCACAGCAACCACATGTTGAACATTTTTTTGGATGTGTTTGCAAGATAAAATTTTTGATTTGGAGTTCCGAAGTGACACCTGAAGCCATGGACCGCATCTTTAAACAATGAACGCCCGATGCTGCTCTCAAAAGCCTGCTTTTACACGGAAAAGTAGACCATTTAATGCACTCTATGCATTCTAGGCCACACCAGCGAATCTTTTATTCACATCAAGTTGACCTGAATGTTCATTCTCCAGCATGTAAAATGATGAAGTGAACGCCAAAAGCCTGTCATAATCGCAAAAGAACTTGGTCGCATACTTCCTTACATGTTACGATGTTGGAACAGTCGTTTCACAACACCACTTCGTCAGCTCCGCCTCGTTGCAGTAAATTTTGATGAACTCAGAGTACCCCTCTCGATCCCAATCTTTACTTCTCCATCCGAATTGTTCGCATATCGTATCGTGTATGTATGTGACTCTCCCTGCATTTCAAGAGTAGTTTTACACGTTCTTTGTTACTGCTGCGTCCTCATCCACCTTTGCTAAGCTGATATTCATTCTTTCTGCCCTTATACGTATGCATTCCTTCCCACTTTTATCTCAGGTTTGAATGGAAGCGTCCCTACTCATTAATTGAACCTGGAAAGTATGTGCGAGGACAATGTCTGCTGCACGAACTGCCCTCAAACGCGACTACGATGATAGCTGTAAAGTGCAACCATTTTGCTTATGACTACACGTCAGCCACCAGGAGACACATAATTACACTCGTGCCAAGTTATCACAGGTAGTTCCAAAGGCGCACAAATGCTTCCTATCGAGACGCGATCGCACAGCTTACAATGCTGACGTACCATTCGGGAGAAGCAGCCAGTTAGGACTCTGCAAGCTGAGAAATGATGTCTGGAAGGGCCAGGCAGTTATAATGAGAATAACTTCTATCGGCATCGAAACATGCAAATCCCAAAGTTAAACTTGGTGACGTCGTTATCATGGAGCCTTAAGTCTCGCTTCATGTGAAGGTATCCTTCCATGCGCTTCTGCATTTCACAGTCACGAAACGCAACGTGGCAACGCAACACCATTGAAGTGCGTTTGACTGTCGGCATAGCAATTTCAACTCGTTAAACTGTGAACCTCCACCACTAATGGCATCCACTGGGTGCCAATGAATGAATGAACAATATCCTTCAACCTGACCTTTCATTTCGACGCGTCGTTGAGACCCCAATGTACCTACACAGTTCCATGCATATGGGAAGCGCTCAGTCTGATACGAAATGTGAAAATTCACTATCCGCTCTTCAAGTCAACGAATTCTGTAAATAATACACTGCTTCAGTATTCTTACTGCTCCGAGCGATTACATAGACCGTCGGAACGTATGGGTTTTGTAACTGCATCATTGTGAGGTGAAAAGAAATGCGCTAAATCCTGCCTTCTTTAAAGGTCTACAACTCTCGTCGTATTTGAAATTTGGCACACTTCGTGCAGTTTCATGGTAAGCATCATACCGGCCGAATCTCCTGATCTTTGTTTCTTTATGTGGCGGCATCACTGGCTTTATATACGCTCCTAAAGTAACCTTCGCATCTCTGACTTTTGCCTCATTATTTCCCTAAATAGTTTATCGGTAACGCCACTCATATTACTTCTACGCTGGTTTACAATGAAATACAAACAACTATCTGCCAGGCGACTCTTCGTAATGTTAATTGTTAGAAATGTGAAAGAAACGCTAGAGAAAATGACGAAAGATGTTCGAGAAAATGTTATGTAGTGGAAAACGCCTACAGTTCATTCGGTCCTTCCTCTCTGCTAGCGCAAATTACTGCTGCTGGAATGTGCAACTGTCATATTTCAGCTTATTATTTTCTTCCGTAACGTTATTATTATTCACTATTCTGGAAGCCCTTCAAGAACTTCAGGCTATGAGGCGGGAGGGGTGCAGCATACCGCTGCACACGGTCCTTTTGGCGAGCAGGTCTCAACAGGTTCCATTGTGAAACCCTCCTAAGACGATTAATTAAACGTGCGCTGTGATCCCTAAAAGTTAATTTGAGATTAACTCACACTATCACGCAATGTCGACAATCCTTGAAGGGAAAACATGATAAAAAAGGTGGAAAAAGAAACATGGACTGATCCGTGAGCGGCGGGTGACACAGAATGGGCTCAAACATACGATGGATCGAGGACTTCCTTTGGTATTGCGATCTCTTAGACAATATTCGCGTTTTTCTTTCGTTATGGTACGCGTGCAATCCGTCGAGGAGAGGACTTTCTTTCCATAACCCTTCCGACAACTCACTTAAAAAAAAACTGTCATACACTGAGATCATGCTACATTAAAAAAATTCATCGCCTGCATATCACAAACATCTTACAAAATGATTGCTGTTAAGTTATCACATATCTTAGTTAAGTTATCATTTCCTCCGCATCAAGAGATGCCCCAGCCAACAATACCGTCTCCTCGACTTTTACTGATGCTCTATGATCAAGGGAACGTGTCACAAAACTGCCATTAAATATCCGTTGTAAAATGACTATATTAACACTGCAAAATAGGACGCCTTCATTTCAACGAAGTACAGCTCAAAGAAGCCAATACCTCTACCTTCCATTTAGCATCATTATGTACATTGTTTCATGGTGGCACAATTTTTAACTCGTCGGCAAAGTAATGCCCGTTTACTCTGCGAGATGCAAAGGAGATGCAAAAAAACTCAGCACTGCAAAAGCAGCTGAGCGCAGTCGTAATCAAAAGAATGAAGTAATAACTGCGTTTCTTTGCCATGGAACAGGCCAACGCAACCTTTGGAAACCGCAGCTGCTTCTGATTCAAGACTCCACTGAGTCTCCAGTAATACCTTATACTGCAAACCAATGTCAACAGAAAGACACAGCTGGCACGAAGCAATCGACACACTCGTTGGCCTATTGCCTTTGCGCACTGCTGCATGACTCTGCTGAACAATATTTTTTCAGTGATGAACTCAACAACACAAAACATTTGAAATCATTTCCGCAGAAGTGAATTCGGAAATGAAGTTTGATACAAACGGCTGACGATAAATAAATGATGTCGTGAGTGCAATGGCGTTCTTACGAGGCCCCACAGACAACAATAACAAACCAGTTGTATAAGAAGAAAAGATAAGCTTGAAGACATTTCTTATCAACTCCGCTGGAATTTTTTGTCGTTGCGACCCGTCTCCCTTACCTGTCAACCAGCTTTCAGATTAAAAGGTGCTCCTACAGGCACAGACAGAAATCTAAGATGCGCTTGTATATCCAGCAATGATACTGATATCAAGAAGGAAGTATGTCAATGAAAATAAACGCCCAATGATGACGACGAAGAGCGCTAGACATACAGCTTTTAAAGAAATAAGGAAAAGAGATAGCATATTTCCACATTTCCAAACATGGATACAAACAAAGAACAATGTATAACAATACGAGTTAGAAGAGTGATCGGTATTTATGCAGAATGGAGACTCATTGAAGCAGAGGTGAAATCAACGCTACTTCTCATCAACGATAACCTGCTCACGAGGCAGCCACTTCAACTTTTCGAATGTGTCGCTCAGATCGTATGATTGGATCTGCAAGTATACTCGTTAGTGCCGAACGCCACGGAAAAAGCATGACACAGGAACATCGACCATCATGTCACATGAAATGTTCTCATGCAGGGAACTAAAAGCAAGAGTATTCAACTGTTATTGGTATGCTCGATCTTAAATTTGAGCCTGAAAAAGCAGCTTCGTCCACAAGTGTCATTTCAGATCGATACTATTACTGTTTCTGCCAGGGAAAGTCAGGATGGTGGAGAAGGTGGATATTCAACCATTCGCTACTTTAGCCGAATACTCGCTACTTCCACCATCTCAGGAGTTTATTTTGGAAGCGTCATGAAGAAATTCAAAAAAGATCAAAATTTCCTTCCAAGAATGCACTTGGAAGTAGTACCATATCTTTTCTTGGCACATCCGACGTTAATATTCTATGCCGATCCAAACTATAGCCCTTCAACTCGATGAACGTGGCAAGGTTCCGTAGCGGTTCATTCGTGCGGAACCTGCAATACGCACCTCACCGAAAGAAGTCGACAATCAAATCGACAAATTATATGCAGAAGTCGAAGAAAAAATTTTTGATGAATTCTGCGCATAATCGGTGTGAGGAGGAAAACGGGGAGAATATGTTAGAATTTTAGGTTTTCATGTCTCTAATGAGCAAAACCTTATGGCACAATACAATCGCCTATATGCGACAACGTTCTTCCCCTCCATTATAGTTTCCGAAATAGAATACATCAGGCCATACGCCCAATGAAGGAACGTTATATTCATGCACCACGTTGTAAGTTTTCTGCAAAGTTACCGTACGCAAAAACTTTCTGCACGTAAGACAGGAACTTCTGTTGCAGGGAACGTACAATGAAGCAAACGAGGAAAAACAGGGTTTGTGCGCCGATGAAACGTGCAACCATGTGCACGTTCGCATATTTAACCCCTATTGGATTAATACTTCATTTGATTGAAAATTCAGTAGTTGGGCAGAATCCCACGGGGCAGTGTTCGGTAATAAATTCAACTTCCACTACCTCTCCACTCGACGGGATATTTCGGCAATTTATAACTCACTTACAATGTAGCGTATTTCAGCGGACATGTCTTTAGACTTCTTTTTCTTAGTTGACTGCTTTTGCGCACTTTCACACTGGTGACGCTAAAACTGCTTACAAGAGCTCTTCAAAGGGTACGTGTTTATGACTATACTTAACAAATATTACAAAGACCTGGCTTCTGTGTACAATTAACAGTAGATATCTAATTATGTGCCAGCGCTCCTTTGTGAAGTGCTATCAGGGCGTGTTGCGTGGCTCTCAATAAAACAAACACAAAACGCGGTTATTCACAGACGCTTTCATATCGCAAAGATCTCACCTTCTTACTACAGCGCTTGCATCAGGAAATCTGATGCGTACGGTGACCACACTGCGTTCCGCTGCCGCTGGTTCGGCAGGTAGTGACGATGCCAGCTGCTTATTGCGTCTTTCCTTCTCCTCTTCCTCAGCATGTCTTACTGCTTCGTCCTCTCTTTTTTGCACCTCTTCTCTTCTATAAAAGCTCCTAAGATTAACAAGGTCAAAAAATTCACCCATACGGGAGGGCACAGTGCGCTCATTTCTACTTCCTCATTGCCAACGCCGCAATAATACTCAGCAATAGAAAATCAGTGGACTATTGAAAAAGAAAACGACTCGCTGAAAAAAACATACCATCCATTTACGCCTTATGCTATCGCCACAGGTGCAATGCTAATCTCAATACACCCCACTCAAAACATTCTTGATCAGAACAACTGAAACCTGCGAACATATTCGGTCCATTTTATGCTAATATCCTCACTTAAAGCATTTTTGCATGTTACGGGTTATATAATACGAGCTTAATGGGTGCAACATCGATATGGCAAAGGATGGCAAGCGGAGTACGAAATTACACTGCTTCTTAGTTGAAGGATTTTCCTTCGCTGTGTTTCAAGCACTTATAATATAGTTATGAATCTATTCTGTTCTGCAGCACATTTCTTGGCAATGAAAGCTTGATATGAGGCCCATGAGCGTTGCCTCTCAAAGCGTAATCTATACAAAAAATCAGGCACCCAATTAATTAAAGCACCTGGCAGAAGTGCTGAACAATAACGACGCACTCTGCTCTCATAGCAACCAGTGCTCATGATTTTTCAGCGAAAGCGCGCCCAACAAATCGCCTCCCAGCTTCAACCGTCACTGACGTGAACAAACAATGGAAGTTGAGAACATTGCCCACAAAAAAGCTGTTGATACCACAACTCGCGTGGGCAATAAAGGGAACGAACGTTGTGTCTAGTGCACACAATGGAACGAGGATAACGTCAACGAGTTCTTCATTTACTGAACGATGCACAGAGTTCTCCATTTACTCTTGCGCCTCCGAAAATATGCAATTATTGGGCTCCACCACCTCAACAGAAAGAATGAGGGTTTTTAAAAGCTCAGCGTTATTATTTGCTTCCGCCTCTCAGCAATCGTTATCTAACGTATTTCTCATCCGTTCTTCACTCTCCGTGATTCTCTCGAACGTTATTGCAGAGGTAAACTATAATAAGATAACGTCTGCATGAACTGCTTTAGCGCAGAAAAGCTTACTCATGATTTTGTTTCTGTTTCTGCAGCTGCTGACACCGAACTCGATCTTGAGCTCTTGAAAGTTCGTAATCACGCTCCTGTTGCCGTCGCAGTTCTTCCCTTCAACAAGCCAGTGTTAAGCATGAAAAAACTTACACCTAGCCTTTACTCCTAGAAATCAAAATCATGTCCACTGCGACCAGGTGTGACCAACATTGACGTCGCTGGAGGGTTTAGGCCGGATGAGGATTTTATTTTTCAACCAATCGAACGAGTACTTCAGCTGCAAAACAGTGGGACAGGTTAATTTCTGCAGCTTCGGTGAGAAAAAGTGAATTTCTGGACATCGACAGGAACTGTTTTTGCTTGCTTATTGGCAGATGTATCGTAACGCTTGAATGTCAATCCGAGTCTTCGTCAATATTCCACCAGCGGACGTCAGAAGAATAACTACTCCTCAAGGTGAAAGAAAATCATCACTTCCTTTTGGCCCTCCACTCATTTCAGGTTGCATGAGATATAACATTATAAAACTTCTGTCGATCCGTCCAGATACGAGACAATTTGAACATGCAAATGAAGGAGCTGAGCGGATGAGACCTCAAAGACGACGTAAACGAAAACTGATCAAAATATGACGGCAATTTGACCCTCACATACGCTCCAAAGAATAAAATGGTTAACGGAAATTGCAAACTATGAAAAAAGCACTCATTAACAATGAAAATAGTGCAAAAAGCTCACCTCCTCCGACTCACATGTCTGCAGACTACAAAAAGGCAATGCAACCGTTGACCATAAGCTTATGGTAGCCGATGTGGGCAGACGCTTTTGCATTAAACAGATGAAAAGGCGCATCAGAAGGATCGCAAAATGTGCGCTTTGTAATTCAGCTGTCCACACTAAGAAGTGCCAATAAGGTATATGTGCATAATGCTTTCTCTGCTTCCCTCGCCCACAGACCGCTCCTATCAATTTTTCGAAAGACACGTTTTAAATCTTCTGCAAGAGAACCGCTCCTTAATGAACTGAAGGCGAGAAACTCAGCCCATAAGAGTGCAGTTGATGAATCACTCTGAAAGTTGGCGCAAAATGTCGATGCGGAGTGTGCACCACAAACATCGGCAATCACAACTCAAACTCTGTCTTCTGGATGTGAAAACATCTGCCGAAGACGCGTACATACCGACAAGCAGATATGAGGTTGCAGTAATGTTCTTGCAAATGCCCGTCTCCGATCATAATCACAAACCGGTCATAAAAGGTAACAGAAATTCGACTGGACATTACCTGCTTCAGTCATGGTGTCAGAATTCATAAAGGTAAGGACGATGAAATGAGCACCCATACGAGAATAATCGCACGTCACTATTGCACGATGTTGCTGTGCTAGAGAACATCTCAATAATTTGAAGGACTCTCTCTAACATTCCCCATTTCACGGAAAGTTCGAAGAAAGCATAGAAATTTGGCTAGTAACATGCCTCTCTGCTCGACCTTTTCCTCATCAGCCTCGACAACTTTTATTTGCGAGTATTCCGCCAAGCCAGATCCCAACTTTGCGAATACCTGGTCGATACTCTCATACCCTAAAACAGCACACAATACACAACTTTGCAAGGTAAAGCGTAGGGTGGTGCAAAAATTAACCTAGTGACAACTATCCTCCAAGAAACATAACAAAAGGTCACCAGTACAGCAATCACGGATCGCCCAGGAGGAATAGTATGAAGGTAGAAAGCGGACGGTCGCCTTGTGCACTATTTAATCCCCCATTTTCGACAACCATAAGAAGAAAGATTCGTTACGTCTCAGATGTTCATCCAAAACGAGACGTCACACTTTCTAAGAAGCTTTTCCAGCATACCTCGCAACAAGACAAAGCAAAGCTCGCTTCCTGAACTGGTAACATTCGATTTTTACACGAGCATTATTCTTCTCAGCATGTCCATGAAACCTTGTGAATGGCTAGCTTTTCAGCGCACTCACATTCGAGCACGCTCAGTCACCATGAGGAATCACATTAGGAAATGATCAATCAACAAAACGATCGACCCATAAAGACGCCCTAGACACATGATAATTTCCATGGGACTAGCACATAACACAGCATCGTTTCAACAGTTCCGTTACTGTTCGTCCAACACTCGCAAGTAACGGTCTTTGCGGCTTGAGCGAACTTTCACAAATTTAGCGCTCTCACTTCTAAGCATGTTTAAAAATACAACATTTGGCTATAGAGGGGTTCCCATAACCGACTCCTAGTCTTCGAAAGTGTTTTCCCACCAGCTCCTGAGGGTGACAGGCAAAACAAAAGATAGGGGAGAAAATAACATGATGAAGATGGTGCACATTGTTGTTAGGCTGTTTTCTGGATACAGCAGTTCAGTTAGTGTCATACTAGCGTTCTTGTCCATGCCTATCCTATGCCAATATATCAGAGATCCAATTGTATCTAGACAACTCAACGTCTACGCGGTCAGTGGTTCGAAAAAGATTGCAAAGCGCACAAAAAAGTGGTTCACAAAAGCATATCAAAGAAACCTCGAACAAGTCGATCGAGCATCGTACTCAAAGCCATTACTAGGATAACATCTTGGACAACGACAGCTCCGCTGCCATATCGACTCCTCTAAAATTTCTCTCACCAGAGTCGCTTAGAATGCGATCCCTTTTGGGTACCTACGGTGAACCAAAACATAGTACTAATGAAAGCGCTTAATTCGTCTTACATGATCTTAGCTGACTGCTCGATAAACAAATATGCAAATAAATAATAATGCAAAATTTCTAACCGAAAGCGATGCCAGTGCAGTGTACGACTCCATTTTTCCTGATGAGCACAATGAGAAGCGGATAATGCTCACTGAGTATCCTAAATGAGTTTCAGTGAGTCCTTCAAAACCATCGTAAAACACTGCAGGTTTCAGCGATGGCGTCAATCGTTATACAGCTTTACAGACAATGATGTACATATAAACATTATAGCAATTAATGTGGGAGAGAAAAGCCGCTCCGCGTGAGTGAATAGCGAAGTGCTTTTGTTGCCGATTGGGCGTAAAACCTCGTAGTGATCTACTACTACCATATGTCGAAAATTGCGCAAATTCTACAACCATGCACTCGAAGGAACCGACAAAGTTCGGCTGGCTTCCTGAGGAACAAAACTCGGTAATTAGATGCAAATGTCACGCGCAGTGTTCGAAAATGACTAGCGGGAAGGGAAGCGAAGGAGGAGTAGCGACGTGCGCGTGTCTGGAGGTCTCAACTGCTGAACCAGACCGAAAAGGAAAATTACATTTCTACCTTCCCAAGAATGGCCCGGTAAAAGGAAAGGGAAAATTTTTCGATGTTTAAGACAGACGACCTTCCCCTGATACAACTGCTTTGCAGCCGAAATCAGGCAATCCCTTGCGCATAATGAAAAAAGATGGTGGAGATGCGTCATGGACTATCCCAATGTTACTTTTTCATTCTATTTTTGAGGCCCTGGACCCTGCACGCTTCCGTCCACTTCATAAAAGCATCTCTGTTCTCAGCAATGGTCACGTCCCACGACCATAACACGAATTCAGCGTTGAGTAATGATGAGATCTTGTCGGAACACAGCACCTGCAAAAGATAATACGTGTAAATCGGCTTCGCTTCAACACTTTCGTTTACTTCCCTTGCCATCATAAGCAGATTATAACTACGTAAATGAGAGATCCGGAACTTCTATGGAGCTAAAGATGGCATACAAACGTGACATGCATTTCACCATTACCTAGCAACTCCTCTAACATCCTCGTTCTACGTGTTCATGTCCCCTTAGTCCATCATTTCTTGTATTGCGATTCACTTCCTATTGCGAATAATTCTCAGCCTTATTTCATAGAGATGGAAAAAGTTTCTGAACAGCAACACTGCTTTGGACGTACTAAAATGTTATTGCATATCTATGAAATTATTGTATATCCACATTCCATCGAGCGTTGAATAACGCTTTGCCTTGGTATCACGAATCCTTCTACTATTAGGCTGTCCTCATACGACAGTCTCAAAAATCACTCAGATGCCACAAGTGCTGTTATTTTCGAGAATGACCTAGCTGCCAACAACAACATGTGCCGGGATCAGTCGGCTCCACTCACTCATCAATAAGTAAAGTTCGCACAATTAGCGAATAAAAACAGCAGGCAATGAAACGAAACATTCCCAGCGAGCTTTGCGAGCGAACTATGTATCAGTGAATGAAAAGAACATTTTTGGCGAAGATGTTGCACGCAATCGCATTATCATTATGTACATAAACGGCCAGCGGTCGACGAGCACAAACTGCGTGCCCTGGTGCATAGAACGCATCACGAATCGCATCCTGAAGGGTGCCCATGTGAAAAACTGGATGATTTCCACCATATCTGTAAAAGAAAGCGCCACAAATAATTCTTTATAAGACACCAGTCACGTTCAGATATGAATGTGAATGTGGTTCCCACAGCTGACTGCACTACTTTACCAATCGTTAGTACCCGCTTTTATACTGAGGGTAGAAGAGGAGCAAAGCATTTTCTAACACTTCCACCCTCGGCACACATGTTCTTCAATGAGTTGTTTTTTTCTCTTTTCAAATGAACATATCGTGCATTTCAAAATCCTATTGTAACTGCTATGTGGAACACCAACATATCGTGCAAAAGCCTTCGTCGGCGTAAGCTGTTTTCACAGAGCAACGGAAGGCGTGACAAATTTGTTTCTCCTGCACTATTTAAACTCAAAACACCGTGATAACTGACACACTCAATAACGTCCCTACTCGTGGCACCATGCATTCACTGCTCACACCATTCTTCCACTTTACCGTGATGGGCGATGTTTTCGTTTTAGCGAAGATTATTTTCCGACACCTTATGATTCTTGTCAGTCCTCTCGGTCGGACTGCAAAACAGCTAACACTCAATTTCCCATGGTTTCTTCGAATGCATTACATTCTCTCAAACACGATAAAAATACAATCTCAACCTGTAGCCGTCAACCCTTCTCCCCAATTACAATCAAAAACACCTGCTCGTAGCGAGCCTGAGAAGTTAAATGAGACATTCTTTTAAAATATGACTGGACGGATTAGCCAGCATCATCACTGCTGACAAACAATAAAGCCCGGGCAATATCATGATTATATTTCAGGCAAAAAGACCAATGGTGCAAAACTCCCACTCAAAATTCGCTTTCTGAACACTCGCGTACCCTTCTCACTATGAAGTATGATGCATCCGGCTGCTAACTGCACCCACAGCAAATAAACAACCACAGTAAAGCTTCATAGCTCATATAGCTCAGAGCTGAATAATTGAACATCACGATGGCAAACAGAGCCAAATGGAGCGGCGATATAAAGCACGAGTAACAATTTTCTCAACTCTGGCACAGGTGACCTCGTGATGAGACTACTGGCAAACGCGCATAGAAACAAAAAACACAAACATCGGAAGATGTCGGATGCCGCATGGCGGTACTAAGGTACAAAACGCAGACAGTAGAAAAAGCATACAGACACAGAGATCCACACCTATCGATACACAAAAATAAACACAAGCATGAAGGTGCACTGGCACTGGAGTACAACAAGGCGATCGATCTAGAAAGTAAGAAAAATACTTATTTGAACCGACATATTAGCGTATATCCATACTTGCCATCGTTTGAACAATCACTAGACCACTTGCCCGTTCCTCAATTACCCCCCCCCCCCCCCTCTTTTGAAACATATAGGGTGGGCGTCTGCCGTCTTCCCCGACTAAAAACCTAGTTTCTAGGCCATCTTCGAATTCGGCAATCCGAAGAAGTCGGCAACATCTCCGGAAAACGCCGAATTTATTCGTATAGAGCACCAATAAGACGGCAACTCCGAGCATGACTGGAAGGTCGAAATCTTTGCGCCCAAAGGTTGCAAGCGACCATCAAGCCCACTTCGAGAAAAGAACCAAGGATATGGTGCTCTCTGCTGCGGCATGCATTTATGACAACTAACTTTGAAAAGTATACTATGTTGGCGGCATGTCCGCCGCATATGTGTTTGCTTGTGCAATAGCTTCAACTTAGGAAACAGCAAAACAGTGTCACGAAATTTTACGTCACCTAGAAGGTAATCTTGTGCAGCTCACTTCTTGAGGATTATGACTGATGTTTAGAGTCGCAATTAAGCACCACCGGCATAAGCCAATACAAAAATTCATTCGAAGTCGGCGTAATATTTGCATCGTCGTATCGAATGAGACCTGAACCTTGGACGACTAGCTGATCTAAATAGGGAAGGAATTTCATTCATTTCTTACCTTTACCGGTTTCCTCCGAAGTTAGCGGCTCAAAATAATGGGACGCAAAGACTTAATGTGTCAATTTATTCACACAATTCCCCACTTGCTATTGAATACAGACGTTCAAAGACATACCTGGATTCAAAAACCAAAACGAACTGCTGCAACGCTTCCTGGACACTCGCAAACCCAGAAGGAAGCAGTGGTCTTCGTTCAACTCGTACCTTTTCCGCCTGTAAAGGCTGCCAAGTTTTCAATGTGCAATCCCTCATTTTGATCCGATATATCATGCAGTCATATGAACTAAATTCCCGTGCTGCCATTTTAGACCACCAAATACTTATTATAGATTTTTCTCCATCCGATGACGTTGCACACCCATTGTTGAAATTATTATCAACTACTTCCGAAGGTTCTCGCTCAAAAGCAATTCCACCCTGAGTGACCAGCTCATTAGCAGCAAACATCTGCGCCCGTTGTTCTAACGCTCTATCACTTCACGACCACAACTGTTCCAAAACCATGAGTGCATTCCTCTTCGTTTTCGTAGAAAAAACTGCTTCTTTTTGCTTGGAGTAGTCGCTGCAGAATCCAACGGGATGAACACTTATTCACATGCGATAGCTATTTGACCATAATTCCCTACCTCAAAGGAATTGTTGGGTGCAAAAGAATCCAACAGCCATATTACTCAACCACTCACGGGCTTCGAGGAACTGAGCTCAACGCAGCCCAGATGAGAAGTAAAGGTTGAAACTGCTCGAACGTTGTGAAGGCTATGAATCGTTTTTACGAAACAGGGCTCGCGCTGGCTCAATTTAAAGAGAGGAGCGATGAGGGAATTCGGCAAACGATCATTCATCTGTGACACGTCAGGCACTTGGGCCGTCAGTCCCCGCTTCTTCAAAGTTGCAGCAAATTGCATAGATTATTTAGCGTTTCATGCAGCAAACGTTTCGTTCACACAGATGTAAGCGCTTTCTTTTCAAAAATCTCCATGGTACTTTGAGGTGCCTGAACGCAGGGAAGTTCACATGATAGATTATTTAGGCAGCAGATTATATGGCAGATTATTTCTGTTCTCTATGAAGAACTGGGCGCAGGTGGACGGCACATTTGCAGCGAGCTGGGGAAGCTGCTCGATGATCATCCACGAGGCAATCCCTTACCCTCACCAGACGTCTTAAAGTCGACGAAATCCAAAACACTGCAATACGCAGGCAAGCGAGAGAAAAGGATGACTAAGGCAAACCTCAGCGTGTTGAATGTTTTGTTCAGCAAGTCGGTGTGATGCCGAACATAAGCGGAATTCAAAAAACTTCACCTCTCCGCATAAAAACCAACTGAGAACCTGCATTACGAGACTTAGGTGGAAAATTCGTCGTAACACTCAAATACACTTTCCAAAAAGACTTCATTTTTTATGTGGTAAGACAAAAAGTGCGCGCTCTAGATTTTCCTCTTGAGGATGTCGTTTCTGATAATGTGAGAGAATAAAGTCCCTGAGTGAGAAAAATCGAAGGTGGGAACACATTTTCCACCTAAGACCGTAGAAGACTCACTTAGAGTGGGAACTTTGAACACTACGTTTCTTTCGGCGAGTAGTAGGTCATATGGAGAGGACTTCCCAAATTGCGCGAAAGCAATCAGCTGAACCTTTTTAGGTATTGCGGCAGCTGCCAATAATAGAACTGCAGACGAAACATACCCACCTAGGTCGATAATGTGAGGTGCCGAAATCTTCTAGTTTTCCACGCGTTCTGTTCAGAAATTTTAGTTCACCTGACTCATACAACACCTTTGCTATGTTCGGCAAGTTAATGAGAACTAGCAGTTCTTCAAGAGCTGCATGTTCCTTCAAAATGCCCGCTCTAAGATTTTTCAGCGTTCTCAGTGTTAGCTAACGCGAGTAATGCAAGCCCAAGACTTCTCTGAATCAATCAGCTAATAGAGGGACTTCAAATCGGCTATTTCTGCTTCATCGCCGAAACCACCCAGAATGTTTTGGGAAGCTGCAAGATGCAACCACCGAGTTATGACGGCGGACTTCCAGAGCCTAAGATGCTTCAATTCTACTTCTGGCAAGGGAGAAATAATGGTCGGGCGACCTGAGATCCGTATCACCTTTTTGTAGGAGCCTTCGACCAATGCACAATCCACTTCCCATTAATCACTATTGCGCACGTATACAAAACCTCGAGAAGTAGTGAAAAACATTTTCATCTGATATAACT
The DNA here is from genome assembly GCA_037576465.1 of Parascaris univalens. Lineage (NCBI taxonomy): Eukaryota > Metazoa > Nematoda > Chromadorea > Rhabditida > Ascarididae > Parascaris > Parascaris univalens. The sequence goes on from CM075173.1 coordinate 27,784,901, forward strand.
AAGCGAGTGGTGAAGGAGGACGAAGCTATTACGTTTCCTCACGGTGCCATTACGTTTCCTTTAGAGCACTGCTGGGGTTTCGTTCACGTCAGTGGGGCCTCCTGCGTTCCCTACTTTGATTCTGAATTATTTTTCCTACGAGTTGCTTGAATACAGCGAAGGACCACCCGCTTGCGGCATCAAAAGAATATAAGGGTGCTCACCTTACCTGCAAGTCAAACGGCTCAAATTTAGCAATAGTGACAGCACTCTGGAAAAGTCGTCATTTCCAATGACCACCATAACCTACGGTCAGCGAGGAAACAGTCGAACGCTCTCACCGAATGAAGAATGTTTTCATCACACTCTGCGTCATGATAGCTACCGTTGTCATCGCTGGTTGAACTTGACGAAACTGACTTTCCGCGCCCAGCATCCGACAAGTTTAGCGATGAGAATACCGACGAATCGGGCACTGAAGTGGGCCGCTTATCACGGCGTGTTGCACTTTCATTGAATGCTGGCACGTCTGCACATGCTCTGTTATCTTGTTTCTTCGAGGAAACGTTTGGCGCATTACCTAGAACCCAGAAGTGCAACAGTACGCAATTCACAAATATACATATACAAAGCCCACTGCAGTTGTGATAGCATTCGTAACCATTCCGATATCTAAAGTTTATCAGTTACCTGAACCACGCAAATGTCGCTGCGCGCACTCATTAGCGATATAATGAAAAGGAGAAGTGTGACTGATGAGCTGATAAGACGCATACCTTTGCAATCTGCTCGTTTGATCAAGCCGCCAAGAAAGTCAAACGTGATCAAAATGTGCTCATTTTAAAAAATCTGACTGATTGTACAGATCTTAACTCCATAAGAGCCTCCAAAAGGTCCACGTTCACGTGAAACAGCCATAAACACACATACAATCACGCACATAAACATTTTCGGCATATTTGAACGGCTAAGGCTGCTTCCATGGTTGAAAGGTCAACCCGAACTACGGCAGAGGTAGTCCGCCTCTGAAATGTTATCATTCATTAAGCTACTTCTGCAAGGCAAAGCTCGGTGGCTCCTGAGTTGTGTAGTTTTTCAACTTTGACTGTAAACAAACAATTTCGGCATTTTCACTCCGCGAAATCACAGTGCCGTACCATCTTTCCCCGCCATTCTGCTGGCAAATGTGCGCCACTCTAAGACAGTTAGAATTGTTTTTCGAACGGAAGGAGACGAACAACTCTATACCATCCTGCTCTCCACGAGTGACTTGCCAACCACCCAAAAGATGACCAATGGGAGAGAGGCAGGGAGTGCATCCTACTTGTTTTAACAGGTAGTAAGGCTGCGTAACATGAGCATTTGTTTGCGTGATGGTTTTAAGGTAGAATGCTGGCCTAATTTATAATTCAGGCTTAGTGACTCTCCTAATGTCGCGCACCATCTCAGTCACCAAGCAGCGTTCACTTTACAAGATCCATTGCCTTTCCCCCACCAGTGAAATAACGGTGGACACTCGAGACCGTTGTGAACTAGAGAGCTAAAACAAAATCCAGTTTAAACCATAGGCTGTTGCTTTTTAACGATTTGATTTGTACATTTTCATGAGCTACCCGCTATATCAGCTCCAGACTTTGCCCATTCAACAAAATTTCCCGTCACAGCAACTGCTGCACTGGATCAGTAACAACTTACCACAGGCTTCAGATTGAGTGCTGAAGATTGCCGCACTGGTCTTCCCAACAGCAAGACTGGTCCTGCAAGAGATTCCTTTATAGAATGCAAATGAGAAACCCGCTCAACTTAGGACTGCTAATTTGAGGCAATCTTATCTTATCCTTGCTTATACCTCTTGTCTGCACCCAATAAACGTATCGAAGATATGCCACATATATACGCAATATCCGTTGACTGATTTCGCGCTGAAATAATCATCCCTAAACCATAAAAATCACAACTGCGGATATTCACTATCTGTTTATATTTTAACTTCTCGGCTGCATTAGAGGACAGGTTAAATCAGCAGTCCTCTGCATGATGTTCACTGAGGTCATCACGGTAAGCCTACCAAGATGATAGAAGATAGAAAAGCCGTAAGACTCGGCACAGTGTATCTGACGTCTACCTGTGCCGTAACAGTAAAGGTGGCCGTGAGTGCGCACATAAGCAACGCTCAAGACGCTCTTCACGAATCATAAACAAATTTTACGTTTCATGAGCACTACCTTTATACACTTCCTGGCACAGATAAGAGCAATTACCAGTGACAGGAAGGGAATGGTGCGGGCAGAAACAGTCCACAGTGTCTGTTTTCTAAACAGCCTATTTCCGCAGAGGTTCAAATAAAACGAACCCATCTATCTGCTGGAGCAGTGGACAAGAACTGGCTGTCTGGATAATACGAGCAGCTGCAACTCCAGCCTTCGGCTCAACGCCTGTGCTCACTCCGTCACTGCCAACACTGCGAAAGTCAGCTGCATCCTCAACATCGCATTTCGCAGATGACAAGTTGCTTGACTGTAAGCAGTCCTCTCCCGCATTTGCCACCTTCTGTAATTTCATCACTTTCGTGAGAATCAACAAAAGCACGACGGCCTACTGGCATCAACGTCATTTATGTGCCACCGTCAGCCACTCACTCTACAACCACACCGAGAGCACGTTTTAGCCGCCCATGGAAAGTCACACAATAAAATCACGTTCGGCAGTAATCGTGCCACGTCAACGGTGAGACGATCTTGCCAATGAAGCGAATCTAATTCCTTTCAGCGAAGGGCAACTAACAGCCAAACAGAATACTGCAGATCTGTAAATCAAAGGCGACGAGCGACACACAGTCTTCGGACCCCATTACAAAGCCCAGTCTCTTTCTGGGGTCTCCGATTTGGGCGGTGTTTTGAAGCTACTCGACTCTTCGATAATTCCTGAAAAACTCAAGCGATAAAACCTCAACGTCTCTTAATATCAAAGAAACATGAAAAATGGGGCAAGCTATACGTCTAGACAAGGATGGACTGCCGGCCGACAACTATCAACTGCAGAATCGGCACTTCTAAAATTCAACACCGGAAAGTGTCCTGCTCAGCATCTGTCCTTCAAAGCTTAACTCCCTTTCTAGGATGAGGTTATTTAGGAGGGAAATCAGAGTTTGCCAGTAAGTGGAGAAGAAGGGGAATTATAGTGCGAACGCTGATATGGGAAGTATCTCAAAATGTGGTGCACATCAATCCGAAACTCATGGATTTTTAAGCAGCAGGGAGCGAGTCCTTCCTCAACACACCACAATCTAGAACTAGTCATAAATCTGCCCTATCTGCATTTTGTAACTCATCGTTTTCTGTGGAAATATCGAACATTTTGCCGCCACATTTGTTCGGTTCCTAAGCGGTAGTCGTCTAAATTTAGTTCTCGCATCTTCGGGCCCGGAAAATTCATCCGTAGAGGGAGATTTTTCTGGGGACAGGTACTTCTTCAGTTTGAATCGTCTGCGACCAAAGTGGATGTACCGGGGATTGAGTAAAGTGCAAAAGCCAATGCGTGCTGCAGTGCTCAATTTCATGCCAAATTTATATAATAATCAGTAAATGCACCGCTGTCAATCCTAGCTGCCAAGCAAAATGTTTTCCGCATAAGGTCCTAAGTGGAGATTGACTGACAGACAGGATATTGCCATATATCGAGTTATTAGCATTGCGCTAGAAAAGGATCTCCACGACGGTTTCGAGGTTGTCTATGTGTTTGTAGACAAAGAAAGTGGTTCATTGCAACGGTGCACTTGTAATCCTCTGTCCGCTGCCCACCACATACCCCACTGTGCGCATCATTCAACAGCGGTTAATGCGCGCACCGAGGAACGTTAACGCTGCAGAAAACGTTCTCTCTGTAAGTGACACTGCGTGGTCACCACTGCGACTGATAGAGGAGTCAAGTCATATTACTCTCTGTAAACGCAGAGAACGAAGAGCGGTGGTACTTGAAGATGTTTGAGGAAATGAGGAAATAATGCCGTTCGAAGAAATGAGCAAGAAAGCAACATTGATGGGAGCGATCTGAGAAGGAAATGTAGAAATCCCTTCAGATGAATGGAAGCGGCCATTGTCTGGGCTAAAAGTGGTTCATCTGAACCTTCTAAGGCGAAGCGGCTTCTCCTTTTCTCCTGATCTTGGATTTTGTTCGCCCGGTGCAAAAGGACTCCACACCACAAGCAAAGGATCCACTTCGCTGTTTCCTGTCGGTATATCTCCATAAATACTCTTTCAGTATCGCGGCATTTAGCAAAATCACATCTTCCCCTTCCCTATCGCCCCACAAACCGCTCCTCAAACTCTCCTAAGCACTGTCGACAAAGAATGAGAGTCGTTATCTCATTTACCGTGAGTCAACACCGAAGAAGCCAACAAAATGCGGAACTCACCTCATATTGCCGCTTGGAGTTTGGTTGCATATTTCGACCAATGCCCCTCTTCGTCGAGTTATCCGAAGTACGACCTCTGCCAACAGCAGCAAACGTGTTCGTGACCACTCAGTTGCGCTCACGTTAGAGTGAATGAACAAAATAACATCTGTTACATCTTTGTCGTCATAAACTATGCAAATTCTTTCAGTGTTCGTTCACGTTTTGACAGCTCATTGTATTTTGTTAGGAACTCCTTATTGCATCTCTGACCATTTATTTACCTGCGCAAACACGTCACGTGAAGTGAACAAAACATTGATCTCAATGCGAAAAACCGCTTCCCTTCTGACTGAACGTTGACTAAGTTTGTTGAGAAGTTCGCATTCTCTGCGATGTTCCACAACCTCATAAAGCCGATTTCTTGCTACACAACATCTGTAACGCATGTTTGGTGGGTCACTGAACCAAGTCAGCGACCAAGTCTGTGAAAGATGCAGTCTTGAATGGTACACCAGGAGATGCACGTGGTGGATTTGATTTCGTTCCAACATTCATGTAAGCGACAGCAATGATAGAGGTCGATAAAATATGGCTCACGAGCCTACCTCCGTTCCCATTAGTCTTCTTCCGCCTTCCCCCACCTTCTAAGGAAATAAAACTGAAAGTATGAAGGTGTCTCGACAGTAGGGAACAATATTTTTAAAGCAAAGGTCCATGAAGCAGGAAAAAACCTTAATAATTACCTTTGTGATGATGCCATAAAAAAGAGAATGCTCCCAACCTCTTTGAGAGCTTCATCTTTTTTTTTGAGCAGAATTTCAGAAACACCACTTAATTTCTGCAAATGCGCGAATACTTTTGGTGTCAATGCTATACATCAGCTGCCGTAAATTGGCGTTGATATGCGTCAGGCAAGGCTCAGTTTCGTGATGCAAATTAGCTTTACTTTCCACAAAATAACCTCCACCTGGTTGAAATTTGGAGTTCTGGTGAAATACCGAAGTTTGGGGTCATGAATTTTGGGGACGATGATGAAAACCGGATGAATCATGTTCGCATAGATAGCGTTGACTTCAAACTAAAATATAAGGGCCTCTAAAGATTCCGCGATACGGGTTTTTGTAAACGCGAGTGCTGAACGCAGACACCACAGCGTTCGGCGCATGCTCTTTATAATTTTCTATGATAACGCATGTAGGTACGGGTATTGTCCTGTTCGGCGGAACCAGACTTTGCCTAAATACTTTGTACGATGGATCACAGTTGCATAAGTCGGGTACTTGAAGCTCATTCTGTGCAGCTACACTATTTTATGAAAAATGAAGACGCGATGAGGGCATCATTGGGCAGTATTGCAAGGGGAGGTGTCATCGATAAGGACAGATACTGCTACCATTATAGCCACTTTTCAATGTGTCGTTGCTTTGATAGGTGAGACCATCAAGTCACTGGAAGATAATAAGTGAAAATGAAGAAAAAGAGAGAGAGAAAGGGCGATTTCTCTACTGCCAACACGCACAGCCTCTCGATTACAAGGAACATCCTAACTTTATAGCATTTATTTCAATATTCCGAGGCGGAGATATAAGGAAAAGCGGACCAACACGACCACCAACGAAGAGCAAAATGCTCTGCGAGCAACGTTTTGAGTGAACAGGCACTCACTAATTTCTGACATAAGCATTATGGAGGTCAAAACGACTCAGTCGCCATTTGAAGTGAAAGCAGTAACAACACCATTATAAAGGCAGTTGTCACTGCAGTCTGCTCTGTGTACATGTTACCCGTCCGCAAACCGTTCTAGAAATATCGTTTCCTCATGGAACATTGCTTATGGGCAGGCTCACGTGGTCGATTACCGTATGTGCTTATACAGGTGCTGATGGCTTTGTATTCTCGCCTGCAATATGGTCATTGAGTTGACGGGCATTATGCAGGTCTTTTTTCAGATTCGCCTCTGTGGACAGCAAAGCCACCATCGTTACCCTTGACGTCTTGACGTTACTCAGTGCAACTTTGCTGACAGTCGCTTATCGCAGAATACAGCTTTTCTGCTGGTCTGCCTTCATGACACATTCAATGCAACGAGACTCGATGAACTTTGCTGAGAATCAAGAGCTTTAATCATGTTTTCTCGGTTACAAGCAGCATCTGACAGCCATTTGATCAGTCCGTTCTAAGCGGTCGTCGTCATCATGAGAAAACGTATATAACGAGGAAGGGTTTCAATCGCCCAAGTTTCTCGATGAAACAATATATGTGTTGTTAAGGCTGGCAGCCTAGTTACGTTGAAGCAAAGTGTCGGGATTTTTAGCTGTGGACTGAACAGAAAACATTATTCTCCCATTAAATTGGCTAAAACTGATCTCGCCAATAAAATTCATAATGATAAGAGGTAATTTCGGCTTCACTGCAGACATTTCTTGTTCACTGTTAGTAGCAAATCCAGTTGCAAAATAGTTCTTTCCATCCACATCCTTTGATTGGCTTTTGTAAGCCTTTCACTTGTCGATCGGGCAGGTAATTACAGCTATTGTTGGAACTTCTGAGTGAGATATGGTGGTGTTGGCACCCATCAGTTATGCTGTAAAAGTTGTTGACCTCTCTATCACATACACACGGCAAAATTCTGAGGTCAGCACCGTGGAATTTCAGCAATAAATAAATAAAAGAGAACAAATAAGTGAGTGAGTAAATAAATAAGTAAAAGAATAAATAAATAAGGTCCGAAGCGGACATAACAACAGCCGATATAACATATCCACGAAACGCATAACAGGCTACGACGCAAATTCACTTCGAAGTGGAGCTTTTTTGAATTCAAGTCGTCAGAAGCACACCTTCTTGCAGTCAAAGCTCAGTGTCCATGCTTTGGAGTTCATTGTTAACAGCACGTCTTCACAGAAAACTTATTTTAAAGAAATGAAAGGCTCCCCTATCACTGAGAGACATTAGGTCGCAAGAGCCCGCTCAAACACACTTATTTAAATTACACATTCCTACACAATAACAGCAGGTGTTACATTCCCATGAAATTTTCAACTGCTAACTATCGTAGAATATATCGCGGAACTTCTGACAGTCTAGAGAGGAACATTTCGAAAAGAAGACGAAATAACGACCACAAATGAGCTGAATTTAGTAGAAAAGAGGCGATGCAGCACATTAAAATGCTCGAGCAAAGTAATAATAACAAGCCGTTGTGATCCAGCTGAACGTTCGAATTCGATTCACAAGAGGCTCGGCGACATAGCATTAATGCAAACCTCTGAAATCCACATACTGCGCAAAGAAAAACAAGTTGCTGCGGAAATTCTACAGTTTGTTGTCCCCTCTCCTCCTCTCATACTCTCCTTGCTCATAATCATGAGAAAGTCTCGTCTACCGGAAAAGTCGACTAACAATTCCGAGAGAGGACTCCGCTCCTCAGTATTCCTCACCCCCCGCAGAGGATTCTGAGAGCCCTAACATTCGGCCGGGATCCTCGTGGAGGCGAGAAGCTCCTTCGTCTCCACACCGGTGCGACTCATCATTTCACATGATGGGGGCCCTCGTTTCCTGTGACATCCTCCAGACAGTACTGTTCACTTTATTGCTGAACGTGTGATACATAGCCGTTTGGTCGACAGTACTGCTGAACACCTCCTGATCACTAGTAGCCAATTGTGGCACTGTTTCCGATAAAGCGAATATGAGGGAAACGTACAATACTGCAAATGAATCACTCGCCGGTTTAAAAAGCAGCGGGCTCCCAGTCGATTAAACATTTGAATGAATACGTTGGATCCACTGCGAATAGATGCTGGAAAGAGCTCCGGTGGCTGGACCGCGTTTAGGACAAATATTTCGGCGCACATTGCTGCTCCAGGGAGTGCCGCTTTACGATTAAACTGATACAGCGCTCCCACCCATGCTTCTCCTGCAAAACACTGGGAATGGCACGGTTAGCCAAGTGGCAGACAACTGGTTTCAGTGGTTTCGAATCCGTCTTTTTTCGAAGAGGTTTGAATTCGTTCTCTACTCCTTCGAAGATGTAATTTGCTGTACGACGAAGTCCAAGGTTTCATTAGACAACTAGGTGGAAAAATGGTACCACAGGTAATATCCAGACTACGAAATTGGAGAGAATAGATGAAAATTATTAGGGATGCGTCGTGGAACCGATGTGAAAATAAAATGAAAAGTTCTTGAAGACGAAAGAAATAGTATTGAGGGAGGAATTCATGCGTGTTTGAAGCTGGTAAATCAGATAAAGAAATATACTTGGACGTTGATTCGCGAAAATTCATTTAACAACGTTTCGATCAAAGTCGGATTCTAAGAGAACCCTAAGAAATCCATTACGATCGAGAAACCGAAGTCTACAGTCGAACCTTCTCTCCATTCCTTCGTCGCTTTTGAATATTCATCCAGACTATCATCCTAAAAGCGTAATTGATTCTTCCGCAAAAATGCACTTTAAAGATCCTTTGCAAGCGCGATTGTGCTAACCAGTTTATTTTTTGAATCAGAGTCACTTTCACCTACGGATCTATCAGCTGTTTTCGACATGCCAGCGGTTGTGGGCTCAATTACTGCGACCGGCTCACTCAATGATTCTGACATACCTTCCAAATATGCAGTAATAGTAAAATTTACACCAAAGAAAACATAAGTAATGCATCGGCAGCAGTAGAAGATGCATCAGCAGCGGTACCTTCCAAATATGCAGTAAAAGTAAAGTCTACGATGTTGTTGACCTGTGATGGCTGATGAGGCTACGCGGTTAACACCTCGCAACACACTTCCCTTTGACACGTATGCGGCAATTGTTCCATTTCATTTGCGAATGCAAAGTTCTTCCCTAAGAACTCAGTTTGCCCAAAGCGGGAAATAAAATAATCACCACGGTATTCCAAAATCATCCGTACTCGCTATTACTACATTGCCTTATTGTAGAGGACCTTTTGGCTTACAGCCATTCACAGAGTTCTTTCTATGGGGAATACCCGACAAATTTCCACACTATTTCGTCTCACACGTTCGTAGGATACGTTCATTCTGGACTTTCCATTGTATTTTGCTATTCCGACACCAAACACGTGCTGCTTTGTTGACGACTTCGTCAAATGCAGCAAGCACACATTGATGAGACCCATGAAAAGTGAATGGTGTATTCCATTAAACTGCTTCCAGCTGCTTCATGAGATGCAAGGAATGTCGTCACCATTAAGTATTGTTTACGTCATTTTAGGTTCCTCGTCGGACTTAAGGACGGCGATTGAGTTTAACAGCTCGATTCACGAAGATCGATGTGATGCGAGCTGTGGAATATTGAGGGCTCTAACAATGTAAAGGTATGGGAAACGCAATCATGCTTGAAAATGTCACGTGCAACTGTTGGAGACGTGAAATCCGCCAAATAGACATATGCACACAAACGCACACACCTACACACATACATATGCGTACACACACATACACGCACAACATACACACTCTCGTATGTGCACGTGCGTGTGTGCGTTTGTGGAAGCGAAGCTGGGACAACGATTCAACAATCCTCAGTTGGTTGTTTTGTCTCAACCCCCCCCCCCCCCCAGAGGAAAATGGTTTTTCTCGTCCTAAGGAAAAAAGAAATTGAAAACATGACATGTGCTTATCATGAAATTGAAGGACTGCGGGAGAAGTATGTCGTTGAAATACGATGACCGCCCATTGGAGCTGATGGCTGTTCATGGATGCATTGGACTTTCAAGGAGTTATCAAGAGATTATTTGGGCCTATGGTTTGCTGCATTGCGCGCTATTCACCAGTCGATAACGAGGCCTTTGTGAGTTTGCTGAATTCACTCAAAATCCACTCAGATCTGCTTTGTTTTCGTTAAGCTTGTTGTAGAGATTCTAACCTTGCAATATATGAACCAAGTACACCAAAGGATTTATTTTGTTGAAACGATCGCTCATTGATTGACATGCAGTTCAGTAGGAAGTCTGAGGTGTTTTCAGAATAATGTTTTCATGTTGTGGCTAAAAATATAGTTACAATAGATGATTGACTAGCGTTTCATGGTAGCTCATGCTCACTACTAACCAGTAGTCAGCAGTGAAGGAGGAACATCTCATACTGCAGAGGCAGCGTTAAAATATAGTGGATTAGCGCATCAGTTTCACTGTTGAAAATAATTTTGCAGTAGGCTTTCTTGAAAAATTCACTCAGCTCACGAGCGATTGTTTCAAATCTTTTTTCTGACATTGAATAATGGATATATGACTCCAGTAAATATATTTATGCAGAAATGTTGCTTAAACAGCTTTCGTCTGTTTAATTATTCGAAGTGGATATTTTACTGAGAAATATCGAAATTTTCAGCAATTCGGCAGTTTGCATCAGCTTCTGAACAGTTATTAGTTTCACTCCATAAATTGAGGTCAAAGTTCAGAACGAATTTCTCTGATTTAAAGACTGGGTTTATATCGCAGTGAAAAAAAAAGAGAAACGGTTTGTGGGGATGAACGTGAAGCATTTTAAGTCGAATCTTTGAGAATCGTGAAGTGCACTTCAGTGTTCCTCTTGAGAATGCTGCATTGGTTGAATGATTATCTTTTATCGGTGATTCGTTGTCAGTTATTTCATTGGCGTCCATTATTTCACGGATATTTTTCAAAGAAGCTGGCTACTGTATGCGACTTGATGAACTATGATGATCACGAGAACATTTGACCACCAGATTGGTAAGAAGTTTTCACAAATGTCTGTCTTTGAGAAGGTCACTTATTTTCTTATCGGGCAGGGCAACTTGAAGTCTAAATTCAGCACGTCGCTTGGTTGACACTTCAGGGTCACTAGCACCTCATTTCTTAGTATTGGAAAGCAGGAGATCTTCAGAGTCCTTAGTTGCGTGGCAGTAGGCATTCTCATACTTCAGCGATCACTCAAATTCTTTATTTTGGTAGGAGTGGTTTTTGTTCAGTTTGACACTCAAAAATAATAAGGCATTCACTTTTGTGGGAAACGCTCATGTTGTTCCCTTTCCGGCCACCTGTGGTCGTATAACTGGCAGTCTTTGACGAGTCGATGGTCGGTAATTATTCGTGGCTTTGCAAGTAGTGTCATATCGTAACTGAAAGCCATGTGAACGAAATCTTGTATGATTCAATGGGCATTACCTTCCACTTGTTTTAGGTAATGAAATTGGAATCATTCCTCGCAGTCAATAAAACAACAACCTGTTCCATCTCTGGCGATACACTGAAGTGTATCTTCCTCCGCTTAACAAGAGATGCTATTGTTACTGTGGTTACCGTTAGATCCACCAGAGGTTCCTCGGTCTCATGCCATTTTTCACGGATTCACACTGGCATCGTAACAGACGAGACCGTTTGCCATGGTGAATCACATGAGCGAGCCGTTGCCTCGCTCAGATGATCTAGCTCGTCGCGACAGCGTCGTCGATGTTTCTTATGTATGGATGGAATGCAAGTCTGGATACCTAATGAGTTCCTTCGCAACCTTGATGCTTGGAAGACGGGTTATCATAGAGCGCCCGGTGCCTCTTACAAAGTCTTGGCTACTTTGTCGAGACTGCCCTTTGGATTCGATGACGACCCAAAGGTCTGATCGCTTTTTCTACAAAAGCTGGGCGACTCATGTAAAAACGCATAAGGCGGAAGTGCAAAGTTCTTAAATAGATCTGTTGAAGGGGTGCATGCAGTAGCAAATGGAGCAGACACAGGTTCGCCTCTGTCCCCAGTAATACTGGTGTCATCCAAGAATGACCGAAGCCGATGTAACGCGGAACTTTAGAAAACTATGTGTAGGCATTATGAGGTGAACGCTTGAACCTGATGGACCGGTTGTTACGGAATACGCAACACAGAATTCGCTCAACCCCTCCGTCAATAATCAAAATGAATGCGGAATGTTTTTATGCACTCCCAGCTTTAAGTAACCGTATGATCCACACTCAGAACTATAGGAAGCGCATGAGGCGCCGACGTTGCGTCCCACACTCTACAGTGTTCGCATTCAACGAGCTATGCGGCGCGAGAATACTATTTTCTTTCGATGAATTTGATCGCCGTACTATGAAACCTCCTCCCGCCTCCCCGCTCTGCCTGAGCTCCAGAATATCCGAATGTGCCACAGTTTGCAAATACGGAAACATTGAACAATAAATTTTACTTACTCCATGACGGCATAAAACAATAATGACGCTTCAACAACGCAACAAATTGAAGGAAACGACTGACTCCGAATGAATACTTAGTTCTCCTTTGAAGCTCTCGCCCTAATCATTACACGGCAATAGTAAATATCGCGGCTAACAGCAAAGTTAACAGCAAAATCAAACGTAAACAACGAAATTCCATATGCAGCAAAACGTGCAATTGCACAACGATACACAGCTGCACAAAAACGGAATTCTCTGAACCGTCCAGATAGTCTCACGATACAGAGACCTGAAACGCCCAGCACCCACAACGCCTTTGCCACATAATAAACAGGGGAATGTAAACGCAACCATGTTATCTCTTAACTACTGCTCTTTCAGCATCCCGAATGGTTCCCGAAGGATAACAACGAAGAGATTTATCTGATTTGGAAGCTTCTCAGAATGAAACTTTATGCAACAACTAACAAAACATCGAGCTTTCAGTCTCGATTGTAGAACACTGACAAATAAAAAAGTTTCGTCCGTTCCAGCTATGAAACGCGATGGTTCATAGGGCCCTCATCAAGTACTACAACAAGGAAAATCATTTAGCATGTGCATAGGCTAATCATTGCATAATCAAGTAACAGTCAGAGAGAATACGACCGTTAATGTCTTGAAAAAAACAGCACATACCTACCTTGTAAAAATGGTTTGAGGGTGAGTAATCACGAAATACAGTTTCATTTGACGTTTACACCACACTTCGCTCATATATAAGACATCAACTTTGCGATCAGTGTTTGGACCGCCTGCTTGTCCTACTTCACATTCGATAACGCACAACTAGAGACTCATTTCCTGAAATGCAACCTGAAGGGCCATTAATCTGGACACCCTAAACAGACTTGTAAAAATTAGAACGAACACTTATTATGAATTAATCCGCTTGAAATACTTCTTCAGCAACAAGGCTGAAAAATGCCCGAAAATAGAAAGAAACGTTCAATTTTTGCTCATCGGAAACAAATGCTTCATCTATTCGGACGGCTTACGCTTATGTATTCAAACAATTACAGCCGACTCATTTGAGCAGCACCTCACCACATGTGATCCAGTGTATGCCAAAATCAGAGAAGCTAGAGGTTTTTCGGCCACACGCATCCATCATGTTACAATTCATCTAATGAGGACCATTTCAACAAATGGTGGAAAAATTTCCCAGCGTTATGCTGGGAGGAAGACTAGCGAATAGCAGTCAAAAAGGAAGTTTAGCGTTCAGCAGCAGACACTTAGCTTGACTGTTTTGAATTAGTTAGCCGAAAAAATAAAATCATCTGCCGCACTCTTACTACCCCCTGTGCAGTGATGAACTTCGAACACGAAACAGTGTCAGTAAACTTTATCAGTACGTTGCTCCGAAGGAGTGACTTGTAGGCGATAGAAACATTTCTAGGAACTAACGGAAGCAGTAAGAAGCAAATGGCGACTAATTTTTCCCCCCTTTTTCCCATCATCAGGTCGTCATCCAATTCGCTTCAAAACATTTCCAAACTAACAGCAAACAACGGCAAAGTGAGCAAAGACATTTGTAGAGATAGGCACATGGCATCGATTAGTGAAACTTTACAGCGCAAAGGTTACTGTGCATTACAATAATCTGAAATGCTTAAGATTAAAGGAGAAGAAAGTAAACACGAAAACTGCAGCAGCAGAACTGAATGTTTTCAAGCGCTGCAAAAATGATTGGGATTTCGATTCGGACAGAAACCACTAAACGATTGGTGGGATTATACCATTCGTTTCTTTCCTCCAAAATATGGAACCTCAGAAGATACGAACGTGTGAATAAATTGAACGAGTCCAAGGGTAATGCAAAAAACAAAAAAGAGAAGTTAGAAGACCTGTTCCTATCCATCGCAAATGCCAGTCCACATGTAGTCGGCCTTGGGGAACCACCCTCTTGTTCCCCTATAAATTTAGACAGATTAATAGCGCGTGGAACATTTAGCTGATCATCGATCTCATTACACTGATGACGCAACGCAAACGCAAAGAGTCGCGTTTACGCACATATAACGGGAGTATCATGGCAAGGAATTGTTGGCTTTCGTCCTTTTGCCATGAGTTTTCGAAAGACGGCAAAAGCAGTTTAGAAAATCCTAAATACGCACGACAAGCAAAGCATTGGCGAGTCAGAAACACAAAGGACCTCTTCTCAAAGAATTGCGACATAACTTGACCAGCACAACATCAGAGCAGCTTCAAGATCGCACCTTCAAAGACGTCCGTATCCGAATAGTTGATTCTACATCCTCCGACAGCACTGCACAAGGATGAATTAATGGAAGCAGAACGCCCCATTGACCTGACATCTGCACCAGAAATCTGAAATCCTAAAGGATCAGGGAACGTGGAAAAGTGAAAACAAGACAGCACTCGTAAAACCATTATTGCACACTGAGAATCACAAAGACGTTATGCATCCTTGCCTCACTGTACAAACAAAAACATACAACGACGTATTTTGCCGTCGCTTACGCGTCGGAACAAGAGAAAACGAGTTAAAAGCATTTGCACGCATTTTTTCAAGCCCTTACTACAACATCGTATCGATCTGTATTTAGTAGCAATGGGAGTTCCATTCGGGGGCATCGAAGAATAGCCATTTACTGAGAAATGACAAAATGACCGATGTTATTCGACCAGTATAACTTGCGTCACCTCAAACTTCATTACAACTGACTAATTCACCCGTGACCCTCAAAGGTGTAGAACGGCTGTAAATTTTGAACAGAAGTCACTCTCCAACAAATTTTTTACCGGGAAGATGAACTTTTTTACTACGTACGCATACAACGCACTGTTCACACAGGAAAGTGCATTACTAATGATTTCGTCGTTTTTAATAGTGAGGCATTGGGCTCACATGAGAGGGGGTTAGCGAAAACAGTAATAGCTTCCCTTCCATTGAAATTTTGATGCAAGAATAGTTACTTCGCATTATCGGTCCCAAATGACGTTAGGCGATTCGCAAAATATACATCATTTTATCTTCTATTCTATTGTGTCGACTATGGAAACGCGTACGCCTCAAAAATGTCTGCCGTAGCATTAGTAACAATACAAGTAAAACGCTACCACTGACTCCGAAGTCAGCAACTTAGACGAAACAGAGACTGCAACTCTCTAAAGCAAAATCGAGCAGTTGTAGAAAAGCCGAAGACTAGCTAAAAATAGATGCACACCACCCAACGAAGAACCCCTAAAATTTATGAAGACCAGGTAAAAGAGTGGCTCACCAGCAAGGGACTGCCACTTTTCTGGAAAGATGGGTAGAGCTCTGAATTGGACGTACCACTCTGATTACTATCTGAGTGGCGATTGCTCATCGAAGTTGAAAAATAGTAGTTGTCAAGAGTCATCTTCATTGCCCAAGGATTCCCAATGAAGACCGACGCAACCAGCAGACTGCACCTGTAAATGCATGATGCTTCAGTGAGGCGAGCAATCAGACCCTGTTTAGTAGATGACGATTAGATGTTACAACGCGTCAAGCAGATGATTTGTCGGTCACTTAAAGCGCAAGAACTGTGCAGCGCTGACCTCAATCAACCCAATACTTTAACGCATCGTTCGATGAAAACAACTTACGCGTGTTGCTCACAATCCACTCTGCCCAGTGAAACCTTGTTGGCCGGCTGGATGAAGCGAAACAGTCTTGAATCTGCTACGAAACCCTCCGGTTCGTATTCTTTTGGTGCACCTGGAATGAACGCCACTTTCGATGTGCAATGCTTTGGTAAAATTCCATCTACTTAGAAATGTAAAACCCTCCATTTTCACTAGTGAAATGCTTACAGACGTCACTTTCACGAAATTACCGCACTGCTCCGAACTAAACCACAGTTATACGAAAGTTTTGAAGGCTGTAACTGATGATTATTCCTCGGTGGTAGCGAATGGAACAGATGGCTAATGAGTACATCACTTCTCTTCCCAAAATTTCAGCAGTGATTATCAAAGACGAAGATTTCTTTTTGTTAAGGGGTAGAGTAATTCAATGAAAAAGGAACAAATGATGACGGAACAGCCAACTCCGAATGAGGGATGAGCAAGTGAAGAAGCAGAGAACGAGCGAAGATCCTCTCAAAAGATTCAAAGAAAAATGCAATTTGGGAAAAGTAATTTAATGAACGCACGGTCATCATAGTAAGTGATCTTAATTGTGCAGTGGCAGCCGTTGGGAAGCACAGGGAGAGAATCGGCGAGTGCGTAGATACGCCGAGCCGTGTCGGCGAACTGCATGCGCACTGTGTCAACGCCATAATACGACACACGTCGTTTACTGGTCGTCGTTTTTCTGCTGTGAATCACAATCACTCAGTTGTCAGTGCAATAGAAGGTTATCTTTTTCTCAATTAACCAACTACTTCTGTACTAACCAACTACTTCCATGGTGAACATATCACTGTCGTCAAAGTTAATTACGGACAGAATGGAAGAAAGTAAAACAAGCTGCATTCTCATCTCGGAATTTTCCCACCCCTCATATGATTAAATGGCCGAATCCAATAAGCTAATTTAGCAGTTAGCGGACACGACACTGTAACAACATTCGCCTATCACACAAAAGGCATCACTGAAAGATATAAACTAAATAATGCATTAGAGTTTTATAACAAAATCGACCACTCGCACAGAGGTTTCATAAAAAATTCGTTCTAGGCGGGCCAGGAAGGGACTGTTGCTAAACATATGAAATCTTTTACACCACTGAATGATTAGTTTCCTGCGAAGTAACACAGCGACCGGAAAGCTTACACTCAAGAACATTCTACGGCGAACGTCATATCCGCAGAATTTTTCAACTCCATATTAATTCCGAAGTCGAGACCATCATACAAAATTACCATAGACAATACATACACACAACCGAGAAAGAAATTCGATGTTAGCAGGAGCACTGAAAACCTGAGGCGAATTGCAAAATTCGTGTTCACCATTATAATGTGGAACTGCAACACTCATTCAAGTTTCTGCACGCTGCGAAAGCCGCACAAACGGCTAGAGAATTTCAGCTGAACTGCGCGTTAACAGCTTCCTGACACGACTGTTCCGCGGATAATCACCAGCGGCATTACCATGCAAGAAGTAAGAACAAAAGGTTTTCATAATCCACTTACATGGGGAAAAACATTCAATGTGTATGGCGCGCAAGACACAGACACCAACTATGACATTTAAGTTCTAAGTGCGCTTCAAGAATTAACTTCCTTATTACTTATGTTAATGCCAATCAAACTTGTCGTACCGCTACTTCATGCGCATGCAAATAATGAAAGTACTGCGGCACACAAGTCCTATAACAATGTAACCTTGCGGATATAGCATCCACAGTGTACTTGAACGAGAACCTGTAGACCTCGAGTGCCTCATCGTTGTTGTGATCCGATGACGTATTTACAACGATGAACATTTCCTTCAACTGAAAAGCACATCCATCTGATGGCGTTAAGGACGACTAATTGTCAAAGGATCTCCAGTGGATGATAGTCGAAGGAACGCTAATTTAGATACTTCGCAATTAGGGGCAGCGCATCATGAAGTTTTTCTTATCCTCTGTGGGATATATGAGCGAAGATGAGAAAGAAATCAAATGTACAAGGCAAAAAATTTGATGCGGTACCCTCCGAAATAAATCTAGAGCTTGTGCAGCAAGAGTTCATCATGGCTGAAACGCAAGATCAAAAACGTTGTCGGTATTCACTACCTGTCTGTCCAGCACGCACACGCCTAATGAAAACGTCATGTAAAAGGAGGCTCATTTATTTAACGTCCTTCAAGAGCACAAAATCATCTTCACAATGCACAGCTACCTTTGTTGCCTCAAGAAGCACATGCACGAATTGCTGTCCTTCTTGATCCCCCGAAAAATTAACAGAAAGTCTCAAAGAGGGAGTCAACTAGTATGAAGAAAAAAATAGGAGGACTTGAGTTCTTGAGAATATGCGACACCATCCTCGAATGAAAGAAAGGCATTCGAAACGCTTGAGTATTCGCACTGAGATTTCTGAGACCTTAAAATACTTTTGGTGCGAAAATTTTCTGCAATAACCCAGCACGTTTACAAAGATGACGTTGTTGTGCGCATAAGAATGACGGGCGTGGACGAAATATCATCATTCCCATCGACACAGTAGAGTGTTCGGATTCACTTACGACCTAAAAATTTCGCACAAAAAATGAGACAGTTCGGATCACCGGGAGGCAAGACCAACGCAACCGGCCCAATTTTCGGATGATGGGGCAACAGAAGGGAGAAGTCCATTGAAATTAATAGAACCAACGCAAGGGCGATAATGTGGAAAATCAAATGATAATACTGCTGGGAGAAATAAAAGGTGACGAAGTGAGGCTCCATGAAATGAAAATATTCTTGACGCATTGCACGTTCCCATATTCTTCAAAACACCCCTTTCGCACCACTCGTCACATGTCCTGGAAATCCCTGCTTGGTCTTGAAGCCGGTATGCTGAGATTCTGGTTGCCGTCTTTCGACTGCAAAGTGCTGGAGAGATTCTAGAGAAGGTTTATTGCAGTCGACAGCTATATCAGCGAGTACTAAACGTCGTTCTTGGCGAGATGGAAGTAGGCAAACGGAAACACCGGGTAAAAATATGGCTTACGCTTCGCATCTTACGAAACCAAAAAACCATTTCATGAAGTGGCTATTAATATGGTTGTCAACAAAATGTATGGCACAAAGCTTCAAAAAACCATAGCAACCTACAAAAGATCCGCTTGAAATTGAGCGCTTTGCAACATCCCATGTATGCAAGGAACTAGCTGCGCGCATTTCTCTGCATGTACCTATCTTTCAAATTACCTTACCTCGTGACCATTACAGCTAAAGTAGTGAAGTTAAACGCACATAAAAAAAACACAATAGAACGACATCCTTTCTGTTCCCCTCGATGAGTTAAATGCGGAAGCAGTTATCAACATTTGAAGGTCTCGAAGACTGCCTACCAACATACGCGCGCAGCGTCAAATGAAGACAAATGTGAATTTTGAATCTACGAAAATTAACATAAAATGAAGCACACAAAGTTGTGCTACATTTACACCCGAAAAATGGAAAAAAAGCTTGCTGAATTGCAGCTAACTGCCGAAAACGCCCTCAGCCGACTTGGGACACGCTGGTCGCGTCCAAACAGTAGATCACGCCACTATAAAAGACTCGATGGCTGTTTCGATCGTTCGAAGCATCTGTCACTTGCAAGAAAACTGTGCAGTACTCGAACAATTAAGCAGACAAAACTTCTTCAAGAGCAGTTCCTATAACCAGATTATATATTATGTCACAAGGAAATGCAGCAAGTCACATACATAACCGAAGTCCAGCGGCTCTAGAGCTCCACGCAAACATTCGCCCATCGCCCACCCCACCGTAGTTTTCACATCGAGCACATTTAAGCGGAGATCTGAAACAATCCAAGTTGTTTGTGGGAGGGTTCAGACCGACAAGTGTTGTTGAGAATGCTGAAGGGTGGGCAAGCAAATAGCCAAGCGAAAACGCATAATTACCTACCGGATCGGATCAAAGACTTAAAAACGACAGCTGCAGTGCGTTGCAGAAAATGAAACTGCGCCGTAAAAAGCAATGCTACGGTTTCATGTCACTTAAATGTTGTAACTTCTGCAGCTCACTTTCTTGCTGGTGGCGAGGAGAAGTGACCAACGGAAGAAAGAACGGGCCTATTGCCCGCTAAGAATAGGAAGGTGACAGAGCGCTACATGATCGAATAGTCAAGGAAACTGGCAGCTACTACGCTGGGCTTTGTTGGTAGAACTAGAAGTCAGGAAATATATGTATAAAAATAAAAAAGGCCAACCCACTTTCCTCATATCTCCGTTCAGTATTGCGCATTCAAAAAAGCTTTTTAATTTGTTGAGTTCGCATGAACTGCTGTGATGGACAGTGGGTAGAAAACAGGGGGAAGGAGATAGAAAGGAAGGCATGAGTAGCGAAAAACGGTCCCAACAAACACTTTGAACAACAGAGAACAAAAATATGTGCAGTATAAAAAACAACTTACATTCAATCCGGCGTCTCTTAAACGAAATAGGGGGGAGAAGGCGTCTTCGGCAGAGCAGATCGGAAGCTAACGTGAATACGATGCGCTTCATGAAAACCGCAGAATGTTTTCCTTCCGGTGCTCCAGGAAGCGTTGCCTCCCACTATAACCTCGAAACATCAACGAAATGTTCATTCTTGGCCCATTATGTGTTCTAATCACAAAGACAGAGCTGACCAGGATTATGACCTCGAAGGGCCGAAACTGGCATTCGACCTAGCAAAGGTGAATATGAAGATCCTGGGCAAATGCGAAGGAGGAATAACTGAAAATGCAAAATCCAAAGTGCAAAATGTCTGCTGAATTTCGCGAACCACTGCTTTGAAATGCCACAGTTTCGTCGACGTTAACACATCACCAAAAATTACACGATTGCATTTCGACTCACTTAACACTGGAAAAAAAATCCCACCAACACTTCATAGCACATGTTGGTAAGTGCTTGAAAAATGAATTTGCTGATAAGTAGAAAGGAGGAGAAGATGTGGTAGCAAGTAACTACAACCCTGATAACACCACAAAAAAACACTTCCAGAAGACTCACCCCAACATTTTTCCTTTTCGGTGTGCTCCTCGCCAGATACGGACCGACGTGAAGATTATACTCCATTACAGATCAGTGAACTCCAATTTGATTCGATGCAACCGACGCAAAAGCGTTCCCCCTCGGCCCGAAACTGCAAATATAGAATACGTACATAAACACAAGCATGCTCATTTACTCGTGGCAAACCACAGAATGAAATGATCACAATTGCGAAAAACGGAGTTCAAAATACGGCTAATACATATGAAAAGTACGACCTTGTGGATACTCAAAGTGGCCAACAACACCGAACATGATGAATAACTGAGTAAGGAAGTAGTGGAGAAGATCAACAAACATGGCACTACCTCAACCTCCACTTCGAAATCAATAACGGTGAGCGCGAACCATCTCGTTCACAACTCCCGTGCACTTAGCACAAGCGCACGCACAAAGCAGCGATGAATAGAGACCGCGTGTTCCGGCGAACGGCGCGATAGCGGTCACTAGGCAGTAAAGTTCTAGAAGTATGAATATGTAGAGTGAGGAAACAAAATTCGAAAGACGGGTTATAGCACGTTTTAAAGAGCACCGACTGCTCTATCAGAATCACTAATAAGCTGAGATAAAAACAAAAACTCTTCTATTAGAATGAATTTCTTGTGTGACGCGCGTTGACAAAAATTGCGGGGTCGAAGCAAATACGTTACAGAGAGTGACGGATGTTGACACTGCCGATATCTGCGATCGATTTAAGAAAGCAATCGCTCGACGAATTACCGAAGCCTTATCACTGACTCGAAATTGCAAGTGATGTCGTTTCTCAACGTGATCGTGGGTCTGTTCTGGAAATGGGAAGCAAACATCTAATCTCAGATATGATAGGGATCATGGTGGAAAGACGTAATATAAGTAGCTCAAGTATTGTGTTGCTTCAGTTACGATCAACTAAGAAGTGACCCAATCTCTATCTTGAAACGTCGCGAGTTTGGTGTTACTTCGATTGATAGCTTGTTGTGGAAAAAATCAGCGATGTTCTGTTTGTTTCTGACGATATGGAGAGGAAAAGGATGTAGAAAATAGAGCCTATCGAGCCAAATGTAGCTATTTCTTTGAGGTATCCTTTTCAGCCGGTACAGGCACGGAACAATGAGACATTTGCTCTCCGATATCGTTCTTATCAGTTCTGGAGGAGTCTTTAGAAGGATGAGAACTGCAGATGGTTTCAATGTAGGCAGCAAATAATTCCGAATGGTTCTCTTTGCGGATGTCGTGATATTCATTGTCGATGACTCAAAAAACTTGCAATATCCACTGAACGAGCTTAGCAAGAATGCCGAGAAAATTGAGCTCAGCATTTGCAAATGCCAAACGAAGTGGATGAAAGATGCATTCTGTCGTTATTTTTCCATGAGGCTCAATAATGAAAATATCGAACTTATGAAACGATTTGCATACATACTTGGAATGAGCCTCCAAATGAGCGGCGATTTGGGTCACATTAAGCAGATGAAAAAGAGCGCACTGGCTAACATTCACCGAGCTCAACGATATCTATTATGACACGATGACAAAAATGTCCACAAAGGAGAACTCTTCACTTCGACGGCCATCCCGATTCTTTTGCGAGGCTGTGAAGCGTGGAATACCACACTCGCGAAAGAAAACAAACTAGCAACGGCTCAGCGAGCAATGGAAAGTATCAACAAACGAAACACACCACAAACGAAAAGTCGCGTTCAGGATCCGCATTGAAGGATATCGTTGAAGAAATGTACAAAAGGAAACTGAGGTGGCCTGGTCACCTAGCCAAGTTAAATGGCTATAGATGGACTAAGTAAATCTTCTAGTGGTAAGCAGGAGACATAAAACGATCATGCGACAAACTGCAACAAGAGGAGCAGACCCGCTACGAAGCCCATCGGGAGTTACTTGGATGGGAAAGAGCCAGAGTCCATATAGGTGACGGTGTCGCCAGCTGTGTCGATGAGGAAACGATGAAATCGCGCTGTTTAAAGTATTAAGGGCAAAGTATTCTTGCCAGACTCCACCAGTCACAGCGCACAAATATATTTCTAAGTCGATGCACAGTGTTGCAGCCATTGAGCAATGCCGGTTCCTGAGAGCAAAGTATTAACAGCGTTCGGCGTTGTGTCTTCTTCCATTGCAGCACTTCGCCCTTTGGCCGTCTGTATGTGCATCTCGAAATCTACTTACACTCATTTATGACCTTGAACTCTCATTTCGAATCACTGTTAAGGGCTCCTCTGAAGCAGTGAATTGTTTTTTAATATTCAAAAAGATAACTATGCAAAGCGCAGGTGATGAGAATCGATCAGGTTTCTGGGTGATGATGCTCCGTTCTCTTGATGCAACGCGCGAGTGTTCTGAAAGGCATGAATGAATCGCTCGCTATCTAATGCCAACGCCACACTCCATGCTAGGAGCCTTTCTTGTGCGAAATAAGCATGCTGGGAGCAGCCTTTGACACCTAACGGTGCTGTGCAGAACCGTGCTGCCTGCTGAGTTTCTGAAGGCGAGTACTGCACACGACTTCTGCCGTTAACAAGCATCTGATTCGCTTTAGTTGACCAAATTAATGAGCTGGATTGTCGAGTACACAAATTTTTTTTCCACAAGCTGCCTCTTGCAATGTTTCGGGTGTAAGAAACTGCTTAGCATGATGTTGGGTGTAAAAACAATTCCCATCACTTCTGACCGCACCATCGCTCATTCTTGATTGATTTGGCACAAGCACGAGTCGGTGGACAGGTAACTTGCATATGAGGCAAATACTTCATCTAGGCGTTATTCAGCCATTCCTGATTAGTGGTTTGAAAAGAGTGCTCTCGATAGCCTCTTCCTCTTTATGATCTCCTCTGCATCATCATACGAAATGGCTTCTTTGGCCAGAGTTATGCACTTCAAGTGACTGCTTACCTTGAAGGTTTCCTGTACTGTAACCACTTGTGATCGTCCGCCATGTAATTCGTTACTTTTCGAATTCGAAATATGTCGTCTTAGAGTTAATTTTTTTTTCACAATCCTGACGAAGATAAGTCGGAGAGCAAGTGTTACATGGAATCAAATTATGAAAACACAGTTAACTATATAGTGGAAGCATCGGCAGTCCTTTTTACCATTAGGCAAACTTACGATGCCCACTATCGGTATGCCTATTCGGGAAAGAAATGAAGTGATGGAAACCTGGAACTGTCAAGCTGAAGAATTCTTATCCGAAGCATAAAACAATCGGATGAAAGATTCATTGATGAAGAGCTACTGTGAGTTCAATGCAACTTAAGCACGAATGCGTCATTTCTCTGAACCGCCGAAAGTCGTTTAATGAATTCAGCTGTCCATTAAGAAGGCACTGTGATAAATGCACGAGAATATTGCATAAAATATCGCAATTTATGTCATTTGTACGCCACATAAAAAACTGATATTACGCAAAAGTCATCGTTTTTGTCTCAGCTTATTAATTGTGATAGAAATCTCTAAAATGTGCTGAAATTCGTCTTTCGAATTTTGTTTCCTTACCGTACGTTATCACATTTATTGAGACGTTTTCATTTTTGTTGAGTAACCAGGACCACATCGCTAACTTGGAAGCAGGCTGTGTCTCTCCTTCTCTCTAATGCGCCTGCGGTTGTGGTTAAGTATACTCATACTTCCATTCTGCTCTCTCCGTCGTTGGGCATGCGTCGGCACTGTTGGTCGTTGTGGTGGGAAGAGGTACGCGTAAAATCCTTGCCATTGATTGTGAGGGCGCAAATGTTGACTATGGGTGTGATTGATTTCGGGAGTACTGGTAGTGTCAGTGATAAGAAGTATCTGGATCTGTGAACTGTGAAATGTTGAAAGTTTAACGCGGATCCTTTATTGCCATTGTGCATCAGATGGGTCCAGTGTACAGGATTGATAAAACGAAGGACGTGTGGATACTGCAGGCATCTCCGCTTGGTGAACGAATTGGACGTTGTTGCTAGCGCGCAGTGAAACACTGCTACCCTATAAAAAATCAGAGTAGAAGAACAAAAATAATCGACCTGGTAGCAGAAAACAACAGCGAAACAGAAAAGAACTTTGCACAGCGGCATCAGTGTTGTTCACTGCAAAAGAATTCAAGAAAACTTCAATGGGGAAATGCAAATAAATGTACAAAGCATTGTTCCAAATGCAATATTCTTCTAATAAATTCATTTGTCTGCTTCGCCTGATCCACCTGACGGCGTAAACTTATTCGTAAACACATCTTTATAATCAATTTTGAAAACGTGAAAAAGCAGCGTGCACGTCACACCTGTCGAGCAACGTAAGGCCCTCGTCGTGAAAGATCTCATCGTTTGAAATGTGCAGACATGATTCTGCAAATCCAATTACTTACTTCCGAAGTAGCAAGTCGATGGATCACGTAAAGGAGTCGCATGAGCATTCGTCTTCCTAACATCCCCGAAACGCCCTTCTGTTTCTTTTAAATGAAAGATTGCTCATGATTAATTAGAAATAAAACTTTTAACGATTTACTGACTTTCCCTCTAGTGTAACAGTCCGTCTCATGTTCCCTTTGGACTTTCCTAAACTTAAAGACCTCCTCCGCTGTTACGACCAGGACCGTCATCGCCCTGATCATCCTGGGATCGTAAAGCGTCGCATCACTGAACATCTGCAAATGAGCATATCGAGAGTTTCGTTCTACCTCACCAATCACCTGTGTCATCTTTATATCCCTTCTCACTTCAAACCTTCCCACAACATGTATCTTTCCTGTTGAAGGACAGATGGGCGAAAGGAGTATCTTTATGATTTCGTATAATCAATCAGTGCACTTTGAACCAAGTAAAATTTGATAGCTCCAAAACTAAATTACACGGCTGGCTAGTTCAGATGAAGATTACAATGAAGGATGCATAGGTGCTGGATGGTATTGCAAATGTAAGTCAACGGATTATGGAACAGCACAACTGTCGATACGCAAAAATGTTGCACTGCGGAGCTCTTTCGAGGCTCCACTCCGTATTTTGTCCGATTTATTTCATACTGCTTTTTGTAAGAGATTCATAATCACGGGCTCGGTCACGGAAATTGACACGACATGGCTTACCGCCTCATTCTGAAGGAAATCCATCCTTCATGGCAAGGAACTGGCATTGTGCATGTGATAAGATTCATAAAACTCGAGTTTGAAGGACTTCCGCTGCAGAGAAGAAACGTCACACACTTTCAATTCGGTCGCCAATTTTACAATTTTCTGCTCTGTTCTGAGGAGTTTTTTATCCGACTCGGACGGAATGAATTATTGAAAACTGCGAGACGTGTTGAGTGCATTAGGAAGAACGGCATTGAAGTGAGACCGTCGAAAGAGGGACGTGATGGATATCAGACTGGAGCCTTCGGCGCTCGCCAAGACAGAATGTGAAGTAATACACAGCAGACTTGTTTGCGCGAAATGGGGGCTTCGTGTCCCTTTATAACGCACATACAAACGAACACATCATATACTCACACAGGGGAACACGCCACACACTCACACAGCGCACGGAATTTAACTTCTCTCTCGACACCTCTATGCAACACCCTATGGGTTCAGAGGCACAGGAGAAACCTCGTCTCCTCTATACCACTCATAAGCATGAAGGATGCCCTTGCAACTTCAACTATACAACAGAGAAGCCAAAACGAGGGATTTGCATCCTCCCTCAATGCCACCTTAAATGAGAAAGGCTTCGACCCTCCCTATACCACATAAAAAAGAGAAATACATATGCTCTCGCTATTCGAGAAATGAACCACGGCGGCTCATCAGAACAAGCGTGCGCCTCATCGATGCCAACGATAAGCGAAGGAGATAATGCATTCTGAGGAAACGAGAACGCAAAAACTAGACTTTTGAGTGGAAGAAAGGTGACGTTGCATATATTTTAGTAAATTGAGGGCGGAGTCAAGCGAGGCAACGGAATCTGCCTAACCAGAATTCGGCATGCGGCCTGTACTGAGTCGACCAGGAACGAGCCTTGGCCAGGAGCTCAAGGTGGTCACTTTTGCCATTCGTCTCCCCATCGTCACAGTATCGTAGTTTCTGTACACTCCCTGCTGTTCATAAACGTGCTGTATTTTCCTTGTTCACGCTACTTCCACTGTAAATTTGACTGCATCGCCTCAACGAATTACTGGACGTAACTCGCAAACTCTTAGAGAAATACTTCAGTTTTCTTCGTCCAGTGCATATGACGCCCGCCCCTCCCCCCTCCCCCACTCTTCCTCACATACACACCACACCGAATCGAAAAGGGCAACCCCCTACCTCTATTTGTACCACACACTGACGAAAACATGCTCCGTACACTCACACTTTATAATGGAGCGAGCCTTCGCCTTACGGCTGTTTTACTTCATTTCACCCCATTGTGTAGCCGACTATGCCATTCAACGTCCAGAAATCAAAACAAATTTTACCGTATACATATTTGAAAGGGCAAAATTGGACACTCAGTTTACACGACAGCCCTCTTTGCTTGGATCGAGCACCATCTCGCACTCGCAGTTCTGTAAATCCGTTCACTGAGATTTATCAGGCGCAGAAAACCTCAAGAATGAAAAATGACATGTATACGCTTTTCACGCACCTATCCTACACCAATATTAACCGAGAAGCCCTTGGAACACCGAAAATTTCCACCACTTTTATGAGGAAATGGCACCGCTCCCATCGAACCTTTGGTCTGATAACGTTGACGAAAGGGTAAAACGGCACATGTGCTGCATTAATTAAATAGATATTTTGTGTAAGAATTCCAACCTTCATTATACATAATCGAATCAACTTTTCCTATATTCTGAGGTGATGCGGTGAAGCATCACTGCAATTCTCATTTATTTTCATATTCTGCGATGTTGCGGGCGGCAGGTCTTTTCTTTCAGAGGCACGCTCGGTTCCTAACACATTTTTTCCCCGCTGAGTCTACTGAAAGCTTAATAAGTAAGCATTTTAATTTTATCCGCTGACTGTTTTCTATTTGCAATTTCTGCTTAAGCTGCCCGAAATGAACGGCGCAAAGTTGTAATTTTCATGTTCCCTGGGCGGACTTCCCTGCACACCGTCGCGGTAGGCATACTCTGGCTGTATTATGTCTTTGTGAATCCATGTGTTAGGACGCGTCAAAGTGGAGTCTTTCTCAATATCACAATAGATGTTGAAATTCTGCGATGTTGCGGGCAACCTTAAAAGTAGCTTCATTATGTATCTCTATCTTAGGTCTATGTTTGCTCCTTTTTGTTTCCTTTTTGCCGCAAAGTTTCCTCCTCTTTCATAGTCATATACTAACTGCTGTAGAAGTGGGTAAATTTATGTAATGTTTATTGTAAGTTGTGAAGGTTTGAATGCTTTGAGTCCGATGAGTGTTAACATAAAATCTTTGATTCTAACTTCGGCGTCATTAAAACTGTGGAGGAAGCTTTTTTGATTTTACTGCGTCTTCTCGACCCGATTATATTAACCGAGTTCTCTATGCCGACGGCCGCAGTTTTCCTCCCACAATCCCTTTCAGCTATAGTCGATGTCGTACCGAAAGGAGTGCTTACTTTTAATGTGCCATTTTTCTCGTTCGTTCTCTCAATATCTCTAAAAAAAGATGGACAAATGTCTATGAAAAATGGAACACACCGTGCGCACAAGCTGGAAGCAAACGTTTCGAATTGCTACTTCGAAGTTTCGAAATGCATATGCTCAGCGCATAGTGAACACAGCTCTTATGAAACCACAAGACTACGACAACGTGGCAGAATAACACGCAAAAGCTTGCTGATGAAGGTTACTCGTGGATTTACCTACTGAGCTATAGAAGACGTGGAAAAAGGTAAAGTGTGTTATTGCGTCATCCGGGAGAACAATGACACAAAAACCTCCCCAACTTTAAATTCCATAAAGCGATGTGCAAAACATTCGCAAGTTCTGCTCATCATGACGCTTATTCGCCGCATGGCCCTCGGCGAGTGGTGCACATGCAAGCATCAGTTCTGTGAAGATTTATGGCGCGATGCATGACGATAAAACAGGTCGCAGAGCATTCCCACCATGACGAATGTCGTTAATGTTTCCTGTGCAGCAATGTTTCTGCCCATTTTTTTTTCCGGTCAGTGTCACACGATTCTGAGGAGAGTAGTTCTGCCTATACTGAAATCTACGTTTGCAAGAGAAAAGATTTTCTATGAAGAAATTCGGAGCTAGAATTTGCTGAACACTCGAACCCCACAATGACATGGTCACATTTTTGAGAAGTCATAATATATGCGTCGCGAAGAGCATTAGCAAAACAAAGACGAAATCAGAACTAACCGCGCCCAATCGAAGAGAGACGAAGACCAGCGAAGCGAAATGTAGCCATTAAATTAGACGCGTAGTTTGTTGAGCGGTCGATGATGGGACGGACATTGGAAATGGATGACGTGTCGAATTCGGCAGACGACTAAGGGAATTGTGGTGCCGCTGGATGGCAGCTGCTCGAGGCGAAAAAGTTGCAGCGAAGGGAGGGTACAGCCGAGAGAAGAGCAGCGAAGCCTCCGTAAAAGGAAAGCAGGAAAAGTGAAGCGAAGGCAGGTGAAGCCCCATTTCTCCTTCACTGCCAGCTTTTATATCTCGAGTGCTGCGCCCTCATCGGCTATTCCGTATCATTCATTTGAACGGCACATTTTTTTCTAAGAAATGAGACATTCCATCATTTTCTAAGTTGTGAGAGAGCCCTTGCATATTCTCAGCGTCACTGTGAATCATTGTTGTTTCGCGATGATTCGCGACAAGACGTCTAAATTTATGCAGCCAAAGCGCATCGCAAAAAAATTGCGAATTCAGAGCAGTTGCAATCTATACTATGAGTGAATGCTTAACATCTTCACGAGCGGTTCCTGGAAGTAATAAGTAATACCCATTTCTGCTTTATTGAGCAATTTTTTAGGGAGTTAATGTCAATGAATGAACTCTTAGCCGGGGATATATCAAAACGCTGTTTGCATCGGAACAAATATGTGAGGCCACCATAACCTTCGCCATCGTTCTGCATATTCGCATATAGGCTCAATATGGCGACGTTGCTGCTTCTGAGCATGCCTGTTCTTTCGGTAACCAGAAAGCCTGCGTTTGCTTTGAATGGCTCGAACGCTTACTTCTCCCGGTTGAATCGCAGAAAACGAACCCTTCGTAGAAGGTTTCACAAGCAGTTCAATTATTTCAAATATGAAGAGAGTTCTTGCATATGTTTCAGTGTTTTTTGGCTATTCATAGAAATACTTAGCACGATAAGTGGTTTGCGAAAGCACGAATCTTGCCATCTCCGCCGGTACCATTTCCGCGTTATTTGCATATCGGTGCAGCGGTTGATTCTCTCAGGAAAGTTGGGAAATGCGTTTATGTGCTTCATAAGAAACAGCTAGTGGAAAATATACATTCATGTCGAACTCGTCATCGAAATGATTTCTTCTCTGAGGCATCTCAAGAATCGACCACGTTTTTAGTTCCTGAAATTTCACAAATCACGTGACAGGACCGAGTCAGGGAACATTATAGTACAAAATTTTTGTCGAATATTTTTTGAAAGGGCGCCGTCGCTGTCTTCGTTGATGCTTCGCTTGTGGGAGGGGCAAGCCAACAAGTTTGCATGGGTTATATAGAAACATGTGCGACTGATAAGTAACGTGTTGTTCGCATAAATCTACTTCAATCAGTTGTTGTCACTCAGACTGTGGATCGCGAGGAGACGCGGTTTTGATAAGATGTGACTATCAACTTGCACATATGAGGATAGTTGTGCTAACCGCAGGGAATAGGAGAAGTGTTCCCTGTTTGTGTCACCTCAGAATTCGATTTAAGCACACCCCTTTCCCCCTCCCTTCTCTGGTTTTCTTCCTCTTCCCCTCATATATGTACATAATATACTGCAATGTCCCATCTTCTTCTCGCCCATCTGACACAGTTCTGCTTGTGAACCTGCAAACGAACAGAAAGCAGGGTTGCCTGCGAAGCTTAGCAGAGTTTCTTAACACGCTTTCTGGACATCTTTCTGGACATTCTGAACATTTGCTTACCCATCCACCCTCTTCTTTCCTTATAGTGGGAGGTAGGTGCCCAATATTCTGTAGGTGTGAGTTGAATCGTTATCCTCCTTTATGTGCACAGGGAACAGCCGGCATCCGTTTCCACTGATGACGATTTCCAGGCAGCATTAAAACACGTTCCACTTCAGCTGCATGTGGAATATCCAGCAATCAGACGGTGTCAGGCTGTCAGTCCGGACGTGCTTCGACCACTTCTGCGACCGATGGCGCTCTCTCACCACTTGGGAAAGCAATTATTGTATCGTTTCATTTTATTGTTGATGTTATTGTCGAATTCAGAGAGATTACGTATGACGGAACGTCCCTGAATGCTTAGTGCATAATCCCTGATGCGGTCACGTCAGAAAATGTCACGACCACGCACAATAGCGTGCGCTTTATTTGTTCTCCTTTCACACCTTTGTTGTGCATTATTAATTAAGCAAATGAGGCAAGTGCAGCTGCGAGTAAGTGCGCGTTTGTTCGCTCATATGGCTTTCGTCGGCCTCTAGACTGACCTTCGTATTCCGTTGTTTGGGTGGGCTCAAATAGCACAATCCTCCGCCTCTTTGAATATATTATCGAGAGTAGGATATAAAGTTATGTTCAAGGGCAACTCCTTATCCCCCTTATTCCATGCGTGAGATCTTAAAAAAGTTTTCAGAAGAGGATGTTGCGCTCATGAACGGAGGTATATTATTGTTCGATCCGTTGTGGTGGGTTTAGATAAGATTTAAAAAAAACATTTATATGGTGAAACGGGGATCGGATACTTGATAACTTTCATCGATGGCCATTACCGATCCTTAATGTCACTTTAAACGCGGCACTTCCGGCCGAAGACTGCTGCAACGGAACGATCCTAACCATTTCTAGCAATTCCGTCCCTATGTTGTAGTTATCGCCCATGTATCGGTAGCCCCTTCATCGTTCGCGACCGCAATATATAATGTCAGTATCCGCCGGATATACGTTTTGCAACCCGATGTCTCAGAAAGTGTTTGTGGGAAAACTGCGTTGTTCAGAAATATTTCCATGTACTTGAAGTTTCGTTATGACATGGTTTACGGTATTGTGGGGGACCGATATAAATAAGTCTCACTAAGCTGCTCGCCATTTCAATGCGTAAACAGAAGGGTTAGCTCGCACTTTGGTATGTCTCGTATTTACGATGTTTATGGCCAACAGTTCTCACGGTCATAAGCAGTGCTACTTTCCAGTGAACTACGCTCTAGTAGGCGCGTTTATCATGTGCTTCAAAAAAGCATAACAATTTCCAGACTTCAGTTTATGGAATAAATGTGGAAGTAGTCAGACCGACCTGACGTTGCAAGTGCCCAAATGCTTCCTATACATCATAGGCGTAAAACCGCTGCTGAAACACTCTATAAAGCAAATAACAGACGAACTGTGGTACGCCAGTGCGCACGCCTTTTCTGTCCAGAAGTCTACCTTACCCACTGGAGGCGAATTTTATACATGTTCGTCACGTTCCTACGCGTGCCCAGTTCCAGTTTCCACTTTGTTAGCGCAGATAATGCTGTGACGTGACTTCTTCCCCCAGTTAGGTGGGACGCTTACAGAAAAACACGGTGGCGTATGGGAAATGCGAAACTCACCATATATGCATACTTTAACTTGATGACTGTACCGCAGATCACACAATATGTTATTACTTTTTGCGGAAGTGATCGTTTCGCAGTACTCAGTGGACGGAGAAAACTATTTCCTTTTGAGTTTTCAATTCCTTGGTTGCTGAGGTTTCAACAAAATCTTCAAGTGCTGCGTTTGGCACTTTTGACTGCAGACGGCCATGTCGGCAAGCCAGTGCCATCCGCTGCGAATGTGCATCGAAAAATCTCCAAAGATGTTAGCCAAAGGCCCGAAAAGGTAGAGAATGAACTCTCTTATCTGCAGATATATCATTTTGGGGCAAAGTGGTGGATATATGATAGCATAGTAAAAGAAAAAATTTTCCAAACGACCTCGGACTTCAGCTTCAAACATTAAAGGTATACACTGACGGTTCGTGCGTGGATGGTCGCGCATCTGGCATTGGCATATTTTTCGGGAAAGATCATCCTTTGAATATTAGCAAGGCGATCGAAGGAAGAGAGCATAACAGTTGCCTCGCAGAGATAATCGCTGCTCAAACTGCTTTAAAAACACTCAGGAATTGGAAATTATATCGGTAAGCGGAATGCCAATCGAACGAAATTTAAGTTCCCGATTGCGCGAGGTATGCAGTGGATGATATATCAAGTGGTGAACATGACTGTTGTCATCAACTGCCACAGCTTGAAGTTGAGCAGTGTGCGTCCGGCAAGCAGTTTCATAAATTGCAATCAACATGCGCAGAGAAATGGATACATGTTCAAAGCGAATGCATCATCGATACGAATCTGCTATACGGTACAAGTTTCTACGGGACGCATTTAAGTGCGTCCCGTAGAAACCTGTAATGTCTACAACTTCTGATTTTGACGCATCGACTTGAAATGTGAAGTAAAATTCATCGTCTGATAACGCGCATTACATGCGATGAAATTTACAGTTTCAGCGCCATTTTATCCACTGGCATAAAATGCTATAAAAACCAAAGGCAAAGACCGACTTCCAAGTTATACCTGGTGCTCTTCAATACCCGCGCTGCGACGTGGTGGATGGGCCTGTTTGTTTACCCGTTTGCTCAGTGAAGCAGGAATCGACAGCTGCTATCAACCACATCGACAACCGAACATGCTCATTTAACGGTAGCCCATCTGCAACATTAAATTAAACGTTGGGATGACGTTTGGAAGGCGGCAACCGAGAGCTGGTTCTGTTAGACGTGGACTAACTTAGCGTCATTCCACTAATTATTTCAGCAGGAAATTTTTAGAATGATGCAGTGCAACGATCATACTGGTACAATCCCATACCACTTGGCAATCACGACTTATGGTGGTGACGCACAGACATATATGATGTTATGTTACTAAGGGTGGAGTGGTGGTTAAACGGCAGGAAGTCGATGTAAAGGTCGCCGCACACTCACAGTGCACGACGTTTTAGTAGTGCCTGCACTTGATTGAGTTGCTCCCTGACAGGAACCTCGTGCGGGTCCCCAGCTGAAAGAAATGGCGAGGAAATGATCGTGAAACATATCAACATCGCCTCATACAAATGTGGTTTCGTCGACGGAGCACATCAGTTAAATTTAGTGTAAGCGAAAACTGTTGATGCCTTAAATTACCTGTTTTTAGCAAGCATGTTCACTAACAGCGTTGAGCGTCCTATTACGTGAGGACGAAAAAAATATTTTTCTCCTCGAAGTTTGCGGCGTGGATGGTGCCCTTTTCTGTGCATAGGAGGCACATATATTTCGCGGTGTTCAGTAGATCTTGCCGAGTGCAGGAAGGGGCCTTAAAGTCGGTGGGAAAGAGGTCTGCGTCGACGGACCATCTGGATGCCAGGAGGGTGCGATCTCCAACACCAAATGCAATAGGGGAACTTTCAAGTTAAGGCCTATTCAGCGAGGCAAAATGTTCTAAGCTATGTGTGAATTGGAAATGAAAATTTTCAGTTCACGCGAGCTGCGCAGGAATGGGTTACTTGGAAGATGGCCGAAACGGCCCAAACGAAATGTTCATCTGCCATCTATATCTCTCGCCGGTGCGTCTGGGATCCTCCGTGAAATGAGAGGAGTAGCTTAGAACTAATGCATCTGCCACGCTCTGCATGGCAGTAACGGCAGTAACGCAGCCTGTTTTAGCGCGATATCTTAATAATCAAAGACTGTGCTACATGATGGTGCTAACGCTACGAAATGATCCCCAAATTGAACAGGTCATTTGATAACATCAGCACCGACTCACTTCTAAGTGCAAGCTGGCAATATAATATGCACAGCCCAATATTTTTCAATGGCAAGATGGCTAAAAAGTTTCATTTAAAGGCGACGACCTCAGAACGTTCTTCGGCGTTTCAATCTCTTCAGACTTCGGAAATGATGGCTTCGCGCGATGATGCTGCTCGCACAAAATTCTATTTCCCAACCTATCCAAAGCTACTGCGCTATTCAAAAGCTTTTACCTGCCAAACGAGTGAAACAGAATGAATGGTAAAAGAACACATAAAGAGCTCAAACAGCCCTCAGTTTCTTGTTGCAGCGAATTGAGCGTGCGGACAACAAAAAATATATTCTGCAACAATTAAGCATTTTGGCATCAGCAAGCAAAAAATAGGTGAGCGAAAGAGGTGCTACACATGACGTTTTTCAAAATCAGCCTTCCTCCGGTAACAATAGATGTATTTATGAGTTAATCGTATGTCATGAAGCGAAGTTCATGTGAGCGAGAGGCGAAGAGCAACTTATGAAAACGCTCTTTGTGCATAAGGACAGCGCAAATGCGAGGAGGCAAACACTGGAAGCTGATGCAAATCGACGGGTCACGTTATAAACCTTAAAGGCATCGAATGCGCTGCACGATCTGCCTAGAATGCCGAAATATCGACAAGCTACAACAAAGACCTGGGAGTGACCACTCACTGAGCAAAGAAAAACGGGAAACTTGTAGCTATACCAGCGTGACTTGCCTGAATCTGGTAGATCAGCATGGAACACTCACATTTATGCATTCTTACTCGCGAAAGAAATTTTACCGTGCAAAAAATACCCAGTTTTTTCGCCCAGTTTACTTCGCAATAAAATGCAGAAAAACTCCTGAACGGTCCTATGAGTTTTTGCAGCAACGAAGCAGTAATATTGCGAACCGATTTTCTACCACTGGTATCAGCGATGAGAAGTTCCGGCTACTGTGGTAGATTCCATGACGATTACGCCATTCTGAAGGAGGAAGCAAAAAGATTTCCTAAGGGAGTGGAATTTGAACACGTCTTTGGGCACGAGGGAGAACCTGGCAATGAAGCCGTTAGTGTTATAAACGACTTCGTCATTTCCATTTGTTACATTAATTAAGTGTTTGGAGGAGTCTGGATTTATGTAAGTATAAAAACTTCAGTGATTTGCGACGATTCATTTTGGTGATGGTTATTCGCTGTTTTCGTGCTCAGCAATAATTCGGATAGAAGGTATTGTCACGTTGATGGACGGGTGCTGTCTTTCGTAAACCAGCTGCATTTATTACTTCATCCCGCCCTTCATGGTAACAGAACATTGTCCGCAGACAACTGAAAGCGACCATCAGACTCTATAAGGCGACAACAAATTGCCATTACTTTTCGGAGAGGCGGTAATTTCTCTCAGGCATGACGTCATCATTACTGGTGTGGTTTGTTGCCTTTTCTGCCAGTGGAAATCTTGACTCGTCTATCAGCAAAAAAAGTCAGATGGTATTTCTTGCACTAAATAGCCGCCTGGAAATAGCATTTTTCTCCACTGCAGATCACCGCAAAAAGACTAATAGCGCGGGACGCTGTGATTTTTTCGACTGAAGCGGTTGCCTCCCTAGCTATGATCGACGATTTTCCCAGCTCCCTTTCAAAGAAATACTAAAACTTGAAAATGAGCAGAAATTCCGGAAGCCATTTTTTGGAGCTCCATAGAAAGTCTTGCTAGCCGTTAACAAAAGACCGTGTTTATTCCTGCACCGATCGATGCTATGGCAATA
This sequence comes from Parascaris univalens, assembly GCA_037576465.1. NCBI lineage: Eukaryota > Metazoa > Nematoda > Chromadorea > Rhabditida > Ascarididae > Parascaris > Parascaris univalens. Next base: position 27,821,778 of record CM075173.1, read on the forward strand.
GCTTTGACCTCCAAACTCCGGACTAGTGTTCCTTAGCTCTTCTCCAATCAAAAGCATGAGCACTGAGACAGTGACGGCACACAGAGGGTTATAAGAAATGGATGAAACTGGGGAGGGGGGAATAATTGCACGTCGGCTACGATATGCGTTGTCGCTTATGAGTTTTCTCGCAACGTTTTTAGGCCGCTCCGCGAGTGTATTTGATGCAAATAAGACGATTTTGATGGCAGAAAAGAAAACAGCGAGATCGCTGATTTATGAGAATGAAGAATAAGAGAGCTAGGAACCACGATGCACGTGAACTAGAACTTAAAGCAGTGCACACCTATCGGAACAAAAACAATATGAAAACAGCAGTAAACAAAGCAAAAAAGCTGTTCGACGCTAATAATTCACAAGTGCGAGAATAGTAAAAAGAAAAAGGACGGGATACGCACTGTAGACGCAACAAAGCAACTTTATAAATGCACTACCCATAACAATTATAGCAGTGTTTAAATACGAAATTCGATACACTCATTTTTGCGAGTAACGAGGTGTCGTGCGACTACGCTTGTGCCGTCCGGCTAGTAATCTCAACCGAATCAAATCCCACTATCTAGCGCGTGCGGTTTAAACCTCTTTCTGAGGACCCACTTGCACCCCTCCTTTTCCCAACTAAAGTGTACCAGCCTCCTGGCAGGCTCTCCCCAAATTTGTTCAAGGTTCGGGGACACTTCTCTTCACTGCGATCGCTGGCGCCTTAAATTAGAATAATTAAACCCTTCAGTATAGCCTCAAACAACGCTAGGACGCGACGTAAATGAAGGACGAACGCAAAGACCTCATAGGACATGATCTGAGGCAGCCAAGGTGGCTTTTTCTTCATACATTAACAAACGATATACGAGTATGTAATGAAGAGACCACCAACTGTCAATACTATTGAAAAACAACAATGGGGAACACGTTGAGAAAAGAAATTTAAAGGCGAACAGCAACGCTACTTAAGCGAAACGGTATAGTCGCCGTGCAATAGGTCAGATTAGACAGTTGCGGTGAGCTGCTGCATTGGGACGCATTTCAGTTTTCAGCTCTAGCATCTAAATAACTTCTTGGCGTGTCTTCGCGACAAAAAGGTTCATTTTCGTTGATGAGCGCTGCTTGTATTACTTGTTTTGCCTAAGGTGATTGCGCGTAAAATGTCAGTTGCCGACTGCTGTGAGCTTTGCAAAACATTTTATTGTTATCTTCTCGCCTCTCTTCATTTGAGCTCATTTTTCAAATTATGTGAACTTACAGCTCAGCGAAAATTTCCATTCTGAAAGTTTTCACATGTCAGTGTTATATTGCTGGCTGAAGCGCTACTGCATCCACTGTTTGTATAATTGCAAGCAGATGCCGCGATGATTGCAAAGAATAACACACGGAATTTGTGGCCTATGAAGGTTTTGCTCGTGAATTTCGCCTACCCACGTTGAGTCGGCGCTTAGTGAAAACTGAGGAGAAATGTCAGTAACCTCTCGTCTATCGTTCTTTTCTCTCTGAGCTTGCGCATTTTATCTCTGAGCTTCGCCATTTGTTAACGGTAAGCCAACACGGCAGCGGAAAAAACTGAATGGAGAGCAAGTCATATCGACCGTTGAAGCACTGGAAGCTCGAGGTTTTGATTTCAGTAGCCATCTGATCTCAGACAAAATTCAATTTCTTTTGCCATTTGTTAACGGCAAGCCAAATTAGTCCGTATTTGGTTGCTAATTATTTGGCGTCGTCGATCGCGGAAGGGAGAGCTTTCTTTGGGTTGGCCGAGATGTGTGTCGTATCAGCTTCTCTTATAACGCTGCGATCAGATGGTCTCATTCCGTATTGAATGAGTTGCTGCGAACTCAATGAAGGCGTTCATCCACACTGAACAGTTATCATTCAATGGTACTGAGTGAGGAGATTGCAGATAATAAAAAACTGGCAGTTGTAGAAACGCTCTTCATTGCCAGCACGGCATCTGAGTTGCTGCTTGCATGTCCATAGTCTGAAAAGCTTGTACGTCTGTGAACGCGTGCCGGCCGGTGTCACAAGCCGGTAGCTGTGGTCGTTGCAGAAAAAAAGTTTTGACTTGAATGAACAGCGTACGTAGCGAAGGTGCCGTTCTCGATTATGCTGGCGTTCCGCCTGAGGTTGAAGAACTGCCTACAATGGTCATGAGCGTCTTCTTCGTGCAAGATGTGCCCGTCCTGAGTGTGTCGAAAAGCTTAACGAATAAAACGGCGTCATTTTGCCGAGATCTGCAGACAAAAATGGTGCATTTGGAATGTTTTTCCATGCAAATTGCGAGCAGAAAGTCAGCACAGTCGCAATCGAATTGCCCAGTATAGGCAGCAAAGTCCACCGATTCCTACCCATCGCATTCACTGGTGGCAAAGAAGAGAAACATGAACATACCATGATGGTCGCGATATTGGCGCAAGGAATCTTTAGCAAGATGTAATTATCGCACTTCTTCATAATGAGATGTGGTGACCTTTTGGAGGTTACTTTTTTAAGCAGGAGATATGCGAGTGCTTTTCCTGAATGATATCGCTAAGGGCCCTGGTACACGTCACGACTTGATTCACGGATCTGCTTCACCTGAAAGTCCGTAGTTCAGCCTGTCGTGTCTGAAGTTATTACTGCCTCTCTGAAAGTTGGTGGTTTAACTTTCACCAGCTGCATAATTTTCCCCGGTTAACGAATGTGCTGAAGGTGCGAGTGACACAAAATAACCTCCATGTAAAATTGACATGTCTTTCACATATTACGCTGAAGTGATATTTTGCAGCTGTGACAAGTATGTTCGTTCCGTTCTTATTTTACTAAGGCGATAAACGGAAAATCGATCGAGCGCCTGGAACAGTTGTAACTTAATTTCTCATCTTTTCATGGGAAATCTTCCCCATTCATCGTCCGCGTTTTGCTGATGATGCAACAACATCAGTGAAAATTTTTCAAGCTCATCGAAAACCTAATAACTTCAGAGGAAAAAGAGATTAAGGCGAGGCACAGTGCTCATTTTACAGAGTGTACTGCTTTCCGTTATTGGAAAGTGCGGCTATGTCAGAATGACATTTCGCGAAGTACTGTTACAAAAAATACGCAAGAAACGATGCTACTGTGTCACTGTGGGAATGTCAGGAAACTCTCCGATCTTCGACTGTTGTATACAACAAAAATGCTGCCTTAAGAGCATATGACCGGAGAACGCCTAAGTCAGTGCCGGTCTTATTTGGGTATGAACCCGGAAATTGTGTTCGCCGCGCTCCTCAGCCATGTGCCAGTACTCAAAAGGGAGGTTCAACGCGATCCTTTCACGACCTTCCGCACGTAACTTTTAATTCAGAGGAAAAGATCTAATAGGAGACTAACAAAGCATTAAAAAAAGAACTGATAATGCGCGTTGTTCAGCAGCATTTCTATTGAACGGTTGAAAGTGTGCTTTACTACGAATCGTTCGGAGTTGAAGGAATAAGGTGATGTGCAGTGAAGTCCCCGGTTCACGGCGCTTTCACTAAAGATTTTCCCTCTCGAAGAAAGACTTACGTTGAAACGAGCCGTTAGAAGAAGCAATGTGTTAAACCATAACTGCAGAAAAGAAAGCAAGTTCACGAAGATTCCCTGCTTCAATAGGAGTGAATTTTCGAGAAAGTTGCGAGGAACACGAAGATTCTCAATAGGAGAAAACTAGTTCAATCTACCAGGAGGTAGATCATCCTGGTAACGGTTCGTGACTGCTATCTGCTGATGAGGCGCCATTACCCACACAGATTCCCACTTGAATGGGAGTGCGGGGACAGGGGGAGAAGGTGGAATTGGTCTTTTCAAAGTACGCTTCATGACAGCACAATGATAGATAATGCTCTACCCTGAAAAAGATTTATCGGAAGCTGTTGTGAAAAGCGTGAACAGTTTCTTGCAAATTCGGTTGTCTTCTTAAAGCAAGTGGTGCGTTCACTAATTTGCACTTAACAACTGTATTTTCAATACTAGAACACTAATGGTTATCCCCCATGCAACCTTCGGTTTGAAAACTGTTGCTCTTCCATTAGACGCGTCGAATCTTCAGTAATAAAATAATGATAAAAGTTTTCGCCACTTGAATGGGATTTCTGCTGCGATTTCGAGCTCATTGTAACTACTGTTTCCGGATTGATTCTTTCCAACGGATCTCTCCATATGAGGAAAATGGTTCGTGTTCTCAACAAACGCGCACTTCTCAGTGACTGAACATTACAGGCCAACGAGTTGGCGAGGCTAGCCACTGCACCTGCTCGAGCAACGCGTTCTTATAGCGTCCCACCATCATGCCGTTTTCGTACTCAGGATACAAGCAGACGTCGAAGTCAACGTCGGAGTCGCTCTCGTTCAACGAATGGTCGTCCTCGGTCACGAGTCCGGTCCAGAAACATTCATAACAACGCCGACAGAACGGGCAAATCCAGACACCACTGTCGCAGTAGCAGTGCCTTCGTTCCAGGACACAAGTCGAGGAAATGATTTCCTGTTTGGGCATCCTCTCACTCCTATAAACACATCAATACATGATAGATGCATATCGTCAAGTTTCACAATCCTCTGATGAGAAAGAGTTCACAACATCGTGAGTAATTCAGCGAGCGAATATTCTGCCATTCGAACGTATTATTTTTCTCTGCCACGACTTGTTTCGCTCTCGCAATCGTCACACCTTCTTCATTTGTCATGTTCTTGGAAAAACTTGAATAAGGCGTCAGCAGAGCACTCCTACCAAAAATACTTCTCCGTTATTTTTGATTTGCACTGCTCTTATGAAAAAGGTTTCAGACGGCAATATGGTTGCGGTAATGATACCGGATAGCATGAATTAGATTTTTTCACAAGTGGGCAGCTGAATGAACACATAGATGTTTTGATTATGTCCTCACAATCCATTCTGAAATTTCGCTAGTAGTTTAGGTGTTCGCTAGTAGTTTAGGTGTTCAGTGGGATGGCACTTCGCATGAGCTCTGAGCGTTTGAGGACAGTCAGATAGTTTAACTTTTGAATAAAAATTATTGGATTCCGCACCACTGTTTCTACTCCTCCACACGCGTTCTGACCAGTCATGGGATTAATTTCCAATGTTCGTTCTGCAGTGCAGAAAAAAAAGACAATAAACAAGGGAAAAGGAAGCGAGAAATACCGAAGTATGGTATGCACCCTTTATTCTCAGTGCCGTCTTCTGAAGCCAATTTTGAGCAAGATTCTAACAAATGCAGCAGTCTATCCTATTAGTGCGAGCGAATATCATATCTAAAATGGAGTCAGTCTCTCTCTGCACCTCGTGGCAACTTCCGTCCCAAAAACTCGTTCAGTGTAACAGGTGAAATGTTGGCTATTATTGTACTCCTTAAAAGACTGACATAATAACACCATCAGGAATTAGCTTGCAGTGAAATAACCGCTAAAGGGAATGTTCTCATGATCGCATTTAATAAGAAAACTCCGAAATTAATATATAACAACTAGCAATAACGCACTTCTCAGATTCATTCACCAAAAAATAGCAAAGGCCCCAGTCACTGCTAAGTAACAATGATATCGCGAAAATGAAGAAAGTGTCCTCGATGATGAATTGCTCGGATTCCGATGCCCGTTATTCGCCGCTAAATGAAGGTATTCGTCTCCATCAAAGAATCGTTCGAGCTTCATGACGAAAAAAACACGATACTCGCCTCAGCTGTGACGTACTTGAAAATGCCTATGACTTTTGAGAGCTAAGTGAATAGCTCTGAAAACGGCTATGGGATTCATTCAATCATTCTTGTACTCATTTTCTCGCACACGGTAGACGCCATACCTTTCTGTTCTTCTGTACTTCTACTCAGCTTCACCGATAGTACTTTCTATTCTGGTTTACTTCTGTTTATTCTGATTTATTCCGGTTTATTCTGGTCGTCTATTCTGGCTTATTCCGATTTATTCTGTTTTATTCTGGTTTATTCTGGTCTATTCCGGTTTATTCTGGTTTACTCTGGTTTATTCTGGGCTAAAATGGAAAATCGCAGCTATTGCTAAACAACCTGGAGGAGGGCAAGATAAATTTGATCCACTCAAGTTGGAGTTGTGACCCAGGTGCTGCGAAATTATAGCCCAAAAAGTGCCGTAAACCATGCCTTTCGCTCCCCAGAATGTAAGATAATATATATGTGAATGGTGTGAATAGATTATATAAGTGTACATAATCGCAAGAACCTGGAGAATCCTAGATTCCACATGAAGGTTCTGCATGAGCGCTGAGGATATTGTGAACCATACGGCGATGTGGACCGGAACTGTGTTAAAATACACATGTAAATTTTCCATCTCTGACGCTCAACTTCAACCTATCAGAGCATTGAGGGACCTTAACTATCTTTCAACGAGATATGCGCTCAGCCTTTTGTTTTTAAAACAGCGAAGGGTTCAACAGTAACGAAGGTCATTCATTATCTTCACATAAACTGGCTCATATTTTTCCATGTTCTGTCTTCGAAGATTTCTATACCCATCGAAAAACGACTGGACTTTTCCCGTGACTAGAAAACATGTTCTCGGCAGCGCTTTTACATCTCCCTGCAGATACTCATCATTAGATCTATCGTACTTCACAGTCATTCACATATGGCAGCAAACAGCTCACTCTTGGCTATAAATTGTCCTCCGTTCTATCGCAGAATAACTACGCGCTCTTTGTTTCAGTGTCCCATGAAAATTGAGTGAATGCTATGTCAAAAGCGCATACGCATCCGACCTAACTATGAAATTTATTTGTCGGTTTTCCTATACAGAAAACATAGACAGACCAGTTTTCGAATCGTTCCATTCTAGCAGTTTTTCGATGGGTCGTAATGTTCTCTGAGAAGCGGTAAACATTGCGTGGATGACATATTGGATTTAGTACTGATTATTGGGTTCATATGCGAAGAAGTAAGAAGAGTTCGTGCGAAAATGAGCAAATGCAAAATAGCGTCTCATCAAGTTGAACGCATGCTCACCGAAATTCTATGAGGTCATGAGCATGCATGCACAAACTGCATATTTTGTAAAGCAAAATAAAGCAAAGCCATGAATACAAAGATATTCTAGTCCAGGAGCATATGCAGTATGAAGAGAAGCTTGAACAGGCTTTTTCCTGCAAAATATGACAACACGAGGTCCGCTCTCAAGTAGTCTTCAAGGGACGAGAGTGTTTTCCGTAGATGTCATGACTCCCTGAAACTGCTATGGTTACCGTCGTAATATTAGAAATGCATAGAGGCGTGATGAAAATAACCACCTCACTTATTCAGGTTTGTAATCAAGCTTACACGTAATAATCACCACCTATGAGAACTGATGCTATATTGATATTATCTTTCTTCTTATTTAGTTCCGTAGGCGCATATTGGTTATATGCACCCATCGAACTACGTAGATGCATATCAAATGCACAACCAGCCATTTCAAGTTTATTTGTAAGAATGAAATACGACGAATTGGAATGTTCCAAACTATGGTCTTCTGAAGTGCTAGGTCTGCATTAAAAAACTGCGAATGTGCTACGAGACAATGGCGTCAAGATCAGAGGGTTTACATATCTGTGATGCTAGTTATTTCCTCCATCAGATATTCCCACATGGGGCAATAAAATCAAGCGAGTTTCCTTCTGGAAGCGTTCGCGCCACAGCCCCTTGCACCAGGCAAGTCGCAAAGAGAGGGCTGGCGTCACTGCATGAACAATCTATGGAAAAACGTGCTCACTTCAATCAGCTTATCGGAGATGCGAACAGCCAGTTGGCTTGAAAGTTGCAAGGTGGAGTCCGCGGGTTCATTAGCTTGAGAAACGACTTCATGACCCCATGTATTCCGATTTTTGCTCCCACTGAGGTGAGAACGGTGTTGCTCATACGCAATTCCTTTACAGAACAAAGTAGTTTTGAGACTAAATATTTCCTTTCTGAGGAAACCGTAATCCGACAGAAGAATGCTGTATATGAGATCACACTTCACATAGAAAAAACGAATTTTGCTCCATACGTATATGGTATATGGCGATGTGACGATGCTGGCATAGTAGTGTGATGATAAGTGTGAGAAATATGATGGTGTTTCATGGTATACTACATAAGACGTGGTTTTTGAAGTTCATCATGTCGCGATTCGCCTGCACCTGTTAATAGAGTTATTTTCTTCTCTTCATTCTAGTACACACCGTAAGACAACACGGCGACGATAATGGAACATCGTAACGCAAATCAGCTGCTTCGACTCTATCAGAGACGCACTTTCAGCAGTTGCTCACAATATTCACATGTGCTCTCAGCAACCTCATTCAATTCCAAAGGTTGCATCTGTCGCAGCCTGCGGATACAACGCGACAGTTTGACGCGCTCTTGGTAAGCCACATTCAACTCACGTCGATCCAGACACGAACCTAACATTCGATGCGTACGTAAGGAGGGTACGAGGACGCCTTCGCATCCGGCAGCGCAACTCTCAATGACGTAACAAGCGCTCGTCTGTTGCCCCAGAAACTCTGTTCACTTGTTTATGAGACGTAGCCAATTATATTCTACGAACTGCCCACGTGCTGTCAACTTTGCAGACGCGATCAGCATGCTCAAGGAGTTCTTTGAGCTGCAGCAATGCCTGTTAAACACACCACGACAAGCAGGTATGAAGCTCGGCTAAAAGCTAACAGTAGAATGTCGTCATATACACCAGACGTGTCAAGTGTATGTGACGACATTCTACTGTTGAAACTTTCGGCTCCGGTCCACAGAGGATCCATTCAAGTACCTTACGTTCATGTGTAGACCACAGTCAAGCGATGTGACAAAGCATTCGCTGCCTCGGCGAGATCGAGGCAGACCCGATCTATACGATTAAGAAGCAAATGGAAGAACTCTATCTCAAATATCACGCCAAATTGATTAAGGATGGCTCCCTAACCGCGCGATCGATTCCATCAGTCCAGAAACTATTCCCTTTTCGATGGAGACCAGAGCCAGCAGCTCTACAAGACTAACCATCACGAATATCTCTAACTCGGCGACGGTTTTGCGGTACGCTTTAGTCGCGACTGCAATAATTGACAGCATCGCTGTTCCGCTTGTCGAAACATTCCACAAAAGTAGGAGATCCGCAATGCTTCCAAACGTCATTCAAGATTCAAGGGGACTTCTAAACGTTATGCCCGCCCTCAGTAGGAAGACGAGCACTCTCATATGAAGATTTCACTGTCTTAAGGATCGGCTACAGCGAACACAGCCGCCTTGCTATCCTCATAGTGGACGACCAGGCACAGCCTTCCAAGTCCATAGCGCATCAGATCTGACCATCACGAGCGGAAGAACGTGGAACCTCGCTGGACGACATCGATCAATCTTCATCACTGATCGCTCACGGATAATCAGGATATCACAGTAAGATTCTTGCAATGCGAGATTCTTGCATTATGAGCATGCATCAACACATTCTAGAACAGGTTGGTGAAAGGACTGTCTCACGTGGTAATACTCATACTAAACTACTTGTAGCCGACTGCATTTGAAAGATGCGGATGTATAGAACCACGAACTCTGCTGAGTCAGCATCCTGGCGGGTCGACAATATCAAGGCCAGATTCACTGCAACGATCAACAGTCAAACAGGGAACACCTTAAGCCCCACTGTCCACGGATCTTCAGCAATGATCTCGCAAACAAACGTCCATCAAAAGCAACCCTCCAGCTGACGCTTGGCGCTAAACCAATAAACAACCCGAGGACGCTGCATCAACTCAACCGATGGCATATAGCTCACAGGAAAATTTAAGCCCCATGATGCAGTCTTTGCTGACACCTATCAAGGGAGAATAATTAGCTGGCCAAAGCGGAGGCCTTAAAGCGCGTGAGACGCGTGCTCTGCAAGATATCTGTCGGAAATGATACATCGGTCAGACAACTAAATCAGCTCAGAAGGTATTTAAATGGCCCCGACCGCAATCAATGAAACGGTCTTCGGCGTCCAACGAAATATTCATCCTGAAACAGCCATCGCGGCAGGCTGATGCCAGGAGGTCGATTGGTGAACGTGTAGAGCGAACTGAATCCAATCGAGCAAATCGGAACGAACATGCAGCGACTGTTTTTAGCAAACCCGGCTCAGTGGCATGTGCTCTTGTCTGCTGTATTATATTGCGTATTTTCTCCGTTCCTACTGATGCGTTTTCCCAACCCTTTTGACATTGTGTGCTTCGTACTTGGTTAGTTGATTGCTTCTTTTAGAACGTTAGAGAGTTCGGATCAGCTTTCAGGGCAGCTCAGATCTCAGTGCCCTCTCGTTTACGTGACATCGACATAGCATGCCAACGTTTCCGTTATTGCATTTACAAGGGAGTGAAAACATTTGAATATCTCACTTCTAATATCAGTTGTCGAGTTTCATGGCATCTAACCGAGCCTCGAAAGAAGAGGAATTTCAAGATCCTTCAGATACAGCTCAATGGCAAGGACCAAAATGAGAACCTAACACTCGTTCGTGGGGGAAGGACACTTCTGGACACAACGCTCAGAGGTGAATTAGAAAAAAAAACGCAACAACACTATTCAGAATCTTGTTTGGATGAAAACACTTTAACCTTAGATAGAATGAAGAAATGGAGCGACGAATATCCACTTTTCCCCGAAAAAACCTCTACCGTACTCTCACAATCGGGCTATGCTCTACTTGTGCTCTAAATGCGAGTAAAAATTTAGCGGGATGCTGCACCACACCTGGGACTGGTAAAAGCATGATACGAAAGGCGCCACGCGTATTCGAATGATGACGTCACTGCGCAAAGGAATCGTCACATTCCATTAGCCCTATGACACAACAGGCAAATGCATCACATAAAAAACTCGGTGTTTATAATTAATATTGCCTACGGCACGAAAGATCGCCACCTACTATTATAACAGACGACCGTCTCTTGCTGCCACATGAAAATAACCGCGACAAACAGCTCGGTTATAAACAGTAATACCGCCGCTGCTCGGAACGCATGGTACCGATTTCGACGCAACTACATTCCTTCTCCGTGGTCACAGGTGATTGTCCTGGTATCTCAAAAGAGCGTCTGGAAGGTGCAGGTTCCGCCATGGTCTATTCTGATTTAAATCCGTGCATTCAAGGCCTTTTTATGATTTTTACTATATGGCCAGTTTGATAGTCCGACGTCCTCGGATTAATTGAGAGAAATTGGCGGTTTTGAAACAACAAATTGTTTCTTATTTCGGAATCCATTTTCGAAGTTTACCGTCATCCTCCAGCGATCATATTCATCGGGACCGTTGCGCAAAAATATTTTATGAATTTTACACTGGAAACCACCATCGCGTCCTTAGAATCAACTGCTCCTCCTGGGGATTTTCCGAACCATGCTTCTTCCCATGCGGCAACGGTCTGAAACCATGCCATGCGGTTCCCTTAATTATATCAGGTATCATAAGAAGTCGAGTGTTACTTTCGTGAGCTGAAAAAAATTCGCCTTACAGTAGCATAAACGTGGTGGAACTACATCGTGCAATCTTTTCGGATGAGATAAGCAGAAAAGATGTGTGACGCACATGTGTTAGAGGGGAAACAACAATCCACTGCATGAGAGGATAGATGGATACAAAGAATATAATCAGGAAATAACGGAGAACAGGACGGCGTGGAGATGGATAGGCTTAGCACCGACTTTTTCCAAAAAATTTCTTCCACTGTAGTCAAGCAAAGTACGAGCGTCTGATGAATTCATGAAAGAAGGAAGGACTGAGGTTGAAGAAAATCAGATCGTGCCAGATTTGCCCTCTCGTTAACTGAGTTATTTCAGTCGAAAAGTACTCTGAGAAATGGAAATCTATTAATGCAACCGTCAAATACAAAGTCAATGACGAAGTCAAAAAGGGAGCTAAATTATGGATTTCAACCGACTGCCTCGCGCCTCGAAACTCCTGAAAACCTGTGTTCACGAGTGGTTTAATCTAGCAGTACAGCTAAAAATAGAGAGCTTTTGCCATGCTTTTCCTCTCATTCACAGCTGTTTTCACTCAGCATAATTCTCGTACCGAAAAGTGCACGACAAGAGTACTCCGTGTAATCTGCACCTCTGTTATGAATCAGAGCAGCTTGCTTGTCCGACAGCAATCCAGCATAACTGTAGTCACTTTTCCGATGTTCTTAAAGTCAATCTCATTCTGTACTAATCAGCTCTAAGGAATCACAGTAGCAATTTCACTTATCCGTAGAAGTCAACGTACCCAGCACACCCACATTTTTTGAACTTCAGTGACAGCTAGCTTATCGAAGAAGCTGATTTACCAACCATGTCATGACGGAGTTCGTTAAGACACTTCTCAAGAATTGCTTATCTGCGGCACTTTCATGCGAGGATGACAAAACACAATAAATACCAAGCAGGTAAAACGGACAGCCAATAAAGCCAAATATTGCGATAAGATTCTGGTCAAAGTCATGCTGACTGCATAAATTTCTTTATAGATTATACCGAGCAAAGTATGGTGCAGGACATAAAACAAAAGAATTCTGCAAAACGAGCCGCTCCACTGCTTGGAACATCTCACGCTTCGAAGTATTCACATTCAGACAATTGACTCAGGCCTCTGCGTCTGCATGGAAATAAGAGAGGCCTTCAGTTTGCAGAACAGACCTCGACATAACCGGATGAGGTTTCAGCAGGAGGAAATATTCCCTGCGCAGAACACTCACAGATTTCAATTGTATCAAAAGCCAACAGCCACAAAAGATTATGGCCTCTCTGCAAATGCCGCAGTTATAAAAGATTATTGCCTCTCTGCAAATGCCGCAGCAAGCATACCGTCGTCTCCCGCGTAGACACAACTTTGGATATTAACCGCAACTACTTCATCAAGCTAGTCCCATTCAAACGTGACACAATGCCGAGACTGTAATTCTCCAGAAAACTGCCAACCCATCGTGACTGTATGCAAAAAACGATACAGAGGGGTAGCTTAAAGAATGTGAAAACTACCTTCTGATAAGGCAACTGTTTTCCAAAGGCCTTTCATCTCAAGTGGGCATTGGGCAGGTTATCCCAGTATTTCTCACTCTCGCAGTGGATTTATTACGCTAGGAATTCATTGCAGATGAAATATGACAGCTTTGGAACATTAATATGTGGGTGACAATGCAGCACAGTTGATGTAGCATAACGTCTGCCGCTGTCAGTGTCATATGTCCTTTGTTTCCATGTTGTATCCTGGATGCATCGGAAAATAGACGCTGTCACTGTTACTGCGAACCTTCATGTGCCTGATTGCATCTAGATGGATTGGCATTGACTCTATCTCCTTCACATCTGTAAAAACGTTAGTTGTAGGCGTCGGTGCTCGAAGTCTTAGGTTCATCGAACTGCACTTTACTGCACCATTATGCCTCTAGTCTGTTAGAATGCAGCGTGGAAATAAAGTACAACAAAACTGAAGAAAATACTAAGCATGAGGCTGTCTCAACCAAAGAGAGAAAACAAAGATAGGCCTCACGTTCTGCTTAGATTTAGGTAAACCGCAAAATAAGAGAGTGAACAGGCAAACAGGCAGGGCCACATAATTTGGCCCTGTCTAGCAGATCGTGCATTAAATGAGGAGAATGGTGAAGTAGATTTCCATTCTGTATCTTCGCCAGTTCATGACCAGCAAATTGTATGACAAATATTCTTCACTTTCTCAGAACGTTCATTTTGGACTGAGGAATCCGAAGTCCATAAAGACGCTCTAAATAAGCTCACTTGATGCTCTGAGGCATGCTTCTAGCGTCTGCATGTCTTGCTGCTTGATGTATATGCTTACTTTCATCCTCCTAATTTATTATGATACTTTTAAAACAGTCTTACAAAGTCCATCTATGTTATATCAGATTTTGTTCCCTGTTTTTCAGACTTGACCAGGAGGGTTTCATCGCTTCATTTCTCAGAATTTGACGACCTGATATTTTTGGTGTTCAGCAATTACCTCTTAGGTTTCCAGCTTGAAGCAGAAGTGCATTATTCTGGTCATCGCTAAATGACTGTTGTAAATATTACCCTCCTTCTGTTGGTTTGCAAAGATGGGTTTTTGCGTTGCCTTAAGATAGATAAAGTGTCTTACTACAACGGATTTCCAGTACAAAGTAGTCTTTTATGCTTGTCTGAGTGGACAAAGTAACGACTGCAGATGCAGGCTATTTCGGCTATTTTCACGGTGCTACCCTATGAGCGAAAGTTCTGGTTGTGGATCATCGGCGTGAAGGAGATCCTTTGGCAGACTGGTCACTTCCCTTAGTTTGATGATATTGTATACTCTTCACAACTCCTGACATTCCATCTCTCTTCTAGATTTCCCTCTGTTCTTAAGACCGGTGTCGAAAGGCACGTTGTTAAAAAGCTAAGTTCATCTGCAATATATTAGTGATGGCCCCTCATATGCAGGCATTGCAGTTACTGAAAATGCAACGTTTTTTTATCTCACAATGTGCCTCCATCAACATTAGTTGATGGACAGAAAAAGTGCGTTGCTAGGAAGGTGTTATACGAGCCTAAAAACGAAATATTCAAAGACGACGCAAATATCTGCATAAATCAGTAAAACGACGCTTATACAGCAATGTGACCATCCTGTGATCCAACATTTTTATACGTCCCGCATAACAGCATCATCCACCAGTTACTACCGCGGAACGGATCCCGCGACTGCCTTTTATGGATGACTGCCGTAATCCACTGTTTCGCATCCATAATTTAGCCATAAAGCGTTGTCGGGATAAATCCAACGAAAGAAGTATTCGAGAGTTACTGAATGTTGGAGGAAGTGCAGGTATAAGTCAGACTGTGACTACGTGTGCCGAATCATCAGCAAATGTTTGCCATAGGGTGGTTTTATTCGCACTGCATGCAAATGTCATGCCACAGAGTTCTGAGAACGGGCTTCAAATTGAGTTACTTAGCGAATGATTTCATCTTTTGCTGCACCTTGACGGATTAGCCACACGCTCCGTAAGTGGATATTCTTATTGCGAACTGCGATGTAAAACGTGAAAATTTTGTTCTCTATTCACTTCCTCGCTGCATTAAACCTTATTATGGCCTGAAAAAGTTGCTGGCGATCATGGCGATCGTGTAAACCGGAATGTGAAGCCTCAACGCATTTCGTGAAGTGCAGCTGGAACTTCTTTGTTGTTTTAAATATGGATGCCCCGAAGCGAGCATTCTTTTCACATTGCTCGTCGATCGTTAAAGTATTCTCACGTGCTCCGCGCGAAGCATCATAGACTAAGCTCGTCAGAAATGCAACAAGGATTCATCAGGACGTCTCCTCGCAGGTGATCTCTTCAGGCCGGTTCCGTTCTTTGTGTCAGTGGAGGCATCGCGCTCTTATTGAGCGATTCGCCCATTTTAGATCATGTTTTGCCTTCAACTGTGTTACCTTATAGTGAACTCCCTTTCAAGTTCTTTTTCTTCTGAAATCATCCGAATCACGCAGTCTGCGTTAGGCTCAAGACGACATTCTTTGCACCTGGACAGTTAAACAGCACTGCAATCCCCTCCTCAACCGGCTGCACTTTGCGTCGCAGGCACATTGAACATGTGAACGCATATAGAAGCGAGTTGTATCGGAACATTTACCCTGAGGCATGTTAGATGTTGCGTCTTTGGCAATTTTCTTGCAAAGTGCATTGGTGTTTGCGTGTCCGGTAATCGCGAAACGATGAAGGCGCCAACGCGTTCAGAGTTAAGGAGCAGGTACTCCATGCGATAGTTGTGTTGAAAAGGCTTATTATCCGCTTTAAGTGATGAGCTTTTTTGGCTGTAATAAACGGAAATTCCTGCCATTTCCCACCATACGTGCATAATTTTTTCGCATCCTTCCTTTTCATGCTTCTGGCCTATTTGAATTTTGAAGAAAGTTAGAGATTCTCGAACATGAGTGAGCTTTTGCCTGTTTTTATGCGTATTCTGACCTTGCTCTTTCTCCAGGAATGTTCAAGGAAAGCAGGGAATACCGATTTTCAATGATTTCTTCGGCCGAGGCTACGTTCTTTCCTAGTTCTGCCTGCTTAAGACGCTTGAATGTCAACAGAGAGCTCAGCTTAGTTCCACCGCCGTTCATGTTTCTATTTCTTTCCGCCACTGCATCACTATCGGCACTTTCCAGTAAACGGAGTACTATCTCACCAGACTATTGCAGGAACAGGTCATGTAGAGGCTATTTTTGAACGCTGACTAACCGCAAATAAAAACAAGTGCTATTTAATTTTGCTCCGCATGATCCATTTCTCCGTGCTGTTAGGCCTGCTGCCCCATCTTAGCAGGTGGCCGAATCTTGTTCTCTCCTTAATGCCACATTTCCTCACTATCTGCGTAATTGATTCAGTTTTTCTAGAGAATTATTTCTTTTGCAGGCGATCATTGACGGTGAGACAGTTTCGTGGTTAAGGCGAAAAATTGACAACTACTGCGCCATATCCAGAGTACTTGCTCGCAGAGCCCTACAGGAATGAACACGGGGACATGAACTGAGTTCCTCTCACCCAGACGAATTTTTGAAAAATTCGTACCCTCTGCCTGCAGCTGAATATACGTCGACTTTACGGGTGCGCTTTCGAATGATTTTTGTTTCTGTGCTGACATCACTGGATTGTTGTTGGGCGCCTCCGCAGTTCCGGAATCTCTTACGTTTGAATTATCGACTTGAGCAGAAGAACCTATTGTTTCGATTGTTTGGACGACAGGCAGGCCATCAGAAGCTGCAGATTTGTGGTCTGCCATAGAGAGTGCTGTTGGATGCGTTTCATTTTCCTGTTCTTTAGCGAAACTCTTTCCATCTAAATGAATCCCATGAACGAAACAGTAGCAATACTGCATTAATGGGATAACGCAAACGGATTCTTATGCATATGCGTTCATCAATTTTTGAAACTATTTACTGGAAATTATTCGATGGCGCAGTTTTCTTTGTAACGGTAGTGACATGTATGACCCACTGCTCAGGAATAACTGTTATGTTTAGTTTGATAAGCCTAGATTTGGAGACGAGGAGGGAGGCTGCAAACGGGCAAAAACAAGCTTGTAGCATCATAAGTTTGGGAATGGCAGATGACTAGAGAAAGCAAGACTTTTGACATGTGGCAGGTTTTAGCTCTTAAAAGTTGATGCATGAATAACTTTTGACCACAGTATCCTATAATTTTAAACCTACCATGGGGAAACCGACTGCTAGCGTTGATAAGCATTCCGATTACTCACTGCGGATGGAAATCTGCTATGCATCAATATACAGCAGCCGTTGCGTAGTAAGTACAAAAAAAGTTACGGGAATGTATCAGAGAACAATGAAGTTTTGTTTTGGAAAGCTTTGTACATATCAGGCTTCGTAATGAAGTAGTAAAATGCACAGGGACTATGATAACTGTGCAGATCAGGTGAAATGTGAATGGGAGCGAAAAGAAAGGAGAAATAAAAGAGTGAGATTGAAGTGGCAGCTTTAGAAAAACAAAAGTCGGCCGCAACTTCGAATTATAACTCTCAAAATAGATGCGCAAAATGATGTTGGTTCCGACAACTAAATTTGTTCTGCCCATTTCAGTGAATAAATTCGCTGTAATGAATTGCAGGAAAAAGATTCACTGTTTCAGTTGATGGGCTTGGTTATTTTATATGCTAGACAAGGACAAGTAAGGAAGCCCAATAGTACGTAGACAACTTTTTCGATGAATTGTGTGCGACCCACTAACTGCACAGTAATTTGGCTTTGCAAGTGAGAAAGGCATTACCGCTGAGCATTCATGATGGATAGGAGAAACTTTGAGGAGACACAGAGGCTTCATCTAGACAAGGCGCATTTTTCAGGCTAACAGATGAAATTTTTACAGTTGTTTAAATTAAATAATTTCTTCATGGATTACCCAGTGGGCATTGGAAAGGTTCTTATCTTTAGTCACCTTTTGATTTTGGAGCATTATTGATACTGCGATCAGTAGATAATTTGGCATATAAGGTTATACGCCCCCGACTACTGCTGGCACACAGACGACTTCGCTGCTTTCAGAAGTGAGCATAAACATTTGAAAAATCTCTCAGGAAATGCACATCTGCGAAGATTACGAGAGCAGTATGATTTTAATGTACTCTATTTTAGTCGTTCTGGAATATAGGAAAGGGAAAAACAGGCAGCTGTAATGTTTGTGTACAATGCAAGTAGAACTGCTGCAGCCGTGATTGCGCATTTGCGTTTCTTATATACCCTCTTTAGCGTACAAAAAGCAACTTTCAGCTTGACTTTTTGAATATAACAGAGTCATTGAATGGAGGTTGCAATGGTATCCGATCCTAAAGAACGGTGCAATTCTCAAAGCATTTTTCTAGTACATCTCATTGCTGTGGTATCAAGTTTTCCAAACCCCATCTTTCCTTTTAATGAGGAAACCTTCGTGCTGGCCAGGTTGACGGATATAGGCTCAATATCTAATATCTACACAGCGTATTTCGGATGCTGAAGTAATACTTAAGTGAATGAAGACAACTTGCTTTCTACAAATCAACAATGCGTTCCTTGTTCAAACGAAGCGGTCACTGTCCAGCATGCACTATCCCTTGCTTTGGAGTTCCTTCAGATCATTTTGTGCTGCGGAAGTCCGCGTTACAACATATGGGATGTCGCATGGGTTCAACCTAGTTCTTGTGGAGTCAAGATGCTTGTATTGTACGAGAGGGAGAGCGCTAGAGAGTCCGACGTCCTCGGTTCATGATTGCTGGTGTAACACCTACTAATGCCGTAAAGTGGAGAAGTGAGATTTTGCGGAGGAGCGGATGTGAGTGTGATACAGTGCTTCAGGGGAAACGTTTTAGCGATGTTAAAGGTAATGTTCAAACTTCAGAAAAGTGTATTTGCCAGTGAGTCTTAGGTTGCACCATTTATCCGCGCGTAACATGAACCTAACGCGATGTGGGTCGTCTTCTGTGTTCTGCCCATTGAAGCGTCTCGGCGTCAGACTGTGGCCTTCATAGGTATTCAGTTTTTTGGCCTCAGATTAACACATACAAGTTTAGAACGTCACAAATTCCTGCTGCGGTTGCATCTATAAACAACTTTGCAATACTGCATATAAGAGTATTGGTGAATGTTATCTTTCGCAGTAGCGTCACAAATTCCCTCAATAACATGGCGAATTGTGACGCAGTCGCCATTTTGATCATTAATGTTTGTACTTCACCTGGCTTAGCTGCCATCAAGAGATGATTAATGGACGAGTGGTGCTTTAGGGTTGCGATAAAAATTCGTCGCAGGAAGTTCGCTGAATTCGCGGGGAGTAATGCTTGGCAGAGTGAATAAATCCTTAATGCAATTACCCAGTAACCAAGAGTTATTGCTGAGCAAACCTGGAAAGCAAAATGTGAAATAAGTGTTATTCAACAACAACCTCCCCCCCCCCCTTCTCCAACGTCCATTCATTGAAACGGATGAAACGTCTTTCAAATTTAAACTTCCGTTATATATTCATTGTTCGCAATAAAGTAAATCATTAGCATTATTTCTTACCATTCAGTGATCACAGGTTATACAATTACTCTCGTGGTGACGAAAAAATTCGCACTTAAGAACAAAGGAGATAGAAAGTGCCATACTTTGCGATGATCTGCGTTGTGTCCTCGATTGTTCCCTCGCCGCTTTCTTGGCTGCGCAGTCTGCAATAAAAAGACAAAAAAAAATGTCAATTTTTTGCCCAATTAAACTTGCAAAAAATCCAAGCATACCCTCTCGTTCTCGTGATTCTATATAAATCACAGTTCACTGAGCCTGCAGGTACCAGTTTCTTCTCAATTTATAAATTCATATTCCCTGTGGTACCGGAGATTCCGTGAGCTCTTGTGGCGAAATATTAGCGCACTGAATCCACGTCACTTTCTTGCAAGATAAAGAAGGGAAGTCAAGGCAAGAACAAATATGGACACAATAATTTGTGAGGAATATTGAAGGAAATACGGCGAAAAACTCCACTGTACTGCGCTGTCATCGTGAGAGCTCTCTGGAGCTTTAAAGTTGCAAATCAAAAGCAAACTTCAAAAGTGACATACAAACGAACTGGAGATGTTAGAGAAGAGACGTATCTGCTGCATATTGGAATTCGGGAAATAATAGTCAAACAAAAAGATGAGCAGTAGGAGAGATGGAAGAAATCAACCAATTTCTGAAGACCATGTAGGTGAGGCTGGAAAACGCAGAAAAGAATTATGAGCAGGTGTCGTATGTCGAAGCAGCTAACCAAGGATAGTAAAAGAGCAGCTGCTTTCGCTGTCGTCAGCTGGAAGGCAGGTAGCATTTTGCAGAAATTTCCCGACATTCACCTGGGGGGTAAGCAGAGAAATCTTAATGTGTGCAGAGCCCGACATTTACCTGCGCGCAAAAAAAACCAGTACCATAGCGATGACGACGCAGTTTATGAAAATTTAGAAAACAATAGAGGAGGGAGAGAAAACAATATGACGCACGCAAATCAAATCTACTTGGTTCCCCCGTAACTTTTGCTTGACGCAGCGGAACTGAAATTGCCGTCATTTCAATGTTCAAAGGTAACAAATTTCGTGTACTTTTATTCTCACAATCGACCGGCCCCAAACACTGCTAGTAATTCAATAACGGGAGCAGCCAATCCCATTCACGACGTGGACCTTCCTCCATACCAGACGTCCTTCAGTGTAGGTTTCTGAATCGTCAGCAAAAGCACGTGCCGATAATTTAAGTAATCGGTTGCAAAGTCACAAAAAATTTCAATAGTTGCAGCGGTAACAGCACTGAAGCCGCAACGAAGCTTGCAAGCAGAGAACGTTCGGAAGGGAGCTTCGAAGCGCGATTAACAACCGCGCTGAAAGTAGCGGGAAAATTTGAAAACAAACAAAAAGTCTTGCAACGTTACACTACATAAAGAACATTGCACGTGTGGAAAGACGGTGTGCGTATACCTGAAATAGTATATTTCACTTGCACGTTGGATTCCTTTTGTTGCTTGCACGTTGGACTCCTTTTGTAGCTACAAATTCTGTGGCGTCCAAAAACAGCTGCATGCATATTGCCGTGCTGCTACCATAAGTAAAAACTTGTCCTCGCTGTGGAATTTATTGTTTAAAAAATGGACCAAGTTTCAAACATAACTTAAGTGAATATTCCGTCCTGACCTTCCACGGTCTTGCAACACGCGGAAATTTTATTGCGACGTGGCTACTGCGGTCGATTAATTCATGTCACCACCTAGTGCGATGGGATGTTCTCACCACTGATGGAAGCGAAAGTCATGGAATGCATATCGGAATGCACTTGAAAAAGAACTACCTTGCTTTCCATGTTCCTGTCGCGCATCACTTGGTCGTTTCGCTTTTACATCTGCGACCTGTAATTGTCTCGCCAATGCAATTTCTTTGTGTCAGTCATCCACAAGAATTGGTCATCCACACATGAGTTGCACGCTGTCGAACTTTTTGCACACTCTTTCGTCGAACAGCAAGTTAAGATTCTAATGCATACGTTTTCAGGGCTATCAGTATTTCCATACTGTGCGGTCCCATTTTTTCGTGCTCCATGCACTTTTTTTCATGTGAATGTGGGCAATGCTCTCGGTACTGTGGCAAAATGCCACTTCAGAGGCAGGAAGTGACAGAAATCAAAGGCAGAACTCGGAGATGTTGGAGGTGTGCTAACACCTCATCTTAGATGGGAATAGAATAAAGATTTATTTGCGAGTGGTAACTGACTGACCTTCAGGCCACCCTGCATCAATAAGGAAAATGCAAAATTTCACACGCAGAGCATATTTCTGCGCGTTCTGATAGTTTTTGGGCTTGTCAGATGTTGCCCAAGGAACAACGTTCTCCCCGTTCTTACGGAACCACAGACAGCTTGTCAAGGCAACATATCCGTACGCCGCACATGGTCGGAAATACGATCAGCTTGAGGTTGAAGAGGAACCGAGTTTGCCTGATTTCCAGCTATGTTTTCTTGCTCATTTTCTAATTTCTTCTCGTTCCCTTATCCCGCGCATTCGTGTCCTAATTACTCATCCCATCGAATGATTATCATTCGTTGCTCATCCATCGCGCGTAATAAACGGAAACCCTGCGCTCGCAAAAGCATTGCACTGAAGTCTTATTTTTCAACTGCTGTTTCTAGATATCCATTAGTTCATACACACATGTCAAAGCGATTCGTAGTGCGTTTTTTTACCGTTTCGGTGACATCTGGAGTCAACAATGCGACGGATCTTACAGTCTGCTAAAAATATGGAGATTCACTCCGACTTCCATCCTGCCAGTTTCCACGCACGCACCAGTGACAGAACTGCTGTAATGCACCCAACCGAAGGTAAAATTATGCTACACTCTAGTTCTGGTGGGTTGCGTCACTAGGAGGAGAACTGTGTGCAGCAAAAAGGAGAGAGGTTACAATGACCCTAGGAACAGGGGATAGGTGGGTAGTCTTTGTCAATGGCGTCGTTTTCAGAATGAATCAGTTCCTACAACAGCAGCAACAGGTGCAAAGATTTTGATGACATAGGCATTGTGTGCACCTATAATGCTATCATTAAAGTCAGCAACCATTTTCTATGAAGGCCGGGGGGTTATCGAGTTCTTGCGAGCACGAACGGATGATGGAGTCACTGCAAAACGGAAAGAGGATTCTTCTCATTTTGTGCGAGCTATGCCATGATCCACCTTTATGACGTATGATGAGCGGTTGCCTCGATGCGCTGAAGGAATGAGGTAAAACTGCTGAGCATAGATAACAGACCTGCGAATGGGAGCTTCTTCCTTTCTTCTTTATTTCATCCTTTTTCGTTACTTTGGATCCACTTTTAAGGAGGCTTTTCGATGCACTTTTAGTAAGACTCTTCTGAGTGCTTTTAGAAGGGCTTTCTGTGTATGCACCTTTAGCATTCTTACCAGTCTGTTTTGAGGGGATTTTTGGCGAGTCCACTGCACCTGTCTTTCCTTCTGTTGCTAAAATTCAGCACATCAGGTTGAGTGTGTTTATAAGCTGCAGTTGCAATTTAGGTCCCCCTCTTTCGACGCAAAAAATGGAGTCATCTTAGATCACCGTGTCACTGCTTCATCTGGCTGGGGAAATATCTAAGGAAAATAAGAAATTGAGAAAGTACCAAAAATAAAGACCTCCATTGTTAGACACAACAATTTTGTGAAACACTCATTTCAAATGAGTTCAAATAAGCACTTATGATTATAACACTGCACACTTTCTAAATGAAATCAATGGCTGGTGAAAGTCCTCGATTAGAATGCACCAGTGGCAGATATGAACTGACCGTGGATTTCCACCAGAACATTTTGACACTTCTCGACATTCTTTGGGAATGGATCATGAGGATCGTACTCGCGTGGCGCCACAACGTACTGGATTTGTAAGCAATCATTGCTTGGTTGGCCGGGCTGAAAATCCAAATTGTACAGTTGCAGCGGTTTCTCTTCAGTATGCAGGCAGGTTATAGGGAGTTAATTCAACTTTTCATTATCACTCGCTGAGGCGCTCACATAAGAACCTCATATGTGTTGGAAATTCGCACCTGTGAAAGCTAATTCTGAAACTTTTGACAGTGAATTCCAACTTGGACTCTACATGGACTTCGAGACTTTAACCATCAATATTGGCAGCCCTCCTGAGATTTGTAAACGCATAAATTATGGAAAATGAGATATCACCAGCCGCCGAACTGTTATTGTCTTGCTTTTTCCTGGCTCAAGAGTTCCTTTCACAGGACGTACCTAAAACATCGTGTGGAAATTAATCATGAGGTACGTACTCACGTGGTGTTCGTATACAGTGTGCAGCAGCCATAGGGTACAAATAATTTGCTGGACCTTGAAATGATGTAGTTTTCAATTTTCAAAGATTATCGTGCGGCTGCTCCAAGCATTTTCTTGAAAGTCGAGGGAGACCCAGTCAACCCTGTATCTGAACATCCAAAACGTTCCAGGTGCACATCGTTAGTGGAATACGTCGATGAAATATAGAGTCTGGAACACATGTGCACGAAAAAAATAGCGCTCTTTCTTCAAATTTTCATTTTGCCTTTATTCAGCCGTCCACAACATCCTATAGCCTACGAAAGAAAGATATTGGTTGGTTTTGTGCGGTTTCCTAGCTGCGAACATTATCCCAGCCTTTCCTTTTGCCACATCTTATGGAGCTGTGCACGGGCAGTGCTTCCCAATGGGCCCCGCTTTCATCAGAGGTCCTTTTCTCAGAACATACTACTGCTGGTTAACGGTTTCATCGCCCTTTCCATCCTAGATTGTGTTGAGAGATAATGCGCGTTCCATTATTCACTACTTTCATGATGTTTTCAGGATGCACCGTACGAACATAGCCGCATAAATATTTATGTTTTTTGTTCCAAACTGCCTGATATCTTCCAAATCGGGCTCTGTGTCCAAAAACTACATCATTCTGGTATCTACCTTTATTTTCCAATTTCATTCTGTCCAAGAGACCGGAGGTATGCAACTCCAGCATATTTTTTGTCCGCCGCTTCAATTCAGCAGTCAGACGCAACGCTTCATACACACTGACGTTGCCTGTACGTTAGGAAAGTCTTACCTTGTAGATGTCATATAATCGTGGCTTCACTTTAACTTTGAAGCAGATTCGCTCTTTGCCGACACACGTCAACTTGTACTGCGTGGATCCACCAGAAGCGGGAACCTGCAGTAGTTTTGGACATTTCTGTTGTTCTCATCAAAATTAACATGTGCTGAACTCGCTGCGAGGCACTGCTCTCAGGCACCCCGCGTTACAATTGAAAATGTACATTTAAGGGATTTTCACTTGTAAAAAGAACTTTTAGCATCGGCAGTATAGTTCGCGACTCGAAAGGACAACAACAAGCTTGTTCTGCTGCAGCGTTCTGACAATCAGATATCCTAAAACTGTCTAAAAGCAATAAAATTTTGGTTGCTCTGTAGATCGAAATCAGCTCTCGTTGTTTGAAATTGTGTCATGTTTCATCGTTCCACGAAGATTCCATCGTCAGTAGTTTAATCAGTGTCACCACTGCAGCGGGTGGAAGCTACTTGATATGTATAGAGATGAAACCTGCTTCTCACACCACCATTCCTTGCAAGCATTTCTCCTATTTTTAATGTCAAATTTCATGCTAGCAAAAGACGGCGTGCGCGAACTTTATCACACCGAAGAATCTGGATATGAACTGCAGTGCATTTTATCGCAATAATTCTGGTCTTTTATTTGTTAATTGATGCGTCTGGCAGAACAACAGGGTGTGTTCAGATTTTGGTGAGCGGGAATTCGGTCGTGAACTACTTTTTCTGAAGCAGCTGCAAGATGTGTTAATACATGCACAGGCAGTGTCACCACTATAGAAGCGCTTTTAGCGTTCATATTCATATCATTGATAAGCATATTCACTCTGTGTTCCATCTTATAAGTGCAGAGTCCCTTCCAATCGCATCCAGCTATATCTTCACTGTAGATTTTTGCAAATAGAAAGCAAGTGTCTGAGTCAGAGGGACCAGATATTTGCAATTCGCCGTTATGTTTTGTTAGTTTTTCTTGTGGCAATCTCAAGAGCGACTACCGTGTGCCATGTGATGTGAAACAGTGCTGGTAAGCTCGCTTGAGTAGCTCTTGGTGAGCGATCGAGTGATTGAAAGCGATACTGCATATCCTTTATTGACAGCAGGTTTTGTGCCCCATAATAATGACTTAGATCGACTTCCAACATGATTGGCATGTTGCAACGGTAATGATTAACCTCCCAATCACTCTTGTTAATGAGCAAAGACTGCGGAAATGGAAATGGTAAAGAGGAGAGCACAGGTGGGTGCGCAGGTTTAGTGAATATAGGAAGAAAGGAACAGTGAATTTTCTTCCTATATTTCGTGGCAGTGACTGCGGCGCTGTCATGTAATGGCATCCGCTGGCAGAAGTTGGAGGATCATTCAATCGCTTTTTTGCTCCCTATCCTCCGTTATTCCTTTCTAACACATGCTATTATTAGCACCTCTAGCACGATTAAAGTGTGGTGCCAAGCGAGTGCTGGTCTTGTAGACCGATCATCACTTTTGAATAAGGAACGAGAGCAAAAACATTCATTCCGTTTTTTCAGGTTCGAAAAACACCTCACCTCAACAGTGGTTGGCGAAACAGACAGACGAGACATTGCGTGGATGAGTAGCTGCACACGTCACGCAACCGTACGACATATATGAACTTATAAAAAAATAGATAAAATTCTGCTCTATGGAATGGAGAACGAACAAATCGGTGATGACATGCAAATGGCTTCGAGAAGGAGCAAAGGTGAAGTGAGTCTTCTAACGATTATACATGCGGGTGGTTTTGCATAAGGGCAATTTGGTCGGAGCTGATTATCGGCGTAACGTTCTAAAACACTGGAACCAAGGCAGTACATTGCCACTTCGTCATAAGACAACAAAGGAATGTAGAAGCACTACATTGCTACTAACAAGTTCGGGACAAATTGCAGAACCATTCCTGTGCACCCCCTCACTTCATCTCTTCTCCTTTCCGAAGCTATTTGCCTTTCATCACTGATCATCCAAACGGCAGTGTTACTTACGAACCGCATAGAATTATTACATTAATTTGCCTAAATCATGTTTCTGAAACACATGCAATTTGTTGTGACGCATATTCCCTGTTAAAAATTCTCATTCCTACACAATTATGGTTAAGATAGTTTGGCAGGCATTTTCCAAAGCTGAGTAAATTAGAAGCATGGTATCATGAGGATTTTTCTCCAGCGTGACTACTGCAGATTGCTTCCACCCACTGCACATGAAGAGAGATCTCTGATATATAGCGCAGCTCTCGTGGAAGTGTGTCAAGAACACCAATGATACAAGATTTCTCAACGGCGAACGGGTCGGAATTTGACTCAGGCCATTAAAAGTTGGTTCGCTCGTCGTCTTGCTTAACCTCTATCAACATAATTTTTTATAAAACTGGTTGTGCATAGAGTTCACTGCAGAAAACTCATTTTCACCACAGTTGATTACCCGAATAAAAGTCGGCGTTTTACCTTTTTATTGTGCAACAGTGTCTGCGGTAAGGGGACGTTGCAATTAAGAAAGGAATTCATTTTACAGTCTTATTACAGTGATTCTTAATAATGCTTCACGCACTGTGTCACTCTTCATGCTCGCATCATCTCCTTTAACCAGTCACTTATCGTTGCGTCTTTCGTTTTTTGTTTTAAATTTAATTCTCAACTTTCATTCGTTTTCGTTTCTCATACCAGGGTAATTTTATAAACAGCCAGTCATACACCTTAGGTGCTGATTATTCCTATCGAATTATCAAAACAACCGTTAAATGTCCGAGCCTTATGTCGTTCCCAGCAATCGTTTGGCTCTATACAAATACAGTGTACCCCTGGTGATCATTCCTTTGCTGTACGAGTCCGTCTACACTTGCTTGCAATAACCGCACCTTCCTTCTGATGTTGCGTAATTGCAGCTGCAAGAAAGAGATTCCGGCAGTAATTTCGCTCGATGCTCAACGCATCGCCCGTTTATCTCCTTGCTTATGGGTTGTTCTCCTAGCATGCCGATGGTATACGAGTTTTTAACTACGTCTATCATCGTAGGTCCGATAATGACTAAGAGGGTTGGTATTGACGCAAATTGAGAGGGGAATTCACCGAGGCAACAGAGAACTACCACAATGCTCCAGAACAAACAAGAGAGCGTAGGCGTATGGGAGTACATTGCCCAAGTATAAATCGCCAGGCTGCGATGAGTAAACTAAGGGTTACTTTTTTACTGTGAGAAGGGAATGAGCGGCAAAACTTTTCTGAAGAACTAACCATACTGATTTTCTGAATCACTCTTACGTTTGCTTTTTCTCTCCTCCAGTATGCTTGATCTGCTTTTTATTCCATTTCCGCATGAAAATCAACCTTCAAGGAAAAGTCTGCATGGGATGTTGTTGAGATTAGCTTCCCATTCAGTCTTCGCAGATCGCATTGAGGAGCATGTGACTTTCATAACGACGTGCAATCTTAGAAATCTCAGTGCAGATCAGAACAATGTCTTCTTGGCGGTACCTCTGGGTGTTTGTGTTCGTTGATGACCAATTAGCGCATATGTGGGGCGGACATGCGGATTGGTATTTTATACACGACCGTACGCGAATTCACTTCACTGACATCGTAGATGTGCGGTTATCCATACGTGTTATCTTCTGCACTGTTCATCTGACAGCAAATCTTACAAAAAAAGACTTGATTTCATCGTGTTAAAACTTCTCACCCTCCTGGTCAGGCTCGGTATATTTGTTTTACGATTTTTCACCAAAGAACATTGCGATTATGGCGCTAAAAAAGTATTTTATACAATGGTACATTTCTTCTTCCGAGACATGCATAAGCCATTGATCGAGATCGCCTTAATCACTTCACAAGGTTGCAGATAATTAGAGGATCGGATGTTTACTGTGGTTCTCTTTCCGTCCTGTATCATGCTTTATATCAATTGTCTTCCGCAAATATATGCAGCAGAAGATGCATTTGCCTCAGATGCTGACCCGTAAAATGTCTATCTGTCCGTCGCTGCGCCCTTTCAAATAGCAAAATCTACAAGATTAACTTGTGCAGTTGAATGATGGCCAGACGGAGAACCTCAAGTTAGGTATATTTCCTCCTCTTCATGCCAAGCTCCGTTTGAGTTAGAGATTGCGCTTGACGCTACGGTTATTATTTCATCTGCTTACCTTGCTCCTATTAAATTATGTTAGAGCGAGTAATATTCATCTATGTAGGGCTGAAATTTCTTTCCTCTCCATTTTTTACACATGTATTGCTTGATGCATCTCGCCGTACCGCTTCTGGTTCACGACTGCGAACACTTTAAGGAGTGATGCAGCGCTAACTTTAAGCACGCTTCTACATGGGTGTTGTCCCATCTTCGAGCAACGTTAACAGCTGTCTGGTCATTATGTTAGCCCAACACGCATCTGTCTAGTTCACTCATTACATGACGACGATCTGATGAGGTGAAGATGAACATTACCTGCTGGAGCAAGCGGTTGATGTGACGGCATCGACCCCTTCTGGGTGCGCCGGCCGCTCCCATTGTTCCTAATTGGAGCTCTCCTCGGATTGCTTACAGCGCTTTGCAGTTCCCTATTTCCAACTCTGCACCAGAGTAATTCTCGCGGCTAGTAAAAATGAAACTAAAATTTTTGCCTAACCATCGGCGTGCAGAAATTTCCTATTGGCGAGCTACGAAAATACGAAACCTTGTAATCAAAACGCAAATGAAAGCTTATTAAAGTCTGCCCAGTTTCACGAGCCATATTCGAATCCCCGTCCCTCCAGAAGCATTGCATATAAATTGCACGAATGACATATGCAAACTCAAAAATCCTGTCGTACTGGGAAAACCATGTTCATCTATGCCCTGTCATTTATCACGCTTCTGCTGTTTGGCCAGCAGATATGAAAGTGGTTGCGTTCTACCATTCAGCCGCGCTTGCTCAGCTGCGTGCAGAGATTTAGTACGATTGAATTCAGGTTTGAATACCATAGCGCTGCCTGTGTTTGCTGACTTTGTATTTACTGGACGGTCTCATGTGATCAAACCGGTGGATCGCTCTTGAGTCAGTGGTTGTTTTTCCGATATTCTGTGGCATCATAGAGGT
The DNA here is from genome assembly GCA_037576465.1 of Parascaris univalens. Taxonomy (NCBI): domain Eukaryota; kingdom Metazoa; phylum Nematoda; class Chromadorea; order Rhabditida; family Ascarididae; genus Parascaris; species Parascaris univalens. The sequence goes on from CM075173.1 coordinate 27,851,477, forward strand.
AGCGAATCTGGTTTTCCAATCATCCAATAACGTCCGATGAATAGTTGTAGCAAAGTTCTCCTTTTTACTAGAAATGTCATAATAATCAGAAGATTGTAAAAACTTTAGTGGAATACTGAAAATGAGAAGCATTATGTTTGTGTTTTTACTAGCGCTACAATGCATTGATTTATCGCCAAAATGTTTCGAGGTAATCAGTACTGTTTTCTGAACTTTAGGCTTCCTGCTGATGGAGTTCATTAGGGTGGCAGACTTAGTCGAAGCAGTGCCGTTCTGCGGATCGTCACTGTTTGCTCTTAGCTTCTTGCATACCTTCATAAATCACCAGGTGTCGATGTCGGCGAGTCAAGCCACACAGTATGAGTGAAGGAAGCCAGATTTCAACGAAAAAATTTAGTAATGCATTTGCATGCACTTCCTACTATTCGTCTTCATAAACCTTGCTTTTATACGTCTGCACTTCCATCACAGTTTTATTCGTCCTCGGATGTGATTGATGTCCAAGCATATCTCAGAATTGGGGTCCGATCTGATACATTCGTGCACACGACAGCAGCATAAGCTTAGCCTCTGCTGTTCATTTCGAAGGCGTCTTGATCTTCTCCAGAGTTGGTATGAAGAAAGACAAAGGCACAACTGAGACACCCTTGAAGGATCTTACAGCAGATGGCGTCGTCCCATCACAGTTTTTTGTGTGGGTAATCCTCAGTTTGTAGTTGTCACTCTAAATGGTACAGTACTATTGCTTTATCGTTTCTCTGGTAGCAAAATGTATTGTGCCCATCGTGTACACTCTCTTTGGAGCAATAATGCAAAAATATTTCAGAGCAGAAATTTTTTCTTTCATTGTACATGAACAATGTGGTATAGACCACTTCATTAATTCAAGCTTCCTCCACTGATGAACCTCTCTTTTTCCCGTGCGATGCGGCAGGGAAACATGATCAACCCTGCGCTGTTAAAACTGGACAAGTAGTTCTTATTGTTTTTTAAAGTCTTGCTCTCCCCAGGTCAGTTTCAGTATGCAAAGTTTTTCCGTTTAAATATCCATGAAGACATAAATGGAACTATCGAATTTCGCTGAAGTCAGATTGTAGGAAACACAGTGCATTTTTATTTGAGCAGTTCAATTACTGAGATTAAAACCTTACATAAACAACGTAACGTTCATCTCTTTACGTTGAAGCACGCAGATTCGAACAACTGAAAAGTTGAAACGTGTGGATTGGTTGGATGGGTGTTGGAAATTTATAAGCTGCAGTAAATGAGCGTTGAGAAACATATGCTTTAAAATCTGTAGGCACGAAAACATATGTTGGCAATTATTTTTCCGCCCGTCTCCTAAATTTAAATTTGCAATGTTGTTATGCAGGCGACGTATCTGGACGAGTAACTCTTATTGTTTTTTAAGGTCTTGCTCTCATGCATGCTGCATTCTTTTTGTAGGTCCTTCAGCAATGAGACCACATAACTTACGATTAAATGACTTTATATGAAATCTATATTGGAGACTGGCCAGTGTTCACTATCTTCGCTCGTTTCGGAAGCAGTGATATGCAATTATGAAAAGACTGAACACAGTATTTATAACTACACGTTGTATCACTTATTATGAAAAAACGAATGTTCTTTTTTCATTTGGAATTGTCTAGACGTTCTCGTCAAACCTGTCACAGTTCCTCGCAGCAGCTTAAAGACTTCCATTATTAGAAAAAGCGTTCTGGACATTTCGCAATGAGCAGTCGGATGAATTTAATTACAAACGCGCGGTTACGCTTGTTTCATTCATTGCTGACCACTAAACTCACTTATTCTGATCGATATGATCCCCAGGTGCATATTTCGTCATTCACTCCGCTATAAGCCTCCATGTGTCGAAAATGGTAGGTCTTACGAAACCATCGCCTGGACCTTCGTACAAGAAACGGATGACAGGATGCTAAGCGTTTCTTTATGATATTATTCATTTTTCATCACCACTTGTTTATATTACCGACTTTTATACAATTTTTCGGGTCAAAGTGCATGTCCGCACATTGAAATTTGCATGGTTCTGCTACACCTATATAAATAATTCCTCATGGGTGTCCATTATCTCATTACAGCAGTTGCGCTGTGGGCGTGTCGCTGAGCACTAATCGTACGGAGAGCAGACTTGGCATTGGTCAGTTCTCTCCTGTTTCCGGCACATAGTTCGTCTCCTGGATGGCGTTGTAAATTTGAAACTGTTTGAGGTCAGTCTCTGATGGCAAATTCTGCTCAGAAGTGTATATTTTACTGCGTCCCAACGCAATTTTTCATTGAGCTGAAAAACTGGATGCTGCAGCGATAATGTGGATAGATAATTTGGATAGCCATGCTGTCGTAAGTCATCGTGGGAGCCCTAGTGAGCGTTCAGTGTAACGTTTCGTTGTTGCGTGGTTCACTTTCCTCTATGAAAAATAATTGCGAAATTCCCCATACAAGATAAATGCAATCGTCAGTCGAGTGTTTTCTGTCGCGTAGTACCAGTTTTTCCTGTTTACATGAGCTGTTTTAATTTACCTGCTTTATCATCTGCACTTTTGCCTGTTTAATCTGTCCACCTTTTCCGTGACTCCACCTGTTATTTCACCTACCAAATCCGTGGTCTCAAGACTAACACTCACCTTCGGATAAAATCGAACTGAATCACGAATAATGCAAGCATGTAGCAGCTCCAGTTCATTTAGGCATCCCATGGTTTTGCAGATATTCGTGCGGTCGGACAATGATCTACTCAGCAACCTTTCCAGTTATCCTGCTTCTCTTGGGTGAGCTCACTGCTTACGTAACCGTCTTTATGAATTTTTAAACAAAGACGTAACAGCGGAGCCAACTAAACGACATGTACTGCTCATATACATTTCCATACATCTTGTTGCCCCAAATGCTAAGGCACGAGTTTACCACCGATGCTTCGAAAAAGATAATAAATGCGCTGTACAACAGCCTACTAAGTCCAGCTTGATTGTCTCGATTACTGCCAAAGCCTCCTGTTTCATCTGTTTCACAGGAAAAGATGTTACTGGTAATTTGTGCTGGGAAACATATGAGTTGATTCAACGGAAGCAAAAATTAGTTTACTCGATGGCGGTCCTTGTGCCGCGCACGTAATATCATGTGCTTTCAACAGGTCCCTATTTTCCTTTCACGTGCAGGACAGCGATCTGATTAGAAGTGGCCGCTTCCCATTCGACACCGTTATTTGTGAGAGAGGAGATCTTAATAATTACTCAAATTGATGCAAGATAGTAACATTCAACATGAAATATAAGAGCTCGGCCGATCGAGTCTTTATCTTCGCATATAATATTGTCAAAGGTATACAGTATGGGGTGTTTTAAACCATAATTCAGTCATTTGTAAGGGCGGAAAGGCGCTGACGTAAAACTTCTGAAGAAAGCTACGATGAAGCACTTGGTGGGTGGAATTCGCTGAAATTGGTTGCAAATGAAAAGGCCACGGCGGTAGAACTCGCCAGTTAGCTGGTTTTTTTGGAAAATATCCAGCTCTCTATTATCAACGACAAAAAAATTTTTGTTGTTTAACGTGTATGTTAGAAAGATTCAGGGACTGATGCTTCCAGCTTTCAACTTAGCATGAAATGAATGAGAAGAGTGACAAAAATTGGTAGCGGTCGGGTTATTTCGACTTCTTGAGCAAAGCGTCGTAGGCTGCCTCGACGCGAAGAAGAGACGTCATTTCCGTTATATGTATGCAACGATTTGGCACCGGTGAATTAAACCAGCGACCGATATTGAATTATTCCTTGTAGCTGATGTCTCTTCGTTAACGAGTGCCGCATCTCAGACGTGTTCGTCGAAAGTTCTCACCGACGATGAAAGGCTACTGATTCTTGAAGAACACAACTCACGCAGATCTCGCCTGGCAAAAGGGCTTGAGAAGACAGCGAAGTGGACTGCGCCGCAAGCTTCTGAGATGTACAAAATGGCATGTATATTGCCATCCATCTACTTAGTGGTAGAACTAGCTCAAACCTGCAAACGGCATTTCAAAAAAGAGGCTCCTAAATGGTCATATGAATAGAGGCAAGATATTAATGTAAAGAGGCCGAAAGAGGGGAATTGCGGACATCACGAGACTCGGATTACTTTTTGCTGAGGCGTAACACTAGGTAACTGGTATTTCAGAAATCTTCGATTACAAAAATTTTTGAGCGTTCCTCGGCAAGAGTTGCAGATTAACAGTTTCTTTTCACGCCTTTATTTGTTTGTAATCTAGTGCATAGCAGGCGGTCACTTCGAACCGAGACAATGAGCGACTGACATTTTTACCGTTTCGGTTTGAAATTGTGTATGATCTCAGGCAGTTTGCATGGTTCTGAAGAATGAGAGTGCGGGATGGAATACTTAACGACTGTTTTATTATAACATGGATGTTGCAATTTATCGTCGTGTCATGGTGAAAATCCTACCCAATGAGGGACGGCTGTCACAAATCGTACATGATCGCGTTCAAGAAGGCGTCAAAAAACCACGGAACCCTTGTCAGAAAGCACGAACTTGGCGAAAGTCTGGTCACTTACAAAGTTTGAAGGCGGTCGATTAAACCAACAGGTTTCTTACTTCCGGAAGTCTCGAAAGCTCCGTGTGACATTCACTGTTGAAACTTCGTGATGAAAGTGATCATTTGAGCGAGCGCCGCGGGGACAGCACTGCAGCCCTTAATGCATCCGCAGACAAAACTGGTCAGGCATGTATATATCGAAATAATCCCATGTGCCCGTTACCATATGCAGCTTCCGCGAGATGACTTCGTCCTGCTCCAGCATTTATACAGCAGCACTTCCTCGATATTTTGCGAGCACAAAGTGACGCATACGCTATCGCACCAACTTACCATTTAAGGGACGTTCGTGACGGCTACGTGTAGCAGAGCGTGTGCTGTATAGCGGTACAAAGAAAGCGCCACAATTACAGGAGTGTAGTGATGCAAGGAATGTATCTATTTCTGCCATGATGAAGTGATGAGGAAGGTGTTATATTAGTGGCACAGGTACAAGCGATACAATGTTGGCATGGCTGTATAAGGTGTCTGTTTGAGTGTTTCAGCAATTCATGCCTTGGCGGCTTCAGCGTCCTGTGAGGTCGCCTGTGTTGAGCGGTATTTTGAGGACCTTGCGGATGCAGTCATTTGCCATCACTCGATGGCGCCATTCCACCAGTCCCGTGGAATCCTAGTGGTTTTTCACTGGAAATTCAACCATTGCAGCCGGAAAGCGTTCTCACTTCTAATAAAACGTCTGATTTGCCTGTCGTGAGGAAAAAGATAAATTCTGCCGTTTGATAACTTTTAGAGTTTCACCAGGCAAAAAAATTTCATATGAGGCGGCTTGTGTGTAGGATGTTAAGTGAGCGTTTGCAGGTCTACGACTGTCAGTTGGAAAAATGGGCGCAAAAGCATGCCGATCGCTGCTACTTCAAGCACTCTGAAGACAGGCATGACGTAGGCGAGAATATCTACAAATCGACTGACACAAAATCTTCAAGTAACAGCTCTCTTTCTTCTCGACAAACACGCAGTTAGCATTGACACGAATGCTAAGAGGTCATTGTAGAGGAGGAGTGCGCTTAGCTTTGTTGTTGCGGGAGAGGTGTAGCAGAAGTTGGCTAAAGGCAACGAACGTGGCGTTTTCATCTTGTCATCATCACATCTCAAAGCGTGCTAACAACTTTATTATCCGCTAATCAAGTGCTGACATTTTTGAGCTGCCACAGTCATTTTGATCGAATCATCAGTTAAAAGGAGTTAAATATCGTTACTATCGACTGAGCAATGCATTCGCGATGATCGTAACATCCAACAGTGCAAAGGAAGATATTTTTGAGTTTATTGTTGATCGCTCACTGTTAGGTTTCCTGGTAGTGGAAAATTTTAGCATCATTGCAGAAATGGCGTACAACTTATGCGTTCATGGGAATTGCTTTGGTGTGATTGTTGTTTACCACGATCCTCATCATATTGCAATTCATTCCTCTCGAGATGGTGATTACGCATGAAAACGACTTAAAGTCATATGATTCCCAGGAATGCCGATCTGTGCTGCGATTTTAGTCTTAGCAAGATCATCGGTAGCGAGCTTCTTCTTTGCTTTTAGCTAAACAAATTAAATATAGTTAAACAATGTGAGACTATCAGCGGTTATGAAAAGAAACATTTCAGCGGAGATGCTTCCAGAAACTGCACTATTCAAAACTGCGACATGTAGTAAAGGAGCCATTGCCGCTTCGGTCATCTGTTGAATTTTTTTTTAGAATTTTACCATTTGAAAAAGGCAGCAGAGTTGTGGTGGCGAGAACTGGAAGAGGTTGAGTCTAAAAGCAGTGGACCCTTGATTTTCAAAGGTCAACTCAGCATAGGCCACTTTACACAGGTTTGATATCTTTCTAGTTCTACGTTTGGCCAACGCTGCAATTCATTTGCTCTGTCAGGGTTTCCTCCGCGAGAAAGTTTTTCCGCTTGCACCGTTCATTGTGGTGTAAGAGTGGATCATAGGCGCCAAGGTCGCGATCCACATGCAAGCTGCAACGTTTTAAAAGCAGTGCGTGAATTGAGGGCATAAGCTGTTTCGAAATCCAGAGTTCTCTTTGATAAAAAATTTCAGCTCCGATAATTCATGTCGGTGGTGGGTCATGTAAGGGTATCGGCGCCTTCAAACGCTATAAATCAAATGCACGAAGGAAGGATGGACAAGCTTCTTTATCTCCTCTTATTTTCGACTAACTACATCGCAAGAATAAAAGCTTTTATTGCCTTTAAGTGCTCAAAATTATCGCACTGAGAGCGCTCAACCGCTTTGTGCTGTTTGTTATTCGCTTTCCGATATTGGGATAGGAATCATAACTCGTAAACGTATGAGGCCATTGATCACATGCTCAGGTGCATCAGTCTGCATATCAGTGGCCATAAAATTTGAATCTTCTCAAAACTGAAAACATCTGGAAAAGTATTAGTTCACATGCCACATTGTCTATAACCTATCTCATTGTTTTCTTGTCTCTGCATATGCAGGAGCAACCTTTTTTTAATGAATAATATGCGATAATCGAAATGTCTGAATTTTACTCCTTGTCGACAGCAGATGGGATGTGAGATTTGCCGGCCGGCGATGAAGAGAGAGGCCCTTGGAATCCCGTCTGATGGTTATGCTGAATACGTTAAAGAAATGCGAGCGAATCCCACAACCACTAGGGTCGCATATTGATGGTTCTGTTCACTGCTGAGGCCTCCATGAAATATTCGTAACGAAATGAATGAACTGCCGTCTATAGACAGGTCATTCTTTTTAGATGGCGTGGTACAAGACGGTAAACCTTGGATGCGGCATCTCATCAAGTTGCCCTGAAGTGTTTGTTGTCTGTCAGTACTCACCTGCGTGAGTTTTACCGGCGTCTCATTTACCTCCATATATGTCGCGGGGCGGATGTTATCTAAAGTTGAAGAATGGTAAGACGGATTTGATCCGAATGACAATAGAAAACAGAAAAACAACGGAAGAAAAAAAACTCTCATGGCGATTCATTTTGAAACGTTGTCTCGTTTTTAGATTCACATCTTTCCATGATGAATACTCACAAAATTGCAGTCGCGCACAATAGCGCAGATTACGAGAACTAGATTACGTTATGATGTCGGAAATCTTTAATTTGTGGTCGCCGGAATTTCAGTGGCTCAATTTCGGCTCATTCTTTGTTCAGAAGCATGTGCCAATATCCCAAGACCGCTCTCATCCTGCTTCAATAGCCATTACATTGCAGTTGAGGTGGTTGTCACATTTTGACTGCGAAAAAAATGTAACACAAGATAGTCGTACCAGACCTTCACTTCCACGTCCATGAGCACTATGACAGCATTGTTGGTGTGCACTGCGCCTTCTTTTCTTTTTGTTTGCTGGTCCTGTCTTCTTATCATTTTGTTGTAATGGCTGTTCCGAGTGAGAAATGTAACAAGGTGCACTTTCTTCACATATCATTGCCGTTCTTCTTCCATTTCTTCGTTCTTTTATGCGTTCACACATGTTTCCCCTAGTGGGAAATAAAATCTATGCAACCAGTGGGCGCTGGTTTTCACAAAAGGTGGCCAGGGAGGCTGTCTGTGCGTAAAGCGTGTGAAATTCAGTCATCCCAGTGCACCTAGCTCGAAAGTTGAAGCTGCCTCGGACTTACTGGCATCTGTGACAGCACGTGCTTGTGGGCGGCAGTTGCGATCACGGAGATGCACAGCATTTTTCGAACGTAAAGCATAACGCCAGAATGGCGTAGACGATGGGAAAGGAACCGGAACAGGGTAGGAGAGAGTCAGAATTGCAGAAATGAGCAAGCTCCGCACTTTACAGTTTTTATGAAGAGTGTGAAAAAAATATTTGAATAGAACAAATAGCGGGTATTCGTCTGAATTCACCGTTAGCTGAAGAAGCAATAGAGCAATTGAATGCTCCGTTGAAATTCCACCTCGTGGTATGTTCGATACGTCACGTCACGCATAGAAGTTTTGAGAAGTTGAGAAGCATTCAAATTGATAGCTATAAAAAGAGGAAGAAGTCATTTCACATGTCTGAATCGTTTTAGTGGAAATAGCCGAAATCAAATGGTTTATCCCGTCGCCACATCACACTGCACAAAAGATGCGGACTGCAGATATTACAACGGATCAACATGTGATGTAGACGAAGGACTCTGCATTACTGGTAAGTTCGAAGTACTGCGATCTGGAAAGAAACCGAGTATGTTGAAGAGTACTGATACAGGAAACAAGTCTAATAAATGCCATAAGTCGCTTCGACGGCTGCATTTGTTAGTTGATCATTAAGTGTGCTTCAGCTATAACCCCCTGCATGCGCAATATTTTATTCAATAATTGTCGCACGCCATATTGTCTGCTTTGTTATAAGTCCTTGCGAATGACGCATAGTATACCGCTCATCCAGCTATTGTTGGAAACGTCATGCTTGATGGAACCGTGAGCAGCACGTTCGCGCCTAAGGTGCTGTCCTGCACAGTATGTTCGACTCTAATTTACAGTGACCAATTTGCATAGCCTTTCAGATTGGATGCCAAAGAAACCAGCGAAACCAATAATAAACGGAGTACCTATGCGCTTTCCTTACTGGTAAGAAATCTTCGTCCTATTTGTTTTCGAATCTCAATGTCCGTAACAAACAAATTTTGCACCACAAACACATTACCTTCCGTTCTCATTATTCAAGCAGTCGCAGATTTGCTAGCTGCGCAGTAATCTGTCTTACGGCTCGCCTCATCCCCTGCGCTAAGAGCAACCTGTGTATGTCCTCCGATTCTGAAATTCATTGTATTATAACGGTAAACAATCTTGCTATGCTCAGTATGAAAAGAATTCTGCCGAAATCGGCACATGCGGAGGTGCAATATTTCAATGACGGGAAGAGACGAGAGCGCGACCATCGCTGATATGCCTGGTGTGCCACTTCACAGTCTACCGCAAGTGATATGAAGAACGTGACACCTGATTCCCAGCTACGTATATTTCAAGTTTTCTCTTGAGTTTGTCGGCATCGCAGCGCTTTCTTCACTGTCCTGCCTTTGAACATAAGTGGTCACAAATCCACAGGAGTGATTTCCGAATCGAATCCATGAGCGCAGCAAATAAAGCAAAATGTCGAAAAAATCGCTTATCATCTTGCGGCATAAGTACAATGGACTCCATTCTACTTTTGTTGCAGTTCTTGATCTCAGCTAGTCGGATCTACTGAAGCAACAGGATTCATTTACAAGCATCAGATTGTTTTTTTCTATCGTAACAACTATTAGCGATGCGTGCTTCTATAGGTCAAGCCTCCGGATGTCCGGGTGCAATTGTACTCTGTGTGCTATCGTCAAAAAAACCATTTTGAAAATTTCCTATCGTTTTTGTTATGTGTTTGCACGTGCCATTATGGAGTAAGATATGAGATAAGCTTTCACATTTCACCTCACTCACCCCAGCTAATACTTGAATATGTGCATTCCCCGAACACCTTTAGGTGTGTCAGGTTTTTCGTTTAATAAACTTCGATGTGAGTTGAACCGGCATCGCAATGATACCAGCATGTCGTATGTCATGTTGTTACTACGATTGTTTTGCGATGAGTCATCAAGAAGTAATCTACCAAAATGCGGTTCGTTGTAAAACGTTACAAATATCTCACTGTCGTCTGCAAGGATTCTAGTTGAGTTGCGAATCCTAGTCATCACTATCCTCTCCCCCCACCCTCTCCTTCCTCTTCTCTCAACCCACCACATCATCTCCACTCCGTGTATCTGCAGTGAGTACCAGTGCTTTCATGTTAGCTGTCTTATAGCACTTTACATAGTAATTCAAGAACTGCTTATGTATGGGCTTTGAATTGCCACACAACAAATTGCGCTCTTCAAACAGCTGCTGTTAAGGAGACCGCATTTGCAAGAGGTTAGCTAGGAAAATGTAAAATGAAGTACGGATTCATGGAATGAGCAATGCATTCCACATTTTGCGCTGTTGACATGCTGCAATGTTAATTGAACTGTTCACTCCTTGTCAGCATTAGTTTCACTTTTTTCTGTGCTCAGTATATATGACTCGTTGCTTTCAGGATCCGGTTGTCTACTCACCAAACGACTGCTACAGAAATGTTTATCACCATCACATACTTTACAGTTGCCTCAGTTCTACTCGGTATCGCCTGAAATGAAAATCATTGCTTTAAAAAATTTATTCAAACTGTCTCTTTGAGTGTCCTGTATTTTTGAATGAAGGTCTTCTTGAATCCAACGGGTGATGAGCTGCTAGTCTTGCTCCAAAGCACAGTGAATTTCTGACGTTATTTCTGAGAACATAGGAAGATAACTTTCCGGCGGAAGTTGGAGACTTTTTCGGTAGTCGCTTCTATTGTTATAAAGTATTTCGGTCAGCAGTTGTGATACTTGTATTGCTATATGGCTGTACTCATTTTAATCGGAACTTTTACCCATGGATCGAAAATGCTAAGGTTGTATTCAGATGCAACTTCGTCTTACCCGCTCTAATGCACTTACACTGCCTTTTTTTCAATGGTCAGAAGAAGAGTATGATGAGGTTGTTGTCATATAGGACGGCTAATTTTTCTATTGTCCCTACTACTAAATCTTATGAATGTCTCACTGCACGTAAACATGACTGCAAAATCTTTCTTATTCGAGCAGCGACTATGAAATATTTGGGAAGCAATGAGAAGCTCACAGCAAGCTGTACTGCCAAACTTGACTCTAGAATCTTCCCACGTATCGACCACTGAATCAGACTAGCGGTAGCTGCGACGGATAAATTTTTATCACTTTCTTTCGTCTTCTGTCATAAAGTTTTTCCATTAACTGGTTTTTCTATCATAAGCGCCGTAGTGACAGGTAACGAGGAACTCGCATTTCATGGTGCTACCATTCGAACCTGGCGCTGAATAAGTAAACGAAAAAATAAATTGCATGATATTTCCTTGCATGATCCAATGTTTATGTGAATGCCATATCGCGGTCTTGGCGGAAAAAAATGCACATTAGCGAAGTGCGAATATGTGCATTCCCCGAACACCTTCAGGTGTGTCAAGTTTTTCGTTTAATAGACTTCGATATGAATCAAACCGGCATCGCAATGATACCAGTGTGTCGTATGTCATGTTGATATTACGGTCACGATTGATGCATTCAGATTACTGGATACGGGGCAGATGCATGTACTACTCGAAAATAAGACAAAGTGCATGAAAATTGCGAGGAAATAACTAACTCTTGTGTCGTTTAGAACGACTACGTTTTTGTAATCCTGCTCAGTCCTTTAAATGGTGATAACTTCAATCGTATCGTGTTGAATGTGGCATGCAATGGGTATCCCACAAGTGGTTATAATTCTCTTATATTCACGTTCAGATATCGAGAGGAGACTTGACATACTTGGCTTAAGAAATGTCCCAGCCCAACGTGTGCCGCGTGAAGTTACGCAGCCGAACGAAAGCAGATGCGCCGACTATGCCGTAGGAATTTTTCCAAGGGAAGGTCATTCGCATCGCTGGAATGTCTCGTCAGTGAAGGCGAATCACCAAAAGTATAAGAAGCTCTACAAACTCATGCCGTGAAAATGCATGATTAGGTTAGGCGGTGTCAATATCACAAAAAAGCGATGCTGTGCAAGCCTTGGAGCGTTCGCGGAATGGGACACTGAAAACTGCCTTGAAAAGGTGTCATAGCGAAGAGAGCGATGAGAACTAGGAAGTCTGATGATGAAATTGCGGAGCAATTTTAGCTGGAGAAACCGAGTTTTTTAGAGCACGACAGTGCGTATTTCTGAAGTGGCACGGCTCTGAGGCCGCGTGCCATGCGTCGCCGACTTTTGATGTCACTACCTGGAATGACAAGCCTTGCGGTGCCTCAGAAACTATGTGAGTGCGAGAAACAATCTGGCATGAACAGTGATGGGATGTGAAGAGCACTGGAGACCTTCTTCCAATCCAATACTGCTTCCTTCTGTAGATATCAGTCTTAGACTCACTGACCATACGACCTGTGGCAGTGATTCATCTAGTGATTGTATAATCAAGCAGGATTCTTTTAAATAGAGGAGTGATTTTGAATATGTTGATAAGAGCATAAAGAGTTCTTTAATGCAAAAAGTTGGCTGGGTGACGAAGACATATGCAGGGGTCGTCGTCACTTAAATTTCTACTTAGGAAACCGTTGCGTTATGTCACAATGCGAATGGAGCAGGTTGCGCCATTCTCTGCAGGGCGCTTCGTGCTAGGCGCCACTTGAATAGATGAGCAAATATGCAAATCATTATGTCACGATGCGTCTGTTATAGACTGATTTGCGCATTTGTAGAGTCTTGTTGTAAGGGTGCATTTAGTTTTCCTAGGCTCTATACAGTAGCTGTTTCTGCTGGGGTCCGCTGATTCTCACACACGGCAGAATGAACGCTGCTACCATGCAAATCGAAAAATTCGTACGCTTGTTGGGGCGGCAGCGGAACAGCTGTTCGTGATGTTGCCTTCAGTTTTTGAGGTGTCACAAGGAGAGACGAAGGGGCGGAGTAGACGTAGCATTCATGCAGTACGGAGGTCATGATGGAAAGAAGGATAACCAATAGGATTCCAACAAGAGAAAACATCAATGTTTTGCTCCTAGTATGGCACGTGATCATTAATGGTGCAATGAAAATATAAGATCTCCATCAACCCTAATTTGAAACTTCACAAACGCTGCCCAGCACAGAAGTTTCAATTTGGAAGAAGTCCAGTTTCTGATAGCTGCTGCATCTGAAATCCTTTCGAGTACGATCAAACGCACAGTTACTGGGGGATACCTCCATTTCGATGTTACCGAATAAAACCTGTCCACTTTTTACCTATTGGTACCTTGAATTCTTCGTGCGAATTCTTTCATTATCTTCATCCTTTCTGTTGTTTTTAGATGCTGCTTGTTACCGAGGCCGGTAAGGATTGAGGTTTCCATTTTGAGAAGTTGCATGCGCATACCCCTCATCTATAAAAGGTGGGAAGGGAAGGAGTATTCGCTGACGAACAGCCTGGTTTTTTGTGGTGGATTTGTGCTGTGTTTCGAACATTCGATTTCTTGCTTATCGCTATGGGCTTATTAGACAAATGGAAACGTCATGTATTTGCAGTCCCAAACAGTGTGCAACTATTTCGTTATTTCAGCATCCTCGCATCCAGGAGCTTCATTCTATCTGCTCACTTTGACTTCAGTCAGCATATCAATAACAAATACTGATTCCTCTCCCTATTTCTCAGACAGGTTCACATTTAAACCGTTGGCAAAGGCGAAAACCACTGAAGGGATGTTGGAGGGCAGCAGAAAAAGTGGAGGAAAATCGTAGTGCGAAACAGGGTATGTACGAGAAATAAGACTCTTTCTGCGGGGACTTCGTCAGAACCTCTGGTCTGTGCTCACATGAAGATGAATAAGATGCGATTAAAAACAAGCAAGTTGTAGTGTGAGAACGCCAACATAAATCAACTGCAGATGAACCTACGCAGACTGAGGCGACGACAGGAATTTCAGTAAAAGCTTTATCTGCTGCGGATACCACAAACATTTCGAGTAATCGTAGACGTTGCTTATGTTTTTTTTTAGTACCACCTCTTCAATGACTTATTCAGCGAGTCGGGGAATGCTACGAAGTCATGTAATTCGAGTTGCGATTTACGTGTCTTAAATATTCGAAGCGGTGACCTGCGGGATTAGAATGTTTGGCGGGTGAGAACTCCTCCTAAACAAAGCTCTCTAACAAGTGATATTGAATGGGCCCGAGGAATTCTGTGCACGCAGAGATCTGCAATTCTTTTCGAATGGAGTCTGTGCAGTCGAGCTATGCTGCTGAGAATGCAGTCGTTGCGGCGTCGTTTTTCCTTCATCATAATGATGCAGCATATCTTGAGGCATAGCTTTTTGAGTCTGCAGTACAGAAACTCGAAACTTAATCGGACTGCGTATGCAAATTTCAATTTGGTCATTACGTCATGGCCCTTCTGACTTTTCCTGTTTAAAGGAATTCAAATCATGGAAAGCTGGTCCATATTCATAAAGGATTCATTCTATCCTTGCCGCTTTCCAGGACCACGCATATTTTAAGCGCAATCTTATGCTTAAAGTAGAATGTATAAGGCAAGGTCCAATTTCTCTTCATGATGATGTGCCGTATTCTTATATTGCACCTTACTTTTCCTATTAACCTAATGTGATTCAGCCTGCCATATTGCAAGGTGTTGTATTCAAGAACACAATGTTTAAGCGGCTGTTTGACCTCGGCGCTGATGAAGAAATTGTGCCTTCGGTGTTCCTGAAGACAACTTCAAAAAAGCGGGACGCAGCACTTCAGCTGACACTGGCATGGCGCATTTTCATGTCATGAAGGAAGATGCATGAATTTTTCCTTCGCCGTTCTTTCTGCATTCCTTCTCAAGTTCTATGTTGCGCGCTAAAATATTGCAGCGAAGAAAGTCGTTGCCGATATCTCAGAGCAGGGGAATTCACCAGATCCGCCAGATGAAGCAGTCGACAGAGCAACAGAATTTGGTGAACCGGATTGTTTGGCTGCAGAACTAACTCAACAGGTAAATATTTGCCTTAAAATGATGGCTGTGTGAGATCACGACCTCAAAGTGGTTTAGAAATGTTTCATACAATGATCGAAAGCCTCTTCAGTGTTCGCCCACGTCGAAGGACGCCACAGGATGTTGTTATCAGCGAAACTGCAGTACTTCCAAGACCGTTCACTTGCGCACAAGTACCCAGAATTTCAAAAGGTCCCTCAACAAACTTCATAACCTTTCAGTCTCATGTCGCGCGATTGCGTACATGATAACGACTTAAGTTTACTACCGATTTCTACCGATTCACTGTTTCCAACCGTTCGTATATTTGCAGGCATCTGCTTGAATGCGTCCATCTTGCTGGATGAATTGTGTAAATTTTGTCATCATTTAGAAATATTTCTTGAAAGAATGAAGGTCACCGGTCTTTGCTAACTGATTGTGGGTGTGTTTATTGTACATGACATGTGGAGTATGACATATCAAATCTTCCGGCCGAAAGTGTATGAAATCCCTTGAAAACTTTACTTATTTACTTGAATCGACAAAGCATAAAAAGCCTTGTCTGTGAATGAATGAAGGAGATATTCAGTGCTCTTCAGTACGTGCATGAAGCTCACACGGAATGCATACCTTTATTTAAAACCTGCGTAGATGTTAATGATCCGAACTGGATGCTCTACACTTAATTCGATCGGCGTTCAGTAATGTTGTTTAAGTAAATTCATGCATGTACATAACTTTTTCGGAGTTGAAGGGCTTCATTAAGATTAGTACCCCTTTCTGGCACATGAATTTTCAAATGTTCTATGATACTCGATACTTCATGCTTCTATACCGTGGTATTTGAAGGTTGAAAAGTTCGTAATATCAGTGGATATCACCGAAAAATGGATAACACTGATTTGTAACTGTAGAGAATGGTATTCACGATGCTGATTTATGTGCTGACTGATAACGACGGGGTTGGTGCTAACGCTGATAGAGGAAATTTGAATCGATTTTTCGGGGAAATATTCTTTATAATTATTGAAGAATGGACCGAGTTAGACTCAAATCGATGACATTTCAACGTATAAAATCATATATCCTTCATCGTGCTTCAGCATTACTTTTCTGAGACATAGGGAATATTATACGGAGTTTAACAGGAGCATAATATTCTTGCAAATTTCCAGCAATTTTTATTTCAGTAATAAAGTACAGTGGGCATTGTATAATGTTATATAATAATGATGCACTGTTGAGGTGCACTTCCAAATTTGTTGAAATTTTATTGCAGATCGCTATTACTATTGTCCCTCACAAGATATAGAACAGGTACTCTAGATAAGGAGAGTCATATCCATGACCTCACGAAAAAGGCCACTCCCGGTTGTGGCGTCACAAACATTGCATTTGTTCTATTTGAAGTGTGCATATTATGGTTAGAGATCGAAGAAAAACAGCACATTTCTTCTTACTCATCATTTAATTTGTGAAACTTTTTGCGGGGAAGGGGTTGTTCGGAAGGAGAGGGGTGAGGAGGGGGATATGCAGGTGGGTGGGAAGCTGGAGCTGAAATGAGAATGCTGAAAACTTTAAAAGATACGAAGAAGTATGCCATCTGAACAAGGCAATGTGCGGAAGTTTTGACTATCGGCTTATCCAAATATTTCGATTAAAATTAATCTTAAGTTCACGATTTTCAAGGCAGTGTATCACCACACTTCGAGGGCAATGTCCAAGAAGTTTTGCATGCAAAGCAGCACAAAGTGGAGGTCTTTTCCACTATTGTCCAGTATCGCCGAACGAATGTACCAATGGACAAAAAGCTTTCATACTAGCGGGAAGTAGTTTCCCTTAGACTTGCAGTTCTTATGGTGGTAGCAATCGTGCACCTGGCTACAGGTAATTTCACAGACGTTCTTATGAGTCTACTTTTGAAGTCTAGATATTCGACTACTCATTCGGATCGTCTAGATATTAAGCTAAACATTAAAGTAACTGAGAGTTGCATCCAACACGTTCAGGTACACATGCATAAGCGATCGCGGCAAAAAAACAGCGGAGGGATCCCGTATCAGTTTTTACTAACTTCGCTAGTAGCAGCCATTAAATTATTCACACCCTCATTTAAGCTCGACCTTTTGTTAATGTCCCACCCGAAGTGACCTTTCAGCTGTCAGGATTCAGTTGACGGTTCGATGTCGTTGTGTTGTGCGGATGCAACGTCCGTTCATGCAGATATATTCGTCACGGCGAGATATCCAGTCGGGTCCGAAGCTTGTATGTATGAATATGTATGTATGCTTGTATGTACCGCTTGCCTGTAAACCTGGTTGTCCACGTGGCTACGCATGTACTCACTCGAATGTTCCAAAGCTACATTTGTGTTGTTCCTCTTCGGTCCCACAAATGCCAACGTGAACCGATGGTGCACCATACGAAGGTCCAGGTATTTCATCATGCTTCTTTTGATATTCCTACGGTTTTCCATGGATGTTAAAATTTTCCTAGAATTTTGGAGTTTACTACCTCTGTGAAGTCTAACGTTTAGTACTGTTTAGAATGAGTGAAGAAGATATCGAACTGACTGCAATTTTTATTTTGTTTTTTGTTCTTATCTAGAGGTAAAATTCTGCAACACTTTAGTATATGAAAGTAGTGCGCATTTTTACCTCCAACAAAAGAGTAAGGATTACAGCGCTCTTATATGCGAAAACTCTAAAGAACTTTAAGTGCAACAATTGAATATAGCCAAGATTTTTCTAAATCTTTGCATATATCAATTTAATTAAAATTGCATATTGATTATTTAAGTTACTTAATTCCGAGAGCAGTTGCTAAATTATTATAACTACTTTCGTCGCTTCTTCGTTATTTTAAGAAAGTTGAGCATAAATCTAAAATTGATCCTAATAAAAGAAGCGAAACATTGAAACATTCCTTCGAATTAAATGCATTTTATAGTTGTTTGCTGTTTGCAGTTAATTTCTCACTTTTCACTTCTTCTTCTAAAATATATCTTCTGCATTTCCTAATGCATTCATTTCAGTTTATATTTGTATATAGATTTCCTGAAAAAAAGTTTTCTACCGCAGCAAATGTAGCTTTAAATAAATGTTCCAGTACCCTCATGAGAGCAGTATCCTAAAAAGAAGTATTGAAAATAAACTTTTCCTCCTCTCATGAGACTAATTCGTTCATCCAAAGCTCACCTATTCGTGAAATATTTTATTGCTCACATAGACGAATATTTTTATTGAAATAATTTTGTACTCATCGACTGCCAAGCAACCTTTATTTTACATTAAGTTGAAAAAACAAAATTTAATTGATCTGAAACATGCATGATATATCGATCACTTGGTAAAGGCCGAAAGCATTATTCATATGTAGACAGATGACAGTTGCATTCTACTTTCAAGCGTCATGAACTAATTACACCTTATAAACTATATACGCATTCCACAACTAATCAATAAATGGTGTGTGTTGAAAATGTTTGCTATAGCTAATTTGGGTAGTGTCGCCTGGAAGATTAGCCTTACAATTTCAGGTGCACCCTAGAAACAACGATTCCATGCTCTCTTAAACTGCTTCGATGTGTTTCACTTTGAAAAGTAAGATCAGCATCATCTGCTCCTCGCAATTAACTTGGCTGTTGCATAATTCTTGAAATACTGTAATAAGAATTTGGTTGGCACAAGTAAATGCTTGGAGACCCTGGAGAAGATCTTCGAAGACCGTTTACTCGATTCATCGATTCATTCGTTGGTATTGCCGGCCAGTCCAAACCATAGCATTTCACTTCAGGTAAAGTAAAAAATTCCATATTCATTTACTTTCTTTTACTTTCCTCTATTTTAATCTGAACAGTGAAATTTTTATTTTGCAATTATCTCACCTTTTCAGGAATATTATTTTTTAATAGTCATTATTGTGGATAAGTTTTATCTTCAACGCCGAAGCGTTAAATATGGTGACGATGAAAGTGAGGCTTTATTTATCAATATCATTCACCTAAACGATTTCTTTAGGCTTGCATTTCCCATGGAGAAATGTAAATGCATATTTGCAAACGCATTATGAGTTTAGTCGCAACTTGGAAGATTCTCTAATGCAAACTAATAAAGAAGAGCATAAATAAAACAAACTTCCCTAGCAAAAAATACGACATTCTTTTCACTCCTAAATACTATCAAATACAACCATATCCATTCATATGTGAAAGTAAATTTTCAAAACAAAGGAAGGAATTATTATTTTCGCATTAGAACCCCGTATGTATGGTTATGAAATTTTTCAGCAAGCACCTAGAAGTAATGAAATCTACTTATGACGTTTACAATTCACATATAAGATTTATAAATAACTAAGCGCATAAAACACTTTAAATAATGAAGTGAATGAAGTTTGCTATGGGGTACCCCATAACGTTTTGCTTAGATTCATTCAGAATGTATTATTTTAGGTGGACGGTATAAGTATTCCAGGGTACGGTTAAGTGTTTTACTGGCATGCAATACACAAACAGAATTATATTCGGGCATATACCCTACTGAAAGTACCTATTTACAGGTAAAATTTTTTCTTCTAATTCGAAATTTTTACCAATGATCATCGAGAGAATCACATTCAAGATGGTGCCGAAAATTACCAACATAGCGTTAAAGAAGAATTTCGACCTTTAAGATATAAGATGGAAAATATGTGAACGAATTTTTGCCAAGCACGCAGTACTCACCTGACCGCTCGACAGTGATTAAAAAGATTGAGTTGATATTATTAGCTGACTCGATTGGCTTCTCGTAAAATTCGGTAAGTGAAGTAATGCTCCTTAGAAGTGCATTTTCTTCCCTTAGAAAATGTGCCGTTTTCGTTATTAAATGCAATAATTAATTTCTGATGCATTAATCGCTAACCGAAATTTTTGTTCAGAAATCTGTTCCTTTTTGAGCAATAACTCTTAGAAATAAATATTCGAAAGTCAATAAATAACTGAAAGGAAAGTGTCAACCAACACAGAACTTCTTTTCTCTGTTTTACCATTTCATCACTCTTACATTATTTCAAATATTGATTTTTAAATACTTGGCCTGGATTTTCAAAATAAATAAGTGTAGAAAGGAGCTAAGGTAAGAAAAGTCTTTTTTTCAAAATATAAATTCCATTCAAGGATATGAGGCCCAATTTATATTCTCGACATACAGTAAAGCAGATCAGTTCGTCGGTTATACCGTATGCGACAAGGCGAGGTCTCTATTTAGAAGTTCATTTTGCATCCACAATAACAGTCTTTGCTGTAATTGTGGTGTTATTGTTGGGTTGGAAAATGAGCATAGGTTGAAGCATAGGATCAGTAAAATAAGTAGATTGTGAAATGGCTTAATTAAGTGAACTGTTAGTAGGCAAGCAGAGAAATGAAGCAGATAAGCTGGTACGACTCATCAGTCTGTTGACTGCGAAGTTCAATTACGTCGATCCCTGTGATTATAATCCTTAATTTAGTCGTTTTCTTTAATGAGTAGATCGATACAAACGACTCAGTCAAATTTATTAGCAAGTTGAAATTTTTATAGGGTGAAAATTCCCCCGAGTCGTTCGATGAATCTGAATTGCAGGGTAAGTGCTCACTATATGATGATCACTATGTTTAACAAGTTTTGCAAGTGTAGCTTCAGTTGAATATACATACATATATGTACTTTAATTAATAGTACCATAATTAAATAATAGTTGTTAGAGGTAATATTTCACGCATCCAACTGCAGGCAACATGTACCGGGCCATCAAGGAGGGAAAATCTATTTAAAAGAAAACCACGACGAAACATTTTACCACTCATTTAGAGTGCAACGACAAACGGTTTCACAGCATATTTTTATACGAGTAATTCCCAATTACTCATTCAAGCGCCATTATTTACGATCAGCAGTAATTAAATATTGAAATGTTCTTTGCTTGAGAATAACCACAATGTCTCCCAGTCACTGTGAAGATGTCACACATGGGAAATTTAATTTTATAAATTTGGACTCTTCGGGGAAAGACGGTATGGAACAGAAAGATGGAAGAAGAAGGATGAAATGAAAGTGCAGTAAATATTCCAAAGAAACATAACAAATTATAAAACAAAGTTCTCCGCTAACGCCTACACAAAGATTTGCATAGCTGATTAATTCGCTGTAGAGAATAAAACGACAAATGTTATATTTAGTTACGAATTCAGATGCAAGATACCTGCAAATTGCAAGCGATAAAGTGAGGGCTACTCAATTTTTTTAATTCGCCTATACTTCGATGATGAAGAATCAAGTACTCGCGATTGATGAAGCGCTCACAATCTTCAGTCTCAATTAATTTAAGGTTCACTTACCACTGAGTTTGCATTTCATTACATCAGTTTATATCCAATTTCAATTCAAAGGTCCCCATCGATTAGAGATTTTGCAGTAATTAAAATCACGATAAAATCGACATTTATTTGTACATATTTTCCTTTATTCTTGATTCTCTTCTTGAGAGTGACAAATGTGAAATGATGAGTAGAACGGATGATAATCAATCCTAAAAGGGAAGATACAATTAAAGAAGCGCAAAAACAATAATTTTTTCAGTGCCAGTGTCCTTGAAACTATCACTGATGTGACAAACCGACTTTTCAAGACGAGAGAAACAATGAAATTCCCACCAATAATTGAAGCTGCATCAAACAGCTTATTAAAAAGAAATATTCAAATCCTCATACTAAGATGACGAACGCAAACGACCTTCAAGAAGAAGACATGGATTTTCAGCGGGTGGGAGATGCAAACTGAACGATGCGAGAGAAGAGGTAAGAGGATGGAGGGGTTGGGGGGGGGGGGGGTGAGGGGGAGGAGGTTGGTGAAGGGATTGTAACTCCAGGAAAGAAAACCGAGCCATGTGCAACGAAGAGGTGGAGGTCAAGGTGCTCAAGATGTGTACTGGACAGCTGTTGGAACCTAATAAACTTCGAAATCGCTAACACGATCTTTACCCTCTCTATGGAATCGCTAAAAACAACAGTTGCTAAACAAAATAGTAAGCCTGCTTAACGAATTTACTCAGATGAGATTCGCACTGAAAAGATTTAACGCATTATCATCTTTTCAGTCATAAATTCGGACATCGTCTGCAAACGCATGTTATACAACATTGTTTTGATTCTGTGGCATATGAATTACAATCGTAGAACATGCGTCGACTTGTTTTTTATACTATCTTTTACGCCACCATAGTCTCTATACGCGTTTTTTCATTCTTTTCGATCGAGTGCAATTTTTGCTGTATTATTGATTGACTGGAGAAGTGTTCGTTTATTCACATTTATCGTGTTTGTAATGAAATATATGTATCATAGTCCTATGTTATCATGTTCGAAAAATTCTTCGCAATTTTCTTACAGTAATTTCATAAAATTTCTTTCACTTCCACGTGCGAAATATATCAGAGGTAAAATGAGCCCATCACATACTTTAAAAAATAAATAAATGTGCCACCTTTATGCATTATCGAAGGAGAAACAGAACCAAATTATTAAAAGTCCAACGTCTACTGGTTGATCCTCCAATGATAAAACGAGATTCTCCCCTCCGTCCCCACCTCTTCAAAAAAAAGTTGCAATTTCGATTTGGTGACAACCACATGCTAGATCCACCGCATCTTTAGGATGAGATCGACATACTTTAATACACGCAGATGACTAAAGGAGAGTGGAAAGGAGAGAGAACATCGGTTGTTAACAAATGGAACGTTTTATCTGTTAAGTTTTATCATAATGGAATGAGGTTTAAGGAATAAGAACCACGATTGCAAATAAGCTCCAATAACGCTCACTGACTCCGTCCAAGAGAGCGACTCTACCAAGCATCCTCATCGAGACAATGAAATCGGAGTAAAATCAGATCTTCCTCTTGAGACGAATGACGGTGAATCGACTCGTCAGCGTTCGACGGAAAGGAGAAAAGCCAAGCCGGAACCTTCATTCAACCATGTTTAGCTCATGCAAATATACTTCGAGAACGCTATTATCGAATGATTGGTTACAGGAATGAAAAAACTGGCGTTAGAAATCGAATTCGATGAGAGCGGTCCAGTTGAGCATAAGAAGGCAAAGAGGTTGTGTAGCGCTTATGTTATCGGATAATTAAAGCAAGATCAAGCAACACGAGATGAAGTAGCATTTTTTAATATCTGAAAACAATATCTTTGAAGTAATGCTTTTACCTGTACATTATTATAACATTCTATTTCAGCTTACTTCTCCATCCCCCCAAGTTTCAGGTCACCTACCAGTAAAAACAAGAAAACAGACAAACAATATTTAAACTAGCAGTTTCATAGATGTGCTAATGAATTGTTCGGAGGCGTCGATATCTTGATGAAGAATAGCAGCTGCTTCCTGTCGCTGCTTTTGTATCTTCAAACGACAATGTTTAGGAAAACGTGACGATAAACAAACGATCCATTTATCAAGATCGATCACCGATACTGGCCATTCATTCACTCTCAACACCCAAACTCATCATCTCCGTTAAATCACTCCGAAAATTTTTCGCAATCAATATAAAGCCCTTCCACAAATATTAGTATCACCATCATTTCCTCCAGCTAAGTTCAAAAATATGAAAATAAGAAGAAAAGAGGGAAGAGGAAGATGACGAAGATGGCACCGAGGAGAAGGGGATGAGAGGGGCTCGGTAGAAATGGAGAAGGAAAAGAGGTGGGAAAACGAGCAGGAAAAGGAAGGAGAGGAGAAAGTCCAACTCATATGATGTTCCTACTTCTCATCACTCCAGAGCCCATGATCGTCTGCGAGTCACACTAAATTCAAACGTCCGATAGAGATGCCATCTTATAAAGACAGTAATGTTATATGCAGATAAAATACTCGGAGAGAATTAATCACGCAAATGAAGTGATTGAAATTCAGTCAATGCAACAGCCACAAAAAAAATCCATCACGATCGCAACGGAAAATCTAATACGGAAATTCCCCAACAACAGCAATTGGTAGATTATTTGACCTGCTTCCAATTCCCTCCAACAGTATAACTTATAATTTCAATTTTTTATCACATCAGATTACTACCTCCATAACAAATAATCTTTCTGAGGATATCGTTGTCACCAAAATATATGTGCTTCAAAAACGGGAATCACTTTCCTCGCCCTTCTCCCTTCTTCCCCCCCCCCCCCCCCCCTCTTTCCACCTCGTCCTTCTTCAGCATTCACTTAACATTAGCACGTTTACATCTCTTAAACATGTTACATAAATACCTGTTGTCCATCTAAAAAAAAGTCCTTTTCCATATTCACGATTTAGCTTCACAAATCGCTAAAAATTGGCTTAACTAATCAAACTTTATGTCTTCGAAGCACATCAGATTGAATCTCCTTCACAGTCACATAAAACACATTTTAGGAAATAGGCGACGATGAAGCAAATTCCGACCCCTTGAAGAACCACCAACTAACCCTACAGACGACTTGAAGTCTGAGGTAAGGTGAATGGAAATGAACATATGTCTTGAGGCAGCTCCGTCGATACTCTTCGGCCACAAAAAGACTCAGCATATTGAGCATCAGAAGCAAATTGGCGATTCGCTTGGCCTAAACACTCAATTCCACCTCATACCAATTTTTGTCAGCGATCATCTAAATCGAGGTCATTATTCAGCACCGCTCCCAGTAATTCATGAAAACATCACTAACAAACGGCATATTAAATCTGTTCGCCTGTAAAAATGAAACCTCACCTAGCAATCATTCGATGAATATGTTCTCAAAAATAAAGTAAACAACGATAACGAATCGTTTACTTTGTCCTACAGCCCCATTCACATAACCAATTTATTTTAATTACAAACCTCTCGTAAGTGCTGAAAGTTATTCGATGAATATAGTGGTAAAAATCAACTATTAATTATGAAATATGCCTTAGCCACATCGGTTTTATGATTACCAATTCAAGCATGACTAAAGTTCCCCCAAATGCGGAAACCTCCTCGATGAAAATAGTGGTGAAAATCAACTATTAATTAGGAAACATACCTTAGCCACATCGCTTTTATGATCACCAAATGAAAAATGATTAAATTCTCCCAAATGCAGAAAGTTACTCGATGAATGTAGTGGTGAAAATCAACTATTAATTACGAACTATACCTTAGTCGCATCGGTTTTATGATTACCAATACAAACATGAGTAAAGTTCTCAGAAATGCTGAAAGTTACTCGATAAATATAGCGGTAAAAATTAAATATAAATTAAGAAACATACCCAAATCAACAACTATGTATAGCGGTAAAAACGAAATATAAATTAAGAAACATGATATATCCACATCGGTTTTATGATTACCAAAAGAAACATGAATAACGTTCTATCAAATGCGGAAACTTCCTCGATGAATATAGTGGTGAAAATCAACTAATAATAAGGAAACATACCTTAGCCACATAGATTTTATGATCACCAGTCGAAACATGTTTAAAGTTTTTACCTTAGCATACCTTAGCCAGATTTATGATTTTTCCAAATGCGGAAGTTACTCGATGAATATAGTGGCAAAAATCAAAAATAAACTAAGAAACATACCTTAGCCACATCGGTTTTATGATCACCAAATGAAATACCATTAAAGTTGCTACAACTGCGCAAAGTTCCTCGATGAATATAGTGGTGAAATTCAACTATTAGTTAGGAAATACTGATTAGCACATCGGTTTTATTATTACTAATTCAAATATGATTAAAGTTCTCCCAAATGCAGAAAGTTGGTCGATGAATATAGTGATGAAAATCAACTATTAGTTAGAAACATACCTTAGCCACATCGGTTCTATGATCATCAAGTGAAACATGATTAAAGTTCTCCCAAATGCGGAATGTTACTCGATGACTATAGGTGCAGAAACCAAATATAAATTAAGAAACATACCCAAATCTACAACTATATATAGTGGTAGAAATGAAATACAAATTATGAAGCATACCTTAGCCACATCAGTTTTATGATCACCAGTTGAAACACGATTAAATTTCTCCCAACTGCGGAAAGTTCTTCGATGAATATAGTGGTGAAAATGAACTGTTAGTTAGCAAAGATACGTTAGCCACATCGGTTTTGTGATCACCAATTGAAACATGATTAAAGTTTTCCCAACTGCCGAAAGTTAATGGATGAATATAGTGGTGAAAATCAACTGTAAATTAAGAAACATACCTTAGCCGCATCGGTTCTATGATCACCAATTAAAACGCAAGGGACTTGTGAACGTAACGGTGCTCTAATTGCACGTGCAATAAATTACTCTCGGTCAGATAGATTCTTCGCAATTGCAAATCATTTTAATTATTTAATTATACGATGTGAAGAAAAATTAACGAATAAATGTTGCAAGAATTAATTCACGATGATATTACCTCCAACTACTGAAAGACAAAAAAATCACCAACCTTAATCTCTTCTAAATAATTATAAAGGTGGAACCGTTCTGCTGCAGCGGGCACCGATAGCATTTTCACCACTCCACCATCAGGTCTATTCCTCAAATGATTCGTAAATGTTCTCCAAAACATTTTAGAAAACTATCTTAAATTTCATCAAAATTAAAACTAAAATTAGCGGAAATCGAACAAAAGGAATTAAAATCAAACGGAAATATGAAATCACCAATTCGACAGCGAATTAATAATTTGGTATCCAAGAATATCATTTTCGGTTATCAGTAATCAAGTTCAACAAGTTAAAAAAGCTTGAAAATATAAATAACTGGTGAATTTAAAAGAAAATAAAAATAAAGGCAAAAAAAGCAACGTACAACCGAATGAAGATCATTGACACGTGGCAACGTATAGGATACCACCGATTCAATCGTTCTCTGTCGTTGCAAATACCAATCCAATCTGCAAATCAATAAAAACTCAGAAATACTTAAATCTATTTTCGCTGCAGCAACCACCTGAACATAGTTACTTTCATCTGAAGATCAAGGCCTACATTCGTACCTACAACTACCTGCACGGCATGGTCTATTTTTCCAGCTGCGGCCACCTAAACATTAGTATTCCGCGGGAGATTTTGAAACAAAAAATCCTTTTACCTCCAAATTTTCGTTCGGACAAAAAAGCAGAGTTTATCCCTATTGGCACGCCTCTTGGATAGAAGGCTGCAGCTGGCGTAGCAGAATTTTTTTCCAAGTTTACAAAAGTAAGAGACACTGCACCAGCCTATAGCCTCCTTTTCTAAGATAAGATGAGCCTAGGAACTTGGAAACGGCAAGTACTTCGTAGAACTGATACAAGGGTAATATTCCGCCTCAAGTATTCCTCAGCCCAACATGATTCGTTTTGTTCCTTTCTCCCTACCTCTGTGGGAAGTAATCCTGACTTGCTCGACTGGACTGATGCGTGAGAAGACAGAGTGCACATATACCACCAGCGCATACCACCGTGAACATAAACGGACCTGCCACCAGATCCCGTTTCGGCACGATCGTCAGTTTATGATGCAAAGGATTTGAAGATAGCTGAGTACTGAAGAGAGTGAAATTATTAGCTGAAAATATTTCACCCAATGTCCTCTGTAATTTCTGTCTCATTTCACTTAACTCCTGTGGAAAAATTCTTTTTCGCTATACATCAGAGGATCTCAGGGACCGGATCAAGTGTTACTAACATATCAGCACATAATTATTGATCACCTCCACTCAACCTACGAAATAAAATATCATACCTCTCGACTTGTGCTCATTTCAACATCATTTCAAATGTCCGTTAAAGGTGACAGACCAATGAGATCTCTATGAGTTGAGACTGCACCCGTTATACCAGAACTAACAGCCGATGGAAACATTGCTGTAAAAATATATACCTATTTTTCTGTACACCTGTCCACCTGAAAACTACTATCAAAGCCCATCGAAGCATCATAAGCAACAGCTGCTATTGCAAAATCATTTGCTTCGTTCATCGCTATAAACCCTTGTCGTTTCAACGATTACTTTAAACTGAAATACTGAAAATGGCATGTAGAGAAAACGATTTTATAGGCTAGCTCATATTCAGGCCTGGATTGAGGATCTGCTTTGTCCCAGCTCATCCTCTCCTTCCACAACTACCGGACACAGAAACGCTCGATACAGAAACTAGTCATTTGGCGCCATAATACTGCAACGACTGCAGAACGAAACTGCAGAAACAATTAGATTTCCTTCCCTGCCGATCTGTAAACGAGGCTTCTCTATCTGGGTGATCATCGATAGCAATCTTCTGCTTACGTCGACTTCGAAGAAATACAGTTGAACAGATGTTGCCAACGACCAGCAAAAGGATAAAAATAACTTCCGACGTAGCACACCTTGCTGTGTCTCATCAGTTCCTCCCTTTGATATTGTATCTCCAGCAACAGCACCCTCATCCGGCACGTTCGAAAAGCTCGGTGAATGCATTAACATCTGAAAAATCAGTACTTTGTTTAATTAAATATTTGTAACTGAAACGGTAACTCCTAAAATAATGGAAGGTGTTGATGCTCACCTGTCAACCACCTAATTACTTTAGTACACAACCCTTGATATCATTTGATTAAACTGCGTCTTTGTTGAGTAAAAGCGCTGTTCTGAAAGTTCTGAAACTTCAGTAAAACAAATACATCTCAAAAAAACTCCACTCTCATTAGCTGTATCACATGAAAGGTGTGGCTCATAACATGGATATGATTTTCAACATAACTGTTTATTGGAATTTGCCTATAGCATAAAATAATTGAATCCTTCGCCTGGAGCTTAAAACTCTCTGCAGCATCATGCGCACATACAAAGCTTTCAATTCTCGCCTGACTAAGTGATCGGCGAATGTTGACGGAAGTGCGCGTTTTGGTCGCAACGTTAGCCAAACGATTTGGACACATTGTTGCAACTCCTACGGTACCGTACGGATTGCTTTGCGGCGTAAGAAGAGGATGAACATTGCGCACTTTAGCAACCGAAGTCACCGGCCTGCTTTTTGTGGTTCTTAACGTTCACTTGTTATCTCTTGAAATTTATGAAAACAGGTGGTTCTGTGTGAAGTGATGACGTTTCAGCTCGGTACTTCAAAGTGGCTGAGTAATAGGAAACATTGAGAGAAAAAGTCGTGACTGTAGAAGACCACAGTGCTGCAGTAGTAGAGCAAGCAGCAATAATGGGTTTCTTTGATAAATAAAGAGAACGAGATGAATTTGCTGCTAAAGGAAATGTGAGGAGTGGATGAAGGAAGCGATAATTGAAAGACGAAGATAGTTTATACTTGCGGTCTGTTTCTTTCATGTGGAGGCATTTTCATGAGGGCGGTTGCAGTTCACACACTGATAGCGACGCTTCCAATCCAGTGAGTGACGATGGTTGTTGCCGTGCGACGCAATCAAGATTGTTGTAGGCTGTGTTACGAAAGGATATGCCGTGAAATGCCAAAGTGATGTAGCTGGAGCGAAGATGACAAATGAAGCGGGAACATTCGGATGAAATCAGAGAAACTCTCAAATGTTCAATAAGAAAGAAATCTGCTTCACTGTTTTTGCTGTTATCAAAAGTAAGCAAACCATAAGCAACGGCTGACTGTTTTACGCTATAGGTGAAGCTCTAATCCAAAGTTTATGCTTCACATCATATTTATGTTTTAAGCCGCACATTTCATAAGCCAAATTCGTTTTATAATCCACATTTACCTTTTAAGTCAGATTTATGTTAAAAGCCGCGTTCCACACGATCGCGCTCATTTTATTTACAACTTTACCGACAAATTCTTTCAGCTCCATCTCTTTCAATTTCAGCGTGGAACTTTCGCATGCCCAAATCCCCAGCAGAGGAAGGAGATGTAGTAGGCGCCTAAAGTGGGAATAGAGGGTTGGAAAACGCTTGCTTTACCGGTGATCTGTTTGCATTGTTTATGCTTTTGCAGTGTTTCGTGTTTGTCCAGAGCCGCAGTAGATTAGCAATTTTTGGAAAAGTGCGATTTAAAGCATCAGCATGTCTGAATAGAGCGGGATGGACATAGTGCCTGCAGGTAACATGCAAAAACCATATTTCCCCCGTGTAATATGTGTGGTTCGTTGGCGGCATAAAGAAGAGGTTGTCAGTTCTTATGGCATGCAGCTTTTGCTGTAATGGAACATCTACCGGAGCTTCCTTAAGTACTTTAATTTTGTTCAGGATGTTGAAAGTTCGTCGTCCCCCTGGAATGCAAGGATGATAAACCCTTAAATTTCGCAAAAAAAAATCGAGCGACTGCTCTCCTCTCAAATTTTAACGTTCTCTTTCAACATAAAAAGCGCTTTTTCGAAGTGCATATGGGTCAGTTCATCTGAAATCGCTCCGTTTTTATCTGGATGGCATTACATTACGTCGTGTTCACACGGAAATGCGCCGAATGGTCAGTTTTCAAGAAACTTTGGTCCTCGCGCGTCATTCGAAACCCACGTTATATGGAAGTAGCTGCTGAAGACCAAAAGGGCTTTTTATGACAGGCATATTGACACATTGGTTCAGTGTAGCTGTTAGAGGGATCTTAGGAGTATGATTGCTCATGAAAGTGTTTTAGGGATGGTGGAAAAAGTGGCTATGATAATTTACGAAGAAACGAGATCCGGTGATGAGGAAAGAGGTGCGAGGGTGCGGAATACTTATGGAGCTCATTCTCTTATGGTGCGTATCCAGCAGCGAAACCAGAAAGATACCACTCCAGTTCTAGTTGCTCATTCTAGGAGCAAGTATGGCCTCGGGAATATGAAGTGTGAACTTCGTCGGAGCCATATTCATCTCTCTTGACTGGGCTCTCTATGGCTCGTTCTTTACTACTCTAGTATCCTAATTTTTTCACTTCAATCAAACCAACAAAGCTCTTATTCGCCTCACTTCTTCCGAGTGGACGTAACGCAAATCACGAGGAACTTCCACGTGGATCTAATTTTTTAGAGATATCAGTTGCCAGCTAACGGTATACACTGCTTTTAAGCATTTGAGGGTGTCAGTGAATCTGGTCTCCCACCAGATGATTGATAGTGTTAGCTTGAGACTGGGTGCAAGTGTAAAGGAAATGAGGACTTTTGTGTAGTGCACAAAGATTTGGGAAAGATCCTTGAAGGTTTTGAGACGAGAATCTCACCGGAATCTCATAGGCATAAAAATTCTTTCAGTTTATGTATAATTGCTTGCTTTCATTCAGCTGAGAACCTTTAAGGAAAAATTTGAGCTATTTTGGTTGTTTTTGTTGATTGCATAACTGCTTCAGAATCTCTTACGTATTTTGTTGGAAGGGTTCAAGCAAAAATGAGGAAGCGACAACAACAGATGGCAACGATCATTACTATAGGAAATCGCAACACTTAACAAACATCTTCGATAATATGAACCGTACACGTTGGAAGGGTTTTAAAAGAACCAGTTGAGCCATGTCGCGCTTCTGAATGGAAGTGCTCTTGTTAGGAGTCTTTGTGAATTGCTATCTGCGCTAGATATATGAATGAAGTCCAACTTGTGAGAGGTGAACCCACGGATGCATATACAACTTGCGTTTTTTTAGTGGAAGTTCTTTTTGATCTCACCCCTACAATTCTGCTGACTGTGTACGCGTTACACGACAAATTGACTTTCGTTCCAGCATTTGCTGCCAATGCAGTAATACAGCGACCAGACGTATTAATAAAATTGGACGAAAGAGCGCGAATACTCGCTTGGCTCATAGCGACAATATAGCTTTCAACAAATGAGTTCAGTACGCAGTGTTATGAGCTGGTTGAAGGAGTAAGGAAGCTAAGCAAAGATGATTGCAGATTAGAACGGTGATAGAATAAAGGCCGCTTGATCTATTCGAATGAATTTGGCCACCTCGCCGTCTTCTGTTTTGTGAAAGCACATCCATAGGCACTTTTGGTCACTTCTTAGAAACAGAATCAGGAAAACATTCGCACACAATTATTCCGACTTCAATTGTCTCAAAACAATGAGGGCTTATTCAGCAAAATATGTAATGACGGCATATCATCGGCACCAATGCTATGGCACTAAAATTGAAGCTTATGTCACTTATTTCACGTTACTGGGACTGAACATTTAATTGTGCTTGGCACATTATGATGATGTTGGTACTGACAACTAAGCCACGCCTACTATGCGCTCATAAACAAACGGCTTCAGTCGATTCAGCAGTCTCTTTGGAGGTGAAAGATACTCCTCTGATAGGCCCATACCCTATTCCCCGACGTGGAAAATCGTGCCTGTCACCGTTAATCGAGACACAATGAATAGTGAAGCTACGAGAGATTCATGGCAGCCTTCCGCAGCAAGGACAGAGTCATGCTGGTCGCATATCCAAATCACTCAGCAGATATTGCGAGTCGATCTTCTCGAGGATATATTCCGAATCAACCGGTTCCGGAATTGGCATATACTCAGAATCAACGATATGTGGCCACACACCTTCCACCTCGCTGTCCACATGTCGCACTTCGTGATCTGCACCAAAATTGAGATTTCTTTTAACGTGGTTTAATGACAAAAATGGCACCTGAATCATAGTTCTATTTGTTGAATTTTTGGCATTTATGTTGGGAAATTTTCTAGCTGGCTGATCGTGCAAGAATCAAATCACAGATCAATTTACAGCTGGTAACCATGTTAGAAAAATCGCTCCAATACAGGCGTCGCATTTTCGTGCAAAAGAGGAAGTGTCATCCTAGTCATCCTAGAACATAATGTTTTTCCAAGTACAAGTCGGAGATGGCAAGTTATAAGGACCGCCATTCGAACGAAGCACATCTGCGTGCGTAAGCTTTTTTGCTCATATTCCTGCTTTCGAACCGATGCCGTGCAGCTGGACGACCCTTGAGGAGGAGAGTGTAAAAATTTTCCAAGGGAAGTGCCAGCTTTTTGTGCTGAAAGATTTTTCCATCGCATGGATGGGCTTATCCAGCGGTTCTACAAGTGATATTCGGCGTTCACATATGAACTGAAATCAGCACATACGATCATTCTAAAGCAAAACGGCTGAAAGTGTGCACATGTTGTTTGCCATGTGATATAGAATTTGCAGCAACCTTTCATTCCATGCATCATCTTACTCAGTATAGCATACAGCACTGCTCGCTCATCGCATTAGGTAAACTCAAGCCTCTTGATGACTTCAGATGTAGGTTTCCACCGAATGCCGTTCCTTCTTTGCAGCTTAACAGTTGAACAATTCTGTAGCACGTCTTGTTGATTGCTTTAGTGTTAGAACATAATATCTGCGAAAAGAAGCAGCATTTTTTCCTACAACCTATTAGAGTACCAAGAGGTTGAAACTGCCGACATTCTTGACCAAACAGAGATAATACACCATTCGTGAACGCACGTGTTACGACGACCCATTCCTATTCTGTACGAGACGTATAGAATGCATTTTCCGCAACACCTCTCTCCATGTTCACCTTTCACTCGTGACTTCCGAAGCGTTCACTACTTGTGCCTTCGAAAATGGCCTATGTCAAAGGACGAATAACGTGACCATGCCTGTTTTTGCAGAAAAACCTGTACCGGAAATGCTTGGATTAACGGTCATATTTTCAGATACTGGCGAGCTGTCCGCAGACATGTTAGATACTGTGGCAGTTTCAGGAGCGGTACTTGTCGGCCACACCACGTACTGATTGCCGTTATAAGGGAAAGCCTGCAAACGATAGAAACCGTACAACGCAAAAGCCATTATCGATGACACATATTTTGCAATTCACATAAAACAAGTGATGTTAAGTTAATTTTCGTAAGGGGTATTCCGCTTTTTTCGGAATTTCTTATCTTCTCAGACCGATGTAAAACAGAAATGGGTTGGACGCTCACTTTCTTATCCTTCTCTCCTTCTTACGGGTGGCTCAAAGACCGTTGGAAACAAACAAAGTGCGTTAACAAGCACTCTCATACCTGCTCACTTCATCTGCTTTCAAATTCCTCCAAAAAGTTCAGCCTGCGAAAACAACGAACTGAAAAGTGACGCAACATATCTCACTGCATCTAACCATTTTGCCACGCTTCAAAGTTTGTTTATCCTTCATCATTGCATACGCGCGGCTCATATCAGAAAAAACGGCACTAATGTCAGTAAGTCCATTTCGCGGTGAATTGATACAGAGTGGTGGAGATGAATTTTTATTACATTTTGCTGGTCTTCAGCATGAGTATATCACTCACTGCCAACTTTTTTATCTGAAGGTTCACACGGAAATTCGGGATCATCCTAAAATGGTGTCCTGTAGAAGGTTGCACAGAATTAAGGAACGAGGTAAGAGCTGAGTTGTATCCATGAATCATTCGGAAGTGCCAATACGAGTTTTTTTATGTGGGATCTAATATCATTCAGATTTGTCCCAGTATTTAGTTGCAGCCCTTAGCAACTCGTCTACTAACTTTGCTGGTTTGGTCAAAGTCCATGGAAATTGATTGGCTAGCTCTAAGACCGTTATTGAGAGGTAGTAACGTGAGTGCATTTTCTCGACCGTTAGCTCAAATGGATTTGAATGGACTGTTGCGCACTATCAGCGGTCAAATCTCATTAATTCTTCTCTTAATTCTTCTCTATTTCTGAACAAAACATATTGGCGCATTTAGGCGGTGGACCAGCTTTCCAGTTGAACCAAAAGCAGAGGAGAAAAAAGAGAAAGTAATTAAGGAGAACACAGCAATAACTGCGGATTGTGCGGATAAATTTTTGAAACAGAAACCAGCAGACGGCGTCCGGAAAAGTCATTCATATGCACTCCCATAATAATGTTTCAGCATTAGTGAATGCAAAACCTGTGCCGCAAAAGTTTCCGCGATAGAGTGCCTCACTAGTTCATCACGTGGCCACACTCAGTGATATAATGAGGAACTCGGATACTAGATCGTATTCAATTTTCCAGCTGAACGCAACAGGATCGAGAAGAAGAGGAACGACAAGGCTCACCTGCACAGAATGGTTAGCAAAATTTGGCTCATTATCCGTCGGAAGCAAAGGAGTTATCGATGGCAACCCAGAGGAATTCTGGAAGTTTTTTGCTTGTTGAAAGATGGAAGCTTCAGGTAGCGCCTGCAATCCTTCTTCGTGAAATGTGACAGGCCTGTGGAATGGCACTCGTTGGGCATCAGCCGTTACTGTATGCTGAGTCGTCAACACTGTCGGATGGATCTGGGCTGCGATCACGAGTGGCGCAACTGCATTTTCGCGTGTTTGCTGAATGCCAGGTGTTTTCGGGTCTCGTATCGTAGGGAATGCAGCGACAGCTAATGGTTGCTCATTCGCGTAACCGATTAGATGAAACAGGTCACAATTGTGCTTCAAAAGTGCCTGCTCCCACGCCTTCGTACTTTCTCTGAAACTCCCATTAATTCATTCACATTTGGAAAGGAAAACTGTTGGAAGGGAGCGATAAAAACCACTGTTCGTGAGGATGAGAATGAATTCTCTTTTTCAAATATTATCAACGATTGCAAAAATGGCCGTGTTAAGGAGGGATGGGAGTGCCTTTTGTTGTCTATAGTAAGTGAGCTAACAGGAGAGTCAAGGCAACGATTGAACACAAATAAGGAACTCAGTTACCGAGACATGCAGTAAGTTTTGCATAGAGTAACTTGCGAGAACGAGGGATCGAGTCATTTCAGCAATCAATCGCATCCAGAGAACGCAATAATGTGTCCTAAACTATAAGTGGCAAGCACGGCGCGGTCCTGTTCGATTACGGTGAAAGTGGTAATTTTCTTCGAAACACCCAGGTGGTGACATTTTGATATCGCTAGAGGTTGCACATCCACGCAACACATAAAATAATGCGGAGAGCTTTATTTATGCAAATTTCTGCCTTTCAACTATCTAAAAGAAAAGCACAACCGTGGAAAGGTGTGAGAACTTTTGGCATGTCGAATAAAACTTGCCAAGAAAGCGTGCTTCATACCGACGGTGAGGCAATGCATCAAATCCTTTGAATGTTCAGAATGTTTCGTCATGTTGATTGGATAGATTCTCATGTTTCAAATTGATGCTGAGTGATATGAAAATGGAATCAAAAAAGTTCAACAAAATTTCGATTGATCAGCCGAATGCGGC
Source organism: Parascaris univalens (assembly GCA_037576465.1). Classification (NCBI taxonomy): domain Eukaryota; kingdom Metazoa; phylum Nematoda; class Chromadorea; order Rhabditida; family Ascarididae; genus Parascaris; species Parascaris univalens. Next base: position 27,887,692 of record CM075173.1, read on the forward strand.
AGTTCGCGAATTGGATGAATTCACAAAGGAGCTTTGACAGCTGCCGCATGGCTTTGCGTGGAACGATTATCTTCAATCCGACGTGAACCTCGTCACCTTTTCGACTGACAGAAGAAATGGAGGCTTGAATAGTAGAATTGAGGAGATAGAAAGAAGTCTTGACTGAACTGAAACTGGCACGCCCTGCTCCAAAAAAGAATGCAATTACAACGCTTTCTATGCAGTGCCATAGACGATAAGCGGATTTGAATTTCTCGTTGACGCCATTGGATAAAGCCAATGTTTTTCGCTGTAATTGGGTCGATGTCAATTGGAATAGAGAAAGAATTCAAATTTACCTAGAAAATTTACTATCCAAAAAATAACACGCCTGGATTTTCATTGGGGACCATCTGGGCTTTCCACAAAAAGGCGAGGAATGGGATCAAAGAAAAATGAGAAGAGGTGCAGGTGGAGACTGTAGAGTTCAAAGACGCATCTACACGTTCATATAAATGTAATTCTTTGGCGTCAATTTTTCCAGCGTGCAGTATTTGGCAGCTCGTGCAGCTGAACGCACACTCCATTCCGCTGAATTTTCATTGGAAGTAAAAGCAGAAGATCCCGAAATCTATTCTAGTGAATTAAGGAAACGAAGAGTTAAAGTGTTTAGTGGTTTTCGAAACACTTATTTGTTGCCACCTTGATGGCATTATCGAAATTTGACGAGGCAAACACACTTCCTCCTCTCACAGGGAAAACTCTTTCATTACAATGCTTTTTTTTGCACTTTCGACTAATCGATTCGAAATATGGCGTTTTTGATACGTTCCGCTGCCGCCATTTATTCGAATAAATAAAACTCACTGAGAAATATGTGAGTATATGCAATGGGAAGAGTCCCAAAAAGCACTAAACAAGAAATGAGCGTTATAAACGCAAAGATTATTTCTCTTTCTTGATATTGAAAGGTTCACAAAAATAAATAGTTAACGAAGAGTACAACATGTTTTTATTTTCACAAAAACACGTGAATTATTTGTGAGCATAGCAGCTGGCAGAAAACAGACATCGAACTGAGTGCGCCTTTCTACAAGTTAACCTTTAAAAGGCGAATCAGCTAACCGCACATTTTAAAAGGACTGTGACCATTTGGGAAATGTTGCCCTGAAGTCAGTGATGTTAAGCCATAGTACCATTATCACTAACATATTGAAATTTCTTCGAGAACTCAACTCAACTTATTCACACCTCAACTTTTTTTAAGCGGCAGAAAATGGAACAAAAATGGATATTTTCTTAACAAATTGTAGTGGGGTCTTTTTGCCCAGAAAACTGCGCGGCCAACACTTCCTGACTGTTTCCACACGTTATGTTGTAGGTCGTATTTGCACACTGGACAACAAAAAAACCTTTAGAAAGTTAATCATTCCAGCATATTTTTCCATTCGTCTGCAACCTCGCTACAATTTTTGAGGCCAAAAACTGTCCAGCTGTGCCACTGTAAACAGCAGATTCTCCGACTCTGCCATTTGTGTAATAAGTTTTTGATCCCATGAAATCATACTATTCAACCTGTCTGAGCATGCGAAGAGCAATAAAAGGGGGTAATTCATATACGATGACGTTAAAGGAATATGTCGAATGATCCAATAAGTTCTGCTGTGGTGGTTGTTACTTCGACGATGGCAGAAATAATTTTGAGAATTAGTTCATTTATTTCAAGACTAGTTGATACGTGAGAGCAATGCTTTAGAGAGGGAAGAACTGCAGGACACACCCATTCAGGAAAATTAAAACATAAAAACCACACCGCTTAAAATGTGGATTTTTTAAGCCTTCTTTCAGTAAAACGATACCGCTTTGGCAGTAGTGAGGAGAAATATGATTGGAATCAGCAGGAAAGACAAGAGAAAGGTGAGCGACGCAGAGGAAACTGAAGAACGACCTTAAAAGATGAATGACGTGCATTGTGGAGGCATGTCGTTGTCCTTGGGAGATGTCATATTCATCGAGTGAATCAGAAATAACCTTGCCGTGAACGGTCCCAAGCCGCGTACAGTATTCCTGCTTAGCTGGGGCCTTCAGCTGCAACTTTTTCACGGTACCTGTTTGTCAGCCGCTTTGCAGCATCATTTGGTGACAGTGAATGTTTTAATTTACGAGAAACCGACTCCACCGTAATATTGGTGAAGCAGAAAAGGCTGCAAAAACTGCAGCTCTAATGATCCCGCAATCTGCATATTGAATCTCCACGTCGAGTTCATATTTGTTTAGTTGCACCAGAGAACTGCGAAGGAAATGGAATTAGCTTTGTTACAGCACTAGCTTCCGGATTCACCGCTGGCACTGCGTACGGACCCTCCCAGGAGCCTTCAGCCTTACAAATGGACCCCTCATTAAGACGATTCAGTGATAGCCCCTCATTAAGACGATTCAGTGATAGTGAACCGAGGGTCCCGACATTCAAAAATCCTGCACTCTCGTGGAGAACCTCCTACATCCAAAACCTTGGCGATGTTAGAAATGCCAACCCTGTTTTCGCGAGTTTAGAAAAATTCTCCGTGAAGCTGAAATGAGATGCCGTGAAGTTGTATTCTCGAACACGATAGGTGAAGCGAAACGTAACGCATATGTGCCAATAGGAAATAAAAATTTATTGCAAATATGAACCGGATTGAACAGATGCAATCAAAGAGTGAGTGCAGACCCAACTTCATGTTGCAAACACACCTTCAGGACTTCAGGAGCAGCTGCCATATCAAACAAGCTGATTCTTGGTAACAACTGGTCTACTTTAAATGTGATCTGCTGTGATGTAATCAGTTTTATGGTCGCTGTTATCATTGTAACTTTCATTATGTAATGACTTGTATGCTCATAGTTGTTGGTCTTGACGTGTTATCTCCTCCCGTGTCTTGTGTCCCCTGCATTTGGGTCATAGCCGAAGGTATAAATATGCTACGGTCTTGCTCGACAGTGAGTTCAGTTGTGTTCAACAGGCGCCATCTTGTGCCTCCTTGCGCGGTCAAAATTCTAATGCAGTTGTGCGCAGGGACAACAGCTTCCCAAAATTTTTTAATCTACTGTAATTTTACATGAACGCTGCACAGCAGAAAAAGCGGATCAGGTGAAAACGATTGATTGAAAAAACCAACTGTTTTAAAATCTTTCATCTTCCATGGAGGCAGCGGAGATCCCCTCACCCAGGCATGTATTGTTCGCAACATGGGAGCCTCCTTGAGGGACACAATTCATCACATCAAATGGCAGAACTGTCGCCCAAGAGAGCTACTTTCTTATGCTATTGCGTTCGTTGATTTTGTTGAGTAGAACATCGTGCAATAAGCCTTGCTGCAGTTAAAGGGCCTATGAAGGCATGGGAGGGACGAATTTGAGTTGCTACAGAGAATTACCTCCCACGAGATCACTACAAGGGTTAGTGAGTTTTTGCACAAAAGTTTTGAGCGATTGCTGAACAACTAGTAATAGAAAAAAGAATTTCGGGCTGCATTGTTCGCCTGAACTTATCAATGTTGTGCATCCAAGAAGTCATCAAGCAAGGAGATGAAGGCAACAGAATGGTTAGTGAAAAAATTTTCAGACTCTGTCACGTCTAAAAGAACTCTGCGTTCCTTGTCAGCCCACCTCATCATGCTATCAGTTAGAAATTGGTATAGTCAGGAATTTAGAGGGTATCATGAAGTATCATATTTTAACAACAATAAATTTATTCGTCTCCGCTTGTGCCAGTCGCCTACTCACAAGCAGATAAATTTTTCTTTGTTAGTAATTGCACCTCACACAATCATGATGCTGACTTAAGAAGTTATTTTCTGGAAATTACTTCACAACAGAAACTCTTTTCAAAGTCTGTTTCATTAGCGCATCTTCATCAAGCTTTGTTGAAGTGCAATGTCACATCACTTTTTCTGCGAATTCTCTTCATTAATCTTATGCTTATTTGTTCTACGGAAATAATTTTTCCATTTATGAAGTGTCACACAGACTAATCGATCATTTATATCCAGAAAGGCTAGTTTTCCCAAAGATCAACTGCGCATTGACTGTTCATGACCACATCTCAGTCTGGTTTATTCTGGTTTATTCTGATTTACTCTGGTTTATTCCCTTGAACACGTTCCCTTGAACATTTAATATTTGTGGGCACCTGCAACGCTATACGCTTCCCTTCCCATTTTCGTACAACGCTCCACTTAAACATGCCTTCCGCTTTCCAAGTTTAGGCTGCTGCCTCCAAATGAACCCGCTATCTGGTATATTCGCATACTGTAACCATAAAACTGCCGGATATTTCGAGTTGAGGACATGATAAGAGTGGAGACAAAGAGGTGGACAGTTTATGCGTGGGAACATACAAACTGAAGAATGCAGCAGTCTATTTTTAGACGCCCTGCACTGTTGCAAAATTAGATGCAGAACTGGTGCTGAGATCCGTGACAGATGAAGGGTTATGGTCTTGCGTAACGCTCACTTGACAAATTTTCTAGTGACAAGGAACACTAAAGTAAAACTTCAAATTGATAGAAGGTCAGATTACTCTTCGCATGAGGACGTTTTGATAGCTTTCATCCCGTTAATCTACAATTCGTAAGCAACCTCTTCTCCCTCACGATATGTGAAAATTGAAGCTGAAGACCTGATTGGTGTATATAATTCGTTCATTTCCAATATTTCTAACGATTTAGATCGGGATTGGTGTGAAATATGGTCACTTCTTGGGTAAACTTCACGTAGAATTTTGGAAAACGGAGGCGTACGCATGATAAAGACGGCCTAATTTATGGCTGTTTAGATAAATCCACACTCAATTTTCATCGGCGGAACACAACGTCAAAGATTTGCAGTTCATTCTTAACCCTACTGAAATGAGGAAATAGCAGTATAAAAGCTGGACTGAAGGATTAAAATTCGAAATTGAAAGTTTTTCCTCACTTGAAGGTGAACCGTTTTGTTGCCGAAAGTGATCGCAGCAATATCGGAGAAACTCATTGAGTATCCAACTCTGTAAGAGAATTCGCCGACGTCGTGGCAGAAATCATACGTGAGCACATGTGTTGTAAACCAGAATCGCACAACGCAGTGCGACGATGACCGGCTGCAGTTTGCCTGAATGTGCCGGCTATGATTTCGATGAAATCACCACCCGGCGCTGCGGTTGTATTTTTCTCACATTTTACCTACAGTTCCCGTGCTGTCGGATTTTCTGTGGTTTGTAATCTCTGGCACATTTCCTGCTGTCTTCGAGGCTGGAGAAATAAACAGCCGAAACTTGCCCTTCTACTACCTATATTTGTCCTCAACATGACTGCTCTCTTTGAACCAACGGTCGCTGCCAGTTCTAACTGGAGATTATCCGTGTTGTTCGATTTCCAGGCTCCATTAATACTATCTCCCTCCCCAAGGATTATTAAACAGTTACTGTTTGGCAAAACACATAATTCCGTAACAGATACTACTAACCACATATTCAGTTCTTTTCTTCCACTTATATACAGCCAATGTCCTAGTATTAAACAGTTTGTTGGCTGCTGTTTGTTCAACATTTCTCAGTCTTGTTCAAACTCCCTTTCGAGTTCAAAGCTTTCGAGATTACGTCACTTTGAGTAAGAAGGACATCCACACCGCAGCTGGTTTCTTTCAACTTTCACGGTTCAACTAGAGGGATTGTGAGCAGCGGCTGACTGCTTTCTACGACTGTGGGATGAAAGTCTCAGGTGTCAAATAGAACTGTCCATTGAAGACTATTAAGATCCTTTTTATGTCGCTTCCAAATTGTTAGGCGCTTTCAGCATCATAAACTGAGTTATTATCTATGCCGTCCAATTTTTCCCAAAAAGTTGGAGGGAGAGGGAAAGGGATATTTGTTAGAGTCGCTGTGCGAGACCGACTCTCTGTGACTGTCTGTTTCATGGATTGATTTAAAGCCTGACTGTCAACTGCATAATGAGCAGCTAGCTACAGAAAGACGTTTGATTTTTCTCAACTTACATTCACGTTTACTACCACGTTAACCAGATGTTGAATGGTTCTACTACATGAATTTCTTCACGTTTCTCTTCCAAATTCAGTGCCTCGGATATTAAACTTTATCTTGCTTGGATGTTCGCGCCAGCCATTAATAAGTTTTGGGTTCGGAACCGATCGTGTGAGGCTCAGAAAAAGAACTAGAAAGAACTGATGCCGTACAGATTCCATGATAGACGCACAGCACCCTATGCGCAGTTTTCATCTCAAAAACATGATAGCCGACAAGTCCACCACCTCCACCTTCCTTCATTATTCCGGGTGCGAAACGCTAGGAGGAGGGCATTTTCACATGCGTTCCAGCGGTTACCAACGGTTGTGCGAGTGCTGCTTGGATTAACAGACAAAAAGCCCATTGAAGGCGACTTGCATCTTTTGTGAATTGCAAGATTGTACGAGCGCATGATGGCAACTTTCCTCATGCAAACGCGTTAATGCTAAGCAGCTGTGAAGGGATGTCTCCGTGTAATTCGGTGAGCGCAAACAACAAACGCGCGACGAAGTACGATGGAAATAATGCGCTGGTTATGCCCAACCCTCTTCTGGGTCTCTCAGTTTGAGATTATTTCCCCCACTCAACTTTGCCAAAAGTAAGATTCTGCTTGTTCTTCCTCCTTCTTTGCTCAGGATTCAGCTCACGGTGTTGCCGAGTTGTTTTCGAATCAACTTATTTAAGAAGGTGGGAAGCCGTTGTTCTACGCTGAAAGTGACGCTAAGAACACATTCTTTCATGAAGGAAGGAACATTTATCAGCGCAAATTTAGCAAATAAGTATGGAATTGTAAGAAAATATACAACAAATCAATGAACAGATGAAAATATCACGGAACTTACGACGAAAAAGCCGATCGAAATAGTCGCTACTACGAATTCCTTCACAACACTATTATTGAACGCTACTTCCAATGCACCTATAAGCACCTCAGTGAAACCATTTTCGAAATGACCCACTCTCTCGCCAAAGTTTGCCTTCCGACAATGAGTGCAAAGTTGCATCCGTTTTCAGTTCCCTATATCTTTGCTGTTCTTAGTGACGGTCATACTAGATGAGTCACCCGAATTCGAACTGCTCAGTTGTTATCTGTGCTGCTCTGGCAGCAGTCTTGGATCTCATAACAAATCTCGATGCTGCTTGGTTGCGTTTTAATGCTGACCGACGTGATGTTAAATTATGACAATAGGGGCCATTTCCTCCTAACACAGTCGATTCGAGCAAATACTGGAAACTTTGCAGATTTCGCAGGCCGTGGTTTGCATATCTGATAATCATGTTGCAACTTTGCAGTAGTATTGTTTTAAAAAATGTGAAATTTAGATGAAATTGCAAAAATGGGGCTGCGGTAATATGGACCATTTTTCAACTACGCTACTCATCTTCTTCCCCATCCCGTCACCCGTGCAGTTCTGCCTCTCCCAATTCCACGGCTGTGACTTTTCACCACTTTTCGGGCAACGATACTTACAGAAGTGGAAGTGTGAAATAATCTTTTTCTGGAAAGTAGAACTATCTTCCACACAAAGTGTGCAGTTTTCGGCAGAATGGTTTAGAAGCAGGTAGTCCTAACGAAATCACTGAAGAGATCTATGGAAAGCCATCGGCAGCAACATGCAACCACGAACGAAACGACAATATATCGACTGATGTCATTGAGTCATTTCGCTGACCGTTTTCATCACTTTATATCTTCATCTCAGATGCCATAAATTTCGAACGTCAGGAGGTTACATGAACTAAAATCCTGGGACTAGGGTCCACGGAATCTTATTAACTCCACAAATTCAATTCACAACCTTGTGAAGTGGCAGGTCATAGATTCTAGCTATTCTCGAGATGAACCTTTATATATATCGCATGAACTTTTGTCAGGTAGCTTGATGATTAGCCTCTTGCACCTTTTGCGCTTGAGGCGCTAATTGCTATGAAGACAGCAATTTGCTTTTTAGCATACATGCCCAAATAGCCGTTTATTTTTCAGCAACTACGTCGTTTTCAAAGCAGCAAAGGAGCTTATCGCGCCAGCTTTTCTGATATGGTCTTCTATTTGCTTTACTGTTAACAGACGGGCCTAGAGTGCGACTATAGCAATATAAATCACAATGGCAATTAGATTCAGATGTCCGTTAGCGAACAAAAATTCGTTCCTTCTTCCGTTACGTTCTGAACAGGCTTGCCTCGCTCTGAATGATAAACTTCTCGGAAGAATTAAGCGATATTAGATAAAAAACCAGTCAGGTTAAATGAGATTACCAACCAGTTTACTGCAGATCTGAACTGGTGAATCACCGACTTCCCGAGCACACTGTAGATGCCGTCAACTATGGTTTTTCGAATAATCAATTAACAGATGATCAGCATTCGCACATTGTGCGCATGACAAACGATAGCGATTAGACTGTTTAATGGATATGTAACTAAACGCTTGCACGGACAACCGACAAATGCGGACGCCCACAACTCCTCCGAACATATTCAGCAAACTTCTCCTACTTCTTGTTGAGCTTCTCCTGACGTTCCATCTATTTGTTTAACATCTCCGCTTTTTTGGCCCCTCAAACATTTATTTCCGAAGAGATGTTTTTGAGAAGGAAGAAGGCGACGAAGATTGGTCAGTTTTTCCTCTAGGGACTTTTGCCTCCTCGAGTGCTCATTTCAAACTCCACGTTTTCTTACTTTCATCACCCGGGAAATCCTCCCTCCAAAAAAAAAATCAGCAGCAGCACACTACAGCATGTCATTAAGTCTGTATATTAAGTGTCATTTCACTTATTTCGTTTGCGTACACAAGTACAAAGACATTTAACACATGCAGGCGATTATCGAGCCCAGGCCGGAATAGAAATGGGCCGACTGACCCACCAAGTAAACTGCGGCAATTGCGCAAATGTTAACAAACATTTCGGCTGCCTGTTCCGATGACGTGAGGTCGATTTTCGGATTGTACTTCTTTTCGAGGCCACTTTCGCTTCAAACTCCGAGGCCATTCCAACAACGTTTCCAAGGCCGATGTTAATCGATTCATCGGTTTGCATTGAAACTTTCCTTGATATCTACAAGTGCGCTGTTTAAAAATATCAGTAATCTGCAGCGCTGCCGACTTTACGTTAAGGAAAAACCGATTTTTAATACACTCAGCTTTGACTTTCATTAAATAACCTTTTGTGGTATTATGCACGAAAAAGAGGGCCGACTACAATCAAGACTTTCTAGTTTTTCATCTTGGACAATACTAGACTCTGCTGAGGATTCGGAAAGGAGTTAATCTTGTTCCTAACACAGACTCCATATATACGGCACTCCTCTGAAAGTGCCAAGAGTGTACGGGTAAAAAGGCTTTTTGGAACTTCCTTCTTGTTGCAAAATCGAATCCCTCTAGGCACAGCCACTGAAACGTAAACCGACCATCCCTACCAACTGCTACACCAGTCACTTGTACCAGTCGCACTATGTCAATCAGGCACTGTGAAAAGATTGTTGGGGAACATCGCACTACTGCCGCGCGCTGTTACTAATTGAGTTCAGTGAGCGAAAATGATGTAAGATTTCCTCAGCATTTTTCGCTGGATAATTGATCTTTCTGCCACTCGATCGCTCCGGCTGAGTGCTAATCAGCTGGCAGCTAGACACACTTGAAAAGACTCAACAATTTGGGGTTCCACATAACTCAGTCAAGGAAATGGAAATAGAGATGTTCTTTGTACATCATATTATAGTAGATGACATCCACAAACATTTCCTCTCAAGTTTTGTAGGCACTGACATTTCTCATCCGCCCATTTCTTTTTCATTCTCCCTACCTTGGCATATCCCATACCAATTTTCAAATAAGAATTCCTCTTGAAATACCCGACAGCTCGATAAAATTTCGGGTAGATCTTTACCCCTCTATACGATGCTAAGTATACATTGGTCGACCATAGCGAAAGCTTCTCAATATGAACTATCTCATAAAAGCAGCTCTTAAAAGTTTTTCACTCTAAAGACAAACGCCTTTATTGAACCGAAGATGCAATATCTAAGCTCGCAAGTGGCTTGCATTTTTCACCAGTATGCTTCTGGTTGTCAGGAAATAAACCCTTGCTCTAAACTTGGCTCGATAAAACCACTGGTAGCTTCTTCATGTTAGTTTGTTTACATGTGTTATCTCTCATCTCTTTTCCAGCTGAGTAACTTCGCCACAACAGTTGCGACTTCCCGAAGAGTTTTCAGAAAATCCGTATCCTATCACCTGAAGCAATTGCTTCAGTAACTACGCTATTGTTCATAAATTATAATGTCGTTTGCTGCCTTCCATTGTAGTTCGATCACTTAGAACTCTTAGAAGCTATCCGTAAGCTTATCCATGAAATAGCAAAAGTGGGTATCTACTATCATTTCGACCAAAATCAACATTTCTCACAAAAAAATTTTCACCACTGGCGACCAAGTGGGGGTCATGCCTAGGACATCTGTTTAGTTGGTTCACCCGCCATCTAAGTTCTCATTTCTTATTAATGAATCGTTTAGTCCTCAGCATGCGTTCAGTTCTCCCTATCCTCTCGTCGCCCATACATTCTCGTCCATGGAAGTTTTTCCACATCCAGCATCAAAATAACGCAAACGATTACCTTCTACAGAGTTCGAATAGTAAGTAGCATCTTCTTCGGCGCTTTCGCTTCTGGCAGCCGAGCATTGAGGAACAGGGAGAAAGACATGTGGACAGATAACACAGCTCTTTATCTTGGACAAGCCTTAACATCGCTTCTTTTCAAGAGCAGGTCAAATGGACTTTCCAGTGCAGCAAATTCCTCATCAAATGTTACCTTCCAACCTTTTTTGGCATTACGCGAAAGTAAGTAAATTGGATCCAAGCTGAATCAAAACTCGAACCTGTAGCAGCCAGAAAACTGCAACATCTGTGAACAGCTGGTCTTCAGGAAGTACGTCGGAAGATTTCTGCAAATGGTAGCAAGGACTAACCGCATCATTGAGTTCGAGAGCAGCTCTCATTTGTTTAGCGGTGACGCATGTCCACAAAGCACTGCGTTTACGGCTGTTTCGTTCTGAGGCTGATCGCCGCTTCGTAGTATCTGCTTCAAGTCGTTTCTTATCCCCTTCATACAGCTCTGCTCTTCCACGTTCCGAAATTCTTCGAGCCTTCTATAACAATCTTCACTTCTGCAGGTGACTCGAACGAACCAAATAAGAAAGAACCTTTACATACACATGAACAACGAAGACCGCAAAGATGCAGTAGAATATAAGAACAACACTGACGTACATGACTCGAAATACGTCGCCCGAAAATGTGTCTTAGAGCAGCATTTCAAAACACGCCACAACACATTCAGCACCAGTCGTCTAAGCTCCACAAATATAGAAGCCTAGTCGACGCCTTCAAGTTCGCCATATGAAGAGCTTGGAGACGGCAAAGTTTTCAGCTTTCAATAGTTGCAACAGTCAGTCGGCTTGACATGCAGACGGTTTTAAACGCTGAATTATGGACAGTCCTTCCGCCACCGTGAACCATAGGAGTAATGCCCAACAATGTACGATTATAAGCTTGACGATGATGTCGCAAACACTTGTCCTTCAAAGATCTCAGAATTAAAGAATATCTTTAGGCTTTTAGGCTAGATTTCGTAACATTACATGTTTGATTGAGGACCGAAGAATTTGGCCCATAAATCACAAATCTCTTCACGCAGTGGCAAGACCAGTTTTCAGCCTTTTTTAACAAACACTCGTAGTGGAAACTTTCATGGATGGGGAACTTTTCATACGATATATTCAGCTGCCATTTCCTCAACCACTGTTTGGATATATGAAGATCTGTCTGCGGTGAATGGAATTCCACCACTGAAAGAAGAGGTGAATCCTCCGATTGTCACAAACAGCTTACAAACACTGACGAACCTTCCCCAACAACGGTTAATGTGGGCGGGGAAAATAAGAGCCGGACACTTCTCTGTGGACAGCGCTTGTAGCGGCGCATTTATCAGAATGTCCTACAGTGACATTAAAGAAGTTTGTAGGAAAAGCGCACATATCTAATAAGGAGTTTGAGGTGCTAAACTTTAAGCCTCTCGTTTACCTGATCCTGTGTCATATACAAAAATCTTCCATATTTGTACATGTACATCATGCTTCGGAATCGTGAACAGCTTTATCTGTATAGTTTATGTACAAACAGTCTTGACATTACATCTGTCGTTGCGGCTTGTTCGTTACTTTTCTCACATACCACCGTCCCCATCTCGCTATCCCACCAGCATCTGCCTTTCACAATCACATAGTTCAAAGCTTGGTATGACATTGAACTTTTAATCAAAAAAGAAATTGTGAAAAGGAGTTTGAGGAGTCAAAGGAGTCAATTTTGTCACTACAGCCAAACACTGTCCCAAGTTTTGTAATTCTCGCCACCTCCTCTTTCTCTGCTTACTGCAGACAAGGTCACCATCTGTCAGAGTAACCTAAAACACTCCGAGTTAACGAAACTTAAACGAGAAAAAATAAATGTATTTTTTGTTCATAGTTAAAAGTAAAGGATGATGGCTTTGTTTTGTCTATAGAAAGGGAAACCATGCCAAGTATTGCAACCCGATGACGAGATGGGAACGCGCTTCACCTCTCCTGGTCTTCCAACGCTACTCGGGGAGATGTATTACCGCTTATCGTGTAAATCAGCACTCTCTCCTCGAAGATCAAAGTGGATTCAACCGAGACTCTGAAGCCGAGGGGGCTCACTTCTAGGAAAGGCGATCGTGCTGTCGCTTCAACAAAAGCGTTGAGGTCACGCCAAGAAATACATTTCCGAGACGGATATTGAGGCTACAGATCGTTTGCATCACGGAGGTCCCCTACATGTTATACCGTGTCGGGGACGCATAGTGGTGGTTCCTCACTAAACGGCAGTTCCTTATTATGGTCAGCTAACACAAATCCATGAACAGAATTTTGTATCAGTTTGACGTTGTTTAATTCACAAGTTATTGATAGAATATGTTTTATCATATGCATTTTCCGATATCTGCAATACGTGTTATAAAATATTTCTTGCACAGGTATCAGTATAGTCAAAGAACTTGTGTGGCCGAAGAGCTATTTCATCCGAAGTATGCAACTGTTCCCAAGATAAATCTTCCCAATCATCCGTTCGAACAGCTCAAGGCCCAAGCCAAACAAAAAATGCAGATGAACAGACCGTCCCAGTGATACGTCCCGTGGAACTGGTCCGCTGCTGCAAAACGTCGGCAACCTCCGAAGAATGGAGTGACATTGATACTGCAGGAGCAGAAACGAACTGGCCGCACTTAGCCGACAACAACAGCATGAGTGAAACTGTGGATATGAGATACGACAATAACCAAAATGGTGAATCCTGGGATCCTATATGACAACCCAGATGTTAAAAGATGCTCATTCAATTTGCATGCAATTATTCACTGCATGATGTTCGTACCGCTTGTTCGTCAGTCCAAGCGTTTGTCTTGTGCCGGTTGGGAACCGCGATTACGAATTCTCAAGCGGTTCCGCATCGGATCTCTTAGGATTGAATCATTTGATTGGTTCACGTCACTGGCAAAAATACTGCTTTGCATGCCCAGTGAACCAGTTAATGGCTTTCATAGGTCTTCCCAAGAGAGCGAAATATATAAATGGGAAGATGCTCGGAGGAGTTCAACAGGTGAAGCGTTTCTTGCAACGCGGCCCACTTGCGCAACTTTGTGCACCAACATATGAGCGATCGAGACGGATCAAGGCACTGCGAGACTACGAGCGTGTTTAGAAGTTTTAAGCGCGTAAATATCATTTTTCTTCAACAAGGATGTATTTTTAACGAGACCAGGAAGCCAAGGAAAATGCAAAGGGCATACGTGGGTAGTGAACCTAGAATGGAATGCAAAGCTGATAAAGGAAACAATTACTTCAGCGAGAGATTAGAGAGTATGAGAACAGCAAAAACATGCACATGCCGACAATTTTTGCAGCTTAGCAGCAATAAATTCAGCTGCGCGTTAACAAAGTGCGACACGAGTCACGACCCCTGAATACAAGTATCAAACCACTTTTTGCTGACGGCGGCAAATATTGGTACTGCTTCTTTACCAATATTTTGTTTGTTGCTCCATTTTTGCATACCACTCCAGACTTTTTCGTTTGAGCATTCTCCTTTATAAAACCCCCCATCTCAACACCACTGTATTTTGCACAATTGTTCTTTACCATTTTATTTCACTTATCTCCGAGTACGTTTGAGTGTTAAATGCTGTATGCATCGACAGCCGGTTGCACTGAACCATGAAACACAGAAGTGGACCATATCTGTTATGATGATGCCAGCGTTTGCTTCTGCTACCTCCGTGGTGAATAACCTCAAAATCACTTATCTCTGTTGATGGGAAAAGCAGGCAATCCGGTCCAGCTGCCATCCGGAAGTGTGCTCTCATCCTTAAAAGAAAGGGATGCATAATTACCCATATTATAACGCGCCATTCGTTTGTCACGGATTTCACGAGTAGTTTCTGTCGTTACTCAAACTTTATCTTCGTCGAGGAGTTAGGCGATCGCTTAACATTTCGCTTACGCATACTGCTGCAAGGAGGCGGTGAATGTAGAAGGTGTGTGCAGTTCAGCAGCGCAAAATTACGCCGCGAAGATCGGCACTCCTCCGTTCACGAAGCAAAGTTGAGAAAATAGGAAATATTTATTCGATCACCTGTCTGACTTCAACGTTTGCAGTTCCATCTATTCGTCACGCATAGAATTTTCATGTTGGTCTTCTTGCCAAGCATGAAAACTCCTGCGCTGTCTCCACGTGAAAAACGGACATTCGATTCCAGCTCATTTCTCCATGCTAGTGGTGTTGAGTGACAATGTTGCAAGCAGTGGCGGCTGTAAATCCTGTGAACGGCGGCACACCTTGGCAACAGCGTTCATGAATACTCGAATAGCTGTGTTTACAGTGCTTTTTCTAACGGCAGGTAGTAATTCCGGATCGGAAGAATAAAACACACCGACAGCGAGTTAAGCTCGTTTATTCATGACGCAAGGATGTTGTCACTAACACTGAAATTTGGTTCCTAAAGCTGTTTTATTGACCGCGCTTGACTGCCTATGATAAGAAACGCTTAACCAGTGAAGTAAGCTCATTCATTAGCGAAACCCATCCGGAATTTTTCTGTAATGATAAGAATTTATAAGTTAGATGGAGCTTCATTCCTGCCGAGTTAGGCTACACCTTGAAACTTGTGCACGGCCGAATGCGAACGGAAGCCGCCGACTCCTCGCAATGCATTGAATGCCAAACTGGTTTGTGGTGAAGAAAAAGCAAGAAGATTTCATTTTGATCGTATAAACGATCCCTCTACTTGTAGCTGCCCGGCTTCTTTTAGTTGCCTGATTAAATTTCTTTTGTTTCTTTCCCAGAGTTCGTAGTCAGGTCGCTATGTAGTTCACTGCCTACGCTTTAGGCTAGTTTCGGTTGATGATAGAGACTGTAGGCTATTACTGTGTAGTGTCCGAAAGGATAAGACATGGCGTTGCTGCCGCCAGTATTAAGTCAACTTCCCAATATGTGGTCTGTGGTTCCCAGCTGTGCAGTGTTGTGGCTGATGTCAACGGCCTCAAATACAGCTGCCCCAGTCAGCAAGAACGGAATTTTCTTTTTTGAGGGATGTTTGGTGTGACAAGTTGTTGTTGACGAATGCGTGACTAGACGGTAAAAACGCACGCATAGTGACGGCGACCAACGTTGCAGCAGTACGTTGCGGTACTACATATCAGGCGCATCTGGCTCGGCAACAGGTAGGCCACAGCTCGCAAGGCTGTTTTATTCGCATCGAAATATGTCACTGAAACACTCCACAGCGAAATAGAACTGCGTGTATTAACTCCCCCCTCCCTCCCCCCCATCCCCCACCTCTTCCCCCCCCCCCCCCCCCCTATTTTGATTGCAAGAGGAGGTTGCGCTTCGGCTAGATATGTCACCTCCGCAATGCGATCAACAACACCCCGTTAGCCAGCCTTCAATCGCGCATAAAACGTGTCAAATTTATTTAAAATTCCTGAGGTATAGCATGTCGATATCCTGTTTCTCATGTTCCTCCAACAACTGGAAGTCGTAGGCAAGGATATTTTGTCCAACAATATTCTTGATCTTTCACTGTGGCGAAGGACGTAACAGTTTGGGTGCTGCCGTGTTGGCAAATGTGGCAAACTTATATGGGGCCAACATAGGAGACTTAACCCCCCACCACTACAACAGTACCGCATTTGAAATTCCACCAAAGAAAATTGTGGGAGGGGAACACTGTCCCATGTATCCGTGCATTGTACAGAAGCACATTTCAGCGAGCGATTCATCCCAAAGTGATCGGTATTAACTAAGTCTAGCGCTAGGCACTTATCATAGAACGAAATTTGTGCGACGCTGGTCACCGTCCTTACATTTTCGAAACTTTGCTGCTCGAAAACACCAAAAATACTTTTGGGTAGAACAAGCGCAGTGTACAAGGGCATGAGAATTTATCAGGATAAGGCTGCTCTAGCATGCACATTTTCTTCTATATCTCGTAAACTACTTTGTTCCTCTCAAAAAAGGACAGTTCTGTGGGTTTTTTTGGGTATGCATTCGAGCGTACATTCTAAACGTTTCAGGCAGTGCAACAGCATTACGGAGGAGAATGTTTTAAGGGTGCAACGTGAAACGAATTTGCCAGAACAAACGGCAGCAGCCAATGAAGATGCAGGATTCTCGGGCGCTGTTGAACCAGGTGACTTTTTGTCCGAATTTCAGAATCCGATTATAGTCGCCGTTTTAGATACCGCTCGCTGTCTTATTATTCCGTTTTTGATTGCACGGAAACTATACAATAAATAACGTACATATTTTCTTCTTCGAGTTCAGGCTGTGGGAAGCGCTGATTGAAAACATACATACACGGATGCGAGCTTGTCATGATGCACTGCTGCAACGGAGATTTGTGCGAACGACGATCTAAGGAGACTTTATTGCGCAAACGGTACCTCAAATGCAGAGAGATGCATAAATGGACGCGCGCAAAGAGTCATTTACAGTCTAAATGGCGGTCCAACCTCACTCTTAAAAGTCGCATTCTTGAAGTGAGATCTGATGGATTCAGATCCTTTTGTGGAAGTTCAAGAATCCAAATATTCAGCCACTCGTAATCTTCGCTCGCCTAAAGGTAGTTCTTCCGATCGAACAATGAAGATACTCTCTAAAAAAGGCATTTCGAAACAAGTATCATGTGATGCCGCCGAAAGAAATCCAACAATGATAGGAATTCACTGTTATATTTCCTTCCTATCATCAGCTGCTGTCGCTTGCATTCGTTTATTTATGCCTTGATGCTTAATAGGTGTTGCAGTAGCAGACGATGATGGCTTATTGCTAAACGAAGCAAATAATTTCACCAGTTTTCTCAACCTTCGCGCGAAAAGTGATTCATATTTCTCAGTTATCCCGCATTCACATAATTCATAACGCTCTAGCGATGTAGTAACTGTTCTGAAAAATTATTCATTATATATATAGATTTGCTCACGCAAACCTCAGTTTTTGTCAAGTGCGCGAGCCAATAAGATTATCAGTTCAACTGAACGGTAGGTAGAACTGCACTGGTTTCGTATAAGCTGTTTCAGTTGATATGACGGGAGCGACTGGAAGTGGTCGTCTGGTATCTGCTAAAGTGCCGAATAATGGATTTGGGATACAACCAAGAGCAGACAGAGGCAGTAGGTGAAGGTATAAGACCGCTTGTGAAAAAATTGAATAAACTATATTTTGCTGTTGTCATACAATCAGCAGTCAAACGGTAGCAGTGAGTAAGGGAGAACCTGATAATCAGAAGGTAAATTAAGCCTCTAGTTACAATGAAAAGATGCGTTTTTACCAAGAGTTGAGAAAATTTCCACAAATGCCTTCGCAGGTCTTCAGATAACTGCACCTCATACGAGTTGCTGAGGAGTCCTGTTAATGATTGGCCATAAGAATATCCATCACATTCATCAAGAATTCGTGCACGTTTGACCAGTACATGGAACAGAAGTAAAAAACATGATGACGGAAATGCGACGAACCACCACCAGAGCTTACGCCATCGCAGTCACTCTGTTGCTCATCTGTCCGCCATTTGTAATCCTGAACAACCACACAGAGTGATCAATGCTGAGCCTCACATCTCATCAATACTTCATCACTTATTCAGATGTAAGACGTTTGACCGAAACGACTCCGTTGTATCGTCGAGAGAATGGTGCGTGTTCACTTCGCCCTTGCACCATATCAGTAAGACACCCAGTATACTCTTGTCCGCTTAGGAAATTACACGTTGCTCTTTATACAGCGCCGAGAAACACAGCGCATTAGTCCGGACGAGGAAACATCAAGTGCTGAAAGACGCGATTCTCAACAGATATATCTCCAAGGTGAATACCAAACGTGTGCAGAATGATAGACTTCCTCCTGAAAATATTACGTGTTCTTAGTGAAGGAGTGCGACTTCTAAATGTGCAAGAAGAGTTGCCACACGTGCAAGCGCAATGAATTCGATTTCTCTGTGGAGGGAACTAAGGATTCTCCAGCCTCACCATAGGTCTCAAGGCCAAAAAATCAAAGAGCTGTTTTGCTTGATTCTAGTCCACAGAATCCCTTCAACCTCGATTCCTTTGCAGAATAGGGTCGAACATGTTTCTGTGTGCATCCATCTCCTCTTTCACTCGTTTTAGAAGCAGCCAACAGAGTAGTTTAAATCTGCTAAAAGTGCGATTTAAATCACCTAAACGGATTTTTTACATCTCGTTATAGAACTGCTGTACGTGCATTCCTGTGTCCTCCTCACATAGGAGGGTTCTCAAATTTGCATAAGTGTTTAATCAAGCCACAGTTTTGCAATTATACAGCCATTTCCTTGCACATCTCAGCGAGCGTTCCTCCACCACCCTGTTCCCAGTTTCGTCGCTGGAAGGCTACTTGTGATCAGTCCGAGTTGTGTTGTCGACGTGGAACGGCGGTTGTTTCGTTTCATTGCTATCGGTGACTTCAAAACACTTTTTTCGGTTCTTTGCGACATCATTCGGCAAGATTTCGCTCCAAGGAGTAACCGGGAATCATATATAGTCATTTGCATTTAAATCGCTTGTTGCGCGTGCTGATGCTCCGTAATCTTCTTGCCTGTCGCGACACAGATGTGGTTGGCTTCATGTTCTTCGTGCACCCTCTGAAAAAAAAGTCGTGCTTTCGAATTAAATAAAAGGCACTAGAGGGGATAGAAAATGCTAGGCGTTATTTTTTGTTTGCGGAAGTACGATTTTTCAAACTGTCAGATCCACGGAACTGGTCCTGCTTCACTGTACTTATGCTCACAGCTGCTTAACTGTAAATGAATTATCAAACAACTTGTACCCTGACGTTTGGGAAGCATCGATTCAATAACCAGAGTTCCCAAGCTGCATTATAAAGCAAATCCAAGTTAAATGAAAGGCGCAGACGTCAAGTTTTCAGGAAGCAATGTACTGGGTATCCGAGAAGTCGAGGCAAGTAGATCTCCGAATGTATTAAAATCAAAACTTGAAGTTTCAACAGCAATCCAGCTGACGAGTTATTTCAGTCCTCCGACTGTTTCGATTACCAATAAGCCTTACCACTGCAGTTTTCACGTAAGGCAATTGGAACAGCACAAAAGGAAAGGTTAAAAATCAACCCCTGAAGAAACGCCAATAATTTTAAAGCTCGCCGGAAACCTCGGAATGTGACGTTTGGCAGTGTGCTTCAATTCCTGTAAAGCCGCCGTACCCAGTAAACGTCTCCGATAAAGACATTTTCTACTGAAAGTATCAAGTTCGAACTGATGGAGGAGTTTGCCAAAACCACTGGATTTTTGATGCTCTTCGAAAAGTTCATCAGCCGGACAAGCTCAAAGGCGGCTTGTGAAATAGCTATATAGTAATGCGTTCATTCAGCGAATACAAATCCAGTAGGAAACACATTGAGAGCAAAAATGTCTGAAAGAGGGAAAAAGAAAGTGTGGCTAAGTATGTAAGAAACGTAGACGAATTTATACTCTCATGAGATTTCTCAATTTCTTGATTGATTTTTTCCCTGAATTTCGAATTCTTTAAGGTCTGAAATAAACTGAACTCCTGGTGCATTTCTGGTTTGTCGAAGTGAATTTCTTATTGACCTTTCGAACAATTATACTGAACAATAAAAAAATGAAATTCTAAAAAACTGAGGCACATATAAAATGAAGATTAGAATACTGCAAACGCTGATTGACTAAGTTCCGAACACGGATCATATACAGATCAGAAACGTATAGATTGGCATCTAGATAAAGCGTTGCGACACGACTGCTAATCATTAACGCAGTGCTTCTTTGATAATGACGGCCAGAAATTCATCACATGAATCCAAGGGGAACTTTATTTGCCACTGCATCAAGTTTAACGTATCTACGTTCCACGAGTTGAAATCAAAAATCTCATTCAGAATGCAGTGAGCCGCTGAGATACATTTTAGTCCACTGAATCCTAGTACAGTACCCCTAAGAATGTTTCAACTATTGCATCGTTTGATTTCAAATATATCGACTACACATGTAATCACAGTATTCAAGGATAGGGCTGCAGTTAGTCTTATATGCTCTGCGATGTTGCTGGACACTCGCGGGAGAAATAGCTATGGTTCTTACGTCGCAAGAGCCGCAGTCACTAAGCAACATGCGACCACCATAATTCGGGATATTTTGCACAGAACACGACATGTCTATCTCAACACAGCCAAAATTTACACCAATCGTTATCGAATTCTTCTCAACTTTAACACATTCCGCTGACTACTTCAAGCATTCCACGTTAACTATTATAAACAGTCGCGGTGGTAGCAAAATTTCAGGAGATCTGATGAGGAAAGGGAAGGAGAAGGGGAGCAAACGTTGCCCACATACTGCAGAACTCGTAACTAACCCTCGTGCTCCATGACTTTCCTCAAGTGCGTCTACGCAAGTATTATAAAAAGTGTGACCATTGTACGAGAAACGCTTTCACTGGAAAAGATCGCTACTGGAATACATGAGGGGAAATGGCAGCCAGTATTCTATCAAAAGATGGCATCTTGTGTGTGCACGAAGACCACATTAACCTCTCATATGCATGAATGAAAATGAAAGCGAAGGAAACCGGAAAATGAGTGACGTGGGGGTGGATAACCCCTCACTCTAGATGGGAGCTTCATGACAGCAACATTTGCGACTAGGCAATAGGCATTCATTGCCTACTTTTGTCATTCCGCTTCTTGCACTCATTCTTTCTCAAGAAAATATCCTTTCGTATTGCTATCTTTGCGGTTGCGGCGCGCAACCATTTCCCCCTAAAACAATGCCGAACAGGCGATATTCTTGCGAGTAAATTCATTGCCATTCCTATGATCAGTCA
Source organism: Parascaris univalens (assembly GCA_037576465.1). Lineage (NCBI taxonomy): Eukaryota > Metazoa > Nematoda > Chromadorea > Rhabditida > Ascarididae > Parascaris > Parascaris univalens. Next base: position 27,909,152 of record CM075173.1, read on the forward strand.
TCAACTGCTGCAAATTGCAATGGGGCACTATTAGGGAATTCAGAAAATCAGCCTATGCGCCACGATCAACCAACAACTTCTTGAGGCCATCGACAAAACAACACCGGTCGTCATTGATGTTGTCTATGAAGCAGTGCGCAACAAACGACTCAAAACATCACAATCACAGAGAAAAAAACTGTTCAACTGAATTGCGGGAGCTACAAATTCCACAGTCCTCCATATTTTCGAACTGCTCACTTTATGTGAAATAAGGAAGCCATACACATTTGCTGCGAATGGCGAACAGATCTGCGCCCACGTCTGCACAAGAGTGTGTAGTGACGTCGGAAGCTACAATTTGGGGCAAATAAAGCGCCCGTACTTCCAACTGAAACATGTAGTTTTTCACTTCCTCCATTCAGAATGCTAAATCACGCCACTGTGCGAAATTTCACCTCCACTGGAGCAATAAATACTTTCGGTGGACATGCCGCTGTGGCTAAGTCCGAAACTGAAGCATGATGCAAATGCTGTTTTGTGTTGCAAAAAACCTTTTCTGTCTATGAGTTATGAGTCTACCCCTGTCATTCCCTAATATGCCAACTGTGGATTTTAATTTCGCCACGTCCTGATATATACGCCATACCACTCATAGTTTCACACCAGTTACGTTCATTTCTTAGGTAACTTGCATTCAGCTATTACAGACATGTTCATCCATAAACAGGAGTACAATCCGTCGCACATACCAGTTCAGAATAGTCTGTTGGCTGTTTTGCGTTACCCTAGCTACACTGCTTCCTGTCGTTTGATGGGTCCTGGAACATATGAAAGTTAGAACTATTGCTTGTTTCTTCATTACCCTTCTGAGCGTTCAGGAACATATTGACACAACCTGGTCAGCAGCAAGATAGTTATGGAGAAACAGCAACAGCCTCCACCTATTCGTTTTGGTGCTCAGAAATTGTCGACCGCTGCGACTGACAACTTCATGAGTCTTGCCACGCAGGTACTCAATCACTTGTTTCGTTCTGGTGCCCTTGCAGTCCGATGTAAATGCAGATTGCATGCAAGTGATGGAGGTCCACTTAGCATTCCAAGTCGTTCTTAATGAGCAATATGGAATCAAGAAACATTTCTGAAGAGAAAAGCATATCTGCTTAACCTCCAACGTAAACACGCTCCATAGACATTCAAAATAAACGGAAGTTCAGATGCATATTCCTCACAAATTGACTCATCCAGCGAAGTATCATCATTCCCCGAAGAATCATCTTCATTAGGAGCTGTCACAACGCCTAAAGTGCAACCCCGATTCTTCAAATGGCCGAATACGCGAACTTCCACGTGACCTGAGTCGTTTTCATTTAACTTGCGATGTCTGCAGTTGAATCATAGCGAGGATAAAGTACTTCTTGCCACCTCGAAGGAAAAAAGATGCTGTCAAAGTTGCGGAGAAAAAGTAGTTAGTTCTTTGACTTGAGTTCGGGAAATTGGAAAGTTCGATAATGCTCAAAGACTTAAAAATGCCTGTATTGTTCGGTAGACTCTAAACGCTGGCGGTCGATTGTTTGTACGCCATAGGCTGACTTTAGTAATTCGTTCCTCCACGAAAACAACAAAACAGCCACAATATGCTCAGCTGAAAATTTGTATTCGGGCTTCAAAAGTTGGTCCTGCGACAGCACAGTCTTGCCTATCAGTAAGTGTCATCTTAACGAGGCAACGGTCCGAACGGTATTTGGAACGGCATCGTTTGCAAATTTAACCAGTACATTAAAATGATTCACTTTTTCACTTTTTTTTGTAGATTGTAGATCCACTTTTCGCTCCATTTGTAGATTCACTTTTTTCAGCAAGACAGTCTTCTCAACATCAGTGGAACCATCAGAAATATTTCCTGAAAAAGCCATTTCATCAGCACACCTCATACAGACAAAGTGGAATTCTTCGTGATATCAAAGTCAACTGAAGTTCGTAGCATGCCACAAGTTCCTGTCTTCCGTCGCTCTTCGTTTACCTCCACGCACCATAGAAGCTCTTTTTGATTCCTCGCTAATGAAGCACACTCGAGTCGTCGTGACCCCTAGATGCTGGGGTGAAATGACATTGGCGTTTTCACTTTTCTGATCATTTCTGAGCTCCACTACAAAGCTGGATTTTGCTAAACGTTTATAGTCACATCGTATGTCGCGTCAAACGGCTAAACAATCAAGATAAAATCCCAGCGAAGCGAACAAGAGAATTTCTCCAGACATTTTGTGCGAGAGGCAACATAGAACCCCCACTTTTTTGTAAGAGGATTCTATCTTTCTCTATTGCTGTCATTCTTTCTAAGCTTATTTAACTCTCAACGTCTCTTAGTCGCCGTCTCTTTCGCAAGAGCGCTCAGCGGAGCTTGTAACTCCCTCACAGAACACCGTTTCTCTTCCACAAATTTGTCGCACTCTTTTGCGACATCACATGCATTTACGTCTCTATGCTATGTGTTCACTTACATGCACTGTATATGCGCTTCTTCGGCATTTTAATTCCCATACGAGCAAGACGTTACTGCATGCCTCCCTTCACTTTACACAGAACCCTTACCAAACTTCTGCTGCCTTGTTCATCTTTCACCGCCAAGGCTTCGTATCTCATCCAGTTTGGCCCAAGCAGCAGTCCCCTGTTAAATTAAATCGGCCATTGCGCCTCTCTCTCGCTTCTGCCCTTTCTGCTGTATTGCCAAAATAACAGAGATAGTTGCACAAGCTTGGACGACATTTTCTGACAAATAAGTTTTCATAAAATATGTGGCACAAGCATGCCACCACCTCCTTTTGCGAAAAATAGTAACCACTAACATAACGCGTTAATGAATTTATAAACAGCGGTCTTTTCTTCTCGGACTTTGGGGTAGGGAGGGAGAGATGAGGAGGAGGGAGCAGGTTGCACGCAAATGCAGCATTGTTGGTCATCTCATAGGGGCTTTACATGCCAACAGCCGTTGTGTGACTTCGATCAGCCCGCAACATATGCGATCAGCTAGGAACGTCAGCAACCGCTACTTTAAGTTTTCTAGGGGCGTGAGGTTAGTGTAAGGGTTTGAACAAGTTAAGACATTGGTATACGCTGTTCGATCATGATTAGGATAGGCTTCTTCCACTGAAGCTCACAAACTTGGCTGGTAAATCGATGGCGCTGTCAGTAGATCCAGAGAAGCAGCGTCCAGTGTGCCCATTCTCGATTTTTTTTCTTTTGAATTCGGATGTAAACAGCACAGCTGCTTGAGGAAGGAGATGGCCGATTATTCAAAATGGATGTCGACTATACGTCGCAAGTGGATGAATTGCTTCTCAAGGCAGATGCGATCGCAAAGGTGATTATAACTCATGCCTTGGTAGAATAGTTTAATGTTTCGTTCAAACGCGTCTCGTGCTTACAATGACGAGTTTAGAGGACTTCTCGATGAGCCTCGGGTTAATACTGCCTTTATAGAATTTAGTCCACAAAGTTTCATATTTCAGTGGCCCACAAAGTTGGAGGATACCATGTTTTGTTCTAGGACTTTACCAAGATACCCTTTCTAATGAGACTGCATTAAATTATTCATCGTCCCATTCAGGTAAAACATAAATATAAATATATATGAGAGGCGCACTGTGCTCACAGAGATGCAGCGTAATGAATGGAAATGAAAAAGTAAAAGTGGCGAGTTGGCGGCGAGTATATAGGCTGCGCGGAAAACTTGATATGGAAGCTGAAGAGGGAGCGCAGAACGACGATCATGAGGACGCACGCAATAGTGGCATTCAAAGTAGAATTCATCATTATTAGCAGGCTGGGGTGAGCAACGACTATTGGGTACCGCTTACATAGTAAAAGTTGCGATAAGACGAATCACAGCCACAGTAGGACAAGTCTTCAATCTTCACCACGATAAGATGAATCGTTACAACACATCGAAATGTTTTCGTAACGATAATAATGAGATCAGAATGTTTCTTCCGCCCCCACTGCCTTACCCATCTGAACGTGATTAAGCAGACTATCTCGTGAAAGGTATCCAAGAACCATCTCCAGTGATTTCCTTAAAGCAGTTGCAAAGAAATGAAGCTAAACGGACTGGATGGTAGTTTTTCATGGAGGTGACTATGGCTTTTCGAGAGACAGTGCACGCAGACTTTTATGGGAAGGAGATGAAGCACTATGAGATGGATTGCACAAAAGCAACACTCCTCCTTCACGAGACTTCCTATGCAACATTCTTCAGAACATCGATGTGATGCCATCTGGAGCGAACAAAATTCCAATAGGGACATCTTGTCGCTTTCAAAAGAAAAAGTTGTTGAAATTCAAGGAGGATGACAAAACGTCCCTTGTCCCTTGAAAAGTCTTTGGAAAGAACCAGCAGGCGTAGTTATTTTGCTCAAGCATTCACGGCGTACTCGGTCATCAAGGTTTTGAAGTCTGGGGTTACTGCGACGACCGCACAAGCCGTCTATCAACATCGATTATCGCCTTACGCGGCTCGTCCATCTTCAAACCTGAACGGACAAAATTAGTAATATAACTAGCGGTGCATCTGACACTCGGTACTTGGCAGCCGCTGCAGTAAGTACTGCCAGAGGTGGAAATTCTAGTGTCAGAGGTGTTAACTCTCGTTGCACGTATATGTGCGCACTGTTTTCAAAAGACCCATTGCTGCTACTGCGATTTTCTTGTTTAATTATTATACCACTCTGACAAGGTAACAGCAAAGCATTATAAATAGCGAGCAGCACAGGCTGAAGATGCACTCACTGTAACTCAGGGGATTATGAGTCTCGAGGACCGCTCGATCTCAAGATTATCTAATTCGTTCCGAGCATTCAGCAGTTTAAGGATCCCTTGCTCCAAAAATTTTTGAATTTCCACATTGCCTTTTGGATCTTCTGATGTAGAAGTTCGGATCACCGTAATGCTTGCACGTCATCCGTTGCTAATTGTTTATGTAGCAAATTACCTTGCTGTGAAATTGATGCTGTGCATTATTGCTTCAGTTGTTGCTATTTGCAGACGGGAAACGTAGAAGCAGCATTGGAGTGCATGGGAACTCTGGAAAAACACACTCGTTTAGGTGCCGACATGAAGTCGAACACACGAATTGTGCGACACATGGTGCACTTGTGCTTCCAAGGATCAGCATGGGGACTTCTCAATGAAACCATCGTCACGTTATCTAAGAAGCGCTCGATCATTAAATTGGCGATCGCGAGAATGGTACGCCCTCTGAAAGAATGCAGTCGAGCAAGAGCATAAATTGGAACTTTCAAAATTTTGGAGTGGTCGAAGGTAGTGAGATGTTCGCCAGTTTAGTGCAGATATCACCTACGGTTGTAAAAGTGGGTGGATAAGATCAACGTTCAGTATTTTCTGAGCGAGTTCGTCTTCGGAAGCCTACTCGTCGAATTCGCGTTTAGCTCTCCCTTCTCCTTTTCTTTTTCATCTTCTAACCTTTCGTCTGCTTTCTTTAGAATCAACCTTTAGAAACCCAAGCCTATCCACCACTCCTTCCCGAAACCTCAGCTTCAGCTAGTTCAACCTTACCTGTTGCAATTATATAATCTTCTATTCTTTTGCACATATACAGTCGAATGAACTAGTTGCAACCCTGTTCGATCTTATCAGCACGAATTTCAGGTTGGTGACTGTTGCGAGATGGTCGATAAAATGCCAGATGAGAAGGCGAAATGGAAGCTCGTCGAGACACTGCGTGATGTTACAGCTGGAAAGGTTTGCTTTAGCGTGATTCCGAGTGTTGGCACTGCATTTTTATGTTGAGGCGCGTTCAGCAGGTTGAAATTCAGACAGAACAGTCCTTCCATTTGTTTTCTAATACTCCGGCCCTGTTTTCGGTAAAGATAGTGGGCGAATTTTTTACATTACGCATTTTCGGAAGCGTATCTTGAAACGGTGAGCTTCTTTCAGTTTTTGTCTTATCTTCATCCTCGCTGAGCTCAGACCTCAATCTTTGTTATGTTAACACTGTTCTTATTCCTTCAGGATTTAAACCGTCGTGCATTACCCATGCGACGTCTAATCCCATTTCATATTCTTCCAATGTCTTCGAATTACAGAATCTCTCATGATGCTCTTCAACTCCCCGTTTTCCTTTGATGGCGCATCTCCCTCGCAGATCCCGAACAAAAATCACTTACGTTCTCATCCTTCCTATGATGCAACCCATAACGGCCTTTTTCGCTCGTAATAGACTAACGCCGTCGAGATAGAACGGAGAAGAACACATATAACGGATAAAGAATGATAATCGCAACTAGAAGGGATGAAATATATGGTCCTTGGAAGAAGAAAGTACCAACGCTGTGCTCAACAGCTCTGAACTTCAATCGCTGAGATGAATAAAGGTCAGGTCATGCGATCTAACTCAACAGAGTTTGAACCGGTTGACCTCACCACTTTTTCGTGAATTTTTCAATTTCGCCCATTCCCAGAAAGATGGACCAGGAGATACTTTTGACGACGTTATTCGGATTCAGTCCTGTTGTTTATGACTCGCTTAAAAAAGGATGAATTGATTGAATTCTGTTCCACGAATTTCGAAGGCACCCCTTAATTATTGCTGAGAATGGCGAGAGAGGTTACAGTTGGCTCAGGCTTATTATAGAACCTGAAATTTCACCTTTCAGCTCAAAAAATGTCGAGTGGAAACGAAACTGATACGACGAGAGGAAATCGTGTTACATTATAAGTGAAGTAATATGGAGGGATTTGGAAGCTCTCTTTTTCGAATGAACTACGATGGGGAAGTTTAAAAAGTGTTATTGAGATAAGAGTCCATCCTATGGTCATCACGCCTTCTTTTTTCTCGGTAGTCTTGGAGACTATACGATATGAGTTATGAGGCGTCTCAGTTTACACGTTGCCATGTATTTGCAGATATATGTGGAGGTGGAACGAGCCCGTCTGACGAGTAGGCTGGTTAAGAAACTGGAATCTGAGGGCAAGCTAGAAAGTGCTACAAATATGTTGCTGGAACTACAGGTGGAAACATATGGCTCAATGGATCTGAAGGAAAAGGTCATGCATTTTTTTGTATAGCACGGCTCCGCGAAGTTCAAGCAGATATGCAGATCCTTATGTCTGATTTATTGAAACAGGTTGATTGGCCCTGTAGGCCTGGTCAAATGACTTCATTTCGACATAGTGAAATAGGAAAGTGATATTGAGTGACTGTCGGACAGCGCCTGTCGAAAATAGAAAGTTCGGTATCGAGTTTGCAGGCAATGGCCAATTGCCTCAGGATTATAGGTGTTCCAGGGTCAGCGTTGTGGTCAAATGAAGGGTGTTTACCGGGTGTATCTAGTGCAAAATGTCGGAGATGTTGAATCGGGCAGCAGGAGTCTTCTTCCTACAGCCTTTCATTCTTTCAAACGCTGCATCTGTCTTATTTCTATTGGCCTTCGAAAATTCGGAAATCGTACTAAGGAAAGTGCGAAAGCATTCGCACCTTTATTGTTTCCTGAAATTTGTGGGAATTGCGCACCTCTTCGCTCACTTCATCCTGAAACATCAGTAATGAAATGCCGATCAACTCTAAAGCTTTGTGATGCTGATTTGGCAGCCTCCTTTCATTAACGTTTGTTCATAGTTCTGTGATGGCGGGCCCATGTCTCCTCCATTTCATCGCCTGCAATCTTCGTTGGAAAAAATTTTTCGAACAGACATTCCCCATCGTCGCTTCAATCGCTTTTACTCCTCATCTTCATCCATTCGAACTCCTCTTAGAATCGATTATGTGAGCTTTTCTTTATTTTGCTAAATTAGGTTGAAATGGGATTATTTTCATCCGTAGTTCGTGGATTTTTTTAAACGATGTGGGTAACTAAGAGCAGGCGCTTGTGGATGGTAGTCCGATAGCCTCCTAAGCAAAGAGCTATAATCTTTTTTATCTACCACTCATCGTTCTGCTCCACCATTACAAAAAAGTTCGTTTCAGGTGGAGTTTCTTCTCGAACAGATGCGTCTCTGCGTCGCTCGCAAAGACTTTATCCGACAGTCGATACTCTCGAAGAAGATCTCCGTTCGTTTTTTCGACGATAAAAGTGATGAGGTGAACCGTTCCCTATGTTTGATCGCCTTCATTTTTCTTCATTGAACTTTGTTTCGATCTGAAAGGCAGCTACCAGCAGATCATTGCAATGGCTATTTTTACAGACATGCTCCATCTGAAACTGACTGCTTTCTTAATCCTCGTATTTCGTGATGGATATGATTCCTGGACGATTCCATTTCATCCACGTGATCATGAAACTCTATGACTTCTTTATTCACTTTCCAAGCAAAGGGAGGATTCTTTTCAGGTGCAGGAGCTGAAACTGAAATACTGCGATCTGATGATAAAGTTAGGCTTAAATGACAGTGCGTATCTTGACGTTTATCGCCTCTACCGCAACATTTTTGACACACCGCGCATTCAGGCGGATGCTGCACGAAGCATACAGGTGGGTTATTTTTGCAGTTTCGGATCACTTGGTTCTTTGTTATTTGGTTGCTATAACAAATATCATTCTGCATAGTCGCACTTGCGGTGGATTGATGTGACGCAACTTGAAATGAAACACCACTGGCTCGATCAGTACTTCGAAGTTGTTAAAAGGGAGTAAGTACTACGATTAGTTGGATTGAACTACATTTTTGAAAGTAACGTAGCACCGTATTTGATGGCACTGTCAATCGCACACTTATCGTTTAAAATGGAGTACTTAGGCTTTCGAGAGCGCAAAAAGGTCATAGCTTGGAACTTTGCCTATTTATGGCAAATAATCCATACGAATAACGAATATATGATAAACCTGTTATGGAAATTTGTGTAAAATAATAGCATCTCGAATGAAAATCTCGAGCTCTCGATGGGATTTTTGGTAAGGCACAGGCCCAGCTGCCCACTTAAAAACGTCTTGGTTCAAGGTGGTTGTTTCAAACGTTATAGACACCGTTCATTTTTGTATGTTTAGCATAAATAAGTAGTGTTTAAGTGCTCATTTCAGTGTTTAGTACACCACGCCTCAGCCGTGGACGTTATTTGCATGTGCTGCCGAAGAGCTCTGAAGAGTCAACAAACTTTGTCTCCTATTTATGTAAATAAAACGTCTCTAAAGAGCATTGCAGTGGCGTAAAATGTGTGGGGGGTGCCTGTCAAATTTCTTTGCCTTTTCCTGAAGTCCGAAACATGGTTAACTCTGTCGAGGTCTCTCAGCAGCTTCAAATTTATATAGGCACAGTCACCAATTTTCAAACGACTGAATTTCAAAGCCGAATAGCAATCATCAAGTTCGCTGAATGCACTGATCCTGGGAAGATGTGCGGATCCTTGCGTATCTTCACGGTTTAATGCTCGTTCACTGAATGGAATGAAGTTCATTCAGGTGCTAAAGTGTATGGCACTTTACGTGCTGCTGGCGCCACACACGAATGAGCAATCAGACCTACTGCATAGGGTCTACGAAATGAGACAGCTGCAACTGGTTCCCGATTATAATGTTCTTCTCAATTTGTTTGTGGAAGAGGAGATAATCTTTTGGAAGGTCTGAATGCTTTATGGTTTATCCTTCGAAATCTTTCATAATTGCTCGCAGTATTGAGTGTGTAAGGACAATTTTCGTGAACCATGTCCTCTGTTTCTAATTTTCTATTTTCATGTGTCGTCCCCTCCTCCCTCCCTCCTAGAAAAAGCCACTCGCACAACGTGTTGGCATACATGCGTTGTTCATTACTGAAGTGAAGGCACCGCGAATGAACATTAGTGTAATTTTCAAAATTAGGAGGAGAGACTGATGCAAATACAAGTTCTTTTCGTGCAACTTCTGGTGTTGTCTTTGCTGAACGATTCGTGAATGTTAATCTCCGGTCGCCGATTCCACAACGTTTACGCCTCTGACAGCTGTGTTTTTGAAATACAGATAATTAGTATGATAACGCAAAAATATCCAAATTTTGGCGGCATCTGGGTGCTGGGCTAAGCCTCAGTCTCTAGCTGCTGATCACTTATCAGAAATCTTTTCACTGCTAAAGCATATCGAGCTTGATCCCGAATAGGAAGCTTGCGTAGTACTGTGGTAGTATTTTTGTACTGAGGGAAGGAGGAGGAGGGAGGGGACTAATATACGTGGAGGTTTCGAATAACATTTCTCTAGATGTGGCCAACGTAAAATCCAAAACCATCCTTAACATTAGATCGCCTAATGAGTCAGTTTATACCAATTTACCACGGCTTGCTCAGTTATTGTTCTTCTGCAATAATCTTAATTGTTTTCGTGGCTTGGCAGTCGGCAAGACTGCCATTAAGCTAGAAGCTTACAGCCCTTTTCTCTCACATTTTAAGTGCACTTTATCCCATCAATTGTCAAAGTACTCGACAAGCTGGAAACCAGACAAGCTGAAGTTACAAACGTCTGGGCTTGTCACCGACCGTTTGCCCAATTCTCCACTGGATTCTGTCTAGAATCTGTGGGCTTATAATTCCAATGAAACCGTGGGCGACGATCCAATGGAAAGAATAGTTCGCCTCGAACACATTTGTGACAGATCGCGCAAATCTTGTAATAACGTTTTTACTGGAACAGACGGCGAGAACCAAATATGCTGCATGTGACAAAAAAGGGTTGAGACGAAAGTGTTGATAAGTCGGCAAGCAATTGCAGGACACGACTTCCTCTCAAACCGCTCCAATGTTCATCCATTCTCAGCGCGGCTGCCACAATGGCAGGATGTAAAGATCTGCCCAGGGAATGAAAAAAACCGATCCAAATCAGTGCGGGGAAGAATCAGCAGTCTAACAAAGGCGTTATCTTTCTAAAGGATGAAGGTGAGGAATGTAGTAGGACCGCCCACGTCCCTATCTTGCAGGATAAAGTCGTTGCGCAGTTCGAGGAACTGCTGCGGCGGGGCACGAAGACAAGTCCGCCAACAGATGTCTTCGACATAACTGAGAGTGGGAACAAACGTTGGAGTGATCTGCAGTCTCGAGTTGCAGAGCATGTATGGTTGAGGACCATTTTGGTTCTTTTTCTTCTCTTGTTTCTTCTTCTGAATAGTCCCATATCGGAGGAAGGAGCAGTGGACGAGGTAATGTTGGGGATTAGATCTGACATGTTTGTTCATTTGTGGCGTGAACAGACCGTCGATAAGCTTAGCAGCATTAAATTTTCGTACAGCCTTCTTGCAACGTCATACATTGAGCTTATGAAAATGCTAGTCTTGAGCCATTTTCTCTCACATGGTTGATAAGTTACTTGTGGGGAGTATTTGTTTGAAAATCTGGACTCTCCTTTAAAATTTCAGTGATCATCTTTCTGCCAAACTGGGCCTCCTCTAAAATGCACATAACAGGACTTGCTTTCCGCTCGGTCATCAGTTTCGCTCCATCTTCATTTCACTGAATACAAGAAAAATATCCGAACCGAAAATCTTGATCCGCTAGATCTTCACTGTGGAAGGGTGTTTAATGTAGCATCACATAATCGAAGGGTAGAGAGATTGCGCTAATTAGAACCGTAAGTTGCAACTGAAACAGATGACTCGAACAGTAAACAACTTGGTTGCATACTTTGAAGCCCTTTTCATGAGAACCGTTTATTTAATAAGCATGTATTTCATTGTAGAACATACGCATGATCGCAAAATATTACACGCAAATTTCGTTCGATCGCATGGCTGAACTACTGGATTACCCCGTCGATGTAACTTGCATCTTACCTCTTTCCTAATAACGGCGTTTGCTTGCAAGCATTTATTTAAACTTCAATCATTCTATAATTCATTTTTTTCTAGTGCGTTTTCTAGTGCAATGAGATCTTTTCTAAATGCATCCGACCATGGCTGTCGACTTTCTTCAAATGTAAGCAAAAGAGGTAAGAATAAGGTTCATTTGAGAGCTCATCGGTGAATGCAGAGGCTGCAGCAGCAGTACGCCTGGAAGGGGAGCAAATCGACCCACATGTTGTTCAAAGTAAGACGAATTCCTCGGCAAAAAACTCGTGCAGCAGTCTGAAAAGGGAGCAGATTCAGAGCGGATGAGCGATGTAGCCAGTTCAAGTTTTCTTCGTTCGTTGTCAGTGAATGAATGGCGCTGGTGAAGATCAGCGTCACAAAATGTGGACGTTTTAAACCGAAAAATAACAGCGACCAGCCAAGTAACACTGTTGAGCTGCATTCTATCTGCCATTGTGTCCTGCAGAGCCCTGAATCTCTTTGATGATTTGTTAAAAGGGAATCCTGATGAGAGCGGCGACTTGAATGTGCTCACTGTGAGGTTGCTGTGAGGGGTTTGACATATGAAAATTATGGAATGACCTCTTCCAAGAGGGCAAGTGGGCAAACCTTCAAGTGCTTTCTTTTCTTATGACTTTTTGCGATGCACTTTCGACACTCTGTATAATGGAGAAATAAAGAGCTAGAAATATATTGCTGCTGACAGTAATTGTAGTTTTGTCCCCAACACATAGCCAAAAAACTGAGGTTTAGTTGGGAAGGAGTACTGTTTATAACACTGTGTTTGAATGTGCTACTTCTTTTACTGGATAGTTTTGATGTATTGAAGGAGATGGAGAACTTTCTGTGCAACATGATAGTGACGGGTGCCATTCCGCATGCGAGGATTCATCGCCCTTCTCGTATCGTCAGTCTGCGAGCACGAAAAGCGACCGTCGAGCAGCTCGATCAGTGGGCTAATTCCGTGCGCAAACTCACTGGTATATTGAACAAGGTAGTCAATTGTGTACTTGCAACAAAGACATAAGGAACTCATAAATCTAAGGGAAAAAAATTGTCGAAAGCTGTATTCAACAAACGTGTCGATTGTCCGTTGTCAGCAGATGCGTTTATTCATTTTCTTTCTTGAAAATGATATGAGTAATTGTTGCAACAGTACTCACAATGCAGTAACTAATTAGTGAGACAAGTAATGGAGTTATAATTACTTCGGAGAAGTAGTGGAGAGATGCAACTCACGAGAAGTGAAACCAAAGCAGCAGTAAATGACATCATGCGTTCTTCCTTCCGAACATTGTGCGAGTAAAAAATTATGTTCAAACAAAAGAGGAGGGACTATTTTGAGTGAATTCACGTTGGCGGTAATGGATAGCGTAAGCGTTGCAGATTTGAAAGAGAAAGGTAGGTGTAAGAAACGAAAGGTACCACGGGCGGTGCATCACATTTAATACTGTTTGATAGCAGCGTCGATAAATTCCTCCTAGAATTTCAGTTACCCGTTTTTCCAATTCCTCGCTCTTCACGGCTTTACATAATTCCATCAGAGCAGATTCTTAAGCAGTCCTGCAAAATTCTCCCACAACTTATTACGCGTACGTTTTATATGTTTATATGTGCATGTGCATATATGTGAGTGTGTGTAGACGGGTGGGCATGCGCACTTGTTAAAATGTTTTTGTTTCTGCTTCTGAGTGTGTTTGCTTGCATGCTGCGCGTTGTACATGCACTTATTTGAAGCAGTATTTGAGAGACAGCGTGCGTCGCCCGAGCAGTCGCTTCATTCAAAACCAGCTTTTAACTAGGCATTTGCATGTTTTGCTGAGCTGGTTTTGTATGAGACTGATGGCAATTCGTTACCATCCTGCAGTTTGTTAGGAAAGTAAATTGAAAAGAGTGCTTATGGCTGATTTATTGCTTTAGATTGATCAAGTCTGTAAAGTTACAGGTGGGCGAAGTCGCTGCGCCTATACAGATTGGGATTTCTTTTTTTACAGGTCTCGCATCTCATTCTGAAGGAACAGATAGTGCATCGTCACCTCGACAATGCTACAGCGGCATCATCTTTATAGTATTTTGACACCAGTATTTGGTTGCAAAGTATTGTCTTTTCTCCTCAAATCCGCTGCATTTTGTTATGGTCTGATCCCCACAGAAATTGTTGATGGACGCAGACAGTTCAGAAGTGCTGTTGATGAAACAGCTGTTGTTCAAAATGCAAACTTCTTGCGGAAGGGTTATGTACTGTAGTTGACAGCCGCTGACGTGCCTGATGTTTTGGCCGTTTTTTGGAACTTCGTCCTGTTTCTGATAGAATCTCGTTTTTATTGTACTTCTCTGTCTGCAGTAAAACGCTAGTTGGCTTCATACACATGTATCTTCATGCTCGTGACAACAACTTTCAGCTCCTCGCAAGCGTTCACTATAGAAGACTATATGAAATCCCTTTTCTCTTTCTAACTTGGGGTGTTTAAAGCAAATGAGCGTTAGAGGCGCATTTTGAGAATGTGATCATTCGGCTAAGGTGAGTTCCAGCTGCCGTACCTTCAAGTCGCTTGGCATGATCCCTCATTGTAACTTGGTGTGATTTTGCGTAAAGGTGCAGCTGTCTTCTATAGCCGTGCAGAATTTTATTCGAAATCAGGAAATTTTGTCGCGGTCAGCGTATGTCTAAGTGAGTTGTGTTCCACACAGCGCTTCGAGCAGCTAACATAACGCTTTACCGTGTAACGCTCCAGCTGGATGATTTGATGTGAATGCATAGATCTTTAATGAACTCAGCTTGACAGTGCAAGCGGACAAGAGAAAAAATATGCAATTGTGGCATATGAGGTGGTGAAGGAAAATGAGGCGAAAATGTTTGGGAAATGGTTCCCACGAGACTGATTATCTGTAGATCAAGAAAACTTTCCGCGAAAGAACAGCATAAGGCTGAAGACTATCGGCACGCTTCAAGTATGGAAAAAACGCAGTAACGTTATAGATTAGCCGGGTGTGCTTTGCAGAAAGGTGCTGGTTTTCGGCGTTTTTGCGTTTTATTTGACAACCAGACCACGCTTTGGTAGAGATCTCTATGGACTGGTGGAGTGTGATCCGATTGTTTACACATGTATTCACCATTCAAAAGCCCAGCCTCTGGATAAAGTACTTCTGATGGCTGTTAACGCTTATTGAAAGAAGAAAGAATCCAAAAAATGGATCTTGCTCACGAATCCACAACCCGACAACCTCACTTGATTGGATCTTCCTCATAAATTACTGCACCTCCACGACGAACGCGAGGGATTGCGGTCTACGAATCGACCCGAGGCAGCTTCTTCAAAGAGTCAACAGCAGAACAAAGAAAGGAAAGGGAGGAGGAATAGCGTCGTCGCGTCAAGATTAATCGTCTACTGTGTTCCCACGATCCATCATAAGTGGGCAGCAAGCTCGCACATCACGTGTTGCTACTGAAGAGCCCATTTTGTGCATCCTGTATTTTCATCCGATAACAAAAGTGAAGCACATTTTGTCTTGTTTTTATACAAGATATTTACTTGCAGTGGTACACATTGAAACCACGAGATGGACGTAGAGCACATCGCAGGAATTCGGGAAAGCGCCTTCAAGCTGGGAAGGGTGTGGGAAGATGAGGTAAGCTGCAAGCAGGGACGACTGACCTAAAAAGGCCAAGATCAACTGACACCACTTTTGCGGGTTGTGTCCGCTGTATTTCGAAAAATTTGTTGTTTTTCTCTTCATTCGAAAAGGTACGTAGGCATGAAGAACATGAAAGAGTGAATCAATCGCAAAGCAACTTTTTGGGCTGAAGCAGTGGCTAAGAGCAGCAGCGGCGCGAAGACAACACATTCAGCAGTAGTTTGACAGCTGAGGAAGTGGAAGCACCATCAATATCGATAGGATGCATATTGTGTCCTCTTATGGCACGAGAATGGAAACTTTGCAAAATATTTTTTTCTGTTTCGGCTTTTCTGACAGGCTGGAAAAGAAGGCACCAATCATCGGGAAGAGTAAGCTTGGAGGGAAGTGTTGGAAAAACCACGCCATTCTTATAATGGACGATCAAGCTAAATTGAGCCGACGATATTCCGGAGACTCCAGGTCGAAAGCTATCAGCCCGCTAGTGCTATTTCAACAGTTTCAATCATGAACATTCAAGAGGAACGGAGAAAATTACTAGTGAGGAACAGGCAAGCGTTCAAGCGAACAGGGAATTTCTTTCTGAGGCGAGCGAAGTGGAGCGAAAGTTTAGAGGCA
Source organism: Parascaris univalens (assembly GCA_037576465.1). NCBI lineage: Eukaryota > Metazoa > Nematoda > Chromadorea > Rhabditida > Ascarididae > Parascaris > Parascaris univalens. The sequence goes on from CM075173.1 coordinate 27,925,139, forward strand.
AGGGGAATTGCAAGCTAGAGCACGTTGGGTCAGGTTGCATAAATCTTGTCTCTGAAGTCCCTCCGACTCTTCCCAACGGGGAATTGTTTGTATTCCCTACTCTCTGCACACTCGTCTGCATATTACCATTGTTCGAGTAGCGTTTATGGGGAGTTGCAGACATGATTCGTTATTGAAAACTTTGCCGCGATTCACACAAGAAATGCATCTATATAAAAAAGGGTGACTTCAATGGCAAAAAACCAGTGAAGCATCTTCCTATATGAATATAATGACCGAACGCTCTCAGAAACCATCCTGTTTTATTACTGCAGCTCACGCCGTTACCGTTACGGTGTTTATCGCCTAATGGTTCGGAGATAGTATGTTCGCCATTGCAATTCCACTGAAGAAACATGCATATTATCATCGTCATTGGAGTGAGTGTCATTACAACAATGCCCGCTTGTGTCCATGAGGTTCCTAAAATACACAGTGATTATGGAGGAAGTCACATGTGTACACCGTTGTCCTTCATCTAAAGCTGAGCAGAAAATTTCTTCGCGGGGTTTTGGACGCTGAAAATTGCATCTCTCGGTGACCAGTACCGGATTATGGCATTATCGCCTTCACTGAAAGTGAAGGCAGTGAATGGTCCACTTGATATTGCGACTCTTGCACCATCGTGAGCAAAAGCATATGGTATTTATTTGTGGTGCTAAATTTTGTCTACGTTTCCTCACAATGCCGTCGCCATGATATTGTTTAATAACCGTCAGGCAATGAGCAGATCTTTTGAAACTAACTGAAGGTGTTCATGGAATTCGGAGACCTACTTGGCACAATCAGGTGGAAAGTAGATGCGTGAGAGCGAGGAGGGAAAGAAAAAATATTGGAGAGCAGAAATGGGGAAGAGAGCAAAAATGGATGGTGAGACTTGATGTTTTCTGCACCTGTGAAGGACAGATTACTCTATGATATTATATTAGTTTACAGTATATCATATTATAAGATGATTTTTGACAAAAGTAACATTGTATAAGCATATTTATAGGAGGAAAGTGCAATATACTACAGATATATCGTGAGAGAAATCGAGTTCAGTACATTTTAAGGATAGAGCCTGGCTGCACTTGTAGTATGCTGGACCTTGCTACTCGCCAGAGACAGAGTAAAGAGCGGAGAATATCACCCTTCGATGCTTTGTTTTCCATACAGCGAAAAAGTTGGGCGGAGATGAATAATGCGACAGGAGTTAAAAAAAATATCTTTGCGAAGGAAAAGTTCATTGCAACTGCAGTCTGCTTGTCAATGAGAACTATACGTAGGGCACACTGTATCAAGACACTAGTCAACACATTGTATGCGCACACAGTTGACGTCACTGAGCCACAGCATTGATGTGGGATTTATAGCCAATGGTGGTCGCGCCAAACCTCCGTCTGCATGTGAATAACATACTACTTATGAAGTATTAGTACTAATGACACACATAATTTTTGCTGGCTGCATTCCAGACTTTACGGAAATCCCACTGCTTAAAGCACTTGCGCAAATGCATCGGAATTGTTTCAAATCATTCTGAACGATCGTGATTTGTTTCTGTAATTTTTCTTGGCCCAGAGAATTTCTTCTATCCGCACAGTTTGGTGGATTGTATGCTGCACGCGAGCGAGTGCTTATGTCACTGATATCTTCATATGGCACATTTGAACGAGTGCGAAGATATTTCTATGCAGATGTCCGCTTAGCGGTCTTTTCACCAGCGAGCTTGGTTCGGAGGAGCATATCCTTGAAAGAATAAACGAGAATAAGTCATAATAAGTTCTCTATTGGATCTTTCGAAGGCTTGAGTAGTCCGTCTCTTCATCCTTTAAGGGAAAATGTCATTCACGACCCACCTCTTCCCGATCTCCAATCCGCACTCTTCGAAATATCGCCTTTGCCGTCTTTCGACGCTGTTTTCGATCGAACATTGGCTGAAACGGCTATCGCGGTGTGGCTTACGAAATGGCCTAAACGCGGAAAAATGCAGTGTTTGTAGTAAAGGGAGTAAGAGGATAGCCACAACGTTGAGATGGGCTACAAATTTATCAAGCGATGGAGTTATCAATAGTCGACAAACGTTTCGTCGTTTAGTTGAACTGGCGAACGATACATGTGGACTCCATTCGACAAGGTAGCTCCAGTGGAGTTTCGAAAAATTTCGAAACTCTATAAATTTACGAAAGGAGGCGATAGTTTCAGGGCAGCTGTCCTACTCTAAGAATGAGTCGTTAATGCCATTTCAATATGAAATGGCGTTCAGTCTCCAAAAAACGAATATGCTTCGAGGCATCTTCACTACGTGTAAATTCTCTAATTTGCCTCATTGTATCATTCAAGGATGATGATTATTCATCGGTATGAAAGAAATCAAACAAAATGAGGACGAAACAGGCCATGTAATACACTGATTGAAAAGAGTGTATCGCTAGGTGCCATATGAAGCGTTTTAGATTCATTTAGTGCCCGAATGTGCACCCATTTGCAGATTAGTAGCCCACAGCAAACTACTACACCTAGAAAATCCTCCTAAGGTTTTCACGGATATAGTATTTACCGTAAATGATTTTAAACTGCCCGACAGTTTAAAAAGCAAAGTGCGACACGGTTTTCATCAAGTTTTCGGCTCATCGAACCAGATAACATCTCGCAGAACCATTATCAAGACACTTGGGGCAGGGCAGTGAGGATTAGCAGCGACTGCCTTTCGAAAACGTTTTTGGTTGTAGCATTAATCAAAACTCCAAAAAACAAAAGATCGTGAAGAATAGTAGTCCAAGCCCTTGTTAGCAGTGCTCCAAAGACTAGTTTTCTCGCATATCGATGGCGGTGGAGCCTCTTCCGCAGGAGGAAGGTAAATGCGGAGTTCAAGAGGTTTGTTTCAAATCCACTAGTTTCTTACAAGTTGCTGACTGTACCTTATGCTTCCACAGCCTGCAAAGAATTAAGTTATGCCTAGACGATCTATATTTCTCACTGACAAACGTACGATAGAAAGATCTGGGTGAAACCTCGCTTACCTTCCATTTGCGACAGTTTCCACTTTTGAGAGCTCTTTATGTTCATGTTGGTAAAAGAAGTGGTATTTTCAAATGAAGTTGAAATGGCAACTAGGGAGCATGACGGAAGCTGATCGAATTTAATTTTCTGGGGATCATCCTTGAGAGGGAATTTTTCGGGACCTCAGATTTGCAGAGCGAAAGAAAGCGAAGGTTTCTCACTTTGGGTGGTTTTCTTTTCTTTTTCTCTGTTTTAGTATCTTAGTGAGTTTGTGGACCTTTTTCCTCTAAATTTAGCTCCGCACGGCTTTCTATATTGTTAATCCTTCTTTTGATGCAACATTTTCTCATCTGCTTATTTTTGTTGCTAATTCTCACCCTTTTTATGTTTATTTCTAACTTAGTCTGAATGTCGCCTCGCGTCGTGTGATGTGGTAAATCAGTACATTAGAAGACATTGTTTTCGGGGATCACACATGCATATTGAGGAACCACTCGTGTGTGGCACGAAGCTATCTGCAAGGCTGACCACTTAGATTTTTGCTCCACAGAGTATTTGCGCTATTATCCCTAGGGAATCCTTTCACCAAGGTTCGCATCTGAGCACTTTTACGTTGCTGGCACATACTTGCGTCCTACTGGAACTTTTTAATGGGGACACTAGCGATGAGGCATTCCCAACAGAGACACTCGCGCTTTCTCCTTTACTTTCCTTTTGCTCGTTTTGCAGGCTCACCGAAATGTTTCCCATTATCACGATTCGCTTGTGGTGTTTTTTAATTCCAACTGTGATACACGAGAGGAGTGCGAATGAGAGCGAGAGGAACGCGAAAGCTTCTTTGATTGCTTGTGTGGTTTTCACTTCATTTTGACTTGTCGGTAGGCGCCTCCGACAGTGGGTAACGGCTAGTCAACAATGACGGTACCATTACGAGCAGTTATGCAACAAATACGATGCCTCGGTTTTCCTCATTAGTTTTTGTTTTTCACAATACGTTGCAAAATATATGCAGACAAAATTTTCCTTGCAAACGCTTCATATTACTGCGTCCACTATGCATCGCTATCTTCTCGGAATGCCGAGGTTAGTGCTTATTTTCCACAGCCCTCCATAGCCACTGCAACCACGTTATAAGAATGATTTCCCTTTAGTGCCTCTAAAATGTCTCCATGAAATATTCGTGCAGATCAGGAGCATCTGATGATTGTTCCAAATGCTCAAATCAGCCTCAGTTTCTGTTCCTTCAACAAAAAATAATTGCTTTGAGAGATTTACTCTCTTCTCGCGAGGACGTCCTGATTATGACCTGGAATAAGTCAGGAGCGCTTAGAAAATCTATCATCATATGCATGCAGGTATCGCTGTCACGGATCTTTGCGAAAGCGCAAAGCTAATGCGTGATGCTGATGCACGTCGCAGGCTGGAAACGCCTGCAGATCTCTCTGCTATTATCCAAAACGTCATTCGTAGCTCCAGCATTATAACTGGTGCCATATATGTTATTATTGAAGCAATCAACGGCTAATGCCATCTCATGAGCTCATGTTTTTCACTGAATTCGCCCAACGCGTCAGAAAGAGATGCGTTGGCTTCGTCTCATCGACATTTCCGGCCAATAGCCGGATTTATTTGTTTCCTGTTTTGTTTATTGAGTTATCCACTTGCAAACATGATTTTAGTATACGTTTCCATATACCACTCTATGTGCATCATTTCCACTCATGATATGTTTCCGGTGACATTTTTCAAGCCAGTTGTTTTGCTCACTTCGTGCTTATATTTTGTTTCCGTGCCTTCCTTCGTTGGGCACTTGAACTGCGGATTTATTACTCAGGTTTGAAGTGCGACAGATGGGGAGCGTACAGTAACAGGCAATTTAAACTGAGATGCGAGAATCATGACGACCGAGAAACAACGTTTTGAAACGATAAGAAATTCAGTTAAGCAAAAGGCACTGGATTTCTTCCCTGTCATGTATTGGAGACGAACGCGATAAGGGATCTGATCCTCTCCTGTTGCATCGAAATTGTGTTTACTTGGAACAGCCCATTTTTGACGACGAATTTCGACTTGAAAAGCTGTCTTGTGTTTAACTTCATTCATGTCTACATCTACTGCCATTCACGTTTGTTATTCATGCATACCTATGTAGAAATATAAATCTGATGTCTACAGTCTGCACGTTGAAATGCGGAGAACTGCACCATTTAGTAAACTCACACACAAAAATCCTACTCTGCCTTGTCACCGCGTTTGTTTCACTCATATATGACGCAAGAAGGATGCAAGAAGTTGTGCGCACGCGGATCACACTGTCGCGCAGGAGGCGCACATAAATCGCTTGCAACGTTCACTGTCATTTGAAATTAACATACATAGAATATGTGCTTAAAGACCACGCTATTTGTTACTTCTCGGAATGCACCTGGGGGCAGGGGGTTTCATTCTTTGTAGATTAAGAGGTCAAAGCTAGTATTAACAGCCGCCAAAATATACCGGTGCCTCTTTTCGTCCTGCGCCTTTTCAGATGGTATGTAGCGAGTTAAATTTTTCACGGTTAATCGGAACGTTTAGTTGTGGGACATGTAGGCGTACAACAAGAAATCAGAAGAACGTTAGGCTGTACCTGAACGCTTTAAAGGCTGGAAGGGGCTCGCTGAAAGAGTATAAAGAGGCAAGCTCATTTTATAACTTGTTTTTGCTTACTCAGCTTCTATCGAACAGTTGAAATTAAGCAGTCATATATGGGTGAGATGTTTTCATATGCCACTATTTGAACACACATTTTCTTATGCTTCTTTTTTCCTCACAGAAACGAGTTTAAGCTCACAGGATACAAATGAGCGCACTGCTGACAAAGTCTGTGAATTATGTGCTTCATCTTATCATACTGACAGTGGCACCAACTGGGAGGACAACGTGAGCAATACGCTCATCGATGCTTAGATTTCGTTCGCAGCACTCGATGGTGACGCGAAGTGTTGCAGCACTACAAAATAAATATGTGTTCATAGTACGAGATGGGAAAGGATGTTATTTGATTCACTGTTCCAAACAATGTCGCATCCCACAGGTTTAAGTCGAGGCTCAGAGAGCAAATTTAACAGCTTAAGTATTGCCTTTAATATTTCAACATCAAATGCCATATAGAATAAAACGGGTAAAAACTCGTGCACTTCTTTTTCGCCGTTCACATTCGCTTTAGCGCGATGCTCTTTTTCATGACAAAATGTACTCATTGCAATGCCTCCACATAGATAGGATATACCTTAGTGGATGTCAGAGGTAGAAAGAAAATGCACTATATGAATGCAAGACAATTGAAGGTCGTCTTACTTATAACTGCTGAGGAGAAGTTCGTGGAATATCTTATCAAGTAGGGCCAGCCGTGTGTAAGTTAGTAGAAGGCCGTTCATGTTTCCATAATTTTAATAAGTACTTTTTTGTCCCAAAAATATAGAAACTTGCTCACTTCTAAAATGTGATTTACTTTTTCCTCGCCTTTATATATACGGTAAAAAAGCAGAAAGGTGGCATTCCCAATTTTTAGCATAACAAAAAAAGGAGACTAGGGATGGTTCGATCATAGACATTATTCCCATGCCGTCATTGAGAAATGGTGGTAACTGGGGAGGAGGAGAAAGGGGAGGGGAGGGAGGGAGGGGGGGGGGGGGGGAGAGTGGAGTTACGCTGAAAACAAGGAAATTTTGTGTCATATCTCGTCATGCTCAACACGTTGCAGTGCAATTAAGCGCACGGTCTTGCTTTTAGTCCATCATGCGGAAATCGCTTCATACGAACCTACTTCATTCGTTTGGTATAAAGGCTGTTCCTCTCAGAAAGTTCTGCTGCGCCCTACGAAGGACACACAGGGCACAACATGTTAAAGGACGTTATTTGAGTTTCTGAAACTAGAAAGACGTCTATGAGGAGCACAGCTTAATAGGACAGACAGTGAGCGCGGCTGCTCCACCTGCCTTTCACGGCTTGTTGAGATCAGCCGACCTTCTGTGGCAGAATGATGTAAACTGATATTATTTGGCAGCAAGCAAAACGCAGTTGCTCTATTTCGAATTATTTCTATTCACTAACCTACAGTTCATCTTCATCACTGATACAAGCCCATTTTAGAGATGGTCACAAAGGAATACAGCATGGTGGCCATGCATGAAAGCTTCAAAAACAATACAGGAAACACATACCTGGATGAGGTGAGGAAGGCCGTTACCCACACCTGAAGAAGCCCTTGCATAAATGTCAACGGATTCTTCCTTATGAGGAGCAAATAAATGAGCGGCTGGATGACAAACATTTGGATGAATAAACTACTTAAAACGGTTATCATAAAGAAGCCAAGCGCTGATAGAGTATCGCGAACATCGGCCACTTCGACAAGCTTTCCAGTAATCAAAGAAGCGATTCCAATTGGTGAATACCTTTAAAACAACGATCTGCAGAAATATGCGGAAACAGCCTTTTGAAGATTTCTACTTAGTTATTTTCCAACTCCGTACTTGACTCGAAGCCACAGGAATATTAGCCAAACATAACCGCAACTGGACTGCCCTTTTGCCAAAGGCTATAAAACATGGCTAGATGCTTCCATCGAGAACCTGCGGGAAATTGGTTCAAACAACTCAGTGCAAGTCGTAAGAAAGCAAGTTTTTGAGCTGCGAAAATTTCCGTTCGCTATTCCAAGTAGCCAATACTTGGACGCAAAATTTCCCATTCATTGCCCATTAATGCAACGTCAGCATATTTTTACGGCCTTTAATGCATAAGGGGGGGGGGGGACGCTTTTCCATGCACCTGAGCCGAAGCAAAATAACGCAATGCGTGAGCACAAATTCGCGAGCAAAGTGAACGGAAATCTCAAACAACCTCAAGCAGTCCCAACGGCAGCATGCCACACCCGATAACAACTTACCTCATGATCAAGCTGATTATTTTCATTGTAACTTGGTCGATAGCGGTGAGGATGTTGACGAGCGATTCTCCCTTTTGCCTCATTTCACCGAGAATAATGCCACAAATGACAGACATTATGATTATCCCTACAATGTTCGTCACATCTGTGACGTGGAACGAACGAAATGCAACGTTACAGACCTCGATCATTAAACCTTATTAGGATTGGGTGATAGAAAAGCGACAGGAGAGATTTGCGCATACGGGAATACAATGAAGTTGCGATTAGAAATGCAGAGATCGCTTTTTGCCTCGATAATCGTCGGAAAACAATGCTCCAACTACACAGTTCAGCTTTGCACTATGCGTTAAAATTAGGAAGAAACTGATTGGTGTCTTCTAAACAGCGTACGCAGAAGGGGATGAAGCAGACCCTTTTACAATATAGCACATAACTTCAGGTCACCAAAATTTTCGGCAGCTGTTTTGCTGACTTTGGTTCACACTCTTTAACAGCACAAGGATGCTATCACATTTGTGCAAACTCGTTTGCAGATATATGACAGAAAAATTTCCGTCTTCATCTGTTTTGTAATCTCTTGACTACAAATGTCCTCAACTGAAAATTTAAAACATTGCTGCAAGGAAAAGAAAACACAACCGCATTTGCATCATTCAGGATAAATTGCACCCAAACACCCATAACCGCTTCGAAAATTGTTGTGTCTGTATTCGGATAACGTTGAGATGAGATCAAGTGAAGTGCGAGGAGACACAAAGATAGTCGAAATCGTTTAGCGATGGGCACTACAGCAAAACAGATAGCACGCGTGAATATTAAAAAGGAGTTGAAGGTCGGAGAGTCGTCGAGGGAAAAAGACTCCGGACGGTTGGGGCCTTCCTTATATAGACCTCAGGCTGACCAAAAATATGAGTCGAATACTAAGGGAGTTGATTTACTTTCAGGTGTCGAACGTACGGTTGTCAGGCTCACAAAACCAACAATTAAATGCTCCGTATGAGAAAAGTGAAGCGAAGGATGGTTTCAAAGAAAGAACAACGACGTAAATAGGAAATTTTGAAAACGAGACTGAGGAAAGCCGACGGTTCCTTACCTAGCGAGAGAGCGAAGCCTTGCAAATTTGGAAGGCCAAGACAGGTGAGACAAAAGTTTCCGCTCTCAATTCCTGCGGATGAAAAGGTCACCTGCCTATGAGGCAACCATGCTAATTTATCATACAGCAGTTGCGCTAATGTTTTAAGAGCCACATTAGGTGTGGTAGCCTTGTCTATGATATTTAAATTGCTTTATTGCAAGAAATTTTCATGGCATGTGAACGCCGTCATTCCACTGACCTTCCTTCTCTGTTCTGAGTTCATTCTTTTAATAATGAGCTGCATGAATCATGTTGGATACCCCTCGCTCCTTTTAAACCTTCTTGAGTGTTTCTCCCATACATAATAGGAAAGTCTGAGTTCTTCTTCTCGACTGGAGCCATTAGAAGGATATGCCTACGTCTGGCTCCAGAGCACTTGCCACCTCTTTTTTCATTTGATGAGCACATGATGTTGTCGAGAAACAACTCAGACAGAAGATATCATTTGCAAAAGCCATCGAACCCTTGTGACTCCCAGTTGGTGACGTCCATGAATAAACTGGACAGTAAACTTTGACTTCGCAAATACGCTTTTTTCCTTACTTGTTTCCTCCTCTGCTAAATTATCGTAGCCCACTAGACTGTTTCTTTTTTTCGGAACAGCGACTAATAAGCTAAAGTGTTGTACGTATTGCTGTGAAATAGTTTTGGCATTGACTGCCAAAAATTTCATTTAAGAGTTCAGCGATACGTCAAATCCCCCTAACGTGGGGCTGTAAAACATCGAGACAGTCGAGGCTGTGCTCAAAGCTGCTAGTTTTTGGGACTTCGTAAATCGTTCAGCTGCCTAGGTTCTTGAGAAAATTGCAATGACTTTTGTAAAACTGGAGCGACGGCTTGGAAAACAACGAAAAAAGCTAATATTATTTCGAGCGACTCACAATGACAGCGGTAAAAGCTGTGACGGTATAGTAGGTAAGTGAGAGCATGAACATTCGCGTGGATGTTTTGGGATCAAGCGTTGCCAATCCTTAAACATCCGACATAAATATAGCAAGAGCACTTGATAAATGTTATACTTATGAAGAAACAATTTCCGAATTTTTAGCAGTTTCGGAGCAGTAGCTCATCCATATGCTGCGACTTTCAGCTCGCATCTTATTCATCTCAATGTCTGTCTTCATCTTCTACTATTCAAACTGATATTCAGTCCCATGCCATGCTCAAACAACGTTTAAAGGTTACCAGCACTGGCTGTCGTGTCATCGTTGCGTCGAACCCGGTTTTGATATGTGAGCGATTGTCATAAACGCGAGCTATTAAAAAATTCTCCAGAATTCGCAATAGTCAACTGGAAATTTAGATCAGTGGAAGTGCTCTTTCCTCTTTTGACATGCTATCTTGAGATGACCCTCACAAATTGCTGCAGCTGTTCTTCTCACCAAAATATGTGACTGTACATTTGGAGTTACCATGGTCGTCCTGCTCCATCAAGGAACGCTCTCATTTTACTTTTTCTTCCTCTGTATACAGTTTGCTATATATTCAAATCTGCTGTTGATTTCGATAAAGAATTTTACCGCACTCACCTGTGGTTATGGAACTGGCTATAAGTGGAAGCACAGTCATCTGTAGCATTCTCATGAAAAGTTCACCCGGCAAATTAATAACCTCGACAGTCACAATGCTTGGCTTCATAGATCTCAAACAAAATCCGCAACCAACGCAATCGAAAGCAAATATGATTGTCAGAGCGAGTAGCAGGTTCTTTCTCAACCATACGCAACATTTCCGCATCCTGAAAATGCAGTACAACTTCCCCACACTTAGATACTTGGTGTGTACTGTGCTCATAACGAATGCCTGTGCTCAATTATAAATGCAAAATAAGTTGAAATGTACCAGTTTGGAATACCCCTAAATAATGCATGATATGATATCGTCCTCACATATAGAGGAGATGAGGTTCCATCGAATTTACGGCTAAATGCTATAAATTATGGCCAGTTTTTTTAAAGGCGGAAATTGTTTAGATAGCAGACAGACGGACTCCCTTATCAGCGTCGACATCGACCAGTAGGAGCTCTTCGCCTCTTCCATCATCCCCTCCTCTTTTCATTGTTCCCTTCGGAATAAAGCTTCAACCTTGTATTATATATTTCAAGTTTAAAAATTAGGCGTAGATGACAGGCATAAGACCTATCAAACAATTACAAAAGTGCCCACTAAGGTTAATGACAAGTTCTGTTTATCTGGACGTGTTTGTGGTCGACCACTGAGGTGAGTGGAGGGAAACGAGGACGATGCTGAAGATGGCATCGTTTTAAGATAATGCTGAAGTCACTTGATTCGAATGGAATGATCCATCCTCAAGGGAAGGGGCGACTGAGGGAATGTTCGAGTGCTCTGAAGGCAGTCTCCCTTCAGCCGTATAATCGACTGTCGGTCTTTCTCATAACACAGCTGACGGTGAATGGCCACGGTGATCAGTCTCCAGACAACAGAACTAGAAGAAATTGTGAAATTTTTGATCGTATCTAGAAAGATTTTCGAGAAATTGCTCAGGAAGTAGGAAGCAATCGTCGAGGCAAATGGCTAAAAAATTGTTAGCGAATGGGGCGAGGTCTCCGGAGTGAAGATGTGTGCTGAAACGCAGCCGACTTCATGTTGGCATCAGAAGTCCGACATCTTTTTTCTAACTTTTTTTTTTAATACGTCGTATGAACAGTTTATGCATTAGTAAGCTTATAATGTTTGCAACGAAGGCATCAGAAAGTTCTCAAAAACTGAATGTAAGAGGAAAATTATGGACAAGTAACGAAGATTTTAAAACAACAATGTTAGAAAAGACGAAAGTAAGCAGCTTTAATTCAAAACGACGAAGCAAATATAGAAAATGGCCGACTATTCAATGAAAGAATGGCATGCTGCTCGGAAAGACTCGGTGAAAATACATCCAAAAGGTAGGAGAACTCAAGAAGCCTCAATCATTTTACACTCCTTAACAAACTTCCAGTCCTGTGGCTTCATTAGCCGAATGCATCCGAGGTAGCACCTAAACAGGAACGAGATCTCAAATGATGTCTGCTTGAAAATCCGCAGGCCTGATAATTCCACAAAACCCACAACTCTGATAAAGACTGCAACAAACTATTTTTCAGAACCTTTCGGCAGCAGAAGCCGACGCGGAACCAATTGATGCCGTAGCAATCACCTGAGACAGAGATGGAGCAGCAGAGGCACACTAGTGCCTATAACTTACCATTTTGCAGTATAACTAAATCCTAGAGCTACTGCGATGTAAATTTATCATCATGGAGTCTTTTTAGAGATTCATAGGAACTTCTTTACTTTTTTATTTTAGTTTGGGTGGCAGTCGAGGAATAATTCTTCTGAAAAGGCGGAAATATGACTGTGATACATTTTTCGGTGGACACTTTCTATTTATCTGTAAAAAATAAGGGGCGCCTGAATTGCGCCTTGCAAACTTATGTAATCTAAGAAGAACACCTCTTCAAGCCTGGCTGCCAATGTGCAATTTCGAATTTCAAAAGTTGCGAAGAAGGTAAATCAGCGCAAAAATAGCTCCCATGAGGCGATGAGAGTCAAAGCCTCAATCAGCGATGAATCAAAGACACTTCAAACAGTGGAAGTGGAAACATCGAGGGATGCGAAGTGTGTTTTGTTCCCGTCAACGTCCATTACTGCCAAACGGTAGATAGGACTCTGCAGAACAAAGGTGTTTCTGAGCTCGTGAAATGTTGACAGCATCAGACGACAGGTAGCCTGATATGGAACTGTATAAAAATGGGAACACGAATGGGGGTGATATGTGATTCTGTGCTACTCGACAGGGCCACCAAGTTTCGTCACCTTTCACCCCTCAAACGGCTCCCTCCAACGGTTACGTCGCTGGTTGTCTTCGTCTTCGAACGGATCCGTCTGTCTAACCCAACTTCCGTCACCTAGCCTCACTTTCGAACTTTCCAACCGACCGATCTAACTCTGTCCCTCTTCCACCTGATTATAATAGCGAAGATACACTGTTCCCATATTTGAGCCTAAACTACATTTAATTGGGAATTCTGGAGGTGCAATCCCATCGACAACCCCTTCAGTGCCTGCATTATCTTGTGGTCAGAATCGGTTCCGTTTCTCCAACAAAAGGCATTTCCTGCGCAGCGTTTTTCGAGCTGTTATGCTTTGCTCTATTGCCTCAGAGTCCCATAATTACATTGCTACTTTACGAATGTTGTGACGGATTTTATTACCTTAACCATATTTCATTTCATTCTCGTTTCAGTGTAATACATCGAACTACGCGTCGCTTTACCTCATCGATATTTTCTACCTTTTGTAATACTTGACCGTGCCATCTTGAAGACGCGTTAAGGTGTGCTTCACTCCACTGAAATTCAGAAGCTCGAAAAGCTAATACTCAGATGCGTCTGATGAAAGTCTTGGTTAGAATTTCGCATCGTTTAAACCGTACTAGATCGGCACAATGCTTGGCAGAACTGCTACCTTCCGGCTACCTTTATAGCTCTTACTAAATAGGATGACTTTCAGAAAACCCAGGAGGGTGACTATGCAAAATTAATTGCTTCGTTGAAGTGGGGAATGCAATATATTTTGCCAAAAGTAGCCCTTATGTACAGTGGCATTTAACTGTATAGGAAAACTCCCTCATTACTTGTTGCATTATTCAAAAAAATTTCTTGTGTATTTTAAAGTGTTGCGTGTGGGAAGATGCCTCGCTGTAAATTTTTGTCTTCATTCTCTGAGTACCCTTAAAAATCGTATCGTGCAGAGTCTTTTTCGTTTTTGAATGCTATGTCAATGCACATTGTGAAAGTGAGTTAATGGGCAGCTGAAGGTCAAACAAGCTGTGGACTGTTCTCGCATAACAATGATACGAAGGCGATTTCAAGCGAAGAAAGCATTTACCGGTTATCGTAAGTGAGGTGGAGCCTCATTCATGAGCGCTTTTCACAACCAACGACTTTCTTTACACCAATTTTGTTGTATGAACACAAAATGCGCAACTTCACAGCTGATTTCTTCCATGGTGATTGTGCAACAGCTGCGACGAGCGCAAATAAACTTCAACAATAAGATTTTGAAAAAAGCACACTGTTGCGCACTAAATCCTTCCCATTAGGTCGTTCTCCTTGGGAGTTAACTTGGGGATGCTCCTCGAAAACATATAAAATTGTCTGACATAACTCAAAGGAGTATGCTTCGTCCATCTCGTTCACAGGTCAATATTAAGAATATAGATGAGAACTTAATGAATGTTTACGACCAATGATGCAAAAAATCTATAAATGAAACATCGACTCGTTGACTGATTTCACAGCACTTTAATGTGAAAACGGAAACTTCGAATATCATTCGAATGGCCTAAAGCATAAGGACTTGATATTAAGGACGATAAAGGCTCTTTATTGCAAAGTGGTTTGTTATAACAGATCTCTTAAGGCTTTTAAATAGTCCAATTATCGCAAAAACTTCAATGCACAAAACTTATTTACCAGAGTGAGAGGAAACTTTGCAGCTGGTACGTAACATTTGAGCTATAACATGCATTTACTCATTTCTGTTCTAAACCGTTCGAATACCAATGTTATGAGCTCGATCTAGTGCTACGGGATTGTCAGCCGCTTTTATGATGCCGTGACGCTGTCTTTGGCAGCCTTTTCGGCCTCCTATCATGCACATGCAGAACGCTCAAGTTTTTGAAATGGGATTCATTGTAAAATTTTTCCGGTACGTTGTACTCAACCCCATTTCGGTAAATTTATTACTCATCTTGAGCTTTAGGCTTATCGTTCACCCTACCTATTCGAGATTACTCTTCATGGTTTACGGTTACGTAACCCAATCGCATAAACCGATATCAGTACATCACGTTTTAAGACCGCGGCAAAATTATTTCCTATTCCACCTATGATTCCTGTCGCTTGTTAGACCGATTCATGGTGATACCTAAGGTACTGTGCCTGGTGACATTATTTCGATTTTTCAGTTTGTGCTGATAATAGTAAAAAAGAAATGCGAACAACATTAAAGATATTCGACTTTGCGCTGTGCATGCAGTGCTTTGAGAATTTCCGAGTAGAATTTCTTACTCCTCTTCATGCCCTAATGTCACTTGATCTTCAGATACAGACTTCGTTTGCTTCTTGCTGCAAAATCCTTGAAGCTTATTGATGCATTATTTTGAAGTTACCTGCTCGTGTTTGAAAAACGTCCATAAAGTTCGTGGTTTCTGAGAGCCGATGAATTCTTCTTCTTGCAGAAAGAGTTTTCTGAAGATGAAAAAGGAGGAAATAGATCTGAACTCTTTTATTTGCTTGTTGTTCGTTTTCAGTTTGCTAATACAATTTGCAGCTAATACGCAGGAGGGGAGGAAGGAGTATTCAGTGAGCGTTTATGAAATTCGCAGTACAGCAAAGTGACGTCTATAACTTAGGAGCTTCTACACCAAAGAAATCGACCATTCATTGAGCTACTCAAATTTCAGTCTCCACAAATTCACCTGACTGGTTCAGCTGCAATGATCGGAATGACGGTGTGAGTGCATCTTTTGCGCCACTAAAACCGAAATTCAGTGGTATGTGAAACGACTTCAGTAGTGTCTAGGTTAATATTTCTTGCATGGCTGCATTTGTAAAGGAAACGCCGCCACTGAGGACTGATTTGACCTAATAACTGTATGAAAGTGAATTCAGCGTAGTGAGTTCAGAGTGGAAGCAATGCGTACTAAGTTTCGAGCGCTTCGATACTCCAGTGCCAAATTGAATTTATGGGCGCACTAATATCCCAAATATTTCATGCACAGAAAAAATGTCATCTTCTGGTGATCACAGTGATGACGTTATTGGAACACGGTGGCCAGCTCCTGAGAACCATATACAAACTGGGAGGCGACTCTTCTCATCGCCGCAGGTTGCCATAACGTGAAAGTCCTAATAGTGCTACCTAATTAACAACAACGCCAGCGCAGTTTCGAAGCTATTGCTAACATTATGCCTGTAGTCCTAGCAGTACTCGTGCAGCACTCCGTCCCTATGAGTTTAAAGTCGTCCTCACCCAGTATTTTCATAACTCACACTGTACTGAACAAAGTAAAATGGAATTTTATCAAACGGATTTTACTTACGTTCAGCAGTCGGATGTGCCGATGCGGCGGCGCTCACGGCAAGTGAATATTGTCCAGAGGGAAGGCGAAGTTGACAGCACTTTAATACACGAATGAAAGATAACTGTACAAGGTGGAGGATCACTTATAGGCGCTCAACGGGAGCTCTCCACACGAGGGGCCTGTCCCTCGTCCTCAATGCGGTCCGACTGACGAGTCTTTGCCACGGGAGCTTTCGACGATCTCCTCGCTCCGCCTTCCATTTCTGCTAATGCATGCAACGTGCCCTTTACCCCATTGACCATTTTCGGTGATGAATGTAACATACCCTTTTTTCCATTGACCATTTTCGGTGATGAATGTAACATGCCCTTTTTTCCATTGACCATTTTCGGTACTGTATGCAGCATGCCCTTTTCCCCATTGAAACGTTTAGTTTTTATCCCTCGGATTCCGCTGGGTGTATCATCGTTTGCATTAGGTTCTTTATCGTTTCTGATCGTTACAGGCGCCGCTGAGACGGTTAGCCCTTTTTTGCTACATTTTGACTGCAATGAGCCGCGATGACGCATCTCGCGTTTCGCGACACACACAGTACTCTCCTCCGGAAAAAAGGCTTTCAACAGAAGTTCATATGAATTTCGAGGAACCTTGCAAACTTTATTCGGTTAGATGAGGTGGCCGGATTCCTGTGGTCTTATGTGCAAAAGTAGTACTGAAAGCGCAAACTCGAGGCTAAAGGAAACAGCTTTGCTCTGGAGGCGAGTGAATTGGAAAACACTGATATATGAAGTCGTACATGTATCTTGTAGAAATGCTATCGCTTAATCGCCGGTGACGCATGCATGGACGCCATTACACACTCATTTCTGCTTTATTTTTAGTTGTTTGGCTGTTTTGCTTCTTATATTATGGTGCATTTTTGTGTTACCTCATAGTTCAGGTTGTGGCACTCGTGCAGCCGACTCTTGGATTGTTTTACGGGATTTAATTAACTGAACTAAAAAAAACTGGAACGGCCAGGTCCTGCAGCTTGATAGCAGCCAAACTTACGCCTGCTGACAGCGACTTGGCCAAAATTCGACAGGACTAAAAAACCATTAACCCCATTTGATCGTTTCCTACCGTTTCAGGGTGAAGTTACTCGAAAAGAAAGAACATTAATGAAAGCTTTGCAGAGGAACAGATGGCGACAATACAAACCGAAAACCGCTCTCGCCCATCCCCTTAAGATTTTCACAGCCTCTCGAAGTCAAGTGTAATAATTCTTTGAATACTTCTCTTCCTCATATGCACGGACATACTCGAGCACCTAACATGAAGTTCAAGCCTTACTCTATTATTAGACTGCTGCTGCAAGTCTATTAAACGTGGGTGCTGTCATTTTTATTCTAGTCGACTTACTGATTTCATGTTTCATAAATACTTCTGCTGTATGGAGGTGGATGTGTGCAATATTTATACCATTTTCTCGCTACACTTCGCACAGCAAACGAAATTTTGCACAACAAAAAGAAAACTCTTCAAGGATGTTATGGTGTAGGAAACTCGATGAAGCGATAAAGATGATTCACTGCAACAATAAAAATAAAAAACGCTCAACAAGCAGAAGAAAACAAGAAGGAAATGCAAGAAGACGACAAAACAACTGTTTGTAATATAAGTACTGAAGCGTTCATTTCACTTTACTTGTCATGTGGACCCTAAAAAAATGAAAAAGCAGTTTCCACCTCTTACTCTCTTCCCTCTTCTCATTTTAAGAAGAAACTCTCGTTTGATTCGGAACACGAGTGGTGATGCCCGATTACGCTTGCGAAACTTTATTGCTCATATGTTTTGCAAATTTATGCCTTCGCGCATGGAAATGGTGCCGACTTCAATTTGCAAAAAAGAAAATAATCTGAAAGAAATCATAAATTTAAAGTGTCAAGTTGTTTCAATGGGAATTTGACAGTGCTGAGCTCATGTCGTGATTTCACGAGTAGGTTGAACTGGTTCCACTATCAACTACGACACAATAATTTTCATTTGTTGCTCTGCAGTTAAGTTGACAGCAAGAGTACAACAATAATTCATTACAAATAACTTTAGACGATGTGCACTCGATTGCCATGAGCACAGTGCTTCTTCACAAGTAGAAATACTCCGCAAGTAAAACGACGAACAAAATAATTTAAGGTTTGTGAAGATTGTTCGACTAGACAGGATCATTATCGGTTTACTATTTTCCAAAACAATAACTCGTTTCCAAGATGATATCAAGGGCTCATTTGAAATGACAACTGCAGTCACCTCGAAAGCGAATAGCAAACTTTTACAAGAAACTGACTCTTCTGCGATGGATTCTGATATTTTGATTTGGTATTTGTTTATCGCAGCACTTCCTTTGCTTAAATCATCACCCAACTCCTACCGATAAGGAGAACCATCTTTCTGATACAGCAATAGCTCGGCATAATGATCTATGCACATTTCATTGTCATAGCACCAACTTCCTATGTCGGCAATAACTCTTGTTGCGTCGGAATTCTTGTAAAGAAATTTGCATAAATTGCATGCGTGATCTTCAGATAAATTTTTCCTATATAGTTTCACCCATTCGAAATATCTGAAAGGCGACAAACAGCTTGGCAGACCCTCCACCATCCAACCCTATCATCAAATGCAAAGAACCTTCTTGAAAGTTCACACCAGTTTTCTCACAATCCTGCATTCTGTGTAGACTTCCCTTCGATTACAGTTTAAAACTGTTTTTTTTTCCTCGAATTATGAAGTATTTGCACGGAACTGTTTCTGGTTTATACAAAGTTGTTTATCATCATGCAAAGTTGACTTTGAGTCAAAAACTGCTGAAGGAAAAAGTAAATTTATGATGAACATAAGAGTGAAATATGGATGGGCTTCGAGAAAGCAGAAAACTGTCAAACGGAAATATGGAAAATTCTGGCAGTGATGAAACTCTTTTTCGATGAAGCTAAAAATAGAGGTGGAAATATTTTCCACGCAATCGTTCACTAATTCTACTCCTTCCATTTTTTTTCCATGACGCCATCGGTATTAACGAGTCATAAATTGCAACCCTTTGTATCCTTATGAGACCTCATGGCTCCCTATGCAGCATCATGAAAGCATATGAAACCATTTGTACAACTTCATGTATGCTCTTGCACTTCACGCAACCGCCTGCGACATAGAAAATTCCATTTTGAAAGCACTTGGAGCCTCAGATACCCAAGCAATCTTGGCTACCTCCATGCTATTCCCGCATCCTCTCATAATTTACGACTTTTTTACAGTTTTGCAGCCGTCAAAAGAAAAGTGTAGTGCGCTAACCTTTCATATTTTATCGACTTTTTAATGATGATCAGTGTAAAGGTGTTTAAATATTGGTTGTATTCAGCAGAGAAGGAGAAGTGGAAGAATACTTGCAAAACGAGCGAAGGATGATGAGGAATGTTGATTTGAGCAGTTTAACGCAACAGATAGCTTACAAATAAAGCTGACAGTCCGCACGATTTTCTGTCGTAACCAGAAAGCCTTAAAATTATCCACCAGAGCAAACGGTGCTTCTTCATCTCCCAAATGTGCCTTCCATTCCTTTCTTCAGGCAATTTTTAAAGCTGTAACAGCCAGCTATACGTTTTACGTCGCAGCAGAATATTTGAATCCCATTCTCGAGAAAGATGCCTATTCACCTCGCTAGTGCAACAGAAAGATGCCTTTTTAGCTCGCTAGAGCAACAAGGGACGAAATTCAAGTGAGAATAAATTCAACTGCAGACTGCGTGAAATATCAAGTCGCATGAGAACGAGGCTTGAAGTCGAATGCAGTTGAATTTAGGGAGAAAAAGATAGAGGGACGAGTTCGAAAGGACCGAACTTGAGAGGACATCAAGTTTGACAAGAAGCAGCGAAAAGCAACACGAATCTTCTTCTCCACAGACGCAAGAGGAATTATTTTCAAGGGGAAAACGCTACAGCGAAGGTGGGAAGAACTAGTTCAAAGATCTACGGCATAACTTGTCGCGACGTGACCACCCTCATACATTTCACGTTTTAACGATTTCGTTTTCTGCTATCCGTCAGAAGTTCACTTGCCTCAGTGAGTTACGGAAATCTTCAGTGATGCAAACATTTTCTTATTACGCAATGCACTGGTACCTAATGAGACACAGAGAAGTCACTACAGCCGTTTACACACCTACCACCCGAATTATATTGAAGATAAGAAAAGGACAGGAGAAGATGGCGAGGTTCACAAGGCTGCATTAAGGGAAAGGTTTCCGAGATATGATCAGCATTTCTGACTGTTATCAACAAAATGCGAAAGACGTTTTTTTCATTCGTAAGAGTCAAACGTTTTTCAGTTTTCTTAAAACATCAGTGCAAGACTCTTTGGCTGTGTACTTACTTCATATATTTCTCTTTATTACTCCGAAGATATTTTAGGTGTTCAGCTAGGCTCGCTGGTGAATTGAAATCGTCGGCAGCGATGAAAGATCCATTTGGAAGAATGCTGCTTGCAAATGACCTTTTCAGGACAATCGGTACAATTATCTTTTCCATATACCAAAAAACCTTCTCGGTCACATAATCACGGCAAACACTATTTTCGAAGGCAAGGTAGAAATAATGCTGCGCTGCAATCATTATTTTACTTGGAAAGGTCATTTTCCATAGTGTGCTATTATGAATCCAGATAAATATAACAAGAAACTGAAAATGAAGATGTAGGAACGAGAAACTTCAGACGTAGTTGGAAGCTTCTTCATCGGCTGTATCGTCACTGTTACGTAATTACTACAATTTTGTGCCTGCGAAAAAGATGTGTAAGTACCTTCTAACGTACGGATTGGCAAATGTGCTGAATTAAATACAGAGAAAACTTACTGGAACCTCCTGAGAGGTGTATTAAAAAGCCATTTGCACAAATGAGGAGCGTAAAGCAAAACATGGACTAGTTTTCTGGTACGAAGTTTGTCAAGTTCATTCAATTTTTTTGCTTTAGTCTTCTATGTGGCCATAAGCTTCTCATGTCATGTTTTATACCACATCGCGTGCGAAAAACTAACCGATAGCCTCTTCAGCACACTTCTCGTTACACATCATTTTAGAGCATACTCCGAGTCTAGTTATTTCAATATGCTTTGCCAGTGCACATACATACACCTCCCTCTTAGAATTGGTCTCGCAATTTGACACAAGAATTATGGCCGATTTCGTCTTACCTTTAACAATCGTCTCAATCTGCAAAAAATCGTAATTTCCATTTGCTCAGTAAGAAAAATATTATTCTTTCATTCACTGCTTCTTCCACATCTCTTGCTTTCTGAAGTTCTTTAAACTGCGAAGAGATCGGCCCACATCAGGACCGAAATGTCAGACCGGAGGCAAGAGAAAGAGGCTGCGAAGAGATCGGCCCACATCAAGACCGAAATGTCAGACCGGAGGGCAAGAGAAAGAGGAAGAAATGTGGTGAATTTTGTGGTCGCTCTTCATAGAGCAGTTACAACAGTGCTTTCCACATGCTTATTCCTGGTACGCTCCATACAGGAAGCATAAACGGAACCCTCTTCCCGAACGCGCCTGCCTTGTCATGTCCCATTTCACGAGAATGGATTCCCAGAGCGCAGGGCCTCAAGGAAGTAGCGACCATCTGCCTCAGCTAAGCGGAATTAACAAAAGCGTTGTTAACAGCTAACTGTTGTTTGGTGAAGTTCGCCGCGTTCAGTTATAACGTGATGATTGAAAAAAAATGAGGGAGCATGCCACATGCAGTGGCACTAGTTTAGGCTATGCAACTGTGCTCATTGAATCGTTCGCAATAATTCATAAAACTGATGGAAACTGAACGACAATGCTGATTCAACCGTCCCAAAAAACCTCTCTTTACCGTGGTTTTTATAATCCAATCCAGATAAGAATTGTTTCCTTCCAAGCGAGGCGAATATCCAGCGGGTTGGAAGAGCACATGTATCTTAGGCATTTTAAGCGGCCTTTAACATGGATTGATTAGCTTTAATTTGGTACAGAAAGCCACCCTACGGCCCATAATACAATCAGTTTTGCAACTCCCTGTTTCTCGATAGAATCTGTCTTCAGAATGACCTTGAACGTTCCGTAAAACAAACAGAAAATAATCTGAAAATGCTTTTCAGAATCTCATCCAACCAAAAGTAAACACTAATATCCTCGCAGGTGAATGGGAAAGTTATAACTACACACATAATGCATAAAACCAGCAAAATTCTTCCATGCCTGTAAAAATAGTTTCCTCGTAGAAGTGAGACTTTCTCGAATGTATTAGCTGTGCACTATCTGGGTAAGGTGGGATAAAAACCAAGTAGCAAAATTCGAGAACTGGAAAACTGGACAACCGTTGAAATAAATGTCGACATTATCCTGATGAATAATCCACCCGTCGTAAATCCACCACCCGTCGACGTCAACAGAAACCTTCGGACAGTTATATAAAATGAGGACAGGAGGGGTCACTACGGCTTTTCGTAATATGAAACTTAAGTAGAATGGAAACTTTCCTTGACTATTCGACAGCGTGAATGGTTTTTCTCTAATCGACACATCTAGAGTACAGTTTATAGAAGAAAAGAGACAATTTGAAGAGAATACTGAAAAAACTGACTTCATTCCACTTCCACATTTCATCGGGTGTGGTTGAATTATCGATGTCTCATTTGTCCATACGCTGCGTGAACGTCGCTATCCAACCTTGAAAAAGAATATGAGCTAGTTTATGATCGAGACGTTTTAAAATGCTTGAATCTTCAATTACTGCGTTTGGATTAAGCATTGACAAGAAAGCAGAGCATAAGCCACAGCACTTTCTGTCGCGAATATTTTCCCAGGTCTTCCTTGCATTCATCTTCTGGAACCCCTGGCTATTTACAATTTATATTGCACAGTGTTCGAGAAACTCGAGAAAGGTGACTAGTGAATCCGTCTCAGGTGGCTGCACTCAAGGTTAACCGAATTTCGTCATCTTTTCTTCAGCTACGATAAAGCACTTATGCATACGACACTAAAGTTTCCTGACGCTCGAAAGGGTCCGTGAAATTGTTGTTTGTAAATTAGCGCATAGATGTGACTAATCGTTGGGGTTTTTCTACTCTTCAGCTGTTAATAAAGATCAACTGTCCATTGGGGGGTGGCAACTGATGGTTTTCACCACTTCTTTTTGCGATTAGAGCACCTTATGCAGTAGCTGATGCCGCATAATAACGCTCTTTTAGGCGCTTGATTTATGCTGTCGCAAACATCTGTGCTTATATGAAGGGAAGAGTAAAAAAACTTACGATCGCCTTATTATACAGAAGAAGACAAGCATCTGCTCCTGGCTCGGTTTCACATTGATAACACGAGTGGCTCGACTCGACATCAAAACACGCTCGAACCCAGTTAGGAAAAGAAAAGGGTGCCAGGCTTTCGCAGATTTCGTTTCTCAGATATGAAGTCTTCTTCTACATGGATATATCAAACTCAGTATTAGAAAGCAGGGCGAAACAGCTGTTCAGGAACGTCTAGGTTATGGCCGATATCTGTTTCAGATAAAGTTTTCATACACCAGTTTCAGTAATGAAACTAGGCTGCATTTTTCAGGCACTAAAATGTGGATATTAAAATACTGAAGGCAGACAAGCAACTGCCATCGACTGATGAATCTCTTTGACTGCTGCATCTCCGTCGCACATTACATCTATCCATGTGTTTATCTACATGTTTATTCACGATCATGACTTCAAAAGGTCCGTGAACGAAGGTCCGTAGTGGGAGCATAAACACTGCACGTATATTTGTGTGTGCGAGGTTTATTTTCCCAGAAAGGAAAACTCTTGTGGAGAAACGTGAATGAAGTACAGCTCACGGCCATTGATAATCAAGGTGATTAAAAAGCATTAGAGGCTGTTACTTTATGATAAAAAACTGAAATGGAATGGAAGTGAAAAAGATTGCAAGGTGCTGCGATATAGAATTTTAAAAACCTCTTTCAATTTTATTTAGGCTAAAGAATGGTTCTCATATACATCACCACTTTTGTTTATTTTATCCGCTGCTAAATCGGACGAGCTGGAAGGACGTGTTCAGGAGTTCGAAATTGTTTTCTCCTTCTTTTGGAACTCGAGAGAGAGAAAGTTTCTGATTCTTTAATCAGCCTCTCTTCCAGGAATTCGTACTTTTACAACAAGGGATGCAGAAGACTTAAATTCTTAATTTCCTGCTATAAGTGAACTCTTTTCTACTTTTGTTAAAACTCGAATTCGCCTTATACCTTGTTTTTTACTAGGCCAAGGAAGACCTAAATCTATTTTCTCTAAGGACCGCTCCCCACAACTGATTTTACGCCACAGTCAAATTTTTGCCCAAATGCTCGACAATCACCTAACATTCTTTCAGTGCACACAATGAGAATGCCGTACATGAGTCAAGCAACGAGCGCACAACCTGAACGAAGTTGAGTATTATAGCCTTGGCAACTTTACCACAGGGATCTAACTTCAGCTTTCCACCTGTTGGCAAGAAATTTGAAAGAGAAACAACATCATTGGCAATGCCATTGACCCACTTAATAACAACACTTTCATACCTGTATGTCATCGTTATATTGAAATAATCTGTTCGAATACGTCTAAGCGCACTGCCCGAATGGTATGGAGACTCTAGTAGATAAAAAACGAAAAGCTGGTGAGGAGATCTGGATTGGGGCAAATCACTTGGATCTGTATTTCGCAAATGAAAGACAACAGCTGCAGCTGCTGTGAGTTCACTGAAACTTCTGACTTGCCATTTTGAAATCATTTTGATAGTGGCACAACTTCTGTGACCTTAGTTTGATGCAAATAAGGGAGAAATGAGACATCAGAAACTGCATCTTACTCCAGACACTTCGCTGCGCACCGGATGTAAGTAAAATTTTGCTCGTTGAGCTTGACCAATAACTTCTCAGAAATTTTTCGAGCTGTCGTTTCCCGAATTCTCATTCATTGTCCCATCATATTCTTTCTCATCCGCTTTCACTTTTTCGCCACTGAGCATTTACATTCTGAGATCGTTAGTAAACTGAAAATTTCACACTTATTCACTACCGAAGGGAAAAAAGACGAACAAAAGCAGACACCAAAATAAAATAACCTTCGATTGCTTGTGGCCGTGCAGACGTACTTACATTTCGCGAGACCATTCATATAGAACTGCACCGCTAAATCACTCCCGAAGAAGGAGGTCCATGTCAGAATAACTACTGATCGATTCGTTGGTGACTGCAAGCTTCGACTTGGGAAAAACCAAAGAAATAAGCGAAAACTGATATGACGCATGCTATGATAAATCCTGCTATGCTGCTGGCATGATCCACGTTATCTGCAAAAACCGTCAGAAGCAAAGAAGAGTGGAAAAAGACTGAACGTCACGCAACTGCTTTGTAAAGTGAAGAGGGACCGGGTCGCTCAAAGTTCGAGAAAAAAACTTCTGCCGATTCTGTGGAAGCCGGAAGAAAAAAAAATGGTGTTAAAGCGTGCTGAAGAGACAACGACATTTTATTTTTCTGATTTACCTCTCCAATTTAAATAAATTAGGCAAAAATGTTGTAGCAACTACCCGTAGCAACACATATTCACCAGCTTGGTATCTTTGACGTTATGCTGCGTTCAAAGGAAAACGGTCAGTACATGAAACTCGCGAAAAACAGCAACCATCTACACAAACCAATAAAACTTCGTGGCTATTCTCAACAGGTTATGGTAGAGGAATCTGAACTGCGCTATTAAAAAACCAACCTTACGTTCTTTATCGTTAAAAGAGGATACAACCGCTGTAATAGATGCAGCGAGTGCTTCGGGTGATTGTAGAAAGAAACGCTGAGAGCATTGAATGAACGCGATACAAAATAGTCCAATAATTAGGAAAAATTCGAACAGTCGCAGGGAAAAACCACCTGCAATCAGCGTTCTCGTCGACTACACAAATGAAAAAATATCACAGAAATTCCTCGGGTATTTACAGTTCGCAATTTGCTGCTCACCTTCAAAGGTTTTATTATTCGAGCAGTCGAATTCCTTCTTCCTCAACATTTTAAGTGAGCTCCTTTAATTCCCCTCCAATTCGGTACAGTCGATCCGTCTTTTTCTTAAATCGTAAACAGCTCTGTGGAAGAGCAGAAATTCAAGTCACCATTCTGAGAATGTCTGAGATGACAGATGCTTAGAAGGTCGATACCAGCTTTCGATAGAGCTGAAGAGGGAAAATCATTAACACCCAAATGGTGGGTGTGCAAGAGGTTTATTATAAACAATTTTCACCTCAGTAATTGGCCGATGAAATGAAAGATCTCAGTGAAGTGATCACAGAACACAGAAACGTTTTTCAGAAAGAGATAATTAGTGTTCCCGAATGCTGCCTTGTGCACCAAATTGTTGGGTCGAAAATTCAAGCACTGCTTATTTGGAAGCGAATGAAACCACCACGTTGCCGTCCGTTTGAATTGATAAATGAAGTGTTTCTGTGAAAAAGACAAATACTAATCATAGTGCTTTGAAAAAATATAAGTGGTAAAAAGAGTAGAGAGCGATGCTGCAAGCGAAAATCGTCAAATGGTAAAAAGTTAACAAGCGTTGCAGGAAATACAGCAAGATTCTAGCACTACTGTGATAACAACGAAATGCAATGATTGAACCATCGTAACTTCGTAGTTCTGGTGAAAAATCATAGATCAGAGGTGGCAGATCATAGGAGTTTAATCCAGAGCGAAACAGGATGGTTTTTTGCTAATATGGTTTCTTCAGGCAATACTTCCCACGTATACGTATACGTACTTCTTCAGCGAAAAAGTTACGAAAATCCTCCTGTAAACTCACTTATTCCGTCAGTTGCAGACGGTTCCGTCTTGAAAGTCATGCGAACCAGATTCTTAAAAAATGCCGTCGAAGAACATAGCCGGCAGAGAGTCCTTCAGAGTCGTACAATAATTATTTCTTCAATTTTGAGAGCGATTCAAGACCAAATTTGCTGCTGGGAAAGAGTTAAAAAATGCCTGAAGTGCTATTTCATGAAACGTCGCTGCGGCTTCTCGATAAGATGAGCATCTTTCAAGCTGGAAGACAGGAGGAAATAACGTACTCCAAAATTATTTGGCATTATACTTCAGAGGTCCACGAACCATCTGTTTTGAAAAGAACGGAAAGAGAGTTTACCATCGATGTCCACTACCAAATCTTCTATCCACACCCGCAAATACATGTGTATGCAGAAGTCGCAAATGTTTTCTGATTACAGAGCGGCCATTCAGCGTTCTAAACTCTATAAGTAACGTTTAAAGTGCATATATCAGAAGCATTTTTCTGGGAACTCGTTTTTTGAGATATTGAAAGTTGAAAATCTCGGCCGTCGTCAAAGGCGTCGAAATTCCACGTTGTTACGTACATCGCTAGAAGTGGGTTGGTTCCGTACATCGCGTTTAGTAAGAAATCCTTATTGACAGAAGAACAAAGAAAACTGCGGTGAGGCATTGGAGTAATAGAACAATATGAATGCGCATGACCATAAAGTCATCGTCTGAGAATAAGACACAAGGGAGCACCTCAAAGCAAACCGCAATACGTCGATATGTCATTGCCAAATATCTGGCATTCCGTGATGCTTTTTCAGCAAAGCATTCTTACAGTGGAGCGCTAACTGAAACGTTTTAGGCGATGCATAAATACATTCAAATTCCCAACCTCTACAACATTTTCTGGAAGGCTATTGCAGAATCGTACCATTCTAAACTGGAACCTGTTGAGAAAGTTGTTCAATGAGCATGTCTTGAGCAGCTGGAAATGATGACCACGGCTACTGCGATGAGGATCAAAGCAAATGAATAAATCAGAACATTCGCTGATAATTTTATAGCATAATGCCGAATCAAGCAGCGTTCTTCGACATTCTAAACTATTAAACTCGGAGACTTTAAGGCACGCAATTTAGTCGAGTAATAGAGAACAGGAAACACTTTACTGAAGGCTATGCGAGCGAAATACTTTTGGACGCCATCAATACATTTCAAACTAGAAACCAAGTAGAGGGACCAAACGGTGAGCAGTATTCAATCATAGGGAGGTAGTATGTTGCAAAAGCTTCTCGTAGTGCTCGGGCATTCGTGCTGCAGTGGTCGCAAAACGTAATTTGCAATCTCAAACATTTTCGAAGACGTATCAGTGCAATGAAATTTTCAGTGGAGTTTGGACTTATGAAAACACTGAAGAAAATTTTGTATTAGGTGTTTGGGCTTGTCTGATCGACATCGGCTTATATATGAAACTCGAAAAATCGTCACTTGTGCGCCAACAATAAATTCAGTTTTAGAAGATATTTTTTGCTGCTGAACTTGCTGACTGTAGCAACAAAATGATGAGATCAAGAAGCCGGCCATGCTCGAAGCTTCGGTTTCACCTACGCCACAAACAGTGAGATTTGCGTGCGATGCACAAAGTCTGAGGATTTCTAAGCCATCTGATAGCAACTTGATGGCCTGAAAAAGAGAATTCTAAGCGGACTGCTGAAGATGAGTGAAGGGATCAACTAAAGATATAACGAAAGCACAAATAACCTGTAGCAAGTTGCATTTAGACTTAATCCTCATTTTGCAAGGACCCAACAAAACCCAATCATTTTCCTGGGAGATATTTACGACGAAATATAGGCACCTGAGCTATCAAATCTTTTTGCACGTGCGGTTCGTTATGAAGATACAATTATATCTTTAGCAACACTTTTTTAACACAAAGCTCAACGCCGTATATGGGCGTTCCAGTATTTCGAATGCTATGAGGCACAAGCATCTGTCCCGAAAAGCCTCGCATAACACATATCCGATCGCAGCACAAGTACGTGTTAAATTTCTCATGATGCATGTTCCTGCAACGTTTTCGGCATAGTCACTGGTTTTAACACTTCTCCGTTGAGAAACGGCTCTGGGCAATACTAGGTGCACGCGTGGATTTAAACAGTGCTCATCCACTGTTAAAGTAGCAGCGACGAAAGCATCGTGCCCTAAAATTATAGTGATATGATCCTTGCGAAAAAGAAGCATCTGCAGTATTCCTGTTTTATGTGCATGCATTGAACCTTAACTAATGCAGGTATATGCTACTCAAGACGAAGCGTCTGTCTGCTCGTAGAAGCAGCATACTGTAGTAGCCAAGGTAGTGCAGTTCTAGTGGCGCAAAAGAACCGGCACATAAATTAATCACAATAAGGCCTGTTCGGTGCTAGTCTATTTCTTACAGTACAGAAATTTTACACGGTAGCTCGTGAGTGAATAAATTATATCAAAACAACTGTCGGTAGATGAAAGTGGCTGGGGTCATCGATTTAGTCTCCATGTGCACGTAGGTACTCACGACATGGAAGTTCACTGTCGCTACACGCGAATCGCTTCAAAACTGCTCGCCGTCGCGAAGCAAAAAAGCCTAGCAGCACCAGCGGCGTCAGCAACGAACGCAAATTGAGGTGCATCAAGAGGAAACAACAAGGCAAAAATTGGACGTCTCAGTGGAAGTGAAATAACTTTAGATGCACTAGAAGAAGTTGAGGTGCAGCTGGGCCGGGCAGTGGAAGTTGCGCTAACCCAAGTTTGCCGTTCCGCTGCTGAGCTGAAGCAGGGAATAGCCCTGGTCAGGTGCTGAGCGAGCTCTTTGCCGTCGGAATTTACAGCTGTAACCTTTCTTTCGTCTTCTATCCCGTTGTCCTGCTGCCTTATTTAAAACAGCGTACCTTGCTGCCCAGCCAATCGTTGCAGCTCGATTCTGCACAAAATTCAGGCTGCAGCGACCGAGAAAATTACTGAACGCAAGTCCCCACACCCCTGGCGTGAGTGAAACTTCCTTTGTTCAGTACATCTCCATTTTCGTGCTTGCTGCATGCCAGCTACTAGGAACGTGCAGTTAAGTTCTGCTTAGCTCAGTTGTTCACGACCAGTGAACAACAAGCAAACTCTGTTTCGCGCGCAAAGCTTTTCTGGTTTCCCTTGTGCGTTTTTTCCTTTCACTTGCTGTTTGTTATGTCAGATTGCCCTTTGACGAGTTGACCTCATCTTTCATTCGCGACTTTCCTTTGGGCTGAAAGGATGTCCATTACCCCCGCCCCAAACACGTTCGGAGACCACTAACGGTGATAGACGAGGGTTATCGCAAAAAGTGAGAAGATAGTGACGTTTTGCTGGGACTAAAAACTGCATCGCGCAGGGCACAGTGCACAGTGAGTGGTGATTTCACGTGGTTCCTTGTGACACAAAAAGACCAAAGGGGATCATTTTTGACGCAGACAGATTGCATACTACATAGTCAAGGCGGAGAACCCGCTCCATAAGTCGACGTATAAAAGGAGGACAGGACATCATCTGCCTTGACAAATCCTGGATTTCAAATGACATTTTCAGAACATTTCTCTGCTCTATATAAATCCTTCAGTTTTATTGCCCGATCAGAACAAAATAAAACTCACAACGCCATTCCACTGTTGGTTATCCACTGCTGAAGCGCGCATGGAGATTCCATCAATCACTTCAGTTGTGATTTACCTTTTCGCTGGAACTTTGTTTTTTTTACTTGATTGGAAGCTAAAACGATCTAGGGAAGAATGAAAGTAACTATGACTCATCACTATTCAGATGGAAAATGCATATAAAAGAGAGAAATACTGAAACGTGGAGAACGCAGATGAAGCGATGTAGGTGAAAAACGAACGAACCACTTTACTCGTGACCGCACAACAAGAAATGCAGCTCAGATTTCGATAGTCACAGAACCTCTTTTCTCGTAATATAGGTGAACTGCGGCGCTGTTTCATCGTTGGCGTTGCATTCATCCGATCTTCCATGCAACTTACGGGAATAAAGTACAAAGAGAAAGACTGCGGTGCTTTGAGTGATCTTTGCACTCAGTGAAACCTATTCAAAACTTGCTTTCCCGCAGCCTCACCGCTGTTGAATGCAAATCCGATTGAAGAGAAATTTATTCTAGTTTTTGATACCTTCGACGTCTAAAATTTCATTCAAAATTGATAAAGCAACATGAAATACGTTGGGCATGGCTAATATTAAATTCGCCATATTTTCTATAGGCGGCTTTAACAATTAATGAGATGGAATTACTAGGTAAATGGACAGATATACACAAACACGATACTCATTTTGAGCAAAGCAAAAAATGACACAGTGAAGTCGATGAAATTCCCACGAAATTCACATGTGCTCTTTCGCGAAAATGACTAACTGCAGCACGAACGATTCACGATTGCGATAGGCTTCAACTCAGAAGTTACGAGTTTGCAGTCAGGAAGCCTTGAAGCGAGTCCGTTTGAAGTTTGTCAGAGATTCGAGAAAATGAAAGAAGAAAGCATGTAGGATTTACTTTCCAATTTCTAAACTTCTTCCGCCATGTGAGAGTTCACTACAGCCGACATCTCCTGAGATTATTGCGCAGGCAAAAACGACAGTTGAAGAGTAGACTACAGCAAAAGTGGCAAGAATGCGCGAAACAGCGATCTAACCTACTGGAGAGACGGCTTGTTAGATCTTTAACAGGTTGCTCCTTGACCTCTGGAAGTTGGTGGCCAAGAGCGCTAAGAATGTTGCTAAAGCTGCAGTGGAAGAGACGACAAGAACTCTTGTGACCGGCATCAGCAAAGACTTGATGAGGAAGGTGACTACATTCACTGGCTTTCATAGGCGCCGAGGTCACTACAGTAGCATCCATGAAGCACTATACAGTCGAAACCAACATACCAAAGGCGATCTTTAACGATTCCGAAGTCGACGGTGTTCCGATAGAAGCTCTGCGAGTGGATATGAGTGGGGATGAGAGACATACAGTGGCAGTTGTGCTCAAAGGTCGCTCTTACGGTTCATATATTTTCCTCGGCTTAAGCCGTCTGAGAATTCTGATAAACTTAGAAACGTGCATGCACATCTTTCATAGCTGTCGACAGTGCATCATGAGTGGACTGAAAAGAGGAAAGCCGGCAGATCGGCTCAAAATATGTGATTGAGAAATGTGTATGAGTGAAGAAATGTGTGGCTGTTTCTTGCACCTTACTTCCCTCACCGTTGACGCGATGAAATTAGATACTCTAATCACTCTATGCAATAGGCACTATCTACACGACAAAAAAATCGTGCTTGTGATACTGGAGCAATTATGGATTACAACTTCTCATTTGAGAAACACGATGTAGTTATATTTCACCTAGTTTCGAAACTATGTTGTAACAATAAAGTTCTCAAAAATATATTTGACACATCTTTTGACAAATTCAATGAATTACTCAACGAATGATCCATTAAAGTAACGAAATTCATAGAAAAATCACAGATTCTTTGATGCAGTTGCAATAGAACATGTCTTTTTCAACAAAAAAAACTTGCGAAGAACTTCCATTAAGATTCAGATTCAAGTAGTTAGAATTGCTATGAATACCTAAGTGCTTAACGGTAATCGTCAATACTAATATACTGTTTAAGATCGCTAAGTCGTTGAATGCAATGCACTACCTTCGTTCAGAGGAACCCACTTCATAGAACCTACGTAGAACCTACTTTACCGTTTTTCTATTCATCCCTCATGCACTCATAACAAGAAATTTCATATGCACTGCTTTGAACCTATCTCGTCCCTGATATATACGCGAAAATGTTTCATTTTGGAATGGTCCCTGTGCTGAAGCGGATGACAGCACTCCGGCTGGCTCTTTTAGGATTTTATTGGCAGAGTTGAATTATCGTTGCACTCGGTGCAGCGAGTGGCATTTAAAGATTCGAAAAGCGGACATCAGTTGACTCACTGAGAGCGTGGGGTTCGATATGTTGGCGACAGCTATTGAGGTCAAAGTAAAACGTTGATGGATTCGAGCGTCACCTTGGAGAACGAAGATGGTCGGAAGGGCAATAACTCTGCTATGCAATGAGACCGACATAAGCAGATTTATCGTTGGCACTGTTCACATTGCATCATCCGTACCTGCTCGCTCCGGCGTTCTCCCCAACCGTTCACCTCGACAACATCTCTGCTGCCGTTAAGGAAATTTGAAGATTCTCGTCATTTGAGCCTTTCCTATCCTTCTTACAGTCTGCGTTTCACTCGCATTACACCCACACCTTCCGTCTTTTCCCCAAGAGTAAGTATTGAGTAAGTGCAATTTACAGTACTTTGAAACTAAGAGAGGAATAGTTGAGCTGCAGTAGGAAAGAATGCAATGAAAATGCTATAAGAGCAAGAACAGCAAAGGAGCGGAGACATCTCGACTAATCACAGTAAATAAAAGATCTCTACCACTCGAGTCTACGCCCATCGAGGACCAACAACAGTCTATCATTAACATGTTGTATGAGCTGAACAATTCTACCAAGGTTTCACAAGCTGAACAGTTTTCTCTTAGCCTATTTATTTAACAACTTTTTCGGCAGTTGCGCGTTCGCTCCCAACAACTTTCTCGAAGAACAGTGACACCATAAAGGGAACCCCCTCTAATTAAATTTTGGGGTATGAACTAACTCCCTCCTTTGTATTATCCCCTTAACCTGTTCTTTAAAAACCTTAGGAAATTCTTTTCACTGGTTTGTTGGAACCAATACAGCAGATGTGACTGAGAATCACAGTTTTCCGCTTCTGTGACTAATATGCACAGCCAATGTGGAGCTGGGGAGAGGAGGTATACCATATGTGAAGAATCTGCGAGTGGGGTGGAAATATTTTTAATGATGACACTTGAGCGCGCCTTCATGGAAGGTTCTAAGCTGAGCATTTGACCTTCAGCATTTGACTATGTGCGCGTTACGTCAATAATTCATCAAATATATCCACTTTGCAAAATTGGGCAGAGAACATGAATTGGAAACTTTCTGAACGAAACAAACCAAGAATTTCTATTTCAGATCGTCGAAGACATCGGCGAACTTCAAAAAACGCGAAGCCAGCAAAAAATCGAGATTTCCACCAACGACCTCTATTGCTCCCCACTGTTTCTTAATCCCCTCATGTAGTTTCGGTGGAAAAACTCCCTTGACTTTTCCATGTGCTTGCAGTAATGGTTGAAAATACTCCATCCTGCGATGAACTTGGTTCTGTGAGCACTGCACAAATAACGAAGCTTCAAAAGCCACTGAAGGGTGAAATGAGAAGCGTTCCATACTGATATGGTGAACCCTCTTTACGTTAAGAATGTTTTATTACTACGAATGAAATATGAAGCTAATTCAGCAATCAACAGCGTTAAGATGAAAACATCAGACGAAGTATGCACAGAATGTGACATGACTGTCATAAACAATTACAGGAAGACAATGTAAATGATGCTCACCAACCATTACTCGAACGTTCAACAACGATCAAATCAGACAACAAATCCGACAACAATTAATGAGGCAAGATAACTTTCTCGTTAGCACGTCCCTTTCGTATCCGCTCCCTATGAACCATCACTCGTGTACCTCAGGCACTACACGAGATCACAACTAACACCTTTCCAAACCCCACACGTTTCGTTTCCGACGTACTCAAACCACTTTCACATTCTCGTTTGAAACGTACCGCACTTTCCCATCATTTCATGACTTACCTTCATAAATTCACTTATTCCAGGAGGAGATAAACACCACGGTTTCCCTTTATCGAAGGATACGAAACAGTGAAAAACGACCGATCACAAGCTATGTGTGAATTGATTCACTGTGGATTTCTGTGAATCTACAGAGATGTGTGAACAGATTCACACAAATGCACAGTGATTCTGGAGACTAAAGCGCACAATGTCCCACATACGACCATATCTGTTCCCAACTTTCGAAAAATTTAATTCGCCACTGCCTTTCTTCGAAGCTAATATGATGGCTCGAAACTTGGAAATTTGCAGAAGCTCACTTTTGGTACACTAAAGTGATCGGAACACCGGCCTTCTCAATTGCAAATATCCCGTAAAGTAGACATCACTGTTCGCACACCACAAAATAACCTCTCTCTAAGTCCACTGAATGCGTAATATCACGAATAACAACAAAAGATAATTCAAGTTTTTCTTTCAACGTTTCAGTTGTATTCCTATTCCAGCATGCCTATGTAATGCCCTCATCAGAGATTTGGAAGTAGCGAAACTTTACGTTCTTTTACAACTTATCTTCGTGGTGACTGTCACGGTTTTCGCCTTATTTTCCCTCTTTTTTACTGCTCGACTTTTCATCATCAACACAGAATTTTACAGATATCCGACTCCACTCTCAATTACGGAACGATACGTACATGAGCTCCTAAAAAATAACGGTCTTTAACTTGGCTCCGAATATGACATAAAAATCGCTCAGACCATTACAGCACAGAAAACTGGTAGGAAAATACAGTAGAGGTATAGCATCACGCACGTTTGGAATAAATCGGGAAATGCCTATTAGTAGACACCTTCATACATCCCAAATGGAAAATTGCGGCAGGGAAAAAATGAAATGTTGCTCAACGAAAAAAAGCACAAAGTTGCTTCTAAACCTTCCCCAGACTCGATCGCAACCAGAGGCGACAGCACATGAGGACAGGTGAGACAGATTTAATCTGTGCCCATATAAAAAAGTGTTGAACTTGGCCTTGATTAGGCTATCGCCCCTCACTCACCAAGACCAGAAATCAACCTAATCCACCTTTGCACAGTTACAGATTATACCCAACTCAGGCTGCAACTGGACTTAACCCAGCTCTACTGATGCTAAGATATTACTGGTAACACAGAAATGACATACGAATAGCCGCTACATGAACTTGAGACATGAATGGCGGAAGGAGCAATGAGAAGGATACCTTAGCATACATGATTTCAAAAGTCGAAGAATTTGAACGGTTCCTCATTATTGTCGTTCGACTGAGATTCTTCTGACTTATTATCGAAATTGAATGCGAATGACGTGTCGGCCTCTGCAGCATTATTCTCAGAGAACATCGAAAGGAAATCATTTGATGGGCCAGATAACTGACCTGAAATAACGACTTGCAATCGCTAAGGAACTCACAGACGGTGGCGCTGACAGAATGTGGAGATAAAAGCACGCGAAAGCTTTTCTAAATCGTTCCCGCCAAAGGATTAAAATGCGTTCTTCAATGATCGCAAAGTTTACGAGAGCACTAAAGTCGTAAATGTAACCTAGAATTTCGCAATAACTGTGCCAACCGCAGCTGTGACGACCCCGAGTCCCTTCAATTTCGTCACTCAGATAACTGGTTATGGGGACTGAATTCATACTGGGGTGGTTTATGACGATTACGCGAAAGCGTCCGAAACCGTCTGTCATAAGACCTGCTTAGGAAACCCATAGGTTTACCGATTCCCCTGAATGATTTCTTGGCCAGAAAACTTCTCGAGTCAGTGCTCGAGAACCAATGTCTTAAGGTTCACAATGCAGTCAGGGACGTAATTCAAGCCAATGATTAGCGGTTTCTTTTGTCTGCAATATATAATAAAAAAGTTTGTGGTGAGTTCTAGGTATTCACAGGATATTCGCTTTTGCTATGAAAATCAGAACTACCAGCGGATCCTGCACTTACTATAACATACTACACAAAGATCCTGATATTTTAGATGACTGTTCAAAGCAGGCAGTTAGACGCTAAATGATGAAAATGTCATGTAGTACGTACGTCCCTCATTTTAAATGCCTTCTAACTCAAAGGATGAGTTTTTAAAGACCACTGTCAATCGAGCTCACCATGTCTGGGTGGAAATCTATCCAGATCCATCTTCATTGGAACAAAGGGTATAAGTGTTTAAAAAGAGCATTCAAAGTCGCAAGCAAGATCCCTCCAGTAGTCGCTCCAAGGAACACTACTGAGAATCATTGGTAACATGCCCCCGTCCACGCTTCAAGTCATATGTGTTAAATAGTAAGTACATCTGCTTTCAGATATGCGGTTGGCTCAAAACGTTTTGGATTTTATTCTTGTACGCTGCGTAAACGGCTAAGGCCGTCTACACTTCAAAGTCCTCAACGGTTGGATTCTTTTCACCAAATTTTTTAGTTTATAGATCCTCACTTTAGTAGTTGCGAATATCATCTTATACTATTCCCGGCGTATCACATGTCGCGTTCTCAAACCAAATTCTTCGTGCCAAAAGCATTATAATAATACGCTTCCTTCAGTCCATATATTTAGCAACACGTTTCATACTGGCCTCGAACAATCAACGTATGTTAATTATTCCAGTACTTATTAAATTATTAACACATAACTTGTTGGGAAGTTTTCCCGTAAGTTTTTATGCGTGGGTAAAGTTTGTTTAGCGGAGATTTCACTACTTGATGGTATCGTGTGGTATTTTCGGCGCGTTTTTACTCACTACCTAGCTATACCCTGCTTACGTAGCAGAAAATGAGAATAAAGAGGACCTAAAACTCTCAAACGACGCTTGTGGGGGAAAGATAAGGAAAACAGATAGTAGTGACGAGGTGGGCTCCACATTTTATGAACTCCTTGTTCACTATACATTACAGTAGCACTTTGTATGTCCCTTCCCCTCTTTAACCTCATCTCAACGCATGCTTTAAATGTCTATCTTATTTTACCGTACTAACAGGGTTGTGCGCTTCGTCTTGACGATGACCCGCGCACAATCCAGACGCATATTTCAACGGATAAGATATGAAACGAAGAATTAGAGCATTCACGGGTCAATCTCGGTTGGAGATGTTTGATCTGCAGCGATCCGCAGCAACGTGAACAGTGATATGCTTTTCGACGTGGTGCTATGACAAAAAACAGTTAATCATTTCTTAGATATTAAGTTCCGTTAATTGTTTTCTTCAGTCTCACGTCATAGATGGATATCCCATCAATCTCAAATGCCCTAAACGTAGCAAATCAATGCTGCTTCTATCTTATCTTATCAGTGAGTTATTCATTTGGAATGGGTTACCACCACCAACAGTAATGACGAAAAGTCCCCTCCATCCCCTCCGTCTGCAGAAATCATCTGTGGCAGATGGATTACAACACAAAATCACGAACTGCGTCACCAGTAATACGAATCGCTTAGTTTTTCCAAATTTTTTTTGCATTATTGGAAAGCATATCGCCGAAGTCGATCTATAGAAATTGAGTTGCAGCACCATCGTTCACCACAACACTAAACTTTTCGGGTTACGTACAAACCATATGCCGCTTTCATGGAGATCCATGTGAAGACGTCTGGTGGTGCGGCGAGTATGCGTTGAGCTAAGGAAGCGGAGCGTCGGGGTAGAAGAATCTGATGATATTGGATCCGCGTTGCCGTAGTCAGAGTTGAAGAGCGGCAAATCGAATAAGTCCAGCAATCGACCAAGAGTCGGCGTCATCTTGTGCGACTGCAGTTGATTGATATTACGCCTGTTCAAAGGTTCCCACTGCGCACAGAGAAGTCGCCTTGCCAACTTTGCGCACGACGATGCCCGGTATCCAGGTGCTTCGTTATTATTATTCGTCCTCTATAATCATTGGCGCAGACAGCTTCACCTACCTCAAAAGGACGTAGAGGCCCGTGGTGACAATTAAACTGCTCCCTTCCACTTTAGCGTCGCGTAGTTGCACAATTCTGCCGGTCTGTGGCATCATCAGGTCCAAGATAGTGCGCATTTGACATCCCAAGAAGTTTGTGGCGGACGATAAATAGTCCGGTTCAGATAGACAGGATATCGAACGATATGCTATCAGAAAGGCTTTAGTGCGTCGAAAGTCGATTACTTCCCCATCAGTCTGATTACTGCGCATTTGAATGTGTCCTCGAAGCCTTCTGCTTGACCATTACTCTGCGGGTGGAATGGCGAAGAGTGTAGTGCGTAATTCCGCGACCCCGACAGCAGCAACTCATTGATTTCGACGTGAATTGCATGCCGTTGAGCATAACGAAGATATGCGACTTTCCCGAACTGAGCGAAAAAATCCCACGTGATGGTTGCAGACCTAGAAATCGAGTTTATTCGGATGATTTCGGGCCATTGTGAGTATGCATCCACGATGAAGAGATAAAAGTTTCCATCCACGATTCCTGCAAAATCAGCACGTACTCTTTTCCCATGGAGCTGTCTACTTGGCCAAGAGCTGAGTTGGGTCTTCACTGTGCTCTTCGTGGCTGCTGCGCATTCCCTACAATTCTGGACAACTGTTCAATGTGTGCATCCAATGAAAATAACAACCAATAAATATAGCTGCTAGCTGGCATCTTCATCCTTCTTTGTCCTGGATGGGTCTTACGAAGCGTACACAGCACGGGGTATTGTAGTGACTTCGGAATTATAATCCCACTGGTGGTTAGATTACAATCGTTTATGTATCTCGACGGTATCACCAATCTACCATGATGGGGAAATCTGTAGAATTTCTGCGCGGGCGAAAAAAAAATCAACTGTTGTATTGAAGCCTACACTAAAATTTCCGTAGTTTGGAGCATCCGCTGCTGTCGTTCCTCCTAAGCTTCGATTATGGCTCGAACCGCTTCTGTGTCCACCAACGCTGGCAAGTAGTGATTTCCTTCCATTGCTGCCCAACGATGCTGATCGAAAACTAATCGTCGCTTGTTGTACTGATGCCAGAATGTGGAGAAGAGACGATGTTAATTGAAGCGGTTTACTGAAGAAAGTAGCTGACTAAACGTACAGCCGGAAAAAGCACCAATATAACTGAGTGATAATGCACCATTGGTAAAGAGTCTGAATTACGCAACCGCAGAAATAGAGGAACAGCGAAATACTATTATGGAGGAGAATATTAACCAAGAATATATATATGTACATACACATATAACGACGATGCTGCAATGCAATTTGGCATAGACCAACTTCGGTGATATCTATTCTTCCGTGCTTATATATATAGTGATTTCCTATATAATAATTCATTTGGAAATTGTACAATTTACACCTCCTACGTACGTGTAAACCTGTTTTGTGTCCATCACAAGCACTTATGAACATATTTCACCTATACGAGATGTTCTAAAATGTTGGAAATAAATTCAGACCTTTCTAATGAGGCCGGACATTACAAAAAAGAGCTGCAATAATGTTCTAAAGCAAGGCTCATACAACCTGCAGTTCGTAGCAAATTTCAACACATTTAATATCAACGAAACTTCGTGCAGAACCTGAGCGCCTGAGCTAATCTGTACTTTAATTCGACCTGTGCAGCGACCCTCAAGTCTGCGCCGGGGCAATTTGGACTAGCTTTTTTCTTATTACAACCCATGTAACCTTCCAACTTTCAGATGGCGCCTTGCGCTGCTTCTATTCCCAAAAATTTTCCGCTAACCCTCGTTATCTCCTTCAAGACCCTTGCACAGACCTGTCAAGGCTCCGAAACGAACCTCCATGAACAATTCCACCACTTTAAGCTACCAATGAGAAAAACATTGTTCTCTGGATAAATGACAAACCCTGAACAGCACTGGAGAGATTAAGTAGTGCAGCTGGATCAAGTTCCTCCGCCGACGCATTTTTATTTGCGTCCGATAGGTCGTACAATGCTTCCATGTTGTCATCCATCTGCAACAACAATCTGATCACAACAGCACCTAATTCATTTCTTTTCTCTTAGCTTGCGCAATTTTGCGAAGGTTAATGGTTCAAGAGAAACCGTTTGCTGGTTTCAATTTCTTTTTTGAGTCGTATGTGGTCGATGGGAAAAAAATTGGACGGTAAGCTTCGTAACACCTTTGAAAAGCAATCAAACAAACAATGACCTTCGACACTCTTATTTAGGCAGACAGTGCACAACGATTCGGCCTGAACACGAAAACTTGTAAAAACGACCTCACGATATTTCAATAAAAAAAGTTTACAACAGGTCCGAGCATCGAAAAGAAATCAAAATAGACGAATAAAAGTGAAGAACGACGAGCAAAATTGAAGGACGAGCATAAACCAATAAAACTAACTGCATAAATAAATCTGCTCTGTTCTTTACGTAAACAATCTATATAATACATTATGACTCCAGAAAAATGCAGTTGCGAACTCACGTTGCCGAAAAAGCTCTTTGGACAGACATTGCTCTCAGCGTCGTCGCTATTGCCCGAGCCACCCATAAACAACATTTGCTCCGATGCTCCATCTCAAATATTTGCAGCGTCAGTTAACACCTCACGTGTTTATAGGTTTATAGGTTTCCAATACCTCAAGTGTTTATAGTTTTCATTAACCCAGCAAACACCACACATGAAAGAACGAGCGACAGAGGATGAAAGGATATTAAGCCACAAGAAGACATCTATTAAACAAACTGGACGAATTTATAGAAAGATGCAATATCGTTTCTCATCGCTGGCAAGTTCATGGAGACTGATGAATTCGTGTGCATCTGCTTTCCGCTGCGGGAATTCAGCTGTTTGGTGTAGGCTTCAGTACAACACTCTGTCACCAGAAAAGACTTCCCAAGAGGTGAGCATCCTTAACTGCCCACCACGTATATGAAAATCTCTCAAAGCATGAGTTTATTTATAAGAATCCAGCATGCATACCTCTTCGACCTTCCAAGTGAAATGCTCTTCATTGTAAACGTAACTTTTGCACACACCACATGCAATACGAGGAAAAACACCACATTTTCAGTCACGAGAGCGCGAGGAGAAAATATAACAATCACCACCTGAGAGCATCGCTTCTTCGAAGGGCGCATCGTTGAACACGCTTGGATCATCCCCATCAAGACTGCCCTCTGGCGGTGTCTGTCCCTTTCCGCTCTCATTCCATTCACGAGAATGCTCCTAAAGTCATCCCATGATCCTAGTGCTGCAGATATCAACCAAAACTGCGATGAATCATTTGAAACGTCATATCTGTCAGTGAAATATATGAAAGAAATCGACCGATTCAACAAAGTTAAGCTAAGAAAATCTACACGCAAGGTTAAGAGACGCAATAGACGGAACTTAGAAACATTCACAAATCCTTATGCCTGCGTTACTTTCTTTGAGCACCTGGGAGAGAGG
Source organism: Parascaris univalens (assembly GCA_037576465.1). NCBI lineage: Eukaryota > Metazoa > Nematoda > Chromadorea > Rhabditida > Ascarididae > Parascaris > Parascaris univalens. Next base: position 27,967,288 of record CM075173.1, read on the forward strand.
GCAAGAAACCTGTAATTCCGTTGCCTGTAAACACTCCTGTCTAAGCAAAGAGCCACATCTGCGAAAGAACTTCACATATTTTGATAGAATATTGGACGATGAAATGCAACTAGCCTGGTATCCTTGGTCCCACATGTCTTCAGAGAATAACTTTTCCTTTACCGCGCTATCGTCAGTGCTTTTGAGGAAATGATTCGCTTCAGACACATTCTCAATGCCAGCCATCGTTTCGTCCTCATTCTCATATGGTGACAGTTCGCTTGACTCCCTCTGCTGGATTAAAGACAAGCTTGAATTCAACAGAAATACACTATTACCAAATACGAATGCTGTCCTCCGCCATTGCAAACAAAAAAACACAAAGAGCAACAGCAAGGCGCCGCAGAATTAGCTACCTCCCCCACACTCTCCTCTGACATATAAAGCTGCCCTCTTTCACCAGTACCTTAAAGCAAGCCTCTAAAATCTCATAGTAGGTGAAAACTTGGGCGTCCACGATGTGTCATTCGACGACCAAGGAAGGAAAAAAGACTCCTAACAACGGTTAGACAGCTTAGGCCTATTCTGCTTTATGAGTTCGATTGAATCTTGTGATCTCTTGCTGATAACTGGATCGGCCACCCGAACCAGTAGGAGCTCAAGGTACAAGAGCACAACAATATGTGGCACGAAAGAAAAAAGTGACAACCGAGCGTGGCAAAATTTATTATGATGGCCTGCTACATGCCACATATACGTAAGGAATCAACCATTGCCTCCTTAAAAATTTCCTTCAACACTTCTCAGAGAAGGCGAGAGATAAAGAGAACAGTGTGAACTGTAACCAACCGCTATGAAGGTGCATAACGGCAAAAAACGAACACATCCCTACATAATAGTGGATGGATGACGGGAATTAGAGAGGCTTGTAAAACGGCTGAACACTGAAATTTATTCAAAGCCGCAGATGGTACCATAAGTGATTTCGACGCCAAAAGTAGCTAAAATGTTTTAACGCGATAATGCAACCTCTTCCTCATCAATAATCACGCGGCACAAGGAGCTACTTTCCTCTCCGCTGCCACTGTTGTCTGCCCCGCTCGTGCTTACGTCGTTGTTCACCGCATCCTCTTTGTGCGCGTTTTGATCAAAATCAGCTTCCTGCAACGTCCCCTTAAAACAAACACGAGGAAATAAATGCACCAAAAGAATTACTACAGAGAAAATGCAATGTCTGAACAGATCGACCATTTCCATAGCCAAATACACAGTGACATCACGATATGTGTTAGAGAAAATATTACTCAGCAAAAGAAAAAAATGTTAGTCAGAAAAAGGAAAAAGGTGACTGAAGAATCTCAAAGAATGCTTATCTAGTATCGCAAAGTGCATAGATTCAGATCCAACGAGCACAACGAGCTGAAGAAATTGAACAGCACAAGAGATCACTGAACACTAGCTGCGTGAACAGCAGCTGTCTTATGTTTGACTCTCGCAGATCACCGATGGAATGAAAGTGGAGGTGCTACATGACAGTGAATGAAGAGCGTGCCATGACTGCTAAACCTACTACGCTCCTACGTGCCGACTTTTTCTCCGAATATTCATTAAAAAAGATGAAGTAACACGTGTTACTACGAAATGATATGCAACTACCAACTGTTTGTGAATGCGCAAACCTCATATTGTGATGGCTAGTGGTATCAGAGCAAATGACATCTTCAACAAAAACTGCAAATGATAAACTGCACCTTCAGGAAAAATTATCGGTCCATATAGATGACAGAATCTAGTAGCACTCTTGAGGTGTTAAGCACCATTAAATAATTTATCCATGGAATGAAAGTGAGGTAGAAAAGACCAAAATACAATCAGTAACGACTAGCGCCGAAGTAAAAAGACGGTCTCAAATGAACATATTACTCGATATACTCTCGCGATGGCAGTCGAATTGAACGATATTATTAAGCGGAACTTGCGTAAGAAGGCAAAAATAACTCGAAAGGGAAAATAACAGCAGAACTCAGAATATGCGTAGCCTGCAACAGTTTAGAACCTGCGGGACTCTCAAACAACAAAGTCGCGCTTCAAATAAACCTTCCGCCAAAAAAAAACTGGCGGACTGGGAAGACTTGATGAACTCAGTGCGCTGCAAAAGATGCCCACCTTGTCACCAAACAATGGAACGACTCTCTGTTCTGAACTTTGCTCAGCTCCTTTCACACCATACTTAGCCTCTCCGGTGACTTTAGATACATCCTTCGGAGCTTCAGTGAGCACGACCTCTTCTGTCTGCTGAAATGGCGACAAATTATCATCAGAGACTGGGTGTGCCCACAACGAGAAGGAACACATCTGCACCTCGCGCATTCTATACGTCCACTGACTGGGAGACTTCCGACCACAAATGAAACCACGACGGCCTATTTAACAGAATACTGGAGAAAAGAGGGCAAATAAAAGGATTAAGAAAGACGTGAGCAAAGAGAAACTGCCAGATGTAAAGGTTAAGAATATAACTTCCCCATACTTGAATTAGAAACATATGACTCACTTCATCCAAAAACTTCATACGAATTACGTCAGAGACATACGATTTGCCATTTACAATGCGTCAACACTGATCAAACTAAATCCCATCCACATCGAATTTATTACGACAAAGCTCGAGTTTCATTTCACTATAAATTCTCATTTACGGTATATTTGTGTCGTCAGCACTACTTTTCTCATATCTCTATTCAGTGATGGGCAATCGAGAGGAACTGACTTTGCAGTCGTTTCCATGTCTGGCTTTAATGCCGAATCTACTAGTTTACCTCCTGCTGTAGGAGGAATGAGAGCCAAGAAGTTGAAATGTTTTTTAGAGTCGAAGTCATTGGTAATGAGTTCCGGAATCTCAACTACAGCTATGATTTTGTCCTCACTCTATAAAGTCCCCTTTCCTCCACCTCATTTCTCCTGCAGAAACAAGAGCCCATACAAGGAAAATGTACAGAAAAGTTGATTTGAAGTTCTCAGAGTTCTCACAAAAGCTTCCTGTTTGACGAGCCTCGATGACTTCTGGCTTCACCTCCAGGGTGACCTCTCTCCCGAATACCGCATCGTTGGCATAGTTGAAACAACGGTCCGCATTCACTTTTGCCAGTACTGCCAGTACCAAAACATTAGCGGTCACACTGACTGAACCATTATTATTTGCTCTTTCTGTCATTGACAGTGGTACAGTTATTAAATCTAGCGCACGCAAGCCGGGGCCGCACTAATTAGTTGAACTACTACATACGGTAACGCCAGCAACTCGTTTCATTGGTTAAGTTGAGCAACATGATCAGAAGCGTGGAAATTATCTAGCAAATAGTGTTAATGCCACCATCAAGAAATAACTGGCGGCATTTCCAACCAATCACGATACGAGCTTGTCTCAGCATTATTCTCTACTAAACCGGCTACAAATGATTATCAGCACCATAATTACAATTGGCAAGGTTAGAGTGGTGCGAGTTCTAACTGACAGGAGTGGCAAATAGCAATACCACTAAAAAATGATGCTATGTTTATTAGGGAGTATTAATGGCGGTAGCAATGATAAACCCTCAGTTCTCATTTCAGACGCCTAAAAAGAAAAGAAGGACCGTATCAGATAGATTGGCACGAATTTCACTTTTGGGTTTTCTCTCGCCAGATAAAACGGTTTAAAGACCTGCCAGTAAATAAAAGATATGTGTTTATGTTTTAGCTGATCCCTAAAAACGAGCATCTATCTTGCTCTAGGATTGGGATTACTGATGAGCAGACACAAGCACACATGCACGAAGACACGCTCTGGTCTTTTCGCCTGCACTTGGGGTATATTTGGCTGCTTGTTCGTTCCAAAGATAGAAACACTCAAGGTAGAATTAAGAAATTCGGCACAAATAAAACGTATTACGGTTTGACCAAACTACCTCATTCATATTGATCCCTAACTTAAAAGAGCAATACTGGACGTTGCAGATGCTGTTTTAGCTTTCTACGTGTGCAGTGCCGGAAACCCGCTTCCTGCTACACAGCGTTTATCACTGCTACCGTTATCGGTTATTTACTTACTAGAGCCATCACAATTAACTAGCGCCGTTTCTAGTGATGAGAGTAATGCTGCTCCTACCATAAGGATATTTTTCCTCATTATATGTAATAACCGATTAGTTGCTATGGCTGGCAACTCTATATCCAACATTAAAATTACCACATTTGGCAATAATACTGATGCATCACTACAGCACTGCTTAATGTTGCTACCAGTGTCGCTCATTACTGCATTCCATTACAAGATGCTTGATATGAAAATAACAACCATTTATGCGAACATGTTAATGATAAGAGCAAAATTGCAGACAGGTCCTCTCTCACTTGGAGTATAAGTATATAAAGAACCACACCACTGCCCTTCGCCAATCTCAGGCTTATACGACAACTTAAAACGACTGCTGATGTGAGTGAACAACGAAATGCTTCAATGAAAAGCGCTCTTAAAACTATGACTAAGAAAGGAGGAGAAAAAAAGTGGTAACAATAAAAGTATGTAAAACCTTTGTCAGAATAGCGGTCGATTCGTTCACTGGCGCACCTACAGCTGACGGTACAAATGACTGTGACGAAGGTTCCTGCGAAGAGTCTTGTGTAACTTCCGGTGTTACTTCATTTTCACCAAGTTGTTCTTTTATCTGAAGCAGAAACCTTTTACGTTTATCTGAAAGATAGGTCATTCAGAACATCCATCAATTAACAGAGGATCGCTGCATCTTGACGAAATACTTTTAAACGAAAGATCACATTATGTGACCTCATCCATTAGCAGCATAAAGCGGCCAAAGAGGACAAATATCAATTAACAGCTTACAACAGACTTCCGTTTGAAACTTTCAAATTTTCAGTGACTTTTCCGTTGATTCGGTTTTCAGTAGGTTCCAAAAAACAATAAGCAGCGCACAGTTATTACTACTTGATGCGCTGGTGTCTGTTTGAAACTCATTGAGCATTATGACAATTAGGTATCCTCGCAAGCTCAAAATCACTTAAATCGCGTTGAATAAAATGAAAACGCGAACCCGGTAATGAGGAGAGATCTTTAGCATGAAATTGGGACAGCATCTGCCGCTTGTTTAAGTAGATGCGTGCTACTAGGACTCGACTGAAACGAATTGCACATTGGTGCTCAGTGGGCTTGACGACGCAACGACTCAAAAATATTCCGAACATTGAAAAAGAGTCGCAAGCATAAGTTCTACAATGGCACATACTACGCTAGAGTTGCTTCTCCCAAATTCCGATATCCGTTTGTGATAACTCATTTTTTTCCATTAGAGCTTACTTCAACCCTTTCATCCAAATTAAGGAGAAATGACGATGATGAGTGACGTAAGAGAACAGGATGAAGAAGAAATTGTGAGGGAAAAGGGTGGAGGAGGAGAAATGAGAGACGAGAATGCAAATATTATTATTCTAAATTAGAGGATTATTGGCATCCGAATAATGACAAGAAATAAAAGCTGACATTTAAGTCAGTCGGAGGTCTATTAGTTTGCACTCAGGGCTAGTCCGGCATTCCTTAAGAGAATGCAAAGACTCGAAAAAGAGGAACCAAAGACGATTCAGCCACCTATAGCACCCCATACAGTTTTCAAATAGGCATAAACGAATTTCACCCAATGGGCATGAGGTGGTCATATCTGCGTCGCTGTAAGCAAGCTAACATCAACTATTACGAACGTGTGCCGTTTACTGTATTTCATAACATATTATTGCTAACCTTTGCAATTTTGACGAGTTCTTTAGCAATACTGCGACGAACGTCCCGCATTCGAAGGCATATCAGTGCGACCGAAATGCAAAATTTCTTGAATGGCAATGCTTTGCAACCGGCAACTAAAGGAAATTCAAGCGAATGCATCAAAGCTTGCAGCATATCAGAGCATCTAGACATTGCTAGCACTCATTTATGTAGCAAAGACACATACTCCAGTTTTACACTTAAAAAGTACAGAACATTATATCTCAGTTCTGCTTTACTCACCGAAACATCTGATCGAAGAAGAGAAAGGAATAACCACTGCCCTAGTTCTTTCAAAACTATTCTTCCAACAATACCTTATTCCATATAGGGTACCTGTATATGCCAACAATGTCACCTTGAGCAACCTTCGACGAATAATCACCATCGGATCACTGATGATAACTGATCTAAATTTCTTCAGACCACTATGGATAGAAAATATCGGTTCCCAAAATAAATTCTGTTGGAAAGACGTGCACGCGAAATATATGGGTCGATAACCGGACTAACCAATCGGTCAGTGCATTCGGTGAAAAACGAGTCTCGGCAACCGGAAATCTAAAAGGAAGCTCTGCACAGCAAAAGAGAGGCAGAAACATAGGTTTCAGACCGCAATCCGTTAACCAATTATCATAACGTTTCGGAAGCCGCTTATAACGTGTTTGAGCAGATCTGTCGCACAAACGGACCGCGCCTGAGATCCCATCTTGTAACCTCATAAGGGTCAACAACTTACCCACAACACATATTAGTGACTAAAACTGCTCAATAACGTCAAGCGAAAAAATGTGCAAAATTGTACGTCCACCTTGCGCTCTCTTTTCCTCTACTTCTTTGATGAGCGTGTTCTTTTCTTGCTCTCTTTCTTCCAGCTCCTTCTTCAGTGCGGTCACGGTGCATAACACCTAAATGTTCTCGTTGCAATGCAAAGAAAATCAAAAGGGCAACACCACGAAACTTCTAAAGTCATTGGAAAGAGTTGAAAATAAGCCAAATTTCCATTTCACCAAATTCCTCTTCGGATGGCAATACAGTGAATAACAAGAAAAGAGGTACAAATCAGAACTTTTCGAAAAGCTATCGGCTGGCGCAACAAAGGATGACTACAACAAAAATTTTTATGTCTGGATTCGTATTCCCCACTGCAAGCAACAACATATGTATCTGTAAGTGTTCACAATAAAACTTCCGACATACATGGTTCGGAAGAAAAATGGGGAGGGAAAGAAAGGAGACCTCAGTCAAAACGAACAGGCATATTTCTCGATGACTATCCCTTTCTGCTTCAAACATCACACAACACCTCGAATATATCAAAAGCGACGCACATCTATACTCCAAGACGATAGATATGTGGTAACAAACGTCAATGCATGCCTGCTCTGAGGCGTCGTAAATGAACTACGGAATGGACTAAACCCTTAGGCACGAAATGCCTCGCGCCACAACCTGGATACATCGAAGCGTGAAAAGTGACCTCTTGACGTTTGACTGCCCACGGTGTGCTCTTGAGACGAGCGGTGATTTCGCAGATACGACGTTCCCTTTGCTCACGTTTATGCTGCACGCTGACACGAAGCCGGTTCAACTAAACAGCTATTTCGGATTATTTCACCTTAAACGGAAAAATATATGATCACTTCCCTTGATAAAGATATGTTCTTTCATAAACGAACCCTTTCCGTTCCTACGTCAGAACATATATCACATCATCTTCCTCTCTTTTCTCGCATTAGCACCTCAACGAGTTGAGGAAATCTCCACATATAGTTGAAGAGCATACGACGTTGGAATTTCTTTAAAGCATGATGCAAAGAATTATGCAACGGCACTACACAATTAAGCGTTGAGATGCTTTGTAAATATTTCTGCTGGAAAAACGTTAGTTGGCTTGCCATCAAAAATCGAAGTATTTCCATACGACTTTTTCCGTGCCGTTCCTTGCCTTTCCGCTTCCATCACCCTATGTCTTCCAATCTCATATGAGGAAGATGTTACTATTGCCCTTCTTGGATTGCTCTCAACCTTTCAAGTTCAAACAGCAGGAATTCCTGGATCATAAACTATCTTCTTCAAAAATGCTTACGAATGCAGAAGTTACTCAGTAGAAACAATTCATTACATTCATTTGTCATTCGCGGTTTCAGGATCTGAACTGGATGTCTGAGGGTTTCATGAGACGCAAATTTTGAAAATGAGTGAGACTAAAGTGAAACCTGATCGGGCTGTTCAAAAGAAGCTGCAGTATCCCCGCGCCTTAGTTGTAAAAGCCGAACGAACGCTAATGTAAATCCATCATGCCTACCCTTCTATAGCATTACTTACTTGACTAGAAATGTAAACCAGAAACTGCCTACATGGATGATGAAAAAAATTTGGCATTGGGATACTGAATACCTTTTGACGTAAAAAAGTGAATAAGATGCCACCAGACTCAATTTTCAACAACTTTCGAAAGAAGCATACAAAAGGTCGCCAACAAGCTGTCACAAAAGCGACAAAAGCCGTCTTCGCTCGCCGACAAACGGAGAACCTAATGTGACAACATTTGGAACATTATGGTGCGTTCGACAAGCATTTGAACTGGAAACTCACCTACGAACTGAAAATAGCATAGAAATTAGGCTAAATTTGATAGCTTACAGGTGCCTCCTAAGTAACCACCTTCGCAAGACGAGCATTCGATGAAGGCAACTCATGACCTTCCTACACCTTTGTTGTAAGGAGTCTATTGACTTGAGAGGATCAGCAGAGATAACACAGCTTTTTTTTATTTAATACACCATGCACTACCAGTTTTTTCGGTGTACTTTCTCATACTTTTAAGGAAGATTCGCAACGCTAGATTTGAAGACTCTGAGATGCAGGCAGAAGAAGTTCGCAGGTGCCCGAGGCTCGAGCTTAGAGTTGTACTGAAAGAATACTTGAGTTGCTGAACTTTACAGACGATAAGACTGCTAACGAACATATCTTAAAGAGTGCGTTAATTTCCAGCGAAAGACACCGCTGAAAACCACTGTATTCGACAGATATAAACACCTTTACTACACAGAAAAACGGAATTCTGTACCCCCTTGCGTTTAACAAAATGCATCATTCCGAAACGTATGAAGTTACGAATCCTCTGATGATTTGATGCCGGAATTCCTGTTAACTGGATCCGGAATTCCTAAAAGTCATTGCAGAAGGATTTACGAGCTGCTGCAATACAGGATTTTTTAGAAGCGTTTCAAGTATCTCTATTCTATATCTTTTTGGACGGATATGATGGTTATGCATTTATCACACTACTCGATTCCTATTAAGCTTCGAAGAAAAACAGTTACGCTGTCCTCCGCGGCTAGTAGTTCGTTGTGTAGATTGGCTTCTTTCTCTTGTTCGGCGAACATCTCCATGCGCACACTAGAATTCGCTTTTATTAACAGCAGCCAATACTTAACTGAATTGGTTGCAGGCCATTACTTTACCAGAAGAATATCACCAGTTCCTCTCCAGTTAGGACCTTCTCTACCCTTATCTCTCCAATTCGCTATATGCTTTCCAAAAAAGCACTCTCCCCTCCATTCAACTTTCCATTTGAAACAAAACACAATGCGCACGGGAACTTAGATATTCACAGAAGAAAGGAGCACTCTCATCTTAAATTCGTAGCCACCTCACTACTACAAGTATCTTTGCAACCTCTTCGCAAAAGTTTCTTTTGAAAGTCTTGTGAGGTATCACATCGCACAGTGATACAGGCTGAAAATTATAAAAATCTCCCCATCCGGCCTCTGTTAAGGTTAACGTCTGCAGTAAGCATTCATTAGATTCATTAGATTTTAGATAATTTTCCACCTCCTAACTTTCTACTTCAACAGATGAACAGGTTTCACCTTTGGCGAAATCTTATCTCGGCCAACACTCCGAACCGGCAAGAAAGCGATCTATCATATGAAGATCTGCTGGGGGGTACCTATAGTCAGCTGAGGTAGAAATATCCGAAGCATCTGCCTCAATCGAAAGCATTTTGCGAGAACCCAGCAAAGCTTCGTCCCCCCCCCCCCCTCCGGTTTACTCCACGAAGAAAAGCATGCAATCATTTAGAGAATGCTTCATTCCCAATTGAAAACTATTCCCCACTGTTACGAATAAGAGAAACTTATTTTCATCGATTTCTTTTATAGTGTATCGGGCGCCCTTCCACTTAGCTGCATTAAAATGTTACTAAAACCATATAGCGCCTGTAAGTTCTCAAGCCTACTGTGCTGGCCTAGTGCCTAGCCTCGGCTCTAATCTTCCTATGAAAGTAGATAGGCGTTTAAGGTTCTCATTTGTTAACATCTTATTGTGCAGAAAATCTTGAAATCGAATGGGAAGATTTTATAAACGATTCACAGTTATTTCCTAATTCCAATTCTACAACTTCCAAGCTGAAGTTTCGTACACCCTTCGTTAACGCTTATAAAATAGGATGATGTGCGTCCCCATACTTGCCACTTCGACAGCCGCCAACCTCTGCTAACTTCAGTGACTTCATAACACTGAAACTTTGACGTCAATATATAACAGCTGATGTTCTCGTACTTTATGAAATATCATAACATATATCACAGAGTTGAATTAATAAAAGAGGAGGACAGAAGCCGGACAGCCTGCGGCGCTCGAACCTCAGCAATTTTTGCGGGACATTGAGGATTCCCATTCTTTTTGGGTCACCGGCGGATTTGAGGCGATTGTACTATCGTTTAAAGACCTCTCCAGGGTTAGGATATTTCGCGACGCAATCTATGATAAAAACCTCTCAATTTGCTGACGTCGTTACTTATGCATTTTCGCATGTATCATTTATTAGGCCATATAATTGACAACTCTATCCCCCACCGTATACTTGACTAATTTCCTAATATTGTGGTGAATCAGAGCGTGGATGCAAACACCACGTTTGATAATTCAATGGAGAGGAAACGTCAAGTGAGATGGAAACTTCTAGGTGCTTCTCATTACACCTAAACGAAGGAAGGGAAAGTTGACCAGCAACGATGGCCTTTTGTTGCGAAAATCATATCAGTGTAATTTGCTATAAAATTCCTTGAGAAGACGAGGTCTCGTTCTCGAAGATAAGATCCTCTGTGAAAAATCTTTGAAAAAGAAGCAGACGAATGCTCGCAATTATACTACATGGTAAAGGTAAAGGCACATTTCCCCGACATGAGAAGACAGTTGTTTCTGTTGATTTGAAAATGAGACAATTCCTCGATGCTTTAGGGAACCTGGTAATATTTTATCGGCCACAGGCGACCCTAAGGAATCTTCCCTTATTTCCTCAGTTTATACCACATTTCAGCAATTTCAAAAATTTAATCTTCATCCCCTTCCAAAATCCCTAAAACGAACAAACGTTTTTTCCATCCGAAACTCCATAAACCCTCAGCCAAAACGATAGATTATGCATGATTTCTCGTGCTGTTATGAATGAAGTGCTAATATTAGGTGCCTATACTAGGGTCTCACTTTGGATGTGCTGACAATACCAAAAAAGGGCATGATGGATAAGTAGGTCACCAGTCTCAACATCAGAAACTATGCACAGAATTCCAGGACCTACAAACTTTCTCAATCGTTGCTGAATCCCCAAGAACCTCACCACATATTGTCGAATCGGAAAATTAGAGGATATTTGTTCCCAGACTTCGAGAAGGTTCGAGGTTCCCCGAGTCCGATTTTATCCCCAGCCAGCCTCATAATATGCCATTTTAAGCCTTCGTTCTTGAATCTTAACAGGATGCAATAGACGTTACACAGGCTACTTCAAAAGCTGTGGGCATTATGACCTCTTCTAAAGCAAACATAAGATGTCGCGCATTTCTCTCTGGTCAGGGCGTTTCATGTATTTTCATCACGAAAAAGATTGAAGCTTTGTCTACTCATAAAATTTAACGATACACACCTCTGCTCTCTCTTCTACTCGATGGCCCGCATATCGTCAAATGCTGTCGTGTGTGCCACCCACCTAGAAAGGAAAGGCTGCGAGAGAGAGGCAAAATCTATCAATCGACGTTTATGAATTTTTATACTCGAAACAACTGTGTATTTTCCCTTAACAATACCTCTGAACATTAGAAGAGTGCAGCTGACAACACAGCACTCATCCGGTTGGAAGAAATGCCTTGAATAAACCACCGGCTACATGTGACCACATAGCAGTTCGCAGAGTAGACTTTTCAGAATACATTCGATCCCGTTACAGTGACTGACAGTATACGGGCTCATATGCACCGAATTCAGTATCACCAAGAACCTGCCGCTTATCTAAATGGCAATAGACCGAGAAAGCACAACTGTCTCACCTGTTCAAAATCGTCTTCTGGAGATCAGTGACATTCTTCAGGCTCTCCAACTGCTCCTCTTTCGCAGTCACCTCATACTCGAGTAGGCGCAGTTGAGCCTCCATTTCTATCTTCTTCTTCAAAAGCTCTGAATGGATAAACTTCTGCTTCGATGACGAACTGACCTCACTCTCTTTCCGCTCAGTAATTCTATATAGACGTAGAAGAAAGCATCGAAAATCGGTAAAGAAAAGCAGAACTGACTCTCGCATAGTTTACACTCTAAACAACGAATGTCAATGCTACCGAAGATTCGAAAACATCAGTAGAGTGGGAGAAAGAGCTTTTAGGACGAGAAATAATGCGAATCCTCTTCCGTCCTGGGCATTGGTGCCACAGTAACTTGGAGGTGTAGTAAGTGAGAAATAAACTTCGCAATGTACGCCATGCTCGCACTGACTGAAGAAAATTTCACAAGCATTAGACGATCCAACGTCTGTCATCAATGATTATGTGGAAATTCTCACCCTTGTCTACAGATCGAGAGGCAACTCCAACGAATACCAGTCCCACAACAAGAGAAAGAAAGCATACTCCTAATAACTAGTAGACCCCTCAGGTATCCTTGGAATATCCCTCTGAAAGTATTTGCAGCTGCATCTGCCAAAAACATCGTCCATTTGTCATTTCAGTTACTAAGGTGGAAGCTTTTCTCAAAAATGCCAACATGGGTGATGACATCCTATCCGTCTCAATACACAAAAATTTCGAATTTCACTGGAATAGACGCCTGAATATCTTAATTATCACCTCTCAATTGACTCTCACGAGAATCCCAACAAACGTAAAAGCTAATGCGATACGATGGCCCCCATAGGTGATGCTCACATTGCAGCACTACAATCTTAATAAATCCCTGCTGAAACAAACACATTAATGACTCGATTCGCAAAAGGTGGAGCTCGGGTGCGAATTCAATGCAAACTTAAGTTTTCCAGCAAAATTAGTGGCAGGTTAATATGGGACTCAAACAGGGTCCAGATGGGATCACTGGCATACTGAGTTTTTACGGCGACTCAGCACATGCAACAGGCTTGTGCACACGTGAGACCCTATAAGGAGAAATCGAGAAGAATAAATCGAAAAAGGGATTGAAATTACCTGCCTCTCGTTCGGCAAGCATTTTGATGCGATGACGGCTCTGCAGGTTACTTAAGACTGAAACCGGGGCACTCATTAAAGCAAGCCGAATGTCTCAAGCAACAGTAAAGTGTGGACTGTCTTAAACGAGAGTGCATTAATTGCGATAAGAAAAGCAATGATTTTATGACCGCAAACTTAGCACTGCTCCATGTATGCATATAGAATACAGCATTCTGACGATATACTTAACTGAGAATCTGCTGAAGATGTTGAAGGTGAATGAATATATCGGATTCACGAGAAAGAATAGGAAAATGTGGCACATGCTTTATGGCGATTTCGATCTGAATCCCCTCCAAAATCCGTTTCCATTCTAGGCTCCTTATATTTTCCTTTAGAGATGCGGAGATGAGTGAGGAGGGTGGGGAGGAGGAGAGGGGTTACGAATGACGCTGCGATTACATAAAACTGCGACTTGGTGTTGCACAAACGTCACCTTTTATTAAAGCGAAAAAAGAAACATGACACCTGACAACATACCGATCTCCTCGATTTCTTCACGAACATCCTCCGTTGAGGTCTCCGCTGTTGAGAGATCATCCTTCGTTGAAGTCTCCTCTGTTGAGTCCATTCACACAAAAACAGCAGAAATCGGTGTTTACGATTTCCTTCAACGTTAAAATTACAACAGGCATGCAAAGAAGTTAGACTACAAGTATCAATTTACTTGTAGTCACCGAGATGACTGCACCACGAGATTGATACAAAAAAGGCTCCAAATCTTGAGCCCCGGGACTAAATTCAGCTCCATGCAAACGTCCCATTAATGGTAATTTTGGCAAAGTGAGCTCAGAGATTCGAGAGCTGTATCCGTGCACAAGCAGAAAACAATAACCGGCCGTTCTGTACTTCTCGAGATCGAAGAAAAGTGATCGATTCTCATTGCTCCGAAGTTAAATCGAACATAAAATCACCGACGCTATCAGATGTGCTCAGCACACATAGCATTCGTCGAGATCTTCCAACACATTCATCACCTTGATGGGATCAACGATGTGGGTATAACCTAGCCACAAACACAGACGCATTAGAGAGATGGAGAGGGACCGAGCGGGCCCACAGTGAGCGGCGCGATCCTATTCACTCACTAAGGAAATGTCTCAACCGATGTGGAAATATACCTTGAGGAAACAAAATTCGAAGTACGAGTTGCAAACATTTAAGGAATCTATCAGCGTCACTAATAAGCTGAGATAAAAAGGAGGAGTTTTCTATGAGATGAATTCCTTTTGTGACGCGCAACTGACAAAAATTCCGATGTCGCGTTACGCTTTTATCCTATGCGTTATTCTCGTCGATTCGTGACGCTGCGTTCTCATTGCTGAACTGAACTGATGACATGACCCTCGATGGTTTAATGAAATTACCCACTGGTTCCCAAGTTGCATTGCACTCTCTCTGTTGCTCTTCATGAATGGACCTTTCATGCGATTGTTATATGCGTGGGGTTATGAATTCGTAAGTTCCACAGTTTCAGGTTTCCATCACTTTATTTCTTCCCCGTATAGACGTATTAAGTTCAAGCATATCCTCGCCATGACATCGTTAATGGGTATAACTTCGGAAAAAGGAGGGCGATCATTATGAGGAACTAACAGATTGTGTATGGTAGACCAGGAGAGGCAGCTCATATGTCTGACGATTGAGAGGCGGTGGAAACTTAGTTGGTTTCTAGCTCCGCACCAATTTTTTGCAGTGTGGCGGAAATTTCGTAGACGAGACACATATTCAGATCCTGAAGTGAGAGAAACCGCAACTTCGATGAGTGGAGTCGACTGCCGTGCTGCGGCTGACATGCACTCCTGCTTCCGAGAAGGAGTCACAACCATCGCAGCTCGTAAGTGGTAGCTGCCCCCTCAATCGACGGAATTTCGCAACTTTGGTCCCATTCCGGGCTCCTCACATGAACAGTTCCATTAAAGAATTCACTCACTGTGTTACCGAGATCCTGTAGAGTCGTGTATAGATCGCTTACTTATAATACTCCCACCACTACAAGACAACTCTACTCTACTTTAATCTCCAGCAAAGCGCCCACTTCATGAGTTGTCTTTTTCTGCTTCCCTGCTAAGTACTGATTAAAATCAATCATGACTGTCCAAATATTATTCGGGGTTTTTTCAACTTACGAAATAGCCCCGCTAAAGACCATCATATTACTCACCGAATGCTTCCTTGTCTACATTCACCTCCACTCTTCACTTAACTCACACTCAGTGCATGGAGAAATCGGATATGTAACGTGACATACCACGACGACACCGATGAGTGCTGCAGTTTCACTCACCCAGAACCGTAAAAAATCACTTCGATCCCACAAACCACTTTCACTGTTTAAAGAAAAGCTACTCATCCCAGTCTATGATTTAAACAAAACTCATCTTCTCCTCTCCCCTAAAGCACTAAATTCGAAATTCTAAAGACCATAAAATCTCATTCATTATGCTACTCTGTATGCGTCAACTCTGTCAACACCACTATTGCAACGATATGGATAGCTAGCCCTTCGTACAACCTTCAAATGATCCACACATCTAACTTAAAGACGCATTCAGCAATCAAATATCCAATGAAATCGAATAATACCTATACAGGAACGCTGAGCCAACGACCAAAGGCAGAATCAAAACATGTGGGTACGCGCAAAGAATAAAAAGACGATTCTGTAAAGGAAAGGAAAATACAGCATGAGCACAATTTGAAGATATGTGATCCCTTCCAAAAATGCAAATATAAGATAACGGCAAAGTGCCCATTTCCCTATACCTCTTAGCACACCTTGAAGGCATGAGAACGTGGAAGTTCGCAAAAATAGTCACCTCCTCCAGAATCCATTCATCATATTGGCGTTCTACTCGCACCGCGATGTCCCCCCTTCAGAAAAATTTGTGACGAAACGCAAAGAACAATGTAAGAAAGAAGGAAAACACAAAAAACATCGGTCAAGTGTAACTTCACAACACAACAATAAACGCAAAAGAGAACATATCCGAGGAAAATAGTACGATCAGCAAAACAGATTCCGTCATATAGGCACGGGGCGGAAGAAATAACGAGCAAGTGACTGCGACGATTAATTAGCCCACTGAGAAATGGAACAAGCGCAGAGTCGCCATTCACTGAGGCCACGAATGACCGTTACTCGCAAAAAGGCCCCAACCAACAGCCGCCTTCCAGACAACGAACGCATCAACATCGGTTAAAGTGGTGCATGAGTAAAAAAATGTGCTCATTAAATAAGCTTAGGAAGTGAACCTCTAGAAAGAAATTCTCATCCATCTCCTGAGATCAACTCTGGGGTCATTAAAAAAAACGAAAGAAAATGACACCAACGACGGGACCATTCGACGTTTCCCTACTCAATGAGCAAAACGATCAATAACGAAAGTTGAATCTGAATTTTTAGAGAAATAAATCAGCTCAATACATTTCCAAACGAATCCACAGCGACCACGCTCTTTTGCAAACGTCTACCACGTCCAACTATCAATAGGCATTGTTTCTGAGAATATCGACTGATCCTCGGGAATGAAGCAAAGACTTCGCAATTCCGCAATCATAGTAAACATCATCAACGAAACATGAGAAATCATAAGAAGCAACTTCGCGAATGTCGGCTCTCAGAGTGAATTGGAATCCCCGTTAGGACATTAAGAAAACTACGGTGGACCGTGGTTCTTAGTACCTAGTCAGGGCTGCCATCTCATCGCCGAATGAATGCTTTAGTTTGCAGTTTTTGAAATGCATATCCACTGCCGCATTGGGTGATCCTGCTGGTGCCGTTGCCGTTGCAATGCTAACGACGTTGAGTTCTTGCGTGAAGGACCGCATATTGCAGCGAATTCGAAAAACTGTGCACAAAGAGATGCGTCAACAAACAGCCTGGGTCCCAACTTCGCATGATTATTGATGAGGTCACTTCTTCTTTCCAAAGGAAACCAGTCACGTTTGAGATAGACAGAAATTCTTAAAGAAGAAATTGAGCCCGTCATCATCGACAAAATACTCGGGTCACAAAGTCTTGAATCTCCTAAACGTAAGTTGTCGTTTTTAAGTGGGACGTTCAGATTTGTCAATGTACATTTGAAGCAATTAAGCAACTAATTCGAGAGGAAAGATGCTGTCCAATAAAATGACGTGTTCGCATTCCTGTTGAAAGATTTCGCACTGCAAATGAACTAATCAACCGACGGACGGCTGGCACTGATTTAACTCCCTACATTTCGTGCAATATTCAAGCAGGAGATGTTTTAAGCTGCAATAAGTGGCTTTCAAATCGTAGGCAACACTCTGCCTGTGTGGTAAAACGAAATACGCTAATAATGCCGGATCTAACTGAGAGCTCTACCTTCATTACTTCCAATTCCTCATAAAAATCCAGAAACTGTTTACTTCCTCAGCCAACCATGTCTCATCTGCATTACCAAAATGAAAAGAAAATCTGTGAAGTAAATCAAGATGTTTGATGAGAGCGAACTGCGCGAGATCCTTCCGGCACTTCCAAATATCAGTCTCCATTTTATTCCTTACCGCTCCCACTTGTGTGCATCGGTGTTGGCGCTCAAGCACCGAATTCGTCTGTCAACTCAAACGATTCAAAACAAACAATCAAAGAATGTGGAAGCTGGAAATTAACATTTAAACAAATGAAAGAACAACGAAGAGAATAAGCAGAAAACACATGCGGCATGGGGGGAACCTCAAGTAGTCGCATATATCAAATTTTGAAACATCACGATCTATCTCTCATTTGCTTCTCTTAAATGACTGCCCATGCCCCTTCTTTTTTGCTCTCTGGTCAGCGCATGAAATTAATTATCCTCTAAAATCGTCCAAACAATCTATGCACACTAATACATATAACGTCTCCAATTTAACATTGCGAATATTCGTCCACTAACTGAATAAGTGACTGAATGAGTGTCTCAACAAATATATATTTGTCCGTGCTCACTACCTCATAATTAAATGAGTGCTGCAAAGTAGACAAGCACAGCGGGGACAAAAATTGAGTCGAGGAAGTGGTACAATAAAGCCAACTACAGAGGAGTGGTGGTACAGTAAGCAGTATAAGTATAGTAAGTATAGCATAAGAAGTAGAGTTATAGCAAGTACAGCATAAGCTGAGTGAAAGTAAATAAGTGTACAAGTCGACAAGCACTCACAAAATAAATAAGTGCTTCGATAATTTTTTCAACAAGGGAGCCTCACATTGGTTTTCGGACAGTCTACCTTCGCCAGATTGCAGTGTAAACTGATTTTTTCTACCTAAAGTAGGCTGAAATTTTTCGCACTTTGTTGAGGCAGTACCAAGAGCTGTTACGTCCGGGCCTTGACGACGTTTGCTGGCTGCAAATGTCCCGGATGCGGTGCGTTCCGCGGTATACCCTGGTTATGAGTTCGTCAGTGATTTCTGAAGTAATCTGGAGATGTGCAAATCTTTTTCACGATTATACGCAACCGATCTATCGCCAAGATGCTTTTTCGGCTTCCAGGAGCTGATGCGGGATATTCGTTTGCCTGCACGGAGCTAACTTCCAACAAAACTGTGGGTTGAGTGTTGCGAAGGTTTGGGGCGAGAACTACGCGAATCACATACTCATCAAAATGCTTTCAGCTTATATGTGACGCCTTATTCTCATCCAGCTGAAAACCACTGAGGAAAAATTTGAGCTATTTTCGTTGTTTTTGTTGTCTGCATAAGTGTTTCAGAATCTGGTATGCATTTTATTGGAAAGGTTAAAACAGAAATGATAAAACGACAACAACAGATGGCAACGATCATTTGTGCAGGAAATAGCAACACTTACAGTAGAAACTGCTTCGATAATATGAGCCGTATACGTTGGAAGGGTTTTAAAAGAACTAGTTGAACCATGTCGCGCTTCCGAATGGAAATGCTTCTGTTAGGAGTCCTTGTGAATTGCTATCTGCGCTAGACATATGAATGAAGTCCAACTTATGAGACGTGAACCCACGGATGCATATACAACTTGCGTTTTTTTAATGGAAGTTCTTTTTGATCTTACTCCTACAATTCTGCTGACTGTGTACGCGTTACACGACAAATTGACTTTCGTTCCAGCATTTGCTGCCAATGCAGTAATACAGCGACCAGACGTATTAATAAAATTGGACGAAAGAGCGCGAATACTCGCCTGGCTCATAGCGGCAATATAGCTTTCAACAAATGAGTTCAGTACGCAGTGTTATGAGCTGGGTGAAAGAGTCAGGAAGCTAAGCAAAGATGATTGCAGGTTAGAACGGTGATATAATAAAGGCCGCTTGATATATTCGAATGAATTTGGCCACCTTGCCGTCTTCTGTTTTGTGAAAGCACATCCACAGTCACTTTTGGTCACTTCTTAGGAACAGAATCAGGAAAGCATTCGCACACAACTATTCCGACTTCAATTGTCTCAAAACAATGAGGGCTTATTCAGCAAAATATGTAATGACGGCATATCATCGGCACCAATGCTATGGCACTAAAATTGAAGCTTATGTCACTTATTTCACGTTACTGCGACTGAACATTTAATTGTGCTTGGCACATTATGATGATGTTGGTACTGACAACTAAGCCACGCCTACTATGCGCTCATAAACAAACTGCTTCAGTCGATTCAGCAGTCTCTTTGGAGGTGAAAGATACTCCTCTGATAGGCCCATACCCTATTCCCCGACGTGGAAAATCGTGCCTGTCACCGTTAATCGAGACACAATGAATAGTGAAGCTACGAGAGATTCATGGCAGCCTTCCGCAGCAAGGACAGAGTCATGCTGGTCGCATGTCCAAATCACTCAGCAGATATTGCGAGTCGATCTTCTCGAGGATATATTCCTAATCGACCGGTTCCGGAATTGGCATATACTCAGAATCAACGATATGTGGCCACACACCTTCCAGCTCGCTGTCCACATGTCGCACTTCGTGATCTGCACCAAAATTGAGATTTCTTTTAACGTGGTTTAATGGCAAAAATGGCACCTGAATCATAGTTCTATTTGTTGAATTTTTGGCATTTATGTTGGGAAATTTTCTAGCTGGCTGATCGTGCAAGAATCAAATCACAGATCAATTTACAGCTGGTAACCATGTTAGAAAAATCGCTCCAATACAGGCGTCGCATTTTCGTGCAAAAGAGGAAGTGTCATCCTAGTCATCCTAGAACATAATGTTTTTTTCAAGTAGAAGTCGGAGATGGCAAGTTATAAGGACCGCCATTTGAACGAAGCACATTTGCGTGTGCGAGCTTTTTTGCTCATATTCCTGCCTTCGAACCGATGCCGTGCAGCTAGACGATCCTTGAGGAGGAGAGTGTAAAAATTTTCCAAGGGAAGTGCCAGCTTTTTGAGCTGAAAGATTTTTCCATCGCATGGATGGGCTTATCCAGCGGTTCTACAAGTGATATTCAGCGTTCACATATGAACTGAAATCAGCACCTACTATCATTCTAAAGCAAAACGGCTGAAAATGTGTACATGTTTTATTTGCCATGTGATATTGAATTTGCAGCAGCCTTTCATTTCATGCATCATCTTACTCAGTATAGCATACAGCACTGCTCGCTCATCGCATTAGGTAAACTCAAGCCTCTTGATGACTTCAGATGTAGGTTTCCACCGAACGCTGTTCCTTCTTTGCAGCTTAACAGTTGAACAATTCTGTAGCACATCTTGTTGATTGCTTTAGTGTTAGAACATAATATCTGCGAAAAGAAGCAGCATTTTTTCCTACAACCTATTAGAGTACCAAGAGGTTGAAACTGCCGACATTCTTGACCAAATAGAGAGAATACACCATTCGTGAACGCACGTGTTACGACGACCCATTCCTATTCTGTACGAGACGTATAGAATGCATTTTCCGCAACACCTCTCTCCATGTTCACCTTTCACTCGTGACTTGCGAAGCGTTCACTACTTGTGCCTTCGAAAATGGCCTATGTCAAAGGACGAATAACGTGACCATGCCTGTTTTTGCAGAAAAACCTGTACCGGGAATGCTTGGATTAACGGTCATATTTTCAGATACTGGCGAGCTGTCCGCAGACATGTTAGATACTGTGGCAGTTTCAGGAGCGGTACTTGTCGGCCACACCACGTACTGATTGCCGTTATAAGGGAAAGCCTGCAAACGATAGAAACCGTACAACGCAAAAGCCATTATCGATGACACACATTTTGCAATTCACATAAAACAAGTGATGTTAAGTTAATTTTCATAAGGTGAATTCCGCTTTTTTCGGAATTTCTTATCTTCTCAGACCGATGTAAAGCAGAAATGGGTTGGACGCTCACTTTCTTATCCTCCTCTCCTTCTTACGGGTGGCTCAAAAACCGTTGGAAATAAACAAAGTGCGTTAAAAAGTACTCTCATACCGGCTCACTTCATCTGCTTTCAAATTTCTCCAAACAGTTCAGCCTGCGAAAACAACGAACTGAAAAGTGACGCAACATATCTCACTGCATCTAACCATTTTGCCACGCTTCAAAGTTTGTTTATCCTTCATCATTGCATACGCGCGGCTCATATCAGAAAAAAACGGCACTAATGTCAGTAAGTCCATTTCGCGGTGAATTGATACAGAGTGGTGGAGATGAATTTTTATTACATTTTGCTGGTCTTCAGCATGAGTATATCACTCACTGCCAACTTTTTTATCTGAAGGTTCACACGGAAATTCGGGATCATCCTAAAATGGTGTCCTGTAGAAGGTTGCACAGAATTAAGGAACGAGGTAAGAGCTGAGTTGTATCCATGAATCATTCGGAAGTGCCAATACGAGTTTTTTTATGTGGGATCTAATATCATTCAGATTTGTCCCAGTATTCTAGTTGCAGCCCTTAGCAACTCGTCTACTAACTTTGCTGGTTTGGTCAAAGTCCATGGAAATTGATTGGCTAGCTCTAAGACCGTTATTGAGAGGTAGTAACGTGAGTGCATTTTCTCGACCGTTAGCTCAAATGGATTTGAATGGACTGTTGCGCACTATCAGCGGTCAAATCTCATTAATTCTTCTCTTAATTCTTCTCTATTTCTGAACAAAACATATTGGCGCATTTAGGCGGTGGACCAGCTTTCCAGTTGAACCAAAAGCAGAGGAGAAAAAAGAGAAAGTAATTAAGGAGAACACAGCAATAACTGCGGATTGTGCGGATAAATTTTTGAAACAGAAACTAGCAGACGGCGTCCGGAAAAGTCATTCATATGCACTCCCATAATAATGTTTCAGCATTAGTGAATGCAAAACCTGTGCCGCAAAAGTTTCCGCGATAGAGTGCCTCACTAGTTCATCACGTGGCCACACTCAGTGATATAATGAGGAACTCGGATACTAGATCGTATTCAATTTTCCAGCTGAACGCAACAGGATCGAGAAGAAGAGGAACGACAAGGCTCACCTGCACAGAATGGTTAGCAAAATTTGGCTCATTATCCGTCGGAAGCAAAGGAGTTATCGATGGCAACCCAGAGGAATTCTGGAAGTTTTTTGCTTGTTGAAAGATGGAAGCTTCAGGTAGCGCCTGCAATCCTTCTTCGTGAAATGTGACAGGCCTGTGGAATGGCACTCGTTGGGCATCAGCCGTTACTGTATGCTGAGTCGTCAACACTGTCGGATGGATCTGGGCTGCGATCACGAGTGGCGCAACTGCATTTTCGCGTGTTTGCTGAATGCCAGGTGTTTTCGGGTCTCGTATCGTAGGGAATGCAGCGACAGCTAATGGTTGCTCATTCGCGTAACCGATTAGATGAAACAGGTCACAATTGTGCTTCAAAAGTGCCTGCTCCCACGCCTTCGTACTTTCTCTGAAACTCCCATTAATTCATTCACATTTGGAAAGGAAAACTGTTGGAAGGGAGCGATAAAAACCACTGTTCGTGAGGATGAGAATGAATTCTCTTTTTCAAATATTATCAACGATTGCAAAAATGGCCGTGTTAAGGAGGGATGGGAGTGCCTTTTGTTGTCTATAGTAAGTGAGCTAACAGGAGAGTCAAGGCAACGATTGAACACAAATAAGGAACTCAGTTACCGAGACATGCAGTAAGTTTTTGCGTAGAGTAACTTGCGAGAAGGAGGTATCGAGTCATTTTAGCAATCAATCGCATCCAGAGAACGCAATAATGTGTCCTAAGCTATAAGTGGCAAGCACGGCGCGGTCCTGTTCGATTACGGTGAAAGTGGTAATTTTCTTCGAAACACCCAGGTGGTGACATTTTGATATCGCTAGAGGTTGCACATCCACGCAACACATAGAATAATGCGGAGAGCTTTTTTATGCAAATTTCTGCCTTTCAGCGATCTAAAAGAAAAGCACAACCGTGGAAAGGTGTGAGAACTTTTGGCATGTCGAATAAAACTTGCCGAGAGAGCGTGCTTCATACCGACGGTGAGGCAATGCATCAAATCCTTTGAATGTTCAGAATGTTTCGTCATGTTGATTGGATAGATTCTCATGTTTCAAATTGATGCTGAGTGATATGAAAATGGAATCAAAAAAGTTCAACAAAATTTCGATTGATCAGCCGAATGCGGCAGTTCGCGAATTGGATGAATTCACAAAGGAGCTTTGACAGCTGCCGCATGGCTTTGCGTGGAACGATTATCTTCAATCCGACGTGAACCTCGTCACCTTTTCGACTGACAGAAGAAATGGAGGCTTGAATAGCAGAACTGAGGAGATAGAAAGAAGTCTTGACTGAACTGAAACTGGCGCGCCCTGCACTGAATGAAGAAAAGTGAAAATATGTTTAACGGAGGGTTACTTACGTTCAGTAATCTGATGTACCGATGCAGCCCAGTTTGCAGCAGACTAGTGCTGATCAGAGAGAATACAAGCGTTGACAGGAATTCAAACAGTACGAAAAATAGATTATTATACGTAGGGGAGGACCACTTGAAGGGCGACGCTTAATAAGCTCTCCTGAGCTCCATACCCGGGGCCTGTCACTGCTTGCTACCACTGTCCGAAAGACGAGCCTTTGCTAGGGCGGATTTCGCTGATCTACCTAGCTCCACCTCCCATTTCCCGTGATGCATGCAATGTGCCCTTTTCGTCATTGAAACGTTTAGTTTTTGTCTCCCAGTTTCCGCTGGGTGTATCATCGTTTGCACTATGTGCTTCATCGTTCCCGGTCGTCATAGGCGCCGCTGAGGCGGTCAGCCCTTTTTTGCTACACGCTGGCTGCAATAAGCAGCGACGACGCATCTCGCGTTTCGCGACACTGTCAGATGAATGAACTAGCAACGACTGCGAGCTTAGATGCAAGACACCGAGACGAAAGGAACATGCAAACATTGCCAGGAGCCGCCGGTTTTTTGCTGCGGACAAGGGCTTCAACGAGCGAAATGCTGACATATTAAGGGAACGTCACGATGCCCATTCGGCAGAAGACCAGGACAGTGGGACGGGCTGAGCAGAGTGAGGACCAACGCTTTTGGCACACTTTGCCAACGAATGCAGATACAGCCAGATACATCCTTTTACATGCACGAATAATTAACTGAAAATAGTTAACTACTGAGATGGCGCAGAAGTGAAAATACATGGCAATCGAGTTGCATAACTGTCGCTTTGAAATGAATTAGGGCAAATCGCTCCGAGATATGGGAAACTACTGACTGAATTTTCATCCCTGCAGGAAAGAAAATGACGGCGGTGTTATAATCATTCAATGGAATACTCCGATTTCACCATCTCGATAAACGGAAATGTTGCCAACCAGCGAAAGCAGTGAACTGCTACGAAGTCTCAACACAGTGAAGGATGTGAAATATGTTAAATAAGACTGAAAAGCGGGAGAATTCGTTGCAGCATCAACTACCTTGATTTGATGACTAAGGAAAGACTGAGAGATGAATCAGAGCAGCACTGAGATAAAGGTCGTTCCACAGAGCGTGGATCCAAGGGAAAGGGAAAATACTTGAGATGCAGGTGAACACAAGAAGAAAGCAATGCCAAGACCTCGGCTGCTCTAACAACGTTTTAACAAATTCCTCCAAGTGTCCAAAAGGCATGAAACAATATGTACAGTCCACAAGTGGAAAGATCGCGTAGCTCCATTGACAATACTGGTGGGCTGAGAATGAAAAAAATTATTGACGTGGTTTGCTGGGATCGAAACGCCGAATAATAGGCAAACGCATGGCACCTGAGGTTATGGACAAAAACATTAGCATACACGCAGTGGCTGATGACTGATCTATGCTCTAAGTGGCCTGCCTAACATTTATGGCCCTGATTTATTTCTCAGTCCTAAGGCCCGAATGGGAGGAAGAATGGGAGCGGAATTAACTGCGTAATATGTGAGAGGAATGAAAGTGCAAAAAATGTTTTGCTCGGCACTTATAGCAGCTGAAAAAAAAATCGCAGTTGTTTGAGCTATGAACATGGTATTGTGCAGCTGAAAAGCAATACTTCGTCTCAGTCAAATAAGCATTAAAAGTATTGAATGCAAATACTGCAACGCGTAACGTCGACCTACTCACAGATCAGGTACAGGAGCGCAATTCAAGACGATGGAACGGCGAACTGTTGGTGGGGAACCTCAAGACAACAGCGAGAATGGCAAGGAAATTTGCCTTGTTCATGGGAACTCCAAAAAAGGTATGGTCAACGTACGCAGTGCCCAGCTGTTGTCGGATAATCACCACGGCGGATGGCACCATTTCGGGGTTCTAGCTGAAAACCACAATGCCATCTCCAAATTAATATAGTACCCGTCCCTCTTACTCTATCCGGTGCAGTCACTTTAAAGCATCTTATGCGCGTCTTTGCCGTTTCTTTAAAAACTCCATCTGCTGCTTTTCCTACACCTCGAACTCGATCGCGGTAGTGCGCGCATTCTGGTACTTTTCAGCTATCAGAATGCATTCTTCGCCACTTTGCAGCGTCAGAGCAGCTGCAAACGTTCGTCTTCAACAAAGTTATTCGAATCGCTCAAACTTTAACAGATTTCCATAACATGACGTCGAATCGGTTAAAGTTTCTAAGAAATTCGGTGTAAATTAATAATCAAATCGATCAAATTATGTATGATTTTCTCGTGAAAAGGTAATCCTACCCATTGAACTTTCGTACGAGGGATCGCAGAATACACAGGCGCCCTTTGGTAAATTTTGCAAACATGCTTAAAAACAAATGAACCTTTAGAAACCTGATGACGCGAACAAATGAAAAACATGATTGTGCACCTTTAGAAACCTAGTTTACATTACCACTATTATTATAGGCAAAAGATGCCGGTTTATGTTTATATTTCTCCAATATGGTCCACAGAGTCTGCAAATAAATTTGTTTGTTCCTGTTTCGCTCAAAAAAGAAGTCTTCTAGAAAAACAGTTACATTATTCTGCTGATGTCCTATTACACTATTGTGCTGTTCTAGACTGGCTCTGAGGTGGTTCTTCCGTTGCTTTGCTCAGTGTCATTTGTGGAGTGTAAGCTGCTCATGTTCCTTTCGTTCCTTCTCATAAGTTTGCAGATGGCTGCACTGGGCGGGTACAGAGGTTCGATATGATTGTATGCTGTAGCGTGGCGTGTTCTTCATATTAATGGGTGCGTGTTTATACGATACTGATCTCATACTTTGAATTGCATGGTTAATTGAAGGGCAGAGGAATACATATGAATTCGCTAAACATGTTTTTTGCTCTGTTCTATCACATTCTCGAAATGTTCTGCACATTAATTCGGATGAATTAATTAACTCAAATAGAACGTAGTTTTGGTATAGAGGTGACCTGATGGAACTTTGCTGCCGTGATCTTCTGGTTCTAATGCGTTCTTTCAGGATATCGATGTGTTTGTCTGCGTTTTTAATGCTCTGACGCATATCAGCAAAGAGCCCAGAGTGCCACTTATTTCAAATTGGTAGCTTTTCATGACAGATTACATCAAAGACCCCTGTGCGACCGGTCGGTACGACTCCCGTTTCACCCTTCAGACTCAACGCAGACATCGGGCCGGCTAAAGAAGAAATAATTTCTAACCTGTCGCGCGTGGACAGTGAACGTGATCAAATGGCGCGTTTGGCATAAAATAATCTAGTACACGTGACAAAAACCTCGGAAATTGTACGGACAGGCGGAAAACTTTTTTTGATACTGAGAACGGCAAGTAGTTTTTTCAGCTAAGAGAAATGAGTGCACATCTTCAAAATCTGGAAGACGTGACCAAGACATGCAACGCAATGACAGAACTGTTTCTGCGACCCATTTGAGAAGTAAATATGCGTGAGATCTCCTTAGTGATCTCTCAAATAACGTTGAGAACTTAACCACAACCAGACATACGTGGTTGTTGCATCGTATTGGTAAATTATATGCCATGCGTTGCCTTCGGTGAAAAAAAAATCTAAGAACTACTCAGCAAATTCTGTATCTTTGTCGGCCGCAAGTAGGTAATAAATGCTGCTCTTTGTCTTAGGAAGATATCGAGTTCTCGATTTACTAACGCCTTTGCACTGGAATTTTTGTAGAATATTACACGTTCCCAACGATTTCTATAAACTCAAATTTCATGAAACTCATAATGAAATCTCAGCACATCAGGCACATTTGACAGGTCGCATAAATATCACCGGTAGCTAATGGTGAATGCCATTCTAAGTATGAATCAATAGCATCTGCAAAAAGCCGCATTCTTTTCGAAATGCTTTTCTGTTCGGAAAGTTCACGGATTCAAAGAGAACGTACACGTGAGCGAGTCGTATATGTTTACACTGTTCCAGTCTAAACTAAGAGCGTCGCAGTTCTAATGTAAAAAGACTTATCAGCGCAACTAATAGAAAGCTCGTCACTGTCGATAACAGTAAAAACTTAGGTAATAGAAAACACCAGATAACTCACTTTACGTCCACTTGGTCAAAGGTCAATACGATTTGGATTTGATTCCTTTTGATCTCGACGGAGCCTGCGGAAATGAAAGCCTCTCCATCCCCCCGAGGGAAGCGGCTCATCTGGAGCGCTACAATGTCACTTCTACACACAGCGGGAAAGATCGTCTCCCCTTATCGGTGCGGAACACGCAAAAACCTTTTGTTCTGCCTGATCCTTGCTAGCAACCTATCCTTGCTCTCTACATCTTTCGGGGTTGTGCTGGTCGTTAGCATGCTGCAAAACGTAGGAATGCTCGTTAGCAGCATTCTTCCACCTCCTCATTTAGACGGGTTTTCAGCGGAGGTCCACTGGAAACGAGCAGGACTGGAATCTCCTTCATCGCTTATGGGTGCTAGCATATCGACCAACACATCGCGAATATTTTCCGACCTCGAAAACTCTTATCGTCTGGGATCGGGAAGCTCAAAATCGAGTGTAAGCTACGAAATGACGAGGGACCCAATAATCGTTCCTGCTAAAGGCAGACATACTGCTACGGTAAGTTTTAATCTTGGTTGGTGTAGGTGTTAACAGTTCAAATTGTTGATTTTGTTAGTTGTAATTGTTGGAAATGGTCACATTAGAACTGCTATTAATGAATATTTTGCAAATCTGCGTGACCTTGAGTCTTTTTGGAAACTTTAAAGAATGAGTAAAGATTCAAATGACAGTAACATCGGACGATGAACGGGACTCTCCCTCTATACACATAAAAAGAGAAATTGAAGGCAGTGGGAATCTGGCCAGTTTCCAATCAAACAAGTAAATTTCGTAAGATTGAGGAGATAGGAATTCCTCCGAACGTCATTATAGCCACGAAATTCATAATATGTAAACGATTATCACCTTAGGGAATTCATTAAACGGGTTATTCAGTGCAAATATCCTCTCCCTCTCTCTTTCGCAGTCACATTCTAAAATTCCGCACCATATTTGCGGTCATCATGACAATATGAGTAGCGGTCACACTTCACCATGAAACCATGGCCCATTGGCTAATGTTCGACGTAATCAAAGGATGGAGGTAATGACCGAAGCGTGAAACAGTTGATCTCTCAAGTATCTGCTCACTATTCCAGCATGTTTTAGCACTTTACAGCTTTCTGTAGCAGGGTTTAATTTCTTGACGATGAAGACACCAATTTACATATTAGCAAAATGCTCAAGGTGCAATTTTAGCGTCTGAAAAGCTTTTTAAGATCAGCTTTGTTGAAAAGGAACTTACCTGCAAATGCATTCAAAGCACTGCTGATTTCTAGCATGAAGCAGCTGAAACGGCTAAGCACTGCGAGTCGTCCAAATATATGAGACGAACGACTATCAATGACAAATTCGTGAAGCAGTATCAGCAGCAAAAATGCAGTCAGTAAAGCAACAGTTGTTGGCAGTAGAAGTCACCTTAATCGAGCACATCATTTGAAGTTCGTCTTAGCAATGCAGATTACACAACGCAGATTGTTAGTAGTGGAGACCCACAGCTTATGAAATTACAGCAAACATTGACGATTTACGAAGATGGCAGCATTCTTGACGAGATCCTTCTTCGGTCGCATCAACGATTGCATCTGGAAACGTAATATGCAGAATTTAAAGCAACCACGAAGCATACACGACTGTAATAACAATTTCAGCCCAACTGAGCTGTGAAGAAACGCAATTTCTATATGCACTGAACTAAGCAAGCTCGCAAATGCCTGCATGCAATTTCTCAACCACCGCAGAAATGTTGAAAGAATGATAAACAAACTGTTTCGATGTAAAGAAAAACATGGCGACCGCAGTACTGATCCCATTCGTTTGGATAAGAACTGCATCTATGGCGGTGATTGCAATATTCTCCCTTCCCCCTCCCCCACTGGGAATTTGGTAATAGAGAACGACAGTTAGTTTTCAGGTCAGCTACAGGTTTTACATTAAACTCATAAACAAGGCGCTTGTAATCGGACGAACACATAGAAGTAAAGTAATGACGCCGGGTATTTCTCAGCAGCCCCGGGGTTACATCAAGGAATATTGCTTTCACGCGACAGCGTCGATTCGGCTGATTTTTTCCTCTAACAGTATTTCATACGGTGAAGGCCTACATGTTCATGAGGTATCTCGTGCACGACTGCACTGTTAGAAGCTAGGAGGCCCGGACGGACTGGGCGGCACACTGCTCCCCACCAGACAGTGAGAAGTGACACTGGCGCTTAATGTCCTCCTCAGTTGTCACTGTGACGGTGGTGAAGGGAAGAAGGCCAATTTTTGTTCTTGAGCAATTGGTCTGCACGTGGAGCACCTTCCGAAAAAGGGATTCGTCTAATGAGGAGGCTGATCCAGAGGGCAAAATGGGAAGCGCGAAAACAAAGACGTTTCGTTGTTGGACTCCGGACGCACGTTACAAAGCCAATATGTAATCCTCTTCAAATGAATAACGCGAGTTGACCAAGCTTATGCCATATGTACAACCACTGAATAGCCTCATCAAGGCAGCTTAACTCAAAACAAAAACGGCTGCGATGCATAGTCAATCGTATGATTCACGGTGGAAAACCAAAAAGGACATCCCCTGATTCATCGGAAACATAACAGAGAGGAACAAGAAACCATGGATGTCGAAGAAGAGTTATCGCAGCAAAAATGTTCTGGTATTGGGGACACCTTATCGAACAGCCGCCCTCAGATCTGAGTGGGATAGGAGACGACTAGGTAAGGAGCAGCTTCGCAGCAAAATATACACGAGGTCTAAGGGATACAAAGGGCTGCGATCATTCTCCATATAGAAACATCCACAGCGCTAATACTAACTTGAAAATGTCCAGTGATAAGTGGCGTAATGAGCCAATCATGACGGGCCATTGATACTGCAGCATGCTATAAATATGGCAGTCAATCAAAGGTGTTGTGATAAGTTGCCTTCATGAATAAACTAGCGACGATTGGGTGTCCGCATGAAATTTGTTTGGAACCTTCACGAAATCTATCACAGAGTTGGCCATATAGACAAATTTGCATTGCGCGTGCTTGAAGGGTGCTGTTTTGCTCACGAGGCGCACTAATGGATGTACATTGTAGTTGGTTTGTGCTCAAGCGCGAGAAAAAAACGCCTGAAGACCTAACTGACCTCGTTGCAGAACAGATGAATGAACACTGCATAAATATCAAATGGAAAGTTAACACATAGGACCAACTATTAGGGCGCTTAGGAGCATTTGATGACCTAAATGGTGTGTTGAAAATCAAGGATTTCGTGAAGCCATGAGGATTTAAGTAAATAAAAAGGTAAATTGGCGCACCGTTTTCATGTAACTTGTTTTTCTATATTTCTATAGATGATTTTTCTGCATGGTCTTGGCGACACAGGGCAGGGATGGTCTTCCGTGTTCGCCGATGAAGTACCGCTCGACTATGTCAAGTACATCTGTCCGAATGCGTCTGTCTTTTTTAAATGCTTTTTTGTGTTGTGCTGTAGAGAGGTGCGGAACTTTCTGGTTGCCGGCATGCATAATCGGTCAAACAAATATGTGAGGAGACCTAGGCGTTACTAACTACCACTTTGTAGTTTTGGCCACCTACAAAACCGCTTAGCTTGATACTGAATGAACTACGAAAATAACGTGGATGAATTGCTCTTCGCGATATACTTAGCAGCTTGCCACTTGACAATGACGTGCAAACAGTGTGCTCATTCTGCGCCTCCAAGAAAAGCCTGTAGGAAGTGGTCGATCATTCTGCCACGTATGCCGCTTCAGTTTACCTTTTCACTATCATAATTTGCAGCCACAGGTCCATTCCCATAAAACGTGGTGAGCAACTTTCAGCCTCATCACTCAATTTTTTAATATCTTTCAGTTTCTCAGTGAGTCCACGTTTCCTGTAATTATACTCGCTTTCTTATTGTTGACACCGTTAACACGTTATTACCGGATCGTATTCATATTACTGAGACCTTCAGCACCATTATTACCGTTCCATGTCGTTCCATGCCGTCTCACGTCATTACTGCCACCTGAAGTTTTCGGTATTGATGGAGTTCTCAATGGTTTCATGCAATCCCCAGTTGAATGTCTCAGAAAAATAGCTTTAATTGTTTGAGTTAGCAGAAATGATCATCGATTCTAGAAGGTGACTACAAGAAACGACATTTTAGCTGACTCGGGAGCAAATTCGGGTCATCACTTGCTGCTAAAGCAGTTCTGTTGAATGGCCAACCTCTGCTGTCTTCTGAAGTCCCGTTTGATCTTTCTTCTGGACTTACATATTTTTGCACTGTTGACCCGCTGATATCTTCCCTCAGTTTGGAAAGCTCCTGTCAGAAAAAAGATGCGTAATAGAGCTGGCTTGACTGTCCCACCTCAGACTCTTCATCGTTTTCTGCGCACATTTCCGAAATGAATCATTCAAAAACTTCCTGATGTAAGTTCACAGTGCGGTTCTCGGTATTGCCCGAAGCTCCTCATCATCTCCAACCACGAACATTCAACAGGCAACCGCTATGGTACCTGAAAAGTGTACAATGATAATGGCATTGCTACCAACGCTAACTGGTGCCAAAAGTTTTGCTGTGATGTTTACAGCAGTTGTAATTGCAAGGTTAACTGCTTATTCATATGACAAAAACCACCACTGAAAACGCAACATTAAGCACTAATCAGACAGCAAAATGGGAAATAAAAGACGGGAAGGAAACGAAAGAATGTGAAACACATGAGGTGAAAAACAAATAATTACACTATGACACTTTTGTAAAATCATAGAGCCCCAACTATTCCTCATTCACCTAACAATTTTTTGTGAAATACATCAAAAAACATTTTAAGACCGAAACATCCCGCTGTCGAAATCAATGTTCGTCATGCATTGACTGGTCGTTGTGCAGAGGAATGCAACGTGCTGATTTGACTTTTTTTGATGGCCGCTCTATATGGGAGGAAATTTTTCATGGAAATGAAAGACATCTCCACATTTAGACCAGAAATTCCTGTGACGCTTAACCTCGGAATGCGGATGCCGGCATGGTTTGATCTCTACGGTTTCACTCCCGATGCGGAAGAAGATGAAAGCGGTATTAATATGTCAACAAAAATGCTTCACTCCATGATCGATGAGGTGTACTTTACTTTTTTCAGCTAAAGGAGGATGTGGGAGAAGGCATGCGGTACTCATATGAACGCCTGTAATTGGACGTGGAAAAGTATTGCACACGTGCCTATGTACTACGTTTACTTAAGTGCCTTATTTGCAGTAGGCAGCCACCATCCTTCTGTTTACCTTATATGATCGACGGCCAATAAGTACAAACTGTGAGCTAGTCATGCTTTTCGAAAATACAAGCAATATATGTATTGTGCGATGAAAGGATGCAGCTCAAAATTACCCTGTCCATATCCCTTTGTTACCTCACATCTCACACCACACGAAGGAAATGCCATTACACTGTCTTCCGTCTCCAGCTGCTCATGCATCATAAGCATTTTCAGGAAGTGCGGTCAGGTATTCCATCGCACAGAATTGTCATTGGTGGATTCTCTATGGGTGGATCGTTGGCTTTGTATGCTGGCCTTACCTACGATAAGCCGCTGGCCGGCATCCTCGGTCTCAGTTCCTTTCTTGTTCAGAAATCGAAGGTACCGGGAGTAAGTTATGCTTAAGTTCTTTGTGTCGCCAGGAAACTCAGACTAGGTCAACATACGTTAGAGTCAACGTACACTAGTCCATTTCTGTCGTTTTGTTCCTCTAGATTAATCTCTTAGTTTCAATTGCATATTATAAAACGAAATATTGTGAAATGTGTCAATACTTTACAACTCACTAATAACAGAACACAGTCTCAGGAAATTGCTCGGGTCACAAAAATAATCCCCAACATTGGTAGCCGCACTTTCTTGATGTTCAAGCAGCCATCCAATTCAATATATGCAACGTTACTGTAAGCTTTCAGAATCACACGGCCAATAGAGAAGTGCATATTTTTATGGGACATGGTGGAGCAGATTTTATCATTCCATTAACGTTCGGTGAAATGGCTGCAGAATTCATTAGAAAATTCGATCCGAATACAAAACTGAATGTTTATCAGTCAATGACACACGGCAGTTGCGAACAGGTTTCATTTTATATGAGAATAACTGTGCTCATTTCAAGATATTCAAGTTTCGTTTCCCCATTTACAGAAGGAAGAAAATGTCATGGCATGAAAAGTCTTCTTTCCTGAAACTCACATTTTTTTAAATCAGTCCTCCCGAGCCAAATATAGATGATCAAAGTGACCACCAAGATGAGGATGCAACGTCGGGAGCGGTTATAAGATTTGAAGACTTCGCAGTACTTGAGACCCGATATCGCTGCCTACAAATGAATGAGCAGATCAATCAATTATCCACCATGTTTATCAGCTGTATTATTCGTACAGGCTTATTCATATGGGAAAGTTCGAAAGATGAGCAAGCAGTCTGCAATTTGAAAGGTCGCATGCTTTCAAATAATTAGGAACTATAGATTACAGGTACATTATAAGTGAGATGTCTTTGTCACCTGCCTATGATTAGCACGATTGCTAACATCGCTCTGATAGATTGAGGGGAATTGAAGCTGGTGCTCAATTAGATAGGTGATACCATAGAACGGCAGTAGTTATACGATAGGGTGGTTCGTGTGGTGCATGATTGGAATGACGTTCTACTAAGAAGGGCGCAATTTGAAGAAACTGCATTAAAATCGCGATACAACTTTCCTTACCCGTTATTATGGGTGAATACTAGAGAAGCTGAAAAATCTTTCGTCTTTTCTAATTTAACAATTTCAGCAACAGGAGCATATGTGTGCAGAAACACTGCTTAGGTCATAACGGACACTAACGAAACAAGTGAGACAGTGCATAAACATAACGACAGGAGCATAGACAGGTGCAAAAGCGAGTTATGTGAATATCAAGCAATCATCACGTGCAAGCCCTTTCGTTGATCCCACTCCCCTTTGCAACAATATCGAACGCGCTCATTCACTGCCACAAAAAATGGTGTGGGTGGGTCATCGGTAACTTGATGAAATATGCTATAATGCCATTATGACAGTGGAAAGTAATTACTATTCCATTTTGAAACTCCAGATTACTACTTACTGTTAGCAAATTGTTAGACGCATTGAAACCCAAAGATATTTCAGCAGAGTTTGTCTGCCAATGCCAGATATGTCAGAGATTCGTTTTCTGTTCAGCAGGGATTTGTTGAAATTGTCATATCGGCGGCAACAAACTGAGTTATGAGATTCGTTCAATGAATATAACCTACCGAGAAAAATTATAGGAGCTCGCCGACGTGAGGGCATTTCTTGCGGAGCGATTGCCGAAGATATGAAAAAAAGGATGTTTGCAGTGCTCCTATATTCAGCTGTGCTAAGCAAAATTTTACATTTGCCGTGGTCTTTCCATTAGGTTCTGCTCAAACTCATTCTTCCATTGTGCACCACTGTTGGAGGCATTTTTTCACAGCCCATCAAGTTTAACCAGTTTCTTTATGCGTTGTGGATGATGCCATTGAACGAAGTGTTGGAAAATGATAGCTTAAAGGCTGAAGTATATGAAAGTGTAGCTGAAGCTTCCTCAAAATTTTTTGCTGATTTCCAGTGTCTGCTGTATCAGTACTGTAGTGTTGTAGAACATGATCCATTGATGTCAGTTTGTGGCACTCATGAATGAATGTACTGTGTTCCGTAATCCGCTTTTGGATTCCCACATTCCCACTATCATTTTCTTTTGTTAGCACGTCCGAACCGGCCTTCTTTATCTGTAAATGATAACGAGACAAATGCATCTAATTCCAGTATATAATACTGTATAATTAAATATGCTATACTGCGTGTTTTAGGCAAGTGACCAGAAAAATATCTTTTCATGTCAGTTTTATATTTCTTTTTTCGCAGACCATTCGAAAATTTCCAGCAGATAGCTGATAAGGTCTGATATGATTGCCATTTTCCTACAGAATGGAAAATACAAACTTATGAGAGAATATGAAATTAAACGCTATTTATTGTCACACATAGCGGTTATTATGCATTTCCACAAATTTGTTTAGGAGAAGCGCAGGGTGGTTGAGTCTCATCTGCCAATATCAGTTTGCCTAAGTTTCTCTCCCTTGCGGGTGACTTCATCAAAATTACGCGACTTCGAACAATATTTGTCAAAGGATTACATTTTGGGCAAATTTTGTGTTGATCCAGGAAATAGAAAACAACTGCAGACCAGTGCTCTGTGTTCTGTACAACAGTGCAGTTCCCACGCGGAGCCCCTCACTCCATATTCTCTGTGAGTGTTGAAAAGAGAACAGGTTTCGCGTTCGCAAACTGAAGGTCAAGAGAGGGATGTGATGAAAGGATTACTCTTACACTGCTGCTGAACGGAAATGAACAAGTTTTACCGAAAAAAATTGTAAAACGAGGACATGCACGTCAGCTGAGAGAACTGTCGTTATTAAGGGTGGCAAATGGTATATTCCTGACATCGCGTGACTTGAACAAGGCGGTACACAAATTCGCGGCAAAATATGCGGCAGCAGGACACCTTATGGATAAGGGTCTCCGGGATGTAAGTGATGGGCAAGTAGACGTGTACACGACACCTATACTAAGGTTCCATATGTGTCATGTCAGCTTGCCTGCAAAGCACATGTACCTTTAAAATCATTCACTGTCACGCAGACAGTTCTTATGATAGACGAACAGGCTGAAAGGCCAAGAAAGCTGTTCCATCTTGGCATATGGGTAAAAATGGCTGAAGACATCAATGCAGATGCAAACAAGGCAAAAGCGCATTCTTCCAGAACACAGATTTCCATCCTGAGAAAAGAAGTATCCTACATCTGGAAATATAGAGCTCCTTGATAAAGGCCTGTGGCAAACAGCTCCCCAAGCTCAGAAATGTGAGCGACCGTCGGCAAAGTGTGGACTGGAATAAGAAATCCATGAGGAAAAAAACATCGTGATACTGCTGAGAAATTAGGTCGGAGCATGTGACATATTCGTTTTTTCATTTCGATGTATGTTTCTGTTTGTGTGCTAACGCCCTAAAAATGTGGACGACTGCTTACCGCAGTTCCAGCTGCATCATGTGAGCTCGCGCATGAGCTTCGCATACCCATCAAAGCGGTTAGTGCACCTCGAAAATACATTTGCAATGAATGCAGCGAACTCGTTGTTTTCTGAGCTTTCAGAGATCTGGCGAATATTTGCTGCTCGTTGAATGTTGGCTGAGCCTGACGGCAGGGGTTTGCTAATGAATGCAGCATTCTCAAGACAGGCAATGTGAGGGGAAGTTTGATTTCTTGTTCTATTCAAATGTGAAGTTCCTGAAGGTTGCCAGCTTTTGTTCGTTGCAGATACTGCAGTCAGTGTTCCTTAGGCTCGATCACTGTTTCATCTCCTATTTTCTTCTTCCCTTTGGAGTGATTCTCACGGAATAAACTTCCTTCTTTTATTGCTTGTCCTTTCACTAATAACTTTATGCAGCAGTTGCAATGCAAGAGGCCGTTAAATGCTGCTTCCATATCTTTCTCTTAAAAAATTTCGTCCACAAACTAAAATTGAATCTTCCACGAATTTTTGAGGCAATTCGGTTCATTTTTCAAACATTTTGCAAATTTGCATTTCAGCTTATCTTTTACTCATTGAGCAAATCACGACGGTTCATTTCGTGCGAAGTTGGCGTTCCCTTTGGATTACACCACGTGCGCTATCGCTGATTCACAAAATTCAATTTGAAGTCCGGAAATATCATTAAGCCTCTCGCACTCTGTGATTGGCAACATTTTTTTTCAAGCAAATTGAACTGTTGGAAAGTAATTTTAATATTTTTATATTACCTCAACGTAGGCGACGAAGGAGTTTGGTTAGGGTACCATAAAAGGAACTATGTCACAGTGACAGCATTGCCATTCCGGATAATAATGTTTTGCTTATAGGTCTTTTTCATCGCCAAATTGGCTCCTACACTGACAATAACTGCGGTCTTTTTCTGCGCCATAATTTTCAGTACACACGCTTTCCTGACGGGTTCCCGACAGAGAAAAGTCACATTTGCGTGCCTTAATTATTCACGCTTTCAGACGTGCGCTTCTGTAATTAATTCAACGGCAGCGATGTTTTCACTGAATCAGATGGCGAGATCATTCCTTTTCCTCCATCTTTCGGCGCAGCTCACTCAGAGGGCATCCATGTGCTTTTCTTTACGTGTACTTATGTATGCGTTTTCTTAATTGAGAAACTGAATAAATGAAAGCAAAAGTGCGCAAAGAGACGTGAAAATATATACACACATATACACCTGTACAGAGACCGAAAATAGCGTTTTTATCCCAGTGGAAATTGAAGCAACGTCAGGGAATTGGGCCATAGACGGTTTATCACAGTAGCGATCGCAGCCATCGCTTCATTGTTGCCCGAGGATTGCGCATTACCGAAAAGGTCAAGGAACATGCACTTCTTATTAGCACCCGTGGCAGTAGCCTCTCGTTGGTGCAGTCGGAGCTAGGAGTGCAGTCGCAGAAAGGAAACAGAAAGGTGATTGGCCACTGATGAGCGATGTGTGTGCATATTCCTGCTTGCGCATCGTAGAGAAACAAGGAAGTTAAGCTCATAGTGCTGCGGTTGTAACAAATGATGGCGACACTGTAGTATCCACACTCCTGAATGGTACTGCTGTCATAGTTGAAAGCCTCATCAAAATGAACTAATCGACAGTCAACGCAGGTTTCTAAAAGTCTTCCCTAGACGCCTGTGGGCTTCTAAAAATTTCGTCGATGTCAAGTGAACGCGACAAACACGAGGTAGCGAGGTGCGCATGTGAGATTTCCAAAGCGCGTTAAGAGTATCCAGGATGTGACAGCACTGTTCTACAAGAGAATTTGCCCTCATGGGAAATTCCTTTGCCAAGCTGATGTTGCAACTTAATCTCACAGAAGTTTAAATGTTCCTGAAATATGCTTGGCGCGGATTCCAAAAATTCATTCCGTGATGTACTTTCAAGTTGTGATACACTGGCAACCTACAGTTTATGTCAGTTGCTCCTCACATAAGAAACCTTTGCAGAACAGTTTCGTTTGTATTCGATGTTATAAGCGACAACTGAGCGACCATAAACGATAACTTTTTAATGCTCTTTAACATACGACCAATCTCGGCATTCAGATGTATGGAATTACGTTA
Organism: Parascaris univalens; assembly: GCA_037576465.1. Taxonomy (NCBI): domain Eukaryota; kingdom Metazoa; phylum Nematoda; class Chromadorea; order Rhabditida; family Ascarididae; genus Parascaris; species Parascaris univalens. The sequence goes on from CM075173.1 coordinate 28,006,661, forward strand.
AACGAAGTATGGAGTTACGTTAAACGCCATCGACCTATAACGTGCATACTTTCTCGGTTGCGCACGGGCGTTCCTGAGTCTGCTTAACTCCTCCTTGCTGCATAACACGCTGTTGGTATCTTTATTTCACGTTCAGGTATAGTGGTCTTTGGGTGGTGAGGGCGACATTGCATTTGTTAGCAGTACTTGTCGGTTTCAAACCTCTCCATAATTCCTTCTTGTTTTCATACTGCTGTCACCGTTGCAGTGTTACTCTTCAGACCGAACGTGTCCTCTCAGTTTAACTTTTTTCGGTGTCATCTCTGATTTGTCACTAAAGGAGTGTCCAAATGCAGCAACCCTCTTGTAGAAACAGAGAGATTCTGCTGCGAAAACGATGAAACTTTAGAAAACGGTTCAATTTGCTTTAATGAAACAACAATCTTCAGTGGCGGAAAGCTTAGTAACAAATTTAAAGTTTTATTCAATGCAACGAGGTTTTCTTTTCAAATTTCGCATGATGGTTGCATTACTTAAGCTGCTCCTATATTTTTAAAATCGCAAGTGCTTGTTGCGTTTCTTTGTGCAGCTATCGAATAGCAGCTGTCCTTCCGTTCTTGCATGAGAGTCTTTTCTTCGCTGAGCCTTCAAGGTAAAATGGGAAGGTTCAGTTAAAGTTGAACGTTCGGTTAAAGTTGACGAAGATCCTTGCTTCAGGCGCACAGCTCTTCTCATCGTTTCACTTCCTCCGTGATCACAGCTGGCCTAAATCGCGACTGACGAAATGGAAGGAGTCAGTGTTTTTCATTTAGAATCGTTTGAAAAAACTTCATGCTTCCTTCGAGGTTCGCTGTTTTTGCAGCTTAAGTGACGTCGCGTGGTTGCTTGGCATTTTTTGGCTTTTGCGTCTTGAAGGGCGTATTAGTCATGGATGTGACCACTTGGATAATTTTCGTTTGCAAGATCTTCTCTCTCATTATCTGAATGTGGAACTCCTGAATTACCCTTTATTCTTTATTTACCTTCAGGTTTAATCTGTCAGGAGCTTTTTTTCACGAGTCACGACCCCTGAATACAAGTATCAAACCACTTTTTGCTGACGGCAGCAAATACTGGTACTGCTTCTTTACCAATATTTTGTTTGTTGCTACAATTTTGCATACCACTCCCGTCTTTTTTGTCTGATCATTCTCCTTTTTAAGACCCCTCATCTCAGCACCTCTGTATTTTGCAGAATTGTTATTACGATTTTCTTTCACCTATCTCTGAATACATTTGAGTGTTGAATGCTGTATGCATCGACAGCTGGTTGCACTGAACCATGAAACACAGAAGTGGACCATATCCGTTATGATGGTGCAAGCGTTTGCTTCTGGTGCCTCCGTGGTGAATAAGCTCAAAATCACTCATCTCTGTTGATGGGAAAAGCAGGCAATCCGGTGCAGCTGTCACCTGGAAGTGTGCTCTCATCTTTAAAAGAAAGGGATGCATAATTACCCATATTATAACGCGCCATTCGTTTGTCACGGGTTTGCGAATAGTTTCTGTTGTTACTCAAAAGTTATCTTCGTTGAGGAGTTAGGTGATCGCTTAACATTTCGCTTACGCAGACTGCTGTGAGGACACGATGAATGTAGGAGGTGCGTGCAGTTGAGCAGCGCAAAATTACGCGCGAAGATCGGCACTCTTTCGTGCATCACAAAGTTTGCGAGTATTTACATCCATGAGAAGGTTAATTTAGTTATTTATTTTTACAATGTAGGCCAAAGTTTTAATGAAGTTCCAATTTATGATGATTTTTAAAATAAATAATCTAACCGTAAGAGGGACGAATTGCAAGTATTTTACTTTCTTGCTGCGAATAAAACCGTGTCAGGCTTTGCAAACGAAGATTCATGAAAGAAACTGCATGAAGCATCGTCGCCAATGATAAGTCACGTTTCAATTTTCCAAGTACTCTAGAAACTTTGCTGTTCGGTTTCTGAATTTTTGCTGGGCATCAAGAAGTGTGAGAATTCACTGACGCCCACAGGTGTTGAGGGCAGTGCTTGGAGGTAGCATGGTGAATCACCGATCCGCGGTGGTGCTGCATTTCCTCATCATTTCCGTCTCGTTGCATCTGATTCATTCTTGACTTCCATTTGCTCAATATTATTGCCACTCACGAGGGTGTGTGCGTTGAATGGCCACGTCTAGAAGAGAAGACGTTCACTAGCCAGGACTATCGATATATAGCGTTTCTTGCATTCAGCTACTGGGCTTATGAAGACGAATCACGTAGAGGCAAATTTAAAGCAGTGTTTGTGTACTGGCTAACATAATTTAGGTTGTTTTGAGTCCTTTTTTCTTTCATACAAATGCAATCGTTCGAAGGGAAGGAATGAAAAGTTTAACCAGTTTCTCTAAATGAAGAAGCGTCGCAAAGCGAAAGCAGTTGTATTCCCTGCGAGAATTAGTCGACAGCTGAGAATGAACCAGAAGAGAAATTCAGACCACAAGCTACTCTCATCACCGGAAGTTCAGTAATTAGTCTGCTGTTTCACAGAAGCGACTTGCCCCTCTCGCCTACGGCTGTGCTTAGATATGTCATTTAGCACATTTCGAACTTCAACAGAATTTCCAGTTTTCATGAGCAGCTGAATAATTTTTTGTTTTCACTTCTTGCCAACAACTATTAATCATCAAGGCAACACCAAAATTTCTGACGCAATGTCGTCGGTTATATTCGTGTCCTAGACTTCCTTGGGCGGAGCGGCATGTCGAAGCTTACCTAGTGGGAATATGATCCGTTGGGCTCTCTCGTTTCTGCTAACAGAAAAAAGTGCCTCAAATTTTCCTGTCCGTTCAGGTGCGACCTCATGCGGATGAATGCTATTGTAAAGTGTGATGTGATATATGTTGTTGTACATCCTCGTATGATCCTTCCTGGTCCGACCGACTTAATTCGGTGGCGCTAAGCATTTGTAATTAAGATTCATGCTATGAGATAGAGTAGTGTGTCGGTGCTTAATATTTTTTCTTATGAATAAGAATTTGTAGATCAGTGTTGAAATGGATGTGTTCTTTATTTTGTTTTACACCTAAATTCACGAATTTTTTGGGTAATAGACAGGCTCCTTTTGCATACGGGAATGAGGAATTGCGAGATTAAGCTCAGGAGCAGACAGCCACACTCGAAAGAAACACGCTTTAATGGAACGGGTTAGAAATTTACTCTTCCTTGTAGAGCTAAATGAAGCACTTCTTCGAAATGCGATTGTGGGATTCAGCCACGGCATCGAGAGTGCGGCCGCTAATGTTTATTGCTGAACAGCGAGAGATTTGCAGATTGGCATGTGAACGAAGAATTTTGTCAAAATCTATTTTTGTGTACTCTCTAGTTTAATGGCGTTGCAGAAGTTCCCTTTGGGATCCTCAATGCAACGGCAGAAATGATTGTTGAACGTATTTTAAGACGGCTTCTTCACTGATTACAGAGAAAGCGAATGAAATCATAATTTCGATCAATGAGACGAATTTCAAATGAACATGTCCATTGACAGTATTTGATTGCTTTTCAATCATTTTGATTTTTCCGTGTCACATTTCGTTGGACTTTTCTCATGCACGAATTTAATGACGAGTGAAGGTCGTTAGAGGAGCGGTTTGCATTTATGTGTCCTCTCAATGATCTCATTCTGAGGCCCTTTGAGTTTTGGAATGCATAGTACTGCTTTCACGGATTTTATGTGCACACGAGCACAGCAGCGACTGAGAGTTTATTTGTCACGGTATTTCGCTCTTATAAGTTCTCGTTGCAAGTTTCCCATCAGTCTGATCAGGTAAAGAAAGGGAAAGGAGATGAATAACATCGCGCTGAAATATTCTCCGGAGCACAGAATGTTTAGAGTATCACAGTGATACATGTTTGCCTCCTTGCTTCCAGAGTTATTTGATGAACATCCTACATCCTTCTCATGTGAAGGTGTTTGATATGAAATCCGAAATTTCTTTTTGTTGTATTGTCGTCGTGCAGTATGCGCATTTGTTATTCCCGGCACAGTCATCCACTCAGAGTTTGCAGCCGTCAGCATTTCTCAATCCTACTCACTATACGAATATTCTACGGACCCACACCATTGAGCTTCTGTGAGCGCTTCGAGTTGACGTAGCTGTACTTTTAATTATTTTCTTCATGAAGTGACAGATGTGATTTTATTTAGTTTTAGTTTCACACTGCAAGCCTTTGTTCATACTGATAGCTTTAAATTTATTTATTAGTGCACTTTCGATCACCTTGTGAAACTAAAACTGTGAAACTATTGCTGTTCGCTTTTGGCTTACAATGATATTTGCACTTTGCTCGTGCCATTCTTGCATGCATTCTCTCTGAAGGTGGAATTGTGCTTAGATTAGCTTCGAAATGTTTGATTCTTCGAAGCTTTCGTCGCCTTAAATAATGGCATTTCATCACGTTTTCGTTGTTTTCCGCTTGTGTCGCGGAGGGAAAGTTTCAAGCACGTCTAAGTAAGTGATGGGACAACCGGATCTATTTCAGCCAAGGAAGTGGAATATCGGGTAGATGCCGCATTTCTCCGCAGTCAGCTAATTTTTCACGCTCCACTGATCGAGTGTATTTTTGTGTGAGCGTTTTTAATGTGCCATGTTCTTCTTAGAGTTACAATTTTGAGCCTTGTTTCCAGCTAACTGAAATGTAACGGTCAAAGCCATTTCTAACGTTCACTCATGTCGGAGAATCAACAATTTCTCCACACTCCCCACCTTCGCTCATCCTTTCTCCCTCCAGTCTTTGTCTCCCGCCCCGATCCTCCCTCCTCATCTAGATCAGAAGGAAGCTGTGACAGCTGGACTCGTATGAAGAATCTGTACGGTTCAAAATTCGGACGAAGGTGACCGTGGAATGGCGGATAAGACGGCAGATATGGAGGATTTGATTTTCAAAAATGATGCGTGAGTCCAAACTATAGACCTCGCTCATCGGAGGTAGTAGTCCTCGCATAGTGCAAAACCTGTTAGGTCTCTGATTATATATCAGGACTTGCATCAGTCTAACCACTTATCTGACAGATGGGTTGGTGAGGTCCATTTTCGGGTCCCACTATTGTTCTCTTGTATATTAACGACTTCGCACTGGTGGTTCCTGTCTTCCCCTGAAGAACAATCGCCATATTTTGAGATACCAATGTTCGATGATTACAATGAAAGCTGGAACGAAGCCTACACTCTCTGTTCATCTTGTCCATCAGTAGCGAGGGGAGCCGCGACCATTAAATGGGGGAGGGGGGGGGGGAATTTGCACATACTTCGCGCCGACCAAAATCTGCCTATATTCATTAACAGTGACAAGAGCGAACGAAACTGAAAATTGTATCTGTTAGAGCGTTGCCTTTATTCAGTAACGAGGCCGGGAAAACAAGTTACGCGCTTGGCTGGTTTCATTTTCATGCAACGTTTCGTCAAAGGTGGTTCAGCTTTGCATCCATCGTGCCTTTTGCATTGCGATCCTTAAATCATACGCCGATAGTCACGCTGTTTGTTACGTTGAAGTGATCATAGCAACTTGGAGAATAGCGAGATAATCCCGGTGAACTTTGAGGTGACATTCATAGGTCACAGCAAGTATGGATGTGAAGGTCGTTTCAGGGAGTTTTTGGGTGGAACCCACAGGTTGTTGCAGCAAATTAAAACTTAAGCGGCCTTCTTAGTGAACTTTGGTGTGGAATCAGATGTAACAGCAAACCAAGCATAAAAAGATCGTCTCAGTAAGTATTTCTACGAAGAGAAACAGAAGGCCTAAAATGCACGAAAGAGGTGCGAACCACCCACCCATGGTCATAGGTGCCTGGCTTTGATTGTTTTTTCAGATCGTTGGGATATGTTGTTGAAGTAGTTTAAAACACTATCCGAGCCAGGAACTGGTTAATGTTTTAAGACATCGGTCAGAAGTAGGATGGCTGTGGGGTTTTGGTGAAAGACGATGAACGAGTAGTTTGAAAGGTGCAGTAACAGGCTGAGATAGCGTAATTCGTGCATGTCTTAGCCGACGTCGTGGGGGTTATTCCACTCGAAAGCGTTAGAGTCGCAACTTTGCACTACACAGCATCTTGTAAAAAGTAATCTAAACAGTTAAAATCTGCATTCTTCATCACGTATAGCACCTACGACACCTCGTATTAAAGGATATTCTTCTCTGAGAGATTACTTATCCAGTGACAACTCGAAGCTTGTCTTCTATTGTCAACTGAAGTTACATTCACAAAAAAATCCTGACAGGCCGTTAGAAAGACGCAAATGTTACACAGTGATATTCCGTCGACAGTGCCACCGTTATGCGCCAAACGTACCTTCCCCCTTTATCTACCGTCTACCCAATCGTAGCTCAGCTAGTAAGTAACTGATGAACACAGCGCGCCCAGGGTTACTGTTTTCGAATCTAGTGTTGATACGAGGTCCGTAAAGCAGCTGAGGTGGAAGCATGCGTTCTATGCAGAGGTACAGAAGGAAGGGAACCGAAATTTGAGTGTCCAATCCCATTTCATATCTCATTTTCTATCACGCCGACCATCGCGATCTTTTGGTGAGGTGCAGCTGTATCGCATCTTTTTGCTGACGGTATTGTCGTTCTCTGTTCTTCCCTTGGGCGCCATCCTCACTCTTCGTCACCATTATTCCTTTCGTGTTACCCTTTTGATTTACGCTGCATCCGCGTCAGATACGACGACATAGCAAATGGATATCGGCTACTGTCAAATCGATGGGATGTTCACCAAGGCCATTTTTCCAGCTTTTCCGGAAGGAGGACATTTGGGACTATTGTTGGTGCAGAAGGACAATGTAAAATGGCGACTCTCGTGGAGCAAGTCGAGAATTACCCCTTCTATCACGGATTCATTCCAAAAGAAGAGTTGCTGCTTCTATTGGAGAAGGTGAAGAATTATGTGGCTGCCTGTGGATTCTACTAAGATATTTTCGATAACGCTATTCGTTGAAACTAAAAAATCAGCAGGGATTTCCAGATATGTTGGATTCTGAGCGTCTGCAAGTAGACTGTCCGTCGTACCCTTCACCACAATTATTCATTTTTCTGCATCATGTTTCACTCGTACGCTTTTCTGAATAAGGCTCCCATGGAATCATTTCGTTTCGACGTTCCTCTCACTTTTCATGTGCATTCATCGACGACGCCGCTTCTTCACGAAACGTTTCTGTTTTCTAAATAAATTCAGATGCGGTTTCGGAATTTATCGAGAAAGGTATGAGAGTATTCACCAAGTGTTTAATGACAAGTCAGGCTCCACAGAGTAAATTATATGTGAATGAGCAGAAACTTGAGTAACGCGTTCACATGGAGCCTTTGAAAAAACGCAGCTGGTTTGAGATAATTAGTGCTGATGGCTAATAGCTTGATTAATTGAAATCGGACTGCCCTTATTTAACAGATGATAAGATTGAAGAGAAGATTTATCCACTTATGACACCTGCAAGGTGCACTCCATTAAATTCATAATTGTCATGGGAAGGTGCATACTTTCTGTCGCACCGAGATAGGGCATAGTAAGAGTAAGATTGCACAAGAATGAAAATAAACTATTTCACAAGTTATGCTAACGGCATTTTAGGTTGGCGACTTTCTAATTAGAATAGCGTTGAGAAAGCGGCGTAACCCGTCTCTCGTGTTATCCATTCGCATACAGCGGGAAAACATCGACGAATCGGTGGGCCAATTGTAGCTTCAGCGGTTGCTCAAAGCGTCATGAACGTTGAAGATGAAAGCTGTAGAGCGGAGGAGGTGCTGGTGCAAACGTTTGCTGCACTCCCTTACAAAGAGTCACAAACAAAACAGCCGTTACGAAGAAAATAAGTCAAGGGAGGCAGGACCAGAAACATTGTTGTTAGAAGTGTTATGACATCTAACATTGTTCATAGCCACTTTTTCAGGCTCCTTTAAACTTAATAATTGCTGCGTTCTTTGAAAGATGCTGAGGATAGAGAATCTTCCAAGATGAGGTGGCTATCAAATCGATCTAGGCGACTAGGAGCATCTCCTCAGTTTTCCCGGTTGTTGAAAGGTTGTTAACCTCGCAACAACAAACAAAGTTGTTAACTCGCAGTGAAGGAAGCGCAGTTTGTAAGCTTGAAAATCCTAACACTGAATAGGAGCTGGTGTAGACTACGTTTTCAATCAGTGCGATAAATTTGGTGGTGAAAGTAATTGCGTCTACCATACAGTGTAATACTCGTGGGGACAGATATCTCCAGATGAAGCCTAGGGTTTCGTCAACTTGGTCAGGTTTCCATGGGGAGCGGGTTTTGATTTATTGTTGTAGGCGCAGACTGGAACACAACACATTCTGATATCTTTTCAACAAATGGTGATTACGCTCGAGTTTCAAAAGTGGGATGATAGCAGGCAAGAAAAATCTGGACATTGTTTTTATGCAACTGTTATTCAAGTACAATACAATTCACAACATAGGTGGTCGTCAACGAGGCATCAGATAGAGATTATGCTTCCTGAAGTCGATATTAAGAGCACATTCAATTCAACCTACTAAGGCTGTGACGAGGTTTCCATGAGGAGCGGGTTTTGTTTATCGTTGTAGGCGCAGACTGGAACACAACATTAGGTCCACAATCTTTGCATCATCAGCAGGAATCTTTCAGCAGTTAAGTGGTTCACTGGAAGGTGGTTCACACGAAGGAAAAATGGAAGTGGTCCCAGAATGTTGCCTAGCGGTATCCCACTTAAAACTTAATGAATGAGAACGATAAACAGCCATTTTGACCTGCATCTTTACCGGAACAGAAAGCTTTTCAACTTGGTCAGCGAAACACCACACATTTCATGAGCTCCTCTAAGTTCATCATTTGCTTCCGTCAGCCCATTGAATAAAGAGTTTCATCAAGCTTGTTGTAAATGCTGTGTGCTTGATAAGCTATCATTGAGACTCCTCCACACTTTTAGGAAAAAGGCGTCTACCGGTTGAGCGTGGACTTTCCTTTGTGAAAACACGGTGATCATCACAGATAATGTTAAAAATCTGTAGGATTCTTCTTTGGTTCTCATCGATTCATTGGCCGAGGGGGATGCACGATGATGGGTGATGAATATTAGCAATAATTTGTGCCAGTCACCTTATGGGAAATCAGTTCGTTCTCCTGAATATTTCGCGTCTCGTTCGACACTACGAACAACTGAACGGCCATCCAGCTTATTGGACTCATATATGAAGCTATTCTGACATGTGGAATATGATGTTTGGAGAATCAAAGCAAAGAAAGAGGAGAAACTTCACCTGTAAAGGGAAAGAAATGTAACATGCAGTTAACACTCAAAACCTTATATGAAGCAACGAAAGGGAAGTATTCTTCTGCAGCTCTGTGCTCGCATGAGCTGAATAGTTAAAATTCCCAACAATATTTAGCATTCAGTGTTCCATCCATCTATGCCGAAATGGAGGGAAGCAGAAAAGGGGGTAATGATTTATGAACGACGTGTTTAATACAATGCAGGAAGGTAATGTGAACTGAATAAGGTTTCATAGATACTAGTGCAGAGATATTGTAATTTCCTGACATGGAAATGTGAGCAAAGTTTTTCTTCCATGCATAAACCAGACAGCAGTGATGTCCAAGATGACAGAGAGAGAAAAAAAGAGCAAAGAAGGAACCCATATATTGTGTTGAGCCGCATGGATAGAAAAAACAGAGTGGTCGTTTAGCATCCATAAGTGAAACCTTGAAGAATTTGTGGGAGTTGTATTCTTTTCAGTGGAACCACTGACCATCATTATACTCTAAAGCGTATTGCCGATGCTGTGGAGAAAAAGCGTACTGCAGAATTAAGTTCTTTTTTTTAGTGAGAGCAAAGTTGCAAATGTGAATTCCCTCGGAAATGCGCTCAAAGAGCTAACAGCATTTCGCGTAATTCTATGTAAGTGATGTGGTGATCACATTTGGCTCAACTGACAATGGAAACAACGGGCGGCGGTGCCATGCCAAGACAAATGGTCCCGCTGCGTCCAGCTCAGTTAATACAAAGTAAAACAAACGAGAAACTTCCAATTCAGATAAGACACATAAAGATCCATCACCAGCGAGGCCAGGATGGCATAGGACGATGGCTAATTCATGAGAAGCGATTATGTACGACACTGAGTGGCCTCATTGACTGGTATATTGCGCATGGAGAACGTGTCAACCCCGAGGTTTTGCTTGAACCTCCTCTGATTGCTTATGATTCTTCGTTCTATTAACAGTAGCTTTCCTGAGAAGGCGTAAATTACTACTTCATCTTTTCTCGATATTTCATTTATGTTTTGTATGGTGTCCCAACAGTGAAATCATCGGGGCTTTCAGGTCATAAAAGAAATTAGAAAATTAAAGTCACGCAGCCGGCGCGATAATGAATGATCAGGTGGCATGGATACTACGCTGTCTCCGATGAAGGTAGAAGCAAGAAACTTAGTCCCGCATAACGTCTGACAATATCAATAATTACTGTTGAAAAAATGCATCGTAAGACCGCATGAACGTTCGGGGTACATTATATCCATTAACGAGTCTGCGGTTATAGAGAATTTCGTTGGTTCGCGCACTTTTGGCAGTCTTGTATCATCCACGAAAACTTTTGCACGTTGCACCAGTAGGTTCGATGAGGTCATTTTGTGCATGCGGAAAAGTGTTGATGATGAAATGCACCCTGTGGTACATCCGATATCAGTGGACGGCCAGGAAATCAAAATGTTGCACATGTGTGCGACATGCGCAGTTAGGCACTTAAGATCACGAAGAAGGCTGGATGAGTGAGTCTGGGCCATCAAAAGCATCGGTAGTAATCGATGTTCACAGTGAGTTCATGGGTATTCGTAGGAGGTAGCTACATCGCTGTTTCTGCTGCCATTCTGTTACAGTGGCGTTAATTGAATTATTCTATTGAAGGCAAAAGGCATCGCTGATACCGTGATTTCGGGAGGGAAACAAATATCGACCCTTTCAAAAAACAAAGAAACCATGGTAGTTTGGCGGTTTCCTGCAGTCAAAAAAGGGCAATTTGTCAGTAAAGAATTTTATTGCGGTTGAGTCTTTACCAGTATTATTTCCTATGTTCTTAGTTGTCCAGGTGATTGATTCCTCAGAACTGCAAGCTTTGCTGCCTTTGGATCTGTGGTGAACATTCGCTTTCGTTGTGCCCATAACACTCTTCCGCCTTCTGACATTGGCGGCTGACTGAAGTCGGCCAGTTCCCTGGCGCCCTGCAGTTGCAGCCCTCAAGGGCAGTTGAATCTACGATGAACTCGTACGGTCATATTCGACGCTCTTCATAAGCGGTCATGAATTTTCTAGCATTTTTTTGAACTTCAACCTGAGCTACCTCTTGCGAACGAGAAATTTAGGTACGCTTGACGAAAATAAGTGCCGGGCAGACTGATGGGTGACATCACCATCCTACAGCGATTTTGGAGTAGGAGTGGATAGTAATAGTGACTTTTTCCGAGAGTGGCTCTCTGCTATTTCGATGAGAGTATCCATCTAAGTGAACACATGAGCAAGCCAGACATTCCTTACAAACGACTTTGATATTCGACGATAGTGCTGCGCCACGCAGTTCACGTCAGGCACCGAAAAATGAAATATCAAATTTAGCCCCCTTGAGCTTATTTTTCAGTCGTTTATGAAGCGTTGATTTACCAGCAGCTCTCAGGCTTCATTGCATAATAAAACATCCTTCAGCCAGGCACTGCTCGAAAGCCGATCGGAATTTCTCATATTCAAAAGTCCATTTGAAGGAAACCTGAGATCCTGTGTTATTAGCTCATGAACACAACGTTGGTTGTCACGGTGATAACTGTCCTGAAGTATACATCTTGATGCTCAAATGTCATTCAGCTTGAAAGCTCAGAACGGTATTGAAGATGAAGCAGCATGCACAACTTGGTGCAAATAATGTGCAGCCTAATGCTGCGGACAGTCAAATAAACAATGCTCGCAGCAGCGTGTGCTATGGAAGCTTTGAGAAGAGCCTCTGAGCTCTCACAGGAAACCACGTATTTAAATCCGGCGCACGAAGAACTTTGGGTTATTATTGAAGTCAAGGTTTGTGAAAACTAATAGAGGCTGGATAATGATTGGTGATAACTTTTCAAACCTTGCAAAGAGCAAAAGTTTAGAGAAGTGAGTTCCGGGTCCTGAAACGTAATTATACAAAAATGTTTCCGTTCACTATAAAGTTGTCACTTTCGCCTTCGCTTAAGGTTTGCGGATTGGTGGGTTGACAAAATCGTGCTTGCGTGACAAAAACGCGGCGTAATCTCGCTTAGGTAAGACTGCTGTAGAGGGATGAATTGGTGCGAGATTCGACGCTGAAGGACAAGTGCAGTGCAGAGATTCGACACTGCACTTACTGCTGCTAACTGTGCCATATATGCTGTAAGTTAGTCTCTCCTTCTCGCCTCTCCTACTGCCACACTTTTCTCTCCGTTTTTATTCCCTTCTAACAAGAAATCTGACGATACATCCATTAGTGTACTGCATCGTTCCTTTTTTTCATAATGCAGCAGCTTACTGACGAATTGAACTTCTCGTACTATTATCACTAACGGTCTAAAAAGCATACGAACGGCGCATTAGAGAGAAATGTGCTGTAGTATTTTAACGCCTTTCGACTTTGACGGTGGCGAAGTAGGGTGTACGCCATCTGAAGCTGATAGAGTAACATTGCAGACCTGCCACCTAAAAGGTGGGAATATGGTTAACGATTTGCAGGTGTTGAAGGCTTCACGGAAGAACTTCATCATTAGACTTAGTGGGGGGCGTTATGTCGAAGGCAAGGAACTTCTCTGAATGGAGTATCTCCACCCTACAATCTGTGCGTAATTTCCTTGAAATGTCAGGTTTTCAATATGCTAATTCGCTTCATACCAAGCAGAGGCGTGCAATATTTCTTAAGAAGATATATTTCTTTCCTATGCTTCATTAAAAAAACATTGAGTTTTGTGTAATGACTTCGGGATAACGTATTCACTTGCAGATCAAGACGTCGATTCTCCTGCGAGGTATCAAGAAGCAGTCATGGGAGCTCGACAACGATAGCGTCAAAGTCGAAACTGTCATTGGGCACGTACCACACGCAGTAATTTCAGAAGGGCGGATTCTCATCGATGGAATCTGGAGAACTGTCATGGTTAAAGCGGTCTGTCGCATGTCTCAAAAACAATTTATTATTAGCCAAACAGTTGCTCACGTACGCAAAACTCGCCTAGTCACGCGATTTGGATGCGAAAAGATAAAGTGTGAGATTCTAGGGACAGAATAGGCGAGCTTTAAATCAATGTAACGAAGAAGAAGAATGGCGAGAATTTTGAAGGTATCAAGGGCTTTTCTGCCAGATCGTTTTGGGGAGGTAAAGAAAATAGGAAAATCTCAGACCAGTGCAGATAACGTCGGTTGCTCTTTCCTACTCACGCCTTCATGCCTTCAATCTTGACGCTCGGTGGTCTTGCTTCATATGTCTTCGTTTCGAACAGCATAGACGTACGCTGATGAAGAATGTCAGTGCATTGTTTTAATTCGGGAACGACGAAGTGAAATACCTAGTGTCACTGCACCGTCCACAAATTGTGACCAATTATCCACTCCGGCTAAACGCATCTTGCGATGAGGTAAGTAAGGAAACGAAAGAGCGTGAAAAACGCTTTGCTAGCACAGTGTATAATGCGGCTATGATTGATAACTGTACTAAAGAGAAACGACATGTTGTTCACAAGGTGACGTGGGAGACAGAAGAAGGACGATGAGTTGGGATATTTCCAGCGGCTATTGAAGGGATAATTAGTGAGTTCGGCTGCTGCCTGTGTAATTATGCAGTTTGATTGGATATAATACTGAATCGAATTGTTAAAAATAACGAGTTGGAAGAGAAAATGAAACATGAAACTACTGTCGAATGCGTGATGAAAAACTGGATATATCAGTAGAAGAATGAAATTAACGCGGTAAATGCTCGTCATCCTCTCCATATGTTATCCCTTTAGAAGACGTTTGTTCTTTAACATCCTCTCCGTCTTTGGCATTGCCAATAAAGATCTGCGGAAAGAAATTGCTTTCGTTCCATGAATAGAAACATTCTTGCGGGACGAAAGCAGCTCTATTTTGGCATGTGAAACAAAACTATGTAATATTCACTTTGAAATAGAATGCTTGCAATCGCATCAACGCAAAATGATTTCCGAATTTCATAGAGCTCCTTTTCTTCTCCGCAGTTGCAGCAGATTTCTCCTTATTGATTAATTCTACAGATACGTCTTTGTATCTTTCATTGCACATCAGCAAGAGAGGTAATGCGAGAAGATCCCTTCATGAGCATGGACACCGCAACGCTCTTTTCTCTTCATATTGTGCAAAGTGTGTTCACCGTAAAAGCTTAATAAAAATTTCAGTTCAGATAGAAATATCACCATCGACCAAGCAGATGGATGTAACTCGTGAACAAATACGGGCGGCTGCAAACGAAGCACGGATTCTGAACAAATTCGAGCACACCAATATCATTAAAACATACGGGATTGCACTTCTCCGGGAACCGGTGCTATTCGTCAGCGAGGCAGTTAGATTTCGTGATCTCATTCAAAATTACTTATGAGTAATCCTAAAATATACAAAATTTCTCATTAATATACAAACTTCCGAAATTTTATTGGGCACTTACATACGACATTTCTCTAAAAAAAGAAACGAACCTTCGCATGCGCGAACTGTCCGAACCCTCATCCGAACCCGGGCTGCGACGGCTCCGAAAATATGCAGAGGTGGTGCGGAACTTCAGCATGTGAGGGTTCACAAAGAACTCGTCGAGCCTTCGCGTGTAACAGTTCCTCCTATAAGCATAAGGCGGAGATTTATTCGAACACTCAGAAAACGAGGCTTTTATACGCACGAGTTGCTGGTAGGTCGAAATAATCTCCATGTGCTTGAAAGCGGCCATTAGGCAACCATTACGAACGAGCAATTTTGAAGAAATTCAACAGATGCTCTCGTTCAGAAGGAACAGCATGCCCGTGACATCTTTTAAACTGTGACACCCTCAACGATTCCCTGGAGAGATCAGCTATCTCAGACTCCTAATCTTTCATCGGATATTTACGCAGTATCTTTCCATTGATATCTCAAGATCACGAGTTCAGCAGCACATTAACCATAAGAAAACGTTAAGAGCTCTGCACTCCTTGTACCTGCTCGCAGATTGGCCCAATGAGTAATATTAGGCTCAAAGAAAAATTAGGGGTAGAGAGTGCTGTTTTCAGATGGCCAACGCACCCACTTTGTACTCGACACTGCGCAGACGGAGAGGCAACATTTCGGATGTGGAAAAGGTCGAAAGCATGTGTCTTGCCTGTGCGATAGCAGTTCAGTATATTCACTCGAAGAAATGCATTCATCGCTGCATCGGAGCCAGAAACGTCCTCTACACTGGCGATAAGCTTGTATGTGACTATTTCTGCCATCACCAGTGCCGTCATGCATCTACCTCCCTTCTCACTGCACCAGAAGGAACTGCTTGAAAAATGTGGACGAAATGATGATCGTTAGGCAGCATCCATAACATGACGGATTCAAGCCTTGGACTATATCCGTGAAGTTTTACAGCTGCAAGTTTCTCCATACTTGTTTTAAAAACTAAAAATATAAACACAGTCGCTCTCTATCGAAAAATTCCACAATTTTGAGTTCAAAGATATTGGAATTTCTGCTACTAGTGGTTTTGTCGCACAAAAAACTTCTCGGCTGTTGTATATTCACAAACGACTGCGAAAGCGCAGCTGCCTTTCAAGCAATATGCTCGGCAGTATTTGCTAAGCGTTTCTTAATACAAGTATTTTATGTTATATGGTTAGCTGGCGACTTCCACTATGAAAGAATGAATGGCTTAGGCCAAACTGTGCGAATTCGGCTTGGCTCGAACCGGTGATGTTTACGTTCTGAAGAAAAGCCAACGTGTGCCACTCAGGTGGATGGCACCGGAGAGTCTAGCTGCATGTACATTCACCGCAAAGTCAGACGTATTCTCATTTGGTATATTTCTGTACGAGGTTTTCACTGAAGGAAAAGAGCCATACAAAGGATTATCAAGCGTTCAGGTCAAGAGAATGGTAAATGTTGAATCTTTTGAACATATCTTTAAAGCTTCTTGTTTATACAAGAAGGCGGCAAGTAAGCAAAAAGCAGTCTGCATACAGTTATGAAAGAAAGCATTAGTTGCAACAAGTTGCAAGTGAAGCTAAGTAAGATTTCTTATATCGCGTGGGCGAGGAACTAAGGGTTCGCTGAAGAGAGTTCTGTATAACTGATATCACCCATGCAAGGCTTCCCACGGTACGTCGGCAGAGTTGGTATCCATTCCGACAAACTGCCCATGTTAGGTCCATTAAATCACCGATACCGCAATAAACGCTTTCTAGATATGTAGGTCGCACTGTCGATGCTTCAGTGCTATTGCATCAGCTGATGCAGCACAAGTTCACCCGTGTTCTGTCCAAAGTCATGAAAGTACGAAGAGTGTGATATTCACCAACCCTAAGCTTGTCACTTTTGCACGCCAATCAAAAATAAAACATCTCCTTGTTGTGCTTCCATGGCGGATTTGCTAGTCCAAAATCGCGGGGTGCTGTTTCGCTATGGAGCGTTCCAGTGACATATTTTGATGCGAACAAAACCGCCTTGCGAACTATGTGTCTGTCTGTTGCCGAGCCAGATGCGCCTGATATGTAGTACCGCAACGTACTGCTGCAACGTTGGTCGCCGTCACTATGCGTGCGTTTTTACCGTCTAGTCACGCATTCGTCAACAACAACTTGTCACACCAAACATCCCTCAAAAAAGAAAATTCCGTTCTTGCTGACTGGGGGCAGCTGTATTTGAGGCCGTTGACATCAGCCACAACACTGCACAGCTGGGAACCACAGACCACATATTGGGAAGTTGACTTAATACTGGCGGCAGCAACGCCATGTCTTATCCTTTCGGACACTACACAGTAATAGCCTACAGTCTCTATCATCAACCGAAACTAGCCTAAAGCGTAGGCAGTGAACTACATAGCGACCTGACTACGAACTCTGGGAAAGAAACAAAAGAAATTTAATCAGGCAACTAAAAGAAGCCGGGCAGCTACAAGTAGAGGGATCGTTTATACGATCAAAATGAAATCTTCTTGCTTTTTCTTCACCACAAACCAGTTTGGCATTCAATGCATTGCGAGGAGTCGGCGGCTTCCGTTCGCATTCGGCCGTGCACAAGTTTCAAGGTGTAGCCTAACTCGGCAGGAATGAAGCTCCATCTAACTTATAAATTCTTGTCATTACAGAAAAAATTTCGGATGGGTTTCGCTAATGAATGAGCTTACTTCACTGGTTAAGCGTTTCTTATCATAGGCAGTCAAGCTCGATCAGCTTTAGGAACCAAATTTCAGTGTTAGTGATAACATCCTTGCGTCATGAATAAACGAGCTTAACTCGCTGTCGATGTGTTTTATTCTTCCGACCCGGAATTACTACCTGCCGTTAGAAAAAGCACTGTAAACACAGCTATTCGAGTATTCATGAACGCTGTTGCCAAGGTGTGCCGCCGTTCACAGGATTTACAGCCGCCACTGCTTGCAACATTGTCACTCAACACCACTAGCATGGAGAAATGAGCTGGAATCGAATGTCCGTTTTTCACGTGGAGACAGCGCAGGAGTTTTCATGCTTGGAAAGAAGACCAACATGAAAATTCTATGCGTGACGAATAGGTGGAACTGCAAACGTTGAACTCAGATAGGTGATCGAATAAATATTTCCCATTTCCTCAACGTTAACTTTTCTCAATCTTGCACTCGGTACTTATCTATTCCTCATCCTTTCCTGCTAAAAATGTATTTTTTTCACTTCCATCCTACAGGTTTCTTCCATTGTTGTTTTTTTCCTAAGGGCTGATTTGTCGTGGTTGAATGGTTGCGACAGATCCTTTAGTATTGCAGTCACAGGAGGATTTCCCACCTCCGCCTCCAGGACTTCTGTATTGCATTTGTAGGTGACGTGCGGGTCAAGAATGGAAAAGCCGAGAGAATGTCCTGAAGAGATATTTGCACTGATGCAAAAATGTTGGGAACAGAATCCAGAGGAACGGTGCACAATGAGCGATGTACGCATCTTTGCTTTGCTTCTTTAAATGCCAGAAATGGCAACACTGTTGGTCGAAATGCGTCCGTTTTTATTGGTTGCGAATGAGTGAATATAGGATGAATGATACAGGACCACGATGAGTGAAAAAAAACTGGCTAATTACACTATAAATAACGCGCTCTCGGAGGTTTCAATCAAGTTCAGCTAGATAATGCAGTGATATTTGATATCCATGCTGCATTACGGTGATCGTTCGTAGGGCGCATCTGTCGTACCACAGGTTCTTCTCACAAACGGCGATTTTTTTGGATGTGCTTGCCTCATGTACTTACTTCGAAATTAGCGTCAACATCAGAAATGCAAAGCTCAAAACAACAAAGTTATTTCGGATTATGATCTTGAAGCTTCGTACTGCGCGCTTCAGTACCTATATTATCTTCAGGCAGTTGCAGTTATTGAACAATACTTACGCGAGATTTCTTCTGAAACCGGTCGCCTGCGAAGGGAGAAGAGATCTGAAGAGAAAGAAAGCTGAGGGGATGAACTTGGTGCGAAGAGCGCAGTAGTGGATAAATATCGATCTTTTCCTCGATCAATCCTAAACTGGCATCAATTCCAGAAACCCACTACTCCTTACATGTTATTTCACGCGAAAATTCAGTTTGCTCCCTTGCATTTGCATAGCATGCCTCCTTAACTATGCACGTGCAAATTCGGTCATCCGCGCACACAGAGCGGTATAGTGAATGATGTAATGTTTTTGAGATCATCCAAAGTGAGTGTGAAGTAAAAGTAACAAAAGCCGTTCGATTAGAGATGAAACTGAGGCTGGAGCTGGTCTGAGTCCACAGGGAGGTGACTCCTACATTTTATTCAAAGCGGGACACTACAAAAGTCCTTGAGCGAGTTGCTTCCTCCGTATATACTGTTGAAATTGTGCGACATGAGGCGGTGATGTACGCCATAATGTGATTTGTAACTTTTGCCGTGCGGTCACTTGATTCGGCATCGTTGTTGCTCATATTGCTTTCACTTCCCTAAACACGATCTATATCCCGAATTATAATTGCTTCCATTTGCTGTTGCTCCATTTTCTTTTATTATGTCTATGTTATGCACGTGGTAAAGGCTGTTTTTAGCAATTTTCATGCCCGTCTTTATTCTCAGGTCACAAAGTACTTTCGAAGTGCATGTATAAATTTCGTGATATTAAAAGGCAGAGTGATATTGCCGGATTGAAGATGTCCCAACACCACTAAGAACTCAACCATGCCGCTAATTTCGAATGCAGGCCACGATTGAGCGTGATTTTGCGTGGTGACACAAACAACTTTATCATCTTTTGTTTTTTCGTCCTGCTCTTTATATCTTCCTTCTCAACCAACACACAAGAACATAGAAGCTTCGGTGGAAATCGTGCAATGGCTGACCTATAAGCTATTGTTTCTGTAGACTGAGGCGTGTGGCCGAATCAGTTCTAGTATTATTGGCGGAAGAATTGGCACATGTTGACGTGAGGTGATAAAAAACTTTCAGTTGACTTTTTATATTGCATTCAAATTCTTTTATTCCACGCATGATCAAATGATACACATTCTTCGGTAACCAATAGAAGTCACATCCGCAGACGAATGCTGACTCAAATTTTCAGTAATCTGGGATGATTGCTGCACAAGTGAGCTATTCCGATCACCCTCATATGCAGTCTTTTTGGTTAGATTACGTTAGTTTTAGTGTAAGCATAAGAAGCTTTGCACAGTGTGCGCGCAGGACGAATAATGAGAGTAAAACTGAATTGGCGGGAGCACCTGTGGGCAATTAACATCTTTTGTTGCAGCCGACACTGCAATCTGCTAATAATGATGTGCCTACCCTCCGATGACCGGTGAAAACATCGTCCGCGAAAAAACTGCTTTTTCAGGTACCATTATGAATTAAATGAAAAAACACGTTTCGGACACACACTCGTTGTCCTAGCAGAAGCAAACACCGGGCCCAGTAAAGAAATAATCGCCTGCGTCGGACGTTTGCGCAAGAAAGCTAGCGCAAGCAAGTCTTGTAAGCAGGTTTCATGACCTCATCGTGATGCCGGAGCTCCCATCCGCTGTCCACTGGCGTCCATTTCTGCGTATCGCAAACGAAACAAAATTGAACTTCAGAACGAAAATCCGGGCTAACTTCGAGTCGCGGTGTGGCTAAACACAGCAGGTCGAATATTCTGCGCAGTCGATTATCGAATTTCAAGGGCGTTTTCATCGTGAATAAAATTGACGAGTGCGATAGTTGTTGGGTCGAGCACAGCGCAGCGAAAAAGAGGCCGGAGGGTAGCGAAGGTAAGGCCGCTGAGACGTCGCGAGAGCAAGCTAAGAAGAAGAAGCAGAAGCCCTTAGTTCCTCCACTACCAGCTTTTAGATCTCCACTGTTCCGCCTTTGTCCGCTACTCGATGTCATTCGTTTCAATGGTACGCTTTCTTATAGGGAGTGAGAGAGTGCATCATTTTCGGAATGGTACGAGTGGCGTCTTTGTTGGTTGGAGCTAGTGGTGCTGTTGTTCATTCTCAGCGTCGCTATGAATAATCATCACTGTTTCGCGATGATTCGCGATACCGCATTATCTCCCGTCTTCGGCGTTAGTTCTGCCTGCTTTGAAAGTGAATCAGTACCACTCCCTCATTTGATACCTCATCAGATCTTAAATTTACTCTCACTAATGCCTAGAAAGCCTTACCCAATGATTCACAGCGCTTTCTTTCATGTCGATAAGTATGTTTTAGGCATTCCTTTCTATTTCCTCCCTTCACTCCGATTTTGTCCTTTACATTGTTTTCTCCGCCAAGACTACATTTTAATCCAGTATGAGCCGGTCATATTCACCTGTATGTCTCACTAGAAGCATACAACAGTTATTGTCTCTGCCATATCTTCGTTTTATTTCCAGGACCGCTGAGACGATCATGCACGTCATCTTCTGAAATACAGGCTTTTACGAATCCCATTTAGAAACAAAGCATGAAAACGCTTCCACAAGGAAACGGCTCATAATAACACTGCTCCCTTTCCCGTCCCCATCCCCTTTCCGCACATTGCAGCTAAAAAGCGAGGGCGTGCAGAGAGCTCATGCATGCGCATTGCAAACGGAATTTCGTGCTGTTTCCCCGCGGAAAAAAGGACCCGGCGGTCTGCTGACGAACGAGCGATTTTCAGCGCTTTCTTCTCTATCGAGTGATGTGGGGTTACGTGCAGACTTGCCTCGTGCTGCTGATTGTTGCGCAGGTGTACTGCCGTTCTTTAGCATAGTACAAAGTGCATATGCTGTCAACCAGAGGTCGCAAGTTCTACGATTTCACTAGGATTTTCTTCGCAGAGTGAAGCTCTCTTTGGAGTTACGATCATATTTCTCTGAAAACGACTCCTTATGGAGGACTATTTGCGAACATTGAAAAACATGGTTTCTTCCGTTTCTTTCGCAAGTTATTCTGATGCAAGCTTGTTGCGCAGTCAGTTAAACATTTAGGACACAGTAGCTTTCTCAGGACCTTGTTCGTCGAAAGGTCGTGCTGTAATGGTTGTTGGTCAAGGTAGAAGAGGAACGTAGTACGGCCATTAGTTAGCATTGACAGTGTCCGCATTGGCTCTGCTCCTTTCTTAAAACGTCTTGGTACATTTCTTTTTCCATTAGTGGAAACATTTTTTGAAGGGAAACGCATTTTACTGAAATGTGGCATGACTACGTCTTGACTCCATAACTGTCCCAGGCATTTTTCTCGGCTTGGAATGTAATGAGGCGTGGCTTGGAGAAAAAGTCCATGAGTTATGCCTCAGGAGTACGCATCGTTTGTCTGAAAATGTTTGAACTTGCTTCCGTCAATGCTTGCGAAAGGTTAAATCGTGATTGGATTCAGAATATGGCCGCGATTTCGATTCGCCGCCGTATTTTTGGTCCTGTTGGATGTGACTGATCCGCTATTCAATTTTTTCGTCACATTTCTTAGTTTATGTAATACTTTGAAGATCTTTCAGTTGCGATTTCGGCAGTATCGAATCGAATTCAGAAATTAAATACCTGCTGCGTGGAAGTATTTCAATTTCTCAGACAATAGTGCCCAACGAGTGCCGTTCAAATAGGCATAAATATTATAAAATATGGATATAATAAGGTGAGAACAAGGTTAACTGCTGTGTGACATAGTTTTACGTAAGGGAACGGTGTGAATTTTTGTACGTATGGCTTATTTTCTTCTCTGAGGGTTTCCCGTTTAAAATGCGTAAAATTGGTCCGAGGTGAATGGAGTATTTGATATTCATTGCATCACAAATTGTTATGACTTCTAGTCAAGAATGTGTTAATTACTCGTTGCTTTTTCATGAAGTAAAGGAATCTGAAGGACTTGTGTATTCTTCACAGTATACTTGTTGGAATAACAGTGAGATGACTTTTGTCCCCTCATAGTTTTCTTTTTTTCTCGCTGTTTGCACACACACTCTCGGTATTTTTGACTCGTCGCATGCGTCTCTTTCTCGGAATCACTATTGATGCGGAGCTTCAAAGGAGAAAAGGTGCTCGTTTTCAGGTCATTATTGTAAGAGGTTGCTGCAGCAATATGAATGTGGCCAAAAAGTGCTCTGAGAATATTTTAGAAAATTTGCAGGTGGAAGCGACATTGGAAGCAATAATAGCTAGTCATGAATTTGTGAAGAGAAAACGTATGCGATGAAATGCTGAGGAAGGAGAAGTCGAGAAGTTTGTGATGGCAAAGAGATCCGAGGAGATGAAACAACGAGGAACTCGGAAAAAAGCCCTAGCAAAGGATGAGGTAATGAAACGGAACGAAATTGCTCCACTTGGAGATAGGACGGCTAACAGTCCAACTTCCAACGAACGACAGGCAGTATGAGGACGAGTTCCACATCCATTATAAAGGAAGCAGAGAGTTCCAAAACAAAAGCATGTTTCTCTAATCTGCAGCATCGGAAGCACAGACTATTTTGTCCGAGAAAGGGCAGGTAGGCCCAATCGGTAGGTCTAGTTTCTGAAATTTTGAACGTGGATGCATTACTTCGAAAGGTTTAATGACGTTCGCTTAGAATATGTCTTTCTCTTTTGAAGGACACGAATGATTCGAAGGAAAGTTCAGAAGTACGTCACCAATTAGCGCACAGAGATGGGAGGGACGTAACAGAAGTTAAGGGAAGGACTGCTTCTAAGTTTTATTTGGGAGCACTCGAGAAGAGAAAGTAGAGGGAGCTCGGTTGAGATACTGAAAGGCTGAGTAGCAAGCGTTTATGGGAAAATTCTCCACTTCTCGCTTAACTATTCAATAGGAAGAGTGCGCACAGAACCTGGTGATTAGTGATATTGTATTTTATTTTTTCTCATCTCTTCGGACGGATTTTTGAAGTTGCTTGTCATTCTAGCAGTGGTGTAGTCTCAAAACCTCAGCGATGTATTCTGGTAATCTTAGGAGAGGATATCACAAAAAAAGGCTCATAATCGTCACGAAATCCTCAAGAATACGAGGAAAAAGTCATTACTAATTTTAACGGGCGATCTATGTTAAAAAGTGATTTGTTGTGATCGGCTCAGCTTTATGGTCGCAGTGATCGTAGTATCCTCCTGTAAAATTTGTATGCCCATAGGTGATTTACTTTGATGTTGTGTCTGCCCCTTGCGGATTAAGACCTCCCCATGCCTTCAGGGACCTATCCACAGATATAAATAGGCTGCGGTTTTGCTTGCTAGTCAGTGCGTATGCAGCAATCCTCATCATGTAGTTCCCCACTCAGTCACAATTTCCTTTCTACCTGGTAACTAGTTGTCTCCATTATTAGTTCTGTCAACACAAGAGTCTATGCAGGATGAGTTTTGCATCAACATTAACTGCGTTATTCGGCTCATCCAAAGGCAAGTCGAAATGACCTCACCTGGTAGGATAATTATGATGTGGACTTTTAATCGAGGAGTGGATTGGTTCCGAACCTTAGAATACCTTCGTATTAGTTGCAGTTTCGTAGCATACGTAGTCGCGTTTTTGCGTAATGTTGGAAATTCTTTGAAATGTTTACGCTGAACCAGTTTCTGCACTCGGACGATTTATTACCAGGTTGTGTTTTGAAATGTTTTCGTGGTGGTTGCTTTGAGGAGAGAGGGCAAAATTTTTATAGAACTGAACACTGGTGTATGGGGTTATTGTCATGGCCCTTTAAATATTATTCTGCCAGTTTTGCACTTCTCTTTAACTTTCCTTGGGTTTTTTTGCGCTGATATCTCACCATCAAAAATTAACTTCTAACGCCTATACCTTACGGCATAAGTGTTACTGGTCACAGCTGAGGGCTGCAAAAGTGGCCTTCAAAATGCATCGTACTTTGTGCAGCTCGTTTTTTTTTCGTATTTGAACGTTGAAACACATTCACGCTCATATGCCACAAACTGTTCTTTTTCTATTCTTCGTTCCGCAATGTTGTCATTCCTACCGCACAGAAGTACAAAAGATGAGAGCATTATGTCAAATTTTCAGTAATCCGTATAGAACCCGGCTACACAGCCCCATCCTATCTTCCATGTCCATTTCTTCTGTGTTCTAGCTGGATTTTTGAGGTTACCCAGGAGAATTTCCTATTGCCTGAAGGGTTCAAATCGCTAGCACTATCAGCAGTGGGTCAGGGACCTTTTTAAACTTTCTGGCTAGAGTCACAGATGTTAAAACTTCAATTTAGTTGTGTGTTTAATTGGGTGGAAAAACGTTTTCTCAAACGTGCATTTGAAGCCCTGTCACCTCCTCTTTGTTTCTTCCAGTGCTGTAATATACATTTCCGGTGCTCTGAAAAACGTATGAAAACTTTGTTGCGTCCGGACTGCTTGCTGCATGCAATGACTTTTTGGTGGAGGGAGTAAATGAGAGCATCTCTGTGCCTTCGTTTTCCTACATGCATACATCTACGAATGATTTATTTCAAGGTTTTTTTTCCACGGGAGGAAGGATGCGCCGGTAATATGGAATATAAAAAATACACGATCGCGATCGCTGCGGTGAAAGCGAACAGCAAAGCACCCGTTAACACTTTATACCAACAACAAAAGCATCGCTGTGGCAAATACACCTTCAAGCAGAAATGCTGTAGGAATTGAAGGTTAGAAGGGGAAAGCGTTGCGGTGGAGTTTGATTAGTTGCGATCAGCGGAGAATGCGGCATAAGGTGGCGAGAATGTACGAGCCGTGACGATCAAGAGGTTGCGCAGTGCTCTATGAATTTTGGGCTTATGTGAGCAAACGAAGGCTGCTGAATTGAAGGCATACTCTCACATTTCCTAGTTGTTAACATCAATATGCGAGCAGTGGGTGGGTAAGTGTAGACGCTTGGAGGTCTTTCATAGGTCAGTTGACTGATGCGGCAATTTAACGCGAAAAATTTCAACAGTGTTGCAGTCCCCACTTTTAGTCCCGCTTTCCCATCCTTCCGTCCACATAGCTGTCATTGCGCCTCCCATCTCCTCCAGCTTTTAGGACAAAAGCGCTTCGAGTTAGGCTGCATTGTTTTAAAATTGTATATATAATGCCGAAAGCCTGCTGCCTTTTGCATTCCCTTCTCCAGACTGTTGGAGTTTATCTGATCACTCTGTAGGTGATGCTTGTAGCATTTCTAAATCCTTCAGTTTCATGCAATTCTTTGACAGAAGGTAAAATTGATACGTTTAGTAGTATGAATAAGAATTGGGAGTGTATAATGTTTGCACAGTCAGTGATTCGGTGTGAAAGCGTTTGGTGGGAAGGTATGCGGATATATCATTTAATAAGTAATAGTTGTAAGAATTACTGGAATTCTTGTAGAAGTAGGCGTAATGGATTCTTTCGATTTTATTAAGTCTGAGGCAGACGTGAATGTCCACGTGATTTTTCGGCAAAGCAGAGTCATACGCTCAAGAAACAATTTGGCAAAGTTTTCTAGTAGGGTGGTCCTTCTTTCTCTAGATATTATCGGGGAAGGAGGATTACGCAGGTGCGCTCATTCACAGTCGTTATTGTATTTGCTGCGACGTCTGTACATATTGCACTGTCCGCTGAAGGCCTTTCGCTCCATGCAACAGTTTCGTTTGTTTTTTCCAGCCACTTGAACTGTTCTGGTGGTCCGAAAAAAATGGTTCCCAAAATATAAGTAGCAGAGCCGATGTCCAGCCTGCAGATTTTGCTCCCAGGCATAGTGATATAGTAGTTCTTGATATTTTTGAGACTGAAGAAGCGCGAAGTCACATTTTTCACTGTTTCCGTTGCTGGACGCATTTAGCTGATGGGAGAGCTGTCATGTGAGCAAGCTGATATCGTTATCAGGTGTTCCATATCTGTCGAGTCTTAGGCAGTTTTCAGGAAGTGGGGTCAAATCCAGCAGCAAAAATGTTTCCGAGTAGTCAGAACCCGTCGAGTGCTCACTACGGATTGGTACGATGAAAAGCACCTATGTTAGTGAAGAGTATGTCGGTGAATCATATTGGAGATGCATTAATACTTGACTGATGACGTCCAAAGTAAGTCTTGCTATATGTTCGAACTCGATAGAAAGTTTCTTTCCGTCATTTTTATGTCCGTTAAGAATCTCCTCAGCAGGTATTTGGAACGTAAAAGATGTTAACGTAACCGTTCTTTAAGCAGTTTACTTGCACAGCAAGTTGTTTCGTCAGCTACTGTTACCCTCATCGATGCGCAGTGAAAGAAAGAGCGGTTTGAAAGAAAAAGAAATCAGTGAACAAATTCAGATCGGCTTAAAATTCCACTGAACGAGGTGCCATGCCGTCATAAAAATATCTCCCTCACATGTCTCACAGGTGGTTCGTGATTTTGTGGCTCAGTTAATTTTATAATGTGGGAATGACGCAGTAAACTTCATTATTAGCTCACGGAGCCGTTGGCATGCCGCAACTTTGGATGGAGCTGCTGTGCGGCACTATAGTGGAACTTTCAAAGGTTTAGTAGTGGTTTCTCGAAAGAATGTGCTCTTCGATTTGATAACATCCAATATAGTCCGTCATCTTTCAATGATCGGAATTTGCTACAGATTCGAAAAACCTTTATTTCATCGACACACATGAAAGAGCGCCTAAACGGAAACATATGCAAAACATCTTCAACAAATGAGCCCTTGAAAGCTAACTTTTAAAAAGGAAGTTGCGCTGTTTTGGAAAGAATGGTTCTTGAAAGGTTTTTGCAGCACCGAACATTTATGTACGCAATTCGACCGTGGTGATAAATAATCCTACGATGTTCACTGCACGGTGTGGTGGCTGCGCAATAAATTGGGCCGTCAATCTTCGTAAAGGTCCAGTCGTCTTGAATCTAGAACGTACTGATGCCAAAGCATCTCCGCTTGTACATAGGCAGATTTCATCTTATCCTTCTCTAGTGCACCTCTCTTTCTTCTAACGTGCATTTCTCCAGACTTTGTCTGCTTCTTTTATCTATCAGCAACGTTGGGCGTCTTGGGCGTCTTCGCTGAATACCTGTAGACGGAGAAAGAATTGCTCATTTTCGATGGATATCTTAACCGTTTTGTGCGCAAATAATTCTCATCATTTTGGCTGTAAGCATTCAGTCATTTCACTTCATTTAAGGATAAAACAGCGCTTCTATTCGCTGACTTTGTTCACAAATACCTGAAGATTCCAAGTTCGTTTTTAGCGCATTTCAGCACATTTTTGAATTTTTTTTTCAGGTCAATCTTGCAACCATACCATGTAAAATTTCCTTAGTAGGCAGGGCATTTCCACAGTCACTTCGTTCCACCTATAGGAATAAAACGAAATAGCGGGGAATCGCGAGAAGCGCGTTCTCGGGACCGGGAAGAGGTGAATCGAAGATGCAGGCGAAAGGTGAGGAACACGAGAAAATTCGACGAGAGAACAGCTATGCGACATGTTGAATGTGCATTGTCAAAATGAAACTAGTGGGTCTTATAGCGGTATAAGGCTAATCTTCTTTTTTTGCCATTGATGCTATCTCGGAGCAGTGTTATTTGAATGCCTATTCCAGACGAGGGTTGTATAACCTTGAAGATCTTGCTTCCTTGCTGCACGCCACGCTGATGTGCTCTGGCACCGAATCATCGTATGGAGTTGTCGGTCATGCGCCTTTTTCTTGTTTGTTTTATGATGCTGAAATAGTTCCGGTCGATCCTTTCCTCCTGTCTGGGACCGACCCTCTGCATGCGCTTCTTCACTGTTGAGAGCTTTCTCGCAGTCGCTGGCCAACAAACACATCGGGAACTTTTACTGCCTCACTCATTTAGTGAGAATAAAAATATGGCCGAATATGTGCACTGCTTATGGGAATTTGGAAAAACTTGGATTTTCTGATGTTGTAGTCGTACTTTCATTGAGTGTGATGAAGTCGTCTAATGTGCTCTTTGAATGAGACATGCGAAACGGGAGAGTTTTGCTCTTGGCGTTAAAATTAGTAAGATAAAGTGCACATATTATCGATGAGCTCCAAGGCTGGGTATCAATATTGACAGGAAGAATCTAGAAGCTGAAAGTTTCATTTACTTTCAGTAGCACTTGAATTTGTGCCGCGATATAGTAGGCAATCATCACGAATTCGAGAAGTGTAAGGTGCCGCAAAAGATGTCTTCTAAAAGAAACCGAGGCCTGAAATCACGACAGAGGTCTGCAATACTGCTGTCTTTCTAACGAAGCTGTGCACAGGCAAAACCTACTCGTTAATCAAAACAGAGGGATAATAAGCCAGTTGTGGAGCGCCATATGCTTGATATCGGCCTAAGTGTGGGTACGATCCGCGTTGTTTTTTGCGTCCCAGTTCTAGCTTATCGTTGTTAGGGGCCGCGTCTGTGGAGCCTTGTTGTCTAGAATGTTGCTTGTGGCAGCCAAAAGTGGAAGTCGAATGTATGCTTATTTTCAGGAAGTTCCGAAAGTACCGACGCAACAGGCTTGTTGATCTGCACTGTGAAAAAAAAAGTTTTTCTCTTTTTGATTCTCGGAACACTGCAAACTTCACGAACGCCCATGGTGGAGCAGTTCTTTGCTTTCTCTGGGTTCCTCAGAGTTGCGGGAGATTTAGTACGATTATTGCTGCCTTCGTTCATAAGTTGCTTTGCAACACCAATTCGACAGTTCGTTATTTTTATAATCGCAGCATACGCATGCGCATAACCAAGCTGCAGAAGATTTCATGATGCACGTGCAAGCCGTTGGCTCCAATAACTGTGTTTGAATCATTCAACAAAACATGGCACTGTTACTCGAAGCGTTAAGCTGCTGCAATTTTGAAGTGACAGATAGAAAGCTAAAACGTCATTTTGTGGCCGTCAAAACTGGATGGTCTCTGTGAAGATCCTGGTATTGCTTTGTTGTTGTCGAACCATCATTTCTAAAGGCGATTTGAAAAATGGAATACAATACACTTCACTGGAGCATGCTGGTAGAAATTAAGTGCGCCATGAAAGACCATTGCTATTTCCGATCCTTCCTTTGAATGTTTCATCGCAAAGAGATATCGTAGTCGATGACTCAAAGATCTTAGCTAAATCAGTGTAAACCAAATCCGCTTGAATTGTCGTGTTCAATAACATAACCTAGTCGCACAAGGATTCTTTAATTGACACAGCGAGCGTGGGTCACTTCCGACTGAATCGAAATCCAGCGCTATTCAGTGGAGTCTTTTATGCGGAGTGGTTTGACAAAGGATCTCTTATGATCGTTGCAAAGATCCTGCAAAATAAAGCAAAATGAATTGATCGCGCGATAGTTTGTCACGAAAATATTTGCTAGAAAGATAAAGAGAATATACATTTCCACAGCGAACAGAGGTAGCAGACGAAATGTTACTCATGAAGATGGTACTCTGTGAGACAGGGATTTTCGATGACCAGGATTTTAACAACATCGACGGAATGCCGTCTGGCCTAAACAAAAGTTATCATCAATTGCATCGCTGACATTTGCAGTGCCGCATTCCGCATGAAAACCTGTTTCACTACGGCCAACGCCTTCAGCCACAAGCACAGAGGTGAGAGACAGATGGAGAAAGACCACGTGCGTCCTCGGCGAACAGCGCAGTCCTTGTTACTCAGTATTGAAAACTTCTCAATAGATGTGAAAATATATCGTAGGGAATCAAGAAACAACTTCCAACACGCGCATTGAACGTTCCATCAGAATCATTGATATCTGAGAAAAAAGAGGAATTTTCTATAAAATCAATTTCTTTTATAGTATGCAGCACACATAAATGGTTGAGTCGAATACATACGACGACATGTACTGACGCTGTCGACCTGTGCGAGCGATGGAAGCAGTCGCACGACGAATCATCGAAACCCCATCAGTGATCCGTACTTGCGACAGGTGTCGTTTCTCAGCAAGATCTCGCTATCTTTGCAGATGTGAAGCAAATATCTGAAATATCAGATATGATGGTGATCATGGCGAAAAGACTTGTGTATAAGTATTGTTGCTTTAATTCATAATACTTAACGGGTGATCCTCCCTCATTCTTAAATCTTCGCGAGTTTGGTGTCATTTCAATTGATAGCTTATTGTGGAAAAAACTCATAGACGCGCTGCCCATATTTGACGATATGACGAGGAAACGATGTAAGGAATTTAGCCTATCGAGCCAAATGCAGTTATTTCTTCGAAGTGTCTTCGCAGCCGGAAGAGGAGCAAAGAGAGGGGACATTTGCCCCTGAAATCCTCACTAGCTCTCGAAGGGCTCCTGAAATAGATATTTACTGAAGATGGTTTGAATGTAGCCAGCAAATAACTCCGAATGTTTCTCTTTGCGGACGTCGTGATATTCATTATCGATGACGTAAAAAATTGCGATATTCACTGAATGAGCTCAACAGGGTTGCCAGGAAAATTGGACTTGGCTTTTATAAATACAAAACGAAATAGTGCTATCGTTGGTTTCCCATATAGCTCGATAATATAAATATCCAACTTGTGGAGGAGGCTATACACTTAGGATAGATTGCGCAAATGGACGACTAAGGTCAGTAATATGGCGGAAGAAAAAGAGCGGATTGGCTAAACTTCACCAAGCTCAACAATGTCTATTACGACGCGAAAATAAAATGTACGTGAAGGGAGAATTCTTCACTTCGACGGCCATTCTTGTTCTTCTGTGAGGTGCGAAGCATGTAACATTGCACTGCCTGAAGAAAAGTAACTGGCAGTGATCGATCGAGCACTGGAAAGGCGAATAGAAAACATCAACAAACTGCAACACAACGCAAACGATGAGCTGCATTCTGGATCACATCACTGAAGCAATGTACTAAAGAAAACTAAGATGGACAAGTCATTTAGGCAGGTTATATAACTGCACATGGACTAAGTAAACCCTTTAGCGGTGACCTGGAGATGTAAACCGATTACGCAGCACACAGCAGCAATGTGGGAGGACCGCTGCGGTGACTATATGCAGTTACTTGGATGCGGAAAGGTCAGGATCATGACATATGAGACAGCTGCCAACTCTACCGACGGAGGGAACGGTGAAATCGCGGCTGTTTAAAGTATTAAAGCAAAGTATCCTTACCAAACTCCATCCGTCGTAGTGCACAAGTGGATGTGTAAGCTGAAGTAGAACGCTGCTGCCATCAAATCAATGTCGCCTCTCCAACGCAGAGTATCCACAACGTTCAGCGCTACCTTCCGTTTCCATTATTGCATTTCATCCACTTCGTTACGCGTGACCGTCCACACGAGCATCTCTGAAGTCTACTCACACTCAATTATGATCCCAGCTGTCGTTTTAACCTATCGTTTAGGTTCTCTGAAGCAGTGAATTGTTTTATAACACTGAAAACAATAATTATCCAAGGCTCAGTCTGCTACAATGTGATCAAAGTGATGGGAATCGATCAAGTTTCTGGATGATGATGCTCCGTTCTCTTAATGTAACACGCGAGTGCTCTGAGAGGCATGAATGAATCGCTCGCTATCTAATGCCAACGCCACACTCCATGCTACGAGCCTTTCTTGTGCGAAATAAGCATGCTTGGAGCAGCCTTTGACATCTAACGGTGCTGTGCAAAACCGTGCTGCCTGCTGAGTTTCTGAAGGCGAGTACAGCACACGACTTCTGCCGTTAACAAGCATGTGATTCGCTTTAGTTGACTAAATTAATGAGCTGGATTGTCGAGTACACAAATTTTGTTTCAACAAGTGGTCTCTTGGAATGTTTCGAGTGTGAGGAACTGCTTAGCATGATGCTGAATGTAAAAACAATTCCCATCACCTCTAACTGCATCATGGCTCATTCTCCTGGTTTCTTGATTGACTTGGCATAAGCACGAGTCGGTGGACAGGTAACTTGCATATGAGGCAAGTACTTCATCTAAGCATCATTCAGTCATTGTTGATTAATGTCACGAATCAGGTGCTCTTGGTAGCCTCATCTTCTCCCCCGCATCACCTTACGAAATGTCTTCTTTGCCGCGAATTACGCACTTCAGCTGACTGCTTACCTTGGACGTTTCCTGTATTGTAACCACTTGTGATCGTCTGCCATGTAATTCACAACTCTTCGAATCGGGAGCATGTCGTCTTAAAGTCTCTTTTTTTCATAATCCTGATGGTATAAGTCGCAGCTGAAGTGCTACATGGAATCAAATTATGACAACGCAGCTAACTATACGCTGAAAGCGTCGTTTGGCTTTTTCAACATTAAAGGAACTTACAATGTCCACTATCGATGTCTATACGCGAAAGAAATAAAGTGATGGAGCTGTCGAGCTGAAGAATTCTCAGTTGGTGCGTAAAACAATCAGATGAAAGATTCATTCATGAACAGCTACTTTGAGTTCAGTGCAACTTTAAGAACGAATGGGCTATTTTTTCAAACCGTCGAATGTCGTTTCATGAATTCAGTTGTTCACTGAGAACGCAATGTCGTAAATGCACGAGAATACTGCATAAAATAACGCGAGAGGCGATAATGATATGTCATTCGCGCGTTACATATGGAACTGATGTTACAGGAAAGTTCTTGTTTTTGGCTCCGCTTATCAGTGATTCTTCCAGAGCATTTAATACTCACGGAAATATAGTGAAACTCGTCTTTCGAATTTTGTTTCCTTACAGTGCATTTTCCTATTTACTGCGACGTTCTTATTGCTGAGTGACCACTGCTATGCCGCTCTTTGAGGACGAGCGCGTCCTCCCTGCGTCTTGCTCCTGCGTTTGTGGCTAAGTGGGTCGATCCCTTGCTGTATGCCCCACATCGATGTGATCCAGTCAACGTATTGGCTGTTGTTATTCCTTCGTTCGATTTCTGCTTCGTGCGGCCATTGCAAAGGAAGGAGGGCGGGGGTTCACTTCGATGTCTGTATGTAGCCAACGTCCACTCCTTCTTTTATCACTTCTTCCGTCTTCTTTATTTTTTCCTACGGATAAGAGTTATCTCCACGGCGGTAGTTTCCGAACTGTTATCAACACTCACGTTGTGGTCGTTAGCCACCAATACGTCTCCGCATTTAAAATGAGTCGTGATGGCCGAACTCCTTGGCCACCCCCAATGGAAGCGTTGACGGCAAATGGGCAGTATAGTATAGCGACGTTGATGTACTCGGTGTAGATGTACCATATATTTCGTAAATGCAGCAGAAGGGCGATGACAGCGACCATATTTCGTGATTGACAGTACCCTGCATCTTCCATCTATTTCTGAGGTCCTTAATGCTCGGTTTCGAAAGAGTGAGGGATGAGGCCGTCATTGAGCCTAGAGTTTTAAGTATTTCCCTTTCGCTTAGTTAACATCTACATTTATCGAAAGCGGTGTTTTTTACAGTGAGCTTTCTCCTTTCTTTTCATAGGAAGTGCTGCAGATTCCGTAGCCCAAATAAATGTGCTGAAATCAGCATGCAACAGCAGGTGCTTTCAGTCTAGCCGGTCCGAATTGAGGGATGAGTGTCTTTTCGCACCACCCACCTCCATTTTTTCCTATGCAACCACTAAGTTGAATTTTGTAGTTTCTTTTCTGTCTGAACCGTTATGCTGATGATATTAATTTCGTGTCGAATCGATATCTAATTTGTTCTCGCCAACGTTCAATTTTCTCTCCGAGCGTAGTCATCTGGAGGTTAATGGGAAGTCGCGAACGCTTTCATTGGGGTATTCGTTGAATCGTTTTCGCTTATTTCGTATAGTCCTAGCTTCCCAGTGTTGTATGAGGATTTTGTCGAGTCATCGTAGGGAAAGCTTCGTATGCTAAAAGCAGTGCTGCTATACCGTTCATTCAGCTTCTCATAGAGTCCAGGCTTTGTATATTTAATTTCAACCAGATCTTGTTAGGAGAGTTTATCCAGTATACTGGATGGGAACTTGAGGTGCAGTTTTACTTGTAGCTACCTCATCACGTCTGAGTGTCTTAACATTGCATTTGTCCTGTGGTTTGCGTCTTATCGCCCATAAAATATGATCCCAAAAAAATATTTAAATAGAAGGTGAGGCAGCTATCATCAAAAAGTGCGATCAACGTCAGAGGGAAATCCCGTTTCAACGTAACTCTGTCATCGGAACCCTCACGTAGCATCTAACACAAGCAGTTGTCTGATCCATGAGAGCAGTGCAGTTTTTGGAAGAAAACTTCATAGCTAAAGGAGTTAGTTATCTTCGGGTAACTGTCACATTGTATTGGCATATTAGGAGGGGAAGCCGAAGGAGGAGAACGTGATCGCCAGAAGTCGATCGAAGATGAAACTTAAGAAGAGAAACCTTCGGAAAGAGGCTTATTGGGAGCAGCTGCGTGCTGCGATGGACACATCTTTCTACTGAAGCAGGAATATCGAAGCACAGGCAACACATAGTTGCACACTTCCTCTGTGGCAGCTAAAATGTGCATGTTTCGTGCGTACAGAATGCCACAATTCCTTGTTGCAGCTTAAACCCATGAATTCTGTGTTCTGCGCTGCTGTGAATGGCGCATATCTGTACATGGCTTTAAGGCACATATATCTCGCCTCAAACAAATGTTCATTTATAGCCAACAGCAACTCAAAAATGCTTCGGTCTACATAAATCATTATGAAATTTACAGACAGCGAGGAAAAGGAAGGAACGGAAACAAAGACACAGTGGACTTATGGCCCCTGTTAACTTCGACACAGTCTTGACATCGTTCTCTTTCCTTGAGGTGTTGTATGGAAGATCAAATGCTCGAATAAAGGAACGCCTGAACCGCTTCTTATAAACAATGGCACGTAATCAGGAGGTCCCGCTGTGACTTATACTTTCGCTTACATCACGTAAATTCGTGGCACGAGACGTAGGCATAGTGATCACGAAAACCCTGATTTAAACAAATCCACTGGTGACTTCTCCATTTTTCAGGATTCCGGGATTTCAACGCTTCAACTACCTCTCATCGTCCCACGTCACTGTTTACATGAACGGGAAAATAGACCGGAAGTTCTGCTGCATGTGATTCATCTGGCACCAAGTCAGGCAAAACCAAAACTACATATTCTCCAAATCCCACCTCCTGATTCAGTTGGCAGCTAACCTTTCAAATCTTTGTAAAGTAAAACAGCATATACGGTGCAGATGATAAATGAACATGCCGTGCGATAGAAACATTCTTGCATGACACATAGAAACACTCACATTACAACTTCACGCGCCCTCGACATTTTTGTCACCGTTTACGACAAATTGTGAATGAATATTGGTGGATTCTTTACTCCTAATGCATCAAGATGGCGCCCAAGCATCAATTTGGCGGGCGCACTTAGAAAAGCATAATTCTGCAATATGGGGAGGAAAGTGAGTACCGCGAACAGAGTGAATGGCAACATATTAACATGAACTGGAAATGAACTCCACTTCTAATCTTATCGCCCAGATGGTTAGACAAATGAAGGACTCTATCCAAGATCGACCCAAACGGTTGCTACATTTGCTGGGTCTCCAACACAGAACACCTTCGACTTCGTTGACGTCTACCGTATATGGGTTTACCGGTCTTCCGCCTAGTACTAGGCCGGTCGCCTAGTTCTTTCAAATTTTAACTTAACCAATCATCTGCTGCTTTCATTAATTAGCTAAATTCTCTGCAACGTTCGGCCCAACTACAGTTATGATGCAAGCTGAGAATATCTCGTTTCCTTCGCTGGAAGGCAGCGAGTGATCTTTTCCATACACCGAACGATGAACGACGATGACAGATAACCGTGTAAACTCCCCAACTATGTGATCTCTTGCATGCTCGTAATACAAGCGCTACAAATGTTAGCCGCTATCAAAACACATTAACACCGTCCGTAACGAAACAAAACAACAACGGTTTTAGCAACAAGCGACAACAACCTGTACGAAAAAGAACCCCCACAGCGCTTTCATCCCTCAACTATCCATCCAAATTCCGAAGTTCAGAAGCACGCACGTTTAAGGATCTGGCTAACAAATCCTTCTGTTCGGCAATGTGAGTAAACTTGTTTCCAGTTGCAGGAGAAGATGATGGCGATCTCCCCGCGTATTTCAGGGCACGATTCCCCCTGCAGAAAATACTTCAAGATCACATCAAAGCACAGCATTTGTACGCCGTCTAGATCAAGCAATCTTCCAATGGGTAAACAACAGTGGCTTCAAGTAACCCAGGGTGCAAATGAACTTTTCCAATAACATTCCTCTAAACATTTATTTATGAACCATCCAAGTATATAAGTGGCCTAATTTTCATGCACCCAAAGAGTGTTTGCTTATGACATTCACCTGCCACGCTCCGTGAAAAACATTTCAATTCTGCGAGGATCCGTAGGCATAAAAATACGACTCACGAGCTGCCAAATGGTTCACACATTTAGCAATCTCACGAATATGGAGCTCCTCCAGTCACTGCACTTTCTCGGCCCGTTTCCCCGTCCCTTGTTCCTAGCCATGAAGAAATTTAATGAAGCAAACACCCGAAAAAAAAGCCAACTTGGTAAGAAGCGAGTTGAATCTTGGTTGCACGAATGTCCAAGCACCAGCATTTTTGTGCTCTTCTTGTGCCCATACCACCTGTGTATCTTTATAGCGCAAACACTCCGCTTCTACCAAGTCGTACGGAAATGGGCTGATTTGCTCGATGCGGCAAATCGCCACTCTCGATTCGAGATTCAGATGCTTGCGAGCAGCCACTAAATCGTAATACACTTTCCCTGAAACACTTCACCTCGCACAATGAGAGAAAATATTGCGGAAAACCCATGATATAAATATGATAAAAATTCGTAAAACTATCAAGAAATATTACAGATACCTCGACCATATTATGCGACAGGAAAAATGATGAAACCCCTTCAGTAAATTATTTCATGAATGGAAATGAGTGGCAGAACAAAAAGATGGATGGGGGCTTAAAAATCTATTGGAAACATGGATTTATTGATTTAAAATGACTCCTTCTCTTACGATTCCTCCGGATAGATTACGCCTCCCAATGCACAAGAATTTACTCCGACCTTCCGTGACTGTTTAAATGCACCTCGACATCCTTTTCGCTTTCTGAGTTCTGGCTTATCACGTGTGGTGCTTAGAAGACAGTGATAGCATCATAGCTCTTCCGTAAAAATTTTGCACTTGTAGGAACTCAGGAAAGAACTTCTCAACCGCAACCTTTTCTAACATTTTGGATATCCGTTAATTTTTCATCTTATGCGAATCCTATTACAGAGCTTTTTTAAGCTGCATCCCACATAATATAATTGAGAGAATTAACTAGCATGATATATGTCCTCGAAGTACTTGAATAAGGCGGTTTACCTTAGTCAACTTATCAGAAACCCTCTTCCCGACTTCAAAAATATGCTAAAGAAGCTTGAAAAAGATAACAAACCACAACAAAAAATGAGACGGTCAACATTTTGCGGTGATTTCGAAGCGGGTCCAATTTCGGGCAATACACGCTTGAATTTTGTGTTCGGTAAAAAGTCCTCTATAGGGGATCTTGCCATTGGATGACGGAGCAGAGACTTTGGAGCGAACTGCACCAACGGCTTCCTTAAAGTATACTTAATGAAGTCAAAGCTGATCAAATCCCTAAAAATAGCCTTATAATCTCCAAATTTAACGAAAAGGAAGTAGCGAACAACAGAAAGTATGCAATCGTAGACAGCACAAATCCCTTTTTTCATTTTTTAGGGCATGAGAATAAAAACTGGCTGTTGTAAGGTTTTGCTATCAGAAAATGTGGTTCACAGATAAGTCTTCAACAAGCAAAATGAAACCGAAGTTATTGTAAAAGTTGTAGAAGGCGATGAGAAAATGCGAATGCTTCTATGACCGCAAAGGATTTTCCGGTGAGCTGTTTTATGAGATGCACCAAAAATCCGCTGCAGTTTGACAAGGAAAAAGTCCATTTCTCACTCTGTTTGCTTATACAAAGTGTCTATCAAGAGCTGCCAAGAACTGCGCATCTCGCACAAACATAGGAAGGACCAGTAAACCATAGAGAAAGACTGCAAAAGGATTAAAAGCTGATGTAGAGGATTGATATCAACAAGGATCCATGAAATCCATCGGAGCAAATAAATACCACCAACATGCCGCCTCTTCAGACGTCCGCTTTATCCACTCAACAATCAAAAGTTATTCGAAAAGGTGTTGGTAGATGTATCCCAGCAAGAAATTCGTCAACAGCGTCCATGAAACTTTGGCAACTAATAGTAGCCGGCGATCAGATTATCGAGCAATTCAAAATGGCTGTCAGATTCGACGATTCGGAACGCTAGGCACTTACCTCACTTACCCTGGAACACATTCTCTTGAATCACTTCCTGTAAGACTTCAAATGTTTACTGCTCAAAATCCTGAGACCTGCAAAGTAAAACCTGTACCCGAAAAACTGCGCATTTTTTTTCAAAATTCTGCTCCTTAAAAACCTGAAAAAGTGAATATATACTGCCAAAACAAGGTGAGCCAAAGAAATGCAATATGTCTCAAATTTAGATTATGCTCCAAAATAAAACCCAACAACACATGCAGCATGGCAACCTCGACTTTGTTGAAATGATAAGCGCTCACTGTTGAAACATAAATAAGTAAAGCATGATCGATAGAAGTGATGCCACAAACTGAACGAGGACAGGCCTTTTGGTAAACGAAATTCCATGCTACACATGCGCAAGCACATTGCAGAATAACTGTTGCCTTAATCGACCTGGATGGCATGAGAACTTGTCTTCTGTAGACATGAAAAAGATTTGCAGGCGTCGTACAGTTGGTCACAATCCAATTCGTGTCATAGAGCTGCTGCGCCTCGAACGTTGGCCCGAAAGGGGTTTTCTGAAATATCGCCGATTTCCTTTTTCCTCACCGGTTTCGCTTCATCGTCATATTCATTGAAATTCAGACCACGCATGAGCAAGTATTCCCTCTCCTTTAAACATACACAACGTCTAGACGAACTTCACAATTTTCTACAAATATTACCACGTTCCAATCAAAAAATATGATTTTTCACTGGGCCTACTCAGCACAGACTTGGTGGTAAGCAAAATGGCAGCAAAATGGCATCATCCAAGGGATCAGTTGCAACGTCGCAACACTTCATAAATTCTCGCTGTCCTTTATGCAATACACTGAAGGCAAATCATGATCGGAATGCCGGTCATCTCAAACGTCTGTTACCTCCCTCTACCGGGATCTGCTCATCGACTCACTATTCCCATTTTGGTTTGGCGTCAAAAGGAAAATCAGGCTGCATTAGCACAACAAACAACCGGCCAACTTCAGTTGCCCACTTGAAGAAGGATGAGAAAGAAAGGGGAATGGCAAGCAGAATTATACGACGGCACTGATGATCAACGTATGAGGCTGCAGGAGAATGAAAACACATGAAGGCCGAGCGAGCAAAAACAGTAAAAATCATAATGAAATCGAAGATGGACCTACGCACAATTATAGGGAGTTCCGGTTTAAACAATAACGGCACTTTTAAGTACGAGCAGCAGAAGTTCCCAAAAGGCGATGGCTGGAGCGTAAAAAGACAAGAATAGTGGGCGGAAAACACTTAATGTGCTTAATTGGATAGATGGGCAGTTGAACAACCATTCTAACCTCAAAACTTGCAAAAGTCTCAATATTTATATGCAATCTTACCAATACGAGAAGTCATTTAGCTTGGTGGCACCGGCTGTGCATTCTGCTCACCTGATGACTATTCAAACGTGGGAATCACTGGCCGACGAGACATTTGTAAAAGAAATGCTATTTCTGGATGCTCAGAAGTAACCCACTTGTTACCGACTGTGGAATACTACACAGGACTAAGATACGGATGAAGTGATCCTCGGATTTATAAATGCAGTGATGAAATTCACCGCTCAAACCTTCAGAAACATTCACGCACATGATCATATGTTAAAGATTTAAGGTAATACCGATAGTGCAGCATGTGACTGACCTGAACGTCTCCCAGAAGCAAGTTCGCCAAACGACTATAACACTCCACTGTTCGACTATCCACATAGACCGCCCATCTTCTGAGGGAGTCCCAGCTCTGCCCTTAACGTCTCGAGTTTCTAGGTCGGAAACTCGCTTTATTAGATTTAAAGATCTGAGTTTCACAAACCGATCTTTAAGATGCCCATACAACATATAAGAGCTCGTATTTCTGCTTCCATCTCCATCGTTGTTACGTCAGATACAGTTACTTTTACGGTGTTTCCCTTGGTATGAAACACGAATAAAACTAGTTACATCTGCGTCGAATGCATCATCCTCGTTGCAGAGCTGCAGATAGCGTTCCACACGTGCGCTGCTGTGTTCAGGACCCATCCCTTCGTAACCATGAGGCAACGACAACACCAATCCCGACTGACGGATCCACTTCGACTGACCTGAAATTAGTGACAGGCACTATACCTACCAAGTAGTTCATCAACTTCCTCAATATTCAGCAGCAAACAAATTCAGCGAGGGTGAATAGCTTCCTTCGTAACTCACTGTATTAATAATGGTCGAGGCTACTGTGAAAAACGGTATCGTGGAGTGCGATCGTCCTCAAAACAAAAGGAGGGTCCAAAGCAGTGCTTCCAATGTAAATGCAATCACGCAATGGCTACCACATGGTTTGTAGTACGATGCTCTGCTCTATAAACTCGATTCCATCGGAATATTTCGGTGAAAAAAGTAAACTCATTGGAGATTGATTCTTCAAAGCAGAATCCGAATGACAGAAGTACGGTGAAAACATTCAGAGTTTGTCCTACAACCAGCATCACCCTGGGAGTCGAAGATCCGTCACTACATCAGATCGAAATCTTCTGTAGAGGAAACTGAGAAAAAATCAAAAAACTGCTCTTTGAGAAGAATCACATGGGGACTACATATCACAATCTCGGCCGTTAGTCAGTCGGAAAAGCAACCACTTCGATTTCATTTTGACCTATACTTGAAGTGAAATGAAGCTTCTCTCCGACTGCTTTGAAACAGTACTCCAATGATTTAACTAGGCAAAGTTAAAAACGCAATCTAATCTACCTATAAAAAGAGCCATTACAGCTGTCATTCGCATATCCTGCTTTGACCAGTCCGTAATTGCGATCATTGCTGGACCTCACAAATAAATCAACCACAGCTTCGATACAATGTGGGCAGAGCTAACCATATTGCTTTTAACCTCATGTCATTGTGTAGGAACAGTTGAAACCTGTTTATATAAACCTCTTGTCACTGCAAACTTACTGTTAATTTCATGCATCTCTTAAGTGGCTACTTTCTTGCTACAACCTCCAGCAACTCCGTGTTTGCAATTTTCCAAGGTTAATTCATGGAGGGATATTTCAAGCTGAGTTTATATGTGACTTAATGTTCCCAAACAGTCGCCTCAAATGAAAAGAACGTAGATCATTTTTTGGTATGATCATTACTTGCGGCACATAGCTAAGAATACTAAAGAAGAAGATGAAAAGCTTGAGAAGAAGTGACTAAATATCTTCATTTTCGTAGGCCTCAGGAAGGCGATGACCGAGATTCTCAGTCGAAGAGTGGCAAAACAGGAAGCGAGGGAACAGGAACAACCAGACAGAATTCATAAAATTAGAAGACCCGCCTCTCAACGGCTGCATCATCAATAGATGAATGCGGAATAATAGACGGCCCCTCTTACAACTACCGCCCGCTCGCCTTCCCTCCCTCATTTGATGACCTTTTCGACAAAGTCCATCGGGACGCTTTCGCTTCCACCTTATTCTGGGCAGCAGAAACATCAACAAGGATCAAAATCATTTCTTCGCAATTCAGACACGTTCTAATTTTAACTGTCTGTCCGCACAGAGCTGATAGACTTTATTTAATGAAAAGCGCATAGCCATGTGATAAAAAACAAACAGGAAGCAGCAAGACGTGAGGGGAACAAACACCTGAACAGATGAACTGATCGATGATGGACTGCGCGTTGTTAGCAAAGTCTCCGAATTGAGCTTCCCAAATGATCAACGAGTTTGGATCCACCAACGAGTAGCCTAGTTCAAATCCGAGGATACCGTATTCGGACAGCGACGAGTTGCATACCGTATATTCCGCTTGCTGCAAACAGACTCTTTCATGGACATCAAAGCACCTCATTAAAAAGATCGACAAGCAAGTCTTCATCTGCCTTCATCAAATGATAAATGCTCTCCAAGAAATAGGCTTATTTCCGAATAAATAAGGAGTTGCGCCCGGCGGGAAACCCATGTCCACAAGTGAGCCCTCGCGCCATCCTTACTTTAATGCTCATCTCCACTGCTCCTCTCCTTTTTCGTCAGAATTTCGCTGCTAGATGCATGAAAAGTGTGTCGTGCGTAGATTTCAAGGCCGGTATTGATAAACTGCATCGACGACATGTGTGACATTCCGTTCCGAGAACATTCAGGAAAATCACGAAACGGATGATTATACAGCAGAACAAAAAACTACCTGATGAAAATTGGTGAAATCAGTGAAAATCAAAGCGAAATCCTAACTTTTTCTTCCCTACAATATTATTTTGCATGTTTTTTGCTGTCAAACGAGGCAAATAGTCTCAGTGCTTTCCTCCGTTCCATAAATATTTCAAACTTTCAAGATCGACATCAAAAATCTGTGAAAGGCCGAAGGGTATGCATACGCTTACGGCAACAGCTGCTGTGTCCACAAGGGAAGGAACGAACGCACAAATAAAGCTACGTCTGCCATGCACAGCATAATTATTTCTCACGTTGGAAAGCGCTTGTAGCCTACTGCTACCACTTTAGGGGCCGGACATCTTGCCACAGGTTCGAAAAACCGAAAAAGATAGTCAAGACACACTGGGAAGCAGGTGGAGAGATGGAATGAAAGAAGTTTGCCCCAAGACTGAATCGTTCGAGCAACAGCGGAAAAACGATAATAACAAAAAATACACGAAAACTATTTCTTCGTTAAATACAGTGAAAGCCACATCAGATTGTTCACTCGCCAAAAGTCCCACTCATAAGGGAAGGTTTGAGCGTTTCCCTTCATCAGTGAGCCAAAAGAGCGAAGATGTACAAGTTTTGAAGAAAGCTATAAGCCACTAAACAAATAACAACAGAGAGAAGGAAGAAAGGATGAAATGACGAAACCCAAGAGAAGTTGCGCCACATTCATCAGCAGAAAAATGAAAGCGCAATGGCCTTACGAGCTCTGCGAAATTGTTTTATGCAGTGCTTCCAACCTGAGAAGTTTTCAGACTGTGGCAGCATTAAGCATTCTAGTCTCGCCGAGTAACCAAAAACCGTTTTCTCTCCTATCACTTAGGGTCATTCGAAATTTCATCCTAGCCCAATTCAGAAGTCCACTGAAAGGGGACTTAACGAAGGCGCGAGGAGCCCATAAATAAAATTAAAGAGGAGATGAGCGCATCTACTTTTACATCCACTCTTTCGCTGCTTTGTTAAAGAGTATCACGGTATATATATATATATATATATATATATATATAATATATATGCCGTGATACTCAGTGTATATATTAATATTTACATTTGTATTTCTATATATGTACAGCAGAACAATTGCTACCGAATGCTTATGTTATCACCCAGCGCAAATGAGCCTTTTTCCGGAAAGGCATCGCAACAATTCGCTTCTTCCTTCATCAGAATATCGAGTTCTTTGGCCAACCTCACTTCTTTTTCTAACATTGAATCATGCTCTCCCACTTATTCCTCTACTTTATTGCGATTCCCAGTTTAAATCGTTAATTTTAATCGAATTTTCCTTGAGAGATGAAAACAACAATTCGTGAAGTGAGGAAGTGAAAAGAAGAAAGTAAAATCGAACATCTTCTGAAAGATCATTGAGCGAAATATAAGTCTTTTGGTCGATCTTCTGATCATGCAACACGTGATGCCTATGAGAAAAGGTTCCTCGCTCAACATCCTGCCCTGAGAGGCGTACATGTGTCCCTAAAAAAATGCCAATGGATCATGAGAGAAAGATTATTGCGTAGAAAATCCCAAAGCAATATTAATTGTAGTCATAAAACATCTGTGAAGAATATCTAAACTCAAATGATAGCAAGAAAGTCTTTATGATATTTAAAAAGTCAAGTCATAACAAATGTCT
The DNA here is from genome assembly GCA_037576465.1 of Parascaris univalens. Classification (NCBI taxonomy): domain Eukaryota; kingdom Metazoa; phylum Nematoda; class Chromadorea; order Rhabditida; family Ascarididae; genus Parascaris; species Parascaris univalens. The sequence goes on from CM075173.1 coordinate 28,051,342, forward strand.
ACATTTACCAAGCTACGGGTCTACTAAGCGATAGGCGGATGAGGGAGACAGGTACAAGGTGTCGTGTATGCTACCCCGGAAGCATTCAGCGTTATGTATGATGTCAGTGGGTTGGTATAGTTTGCAAGCTCCCATATATTCTCTAATGACTCCTCCCAATATCTCTTTTGAGAACCGAAAGAGGTACCACTATTTTTTAACTTGCTTTGTGGGTCATAAAGATCTTTTACCCACCAGAGAGAGCAAACCCAACGAATAACAAGAAAACTTAAAAAAGCAAGCACGAGTAAGTGAACACCTCTCAAAATAGCTTCCAAACCAGCGTGTCAGCACATCTGTAGACAAATAAGCTCAGTCGAATGACCCTCCAGCCTATCTGCGCGACCTGAGCGATTGCTCTTAAAGTGATAATGAAGATGCACCTTCGAGAAGAAGCGATCCGAAGGCAAGGGCCTCACCACATGCCCAATCATAGCTGTTGTCCTTACGCATCTGTTGGCGCCCTTTTAGAATCCTTTCGAGACCCTTGTGCACGTTGAAGTCTCAAAATCCACTGTTCATCTCAATTCCTCATTAAGAAACAGTACAGGATAACCAAAATAGAAAAGTCATGCTTCATTTTCGTTGACCGTTGATAGTGCGGTGACTTCAGTTCACCCGTAAACCCTTGATATGCAGTACCAACCCAAACGGTCGTCACAACGTGCATCGCTCTATCAACTTAGAATTTCATCTCAAAAAAATAAACTTAAAGAAGGCCGGAATCAGAGGGATGAGAAAAGTTTTCTTAGATTTCTGATTACTCTTATTGGTCAAAGCGTTGTAGTATCTGGTCAAATTGTCTGCGCATAAATGAACGGTGTTTTCTGCAGTATCCTTCGAAATTAGCATCAATTGCTCCGGAGCTCGAAACGCGCTACACAATAAACTATCCACAGACTACTTCAAGAATAAAAATTGAAACAATGATCAAACTGAGGAAACAAAAAAAAACTGAGGGCTGAAACTGCAGATAGGAACGAAAAAATGTGAGGAACATGCAAAACAAAAGCATCGGAAATGAGGAATGCCGATGGGCATAAGCTATCACGGAAATGATAAAATGGAGCAGCATGATTGCTGCTAACGTTTTTCTCATTTAGTTGCCTTGTTTACATTCGTTTTACAGTCTCCTTCAACGCCTCTCAAAGGAATTATATCACTTTCCAGTTATAAACAACGTCAAGCAAGTTCAATAGCAATCCAGAATGCTCTCGCAAACACCGACATAAAGAACATAGCACTAGTGGTAAAAATTCGATGCAAGCAGCTGCAAAGGCCACTCGCAAGAGATGATATTCCCTTCGGAATATACCACATGAACATTTCACAGCAGCGCATTCAGGTTAAAATTCCGACTGTCCAAATAGACGGCTCTATTTGTTGATGCTCTGGACACTGGATGTTACAGAACTGCATAGAAACAAATCATATTCCCTATTTCGGCAGAAACAGAAAAACAGTCGAAACCCTTTGGAATGGAAGAAAACTTGTCAAGAATGAGGTCGATCTGCTCTTTCGCGACCCCTGTAGTCGAAAATTTCAGCGGATCTCGTTTCATGAAGAACGCGTCCCATGGTGAATCCAACCAATCACGATTTCGAATACACGTTACATTTTGTGCTTCCACATATGCTTCTTCCAAGATTGCATTGTATTTGCCAATCTCTTCCTGCAATAGCACTCTGATAGAGAAACTACGTTAATTTTCGGTTGCAGTGGTGGCCTCATTCTATGCTCAAACGATGACTTCTAAGGATGATGCGATTTGCTGCTTGAGTTCAGGGTCATATTAATATTGGTGATTCAAGGAGGAGGAGGGAGGTGTTCCTTAAGCCTATGTCGTGCGGCTTGCGATTTTTACGACTTAATTTACAGGATGCGGATCCATACCGATAGTATTCTTAACTTTTCAGCCCGTTTTGCCCTTATAGGAATTCATCACTATTAAGTTCAATATCTTCCGTTTAAATGCTTACAAGAGTATATCCTATTACTTTGTATGTATTTGCCACCTGCAGCTGCTTCATGCGTGTCTGTGTTGCAATTCGCCAACGAGAAGACAGGGAGAAGGCAGCCGTTGATTTCTGGTCGGCCTAACTCATAAGTGAATTTGAAAGAAGCAATTGAGCCTCACTTGGAACTCACTAAGTATCTTAGCTAAATTAGCAAATGAAATAACCAGACTAGCTGCAATTTCAACGTACCTGTAAAATCTGCAGAAGTGAGTGTCACATAAGAGAGGCGCATCAGAATAAACCATGAAAATAATCTTCAAGTGCCACTTAAACAAGTCTCAACAGCAACATCACATCTCATCCCTGGCAAATGAACGTTAATATAACAAATTAAACAGAATGAAGATTACCTTGATGAAGTGCTCATCCACTACGCGTTCATCAAGAATATTTTGTTGGTACTTTGTGAATACAGATTTCATCTGCCTGATCCGTTGATACATGAGCGGTTGTGTGAACATCGGTTCATCGAGCTCATTGTGGCCTTGACGTCGATAGCATACCAAGTCGATGATTACGTCCTTAACATTCATTACCATCACAAGCAAAGCGTTCCTGCTTCACAAAGAGATGTTCATAACAAAATGACAACAGACGGTTACATGAATCACTTGTCTGCAACAGCGTTTCTTATAACGAATGAGAGGAGAATGCAATTTTTTTAACTGCTGAGGAAGATGGTTAGATTCTTATGTAAAAAAAGAATGGAGAGAACATAATCGGAACGCTAAAAAATAATAAAATCACGAAAAGAGGATAATAATTTTGGAGTGTCAATAAGCGCCGTGAGCGCCACGAAGTCAGCTTTTTCGGCACAAATTACAGGACACATAATACGATTATTAACACACTTTCAGAGGTGGTCGTCTGGAACTTCACACACAAGGACCAAGCTCAACTTAAGTGTACGTCGACTGACTCCGAAGGCAACGCGCATAAAATACAAACAGATACATACTGCAAACAGTGCAGGGTACCAAAGCAACAGCTTTGACACTGATCTCATGTGTTGCCAATTAGATGAGACTGCCAGCAGCAAAAATGTCTAAGAACACGCTTGGCTCATTTACAACGAGTTGCCGCTTGACAGACTTTCTCTAGCGAAATCATTGCCTGCAATGGCCAATAAACTAAACCCATTATTTCAAGTTACACGGAGTGACAGGAGACAAGAGGTGCACGCAATCTGATGATTTTCTTAACAGAACTTAGGGCGAAGACTAGTGGAATTAAAGTGAAAGTGGTCGAGGAGTCACAAAAATGAAGATCACGATACGCTCCCTCAGAATCCACACCATCACCCACACTTTTAAAATAGTTCATAGCGTACCTTTTGTTTGAGGTAGCTGCTTTATCAGGCAGTGCAGGAGCTCTTCTTTAACTACATCCTTCACGTTATGTCGCCAAAAAGTTGTTTTTCGAAACCAAAAAGGAATCACGATCAAATTCACTATTCTTCGTTTCCTAATCACAGAAGCAAACCATGACGTTTTAAAGACAGAAAGGAAGGCTGGCAATCGACGACTGACACCTTCACCGAATTTCAACTCAGAAGCAATATGGACCTATAATAATCCAGTCACCACTGAAACACCTGCGGTCACAGAGTGCAGTCACGTCGCCCCACTGCCTCGCATCAGCAATATGAGAACAACCGAACATTAAAAATAAAACAAAACCATCTGCCCACTTTCTTGAAGGTGCGACGCCACTCGGCAGCAACGTTACACACGTAAATCACCGCTTCCGGATCATCGCTATTAACATGGAATATAGGACACCCTAGCAGACGCCCAATATCTGTGCAGTAAGGCGAGGATCTTGATGAACGAGGGTCCGTTGTGAAACCGACCTGCAAATATAAAATGTACGCTTATCTTCGGCTTGACAGAGATGCATTCAAATTGCTTGCCCATTATGTATGTATCACCTATCCAAGCAGTCCTGGTTTTATTTGTTGCGTAGTTATGCCAAATAAAAGCATGCTGGATTCGATTGGTGTCGTTGGAGTAGGTCCCCTCAAAACGCTCGTCCACATGTGCAATCCTAGACGGAGAGATATACCGCAGCAAGTGACTCTTCAAACACAACGGCTCTGTTCTATTTCTGCAAAAGCTGTGCACTCCATGTAATATAGCGCCATAAACCGCGATTATCGCAGATTCTCAGTTTTCCGAATACTGGGTACCACCTATAAAAAACGACGTTTCATGGACAGACGAATGGTTAAAACAAGAGGCAGAAGATTAGTATCGTCTTGTCGAGGACAACTTTTATAACTAAAATTTATGACAATGCATTTCAAGAACAGGACAGAAAGTTGCAGTAATGAGCGCTAAGGAGGATGAAGACGAAGGTTCCGTGAAACGAATTTGTGGCGCTCATTTCTCTACTCGGTGACTAGAAGAACAGGAATTCGGTACACTGAGAACGAGTCTTCGCTATCCACAATCAATCCCCCTGGGGCACGTGCGGAGCTCATCAGCTGGTGTCCAGTTAACTACGCAACGGTTCTGCATAACAGATACATGCCTGTTTCTACATCTAAGTTATGTGACTGTCACTCTCGCTACTCGAACAACTCCTTAGGTTTCCACCATCGCCTACATCGATTGATGGAATTCCGAGGGTATATCCAAAGAACATGGATGCCATCGTATATCAAAACAGAAAGATGGATGAAACATTCATGAAGAAGAAAGCGGCTCGACATATTAACCGACAAGATATGGCACCATTATAACTCAACAGTGGAAAATGAGGCGCTGCCTTCTGAAATGGATGAGTGAGAGAAGTATTTACATGAGCAAGATTGAGGGGTCACTCGCTGACGATACCAACGAATTTCACATAAGCAAGAGAACGAAGCATCAGAAAATGGAAGTTGTGAGGAGGAGAAATGGAACATAAGGATTTTCACTGCAATCCTACTCATGAATCGCTGAACCAAAATAAAGGTGAAGAACTGCCCTAAAACTGAGTGGGCCGAATGCGAAACAGCAGTCAAAGAACACTTGCCACTTCACTCCAAAAATTTTGATCCAGGATATATTACGATGCAGCGTTCCGCTGAATATCTATAAAGATGGGGAAAACGAAAGATGAAGAAACAATCCGGGAATTGATAAATGAAAATAATTTTTTTTTTAACTAGAAAATACGGTCTGTCAGCAGGACATGAAAATAACGCAGGAATAGATAGCATAAAGAATTTGAAAAATGCAATGCAAACCGAAATAAGTTGATGTGGCGGAGAAGAGGAATAGGCAGTCTTCGACGTCGGAAGGGCTTCAAGACTTATCTTCTGGTGGATTTCCTATATATCTATTAGCCATTCGTTGAATCGAAGAGGAAGCATAAAAGGATTTGTTGAAAGAATGGGGACGTAGATGGAGGCTTGTGTGGACAAAGTGGATGGAGCCTGCACACTGCAGCGGCATGGCTGGATGATCGCATATTGCATGAGTACTCCTTGAACAGATAGGTCCGAAAACAAAGAACGCCCAAGACCTGATTGTTGATCACGACGTGAATGCATCCACCAACTGTATATGCCTTGAGATTGTTGAGGTTGAATGTCTCCATAACGACTCCCTCGCCACACAAAGCTGCATCACCATGCATCATGATTGCCATTGTACGATCCGCCTTCACGTCTCCTCCGTAGAACAGCTCAGCTCTGACTTTGCCCAATACAACTGGACCGACAGCTGCAATAGCGCATCAGAAAGAACATGTAACCGAAGCTGTTCCGGACTCTTCAATGCGTAGAAGAGACTGGCTCAATAAAATGCTCCCATCGCCGGAGTTGAATTACACGACTTCTAATCAGCGCAACCAGCGCTCAGGTAAGCGGTTCCTGAGATGATGCTATAAGTGAGCTTGCTCTTGGCGATCTGCAAGATAGGTAACAAACCAAAATGGTTCGCACAACACATATATGCCCCCCTCACATCAACGACGTCACATAGTGCAGTATTAGCAAACAAAACATTTATCATTCGCGCTCAATTTTAAAGAATGCTGAAGGATGAACTGAGCCAACCACTTAAACGCACTGTCGACAAAAAGCATTCAAGCTCTACTTACTTTATTCCCACCTTTCCATCTATTTTTTAAACGAAGTTTACAGAATGTTCAAATCGCTGAACTTCAAGCAGAAAGCCAGATGCTATTTACGAAACGAAAAAATCCGCTGTGTACAACATACCTCCCCTGATTGCGTCTATCTCGTGGTCAGCAATCCCTGGGAGGCTATTTCTGACCACATTCTACTGGCAGCAATTCAAGCCGAAACAGGAATTTTTGCTTTCCAACCTCATTTATTGAAAAGCCAAAGTGAGAGCAGCATGAAAAGGCAATCTCCATGCGAAAATATTTTTACATGCCGTTTTATGAATAGCAGCCATTCGTTCACAGCAGTGTTCTCGACAAAGCCATCACCAGCACATTATTTTATGCTCAAAATGGCTCTCACATTTAAGCGAGAATTTCCTCGTTATCGGTTATATCAAAGCGTTGACAATGTTTTTCAACATTGCTCACTCCTAAGAAAAGTAAAGGAAACTTATAAAGTCGGACACCAAAACGGCTGTAAAAAACCAGCTGAGTGGACTTCAAAATGGAACTTACAGCTCCAACAAAAACTTGAATTTTCTTAATGATATGAAGCCGCATATTAACCCACAACCCTGCTGGGGGCATTTCTAATAGGTTGCAGTTGCAAAGAAAAAGAGAAAAAAGTAACAGACGCAAACCTCAGAGAATATTACCTTCCAAATGAGAAGGATTGGCAACAACGGCGATTTTAACGCTGCGCTGTGATTCGCTATTGAACCGATCAACACATACTCCCAAATGATACTTTACATCGCCGGAACCCTCATCTGCAGGTTCGAGTGCTGAGAACTGAGAAAAGATCGTTGGCAATGGCTGATGGCAGACATTGGCCAGAATATTCAAACGTCCTCTGCAACTTCAGAAAATAGTCGGAAAAGTTCAAAGTGGTGAGATATGATCTAGGAATACCACATGACGCCATAATTATTTCAGCCTTTTAAGGTCAGTGAACAAGTGCCTCTGGTTGGTGAAGAAATTCGACTACCTCTGCTGCAGTCGAACACATAACTGCAAAACGATTCATATCAGCAAACCTGCGATACCTGCATAGAAAATTACTACCTCGTGAGACAACAAGAACTTCCGCCTGAGAACCAGAATGAAAAATCCAAACGATGATAAACGTGACGCATTTTATGCTTATCTGCATAAATGTTTGCAAGCAAACCCGCGATTAATCGAAGGAAACTTTTTTGAGTCCGGTGGCCGGATTAAATCGCAGAGTGAAGCTGCAATTTAAGGCACGGGAGTGCTGACGAGAGGAGGTTCTTCCGCTCCCATGCTATAGACCTGCCAATGATCATCAAGCAGCATTTATCTTAACCCTACACGGACCTCACCAACACTACTTCAAAAGCTCTAATGGGCTGAGCCCAACTTCGTGTACTTTCATCCAGCTTAAGTTATTTCTGATGAACTTCGACAGCCTCACACATTCGATGAAACCTCATACTACACTTCCACCAATAATGACCAAAAATCATCCATCCATCTGAGAAAATAGTTTTCTTTAGACTGAAAGTAACGAGATGTCAAATGAACGAAATGGAATATTTGTGATATACGCCACAGTGAAAATGAATTGAGGGTAAAGGATCGGACAGAACGAGCAAAACGAATATGGCGTCCATAGAGAATTTCGCTGCCAGGATGACGCTCAGAAATGGTTCCTCCATCCTAATGAGGGAAGAAAGAAATGAGCGAGTGCCTGAGCCAAAGTGTTACCCTAGAAAGCCTTCCTTCCCATCACTTAGAAAAGTTTACTGATATAGGAAGAAATTATATCAGAGGAAAACCTAGCCCTTGCGATTTTTGATTTGCTAAAGCAGCAGCGAACAAACGATACCTAAAATCACCAACACCTCATGACGCAAAACTTTGCAGTGATGTTATTGAACTGTCCTGAATGCCTCCTTTTGTGTCCACTCAAGAACGATCACTGCAAAATTTCCTTCACAAATGACGCACAGATAGCAAAACTGCTTGGCGAAAATCTGATGGAACGCTGCGAAAAGATTGCCAACAATAATGGCAAATGTAAAATTGAACGACTGCTTATCCCGCTTGAGTCTAAAGAAAAAGTCAAGAAAACCTTTGAAAGTGCATGAAACTTGGCTAAACCAAGTACGAATAAAGATACAACGCACCTGTGCGCCATTCCGATGACAACGGAATCGACACCCAACATGCTCGAACGATCAATTAGCTGTTTTACGGCTGGTATGAGCACCTCACATCCATCTAATCCGAATCGCTTTTCACCTGGCCACTAAACAACAAATTTCAATGAACGCCCTCTCTTACCTCAGGTTCCTCAGAAACCTGCCATCCTACTTGAGTTTCTGAACCACAGTCAGCGGCCGAAAGCCTCGCCATGATTTTCGATCGAAATCGGGATCGGGCAGCAAAAATATTCCGCTGAAATAAAAGAGGGAAATGCGCAAATGGGAGAAGAATCAAAGAGATGTTTTTTTCACTCAGCCCCAATCCTTATGTAACCAATCGAAGAGGCAACGAAAGTAGTTGTAGTTGTCTCTGGAAAGCCATTAGACCTTCGACATGAGAATGTAAAGTTTCTGGGAAGAGAGCAACACCAGCTGAGTAAAGTGTCTGGGAAGAGAGCGGAACCAGCTGAAATGGGACGAAGACGAATCACCTGCCAAAGCAAGCCCATCACGGCAGCTGGCGCAACTCGCGCTTTTATAACCTCGCAGAGGAAGTCGATAAACCAGAGAAACGGGCTGTAACGATATTTACAAGAAGACAAAACGTCTAGCACCGTGATTCCAAACGGATCGACCACTTTCGTGTAAAACTGCGGTCTCTGACATTTTTTCAAGTTCTCCACAGTAGCAAACGCAGCCAGCGCTTTATGATAATCACTATGGTGGCGCAAGCTTGTGGGCTGCACTGCATAAAACGAAGAAATGTTTTGTTGAAAGACCAACGACCTTCCTTGCGAGAAATTCCTCGAAATTGGTTGATCGCATTAGTCGCCTGAAGAGAGTTTTCTTCTGATAGTGATCAAGCTGCGTAACGTGAGGCAACTCGAAACGGCGTCTCACCCACTCCAGCTGCTCATAGTTCGTTAGATGCATATACTCCACACCCGTTCGTGCACAATAAATCTTCTGCAATTATTCAATGAACAAGAATGTTTAATAAATAGCAGCGAGTATTTGTAGGTAATTTTCTAGAGAACATAATCAGTTTTCAGATGGTGAGGCCACGAAAAATGAGCACCTGCCGAGGAAACAAACATTCTTTCAACACAGCGACGAGCAACATGAGGAACGGAAATGTTGCCAGCTCGACATTTTCCCTATGAAATATTACGAGATCAACCACAAAGAAAACTATTTCCCACAACACTCTACCAGTTGTGTTCTGATAAAATATATTTGAGGGTGCCCTGTATGAAAAAGTTTCTCTCCGTTGCAACTCTTTTACTTTCCAAGCACTTTCTTACTCCGACTTCATCCGCTCGTCAATACCTGAGCATTGAAAGGAAGATGCACTATTCAGATGCAATGTCCTCATCCTACAGAACAAGAAATAGCGTGCAACTAAAACCAACTCAAGCACCAGTGAATTACTTTCGCCCTACCCCCTTCCAAACAAGCAAATTGTAAAGTGGAGAGTTAGCAGTGTGAATGTCACTGCTTGTTCCTCACACCGCAAATGCTAGATACGAGCAGCATCGCGAGAGAAAATGATTCTTCGCGAATGAACTGGAAGTATCGATCCTCGATCGCGGTCATGCTACTGCACCTCTGAAGAATTCATATCTGTCAGCTTGCAATAAAAGGCTGGGCGGCATCCACACTCTTGATATTAAGTGCTACAGTATGAGCTTAATTTCTTATATGTGGAATACTTGCGTTAAGAGTTTCATTTTATAAAACACATCTCACATCATCCTTATTTTCATCTCATGCATTTCAATATATATAATTAGGAGACAAACGTTAAGTCGTGTGATGATCTCTCTTAGAGTTAGCGAAGGCTTCTCTCCACCAATGAAGGTCGTCATGGGCAAGGTGAATTCCCTATCCAAATCTCGATCGCAAAATCCATAGAACTCCATCCCCAACTCAGAATGGCATGCCATATCCGAACTGGTCCTAGTGATTCCCAACGGGTCCAAATCGGCTAAGTTGTGCCCAATGGTCTGCAAGAAAAATGAACAAATCACTATCCAATTTTTTTGATGATAAAAGCGAAAAATTAAGCACGAATTTATCGTACTGTTATCAAGGGAATTAATCAGAGAAGAGCTTCTCAACGAGTAATAAAACTGAAACCACCTCACCATGAAACCTCCCATATCAGATTCATGCATTAAAAAGGATCAAGCATGGATCGAAAGGTACAAAAGATGCATGCTAACGTTTAGTGTTAGATGGAACCCACCGTCGAGATGCTGCGGGTTGAAGCTCATTTAACCCCTCCCACACTTTCTTCGAAGGAGATTTTCCAGTTGTGGATTCAGAGTAGGCTTCGCAAGCTCTAAATATACCACACCTTATGGTGGATATGGAGCTTTCTTTGGAGGGAAAAAACCTCGCTTCTGTATGCAACACTGTCATTGTGCAGCGGCTCAGCGCGACATGACCAACCGTTCGTTCGTAAACGGTTGGTGTACGTGCCTTCATCTGTTGGCGGAGTCAATTTTCCAAGATCACATCGGTGGAACAATCTTACATTCTAAAGATTTCACTTTTCGAACGGAAGAATAGAAATATAGGGTTAAAAGGATATTTCTTGACCGGCAAATAGTGAAAGGAACCTGGTAACTTCGAATAAGAAGTTGAACTTTGAGGTGATCGGTAATCTGCTTGATGTGCGCACCTGCCGATGATGCTAAAGCATCTGATGTAAGGCTAACCGATAATGCTGTACCTGCTGCAATATCAGATGGACCAGCGGACTGCAGCTTCTCTGAAACTAACTCTACACACTATTCAGTAAAGAACAGCTCAATACATCCTTGAAGCGTCGTCACTGAGGGTAAAGGCAATGACATAAGCAAAAGGGAGGCATGGGAAGAGCTGCAGAAATTCTCAAAAAAACCTCTTGTGCATCATTCTCGATATACTTTGACCGCTGACAATTTTATGGCAGTATGCGACTATAAAACGGTATATGTGTTAAAGAAAGACGTCTCGCTGTAGGTTAACTGCTTTTCTTTAGATTCAGGTTAAGACTTAACATCAATCAGCCTTCTGCAAACAGCAATCTGGCAGCTAGAGACAAAAGCTCGATTTACGGAAGTGCTCAGCTTCGGTCTCGAAAGAGCGTTTACTGACCTACAGGTAAAAGATCTTTCGGTTAATATCAGCAACGATCTACTTGAGCCAGTGTACGTACCCCCATTAATATTTATATTATTTTTGCATAAATTCGTCATTGCAGCAAAGTTTTCATATGGAAAACAATGAGGACGATTAAATAAACGAATGGAACATATTTGCCGAACATAACGCTGTAAACCGAGTTTGAGCATTTTTCAGACTGGATCGACTCATATTTCATAAAACTGACACATAAATGCGTCAAAAGTACAGCAAACGAACTCTTATCAACACTCCGGAAGTAGCCATCCCACGAAGAATGCACCGATGATGGGTTTTTCCGCCACGTGTCATACATCTGCTGCACATACGCACCGTCCACACGAGCGTTCGACCGAACAAGTAAAGTTTTTGTCTTCAATAGAAATAAAACCTTCTTTTAGTTCATCAAGAACAGCTGGAAGCTCGATATTCCTTAGGATGACTGGAACTTATTCACTGCATTGTGCATTACGGCCACATCACTCCCTATTCACTTAGGAAATCGTTATTTGGTGAAGCAAAGGAACATTCGCATGCTTCGATTGAAGTTCGCAAACATTTCACATTCGGTTAGCAATATTCGCTTCAAAACTTATCTCACAACTCGACACGTTCGCATCTTCAACCACCATCGCCTAATCCACAGTCTTTCTTGAATGATTCAGAGCTAATAATTCACCTTCAGAAATAGTCGCCTGCATTTTTACTAATAATTTCGCTCTTATTTCCTCCAACTGCCTCATTAGCCACTGTTTCATTATTTTACATGTTTGGGTCGAATTCAACCTTTACTGTAATAACACTTAGGGTTGTTCTTCGACAGAGTTCCTGATGAGGAGTTTGTCGATAATTTAGGAAAACTCAAATAAGCTGGGTCAACCTGGTGAGAAAAGAATGCGGTGAAGGAGGTGAAGAGTAGCTATATCCCAAGCGCATTCAAGCATCTGCCTATGAATCTGGGCAATCTTTCTCCTCCCTCCCCCATCCCACCTTCCAGCATCCCCCATATGGCGGAAAAAAAAGAAACCAGTATTTGGCTAAAACCATATGGTATGCTTCTGCTGATCTCATGGAATATGGTAATAATGGAAGTGGAAACCAAAATTTCAAAATTTCCCAACTCCGCTTCCGCATCAAGTTCGCTTTATCTTCTTTTAGTACTGCACGAGAAACATAGCAGGTGAGCCACTATTACAATCTGTCCAGTGCACAATAGAAGGTGGAATCTCTGAAGAAAGGTGGTTCCGCCAACGATATTTCAAGTAGGTACAACTGAGTTACCAAAGTATACCATATTAATGGCAAAAGAGAGTGAATGACATTACCACAGAACTTGCTGCAGTTGAAGACGATCGACAACAAACTGCGAATGATGACCGTGGATGATGCGGCATTAATGTAAAAGGAAAAATCCTTCCGACATTACGACGAATGCCGATATGGAGACAGGCTCCCGTCGCGGTCGCAGCAAACCGTTGAAAGTGAAGCATTACCGAAACAATTCTTAGTGCTCCTTTCTTCCTGCAAACATTGTTGGTGCACCTTTTTTGTTCTCAGTTTACCCGAACGCTTTTCACCACGCCTCATTTTTTAGCATAAAGTCTACTCAAACTCCATCACTTCGAATAATTTTATAAAACACTATTTTATTATATCGTTCCTCACATCTGCTTAATGAATAGAAACTGAATAAAGCGAAAAAGCAGCATTTCTCTCTCGACAGTTTGAAAATACCATTTGGTATCACGTCAACAGAAGCAAAAGCATAGCTTGAGAAAGGAACAACACCGCAAATAACACGAAAAGGATTAAGGATTCATTGATCCTCCAGAAAATAATAAGAAAATGAAAGACTCAAAAACAAGCATCAAAAGATATGCAGTGTTCGAAACGACGCGTAACCATTCTACATCTCAAAATTCATATTCACAGCTTAACTCGCTGATTTCTAAGTCAACGAATCCTATTCAATCCACAGTGTAACCATTTCCCCCCAGTTTCCCTACGCCAATAAAAATCGTAATCACCAACACCGGTGGGGATATATTTAGTTCGCATGCGCAGGCGCACCAAACAGTTGGAGAGAGACTGAGGGCGAAGAAGCAATATTCCAGAAGCAAGTTCCACCACATTCTAAAGGGCATTAAATGCTCTATCAGAATCCTCGATAACCTGAGTCAAAAACAGGAACTTCCAAATGGCATCAATTTTTAATGTCATGAGCAAATGACATAAATTGCAGTATTGCCTCATGCGATATTTTTTGCAATATTCTCGCGCATTTATGACACTGCGTTCCCAGTGACAACTGAATTCATTCAACGTCCTTCGGCGGTTCAGAGGAATGACCCATTCGTGCTCAAGTTGCATTGAACTCGCAGTAGCTCTTCATGGATGAATCTTTCAACTGATTGTTTTACGCACCAGCTAAGAATTCTTCAGCTCGACAGCTCCATCACTTTATTTCTTTCGCGTATAGACATATCGATAGTGGACATTGTAAGTTCCTTTAATGGTAAAAAAGCCAAACGACGCTTCCAGCGTACAGTCAACTATGTTGTCATAATTTCATTCCATGGAGCATTTCCTCTGCGGCTTATAATCGTCAGGATTGTGGAAGAAAAAGCCATTCTAACGCGACATCTTCGAATTCGAAGAGTTGCGAATTACATGACAGATGATCACGAGTGGTTGCAATACAGGAAACCTCCAAGGTAAGCACTAAGTTGAAGTGCGTAATTCTGCCCAAGGAAGCCATTTCGTATGATGATGTAGAGGAGATCATAAGGAGGATGAGGCTATCAAGAGCACTCGTTTCATATCACTAATCAGGAATGGCTGAATAATGCTTAGATGAAGTACTTGCCTCATATGCAAGTTACCTGTCCACCGACTCGTGCTTATGCCAAGTCAATCAAGAAACCAGGAGAATGAGCCATGATGCAGTTAGAGGTGATGGGAATTGTTTTTACATTCAGCATCATGCTAAGCAGTTCCTCACACTCGAAACATTCCAAGAGACCACTTGTTGAAACAAAATTTGTGTACTCGACAATCCAGCTCATCAATTTAGTCAACTAAAGCGAATCACATGCTTGTTAACGGCAGAAGTCGTGTGCTGTACTCACCTTCAGAAACTCAGCAGGCAGCACGGTTTTGCACAGCACCGTCAAGATGTCAAAGGCCGCTCCAAGCATGCTTATTTCGCACAAGAAAGGCTCCTAGCATGGATTGTGGCGTTGTCATTAGATAGCGAGCGATTCATTCATGCCTTCCAGAGCACTCGCGTGTTACATCAAGAGAACGGAGCATCATCACCCAGAAGTCTCATCGTTTTTCATCACTTTCACCAATATCGCATAAGAAAGAACTTTGGGCGAAGGTTTTCTCTTTCCAGAAGCTGGAGTAATGCTGCACCCGAGAAAATAGGCGCCAACATTTGGATTATTAATTGGTGCGCTTAAAGCGGCGGTGATGCAAAATTTCGGTAGGACTTTCACGTTAACAGACGATTTGGCGACTCATTTACTCATCAGTTCAACGGGAAAGGCTCCGTCTCTCATACGCTTCCCCATGAAAGAATAGCAGTCGTCGAAACCCTGCATCCCAACAACAACATGTTCCCTAAGAAAAGAAGAAAAGGTCTTTCGATGAAGTGCCGCTTCATCCCTATCATAGTAGCAGTGTTTTGCTTACTGTGAGCAATCTCATCTGTATGGCATTAGATTATTTTCGCCGTTATGTTAAAATCAAGTTGAGCCAGAGAAAATCATGCACGATGCAGCCGTTGTCGGTTGCAAATGATAAACAAATTTAAATTTAAAAACATGTTTTAGATACAGACTGGTGTTTGGACCGCAATAACACTGATTCATGCGCGCACTCAACAGCCACGTTTCCCTGGAATTTGTCGTTTCGTGCGGAAGAGAGCGTCTAGAGGAAGTGGTGTGAACAAATTTTTGTTAAAAGTCCCCTACTCCTACATAGACGGCAGCAAGATGCGTTTATTGCATGCAAACGCTTACATAAGCTATTTGTTGCAATGCATACTAAAATATTTATTACTTTTGTGCTAAACTACTACTTTTAAGTGGTATTTTATTATGAGACTGTTAAGTGCGGCGATAGAGAGCCAACTCACGATATCTCTTTGTGATGAAACAGTGACCTTTTGATTTCGTAACATCATGCACTTTTGCTGTTTATCATTGTTCGACTTGCATGTCATTGTTCAACTTGTACTTTTGGTGGGCCTGAAGGCAGATCCCAACCATTCGGAGTCTTTTCTTTCCCTCGACGGCTTTCCGATCTTCAACTCCATTTTAATGTTGCTATTTGTTTCCTGCAGCGCCTCGATAAACGACTGCGAATACCTTCGAAGGCCGGAAAGCCGGGCTAAGAATCCTCTCATTCCACTTGGTCTCGTCTCAAAGTTATTCGGCTAGAGATACAACAGAGAAGTAACATAAAAAGAGCTATTTTGTATGGTGCGAGTGGCTTAATTGCCAAGCTGAAATCGTCAACTCCAGTAACGTTCGAATCACCGTCTAATTTCGTAATGGTTATTTGCCACTGCCAAGGTGTCAAAAATAACTTCTCTTCTAATTTTGGGATTCTTAATCCCGCTGCTGAGAAGAGTAACCGTCCGCCTCATTCATAATGTTAACTTTATTGTCAGGTTGCAACGGTAGATGACATTAGGAGACATAGTAGATGTAGATGTGGAATAGAATGGTTTACCGTGATATTTATGAACCAGCTGATAAAGTTTAGTGCGTTCCCGGTCCCTTTGAACAGTGTTCGCCAACACCCCTCAGTGGAATCGGTACCCTCCCCTGGAGATGAAAAACTCAAAGGTCAGCAGAAGCACCACTTGCAGCATCTTCTTTGTGAAAAGCACTCAAGCGATGTTGAGTTGAACTGTTACCACACGAAATTTGAAATCTTCTATTGCATCTCGATGAGTGAGGCAGCGCAAGTTTGTTGAAACCGACAGATCAGCTTTAACAATTGCGAGGTGATTCATTGTATGTACGAATAGCGAGCGATAAACGATTTGACGGTTGTTTTCAAAGTGCTTAAGACGACGCTAAGCCTGTGATCCATTTCCGAATGCTTCCATCTGCCTTTGGCTCATCCATAATTGCACACATTCCGAATCTATATCACGTCGATCTTGCAGTGCAAATGCTCTAATCCCAATTCCGTCAGCTCATGAAGAAGATGTTCTGCATCACTCTCATTTTTCAAACTTCGTGACTTCTCTAGTTGAAAATTCAAAGTTTATGTCATCTTTCATTCATCACGTTTGTGGTTCTAGCCATCACCTTGTATTTCGTCTTTACTCTTCCTCTATTAAACAGTGCGCAGAATTACGGAAATTGATATTTGGTTTGCACTGTTCTCAAATAGTATTTTCATCAAATTCCCCTTTCCTCCCTTCGTTAAGAGATTTTATTTCCGAAATAAACTTTATATTTGCCGATGTTCTGTTTCGCTTTGTACTGTCTGTGCATTTTCCTATTATATCTTCAAGTATATCCCCTGAGTAGGTCTTCGCTTGTGTGATGATCACCTATTGGTGGACAAATCATTCCATTTACTTTCAGCAACATCAAGGAACGGTCTCTCTTCTAAAGCTGCAAAATTCGATGAGGGCGTGTGTACCGTAAGATGACCTTCCCATTGGACATTCCTCATTGATCCATCATTAATTTCACAACAGATTATACTCATTTGTATGCAGAAAAGACTTCGCGATCTTTGAGTCTCCACCAGTTAGGCCGCAGAAGACAAGAAACTCTTGCAGAAGATGATGGGTCCAGGTATGAGGGCATTATCAGTTTTCTCACAACCCTGTGAAAGCTGCTGATCACGTGAGTGGTGCGCAAAAGCGCACATCGTGCCAACTCTCCAGATGCGCTCCTCCACTTGTATACTTTAGAATGAAATCATCGACGTGATGCTCTTGCAATATTTATAGAATGTAACCTGAATGAAAGCTCTCACCCTCCGAAATCATTTTTCACTATTTAGTATTCCTAAACTACGATTCTTCACCAAACTTGATTCGATTTCCTTCTTGAGCATCACAACTGTGGAT
Source organism: Parascaris univalens (assembly GCA_037576465.1). Classification (NCBI taxonomy): domain Eukaryota; kingdom Metazoa; phylum Nematoda; class Chromadorea; order Rhabditida; family Ascarididae; genus Parascaris; species Parascaris univalens. The sequence goes on from CM075173.1 coordinate 28,068,957, forward strand.
GTATTACATAAATCGCACTAAATACATGTGGAGAAAGAAAGATAGAGGCAGTATGGTTTGAGTTTAGGTGGCAGTAGCAGCTAAGATGACCTGGAAGTGAGGTCGGAACTCACGCTTCGCAGAATCCTTGGTCTGTAGATAGCATTCTCACAGTAACGAACTGATCTTGTACTACCGATAGGAACAATTCATAGCATAACTTAAGTGCAGTTATCCACTCACTGAACCGTAATGACTATCATAAAGAACAGACACAAACATACCCTTTCGTAGCTGTTGCAGCTTTAAAGACACGACCACAGCCAGTTGACACAATAAGCGAAACCACCCATGCCAACCCTCCATAACAGCAAGTGATGAGGAATGCTCTTATGCAAATAAGAACGCTGATGCATTCAAATTTCGCGTCAAAAATCTCGTCAAAGAAATCTTTTCCAGTGAGTTGCGAAATTTGTATATGTAAATCCCACTGTGGGCAGAGGTGTGTGTGCTCGTGCATTCGCTCATTCGTGCTTGCTTGTCTGTTTAATCATTTAATGTCATCAGTGCTGACACTAATGTTTCGGAAGTTCATTAACGTAGCTGTGCCAATTGTTGGTGAAGCGTATGAATTGGTCCATCCAATTTGTAACTGAGACATTGTAAGACATATGTGATAAAAAAAATTGCAAGCATGTGGGAACCATCACAGTCCTCTTTCAAGCTGCAGTGTAGCGTTGCAGATATGAACACACTGTTGAAGATTTGCATAAATGCTCAGCTTGACTAAGATATGAATGCAGTTATTGGACACATTTTCTGCAGCCGTCGTTGTGCGCAGGTGCGTACTATTCCAACCGTTTTGAATTTCCTTCTTTGCTCACTAAGAAGGCGTTGATGCACTGGGTTCTTGGGACGTGTGGTCGAACACTGAGATTCCCCAGTGTCAAACTTATGACAAGGAGTATGTTGCGCTATGGGGTGTGAAGTCCTCATAGAATAAAGTCCTCATGAAATCTCGCGTCATCCTGAAGACTGGCAGCGGATTTTTTAGGACACCGTTACTATGGAAAATGTATTTAACATACATGCATGACTGCACAATATTATGTTATACTTTTGATGGCAACAAATAAGGTATGCGCTTTAATAGTTTTAATTGTCGCCGTCTTTCAAGGAGAGTCAGAAGAACACGCAAAAATGTTGTCTTTTTCGACAATTTTTGACTCAGAGGTGACGATTTCCAGGGGTTCCGTTATTCGAACTACAATTTTGCTCGGGTCACAGAGAGCTTGCCGCCCACCGAGCAGCAAAATTTTTCAACGTTGAAATGGAGTGTTGGTGTTGGATATGCGGTGATGATTTAAAACACAGGGAAAGGTATTGCGCAACGCACGGTTAAACCGCAAATAGTGCCGTACACATGGCGATGTGATGATGAGGAGCAGTAATGTGGTCAAGACCACTGACATCACTGCATTCTGATCGCATTTTAACATAAATGGCGCCTTGGCGACGCTATAAGGTGGCTGCGCGCTTTGTGTCGTCGATTGCAGTTCAGTCGTATGTGTTCGGATAAACGAAAATTCCTCCGTAACTTGTCGACTCCCCTTCGCTGAGCGCGAGGTTGAACGTAACATTGACAAAGAACGACTGTTGCATTTAAACGTAGTGAAAGTAAAGTTATTATCAGAAATAGCTGTCTGCGAGATTCCTCGAAAAATTTAAAGGGAGGAGGAGAGGCTTGGATGGGAATCTTACAGAAAAAGTGTTTCACTGAAATACTGCATGAATATTCGAGACTTTCATGACAAATGCAACGGCAGAGTATCGAGAGGTTGTCCACAGTTTTGTGTCAGATTAGGTTCTTCAGCAAATCGGAACTTTAAATTGAGTGCTCTTGCACTGGCGCACTCTTTTGTTTTCACCTTGCTTACTTGATCCGTTTCTGCTCTATTCCTAGTTTCATATTTGCTAACTCAGGAAAACAGTGAACAATTGATGTTTACGCTGGAGTTCAAATTGATCGATTGGCTTTTATCCACTGTACTAATATAAACGAAGTTTCCTGGACAACGATTCCAAAATTAAACAAATAAGACGTTCAGTGGCTAGGACACGAAAAGTCTAAGGGAAAGTGACATCACAGTGAAGCAGTGTGGATTATGTAAATATTTCAATGACGCGAAAGTCATTTGGGTTCAGAGATGGCTTCGTAGCAGTCGCTTCCACTCACCGCACTGATACTACCTTTTGTGTTGATGATTGAATTCTGTTCCTTATTAACCGGTATTGCGCTTCTCTAAGTATTTATGCAAAATTTTGCATGCACTTGGTATGGCAGCTTCGTGTCGGTGCCTTTATTTTTACGTTTATGCATTAATTTTTACTTATCAACTAACAGCTCTTGCAGCTAGCTGCGTTCTCTATTTTCGATTGCCATTTTGATGTAGTTATCACCTCGTCTAGCGATAGGTTACGAGAAAATTGTTATGGTACTGATGTGCAACTGTAGATTGTACCCCCATTTTCCATGGAGGTGTTCCATTTCGCGAAATACAAAAGCATGTAGAAGTTATATAAGTGACGTGGAACCGCAGCTGTATTTTATGATTACTGAATTCTATTGTTTAAAGTTAGAACCTCAGTGGAATAAAGCGCAGGTGAAATGAAGATCAGTGGAGTCAAGCAGGTTCACGAATGTAGTTAAGCTTTGCGTAGTGAATCATTATCATATTATTAGCTTATCGAACTGGTAAATAGAACAAACAGGGCTACATGCACGCAAGGATAGAGATACGAGGTGAAGCAACAGAACACAAATTCACGAAGAAAATTGCCTCAGGCGTTCGATTTGCATATGGATCGAGCTTTAGGTAGATAGACTTGAAATTTGCACTGTACCTCAGAAAACACTGGCAATATCAACATACGAAATTTAAGTCAAAGAGTTCCGAACTGCACATGCACTGCAAGGAACCCAAAAATATCTTTGTAGCTCACCGCCAACGCGGCGATTAGCCGAAGGTGTCTACGCGGCTGCTCACGAATTTGGAAAAACAAAAGCTCTCGAATGCATTCCACTTATGCAAGCATCTGTCATATCGATCTTCTCTAATTGCTCCCACAAAAATGACGATCACTGCGCTAATGATCAATGTCTATTTATTCAAGGTTCTGCCAATGTGCATTGCGGGTCTGCTGCGTCCGTAAGTGCGCATAGGTGTCTGCGGCGTATTTTGTAAGCAGTCCTTGTTTGATAAGTTCAGAGCATTTTCATGCGTAATGTGGCGTAATCCGTTAGATAAATCTAGTAAATTTCGAAAATTTGAAACTAATAAATTACATTCCATATTCCTGTGCAGTTTCTTCGGCTTGCAGGATTTCAAAGAATCAGTGCAGTAATATCACTGATGTCCGTCTCTACTTATTTTTACCCTTTTCTTCTTTGCTGCTATTCTTTAATTCTGTCTTCTCATAAATGCAGAAAATGGAAAAGATTCCAACTGACGCCTGAGATGGGTTCCCACTTTTGATTTCGTTGACACCGCATTTCATGATGCTGGTGAGTAACTTATCTTCCGCGTACTTGAAGCTCTACTTCTTTAGACTTTGAACAACAGCAGCTCATCTAATTACTTTAGCAGAAATCGACCACGTTTATTTTATTTCGTGAAAAATTGTCCGCAAGAATTAAGGTGCTGAGCTTCAATTTCAGATACCACGAAAAAAAACCTCGATTCCATTTCCGTCCCAGAAAAAAACCGACACTTGGCTTGACGTGTTTCTGCTTCATCTTGCATGGTCATATGACACGCTTTCCGACTAACGTTTGCATGAAGTTTTGTATATGCTCAGTTTTGTATGTGCTCATAATGCTCAGTTTTGTATATTTCGTTGAATGTAAAGAGTGCGAAAAGTCCCATCCTTTTTGATAGTGAAATGAATGAAAGCATCATCTGGTCAAGCATCTGCGGATCTATTGTATAGAATCAAGGCAACATCTGCCAATATGAAGCACATTTAACCTCCTTCGGCTAATCTCACATCTTTGGAAATGCTTGCACTGCTAGGAAGACCGGGATTGCAAGGAATTTTGGAAGTGTGTGTAGGCATATCAACTTCTTTTAGTATTGCATCAATCCTACCTTTGTTAACGGAGTGCGGATTTGCATTCCCATTTACTCCTCCCTTCGACTTACCTTCTGCGTTTTAGGCTGTCCAGCATCCGTGCCCACGTTTGTTTCTGGGCTAGATCCAGCTGGGAAGCCCAGCAATGCCAGATTTATACATTAGAAAGTGTTACTGGCACTTAAATACCGAAAAGGTGCACGAATTTTATAACGGTCATGTCTCATTTCCGCGGCATTACTCTTCTTACATCCGTCAAGTTTTTACTTGGCATGGAATGTATTTTACTTGGCATGGAACGTACTTCCACTTCGCCCCAAACGTGTATGTGAAGGAAAAAGAATCTCTTGTAGAGCTGTGCCGGTCATTTGAGATCTAGTTCTACAGAGGCATCGTTCTGCATTTTGTTTTCTGTGATCATATGCGAAACTGATCGGTCCATCAGTTGATCGGAAGCCAAAACCACTCATCGCGACAAGAAGCATCTGTCATCCTTCCTCACTCGTGTTCTCTTGTGCGTTGGATTTCCACTAAAAGACCGTTCTGCATTTCATAAAGGTTATTGCTCATCTCAAGAGTAAGCCGGTCACATTTATTCACATCGAAAAATCCAGAGTAGATGCAAGAGAACAACACACACAATTGAAAATTACATTATACTTTTCATAATTAACACAAGAAAACTAGACCAACATCCACTTCACGTTGTTAATGTTTTCGGAAAAATAGGGAGATTAAAGAAATGATGGCAAGTAGGAATGTTGTTCACTATGCGTTGTTAGCAGTTAACGTTTTAGGAGACCACTGTATTACTGGCAGCCGACTTGTCATTCAGGCGTTTTTTCTGTTCAGCACAAAGGGCATGACACACTGCAGCCGGTTTCATCTTTAATGACGCATTCAGAAGTTTTTAAATGCCATCTTTTGCGGCAAATATTGTGCGCTTAGCTGTAAGCTATCCAGCTCCTCCCCAGGTTGCGGATGAGGGAACGGCCGTCGAATGCTACTGTTACCCTAGAATATACTGAATTATCGGATGCGGACAAGAAAGGACGTAGTCGATCGGCGTATTCCTAGACTGATAGTGGCACGTCATTCTCACGTAAAACGTCAGAATGCCCTATGGCGGATTCGTGTCACGGTGAATGCAGTCCGCTGTAAAAGACCACGGCCTCTTCTGCATTGAGGGTAATCCTTGAGTGGATAAAAACTAAAGGAGCTCACTCCGAAATAAAAGCATCCAGCGGCTATAACGTCAAGGGGACCAGATCCCGAATGACACTGCCGAAAAAATTAATTTGCTAAAAAACCGAATACATATTATCCAAACGTCTTTCGGAATAGGATTATTGGACCGGCAGGCCAACGAATAAAAAATGTCAGAATGGTTAAAATCTTTCTCGCATCATATACTGTCAGAATCTCGTCTTCAGATCCCAAAATCCACACGTCTTGAGGTCGCGGCAAACATGAGGATTGATGTAATTGGCATTTGTGACATAAGAAGAAGCAATGATCTGGTAGCAGAATGACACACGAGTGACCAAGTTTTCTTCGATAAGGCATTCGACTGCAGACCGAGAAATGGAAGAGTTGGGTTCGTTGAAAGAAAAGAAATGGTGTAGCAAGTCAGAAGTTGCGACCCCATTCCACCTGAGATTGAAGTTTTGATCCTGAGGCTGACGGGACGCCGCGCAAAAAAATTATTCAAGGATATGCACCAGCGCAAAGCAATATTTAAACGCTCGAAGAGGCTGATAAGGGATCTGTCGAGAACTAGAAGAGGCCATGCAGATCCCACCGAACTACACGGTGGTTCAGGGCGACTTCAACAGTATTGTCGAAAAGAAGATAAACGAAGCCGAAAGCTGCTTTGGAAGTTTCGGAATCGGTAGAAAGAAACGAAATTAGCAGTCACTTGAACATCATGAGCACTTGTTTCCAGAAGAGCGAGAAAAGAGGTGGATTTGGAAAAATGCTAATGGTCGTACTTTAAAACAAAACGATTTCGCCTTGCGTGAAATAAAACGCAGTTTCTCTGATGTATCAGCCGTAAAAGAAAAGATTATAAGCGCGGGTTCACAAGATCTGTTGTTACGCTGAGAACCAATGTTGAAAGTTAAACGTGAAAATGCGATGCTGAAGAAATAATGTCCTATAAGAAGAAACCTAAATGCCGGTAAGTTCTCGAATATAACGAAAATTTCGACTTCTCGAAGAACTGCACAAATATTGATAAAGGCTATGAGAAGTATGTTGCTAACATTCTGAAAGCAGCGGACTTTGCAAGTGAAAAAATCCTTCCAGCAAAGAAAAGATGTACCCGACCAACCACGCTGTTGTTGATAAGAATTAGAGCCCAACGAATTGCAGATGGCACAGCAGTCGGCGAAGACTACAAAATAGTGTGCAGAGAGATCCAGAAAAGTCTATAATCGGCTTACGACGAGCATCGGAAGATAAAGATGAGAGAGAGTGCACAGAAAGGAAGAAGTACCAGAAGAACTGAAAGAAAGTTACAGATGAAAAGAAGTATTTGCCTGTCGCACTGAAAGATGCCGACGGAAGAAGAACCACAGATGGGAAAAAAATGAAAGGAATCTGGGAAAAATTTTATGATGAACTTATGCATCTAAGGTGAAGATAAATGGGATTAAATCTCATCTCGAAAAAAAGAAAAAATGGGATTAAATCTCATCTCGAAAAAAAGAAACTGCAACTATAACATAAGACCGGGTTGAAGTTGCAGTCAAGAAAATGCAGTCCAACATATGCCGCAGAATTGACAAAATAACAACAGAATGGTCGAAAGCGGATGAATATTTGCTTCAAAAGGCTATCGCAGAAACATTTACGTTCCACTTTAAAAAAGCTGTAATCCCGAAAGCCAGATCAACTTCGACAACTGTGCTGTTGAAGAAAAAAAGGCGATCCAGAAGATCTCCATGACTATCAGCCAACAACATTTCTACCTCAGCCACATAAGCTGTTCACAGGACTGCTATTATAGCGAAATTCCCATCAATTGAAACGAGGCAAAAAAAGCCGGATTCAAAGCTAGACACTCCTCTCAAGTCATATTCACGCTGTCAGTTATACGGGCGATTGCGTACAAATGCTCCGTGGCCAGTCGCATAAATGAAGCAGAGACTGAAGAAGTTAAAGATAACATATACCTAGGAAAAAAAAAACGACCCTGCTGATGGTGAATGGATAAGAAAGCACAGAGCAGGGTGGGTCGCCTTCAATAATAGCAGCACAGTACTTTCCGATCAAGCTCTGCCAGTGAATATCAGACCATCCGTTTTTGATTCAATTATATTGCCGGAAGTGTTGTACACTAGTGAAACATGGGCTACAACAAAGAACACGAAGAGGTACTATTGAACGTCTGCGGATTTACCACAATAGACAAGGTTAGCAACGAAGAGGTGAAACAAAGAAGGGGGCCTGGTGATGTGGTGAACGAAACGTATGCAGCAAAAGAATATGGGCTGGACATGCTGCTCGGCTGCAAGACAACCGTTGAACACTGCGGTTGACAAACTGATTCTTAAGAAACCACAAACAACCTCAAGGAAGACCACGTATAAGATGGGACGGCCAATGGTGATGCTATTCGGGCAACGATGGAAGCAGTAAGCACAAGACAGGATGTTTTGGCGTTCGGTGGACTTGCGCACATAGAGGCAGCCTGCAGCGACGACTAGTCGGAAGACAAAGACAGATGCAAAGACATACTGCGGCAATCTGTGGACTGCCCGTAACGCTGTAACATGAAGAGTGAAGTGCAACTGTCTCAAAGGCATTAATCATTCCTGCTGTGATTTACAGCTCATGCTCATTAGGAAGAGAGACTGTGATAACATTAGCATCCCTATATTTTCAACTGCTGATTTCCACAGGCTCAGCAAAGCCCACATTGACGCTAAGGCACCAAACGAACAAAACAACGATGTACTCATTTCCACGCCCCGCTTTTTGAAATTCCCTTTCACAGAGGATCACTGAAGCAAAATGACTTCTTTCCCTCGTTTAAGCGCATCAAACGGCCGATGTGATGGTTTGAGAACAGGTGTAGTAGTATGGCCTTCAGTCAGTGGCGTCATTTTGGCGATATGTGCACTGGTACGATTATGGTAAGAAGTCAATAGTGATGATGGATAGAGAGAGGAAAGAAAGAGAACGAATGACGCGAGGTAAGGAGCGCCAAAGTTGCGCAATTTATTCCCTTATAAATCCGGTACAGGTAGAGGATTGCTGCTACATGAACATCACTCAAGAATTGCACGGATCACCTTGGCCAATCTCGAATCGTCTTTACCGAATGATCTTTCGAATAATGCTGCTGTACCACCAGCTTTGTCGCCTAATGCTCGACCCACCGAACGCATCAGTTCATGAACAGTCGCTATCTTCGATGCCCTGCTCTGCTCAGCCACTTGCTCACTTCTTCGCTCTGCAATTCCTGCGAGCAAGGCCTTTATCACTAAACAGCTGTCCTTAAAGGAAGCAAGTTCAAGCGTATCTCTATGCCTTTTTTTTAAGTGAAACGATCGATAAAGGACGGACACTTGCAGCGGGCATAGTGCCTTCCCAAAGGAAACTTGCTAGTTCAAGTAAAATGAAAGCAAAACGAATCATGCATACAACATCATATAGCATGTCGTTTTTTGATCACTTGAAGCGATTTTGATTCATTCCCCCCTCTAGTGAATTATTTCCAGCACAGAAAGGGCAAATAACTACGTGCTCTTAAATGTTCACGGTGAATAGGAAAGGTTGCCAGGAGGAGCGAGGAGTGCAACTCTGAGTTAGACACACGTATGTGAGAGCTGTGCTTCCTTGCAAAGTACTTATGATAAGGTTTTCCGACTTTGATGTGACAATTGTGGTGAAAAACTACGGTCGATGATATACGAGAAATTACGGCCGATATCGTTCGATGTACCCATTGGCTTCATTGAGACCTGTAAATGCGTGGCAGATTGAGACTTATTTCATCTTCTGATCGTATGCGAGGCCCCACAGCGTCTATGCATATATTAATCAATTCATTCAGTTTGTTGTGCAGTTCGATAACTGGCTATTTGCGATTAACTAACTCAGCTGTCACCAGTAAGGACAAGCATAAAAAGCAAGTAACTGCAGGAATTTTTTAAAAAGGAGAGATTACTGAAACGTCATGTAAACATTCTAGTCCCGAAAAGTGACTTTCCTGTATGAACAGACAGCTAACTACTACTGCAAACAGAACTGTAAGATGGGCTGCGTTGCTTAATCTATGCAGAGGAGGAAAGTATGCCTCAACTTTTTCTCAGGCAGCCCTTGCTCCGTCGTCGTTTCTTACATGTAGGATGAAACGAAGGAGGTCCAGAGTCTACCCACCAGTGACGTCGGGATAGACTGTGAGCCTAGCAGTAAATCCTTTCAATTAAAGCTGCGGACTGCTGTGGTCATAAAAATAAACACATGGACGTACCATTGATGACTTTGATGCGCTTTCAGCCAACTCCACTGGTCGGTACTGGCTCAGACGAGAAACGCTTTCATCAAGATCCATCAAGATTTCTGAGAGATACTAAGTGATGAGTTTCCCATAAATGAATCTTTTAAACATTCGCACCTAACTGAGTATTACGTGAGTGTAGGAATTACTCGATACAAAAGTGTCGTACTAAGTAGTAAATTGCAGTATAGGCAAGAATAGAAAATTGATCTAAAAAGGTCGGAGGCAGCCAGAGGAACGAAAGATTACACGGCCTGCATATTTTACTTTGATTATCCCTTTCAATAAGCATAGCTAAATGATACATATCGACGAAAACGCATTCTTTGGACAGTATCTTAACTGCGTTAAACAGGGCGTCCAGTAAAAAAGATGCATGGCTACCGAATTTTGTTCAACAAGTAAAACCTCTTTTTCTTAACTAGGCTGGGGCTTTCACAATGCGTAAGAGAGCGATCAGTGACGAAATTACGATATGACAACGTTAGATAACGAAAAGTTATTATTTCTATATAGGAACACAAGACGAGGAAGTGAGGAAGTGAGAATGGTTTTGATGCATATAAGCGCAGTCAGCGAGGATCTTTCTTTGTTGGAAAATGAAGTACCTAATCTGTTGCATAATGTTTTGGAGGTGATAAATGCTCACTTTATCCCAGGAATTGGTTTACGTGACCATGCATGGATGCTTGGTTGAAATATAGGCTACTCTTATAAGTAGCCAAATACAGAAATTAAGGGATGGAGTAATCTTACAGGTCCTAGGTCTTCGAAAGGTTGTTAAACGAGAAGGAGATGACCTTCAGCTAAAATAATCCCAGTCGTTGAGTAAGCTACTTAAAACGCAAACATAGCGATGAAAGTTGCAAACTCTTCCTTACCACTGCGTTGTATGAGTGACGGCGGAGAATAGGAATTCGAAACGGCGATCTCTGGGATCTACGAACGATCCAGCTTTATGTTTTCCGTTACAGTTGCAACTTATGAAAGGTGACTGTGATATAAAATGACAAAATGCATAACTAACTCAACAACAACTATCACTCGCTTAATTCCTTTCATTTGTGTAAGGATCATTTATGGAATATCTGGACGGGTATCGTTCATCAGTACAGACAATGGAAACATTAATTTTCTACTGCCTGAAAGGCCAATGTACTGACGGATATCACAAAAGAATATAAAGTAAACTTGTTTCTGGTCAGTCATCATCGTATTGCAACTACGGGCTAAGACGTGCTGCTGCCATCTGGCTTCATGTAGGTAGCTGAATAGACTTCACTCGATTCAGAGCGATATTGATGTTCAAATAATTTCTGTCACAATTAAGATCGAGAATCTCAGCTGCCTTAGTAGTATTATAATTCCACATGTAAATACGGACCTTCACCGGCGATCCATCACCTTCACTTCGGTTTGATATTTTGTCTATTGGGGCAGTAAATTCTCTTTGAACACTTTCAGCCAATACTTCTGGAATACCGAAAGATAAGGTATTCTTTCCTGCAACAAGTTTCATTTATTTAAGGAATTTCGACTGCAAACCTCATCAATAATTTCAGAAATATGCTATGTTCAAAGACAGCATTCTCAAGACATTGCTGAATTTATCTTCCGTATGCACATGGATGCAAAAGACACCAACAACCTTCTTTTACAAGACGAAGTTGAAAACTAGACCAGTCACACGTGTTTCTGCACCCTCTGTAAGACTCCACGCCGTTTTAAAGTTCGAGGTGAGTGAACCATTGATAAACGAAAACAAGTCAAAGCAACGCACACCACGACAAATAGGTTTGAAATACGCAACCACCCAAACAGAAGAGACCTCAATACTGCTCACTATGATACGGCAGAGAATAACAGACAAGAATGAGCTCGATACGTGCAAGAGTAATCGCAGCATGCTCGTTCATCACAGTAGTACAAGCAGTGAGAAGTTCAAGTGGAAAGTATAATAATGAATTTGAGTTCATATCGCAACGCAGCTCGTCGATTGAACTTTCTTAAGCAATTGTGGCGATAGCCGCCATTCAGCGTAACGTCGCCCTTGCAATGCAATTTTTGAAGATTTTTTGAACTTGTTGCAATATTTCTTACTCATCCTTCAAAATAAAATAAAATAAAAACACTGCTGCTAGCAGACCGCCTTGCCACCAGATCAGTTTCACCGCTTCCATTATTACCACACGATTTCAAAATTTCCTAATTTTCCGCCTAAGATGTGGGCGAGGGAATAGATATGAACAGACGTTCACCATGAAGACGACCGTCATGGAAACCATGCTTCCAATGGGAAGTCTGAACGATCTAACGAACGGCAGAGGGGGAACAATAGTTTGGGTTGTCCGGAAAATTCAGCGGTCGTTCCAGACATGCGAATTTGCATTTATGCCTCCTGGCTTAAAATATACAATTAATAATCAGACTCCTTAAAGAATTATAAAAATGAACATCACCACCTCAATAAGGAACAAAGACTGCCAGAAATATTGCGTTCGTTCGAGAAATTATGGAAATAACGGTGTCTGCAACATTCAAAGAAAGAATTTTCAGCCACGAGGAACTTGTACATTTTGATTGGATGAATAAAAGGAACGTGGCTAGCACTTTTTTTTGTAGTGGACTAGAAGTTAAGTAACAGAAAATCATCTAGAACTGATGTTTGGTCTTTTGAAGTGCGAAAAATATACACCTTCATTGATACTATCTGTTAGAGGTGTTACCGATAGGTGATGTGGAAAACTAGTGGCGGCATTTGTGGTTGCACCAATACCACTATAATGACCGAATGAGCTCTGCAAGTAAAGGCCAAATGAGACGTTGAAAACGATTCCTTGATCTTAGCTTTAAAACATTCAACAAAAAATCTGAGTACGTCAACTGAAACTTGCATTCAACACCTCGTTTCATAAACTCGGAGTGTTGTACTGCTTCCCTCTCGAGTTTTCAGCCAGAGCAAAGCAGAACGACAGACTGACAGTAGGCGAAAGAACAGTGGTCTGGATTTATTCTTCCCAATCTCGGCAATATTCAAGTCATCCAATGGATGAATTTTATAAATATGATCACAAGCTCCTACTTATGACAGCTGTTGTCTGAAGAAAGGCTTTACGAATTTATTGGACGAGCACATTATTCCTTTGCAGTTCTCTTTGTCAAATTCGCAACCTGGTGATCACAAAAAAGCGGTGAGATAAGTATTTGACATGCTTCATCTTGGTAAATAAGTGGTAGGAAACAACTAGCATTTCCGCATGTTCTCCTTTGGTATCCCATTAAAAAGTACTCAGTTCTGAAGACAATAAGATCTCTGGAAGAACTGGCCTTTCCTGTGCTGAGGTTGAGGTTCCTCTCTACACCACTATGTGGGAAGGTGTCATCGATCTGAAAGTTACTCTAACAGGAATTCAGTGGAGTGCAATCTCATGATTGTGAATGAGAGTTAATTCATAACCATCATTCTCTAAATTCCGTTTATCAAAATTCTGTACTTCGATGTGATTGATTATCGGTACTGAAATTTTTCTAAACGAGTTGTGTTCATGTCATTCAGTAACAGAGATCAAAACATTAGCCTTGTGATTTCGTCTTAAGCACTAGACGAGCAGAAATAGGTTGATTCACTTCCAACTTCAAAACGGTAAAACGTTTGCTGATCAAAGATTTGTGTGTACTCGGGCCCGCAATCACCGAGCTCCTAATTAGGTGAGAAACTTGCCGTTTGGACTCTGCTTTCTTTCCGAAAAAGAGCCGCCGATCCGGTTCTGTGCCTAAGCATTTCGAGACGCATTCTATTCTGTCTTCGCGGAGACACTGCGCGATATCCAAGCGAATGCACCGAATTGTCTGTTGATTCTATCAACTGAAATAAGTTGTGATGTTCACTGAATTATTTAGACGAAGTAAGCGAGTACTAAAATACAGCTTCGCTTTGATAAAATATTAAGCACGCGACATGCGGAAAAAGAATACAAGGAAGGATACGTGGTTCGGCGATGTTATCTATTTAACTACATAGTTCAATGGCGTGCATCCCCTACAGGAACCAAATGGATCTAACGCAAAGAATTCATACTATAGGACAATGAAATCGATTAAGCTATCATCAGCGTACTCAGCATCCAGTCATAAACACAATGGCAATCAAGCACTAAACTATGATAACGGCTGCCGTCCGTAAGCAAATATGTGACCCGCTATAAATCAGCTCTTCCGTGATCAGTTAATATTTGGGGATCAAAATTTCTTATGCATTGCAATTTCCGAGACATGAAAACAGACTTATATGACCGCATTACCGAACTGAGTGAGCTTGATGGCGATTTGCGCACTTCGTTGTCAATCTTACCCCTGTTTCTGCAGAAACTTGAGGTGAAAACCTTCATTTCGACGTCCTCTATGCTCTGAAATGTCGTACAGGTTTAGAAAACAAATGATGTTTTTCTCCATAGAGCGAAAGTTATGCTCAACGCTCCTCAGTTCCCTCGAATTAAGCAGTCAGTGCAATTAAGTCGTTATACGATCTACACCGTGTGAGCCTCACATAATACGTATAGAGAGCCTCAGAATCCCCAACGAGACTTAAGTCTGTTTCAAGGAGGAATGTGAAGTACGTAATATGGTTTTCACTCTTTAGTTCACCCTTTGGACGCATGCGATTGCAGCTCTCTCGTTTATGGCATAAAAACTTTTCTACATTCACAAGTAAACTTATCTCTAAACCAGTTTTTAGTAGAATCTATGAAGAAGCAAAGGATTCAGCAACGGTAACTGGCAGAAACAAATACGAGTGTGGAAATGCAAATATTCGGAGACACAGCGCTTCATTATCTAAGAGCAGTAACCGCTGTCATAAATGTGTTGCGCACCACGCCATCATCATTTTCTAATGTATTTTCCTGTTTTTGCGGTTGATCACGAAATGAGGTTGCGGTGCCGGATTTGGCTTGTGCAGTCTTCATGAGAAAGTCTGAAAAGTAATGCATGATTCTTCAACTGTATGAGACCGTCAAATGCAGCAAAGGTCGTTTGGAGAAAAGTGACATTAGGTCAGCTTATGCGACATGCATCTTGGCATTTTTGCGGGCATTTTCTATCAAGATGACATAACCGGCTGCAAACATAAATGGGCAAAGTCTGCCACAAAAATTAAGCATCGAATAACATCTACCAGCTTACTTGGGCTGCGGAATCCTTTTACTAGATATAAGATTTACGGTTTTTGGATATCAGTTAAAAGTCAAACTCCAATGTCCATAGCGTTTAAAAGCCGAAGCTTTTGTGCAGTTTGGACATAAATTAGGCCGCGAAGATTCAGCGAATAAATCTGGCATGTTTCGTGCGCGAACACACAGATAACTTTGAAATCACACGGCGTTTTTCAACTTTATAGGAATCGTCAAAAGACCGCAGGATTGGATGACTCTGCTGAACTGTTTCCCACTGTCTGCTTATGAGGGTCAATTTTATTTAGCCTTGCCATAGGAAAAACTTCTGATGAAGATTGCTACTGATGAAGCCGTCAAATTGCCCATTCCTTGCGGTCGACTGCACGCCATGCACGCAGTAAACGGACTCTTCGGCCGTTGTTAAAGTTCACGGGTCCTACTGTGCAGGTCTCTTATACTGAACATTCGAGTGGTCGCAACCTTTTGAAGCGTCCAAATCCTTTAGCGGATAGCTGGAAAACGAGACCAATGTTCTAAGCATTAGAGAACGTTTATAAATTTTGGTGGCAAGAAAAGATCCTTTCCTCTAGAAGATTCTGATAACGCCGGCAAAGAGGCTGCTGACTGAATTCTCTGCGGAGGAACGATACTCGTCCTCGCCGCCTTGCTGAGGTCACCTTCTGAGAAACATCTGAAACGAGTTTGCATTGCACCCAAATGCTGTCTGTTAACGGCGTGTATATGAGTGTGAACTGTGCAAACAATGCGTGCAATGGGAAGCCGCAGTGTAAGGGCGCTTCCATTGCGTTTCGTGCAAGCATGTGGTTGCTATGCACGTGGACGAACGAGAGTTGATCGAGAACGTGAAAACGCCGATGACGCTCGTCGTTCCTTCTCAAAACTGGTCACTTCATTGTTTGGGGAACGCGGAAAATGAAATAAGAAAGAGCTAGCTGGAAAAACTGCGAGCTTGTTTCAGTGGCTGCTCGCTAAGGCTCGAGAGAACTTTTCAATTCGGAAAGCAGAAAGTAGTAGCAAGAGCCGAATGCACCTTAGTGTTAGGATCCGACCGACGACATGACTTCTCTGATCCTTGATGCTTCGAGAGTCATAGATTGTGCTTGGTGCGGAGACATTCGTCAATCCTGTGGTCGGGGTATGAGCTCGGCAGATATCACTCGATGTGGATATGTCGCCCAGTGCCCAAATGATTGGTTGGTCAAAATTACATTCACGAGAATCACCCTGAACGCGCAAGTGAAAGGCCTTGCAAGGACACAGTAACAGCCACTAGGACAACACAGCCTTGACATATATTTTGTGGCGAACAGACGGGCAACAAAACACTGGAAGAGAAAAGTGAAGAGGGCAGCTTCAAAGGAGGCGAGCAAAAGTGGAATGCAGCACTGAACGAGGCACAGGGCAGATAACGAAGTACTACTGAATCATACGTGTTTATATGTACGAGGTCATGACCAGCAAAATTCTCCTCATATTCGCTATCGGCACTTATCCATCATCTCTCATCCACCTCGTTTCCAAAGGAATTTGGAAGGTCACTTTGTCGTGTTAAATCCTCGATCAAAAGTTTTCAGCAAATTTCCAGTTCTTGTGAACATGCGACACAAATAGACTGCGTTCCACCTAACAAAAACTGCAAACGGATGAGATTTTGTAGCAATGGGCAAAAATATTATGGACAGGCCAAGGACGAAAGTGGACTGGACGGCTTCGGAAAAGTGAAGCATATCGAGCGCAGCGGCTAAGATAGAATGTCACTGTGGACGCTTGAGTGCCGCCGCCTATACCAATCCGGATAGCTATTCAAGAATCTGCTTCATGCAGGGTGAAGCATTTCTATAGAAGCTACAGTCTGGTGCCAAAAATCAGCGTTAGCAGAAGCAGCACCTGTCCGGCAAGGCGGCCGATTTACCTTACACTTTTTCAGAAGATGCTTTTTCCTCATTACCACGACAACAACGTTCCACAGCAACCACATGTTGAACATTTTTTTGGATGTGTTTGCAAGATAAAATTTTTGATTTGGAGTTCCGAAGTGACACCTGAAGCCATGGACCGCATCTTTAAACAGTGAACGCCCGATGCTGCTCTCAAAAGCCTGCTTTTACCCGGAAAAGTAGACCATTTAATGCACGCTATGCATTCTAGGCCACACCAGCGAATCTTTTATTCACATCAACTTGACCTGAATGTTCATTCTCCAGCATGTAAAATGATGAAATGAACGCCAAAAGCCTGTCATAATCGCAAAAGAACTTGGTCGCATACTTCCTTACATGTTACGATGATGCAACAGCCGTTTCACAACACCACTTCGTCAGTTCCGCAGCGTTGCAGTAAATTTTGATGAACTCAGAATACCCCTCTCGATCCCAATCTGTACTTCTACCTCCAAAATGTTCGCATATCATGTCGTGTATGTATGTGACTCTCCCTGCACTTCAAGGGTACTTTTTCACGTTCATTGTTAATGCTGCGTCCTCACCCACCTTTGCTAAGCTGATATTCATTCCCTCTGCCCTTATACGTATGCATTCCTTCCCACTTTTATCTCAGGTTTGAATGGAAGCGTTCCTGCTCATTAATTGAGCCTAGAAAGTATGTGCGAGGACAAAGTCTGCTGCACGAACTGCCCTCAAAGCGACTACGATGATAGCTGTAAAGTGCAACCACGGAATTTTGCTTATGACTACATGTCAGCCACCAAGAGACACATAATTACACTCGTGCCAAGTTATCACAGGTAGTTCCAAATGCGCACAAATGCTTCCTATCGAGACGCGATCGCGCAGCTTACAATGCTGACGTACCATTCGGGAGAAGCAGCCAGTTAGGACTCTGCAAGCTGAGAAATGATGTCTGGAAGGGCCAGGCAGTTATAATGAGGATAATTTCTATCGGCATCGAAACATGCAAATCCCAAAGTTAAACTTGGTGACGTCGTTATCATGGAGCCTCAAGTCTCGCTTCATGTGAAGGTATCCTTCCATGCGCTTCTGCATTTCACAGTCACGAAACGCAAGGTTTGCATTGCTTATTTTTGATTTGCATTGCTCTTATGAAAAAGGTTTCAGACGGCAATATGGTTGCGGTAATGATACCGGATAGCATGAACTAGATTTTTTCACAAGTGGGCAGCTGAATGAACACATAGATTTTTTGATTATGTCCTCACAATGCATTCTGAAATTTCGCTAGTAGTCTAGGCGTTCAGACAGTGGGATGGCACTTCGCATGAGCTCTGAGCGTTTGAGGGCAGTCAGATAGTTTAACTTTTGAATAAAAATTATTGGATTCCGCACCACTGTTTCTACTCTTCCACACGCGTTATGACCAGTCATAATAAAATCTTTTCTTCTTTCCAGCTTCACCTGATGCCTTTCCAACGTATGAGTAAATTACAGAAATGGGGCTGACTTGGATTCTCATGTAACACTTCGACTGTTTGCAGCTGGAAAAAAAAAGAAATTGCCTCCAGTCAAGATGGGTTGCCGCCCAAAAATTTCGGCCGATGGCTAACAAAGTGGTGGGCTGTGGGCCTTCGTTCGGTAGCAGTTTTTTTTCACACTGCTCTAGAGGGAGTTGCTCTACTTCACTTCACGTCCTCGAAAATCGCTCCTCGATCCCTCCCACATAATCGTCCCATGGCTGTTCCTTTCCGAGGCAGAGAAACAAAGCGAAGTAACATTTTCCTGGAAGCTAAGGTGGAGTCCTGAAGAAATAAACTAGACATAGAAATTCGACTGAAAAAGCTACCGCCTTTTTTGCCTGCACTGTCCACCTACCTTCATTTAATATATATTCCTGTCACAGAAGATGGAGTTAAGACGCCACTATTTGAAGAACAAAAGCTGAGAAAGAAATGAAAGATCAACTGACAGATCAAGCAGTCGAAACCTGAATTCCTCGCTTGTATAAAAAATAACATGTAGTGTTGCCGTAATAAATGGTACCGGTAAGAAAGCGGGTAAAGGTATACCGCGTAGGACCACTTCGCTGTGATTTCGCCTGGTGCTTAATACCGTAATGTACTGCAACTATTATTAAACACAGCATCGTGCACTCACTACCAGACCAGAAATCAAGTGACTAGCCCAACCTCGTCAGTAAGTAATTTTAATGGTACAGAGAATTGGAAAGCGAACCAAATATGCCATAAAGTGTCTCTTCCGTTGCAGAGAGCGCAAGCTGCGTCCTTCGTGCGCGTGATTCGTGGAGATATGATGATCTAGCGCTTGTCATTACGTACGACTCCCAAACAGAGCCTGAAGTGAATCAGCTTAGTATGTCACACATGGCAGCTTCAATGTAATGAAAAGCGAAAAAGTATTTCTGCTTATTCAAGTTTCACTCTCTTATGCGAAGCGAATTTCATCCTGCTGTCGAAAGCGGATGTATCTAAGTTGAAGGCCAACTGTGGTGCAATATCCATGCGCAGGGATCAGTTGCCCAATCTCTAACCAGCGGGAAAACGAGACTTTTCAGAAGAGGTTGCATCCGCCGCGATAGCAACCTGCTCGTTCCACAGATCCCTTTGCGCAACGAGGTGACGCAATGTCTTTGAAGGGTGGAATTTTGCCTTTCTCTCCAAAGCCAGCACCACTCAACGACAGATTCATAAATTATAACAGAATGGCATGGAAAGACCATTGGAAGGACGAGGAAAACCATGCTCAACAATTTATGCTATTAGGACCTACCAGGCCTATCTTCAGGCCGTGAAGAATTGTGCAATTTTTCGATTCCACTTCCTGATGCCTTTGACAGTTGAATAATGATCGACTTGAGCCTACTGCTCGACATGCAGGTAAGATGTCTTCCACCTATTTACATATCCAATTGTCATTGGCTCATCGGATGGTCCTGTGCCGTTATACCTACCCCGACAACATGAAGTAGATACACTGTATTTCGAGAGAGACCAGTATTGCGGCGATGCTCGATACCCCGGAAACACTTGCTGACAAACCATCCTTGTACGCTTATATACCATCATCATCCGTAGTGAGATCCTCGATGTGCGAACGGCGCCTGGATGATTGCAAGTTACTCCGATGACCGACCACATTCGGGCCCACTCAGAGTGCTTGAGCGAATAAAAAATTGGAATACATGATTTGACTCTTTTGGAATGCACACTTATACACTCGTTTTAGCTCACCTTAACATTTTTTATTCCTACTGTTGCATGTGGTGATGAATTAGCACATTCGGGGTGTACTGCAAAATGCTTGTCCTTGTGACGAACGCAATGTCCACGTGATGACGAAGCCCAGTGATGCGATGGAGACCACATGACTGCATAGCACGCATCATATTTCACCATGGATTTTCACGTGATCACCTCTGTATCAGCTGTGTCCTTTTTCCATTGCGAACTCTACGTGATGTATGTCTATGTTCTGTGTATCTCAGTTTTCTATCACATAAAGCTTCCTCTTGAAGTCGCCTTTTTCAAGAATACAGCGTCAACTCTACCTCTTCATCGTCTTGCCTACTCATAGACGCAGCAATGGCGATCACAGACCCAACATTTACGTATCACATTCACAGTGGCTTTCTCGTTTCCCATTTGAATATACCTGTTACGAAAGGCATAATGATGTGGAAAAGATTCAACAAAATGCGCACCTGCAGGCGAAAATTACTCACTTTTCCGGCATTCGCTGCACGGCGTGAACCGTGGGAAGTATTTTTGATTATATCATATCGAAGATTTGCAAAAACGAGAAGTATTGATTGCAACATTTTTGCGGCTTCCACTCATGAAAGTTTTAAAGTTATCGTGAAAGCTGGATCCCTTCGAAGAGTGCTCAGCACTTTAATGAGGTATAGATCTGCATATGAATGCATACATGAACGTCGTGGACGTGCGAATGTGTCATTGTTGATAGCGCTGACGACGGCTAACGGCCGTCTATTGTCTTGCGGTTGTCCTGGATATCGTGAGTAGCTTCTTGGATATAGGGGCGCTTCGACACTACATCTGAGGGTCGTACGAGGACATTCGACTTTGACTGTTGTTAGAAAACAGCAGTTGTGCTAAATTCGTGGGAGCGGTTGGTGAACAGTCTGCTGTCGGAAGTGCTGAAAGAGAAAGCAGAGGGTTCGTTTAATAGTGAACTTGCATGAGTTGCTTCATTTTTGACCACCTGCGGTGACGGCAGTGAATTGGGAGCGGTTCTGCGATCGTTTTTTTCACATTGGCAGTTAGTCGAAGAACATTTGTTGTCTGTAATTTTCGTTATTAACAAATATTCTGGTGGGTTTCATCCGTCCTGATACGAGTGGTCGCGCGTTATCTTGCAGATGCTTCGTGGGGCCGTATAGCGCTGATTCCAAAGCAGACCGCTGCGAGCTTGCTTTCGTGCTTTCGTCAGCTTTTCTGATGGGACGTTCTGAACCTCATAGCGTACACAAATAACGTCACTGTGAAAAGAGATCGAGAAAGACCCATCCAATTCCAGCTGTTATTGGGTAAATGATCGAAATATCGTCCACTCATACCCCGCGTGTCTGTGCACCGTTTTGGTCTCTCCATATATGTCCGTGAAACACCACAACACAGTCGTATACCTTGAATTCTTAGTTGGGGTTTATTAACAGCACGTTTACGCAATGCACCGGATGGACTTAACTAGATGACGGTATCTGAACCCATTTCACTGGACAATGGCTGTGCGATGCTTTCAATAATATTCAGTGGCAGCTCAGTCGCTCAGGTTTCAGGGATGGTATCTAAAAAATGCTGAGCGCGATCGATGGCGCAGCACAATTCTATTTAACGGTCGTTATTATACTCGTCGTCTTCGTCACTGCTACTTTTATTAGTACCGCATGTTGCGCCAAAAAGGTACGTTTTCATCGTCTAAACTGCAGCACTGTCCTTACGGACAGTTACGCTTCATATGCAGTGGATTTGCAGTACTTGCTCTGATTGAATTCCGAAGTTTCCATCCAAGAAAAGCGTTGAAAAACTTCCTCTATTAATTCAAAAAAAGGAACGTGACACAATTGGGAACAGGTGTTGGAAACGAAGGCTGCGTCCACTGGCAGCGCATGCTACGTCGACTCACTTTTGATTTTCCCCTCTTTTTGGGATATGGTTCATCCAGTATTGGCGAGAGAGATTACGCACTTATAATCACAGCAAGTGCTAAGCAAGTTACCTATAGATCCTTCTGCGACGGTACACAATTTCTAAGAAAAAAGGTGGTGTGAAACTGTCGTATACCCACATCACAATGTTTTTGTTGATCGCCGTGCCAACCACTCAGCACAAATAGGGCAGCAAGGTGGAAGTAGTACACACTGCTCAAACTGCGATAAGAACAGTGATGCATAGCAACAACGATTACCGTTAGCAGGCAGAATTGAAAAGTGGAGCTCGGAGCTCAGCGCGCGATCGACTTGTGGCCGCGATCATGAGTGAGGTACATGTGGGGAAGCATGACAGGAGCATGCCATAAAGCCACAGTCGACTGAAGCAGAGCGTTGATTGTCGCCGGGCAGTCCACTCTGTGGGAAGCGAACACATTTGTGCGCGACGACGTATGCCCAGAGCGCTAGCAAGGTAAACGCGTGACCCCGGTGGAGTGCATGGGTATTTTGTTGAACACTTCGGCCATGTTTTCGCTCAGAGAGTCCGGATCTCGAAAACGCTCTTAGGCCGTGATCACCGCCAGAGTCGCGGCGGGATGGAACGACTAGCGCGTGATCCAGCAACGATTTTCCTGCTTATATAAATAGCAGTGTCAATATCATTGGCTAAAACCGGGCAAAACAGCAAGCAAACGAAAAATGAATCCTGTGTCAATGCAAAACCACTCGCGCTACAATTTTGCAACGAAACAACTAGCGAAAATTATGTTCAAATAAATGAGAAAGAGTTGGGGCCAATGTGCCACACCGTCCTCAAAAACTGAGTTAACTCTGACTGCCCTTTTCCTTCCAGTCAAGGAATGGTCCCATTAGTCGCCCTTCTAGGCAGAAAAAAACTTAAAATGCCGATAATTCATGGAAGGTTGTCACCAATGCAAGCAAACCATGGATGACATGGTGAACATTTGCTGGAAATATCGTAAGAAAACACTAAAACTAGTTGCATTATCGCTGCAAACAGCAGATGGACCAGTCGGACGCCAAATAAAGCAGAACAGCATGCGCTTTTAGATTTTAGCTGACTAGGACTTTTCGCACAAGACAGCTCCTGGTCCATAAGTGAATACATCTCCTTATGGGAAGATTTTAGTAGTCCTTGCCGCTTTCCGAAGGACGTTCATTTTTTCACATGTAATCCCACACTCATCCGCTTTTCGCCTCTGTAGACGCTCGTATACATACACAAGTACGACTTCATTTTAGTATCCTTAAGCCAAATTAAGAAAAAAACAAAACAAACACATGTATCCACGACTGATCATGAAGCTATTCTGAACGAAATGAATCCACCAGCTGTTTCAAATCGAACTCTGTTGAATGGACAGATTAATATGAGCATAATAAGAAAAACGGTCGCCTTGATTTTGCTAGCAGTTATAAATCGCCTAACGCATCTGTGGACTCGACACGCAGGTTACTCTAGTTGTAACAAAGCAAGAAGACGTGGGTAAACATATTGCGAATCTTCTGTCCGGTCGTAATCCACACTTAAAAATGCACAATACATCAGTACACCTGACAAGTGTGAGGGTATAGTTTTGCTAAATTTCTTTCTTTTCGAATGTATTCGTGTCGTGGTGGACTTATGTCCTCAGCACTGTGCGATCTTGTTCTGTGCTATAGTATTCCAGCATGGAACAAGACTGCGTAATTTTTAGACGCACAGTATTTCGCAGTAGAGTATGGTTTACGAAAGAAGATTGCGGCTCTTACGTCGTTTTCTGGAGAAAATGGAAGAGGATTTCTCTTGAATGAGAGGACGAGCAATGAATGAAATATTTATTGCACCAAGATTCGCTAAATTTTGGATTGCATCTACTGTGATGACTCGTGTAATTGCTTTCAGAAAGAAGCGGATAATGAAGCTGGTAAGTTTCAAAATTCAGTTAAATAAAGGAAGTAACAACTGTGCAGAAATTGTTGTGCGTACCACAGCGCCGGTAAGCTTTTCTCCCGCACAGCCAAAGGTTTCTTCAAAGATGGTGTTTCATGTTCATAAATCATTCGAAAGATCTGCTAATTCTATGTTTGCGAAGGTCAAGAAGGGTTTTTGAAACGAAAAAGCAGAGTGGACTTCAAACTGACAATTACTCACCGTGCGGTTGCGCACGCTAGTTCTAGAATGATCGTCTGTTGAAATGAAAATAGTTAATAGACACGAACCGTGGACAGTAGGAGCGGCACTGCTGCAACTCCTTTACTTGTTGTGATTGCTTTGGTAATGATGATTGGCAGCAGTGGCAGCAAGTAATAGTAGGAGCTTAAAATTGCCATTTCTTGACACGAAGTAACTTTCTGCATGAGACTGGATGACTTCGTGGATTGTAAATACAGTTTGCTCACCATTAGAAATGTCAAAGTGATAACGGAACGTCCACTGCTCCAAACTTCGTGGTTTCATTGTTGTTAAGGTAAAGCAGCACAACGTGGTGGAGGGCACGCGGCTGCTGTAGATGCCACAGCAGCCAATCAACCCAAGCCACCTACTGAAGGTAATCATCTCATTGTTCGTTAGTGCGGTTGAACAATTCTGAAGCGATGTGGTGAGATTTAAAGGTGCTGCTGAAAGGGACCGCTGAACTCCCTTAATTATCCTTTCTTGGAGCTTGTTACGTTCAAAAGCATCTTGAATCCGGATATTAATGAGTTTGACAGCAACTGAAATTCCATATGCGCCAAAGGTAGAACTTTTAAAAACAAGTTTCGGCTATTTCGTAGTCGAGAAATTTAAAAATTGCCGTGGTATCGAGGTTTAAGAAATACTAACGAATGAGGTGCAGGCTGACATCTTTAGATTATATGTAAGTGAAATATGTTTAAGGTCTCTTCGCAACTTCTAGAAATTCATTCGCTGTGCTTCAGTTGCTTTGACCTCCAGCTAGCTTACTCAACCGCATACGAGATTCCTGGCTATAGATGCTTACACAACCAGTGGCAGAATGCTTCTGAAATGCACAATGTTAACACGCAACTTTGCCATAAACGGCTTGCTGTTTGCTCCGCTCATACGTAACACTTTCTGCTCAAGGTGACTTGTGGTCGATGATCTCAGAGAATGACTCTACAGGAAATGAGCCTGGTTTCTTGCTTATCAGAAGATGAGGGTCTATGTCAGCTGTGACTTTTTAGCTGACAAGAACCTACCAGATGCGGGTGCAGCAGCAGGAGGATCTACACCTGCATCGCCCAAACCACCTGCCCAAGGAGGAGTGGTTGCCATAAATGATCCTAACTACCAGGTAAGTTATGCTTGCCGATCGACCATTTTCGTTGATGCTTCTACTGCTCGCAACAATCAAAGTGCTACATAGCGAGGGTGCTTAAGATAACCATATAAGAAAGTGCTTGCAGTGGAACACCTCTTCATTGCGGAAAAACTTTACGAAAAAAGTTTCCCTCGACTTCACCCGTTGAGCGATTTCCTTCCCATTAGGTCTGCTACTTCTGTCAAAACTCATTCATTCTGAAAAGCATTAGTCGTCTTGCCCTCGCACAGAAAATGGTTCTGCGTTCTTCACGTTGGTACCTAGATATCATCACCCAGTGAAAGCTAGGCTTATGTTTGAACCTGTTATATATAAATCTTGCCTAGGCGTTTCGTGAAAAGGAAGAGGCGAGTCTTCTTGACAACTACTCGTATTTAACACCTGAAGATGCTAAAACGAGAGGGAACGATAAGCACTCATTGCAATGCAGCCTCCCATGGTGGCTGCACTAATGTGAATCCCTCGAAGCCGTAAATTATGCGGTATGCTGAGAAAACTAACAACCTTCCTGACTGGCCTTGATGTCTGTTCAAAAAATGTCGTTATTAAGCTGTTATTTTTCGAATTTCACTGAGGTAGTCCAACACTGTTGTTCTCGGAATTAAGGTTTACTCATTCCTCACCGTTCGAAACGCCAAACTCTCTTATAAAACTACAGCATGAAAGGATCGGTGGATGAGCGAGGCAACCTCTAAAAAGTGCAGAACACGTGAGTGCCAACGGTGATTCCGCTTAAACATAGGTGAGTTGATGAAATCTCTACCTGTCCTCGGTTTCGAGTGGTTTTTTTCTGGCTGTCCTGTAGGATGATGTTCTGGACTTGTTTGTTTACAGACGCTCGCAGGGATGGATAACGATAAAATTTTCGAAGAAAGGAAAAAAGATGGAGGCAACGGTGACAGAGCAGCCGCGGTCCCAGGCGCATGCGGGGCTGGACCCAAAGCTCCTGAGAAAGGAGGCGTCGCAGGTGACGATTCTTCTCTCATGCGCGAAGTGACATTTCTGAAAGAACATTTTACTAATGGACTATATTTCTTTGTGCCAACTATATTTCTTTGTGCCTAATGAACTTTTGCCATATATATATATATATATATATATATATATATATATATATGGCAAAAGTTAGTGGATAAAAACCCGATACGTGTGAACATATATATATATAGTGGTTAGTGCGGTCACATTTCGTCTCAATCATCCCAGGAGAAGCTGAAACTAAACGGACCCGGAACCGTCGGAGATTGTTGTTGTCAAAAACTACTGCCTGCCATTTTGGATGGGAGGTATTTAATGGATAGGAACTCAATCTCCCTAAATATATATATAGTGGTCACTTCGCGGATACCGTTCATCCGCGTTCATGGCTAGTGGTTTCGAACAAGTGGTAATTTCAGAGACCTAGTCCCTAATGCTTGCAAAATCAGCATTTTCGTGAAATAAATATAATATAGTGCGCACTGCTGCCCGCCATCAATTATGTTTGACGCACGATTACTTCAAATGAGCGTCGGTGAATTCCATACCTCGCATGCAAACTGCGATGGCGCTGAAATGTGAGGAAAGCCGATTAAGGGCTATGGGGCACTGCTGAGCAGGAATAAAATGATTGGACAGTTTTGCGTATTGTTTGTTCGGAAATGAGAGCAACTTTACAACCGTCATTATTATTTTCCATTAGAAAGCGAAAGTTTTGGATAAGCCGAATAAGGAATGATTTTCGTGGAAAGCAACGGTTTCGTGCGTGAGTTTTCTGATGCATAGATGCTTTTTGGCCGCAGTGGAGAAAGGTGGAGAAGGAAAGTATTCCACCAAGAACTGCATCCGCATGAAGCGCAGAAAAAGTGTACAGTTTGCTCGAGCCTCTGGCTCCTTGCAAGCCTGCTCACTTATTACTTGATTATACATCCGCTGGTGGCTGGTAGGGGAAAGCTTCTGTAAATATCCTACACATACGTGCACACGTTACAGTATATACAGGCGTTCGTTAAAACAATAAATAGTTCGGAGAATGCTTCATGAGAATTGGACTCCTTCTGGAGGATCGCTCATCAGTGGTTTGCTGTTTAATATGAAGGGGTTCATATAGCGGTTAGTGAACGGCAGAGACAGCCGAAAAGTAAAAGCTTCCAGGCACCTTCGATCCAAACTATCAAACACTGGCCGGAGTGAGTGCCGACGTGTTTGGCGAGGACAAGAAGAAAGCTGGAGATGGTCGTGGTGAGGGACCAAAAGTGCCTGAGAACAAGGACGCGAAGGCTGGCACTTATGATCCAAACTACCAGGTTACGATGACACTTTTGTTATATTTCACCGAAGAAGTCACCCCTTCAGCATCACTAGTTGTTTATTTAGTGAACGTCGAGCTGGCAGTGCTTTTCCTTGATCAGTTAATGGACGTGTATCTCGAGGTTCAAACTCACCTCAGCGCATGATAAAGTGTTCCGCTTTTAGTGCAGAAACCATGCAGCACACTTTTCGACTCGGACATAATTGAGTGCCTTGCATAAAACTGTTTCGCTTAAGGAAAGCAGCAAACGAGCAGTTTGTGGTTCCTGAGTACAGCAAATGAAATGAGGTCGATTAGTATCACTTAAAGATTATGACCGAAGATGAAAACATGATAGGACCTTAAGAACGCATCAAGCCAGCGATTGCCATACCTTTATCGCCGTCTCGTTGAGCGGCTTTTGGTCAAGCGTCGGCTCTGCCTTCGCCGGATAGGAGACGCAAGTTTCGATGAATATGAGATGACGACTTGCTACATGGAAGACCCATTAAAAAGTCTGATGAGTATATTTCGACTCCAGTTCAGAGAAGTTTTCTTGGCCACATAAACAGTACATCGCTCTCGAGCATCCACGGCTCGTTCGCAATGGGTGCACGGTTGCGGAATTAGAACTTCGAGAACTTGAATTTATGGCACCGAGAGGCGTCAAGGGATTCATGCGTAGAAGTTGGCATACCTGGTTCCCTTGTGCGCTCGTCGACAACTTTCATAAAGTTTACCGTACAAACTACAGAGATCACTACCAGTATTTATGTGTGTGTGTTCAGTTAAATGTCAGATTGGTGGCCCTCAGCAAGAGAGAAACAGTTTCAGTATCTGTAGAACCAGCTTTTACAAACTTGCAAGCGTAGGAATTTGGCGTGATCCGCTGATTTCGCTGGAAGAGGGGTCGACAGTATAGAAAGCATCTTATGAACATTTAGACGCATGGAAGTTTCAGAACGCAGAGGCATTTAAAATGTCCGGGGTGAAACATGTGAACAGTTGTGTCAATGGTCTTACAGCTCGAGCAAACCCAAAACGCTCCAGCAATAATTGCGTCTCTCACCGCATGAAAGCAGCGAACAATAGAAGGCATTTCTGTTGGATCTTTAGAGAAGGTGGGGGGGGGGGGGGATAGGGGAGGGTCAAAAGAAATTTTCATGGCGGAATTCTTTGACTGAATTCCAAAGCGTGAGCTAGAACTGAACGGAAATTGAGAGGAATAAACAATAAAAGTAGACCAGAGCTGTAAGGAATGAGGAGTGGTTGATACAATAAGTTTAAGAAGGTATGAGGGTGGAGAGTTGAGGTGACACGCAGGTTCTCGGTCCGATATGTAGGGCAGACAGATGCCTGGTGGCTCACTGAATGGATGCCAGTCCAGTCTGCAAGCGAATGCATATGACAGCACTTACTGCTGGATACATGAACATAATGATGAGAGTAGATTTTACAAAGCCAGTATATTAAACATCACATAACAAGATAACAATGGGACAGGAAGAACAGTTACATTGCAAATACTATTTAAGACGCTGGCGGGGGTGACTGGAGAGGTATTCGGCGAAGACAGGAAGAAGAAATTGGGCGATGACGGTGGTGGAGGTCGACCAAGAGCTCCTGAGAACAAAGACGCTAAAGCGGGTACGTACGATCCCAACTACCAGGTGTGCTTTTTCTGAAATTATCATGCGTAAAGCGGAAGTTACTACCGCCACTTACTTCAAGGCAGTGTTGCAGTCTTATGCGCTATTATCAGAATTACCGGCACGCATCCCCGCTCAATTTATATATAATTCTTGAGGCGAAGAGTTTCGTACAGTTATTAGCCAGCGGCGCATCTCCTGAATGCTTTGTGGAATATTATCTTGCTGTGGCCAGTGAGATCATTTAGGCATTAACTTTCGCTTATAAATTGAGTTCGTAATGCAGATGACCTTGGCTGTTTCCCTTGATCTTCCGTCGCCGTTTGTTGGATTCCACGACAAGAGCGTGGAGTCCTTGGAGTCCATAACAAAAACGTCATAATTTTTCATCACTCACCGACTGGCGCAAAATGCTAGAACGCCTTGCGTGAGACTTATTCGGCTCATCTGTAACTCACCGCTCAGCTTGAAACTTTAAATTACGCTTTATCATTTTTTATTTACGTTTTTCCTCCACAAGCAGTGTGCTTTTCTCCGTAGAAACTATGGGATGAGTCATATTGAACAATCCGAAAGAGAACGTCGACGGTACTGCCGGGAGAAGACATAAGTCCTCTTTAACATTCAATCTTTTGTCTTGAATGCACATATGGAGTATATCGCATGTTCCAGACATTGGCTGGTGTCACTGGAGATGTGTTTGGTGAGGACAAGAAGAAAAATGACGCCGTTTGCAGTCACAAATCAAAGGAAGGTGCTGGGCCTAGGGTCCCAGAGAACAAAGGTGCTAAGGCTGGAACCTTCGATCCCAATTACCAAACTCTGGCTGGCGTTACTGGCGACGTGTTTGGTGAAGATAAAAAGGGCAGAGGTGGAGGTGACGGTGAAAAATCCAAAGACGGCGAGAAACCCAGAGCTCCA
Organism: Parascaris univalens; assembly: GCA_037576465.1. Lineage (NCBI taxonomy): Eukaryota > Metazoa > Nematoda > Chromadorea > Rhabditida > Ascarididae > Parascaris > Parascaris univalens. Next base: position 28,099,034 of record CM075173.1, read on the forward strand.
GATAATAAAGATGCAAAAGCTGGAACCTTCGATCCCAATTACCAGACTCTGGCTGGCGTTACTGGCGACGTGTTTGGTGAAGATAAAAAGGGCAAGGGTGGAGGTGGCAGTGAAAAATCCAAAGATGGACAGAAACCCAGAGCTCCAGATAATAAGGATGCAAAAGCTGGAACATTCGATCCAAACTACCAGACACTGGCTGGCGTTACTGGCGACGTGTTTGGTGAAGATAAAAAGGGCAAGGGTGGAGGTGGCGGTGAAAAATCCAAAGATGGACAGAAACCCAGAGCTCCAGATAATAAAGATGCAAAAGCTGGAACATTCGATCCAAACTACCAGACACTGGCCGGCGTTGCTAATGATGTGTTCGGCGAAGATAAGATGGAAAAAAGAGGTGATGTGCCAAAAGCCCCCGAAAATAAGGACGCAAAGGCTGGCACTTTCGATCCCAACTATCAGGTGAGAACATAACCTGCAGGTCAGACAATATCAATCTGTTTGAGCCCTCCACCGTGTAGCAGTTAATGTATGGAAGTTCTGATTTCTAGCATGGGGAATGAGCTGTGCTCCTATTCGTTAATCATTCAGTAATGTTTCATTTATGGCTACATCCGCACGTTCTTATCCAACACAGGAAAAAGTAATAGACGAAGCACGAGAAGAGGACTCAAAAAATCCACAATCGCGGAGTTTCAAAAAAGAGGCGATTCAGTCAAGGGTTTAATTTTGCTGTTCAAGGTCCCTTGCTTCCAAAAGCTTCTACATTTGCACGGTGCAAACTTCCATCATCATTGCCTGAAAAGTTTCTGGCAGCGATCTTTTATCGTTATCTGCTTCGTTGCTGAAGCTCGAGATCGTTTAGTTCAGATATGGTTTCACACTTTGCGTTGTTTAGTCGCAAGAATATTTTGCATATTTACAACGAATCCAGCAGATTAAATGACCGCTTACGATCGCAAAGATTTGTGGATGCTGTCTCAACGAAGTGAGTGTGCTCCATTAGAGCGGATAAAATAACTCGCCAACAGAGACTAGAAAGTGAAATACCTCAGATATGGATAATTTCACTCCTTCTTAAAAGTCCTCCTTGTTAACAAAGAGAAACGGCATAAACAAGAGAGAACATGCAGAGATGACGAACAAGCGATCGACGGTTTTCGGGTAACTCATACCTCTTTTAAACTTCCTCCCTCTACAAGTCGAGAGGTGAAAGTTTTTGTTCTCGACGAAGCGTTAAAAGAAACGACAGCTAATAGAGCTAGAACAAATGAAGAAGGCAAGAAACGCTCAACGTTCTACCTCCTCTTCTCAGATCAGTGGGTGGATCCGAGTGATGAAGTGGCTCGGATCACGCAAACGGTCATGTTTCAATCAACGTTAGAGAGGGTAAGGTTGTGCGAACACTTCTTCAGAGCTAACTTTAAGTGTGATTTATTTTCAGACTTTGGCTGGTGTGGGTGATGTGTTCGGCGCAGACAGGAAGAAAGATTAGACAAGACAAGCAATGCTGTCGATCTCAGTGATTATTTACGGATACCACACCATTAGTGAACTCTTCTTCAATACTTGCTTGGCTGTTGACTTTGCGCCGCTATTGATTGCATTGATAAGCGATTAACATCCATGTGGTTTCTCATCAGGAGGCTGTGCTCCGCCGGCGTAACGAGATGGACGAAGCAATTTAGTGCAGCGTGCTTGAGCATTATGAATGGAAATCAGTGAGAATTAATCAGCCGCGAACAAGAGTGAAATTCATCATCATTTTCAGCCACAGTATCGCCTCTTCGGTGATTCTACGCTCCCTATAGATTAAAATTTCTACGGCAAAAAAAGAAAAGGAATTTTTATAAATCGAAAATGAGAAATGAATAATAATCCCGTGTCTACTACCAATAAAAACTCTATTATTGCAAACAATTTGGGTACACTGAATACATCACTGCCAAGTAAACTTTTCTTCTATGTATAATATAGTGAGCGGTTCAACCTTTTTCGACTGAGATATTAGTCAAGAACCTCAAGGACTAGTCAGAGAACTCCATCTCTGTTGGTCAACCAAGGGGTACTCGTCGGAAACAATCCATCTCGTTTTCTCGCCTAAACCTCCTCATACTAAAGGTCATAAATTAATATTTAACCTCCACATATAAACGTCAAAAGAAATTCATTTTTAATCGTTAAAAGTAACCATAAATAAACTATCATTGAGTTTTCGGGAAAAAGTGCACCAAGCTTCCAACAAGTTTTCCACCTTCAATTATTAAATTTAAGAAATACCCGCAACATTTTATACCGCTAGACTTATACCTCCTTCTCCTTCTCGGTCTTCCCACCTCGGTGCCATGCCTCAGATGCTTTGGAGAAATCATTGGCTGTGAAGTTTAAAAGGAAACGTCCTTCTCCTTCTTGGTCTTCCCACCTCGGTGCCATGCCTCAGATGCTTTGGAGAAATCATTAGCTGTGAAGTTTAAAAGGAAACGATACATCGCATGGTTTCATTTACTCACTGCGATAAAAGAACAGGCCGAGAAATCACATTTATCTCTCATGCCTGAAATTTAAAACAAAACTAACAATTGTAAATGAAAATACAAACAATAAGTGATAATAAAAGACTGTGGTAATAAATCAAGTATATTATTCCATTCCATTATGATACGATGGAACAATGCTAACTTCAAAGAAAAAGGAACTTTCGACAGCAAAGACGAACGGCAAATGAAGGAAACGAGTCTCACGGCAGCAAACCAATGAAACATTTTACCATGATGCCTCTCATGTGGAGCGCAAAGGAGCAAAAAATTAGCACCTCTGCACATCATATCCACATCATTGCTCGTGCACTTCAATGTGTGCAATCATGGCTCAACATTTTGGGAATTTAGTGCCACAAAAAACATCAGCCGTAAGTGCGAGCTCCAACTTGTCATACACACGTCCCTGTTGTACGTCCCATTCAACGTCACGCCTCACATTACGCTAAATTATGTCACGTCTAACTTACCAACCCTCTTTCCCCCATAACACAAGAGAGAAGTAAATTTGATCTATATCACCACATTTAAGATTCGTAAAATGTACGGAACCAAGTCCATAACTGTACGATAAAAGGGATTTAATCAAGCACCCTCCCACACAAATGCTGACTGTCCCCTCTTACCCGAAAAGATAGATTCGTTTTGCATGAAACGATGGATGAAGAGGATGAGAATTTAAAAAAAAACTAAGAATAATCACTGTGAAATTGCGAAATTTTCTTCAAAATGAACGCGAAATTTTATTTGCAGAAGTGAGCCTTCTTGTACTTTTATCGGTAAAAAACCGATATGAATCTCTCCAAGAAATTAGAACTCCAAATCAATTAACTTCAAAAATAATCTCACCTTATGACACAACGAAAAAATTCTTCAGCAAGTAAGTAAACACGACTCGCTCTCATGAAATACAGCAGGCGTGCAGACGCCATAGAATTGCAAATCCTTAACTAGTGAAATATATCTCGGAGGTGAGAGAACGAAATGAAAAACATCATTACAAGAAATGAGAAAGAACTAATCAATCCACTACCTAGAAATCTCCCTTTCAATTTCAACAATCAAATTCCCATTTCGCCCAAAAATTTCAAATAAATCTTCAAAGATAATGTCGACATCATATCGCTTAGACCATAACCATATAAAGTTGGGAATTTCAAGACACATTCATACAAACAAGCAGGATAGTCAACAAAATTCCACTCGTTCACCTCTTCAACGGCAAAGAAAATCACAATAGAAGACGCCAACGGAGGGGCAAACAAACAACAACACCTCTCTCACAACCTCTGTTACACGTCTATGCTAACTTCACACACCTTTTGATGAATATTAATATCTGCAGCCTGACAGACTTCATGGAAAAAGTATCCAAACAACAATTCCATTGTGATTCATGATCGCCCTTCATACAAAGAATTTCAGAGGCTACAGAGTGAGAGTGGCGACGAAAGACGGAGGATGAGAGATGGCCAAGTGGGAGAGGGGATGGGGAAATGAGGCCAAGAAATACAATAATAAAGGATCCTAGAGAAAAATGCTTTTGTTCCATCATACATGAAATTATGCCACCCCAAGAAATTTGAATGCGCAATTAGCTCAACCAACCGTCAAACTTTATATCCGTTTCCAACCGATCACATACGGATTATAATGAACAAGCTTTACTTAATTACTTCTAATATGCTCTTTTATAAAAACTAAAATTTTTATCCATATATTATAATGAACAACCTTAATTACTTCATTTTTTTTATCCATTTTTATTCATCAGGAATTATCTATGAAATACGCACCTAAAGGCACTGTAAAGAATGCATCTACGAAGAACGAAATTGCAAAATTGCAACTATTCGAGATGAATTCATTCACATATGTTTTAGTATCATTAAACCGCATTAACAAATCCACTAATTTTTGGGCAATGAAATAATTGCAATTATCTTTTTTGCATTGGAGAGGTTCAAAATAAACCTAATAAAATAACAAAAATTATTTACTTAAGTACTTCATCAGCAGCTACATCTTTTTATCGACTGCATATCAGCGTTAATTCTTTGAAATTGCTGATAAAAACACACAATCACAGCAACATACCCTCACCAAAAAATGGACACGTTAAATTAAATAACCAACAACGCTTCTTACACTGCCCATTTCAACTCTCCGCGGTTGCACGGGCAATATAGGGCTGCGACAAGAGTCGTCGATCACCAGCTTCGAACACATCACGAGCGATCCCAACCGTCTTTGAAGCTCGTCGTTCGAAGAGGATATTCATAGATAAATGCTTCGTTCCGTTCACCAAACATTCAACACAACGGAATCATAGAATATCTAGGGAGGGTCAACAACAAATACGACAACGACTACAGATTTTTGAATGAAATTAAATAAAAAAGACATAACTAAAAATATAATCAATCAGCTCACCATCGCACAGACAGTGCGTCGCCTTGCCTTGAGCTTTTTACACAATTACCCTCTCGGTTGGGACCGTTTGTTTCACACATACGAATCTCTCCAATACAGCCACTGTTGACACAAAAAGGACAATGCACCTAAAATATTCCCTTTATGCTAAACAATATTCTCCACATTCGCCGATATACCGCTGCATAATTGCACCGTTCCCCTACTTCTGTGCATGTTTTTCAAAATCACCATATTTCTGACTTCTACAAAATCACTTCAGACTCATTTCTAAGAATTGGAACCACATGCTTTCAAGTAAGAAATATATGGTCTCCCTCCCAGATCGAAAGAGAAAGAAAAGGATAACTTCTATCCCATGTGACTTATGAATTTGAAAAAAATTAGGCCGGGAATTCGCAATTACTCAACGATTTGCAAAACAACTGCTGAATAGCCATACAACTGACCAATCATAATCCTTTTCAACAAAATCTCAGTCAGAAGGAGAAGTTCCACTCTAATTAAATTAATTATACATATCAAAACGATGTACGACCGGTCATACATTACTTCTTTATCGTATGGTCCCTTTCTTCATTATTTATTTTACCCTATAAAAGATGAAAGCTTTTCGAAGAAAATTCCTTCAAAGGCATTATCACTGCAATCTTAAGACAACGAATCGAAACAAATAAACCGTAAACCTTCATGAAGTGAAATACTTTTCCTCCTTTGATTCAGCCCCTTCTCCGTTCCACATAAGATCTCTACACCTATTTCAACCCTACCTCCCCTCCCCCAACCCATCCCCCTCCCTTCCACGAAGCCGACCAAGGTCCGTTTCGGCAAACCTTCTCTTAAATGTAAAAGCTCAGCCACATTGCAAAACTCATCTGGAACCGGTACATGCTGAATCCATTATTCACAAGCAGAGTTAGGAAAATTCGCACCAAAATATGGGGTCCGAGTGCTTTTAAATTGTACGCCAATGAAGACATCTTTAAATGCATACCTCCTTACCTACTTTTACTTAAATATATTTTATTTCTTCTCACTGTGAATATTCCTCCTCAGTTTCATACATCTTCATATCCAATTTATCAGAAAATTCCCAGTTTCTTCAACAGGAATGGACATAATTCTCAATTTTCCCTAATATACGTTCACTTCAAAATCTGAAATTTCAATCAAATTCTTCCCTTTTCCAAAAAGGCGCTCGCTTCTAAAAACTCTGAGCTCTATGAATCCTGAGGCTTATAAACAGAGGAGCACGATACTGCATCATTTACAAGTGACCACGAACATCAAGCAACCAAAATCCCACCACGCCTATGAACAAAATCGCAAAAAGGGTGATAAAAATTCATCCCATGATAGTGACTGAATGGATGCGTCAATGAAAGTGGATTGAGTCCCACACTATGCCAGCACGACCATCAACCATTTATCATTTAGCAACAATCCCACAGCTCTTACCTCTAATTTCAGTAACAAACTTTTACTTGCAACAAAAAAGATTTTCCAACAATCATTCCGATCAAAACAACGAACAAATCACAGGCGAGGTTATTCATAAGTCAATATTTTCTCTTCATCGTTTAGAGGAAAAAAGGAACGACATATGGATTTTCTCCAGGAATAATAACAGATTACTCGGAAGCTCTCTAAGACAAAAAGAACTAAGGATAAATATCTTTTCAAATCTTACCGTTAAGAGCGAAAAGTGGACAATACAATAATATATCCCCTTTATATTTTAGGTTAATTTGCGGTACCTTCGGTAGGTGATTAATTCTGATTTGAAAACGACTTCAACTACACTGCACTTCTGAACAAAATGCCTTAAAATCCATGAACCTCTAGTCTTTGACCCCTTTCAAATTGCATAGACCAACCAATCATTTCATCCGTAACCTCATAACAGCAATTAAAATTCCATTCGTGGAATCAATATTCCCAACTGCACTCCACGACCATCTCTCCCAGATGATCACAAATCAGAAGAATATCCTAAGGAAAGGAACTATGCAGAAAGCGTACCGAAATATCTCGAAACAAGGAGACTGCCCGCTGTGTATCGCCACGATCGGGATGCGCTTCGTTGAAGTTCGTTGAGCGTGCTCGCACTGGTATCGAGATGCCGGAATGGTCGACTCAGACTCGATATGAAATTCTTAATCGACCATCCCAGTTCACACGCTATTCTTTCGTATTCGTTCCTAAGTAAATTCATAATAGCCATTCCTGAACCCCTCCATTTCATATATGTTATCATACTTGCAGCTATTAGTTATCAACTCAACAGTGACATCAAACGTTCGCCATCTCTTTCAAATGGACATTTCAGCTGCTTCCCATCGCCTCAACATGATCGCTTTTCTTAACTTCTCTCTGAAAAAACCGTCTTGGCAACTCGCCGAGATCACTTCATTTTCCTTCCCGACGCATTAACAAAAGCGAACAACGACATTCATGAAAGCATATACAACGACGCATTATAGTACTGTGGGTGAAATATGTTCACTGTTAATTGCCACTTCACAGAAATTTCAATCATTAGAAGTGAATACGCTTGAGAAGCGAAGTCGCCCACACATTAACTACAACCTCAAAATATAATAAACCTCTTTAACTTCTATGACAGATATAAAGCTATGGTACAAACAGCGCGATATCAAAAGTCTTTTACATCAAGCCGATCCCAGACCGAAAATTCCTGAAGGCCAAAAACCCCCAGATAAGTAAATCAAAAGTTAAATATTAGAAAGAAACGACGAGAGTAAGTCGCTGCTCTACACAGCAGAATCAAATTATCGAGAGACCTAAGCAACATCTTAAGCTTTCAAATCTATAGGTAGCAATTATCGACGAAACAAGTTCACCTATGCTTACAAGGTCCGAGCTCTCGTTGCATATTTGTAGACGTTCGAATATTTTCAGCGCATTAATCAACTCCCCACCCACAAAAAAAAAGCAAAGGAAGGCAACCTATTCTGGAGGATCAAATCGACGACCTTCGGATGGTATCCACAATAGAATCGAAGAAGCTGTCTCAAGAGAGGGGCAACTCGTAGAAGTATACCACCAATCTTGGCATTATTCACGTTCCTCTCGACAGTCTCATGCATCTTGTCGAATACTTCACGTTGATGTACAACCAACAGCTGCAGATTACCTGCAAGTACTTCAACGTCTTCCTCTGATATCCTGCAAGGATAACAACGACAATAATGCTTCACGAATGCAATAAAAATCGTAGAATACATGAGAGCATTACAGTTCAACAAATTCAGACATTAAGCTACAAACCTCGCGGGTTCTAATCCACGCACGCGAAGTTTTCATTGGCCACCTTAATACGTCAACTAAATCAAAATTCACTTATTTTCCGCAAGACTGTGTCTTCCATAGAAACTATCAAGACGCCATCATATAATTTGCCAACTGCCGGAAAATATTAGCGATTCGGAGAGAGAAATTTGGTGGATTATGCTCTTTAAATGAAATCGACGATACAATCAGAGCAGTAAAGGATGCTCGATTAATGTCAAATTTGGATGCTCAACTAATAAGCTAATTTCAATGTCATATTAATGAGCAAATTTTGAATGCCACTTGAAGATGCGAACTTCTTCGACAGTTTGCTTATCGACCCTTTCATCCTGGTAGATCCGTGTGAAAAATATGCCCACAACATTTCGGCAGCTTTTCTCATTCCAGCGAAATACGGACAAATAATTACTCAAATATGGGTGCATACAAACAATCGTGCAACAAAAAATTATCGAACATTAGTCAGAGATATCTCTTTGATCGAATGCAAATTTTTTCCAAAAAATGTAGTGAAATGCGGAAAATTTGCACAGAGTGAATACTACGAGCTGCCTAATTCCACATTTCAAATCATCAAACGATCGTCACTTAAGAAGCGTCGCTGCATTCGAAGTTACCTTACGCTGTCTTCAATTTCAATGGGAAATTTCACAAATATTCACTTAAAATCCAAGAAACTCGAAGATCGAACTGCTTCATTGAAAGACTTAAAGATTCCCCGGGAAGTAATTCGCACAACGAAACAAAAATAGAGACGAAGTGAAATTTCAAAGAAATTTTTCCCCTAATCATTAAAAATCATGAAAATGACTCGAAATACACGCAAATTAAATATCAATGACAAAAAAACGCAACGCTACTCACATTTCTAAGACTTCAATCTCCATCCAACATGATGCCGTTATAAAAATTCATTATCGACTGCACGTTTTCCAACTCCGATTCAAGAAATCCCTTCGTAATCTCTACAATTAAATTGATAAAAACCAACTTCGAATCCTATTCAAAGTTATCAAATATCACATCCATGAAGTCTCCTCTTCATATAAATTTTGCCTGCATGAAAGACCCAGTACCTTACCTTTGCCTTGATTCTTGGCTCATTTGTCGACAAAATTATTATCTCTACTCTCCTTTACCCCCAGCTCCCCACTTGAAGTGGAATTAAATTTACACATGTGTAATATCACATAGTCACATGCTGAAACAGCACCGTGACTCTGTGACGATAAACGTTTCATTCTCCAATATTTAGTGCCCACTTATGACCCTAATCTCGGCTTGCAAACGCTATCTGTCATCACTTTGGCCGTCACTTCCACCTCCAAATGACCTCTCCCAAAAGAATCGCCACACACATTCTCTCAAATAAGACGGATAGCGACGCTATCCTAATCCAACTGTTACCCTCAAAATTCTTGCAAATTCCAATTCAATGCCACAATTCATCAGTTACTTCTTCTAACAAAGATGTATAACTATACTTTCAAATGCACAAAAGCCATCACCTAATTAATGTAAAAATACGCGTCTATTTTTTAGTATTTTGATGAAAATTTGCTGTAATAATGCGTTTACAGTCGTATTTTCAAAGTAATATTGCTAAGAAGTGCTTATAAGATATAACTTTAAAATGCTTTCTGCATTTCCAGGTAAAGGAAGGAGGTGGAGGGGAAAGAAGTGGGAGCGAGGGAAGGATAAAGGCATTTGATGTGAATTTCCTGCGCGTTACGCTTCCCGCTCGCACTCAAAGAAAGCTGGCATGGAAAGGTGGCTCACAGAGAAAGGAGCAGGTGAGGGAGGGAGACATTCCTAAGTACCTAAGTGTTTTTGCAATTTCATCACATCGTCAATTATGCAACGGAATATACACGTGAGAGGTCAGGATTTAAATGTTGCGGGAATGTCACCTCACAGCTCGACCCTCCCAGAGTGGCAGAACACCACTAGCCAAAAAAAATACACCAGACAACTTTTTAGTGGTCTATAAACCTACACAACAAACAAGTCACATATCCCACCCATTTACGCCAGACATATTTTCTCAGCAATGTTAAACATCGTTGTCTATATCTTACATATCGAGGGCTGCACCAACACAACTGCACTTACCCTACTGGCTGCATGGTCCTCAACCTTTTCGTATTTATGCCAGCTATGAATGGTGAATGAAAATTTCAAACAAGTACCATCACAATGATGCTAGAAAAAAATTTCATCCCCTTTATAACATATTATAGCCTGAGATCTCCTAGAACCACAGAAAATAGTATAAAATTTCTAACATGCAACCCCTTTACAAATCTATTCAAAGAATTATTTAATCATTCGAAGTTTCTGCTATGATCGAGCGGTCCCTCTTCAAAATATATAAAAGACAAAAGGTTCTAGGGGAAATAAAGGCATCCCAAGTTATAATATGTTCACTTGTCAATGGACGATAGAACCTAAGCAAGTGCACTTCCATTAAAATGCAATTCGTAAAAATAGTGGACATGGAAAATTAGAACCGTAGAAAATCAAAAAAAGATGAGTTTGATAAGGAAGCAAGCGGAGGAAATAATACGCTTTGTTATCACTACTCGAACCTGATGTCAATAAATATCACTTCAGTTATGTACTTCCTCCTAAGTGAGATGCATCGTCTATGGCTCCCTTAAATACTTCAAGCTTTACACCATTATCAGAAACTAATACTCCTATTAAATCCTTTCACGCAATTCATAAAGAGTGAACATAATAATGAATAAAACACGGGAATGGGATGACATACCTGGCGTCTGCAGCAAACGACGCCACCACCTCCGTTGACATCGTCGACTAACCCCATTCACCAAAGTCGTACCTGTACGCGAAATCGCTATGAAATAGCGATGTAAATGTGGGACAAATTGATATAGTTGCTGTATAATTTGTTATCGACACAAAAAATCCACCCTGCAACGACGAGCGAAGCGACTAGAGGATGGATAAGAATAGAACGAAACATGAAATTAGGCCGATTAAAGGCAAAGCTTTTCACCTATGCTCATTCCTTCACCTATATACTCTGGATTCGTTGCAATGTTGCATAACTATTCGCAACGATGCGAATGCAATGAAATCGACGAATGACAAAATATATAATGCAATACAATCTTACATACGATGCAATCAGCTTTGCGAAAGAGAATAAAACTATGCTAGAATGATCGAAAATTTCCCCACTGAGAACAAGCAAACTACAGCTCATTTAAAAAGATGCAATAAGTAACGCCGCAGCAGAGTGGGCTCTGCCCATTTGCTTTGAGCTGTCCCTCTTTCTCCCCTCTTATTCTCCCCATATGCCTTGAAAAAGAGAACTCATCATTTCCCATAATTACCCTTATCTCCCTCTTCTAGACATATCGTGAAACTATGTAAAATGACTAGAATTTGACGACGATATTCGTTAATGCCAATTCCACTGATCCAACAGTTCAATACACCCTTCGCATCAGCTCACTTTTTTTACAAATGATAAAAAGCATCCAACATTCAGCATGCAGAACTTGCATTTCATGTTCAAAGATGCAGTTATGGGTAAGGAAAAGATCGTTTCCTGCATTAATAAAGAACAAAGATATTCCTATGTATACATAATAGGAAAGAGGAAAATCCACTTCCTCTACTAACTCTCTTCACTGTAGCCTATTTCCGAGTTCATTTACAAAAAGGGCGCTCCAAAAAGTCAACGATTCACACGCAACGATGTTATTCAAAAGACTTTGCATCATATGATAATGAAATAAACCAACTATCCCACATATCTGCCACAACGAAAACGCTAACCTCAAGGAGGCAATGCCATTACATAATTGCTACACTATTTTCTGACTCTACCCTCTAGCGATTATGTCGAAACAGACTGTGCTGTGAAGGAAGTGGATCGACGAAAAGATGAAGAAGGTATATGAAATGCTTACCTGAAGGAGGTATTACCACAACACAGTTGCGAGGGAACCATCCTGTATTCGAATGCAAAGTGCCCTCCCAACATCCGCCTTCTAGCTGCTGTGTTACGATTATTTTCATCACTTTTACGAAATGATAACCGCAAAGAAGAATATTCTTCCAATAACTGCAGAATGAAAAACTTTCTTCTGACAAGTGCAGAAAAACCTCATTCGAAATTCCTCTTGCATGATTACGTGCTGCAGTATCAGTGCTATAAATTGAGTATCCCTACTGTGGAGGCAATCCGTCATCCAAACGACCAATGCTGCACCATGCAGCAACCTTTCCATTCAAACTACCTATGCTAACACTTCTATGACTCATAAAATTGCTCCGTTCACTCAACATTACCTTAGCGATTCATCTTTGTAAGTACCGTATAAACAAACCTATGAGGGGGAACAGTGGCTTAACGTCACATTTAATTGATGTATGATAAACTTTGATAATTGACTGCAACTGAAGAACTTAAATAGAATGTTTCTTAAATACTAAATTTGCGTTCAATGTCGAAAGAATCCGATGAACACACATATACAGTCGAATAGGCATACCTTTTTCGTTTAGTTGTTACGCATTGAAGAATCAACAAGATCAAATCCATTCAAGAATACTATTCAATCCCATTCAACTACGATCGAACAATTCGCTTTCATTCAGTTAAACTGCTATAGAAGATATTTGATTCCATTCAATCCCACTCTAGTAGGTGAAACTAATTTCTTCCAACCAAGTGAGATTATTTCTATTTCAATAGTAATTAGGTACCTCGTCGTTATAGCCTTCCAAAGAGTGTTTCGCACGCGCAAATACGAGTACTCCACCACTTTGAGTATTTTGCTCTGACTGTGCCGAATGAACGACCAATGATAGAGGTAATTCCTCGTGAAGGCCATCTATATTCGACATTCACTTTGCCTTCCTTTAATTACTAATAAATTCAACTGCTCAGTTTATGTAAATAACAACGATGTGATGCAACTACACGAAAAAAGAAGCTTACTATAGAAGAGGAAAAGTTGCAACAAAAAGTTCACAAAAACTAAGACAGTAAGAAAATCATTGCAATGCGGACTTTACATCTAATGTGCCATCCCCTTTTCCCAAACTGATAAATGCCTGGGGCTAAACTGAGAGAAAATATTTTGAGGCGATTTTTTTTGCATCCTCTTTTCCCAACTGATAAATGCATGCAGCCAAATTGAGAGAAAATATTTTGAGGGGACTTTTTTCCAACACAACAAGCTTATCGGTTTTTGCTGTGAAAAATATTTTTCTCTTTTTGATTTTTAGAAGATTGAGATTTCACGAACTCCCACGGTAGAGCAGTTCTTTACTTTCAGCGACTTTCTCGAAGTTGCGGGAGATTTAGCATTATTACTGCTTCTTCGGTTCATAACTTGCTTTATAACATCGATTAAATAGTTCGTTGTTCTTTATGACCATTGCCACGCATGCGTACAACCACGTTGTTGAACATTTCATAATGCACCGACAAGCCGTTGGCTCAACAATTGGCATGGGAAATTGCGTGCTATTTGATTTATTTTCTGCCGATAAGCTTCACCTCAGGGCCACTATCTCTTGTTCTCGGTGTTTTCCCTCAGCACTTTTCTTTTCGAAATTTCCGTTGGTTGTTTCATCACCAATTTCAGGCTGATGCTGTGTTGCTCTAGGCTTTTAGTCCTGGGATTCCGCATCTTCCTTCGAATGGTTTTCTGAAGTGATCTGGTAGGCACGTCACAATAAATAATGCAATTTGGAAGAGGAGGCTGTCGTCAAGTCTACCGTGACGCTTTCGTGCTGAGGACGTCTTGATTTTCGGTTACCGATGTTGAGTCGCCGACTCGCTTGCCACAAAGCAAATTTTCATAATGCCGATGCAAAGTTGTTGGCGTCTAGACGTAGTACATAAATTTGCCTTTGCCGAACCACGACTTCAACATGCGGTCGTCGGTTGGTTTCATCTGTGAGTGAAAACAATGGAAAGGGAGCGCGTCCCGTAATAAATGGTAGAATTGGTGCCATGTAGTAAACAGTTTGTCTCCTCAGATGTCTCAACTATTCACTGATAAATATGAAGTGACAGAAGTGATGAAATACTCTGAGGCAGAGCTTCAGCTGAAGAAAAAGATCATGAAATTTGAACGAACTTCAATGGACTCGCGGGACAACCGCATGTGTTGATTATTAGACTCTTTTCTGGCTCTAAAAGGCGTAAGTCGGCAGTGATTCAAGTTGGTTTGGTAAGACGAACGACCGCATATGATTTCTATGCTTCAAGGCAAAGAAATGTCTTCCAAAAACGGCTATTGCGTACTGCAGTAGTTTAGTAGGAACTTGGCTGAGCAGATTTTTACTTGCCGCCTTCGCGATATCACCAACCGAATGCTGCCTCCTTTCGTCATTATTACTCGTCAAAAAAGCGCGCACGTGGTATGATATACCCGTTAGCCGATGTTAAGTATGAACTGTTTGCTGAAAGTTTATTTCCGGAAGCACAGTTAAAGAGAGAATCTTGCAAATTCGCAACTTAGAGTAATATCATCTCAGGGTTTTAGGCTTCGTTTTAGGTCCATTCGGTCTGTGAATTACGAAAGAGCATTCCTGAAATAATATTTTCAAAGGAATTCAGAATACCTTATTGGGATAAAGCTGCAATAATAAGCGAAAACACTCTCCAGAAGCCAAACAATCTCTGAACTTTGGTTTCCTCGGAAGAAGCTCACAAGAGGAGGGCCGAGCTCCGAAACGTTCTTGAACCGAGTTTCCGCACATTTGTTGTAACCCCAGCAGCGAAAACGTCAAGAGGAGACCAAATGAAACGCGAGGAGATATGGAGAAATCTGACTTCAACTGACTGAGGCCCGACCTATATGGGCTTCAGGCAGATCAAAAGCACATAAGCCGATCAGTGACATGACGGGAAGAATAATGCTAAAAAAGCAAAATGTTCTTCACAAACACGTATCTTCGTTTGGATGTTTAGCGCCATGCCCAACAACACTCCGTTTGGAACGTATCGGCATCTCCAAGATTGAACCGTGCTGTCCAAATTAAAGTGTAAATAACAACCATAGTCCTTTTTAAGCACTTTAGAAGATTGCAGTGGAGGCCAGTTGTGGGGCATCATATTGCGAACTAATGTGTCTTTCTGTTCGATAACAGCCATCAGATAAGCTGCGACACTGGATTTTAATAAATGTGACCAAAGTAGCAGATTACTTCAGAAACCCTGCCTTGTTCCACTTGTTTGATGCGAGACTTGCAAGTCATACTGTCTTCCATACCTAACCAGATGGATGAACTAATGTGCGAATTTTAGGCCGCTAGTTTGAACAAGTAACTAACTGTTCACGTAGGAAAGCTATACACCTAATTTTCTATCGAAGATACAATCTCTTCGTCTGTTCGATTGAATTGCGCGGAGTCTATGTCATCGAAATGTTAATAACGCATCTCTCCACTCAGTGCTGCGCAGAAGGAACAAAAGCGTTTGCTGGATTCAGCCCATCAGCAGTCTGTTTCGTTGACCATTACAGCAAGTCTGTTTTCATTGACCATCTCCTTTATATTATATTCACGTGATGGTCGATGAACATTACATTATGGATGAGTTTTTTGTAAGAAATGATTATTAGACTTTCAATATTGATCCTTGATGAATATGAAGTACATCGAGCCTTTCGAGGGAGTTCCTTTGGAATTAGAGTCACTGACAGCGACAGTTTCCTCGTTTTAAGTGTTACCAGTCGCAACTGTAGCTGGGATCCCAATAGGATTCATCGCACTCGATTAATATCATGGCAACGTTACCAGTGATGACGAGCTGTTCAATGCTCACTCAGGTATGACGAAAGACAGACCAGGTTTTCCGATAACGTCAAGATACATGCTGCATTGTCAAATTGGCCGCAGTAGTTCGGAGCGGAAAATATAGTAACAAGGTGCCTGTCGCCGAAGAATTCATATCCATCCTGCACCACCTATACAAAATAACTGAGTACCTTATGTGAGTGGAAAAAAAACGATAGTGACGTTGCGGGATGAAAACTCTGTACTCAGAGTGACGAGTCTACGAAAGTGTATCTAAGTAAATATTCATTTGAAATAAAATAGCGCGAACCAAATTCAGCAAAGAAGTGTTCTGGTTCTTGAGGTCACTTCGAACAATGCGGGCATTCTTCCACTGGGTGTCGCTCCATCTTTGAAGCCGAACATTCAAGCAAAAATATCTAAGCAGGCTGAGCGAAATATAAATCGAAACCATTAAGCTGGCTACTTTTTGCAATACTACTTTTAGAATCGGGCGTATGCTTAGCGCTGCAACGATTCCGTCCCCAATCTAGAGTGAGGAAAAAGTGTCCGTCCCTCTGCTTATTTTCTTGTTCATTAAACGCTTCCTCAGTGGTCAATTATTTCACTGCACAATTACATCTCACTGGACGGCTTACAACCGTATTTCAAGATCTTTCCCTGTGCTAGGACATCGGATTTAGAAGTGTTAAATCGATACTCAATCAACCTCAGTTTTCGTGTGGACAATTGGCAACCTCTGTGGGAGGTGAGGTCTTGCTGAAGATAGTAATGTTGAGTGGTAATGACAAAAAAATCCTAAGGACAGGAGTTTACGTCCACAGGGATTGCTAAATGTCACTTATAAGTATATATTGCGTTCATAGCGTGGCTCAGAATCAGCGCATCGTTTTGTTGTTGAAGAAGGCATTTCAGAAAATGCAATATCATCTCCTCGTTTAAAACGAATGAAGGCTGCGCACGCTTAATTTTACTAAATTTAGATGCAAAAATGGTAACGTTACGCCCTATTCGCTAAGTAAATTTCGAACTGTTCAGAGCCTTCACTCGTATTTAGTTTCACTGGTCAAAGGGACTCGCAGGCAGCATTTTGACACATGAATCTCGGTGTTTCTCTCACCTTTCAATTTTCGGGTCACAACCATTATCATCTTTCTGCGAAGTCTTGGAAATAGCTGCAGCACAGTGAAAGCCTACTATGCATGATTAGTGAAAGTTCAAACATCATGGCAACAGTGCATGTCTAATTTCAGAATATGGTCTGCACCTAAATATAAATGCGTATTTAGTGATTGCTACCTGTATTCACCTCAGTAACGAGAAGCACTTATATGCGTCAAATAAGATGAGTATGTCCACACATTTACCTGATGAGCGCGTACAATAAGCTCGAGCCCAAGATTGTCACAAAAAGTTTTTAGAGCATCTTCACCAAAAACACTAGCAGCTCCGCGAGGACTTTCTTCGTAGCCAGTGATAGTTGGATCTGGATCAGCCCAAGTTAAATCAGCAAGAACTCCCATATCCGGTATATCGCAAGGTCGCTCTATTCTTTCTAGCTGAAATGTTTAAAGCAGAGATGGACAATGCTTCTATGAATACGACGTTATGTGCACGCTTTTCTATTGCTCATTCTCTAGAAGAACAGGTTTTTCAAGGTAAGGAGAATAGCAGACGCTTAATGCCCTGATGAACATCTTTTCTGCAAAAAAAATGCAAATCGGCTAAATGTGGGTCACAAAGCATTGAAGGAAACAGCTTCAGCATGACCACTCGCGGATGATGATAAAATTCTTCCCGAGAAGGTTTTTAATTTAGTTTTGAGGGTTCATTCACTCCAGAAATGAGCATACTGATGCTGACGGCATATTTGCATATATCTGCCTGAGTTGCGCTGTTCAATAAAGCGCTAAGGAGCCTTCTAAAAATAGCTTCTTACAGGACACTCTTGGAAAGTCAACATTAATTAAAGGAAAAATTCCCTGAATTCTCTAAAATGTTGATTGGTTGTCCACTAACTTTCCGCAGTGCCCTCATTATGCAGTGTAACCGTTTTCATCAGAGACCACTGACCAAACAAATTCTCATGGCCACCGATGTTCGATGGCCGCCTAGAAACGTCTGGAAGCCAAACACCGGGACTATAACGGCATAACGTTCAATTTAGTAGGCACTCTGAACGATAAATAATAACGCATGCAATTGCTAATAACAAGCAATACCATCGACTATAGGAGCTGCTTCATTGGCTGATATCAGTAATGACACTAGTGTCGATGAGATTTAACAATTCGCTTTCCAACGAGCACGTTTGCATACGAGTATTTTAATTCAACGGCGGTTATTGCACCTATTATATAATCCATTCACTTCTCTCTCATGGTTCACTACTGAAGAAATCACTGATGGCAAATGGTGTTTCGCCTGTTGAGAAAACCCTTCCAATGGAGGCACACTCTGGGTGGAGCGGCAGAGGGATGAATGCATAATATTAGGTATGGGAAACGACGCAAGTGGACAAAGTTGTGCGTAAATAAACTTGACAGAACACTTTATAGCTGTGGGTAATGGTCCACAGTCACAGTGCTGGGCGTATTAGTTGGGTTTGGTAATGCAGTTCCTTCGCATATAGTCGTTTGACAGTAGTTTGCACCATAATGGCCAGTACTTGTGGCTACAATTAAGAGATAATGGTGAGCAACCGGAGCCCTTGAGTATTACTAAAGCGACCTTATAACAGTAGAGAGTGGCGTTTTGCTGAAAGTGTGATAGAATGCACCATTTACAAGCATCGTCGTTAGCAGCAATTGCCAGCAATAATCAGGGATCATGGCAACAGTGGTATTAAGCTGCAGAAAATGAGCTGCGCTAATAGTGGGAGACGTCAGTGGTTGCAGCGTTTACATTAGCTTAAATAAAAATCGCTATAATCGACATGATTTAGTAATCAGTGATAGAAACAGTAAGAAGTGTGCTGAAAATAATAGCAGATATGCAACAACAATGTTGAAATTCATGCGTATAACAGGAAAGAATGCGAAACAAGGGTCCCGTTCCAATGTTAGACGGTAATATATTTTACTTTGAGAAGTAGTGTCAGTAATAACACGACGTAAAAACAATGCTACGCAACGCTAACTGGTGCGTCAATGTCATTACTAGTGTTCATGTGAAATAGCATTTTGACACCTGTTAACTATTCGGAACGTCTTCAGTGACCGTCGAGGCCAACTCACTCAATATATACCAAGAACCACTGAGTTGCCATCGAAAGCCACCTTCTACCAAAACGTTTTTCTTCAGAAATTTGTGCCGCAAGCAACACTAAGCTCCTGAGCGAGAAGACCCATCGAAGCTCTTTCTTTCCAAGTCACATTCCAGTTCAAAAGAAAAGCATCTCCTATACATTTTTGCATAGAAGTTTAAAATGAAAAGCTATGGAAACTCTGACTTGCGTGAGATCAGTAAGTCCTTCGCTAATTCCTCCATGCATGCACAATATTCTTTTTTCAATCCTCGCACAAAACGGCATACAGTAGAAGGCAAATTGGAAGCACTCGTAAAGAACAACGGAATACCTGAAAGTTATCGTAGGTTGAATAAAGGCAGATGCAGGAAGTATTATGTAGTGCTAATAAAAGCAAGAAACAGAGAAATTGATGCAGAATGACCTGTTTGTGCACTCCAAATAGAATCCATACTGCTTGTTGACTGGACGCGACTCGTGGTTGCCACGTAAAAGAGTGATACGATCGGGGTACATCACCTGAAATACCAGAGAATGTTACTCGTTTACGAACAACTCTCTCGTTGTTTTGATTGGGAAACCGATATTCTATGAGCAAAGGTCTCAGACCGACGTTTCACACATCTTAACAAATCTGAAATGTCGTTTATAAAGCTGGCCTCAACCTAGAAGTTGGCCATTCGAATCTTCTTGTCTGGCTGACTTAAAGTCGGCACATCATTTCCCTTCAACCTGATATTTTTATGAACTCCTCTAATCAAGTAGCAGGACCAAAAGGAAAAAAACTAACTAAGCAGTCTCAAGGGCACTTATGAGAGTAGTTAGATCAAAGCGGTAGGAATCTGAACAATGCACAACGGAAGTTTAGTGTATTGATGTACCTTGTATGCAAACAGGAGAACTATGCATTCCAAGGAATACGGTCCTCTATCTACATAATCACCAAGAAATAAGTAGCTCTTCGTAGGCGGGAATCCATTCAGCGTGAATAACGCCACCAGATCTTCGAACTGCCCGTGAATATCGCCGCAGATGTTTATAGGAGCCGAGAGCTATAAGCAAGTTTTATTAGCTCAGCGCTCCTGTAATGCAACCACCAGGTGGAATTTAACAAGTACAGAGGGCACTGGCAGGAGCCTCCAGTTCCAACCAACCTAAACACACTTGTTTCATGCGCAAGGTGAGCTAGCAACAATTTCGATCGCCGACAAAATAAATCGTGGTGAAAAAAGTAGGAAATCTTTATAAGCCGAAGAGGCCAGAAAGCAAAGTTCTTAAGTCGAAAAGTCAATCTGTAATTGTTTACAAGTGCACGTCTAGACGGATTATCAATAATAATGTATATCATACGAATAGGTCTGTGGATGTGTACTAAGTGGAAACCTCTATCATTGTTGGTTGTTGCCAGAAGAGTTCTCTCGCTCGGTAGCAGAGTTCAATGATTTCGCTTTCGGTCAGCATCGACTGACACGTTGCAGCACTCCATGACTTCGTCAATTTATCGATCACCTCTTTTAACCACGCCTTAACCTGAAATCGGTCCTATTCTTTTTGTGTGTACGTTGTGTGTACTGAATGACCAACTATGAATTTCCTTAGTTGAAGTGCACTCAAAATTATGGAACGTGAGAAATTGTGAAGGCCGATAAAACGACGAGATCTGAAATTTGAGGCTGAGAAGGAGGAAAAAAGGAGAATTCGAAAACATCATCCAGTCAAAAGAATCAGATATTCAGTAAACTGAATTACTGATAGTTTGTTTTCTCAGGTGAAATGGATCGACGATGAACATGAATGAATGCTTTTCAGGATTCGCCGAGTGAACTGGTTTTAAAAACAAAAAGTACAAACGCTTCAATTTGTACAACTTCACTATCTTGTTCTGGTTACGAAAGCGCAGCACTGCGAATTGATATGGTTGCAATAACGAAAAGGCAACACGATCTGCACGGTCTCTGAGTGCATAACTGGATTATTTCAAGTCCTACAATTCCGGAAAGTTCTAAGAATGAGCGTCAGTGAGCAGGGGTGTTAGGACGCAATATTCAACGCACACGCTGGATTGCGTTGTTAAAGGTATATTCCATGTGCAGGCCGTCTACTTCGCTTCTTCGTTTAAAACAGTAAATTCTTTTAATCCGCCATAGTAGCTTCGTGCCAACACTTTTCTTTTAGTTACCTCCCGCACGAGCCCAGAAGGTAACTGTTGACAACTCTTGCCACTGTGACCAGATCTGCTAACTTGTAAACGTTGAGGTGCATTGCAGAACTAATCATGCCATCTCCGGATCGAGAAATGAAGCCTGAATGTTCCATCGATCTACTCTTTTGCAGACTGATATCAAAGTGCAATGTAATGCAAGGGGTCCTGAACCTGCTATTTTTCGTCCTCCCTTTAGGTTCTCATTTTAAGTTCGTACGTGAAGCTTCGCTCCTAAAGGCGAAAAACTTATGGGCCTCTTGCATAGCATAGCGAATTGCTCATGTAGCGCGAATTTTCAACGATTCACTAACGCACAGAGAATACATCTGGAGTTCCGCGAGGCTGCTTGAATTTGCGTGTATCGGAGAACCTACTGGACTCATCTTTTGTGCCATGTTGTGACAACCCGAGATGGAAACAGGTGGTAGCTACTACAGCTCTCGTTGTTTTCCGCACAAAGCGCCGAAGTCTTCCGTATCGGTTGCTGCGCGGAACAGACTCATTTCCTAATCTGCGATAGCAGAATTCACAACAGTTAGTGCCCTCTCTATCCTAGCAGTCATCACCGCAATCGCTATTGCATCGCGGCAACTGTGCCCAAGTTATTCAAGTTATTAAGGTAGCACTCATCAGTTCCACTTTTCCGGGCCTTTATTTCTGAAATGCTTAGAATCGTTCGCCTGATCACTCTCCACTCCACAGCTGAACTGTAAACAAGTTCAAAGCAACGTATTTTGCTGGAAAAAGCGGTTGAAAGAATAAACATTCATCATAATCCTGATGCGAAGTACTTCATCTGCTCTCAGGTCAGCAGCCTATACCATGCTCACCAAAGCTTTAAGGTCTGTTAAGCTGTGTGCAAAAGCTCTCATTGAACAGCATAAGAAAGGAGGATGAGATTATTCAATCATTCAAAAAATGAGGTCTCCGACGAGAGCAGAAGAGGCCAATCGAGGAGGAGACCAACTGTTACTTAGATTTCTGCCTTCCACTTCCATTTTTCTGGCAGGAAGAAAATCATTTCTCAGTCTAACACTTTATCCTGAACTTGATCGCATGATCTGTTCGATCAGCTGTTACCGTCCTCACAGTTTCCGATGAATTTCCAGAAAATGGAACGCATCATTGTCAGATACGTCACTCTCCAGTGATTGCTATTTATTAAAATGACTCACCGCATATTACCTCATTCACTTCATCTAAACTGTGGGCATTACAAAGAGGTGAATTATGAAGTCCGACTTTCCATCCTTCCATACACATTTTCTTTTTCCCTGATGTAGAGCTATTGCAACGAGAAATGATATGCTATGGCACCACAACTATGATACAACACCGCATCATCTCGGATGCTGCGATATCGCTTCAATTTCTATGCCACATTATGATACATTTCAAAATACAACTCAGTACGTGCTGTAATACTTCTGGAATGAGCTGCAGATATTTCCTTATATAATACAAATAATCAACTTCTTCATGATGCAGCACAGACGCGTTCGCACTTGCGTTGTGAACGCGTTTAACTCAGACTTAGCGATAAGAGGATTTCATGTGAATCAAATCGTTGTTTGTCTTCATATCCGCAAGTTATAATATTGCTCGCAGAAAATCAAGGGGAAAAAATTCTGCGATCATGATGAACATGTATAATGGCGCTAAAACTGGAGAAATTTAGCCCTGCACATTTTCACAGCTTCCGCTGAAAGCTTCCACCGTGTATTGAAAGGTGCAAGTGAGATTCCGACAATCTTTGAGGTTTGGTAAGCCGATGGTACGTCCTGATTTCAAGGTCGAGAGAGACACCTCGAAAATTTTTTGGCGCATTTTGTCTATAAACACCGCATCAAATTTAATAAAGTAGCATTTTATTGATGGCAGTGTGATCATACTGATTTCGAATTCAGTAACAAGCGAAAGAATCATTTCAATTGAAGTGCGAAGCCATAAAATTATTGCTTTCTGGAAATTAGATGCCTTCTTCTCTAAAATATTTACCATGTACACTAAAACTCATCCTACGTGAAGAGCAATCCTCTAGAGAGAACAAATGGTTTATATCAGATGAAGTTCGTCAAAAGAAACTTGAATCAACGGAATAACTTTCCTATCCAGTGCAGCTTGAATGATCGACGTTCTCTGTGGTATATTGTGAGGTCTAAACAGCTACTTCACGACTACATTAAATTACGGTTATCAATCATTTAGCAATACTAAAGCCAAAAGAAAATTTTGTCAATTTTTTTCAGCGGAAACACTGCATAGATGTTTCCAGCAACGGGCTGTTGCAAAGTGCTCCACTAGTTCTCAGAATCACAACAAATGAAGCAACAAAAAACGATCACAAAAGCTTTCGAGATAATGTTTGTTTATGGTTTTACGGAAAAAAAAAATTATATTATCAGAAGCCTAGAACACAAACATAGCATTTTTATACCCACTTTGAAGATGAAGCGTTAACAATGTGAGTTGTAAACATGAATAGAATAAACATTCAAATAAAGAACACGTTTCGACCCTTACCCGTTGACGTTGAACCTGAGTTATACTCGGGCCTTCGTCAGAAGGAAATGCGTAATCCTGTTAGCAGTTCAACGTAAAACGTTCGCACTAAGCATGTGTTGTCGCCAGGATAAAGAAGTGAAGCGTCAAGCAAATATGTAGATACAATGTTCACTACGGCTGTGTAATGAGCAGGAAATTTTAAGTGTCGGCCAGCCTGATGCTGAAGGGAACGTATTATGGAAGGTTTCCAATAAAAATTTTTTGGGGCATCAGTTATCAGTTATCAAAACACCAGCTTATATTTAAACAAAAGATATCAGTTATCACATATTTTCTACACGCGAGAATGCTGAGATGAACATCGTTCAAGTATCATTCTAGCTGTATATAAAGTGCGCTAAAAATCTCGTGCATCAAGTCAAGAAAACGGTATTATAGATTAATAAAACTGAAATGACACACTATAAAAAAGGAAATATTGTATATGTACATATAAACAACAGAAATAGAAATTAAATGTATTTAAAGATAAGTATAAATTCTTAAATGGGTAACATGTAGGTGGGTGGGAACGGGTGATTCCTATTCACCGATTAATCGGCAGGGTGGGAATCACTAGTTAGTAAAGCGGTCGAAATATTTCCTTCATTAAACTCTTAAAAATTTGTCTAATGGGATAGCCGAACTTACAAACTAATCCTGGTTTTCCACTAAATAAATTAAATAATTATTTTTCCATTTGTATAACACCTGGGCCTTTCCCTTTATAATTTTTACGAGGACCTACTGTCTTATTGCACATGTTTGAAGCGGCACCCTTGCATGTAACTGTTATCTGTAACTCCAAGAAATCAGCCGTGCTACCGTGCATGCAATCTCAATTTGTAAAGAATATCCATAAATTATGTTAGTAATTCATGAAAATTTTCAATATTATGTATTAGTAAATCATCAACGGCCTGAAACAAATAGCTTTGAAGGGTGGAATTTTGCCATATTTATATTCCCTTATGGACAAAGAGAAATCGGCTATATCAGGACTGGCATCACCAGCCACACGTTGCATAATAGGCCTACCAGTAATTAAAAGCATTCACAAGTGACAATACACAAAGACCGTTTATTTCAGTGGCGCGCAACGAAGAAGCTTCACTGGTATATCCAACGCACCAATACATAGTGGGTAAGCCTAAGGGAATGGAGAGACGGGAAACATGCATCAGAAATGGTGTGCAAAAGCCCAGACAGATTATGTTCACATTGCTTCAACCTCACAGCCACTCATTCGAAGCGAGGCTTCTAGGCTGAACATCATCCCATCGATATAGGCAAACGCCTACCGCATTACATGGATTTTTGCTTCCATCACTCTTATCTTTTTTGGGCTCTGTACCGCATTTTGTTTCCTTGTTTTTCGTATCTTGGGTGCTTGGTTTTTCCTTTTCGTTTTGTGCATGTGTTTTGTGCGACGGAGAAATTGCCATTTAGATGTTTCGTATGTTCTGCAACATTTCCTTCATTACAGAAACTGCTATGCTTTTTTATTTCACTGACATATGTAATATACTTTATATGCTTACTTGTAGTTTCGGTAATTTATAGAACCGGAGCTGCTAAATGCATTCAAGGAAAACGTCGGAGAGACGAATTCTTACCTCTTTACAGCAACTGTAATAAGCACTTTGTAATCACGGCCTGCAGATTACTCCTGCTGCTTTACTCGTATGCAACGCAAGTGATGCTGAGCAAAGGTCGGACTCACCGTGAACAACTCCGGTGAATAGCTGCCTCTTTATTCAAACAATTTCTACGCGAAAAGTTTTATGGAAGTATCACACACAGACGCACAGATTCACAAACACTAGAGTGCATGCGCACACACATATATATGCCAAAGGAGAACGCAAAAGGTAACGCATTTTAAAATATAAGTGACAAAACCCTACAAGAGGGACTAAGAGATTGAAAAATCGAGAGGAAGACATAATCACCAACCATAGAAACCAAAAGAGAAAATTAGAGAGAACGTACTGCACTGCCCAGCGGACTAAACAAACAATGAACATTATCACCGTATACGCCTTCACATCGGAAAGAGCTCACGCAAATTTGCGCGCTGTGGAGGAATAGTTTTAACTACGTATGCTGAACTCAACAGTCTCAATCACTGCTGCAACCGTGTCAGGAAGCAAAATATCTCCCTTATTGTTTGTGGAATTGAACTAAGTGAAGCATAGTCGATTATCAAACCTGAATCTACTAAACAATATGAAGGTGGCAATTGACTGAGGAGTGAAGACGGCTTTTCGGCACCTCCAACTTAACGTAACGTTTATTCAAAGCTGATGGGCGAGTTCGAGCATTCCACTAAAAATGCAGTTGATGAAATACATTCTATCCAAAGCTCTAAATTCATTCATTTCCTGACTTAGACCGGCCAATAAACAGAAAACAATATTGAAATGCAAATGCCATCAAAATTGGCATTGCAAATATGACTTTGTAAAAGTACAGAAAAAATTCACATCAACGAGAAGACGAATGTTTTAAGAGTTTTCGCTCAACATGCAGTACCTGCTGAACGTGTATTAACCATTCTCACACAAATTGCTTTGGAATTTTGGAGGCATGAACGTTTTTAAGTAAGAAATTATCTCGTCGGTTAAATAGACAGGTTAATTTCCAAGTTTCCGTCACAACAACCGGATATCTAGATGCAAATCTTTAGAGTTTATTCAAGCCAGCACTTCTCATATTAGACAGATGGGTACCCAGTTTGGAGCATGTAAAAACGTTAGATGGGAAGCAAAATGTCGGGAAACGGTACAATACTGAAACAGAAACAATGGATCAATGCGTTTAGCTGTCATTTGTCTTTCCTCTCTATCGACTTTTAGATCAAAACCGAGTATCTGAAATCAGGCATCAAGGATGAGTAGAACTTTTCGAACATTTCAGCCTCCGTCAAGAAAAACTGATGTCCCGAGCATTGGGCATTAAAAAACTTTTGGAATAGAAGTTGTTTGCATCAGCAAGATTTTAGTTTTATATGGCACTCATTTGGTCAAACGATTATTTAAATATAAATTGTTCTCAAGAGAAAGACAAAAATTAGTTAGCCGTTACGAATAATTCCTTTGTAGCACTTTCACCCAAGGACCAGCCAATAAGAGAAAGGAGGAAGAAGAAGAGTTCCGGCTGCTAAATTACTTGCCCTTTGATATTCGAAAGTTCCCTGGAATCCAGATCAGGCAAACCAGCGACTTGGAAAGAAGTCTGGCCACCTAGATGTTCAGCATCCTCCGGAATCTATTCACAAGACAAGGAAGGTGTATTCGATCAACGGGCCGTTATCGCCACCATAAAACATTCCTTCCTCCTTTTTCCCTTCCGCTATTTCTCACCATACAAGTCGACGCGCATTAATTTTTTTTTTTACATTCGTTAGCCTTTCAATAACCCCTTAAAAAGTTTTCCACTTATCACCATTACCATCACATTTTAACAGATTTTAAACTTTGGTCACCGACTGGCAACGTAATGCCTCCCGTATTCGGCGATTACTTGTAAGCATAATTGATCTGTATGTAGAATACCTTAAGGACACTGTTGATAGGTTCGACAACATTGGTACATACACAGCATGCCTTCACTGAGGCGCTATCAGCGGTATTATTTGATTACTTCAAAAGCCAAGAAGAATGAAATCTAGACTTAGGATTTTCGGTTTGCAGTTTTTTAGCCTATGCGTGGC